>CM002495.2:26216138-27474832 GCA_000573905.2 Oryza punctata | reverse complement strand
AAAAACTGAATTGATTTCCAATTCTTGTTTTTATTCAATAGATGGTGAACTGCACGCATGTATATAATCTTTTTTGTGTTTGCAATATGTTTTGGAAAAAGAAAAGATGATGAATTAATTGTGATGAGCTGAAATTTGGTTTGAAAGAGGAAACCAAGTGTATGGACAAATGTCGACACGTGGTGGTCAATTTGCAGCAGTATTAGGTGGTATTAATACGATTTCTAATCAATTCGAATACAAGACGGCTATCTATCTTATAAAATAAAAAAAGGGAAATAATTAGCATACGCAACTTGGATGTACCAATAATGCCAGGGGAACTAATCCAATCCGGTTCAACTACTAATGGAGTGCTCCAAGGAGCGTCAATGATTGAGTTGTCAGGGCAATTCACAACCAATGGAGGAAAAGAGGAGATAATAAAAAGAAAAGATGCCACTAGCTCAAGCTGATAATAATGCTCTCCACAGATAATAATAATTTTATACAAAAGGAAATTAAATTAAATAGAGATTTGTTGGAGGACAACACAACAACCCCATCTTCCTCCTTCCTTCCTCCATCCAACTTCCAACCTCAACCACCACAACAACAACATCATCATCATATTGTTCTTCCTTTGCTTGATGCATCTTGAGTCACCCATCTCATCTCATCTCTTTTTCTTTTCCTTTTTTTTCCCCTTTCACCTTTGAGAAGCTCTCAGGAAAAGAACAATAATACCCTCAACTTTGATTTTTAAAAGGAAAAAAAAAAGAAAAAGGAGGAAATTTCAGGTTGTTTTCCCCTTGTATGTATTATCTTAGAACCTAACGATCTTGGCGGCGCGGACGACGGGGTTCTCCCTGGCGATGGCGTCCCTCGCCGCCGACTTGTAGTCGAAGCTGCAGTCGTGGCGGTCGGAGTACCGGTGCGAGCCGCAGTAGAGCTCGCCGCACCGGCACCGGAACCCCGTCAGGCCTACCCGCTTCCGGCAGCTGTGGCACCGGTTGACCGACGACCTCGACGCCTTCGACTCCACCGGCCCAGCCGTCGGCCGGTCAACGGCGGAGACCACCAGCGTCACCGCCGCCGACAGTACAGCCGGCCTCGGCTTCTCGACCAGCGGAAACACCGGCAACGACGACGACGACGGTGGCGAGGCGGCGGAGGAAGAAGACGCCGAGGCTGCCAAGAAGCAGTTCTGGCAGAGGTTCTTGGTCGCCGGGTTGCCCGGGAAGCCGCAGCTGTTGGCGCAGAGCGTGATCTCCGGCGCCCGCAGCTCCGTCGGCTCCTCCACCTTCTTGTCCCTCTGCGCCATGATCCCAACAAGAACCGCTCGAATTTGTCGCAACCACGCCGCGGGTAAAGCCGGGAAGGGGAGAGAGAGAGAGAGAGAGAGAGAGAGGAAGCGAGTTTTGCTTTTGGGAATGGGTTAGCGAGACGAGGCGAGGGCGAGTCCCTTTTATCATCGCGCGCGCGTAGGGTGGGGGCGTACGCGTTCTCGTCGTCTCGTCGACAGCGACGACGGCCGGCCCGCCCTTGCCTGACATTATTTCCAGTGGTGTCCGCGTGCGGTGGAAATGGCTGTGCTGCCCCTCTCGGCAGGCGACCTGACGGTGCAAAAAATAAAGATAAAAAAAAAAAACGGGGGCGACAGCTTGGGTTTGGTTTTGGCGGTCTCTTTCTTACGGATTAAGGGAGGAGAATGATGCAAGGGCGTGCGTACGTGCTTGTGGTTGGGGATTGTTAGCGGCCTATGTACTGCAATTTGGAGGTTGGATGTCTCGTTTTAGGTCAGGGAAGAGCTTGCAAACTATTTCAAGCTGTTGGATCGATTATACACAAGGGAAAAATAAGGGCGAAAGGTTTATTTTCTGTCGAAAAATATTGGAGGAAAGCATGGATTAAAATTTTCTTGTATTATAATTGGAGGAACATGTTAAGCTTTTAAGATTGCACATCGATCTTTGCTTGACGTGACTTAGGAGGGGTTTCGAAACGTGGCGAGAACCACTCGGTTATTGTTTTTTTAGAGCACCATTGTTGAGCAGGCTCGTATTTATGAGAAACTACAAATGAATACCAATCAAATATAAGCAAGAAAAAACTAAAACTGAAAGTTTTTGGTTTTATTTGAGTTTCACCGGTATGTCCGTACATCGTAATTGAGTAGTAGTAACCACGATAACCGATGAACCAGTAAATTGACAGCAAAATTCACTGTATTATGATTTATTTTTGTTAAATTTCGATTTGGATTGGTGTACAAGTACGGAGTAGCTCAGATGGTGGACGTTAAACTTTTCCTTAGCTAAGAACAAGCTGTAGCACCATCGGTCAACTCAAACGACTTGTCAAACATGCCTTTGTACCCGTAAACAACCCAAGCCCCAGGTCCCTCAGCCCTCAGCCCTCAGCTCTCAGCCACAGAGAACGGAGAAAAACCGAGTTCACAACTTGCACGCGCCCCGGGCAGCAGGGGCACAACCGCCAATCCACCACCAGTCGAAGACGCCGCCATGTCACGCACGCACACATGCAAACCCATCCATCCCCTCGCGATTGGCGCCCCACCCGCGCGCGGAGCCGCCCAACGCTGACCGGCCGATGCCCGAAACCCAGGTGAAAAAACCGGGCAGGAAACGCAGCGGAAACCCGTCCGTCCGTCCAACCCATCGCGCGCTTGATTCGCCGAGCCGCGTGAAGGCGTCGTCCCTCCCGGTTGTCGCTGTCCGGCAGCTGAGCTGTGCTGTGCGGATTACGATTAGGATTAGGATTAGAACGGGGGCGCGTGCAGCAGATGCTGCTGCTGCTTCTTCTGCTCCCTTTCCATTTCCCCAGCAACCCGTCGCTGTCGCCACGGTAAAAAATATGGCCATCACAATTTCACGTGGCGAATTAACATCCCCTGCAGGATGATGCTGCGTCAAGGTCAACGGATATCACCTTTTTTTTTCTCTTGCGTATACTCCCTCCATCTTAAAAATAACTTAATCAATAAAGACACGTGATTCCTTAAAACGAATCTGGATAACCATCTCTCGAGATTCAGATTCATTGTACTATAAGAAGATATTTCTTAGATTAGATTTTTTAGATGGAGGAAATGGGTACGTATACATTCGTACATGGAGGGGAATTTATCGTGCTCCTGTTAGGTAGTACTACCGGTGCACTATAGTGTACGGAGTAGGAGTATATGTTATACTGGTGCGAGCCGCGGTATGTGAAAAGCGAGGAAAATGTGCGTATGTGCAGGGCTACCTAACTGTCTGCTACCAGCCAGGGTGGTGCACGGATGGATGAAACGGCAGCCGACCTATCGCGCCCGATCATCCCATCCGTGTTACGACGGCTCCCGTCAAGCTGCGTCGACGCCTCACCGGCGGCACGTCTAGTTTGCGCGGCTCGCACTCGCTGCTATGACTGATGTCAAATCTACATATTCCTTAAAAAAAATCGAATGTATAATGTATAAATCACGTTTAAAATACTTTTAATAACTCCAACAAAATAAATGATAATTACGTGAATTGTTTGAATATAATGAAACGTGTGTACAAAAGTCAATCATGTCATATATTAGAAAATGGATGTAGCACTTATAACTTGTTCTTTTTCTCGGTGAATCAAATGGATGATGAATACGCATGTTTCTCGAGCTATTAGGTGGTGCAATTTTCTTTTTTTAAAAGCATTTTATATAAAAATTTCTTAAACAATTGTTTTCAATTTATTTTTAAATTTTATACTAATATTTAATTTATTCATTTGTACCCTAGCATAATTAATATATAATATACCTAAAAAATAGCATATAACAATTTCGATTTAACCTGATGAGTAAACCGAACTCCACTTCTCTATAAATGTGCTTCTGTATGCTATATGCTATAACCACTTGCCACACATAATCAACTAAAGTTTAATTTGTCAGATTTTTAAGCCAAATTGTATAAAGCTAAATTAGAGTTCATATAATTGATATACAGATCTGGTACATCTGTAGCAATCCGAACTCATACTTTTTGGACCACCATGACCAATTAGTGTGTTTTTTTCTCTGAACAACGGGTAATTAACCCTCCTAATAAATGAAGTTCCCTTTCACTCTGTTAACTCATTTGGTTATGTTTAGAGGGAGATATGATTTGTCCCATAATAACTCTTTAATTTATTTGTTCCCTTGGTTACAGGCGTAAACTATTTTAATAGTAACAGAAAAGACCGAAGAGGTAAACTATTTTAATTATCTTAAAAATATGTTTCTTCTTCTGCTCACGATATTAATATAGAACTTAATATCATTTACATGCCATGCTTAACAATATTTAGATGTAACATAAGCAAAATAGTAATACTACGATGATTGTGACGTCGGTTGCCGATACATGAATCCAGCTTTCTCTAGAAAGAGATGCTTGGAGGGCCATATTTTAACACCTCTCGCCGACTAAATCCTCTGTTTATTCGAGTCATCACCGGATTGGTTAGTTTATAGGAAAGTGGTTTAGTGGGCTGCCCCCACGAAGCACAGCAACAACAGGGTGTGTTCATCACCTACAGAAACACGATTTGTTTATCGGTTTGGGGAAAAGACGAGACGGCGACGTGGCCGCTCAAGTGGAGTAGCATATATATAGTATAGTACTAGTAGCATGATTTTTTCTGGGCATCTCTATCAACAGAGAATCCTTAAATTACACCTAAAGTTGCTTCACAAATTGGTGAGGTCCAGGCAAAACCAAATCCAACGAGATATTGTTTTTCTAAAAGAATTTCTGTCCATCATCTCTCCAGAGCCGTGACACATGCACCACCATGTTGGTATGATAGGGAGAATCGATTTTGCTTATCAAGAAACAGAGTAAAGATCCCACTAGGTACAGTAGGAGTTTAATGTTTTCCTCCCCCTTAATAATCAATGGTTATGACCTTAATTAATTGCTGAGAGCCAGGATTGGGTGAACTGCCCACGTATACTATAATGTTATACAGTACGTAAGTATGCATGAATAAGAGAGAAACTATACATGTATTGGGAAAAAAATGATGTGATGTGGTGTGGAGTCGAGGTGGCATAACTTTACCTACTAATATTTAAATCTTTATGCCTATAAATTTTAAGTACACGTGAGTAAACTTTTAACAGGAATATAGTGAGATTAGGAACATACTATTTGGTTTTCGTATTCTTCAAACGTGTATTAGGGGGAGGAATATTTGTGTGGGTGTGAGTATAGTGTTGCACTGTTGCGTGTGTAATGATGTGCGTACGTGTGTATTTACTGTGTAATAAGAAAAACAAATGACATCGTGTATATGGATTATGGCTAATGACGCCAATGGACTAGTTTAGGTTGCCCATGGAGCTAGGTCCCCTAACACCAACCCTAAAAACCCGTAACCAATATCCTCTCGTGAATGACAGCACGGTGATGCTGTGCTGCGTAGGAAAGCCACTAGCTGGTGCCGTGGTGCAGGCAGCAGCATCACGCCATCACTCGAGGCATTAGCATTACACGATTGATACGCTGTTGCCTTCTTCACGTGCTCGCGTCGCAGCGAGCTTAGCTTTCCACACTGAGATTTTGTGGAGATCGCCTTCTCCTCTCCTGTAACAAGTGGCTGATCGCATGACGGCATGAACGACATGGGTGGCAATTTGGCAACTGGCAAGCACAGCAAATTTGCAGTGCCGCATTCTAGGATAGATATGCTCGTATCACCAAGTATCCCCAAAAGGAGCGACTTTAGGAAGCTGACGAGTTCCAAAGTACTACTACACGTACAATCCTCCTTCCCCGCTGCATTGATACAAGAACTGAAAATCAAAGCATTAGAAATCACAATGCAGCCACAACATAGATCGAACCTGACGAAAAACTTTGTTTCCAAATACTCCAATCAATAGTACAGGGTATCATGTAAAAAAGCAATAAAATCGACATGCCATTCACAAATATCACACACAAAAACTATGTAGGAGTAGCTTGCAAGTGGGTGAGTTGAGGGCTGAAGCATTCATAAACTAGATAGAATATACTTCTCGACATAACCAGGGATCAAACTGGACAGCTCTAAATTGAGTATATTTGTGGTACCAGATACCAGCCAGGGGCAATATTCCGTAATGAATGCTTGAATAAAACTAGCATGATCAATTTCTTTATGCATAGGACAGATTGTTCCAAGTAATGCAAAGTTCACCACAGAAACTAAAGTCTAACTAAAAAATTATATCAATACATTAAGGAATAAAAGTATAAAATAGTACTATGCTCAATTAAAAAACAAAAAGAAACAAAGAGAGATGTTTTCCTTTTCTTTTCTTTTCTTTTCTGTTTTTTTTGTTGGGAAAGGGACTGGTTCTAAGAAGAGTACAAATAGATAGACTGCTGTACAGTCGGAGCTTACAATGATGAAGAACCCAGACTACCGACTAAATGCCATGTCCGAAAACCAGCCCTCAAATGCTCTATTTGACAATTGATCCTCATCCATGGAAGTTATTTCAAATCACAGCAAGTCCTTTCAGATGACTGAAGAAAACTGCTTGCTCAATGTGACGACAGTTCATTGATCTCGAATACAACCAGCTCCAAGTATTAGCATGGCGGTTTATCAAATTCTGGCTCCAAACTCCTTCCCCTTTTCTTATTTTCTTCTCTTTTTTTGTATTTTCCTGCTTTTAGCCTTTTTTACAAAGCAGCATTTTTTTCATAAACCATCTTCCAAGCTTATTATGCTGATTCTAATATGCTGCATGATGGGCTAGGCACCAATTTGGTTCTCATCATATCAACTATAATTCATCTCCCCTATATGGCAGGTGGAAGCACCTGTTCAGCAGAAGGCAGTGCCACGGTTGCACCTGTATTTGAATCAGTAACTGAAGGCTCCCGTTTCCATTGTAAACTTCTAGCACCAGCTATCATTGGAGCACGCCCTCTGAAGGTGCTACCAGGGAGGCCACCCCTTGGGTATGCCATTCTACCGTGCCTGGCATACATTGATGTTCGCCCACCACCAGGCCAACCATAAAAATGTGCAGCTTCATGAGAACTTCGCCTGACAACCTACAATACAAGGGAAAAGCAAATGAAATATCATCAGCTCCAAGGCAACCCAACATGTCAACCAATAAAGCAACAGAGTGATAGCAAGTTCCTTTCGTGCAACAGTTTCACGGAATACTAATTCAGAAACATATGGTGGATGAGCTCTGAATTTGGTTAGGAGGATTGTGCTCTATATTCAAACTCCCATTCAGTAGAGCTATTCAAATATAGCTACCTAACACTAGACACAACCTAGTACTGCAAATCTGGACATGGGTTCTATCCAGATTTGTAGTACTAGGTTATGTCTAATAATCCAGTACCAGGTTACAATATTTTGGGATGGAAGGAGTAGAAAGTAAAAAAGACAAAGCTACCACATTGACCATAGTACCTTGAGGATGCGTGCCATGAATGATGTTCCATTCAATGAAAGAGCCCGTTCAGCTGATTCTTTATGTAAAAATTCTACGTAGGCAGATCTGTATCAGATAAAAAAACAATGAGTTCTATTTAAGAGATGAGAATGACCGACTTCAGATTTAAGTATAGCTAATTTATTGTAGCCTACTTCATTAACTTGCAAGGATGTTAAACTTATGTACATGAGTTGAAAGCATGACATTTAGATTCTTGAACTTGCAAGAGATTCACTCAGTTATGACCAGAGCAACATAGTTTTCGAACAATTGATACGAAAACCGTGTAAGTATTGAGTTCTAAATATCATAAATGTAATGAAACACGACACAAGTTTAATGCCTGTGATGCCATTTATATTTGCTCAAAATATTTCCCTCTGTTTGCATAAAACGATTAAAGCCATAAATGCTTATATTTTTGGGACGGAGGTAGTATTCACAATTTTTCCTGTGGAGATATATGACATATAAACTGCTATCACCAATCTGCGAGTTCTACATGTAAAAAACTTTTGATTTGAATACCAAACCAAAGGTACTCCTGGGTGAGATCTAACACCACATGAAATCAGTCCAAGCTCTAGTGACGGTACAGATATAAGGTTGTTCCTAGTTGCATCTGAAGTTTAATTTCATGTTAAATGAAGAGATATATAACTCTGAAGTTTTTTAGACCATGTGAAGTTGACTTCAAAGTTAAAGATATAAGCACAACAGCACCTAGTGGCTGATTTGCACTAGACATGTTCCATCACTCAACATCTCTAAAACCACCATGATATTGTATGGCATGTACGTATATAAGATAAAAAAAGCAAAAAAAATCTTAGCAAAATTAGCATATGAAAGAGACTAACCCTGTTGGCTGCCCTGTTGCTGCATTAGTAACAATAACCACTTTGAGCACAGCACCAAACTTGTTGAAGTGGCGAGATAGTGCGTCCTTGGTGGCACCAAAATGAACCTTCAAATAAAATTGATAAAGGTATAAGAATATAGGACAAGAAACCTTAAGTGTCATGAGAAGTGATAGATACCAACATTGCTAACATAGAGGGTTCTAGAGTCTGCGTCCTCAGTTGGATGTGCAGTGCTATATGAACTCGTAACTGCAAGGAAGGACAGATATATTATATTGTGCAATAAACAAAAGTGAGATAAGGTGAAACATTCTGTACTGATGATTCTTTCTGATGGGAATTTACATCAGAGTGCTAGTTCTGCATTATGCTTCGACTTTTGAATTAAACAATTTTAAATGCTCAAAGATTTTGAGTTATGTCACGTACCAGATGATGCAATTGCAGATCGCTGTGAATCCTTTTGGACTTCTCCATGAGTTAGTTCCTGAGTAGTTTTCTAAACAGTCAGATACAATCTACCTGAAGATTCCTAAATAATTTTAAAGCATTGGAGCTAATTACAAGGAAAGTGACCAATGGAACAAACAATTAGTCATAATTGGGCGTAAGTAACAGCTAAAGAATGTAAAATCTTTCCTGTATATTAACAAAATATAGAAGCAAGCTAATACAGTAAGTAGTCTGAATCAATGGAACATGCAAGTGAAGTAGTTATAGGTTTCTCATTCCAAGCATTATTGATGTAAACCAATCTGCATGGGCCTTTTCAGCTGGCCATGAAGAGATAAAAGCACAATGAACTAATCCTGCAAACCACTAACCAACCCAGTAGAGGAAAGTAGTGACAAATCATTTAATAATAATGCATTTTCACTTGATAATCTATCAGCCTTGCTTCTCCTCTATTCCAGTCAAATGGGAAATCAGGGATGGTTATCACTAACATGCAATATACAATATACTTGCTTAGATAATACTTTTTGAAAATAGAAACAAAACTTCAAGCAAAATAATCAGAGTGGGTATGCAGAAATGGTAAACATGGTGCAGTTACGAATAAAAATTGATTGGTTTAAGGTATGAAGCTACTTACTTTGATATTACCAGTCAGAGAGGTAACAGTAGCATTCATGGGTGTAATGTCTGTTTTCTCTACAACATGAACATCTTTTGGTGTTTCATAATTGGAAGGTTCCAGAGTGTTGGCATTAACTGGGACAACCACATTTTTGCCCATACTTATTAGTGACGAGAAACCTGGTTGCTCCTCCTTAATCAAGTTTGAATGCCTCATCGTACTGGTCTCTGGTTCAACACTGCATTTCACGAAAATATCTTTCTTCTCCACAACTGAAGGGTAAGCACCTACTTGTGAATCAGAACTTCCGTATCTAGTGATTCCATCATCTCTGCTAACATCATCATCAGATGTAGAATCAACATTCATTTCAGCTTCCCCATCTTCTAATGTTATGTCTCCGGATATCTCATCATCATTATCATATCGATCAGAATCATGATCATCTGCAGTTGTAGGTGGTTTGAAATCTTCGTAATCTCTCTGCTGTTCACGAGAACGGGGTGTCTGATTCACAGCATTCCCTTGGCCTAATCGACTGAATACGCTTCCAGTAGATCTAACTTTGGTAGAATCTGCAGCAGCCTCTGCGGCAGCTCTGAGAGCTAAAGCAGCTCCAGGTACTTGTAGAATTTGCCTAGTTCTTTCTGGCTTTTTGTCATACAGGTGGCCCTCTGTAGATGTTTCTATTCTTTTACCATGCAGGTTGTCTGCGGATGATGTGGAAACCACAGAACGTAGGCGCTTAGAAGATGGTTCCGTAGAGCTGCTGGGTTGCTGTACAGCTTTCACAGCATCTCGAACAGCAAACTTTAGAAGACGGCAGGAGGCACCAACATCACGGCGCGAAGGCAAGTCTCTCTGGCAATAAAGAAAAGAATTGTTAGTAAATGACATGTTTTGAATTCGGCATAATTAATTTTAAACAAAGAAAATGAAAGGCTAAAGAAAACATTGTCTCAAGTGGAGACATTAAGAACGAATGCTTCCAGCCGTACCAAAAATTGAGGGGCTGAACTAAACTGCAGTCTAACTACAGTCGCTGGTTCATTCCCTTATGAAAATTTTAGAGCAGAATACCGACAATACTTCAGGTAGATAGTACATACGTTGACTGTATTGGCTATTTGGTGATTTCCCCAACACTCAGAAACATGCAAAAATAACTAGATCAGCTAGTTGTTGATTCTAATTGGAAAAGTATTGCAGAAAATACAAACAGCTAGAGCCCACATATGCATATTCATGAGAAGAATTTTTTTTTTAATTCATCAGTTGCAAAGAATGTTTGTTGCCGCGTAGTGAGTCACTGTTCAAATAGGGAATCTGGAAAAATCGCAGTGCACCTTCATTTTAACAACTAACATGATACTATCCTCTTATAATCCTGTGCTGATGCTATAAAAGTTCATATTTAGTGTGTTAAAAGGAATCTTCCTTTGCATAATTTAGAGAAGTATAAACAATTAAATGTTTACCTGCAACACAAAGCAAGTTCATGAAAAAAGTGAATCATTAAACAAGTATGCCAGATGCAAGACAGCACAATCTTTCAGTCAGTCCATTTGGTTAACACAAACATTATGCATCTCTTATTATCACATCACACACCTTTATTTGTTGTGGTTCGTCATCCCTGTCACGCTTTCTGCCATTCCGTTGATTAGATGATGGGGGATGTCGTATTTCATTAACCTTTTGCGACCTTTTCTCCTCACCATGCAAAATATCCTTCAGTACACTTCTAAGTGGAAAGTTTTCACTACCCTCCCGACCAATTCCTTTCCAATCCCTTTTGGTCCGACTTCTTGTTGTACTGGGTTCACTTGTACGCTCAGGATGAGTTTGACCTTTGCTTCTCAACTGCAACTCTGATGATTTCTGTCCTCCAGGTAGTTCATTTGGGGCTTCATCATCCTTATTATCCACCTGGTGTTGTTCTTGTGTTTGCACATAAAGGTGCAAATTTACAGATAAATGATCCCACAACCTACATGAAAGACATGGTATTCAGTTACACTTGATAAAGTAATATGCATGTAAATAAGCAAGGATTGTTTATTGTTCTGGACTGGAAATTTTGTTGGAGTGGTATGAGAAGTACGCATGAGAAATGATGGATTCAGGCAAGAGACAGTATCTGTAACCTGAACTGCTTGTATGGGCAAATGAAAAAGACTAAATTAATCAGCAGATACAAACCAGTTTCAGGTTTGACAAGTAAATATAATATATTGTAGTCCTTGCAAATTATACACAGCAATAATCCAGGTAAAAAGTGTTTTTAGTTTTTACTACAACCAACCTCTCCACTTCACACAAATGGTAAAGTAGCAAAATTTATTAAAACCAATGCAAAGATCAAAAACATATTTTTAATTCTTTTCCAACACTCAGTGACAAATGATTTGTGATTTGATTAAAGAGTGAGTTACGTGGCAAGTTCTTGAACTTGCGGATGGTTGATTGGTCCATGTACTTCCAAACAAGTTTATCTAAGGGCCTGTTCTAAACTGCTATTTGAGCTTATCTACTCCCCTTTTCCCATTAGCATGCTTTTCAAACTTTCTATATAGAAAGTGCTTTTGAAAATGAAATAAATTTATTTTTCAAATTTTTAATAATTAATACACAATTAAACATATACTAATCACATTTCTCATTTTGTGTGCAGCTAATCAGCTAAATTCATCCTCTAGAAAAGAACGCGGGCTAAACCCATAATGTGATTTTGTTGGGTCATGCAGCAGCCCAACCATATCAGCATGGATGTCTTTGCTTATGTGGATGGATGCACCTTGCCATGCTGCAGGGGCTACTTTTAGCAGGAAAATTATACTCCATGGGATGTGGCAAACTTGCATACGCCCATCTAACCAGATGTTAAAAATGCTTTTGATGGTTAAATATATGCAAAATATCAATTTGCCTCAGTAGCAAACAAATAAATTGCAGTCTAGCAGTGTATCCCCCCCCCCCCCAGTTCACATCACCACCATGGCCACTACCGATCAGTCATCACCACAGTTAGACCCCTACAGTCATGCTAAGGCTCATGTGGGCCACTCAGAGCGCCTCGTCATCCATCTGCTGCCACTTTTAGCGAGGGCAGTGTCTGCTGCACATCCACTTTGATATGGCAGCACTGGGAAAAACATATATGTCAAACTGATGGATTCAGCAAAGCACAGCCTTGGTCTGATATTGTGCCATCTTGGCCATGGCCTGCATATTTTGCTAATGTGCCCTGCATAGCCAGGCTTCTTGCCTGCAACTCTGCAAGCTTTGCTACCTTGCCTGCCTAACTGCTACGCTCGTCGGCTCACAAACGATTTGTTCCTTCTCAAGGGGGTTTATGTCACTGACAAAATAAGGTTCACATGATGGTTTGGTCAGTTTGATAGGCATGTATTAGTTCAAAAATATAGAGAACGCTGTGCACAAATGCAAAAATATATTAAGGTTGGTCTAACAACATAGTTGATGCACAAAATTAAGAACTCAATCTACATGACATGTGAACTAACCAGGAAATAAAGGCGCGACTATCCTTTCCCAGAAATACATCAAGCTCCTTGATGGCCTCATCTTTGCGCCTTCCACCTTCGAGCAACAAAATGACGTACTCCTGCACTTAAAACAACAACAGACGTACACTTATTGCTTTCTCTAGGAGCATTTCAGTGTAACATAGAAAAGGTAAAGGATGGTATTTAGTATTATAGTGTGTAAGAAAATGAATTCAATGCAATACAATGTGCTGAAAGCAATGTATTCCATGCCATTGCAGGATGCTTCCTCAGACAAAATATGTCAAGTTCTACCCTCGATGATTAAAAATGATGTCATTAATTAAAGGTAAAGGAAAACCTAGCAGCAGATTCCTGCATAAATGCTATAACCACAATGAGGACATACAGCAATCTTATCACAGTTTGGTCACCTTTGGATAGTAAAAGTGTTGTGACCAAGAAGATGAGGTCAAAATAGCAAATTTGGTTAAGAAAATTTGGTGATGGAAGGGGAAAAGGAAATAGAAAATAAATGGCGTGTTAATAAGAACTAAAATGGAAACTTGACTAATCACAAGTCAAGTATGAGATAATGTAATATTTATTGCTACATTGTATAATGTTCCTGAAAGGAGACATTGATCTCCTAACCTAGTATTTATAAATAAATAAACTTAACCAGATTAGACCAAAATATCCATCCATACATGCCAAAAATAAAAAAGGAACTTTAAGAATTTCTAGGCTCCTAGCATCTAACCAGTGATCACCTTGCGAAAAGAATCTCCTAAGAAAGGCAATGGAGCAGCAGTACATTATGCTCCCATTTTAGAATATATTTTTTTGGGACGTAAATTCACAATATTCTAGTGCTTCTGGCACCATTAGACCGACTGGATTCAATCAAACGAAGCACAGCTGAATACAGGGTCACTACATTAGAGCAAATAAACAACATTTCGTTCCAACCCAACCAAACCTCCAGGAAGCAAACACAGCCAACATATTTAAAGAAGATGGGATCTTACGGCAATTATGAGTGATTCCACTAACAGCAGAGGAGTAAACATAAACACAGCGCGCAGCGGCATAATTCGGGCTAGGTTTCATGAAAGTTTAGCAAATTTTAGCTCTTCCGCACAGGCCTATCTCACCCAACCCGCAGCAAACCACTCAAAAGGCAAAGCCTGAGCACTCAAAATTAGACCCAAAATCCCAAAGTTACAGCCTATAATCCAAACCACAAACGAACGGTGTCACTACACCGCCCCCGAACACCGAGCGGAGCCAACGACGTACGAGAGGAGGGTAAGGAAGGGAAGAGAACGGCGGGGGCGGCGTCGTACCACGAGGGTGTTGTTGGTGTAGTCGTCGACGAACTCCCGCAGCTTCTCCCGCACGCGCTCGCTGAGCTGGACGACGCCGGCGCCGGTGAGGTCGGCCTTGAAGTACCGGCCTCCGTCGCCGCCGGCGACATCCTCCGCCTCCATCGCGGCGGAGGCTTCCAGAACCCCTCCTCTCCTCAAGCCAAACCTAGATCCAGCCCAGTGGGGTCCCGGGGCCGAGACGTGTGCAGACGAAGCGGGCCTGCGGCGACCTTATCCGCGCCGCTCTCATCCACGGCGGGCCGGGAGCTCGGACGCGTCGGCGGCGGTCGACTGGCCGGTCGACGGCGGCGGCGGCGGCGGCGGCGACGCGTGGAGGCGGAGGTGGAGATGGGGTAGGCAGGGAGGGAGGGAGGCGACGGGGCGATGGGCGAGGTGAGATTTATTGGGTTTTTTGCGTTTATAGGCGCCAGGTAGGTGGTTTTGCCATGACAGTATTGATGATTCAACTGCACTTTTTACACCGTGTTTGGAATTCTAAACGACCTTTTTACCGTGATTTGGGAGATCTGGATTGGCTGCACGCTATGCGAAAGGACTATAGAAGGTAGATTATAAATATTATACTTAGTATTAAAAATATTTTATAGAGATAAGAGTAAAGTGATGGTACGCGTATTCGACGCGTTTTATACACGTAGAAGGCAACCACCACCTCCGCTGACACCTGTCTCTGATGCGGTAATGCGGAACGACACTTGTAATTGATGCGGTGATCCGGATGACAACTGGAACTGATACGCTAATTCAGGTGACAGGTGGAATTGATGCAATGATTCACGTGACACCAGTAAAGACTGAAATTGCTATGCTAGTTCAGGTGATACTTGGATTGATATGCTAGTTCGGGTGACACCTGTACTGGTACACTATTTTTTGTTGATATTTAAAAGGCTAGAATTGATCCGCTAATTCAGGTGACACGGAACTGACACGTTAATTTCGGGTGATACGTGGAAAGGTCGAAACCGCTACACTAATTAGGGTGACGCTTGTAACTGGTACGCTAATTCCGCTGATACTTGCGGAGAAAATAAATATAGCGACATAGAATAATAGTAGTTCGCAAAAAGTGAAAATGACACAAAATCGAGCAACCGTGTATAACCTTCCTGGTAACATGTAATTCATTTGAAGTAATATATTTATATTTAATTACATTGATAGGAACCATTCTTCAAATTTATTCCTCTAAAATATTTTAGTTAAATACTACAGGAGTATATCGGTTGCACAGACCATAAAAAGCCCTAAAATATTTCTTGGGAGGGAAGTAACATAATAAAAATATGTATTAGTAATAAATATTAATAACATAATAATACACGTGTCAACAGACACGACGATTTCTCGCGGCAAAAACAAAGAGGCTCTAGTTGGGCTTGTAGCAGGCCGTATCCTATGAGACCCCAATAAAGCCCAAAAAATACAGCGAAAAGGCAGTGGCGGCGAGTGCCTGCCATGTCGTCTCACCGGATAAGCCACGCCGATCTCTCCTATCCTCTCGCCGGCACAAAAACCACACAACAAAACGCGCGCCAAACCACCGCACCTTTCCCCTCCCCGGCCTTTCCGACGTCGACGGCCGCCGCCATGACCATGCTCCTCGCCTCCCTCCTCTCCCCTTCTTCCCCTCTTCCCACCACCACCACCTCCTCTTCCACGTCGCCGAAGGCTGTCAGGCTCGCGCCGGCGAAGCCGCTAGCCGCCACTCTTGCCGCGGTGGCCGCGGCGGGGATCCTGGCGTTGTCCCCGGCGACGGCGACGGCGGAGGCGGAGGCGGAGTTCAAGGTGTACTACGGCACGGCGGCGAGCGCGGCGAACTACGGCGGGTACGGGGGCAACGCGAGCAAGAAGGACGCGGCGGAGTACGTGTACGAGGTCCCCGAGGGGTGGAAGGAGCGGCTGGTGTCCAAGGTGGAGAAGGGCACCAACGGCACGGACAGCGAGTTCTTCAACCCGCGGAAGCGGTCGGAGCGGGAGTACCTCACGTTCCTCGCCGGGTTCCGGGCGCTGGCGCCGGTGGGCGCCGTGCTCGACAACCTCGCGCTCTCCGACGTCGGACTCCAGGACCAGATCGCGTCGGCGGACGGCGTGCTGTCGACGGAGCGGAAGGACGGCGGCGGGCAGCTCTACTACGAGTACGAGATCGCCGGCGCCGGCGCGCACAGCCTCATCTCCGTCACGTGCGCGCGGAACAAGCTGTACGCGCACTTCGTGACGGCGCCCAACCCGGAGTGGAGTCGCGACGAGGCCGTCCTCCGCCGGCTGCACCAGTCGTTCAAGACCGTCGACCTCGCCGGCGCGCCGCCCGCAAGCTCCTAGCTAGCCAATGCGCCGCCGCCCGCCTGGCCGGAGTCCATCACTTGTCTCGATCTAGTGGAGAGCTAGCACTAGCAGCTGGGCGAAGCAATTTCTAGTAGCTTTTGCTGCGCGCGATGTAATTAAAGCAGTTTTGTATAGGGAGGATGAGGTAATTAATTATCTGCTATGCGCGTAATCAAACATTGTCCTGTAAATTATTTTCGTCCATATATGGTATAATACGTATCTGTTGCAGAAGTTAAAGATTTTCATGTCATGTGTTTCGTCTTCGTCTTCAGTTGCAGATCATCAATGTCGACTGTCGAGCAAAACAGATAGCCGATATTAAAACTCGTACAAAATGCGTGTAAATTCATGCTGTCCAAACGAGATGAGCATAAATTTCTTTCACGATTGCAATCCACTCGTCCCCGTACAAACATGGTATTTTTCTCGAACATTTTTTCGCGGCTGTTTTGACCCTGAACAGGGCAGGATTGCACGAAAAGTTTAGAATCCAAGAACGTGTCACTGACGTGCGGGGCCAACCAAGCCCATGGGCCCTCCTCTCGGGTGGGCCGAGGGCTTTGCGTCCACTGATAATGGGCTGAATACTCCTCGTCGGCCGCAGCCTAGTATAGCCCAAATAGAGACTGGAAGTGGAAGCGTAGTCATCAGAGAAGTCAGAAAGGGAGCAGAGCCGTCGCCGTCGCCGTCGCCGTCGCCGCCGCGGGATATCGTCGTCGTCGAGCACGGGGCCGATGGGGGTGGCGGTGTCGCCGGAGGTGGAAGCGGCGCTAGCGCGCGGCGGCGCGGTCGTCGCCCTCGAGTCCACCATCATCTGCCACGGTAAGCTCGCGCCTCGCCGCCTCCTTCACCCCCGTCTCTCCCCGGATT
This sequence comes from Oryza punctata, assembly GCA_000573905.2. Taxonomy (NCBI): domain Eukaryota; kingdom Viridiplantae; phylum Streptophyta; class Magnoliopsida; order Poales; family Poaceae; genus Oryza; species Oryza punctata. Next base: position 27,457,325 of record CM002495.2, on the reverse strand, counting down.
ACATGGCTCACTCCGGCGATGTGCGTCCGCGGCTGGGGGACGTTTGGCTTGCTTCCCAGGTATGCCCTACCCGAAGAATCTCCAGACCGCCATGGAGGTGGAGGCCGTCGTGAGGGAGAACGGGGCGGTTCCTGCCACCATAGCCATTCTAGATGGCGTGCCACATGTTGGTAAGTCCTGTGATTTTCCTGTGACCGGAGATCAGATACATGTTCAAGTGCTGGAGACGTGATCCGTAGTTGCTAGCTACTATGAATTATTCTTCCACTTAACACCGGATAATTTTCGTACTGTGATAGGCCTTAGCAGTGAGCAATTGAAGAGCTTGGCTGTAAATGGAAGACAGTTTCAGAAGACGGCTAGAAGGGATATTGCACATGTTGTGAGTACCTTGCACACTAGAAATTGGTCGCTCTTGTGCTTGAATATTCGCCATCGGGTTCACTACTTCAGTTATCATTGCACTAAACTTTTTTCAGTTGATATCTATATGTTTATATTCTTATTGCCTCCTTTAATGAATTTTACTGATTGGCAGGTCGCTTCTGGTGGTAATGGTGCAACAACAGTTTCTGCCACTATGTTTTTTGCTCATAAGGTCAGAGCCAAAAACATCTTACTGGTCTTATACTGTTATTTCTCATTTCTGGATTTGATAGCCTTTTTCTTATTCATCTTTGCTATATGTAGTTGGTGTCAATCATTCATCTCTATATCAAAATAAAGTTGCTCTAAATTTCAGGTTGGCATACCAATTTTCGTAACTGGAGGGATTGGAGGTGTGCATAGAAATGGTGAACAGAGTAAGTACCTTCCTCCTTCCAATTGTGTAAGGAGTCCCTTGCCATCGGCACTTTTTACTGTTAATGGTCCAATCAGTTTTTTTGAGTTATGAATGGACTGTAGCCTTCCATTTTAATACCATTTACTATTACCATGGGTCTAAATGTGGATTATAGAAGCTGATGCCTGATATAGTCATGTTGCTTAATAGTTCTAAAAGATGGCAAGTGAAATGACATGTTTGTTATATCTAGACAACACATTTTTTTGTTGACTTATACCATTTCGATCAGTTTGTCTGACTTCATGTGTTGAAAACTTAGCAGAAGTTTTATATGCCTCTTGATTTTTTGTAATCTAGTTCATTTTCTTCAGCTTTTATGCAGCCTGTTGTCATTCTCTAGTTAAGTTGGGATGCTGATGGTGCTATACCATTTACTCAGTTTGAACCCTGGAAGCTAAATATTTATATCCATTATCTACATGTTCTTTAAAATACATCACCGAGAGTACGTTGTTAACTTGATTAAGACATCAATTGATTAAGCACATGTACTTCCTATTAAACAGTTTGCACTGTTTGATGCAGCCATGGACATCTCCTCAGACTTAACTGAACTTGGAAAGACTCCTGTCACTGTTATTTCAGCTGGTGTGAAGTCTATTTTGGACATACCACGGACACTTGAGTACTTGGTATTACCCATCACTCCCACTCTTCCAAAGAATGGCTCTTTGATCTGTGAAAAGTGAACTTCCGTCAGTTCATGTAGGATGTTTTCTTGTTAGAACATTGGATACTTCACACACTGTATATTAGTACTTTCTGGATTCTGTTAATGAAGTATGAGTGGAGCAGCTGTTTTGAGGGGCTCTCCAACAAAATTCTGTAGTAATATCTGTTAGACCACTCTGATATAGGAATACTAAAGTAGCATTATAATTTAAATATGAAGTTATTACAAATAAAACAAGGTTTACCTAGTAGCCAAGCAAAAAAATGCTGCGGAATTGGTAGCTTATTTTTACCCCTAGTGATGTGTTGCCATAAGTATGCTGTTAGCTGCACCATTACTACAATAGGATGATACACTGTGCAAATTACAGAGCCAGGATCTGATATAGTAAGAAACCAGAAACCAGGAACGAGAAATTAGTTACCATGAAAATTAGCTCACTTCCTATGTATTTTTTTATTGTCATATTTCACTCAAGAAATAGAATGCTGTTGCATCAGAACCTGAAAGTTTTCTCATGTCCATGATAAGCTCCATCCAGACAAGCCAAAACTGCTAGATCTACAACTGAGGGTTTATAGTTTTCCAGAATCATACGTTTGTTCATTTTCTTCTCCATAATCTAAGACCATCCTTTTCAAGTAACTCATGACAATTTTCAGGTGTTTCTTGGTATAGACAAGTTATTTCTTTAGGTTTTACTCGTTAAATGTGCTAGATTTGAAATTTGGTGTATTTCTGGCAAGGCATTTCAATGAATGCAATGTAGTTTGGTGCTCAATCGTACTGGTTAACTGATTGTATTGGCAGGAAACCCAAGGAGTAACGGTTGCTGCTTACAAAACCAATGAATTTCCTGCTTTTTTTACAGAAGTCAGCGGATGTAAGGTAGAATAATTTGCTCATGTAAAATGTTTATAAGCTATATTTAATTATTATTTGTTTGTTTAAGGAGATTTTCTTTTCTGTAATCTAGTGTGAATCTGTATAAAAAAGAAGAGCTGTAAATTAGTATGGATGTTGACTATTCAATGTTATGGATTGTGTTGATCTGAAGGTCCCAGAATCTTTCCTTTTCCCCCCTTCCTTTTTATATTTTGCCATGACCCCTTGGAACACTATCTTTTGTCTCACTGCACTGCAGTGTTAGGATGTTTGTACTAACTTGCTCCTGTCTGCTTAATTTAGGTGCCATGTCGCATTGATTCTCCAGAAGAGTGTGCCAAGATAATACGTAAGTATTAAAGTTGGCATTTACCCAATCTGTATTCATATCTGTATTATTTGTGAGATATTGGTTTCACATGCACTGTTGGCACATGACCCATTAACCAGGACTGCTTGAACTCCAGCAGACATCCAATACCTTTAGACCTTTTTTACTCTGTTGGTTACAGAAAGCTACCGGCCAATTTTAAGTCAGAATCAAGTAAATCCAAAATTAATTTCCTATTAGAATCTGCAATTGAGTCAGCATAAGATTCAGAACTGAAAGCAGCACATAAAACGAATTGGGAGTTCTCTATTGTATAGAGCTTGATTTTATCCTATGAATTACAATAACTCAACTGGAAAAGGAATCTATTGTAACGCAAAGTTTATCGATGTTGCTGATTTAAATCTATTTAATACAGATGCAAACAAGAATTTACATCTAGGATCTGGGATATTGGTTGCTGTGCCGATTCCCAAGGAACATGCAGCTTCAGGAAATGCTATAGAGTCTGCAATACAGAAAGCCCTCAAGGAAGCAGAGTATTGTGCTTACTCCCAACCTTGTTCTCTCTCACTTTGTCTTTCTTTATACGTGTGATACTAACAGAAATGATATCTAATGATTTTCTATGTTGTTTCAGGGATAAAAATATAATAGGGAATGCGATCACTCCGTTCATGCTTGACAGAGTGAAAGTACTAACTGGAGGATCTTCGCTAGAAGCCAGTATCCTATAATTTTAATTTCGAACTTTGCTGTATTTTGAACCACGATATTTTTCGTATTTACCTGTAGTTTTGAGCATTGATTAGCTATTTATTCCTATTTCAACATGCAATTTGGCATTTGGATCTTTTCAAGTTGGACTTTTGAGAGAAATCAAAAGGTTCAAATGTTTAGACGAATTACATCTGATTTCCCCCTCCTGTGGTTTCCTGTGTCAAGAGAAACTTATCCTTAGAATATTCAGATATCGCGCTTGTAAAGAACAATGCTCTTGTTGGTGCTAAAATTTCTGTAGCCCTTTCTGATCTTAACCAGAGAGTAACAAACAGTAAGCTTCTCTCATCAATAACAGTAAAATCCCAATTCTGTAATTAACTCTAAGAAGTAAATACTTTTGACATCCTGGTTCATAAAGAGTGGCAAGGTTATCTGTTCTGCTTGCATGTTTTTAGTTTTTACTGGATTTAGTCTACTGTGTGTGTTTATTGTTGGAGCTAGATCCTAGACTTGTGATCACACTCGCATCTGCTCTGGGCCAATGATGTAGTACTTTTTTATGTGAGAGATCACACTAGCATCTCCTATGCCTACATGTTCAATTGAGACCTAACTATTTTCAACTTGCTGTAACAGGATTTCGGAGATCTGCCTTATAGAGTGCATGTACAAAGGAAAGCGAGGTCTGAAACTTGGGGCATCCTGTTCATCCTCACTATGTATGCTGTACAACTAGTTGGAAACTTGTAGCATCATCCTTTTTGTGGCACTATATAAATGGACCTGAGGTGCGATTGCATGTTTTGTAGCGAGATTTGCTACTGTAGACTTAAATTATTGCATTACACTTCAGCGTAACGTGTTTCACACTTTTTTGTTCATCTGATCTTCTGCTTTCACCTTGAAAACTTGAAAGTTTGAACTGGGCATTCAGTCCTCCTGTTTTGTCAAACTAATGTGGAATTTGTGCCTTGTGAACAGGGCCAGTGTTTGTTCTATTGCGTTGATTAATAAATGAATAATGCGAGGACTGACGACGCCATCCGCTCCCGGCTTGGGTAGGCACGGAATGCCTGATCTAGGCCATATCTGCAAGTGGCCCATTAGGCTGGCCTGCTTCAGTCCAGGTAAGAACATCTGTGGGCTACAATACATTTGGGCCATCTGGTATGACATTATTAGGCTCTGATGATTTCCTAATTTCTAGCAGTGTGGTATGTTTTTCATCTTTAATTTTATTGGGTTCAACAATAGAACTTGCTCACAATGTTACGTTCATTTGGAGTACGTGGTGCGTACTATACTACTAGTTCAGTTCAATCAGATCCTAGCTAGTAGTAGGCAAGATACAGTTAAGTCAAACTACCGAGTGGTAGCCGGGCTGTTGAACGTAGTAAAATTTATTACTTTCTACAACATCTAACTCCAAGCAATATCAATCGAACAATACCCCAAAATTAACATATGTGCTCTGGTAACCGGATGGCGATGCTAATGACCTACAGGATTTTCGTACGAATTAGTTCAGTTTATCAGAAAAAAGAACTTGCAAAGTTACTTTGTTCCAAAGAAGGCCGTTAAGTAGCTACAAATCCATATATTTTGGAACAAGGGACTGAGAGAGTAGTCAGTAGCAAAATGGGTGCTCATATTTTCCATTCCCCTATACTGTGATTTCGAGCTCGAACGGTGCTCATCAAATTCATGCATGTGCATTCATCATTCAGCATGCAACGAGGCAAGCACACTGGTCGATCTGCATGTAGCCGGCCGGGGAGCTAGCGGTAACGTGCGGTAGCTGCAGCTTGTGCATGTCTCTGTTTGGGCCATTCCGAGCTGGCACAGTTACTCCAGTAGTCATGTCAGCTTTCCTAGCTAGGTCTAGTGTAGGATAGCTACATTAGCTTTCACCCCCTTCCTTCCTGCCTGCATCTGCATGCATCCATCCATGCATTGTAGTACTATGCATTGTATAGCTGCTGCTTTTACTCCAGTTTACAGTTGGCTTGTCACTACAGTTGAGACCCTGTGCAAGCTACTACTGCCAATGCAATGCAAGGTTAAGGGCTAGAGCTGCCGGCCTCCAGCCTCCAGCCTCTACTCGGTTTTGGAGGGGGACAGGAAGTAATGTGGGGTGCATTTATGCCATGCACCCATCCATCCATTTTGCTGTGCTCCGTGGAGTACGTACGTACGTGTCACCAGTATGGCAGTAACTGTACCACCTTCTTCTTGCCCAAATGTGCATTTACTCTCATCTGCCTAGCTATATGCATGCATAGCTCTTCCATTCTGCTGACTTGCATGCATATATCTTTTTTATTTGAAGACTCGTACCTGCGATTCATATTAATATTAATATAGTAGAAAAAATTACAAGATTACAACTTACATGCATGTATCCATCTCACGCATACATTTTGCCCAAATTTTTTTGTCCAGTTATATGTGTTTTACGAGAGTCATCGGCGGAGCCAGTATTTAGGCTTAGGAACGAGGTGGTATAAGAGTCATGTAGGGGTCTAATACTCTATTACTTAGCTTAGTTACATAATTAATTAGATGATTTTATGTAGAAAATTTGTTGTAGGAGGCCTGGCCTCTGGTCGCCCCCCTATCTCCGCCTTTGATGAGAGCACATCAAGCGCTGAAAGAGTCGTCATGTTTGCCATAAGGTCTTGCACTTTATACAATGTTAATCGTCGAAGAAAAATATGTCACGGGGCTGGTGTAAATTGTACTGTCAATGTAGATTGATCACCTATTCACCTTAGAGAAGGGTAATACGTGAGCTATAAGCCTACTATAAACTTATGTGAAAGAGAGAGGTAATAAAAAATAAAGAATGTTAACTCTCATATAAGAGCTAGCTTAACACGTGTTCCAAAATAAATACATTAAATATGTAATGAGAGAAAGCGAGAGGAGAAGAAAAAATAAAACCAACCTTATAGCTAATCTACTATATATGTTGGCTTTAAGATAAGCTAATAGTTGGCAGTGAACTCTACTATTAAACTTACTCTTATATGTTTGAATACATTGTATGGATAATCCTAGTATGTACTCCACCTTAGTCCATGATATTAAATAGCATATCTGGTAGGTTACACTACTACAGAACCCTTGTTAGTATCGGTTGGGAACCGGTCATAGGTGTCGGTTTCCCAGTTGATACCAATTTGATGGCACATTTTTGCCTATCAGTTCTGAAACTGACACCTATAGAAATTATAGGTGTCGATTCTTACCCCACAATTGGTACCCATAGTATTCAATGGAATAAAAAAACCCTGGTAGAGCCACCGTCGCCGGATCCGCCACCTCGCTCTCCGCGCTAGCCTTCTCCACTGCTGTAGTCGCTTGCTGCTGTTCTTCACCTCTAGAGGAGGATAAGGGGGGAGGCAGATGCAGAGGGAGGGACACCTCCACTACCACTGCTGCCGCAGGATCTGGAGGAGGAGAAGGGGGAGGCAGACGCAGAGGAAGGGCCATTTCCACCACCGCCGCCACCATCACCGTTGCCGCCGGAAGGGAAGAGGGAGAAGGGAAGGTGTGAGAGGGAGAGGGAGAGGGAGGCGGTGAGGGAGTGGGGAGGGAGAGATGAGGCGGCAAGGGAGTAAGAGGGGTGGCAAACGGAGAGCGAGGGGGTAGGCGTGGCGAGGGAGAGGGGAGGTGAATCCTGGTGGCGGTGGAGATTGCGAGAGAAGGGGGAGTAAAGGAAGAGAGGGGAGCGGGTGAGTGTACGATGGAGATTGTGGATAAGGACGCGCACGTCCTGCCGGCTCAGGCTGGATCAGCTCGGATTTTATGTGTACCGGTTTTTTAAAAGAACCGGTACTATATTATAAGTGTCGGTTTTTAATTAATCGATACCTATAATATATTATAGGTACTGGTTCTTTTAAAAAACCAACACTTATAGTATTGGTGTCAGTTTTTAATTTAAAACCGATAATTATTGTTATCCAAAGGTATCGGTTTTATATTTTTTTTATCCCGTAGAGGTGCGAAAAGGTGTATAGGTGACGGTTTTAAATTAATTGGCACCTATGAGCTGATACCTATGAGATATTTTATAGTAGTGATAAAATCCAAGGTGTCACTGCAATTAATATAAAGTATCTTACATAAGATCCAGCTTCAACATGAAATCCAACCTTAAAGAGTGAAGTACTAAAAAAAGCATTTGACGCATACAAACTATGTCTTAGACATGAATCAATTGAAATGGGGATTAAGGTAACGATATTGATTAGTTGAGTGAGATAAACTATATGCACTAAGTGAACAGTTTTCTTGAGTGGATAAGATACACTCTAGTTCGTAGTGTATATATTATAGGAATTAATGCTCTTATATATATCGATGGAACAAGAGGTATACAAACACATGGATAAATTTGAAAAACAAGGTATGTTTAATTAAAAAAACGTCTAGAAATAACGGAGCAAGTCCTGGTAGTGTTGGTCCATACTATGTTACTATCTGGGAGGGATTCTCTCCGCAGGTGCCTGATACGGACGAGGGAGAGCAAATCACCGGAGTAAAAAGTGCCTCGTAAACCCGATTTGGGGAGACAATGCTGTTCCTCCCCTGTTAGGGCGTGCACGAGACAGCACGTCACTTGTATATTCCCTCTTGTGCTTCACCTGGTCTCCCCATCTACCTGCATGTGTTGCTATAGTACTACTAGTAGTAGTACTCTACAACTACAACCACTACCCAGCTGTGTGATCACTCCATTTTTAAATGCTCGAGTCTACAACACGCACGCATGCCTGCTCTGCCCCTAGTAGAAGAGAATATAAAAGGGCATGTAGTGTAATGTTGGTCACTTGGTTGGCAATTTGGTATGCATGTGTAGATGCAACGCACATTTCAACATGATCATCGGTAGTGTCAATAATATTTCTTGTTCATATACCCAAGGATCTAAGAAGAACCGCGTAGCTGTCAAGTGAAACATGGGAGATCAACTTGTTTATGTGTGCATGCAGAGAAAAGGGTTAGTGACACCCTAGCTAGCTAGCCCATATACAATTAATTAACTACTTCTATGTATATATACACTCCCTTTTTATATACTCCTATGTGGGTTGATTTTTTTCCTCTGGTTTACAAATAATAATAGTCTGAAGGTTTTGATTAATTATGGTATAGTAGTTCTTATATTTAGGGATGAAAGAAGTAATATAATTTTACATCGACGTGTTTCTACAACACTGAACTAGACACTGAACTAGGCATAGAAATTTTTAGCTGAGTACTACCAGTACACTAGAGCTAATAGCTTATTTCATTAGTCCCAAAATAAATCAATCTACAATGAGATGTAATCTTTTTATAGTACAATGAATCCAGAAAGAGAAAACATTGTATGAACAGTGAGAGTACTAGTGAATATAGTGATTAGCAATTGATGAATAATTGAATGGTGTACCCGGGTCATTCCAATCCAGGAGATGAGTATAGCACAATCTTACTCAGATTTCTAGGCAATGTTGTCGTACGAGCGTGCCATTTCTCTACGCATAGTCCGCATTGGGAAATGAGATGCCCCTACACTCGGCTACCATTTCTGTGTCTCTCATTTCCTTGCATTTCAACGCATGCATGCAAATTAATTTCTGCCCTCGTATACTCTGTTTAGTGCTCTTTCGGAACACATGAATCCAAAATTAAGGTTGCATATTTAATCGATCCTTAGGATTTTCAAAATGCAGGAATTATATGGAACTTCTTGTTTGAATGCTTCATAGGAAAAGTCATAGGATTTTAGGGGGGAGAGAGAAAAAAAAAAGTTTCCCATAAGGTCCAACCTCATGTTAGAAATCATCCAAAATCCTCATGAATCGGCCCTTCCATTGGAATTTTATAGAATTCTCAAGTGCTCATTCCTTTGTTCCAAAGAAGTACCAGAAAATTTTCCATATGATTTTAATCCTATAAAAATCCTCCATTTTCCCTTTGTTCAAAAGGAGCCCTTAGTTTATCCGATCTCCTCTATACCTTAAATCGTATTTACTCTTTTGTATATCTCTGAATTTTGATATTGATCCTTTCCATATATACTTTTTTTTTGTTAATTTACCATTAGTTGACTGAAAATAAGTTGGTTTTACCCTTGGATATGGAAGGAACATAGAAATTTGTGAAGTTCACCGAAAAGTAGTTGTATGAGGAAGTATTATACGTAAAGAATTTAATATATATTCAAAAAAGTTCGTGTAGCATTTCTTAAGACGGTAAACATAACAATTAGTTTTGTATAATTTTTTGTAGATAATACATACAACAGGTGGCAAATATGTTATACTACCATCATAGAAATACACTAATATACTCTTTTAATTAATAAAAATAAATAGTAATTTTTTTATCATAATCTAAAAATAAATTGTCATGAATAATACCTCACACAAACTCATCAATATAATAGTATCGTGTAGCAAATTTTCTACACTTCCAATAATATAATACACAAATTTCTATGTCTCTTCTATGCCTAAGGGTAAAATAGACCTTTTCATAAATCATAAACATTAAATGGTCAACCGACCGTCAAGTAAAGCAAATATGTAAGGCATTAAACCAAAATTCATTACATATAAAGGAAGTGAGAAAAATCTAGGGAATATAGAAGTGATTGGCTAAAATTTTAGGATATACAGGAAATCTTTTTATGCTTTACAACCATTGACTAAAATTGATCTTTCACATCCTAATATAAAGAATTTTGGGTGGATGTGACACACGAATATGAACAAACTTCATATCCAAATTCATAATGCTATAATATATCACGTCCATCCAAAATTTCTTATATTATTATCGAGCATTTCACAACAAGACCTGTAAGCTGGCGATTAGACATGTCATAATCGGATCACAACTTCCCCGCCTGGTCTTTCTCTCTCTCGCCCGGTCTCTCTCTCTCCCCTGTTCGATCTATGGCCGACCTGCATGAAATATGTATGCAGGTGGCTAGCTAGCTACTCTAGTGATCTATCTAGAGAGAGGCAGCGACATGGACAGAAGGGGGAAGGCGTTGGAGATGGAGAAAAGGACGGTGCAGGATCGGCAAGTGTGGAGTCTAAGTCACGTTGCTGGGTTGTCTGATAGTATGCCCCAATCCACAGTCCATATTCACACATGGCCACCTATCCAGCTGCTTCACGCCTACACACAGCCCATGGATCGATTGACTGAATGGATGGATTGTTCCTTTGATATGACCCTTCAAACAGCCAAATTTTGCAGTGCTCCCATCTCTCTCTCTTACCCTGTCTCTGTATTGTTAGTACTGGAGTTATGACTGACAACCTAGGAGTTCCACACGAAAAGCAGTCGAGAGTAGAGTATGACATGGTTCAACGTAGGGGAATTAATCTAACAGATTTTGAACCGTACGATTGACTTGAAGATTTGTGCACCAGACTCCTCCAGCTCCGACGACTTGTAGTGGTGACACTTCGACCACGAGAATGTGGCAGTGGCCCATACTAGTTAGGAATCAGGGTTGGGCAAGGGGGAAGAGGGGACTCCCTCGGGTTTAGAGGAAGACTGAGGTAGATATAGCTCGACGGTGAGCTGATACAGAGAGGAGTGAGGCATTTCCAAAGCCAAACCGAAGGATGAGGATGGTAGGCGGCGGCAGCGGCGGCGTGGGTCTAGTAATGGGAGCTGCGGGAGACGGATAGATTGACATTAAGGGAAAACTCGTTGGAGATGGGGAAGAAGGCACAAAGTGGTTAGATTTGCGATGATGGATTCGACAGAGTGAGTTGTTGGAGACGGGGAAAAATTGCTTGGAGTGGCCAACCATCAGTTTTGGCTGCCTAAAAAAACTGTTTCTGTAGTCGTAGTGATTGGTACATAGGAGGGGTCAGGCAATTATAATTGGTGTAATGAGACTAAGGATTATATGTGTATCTCTTTCTATATATGCTTATAAGAGTTGATTTGAACAATTAAATCTTGATCTAAGGATGAAAAAAAGACCGAATAGGAGATCTCTCGATTGGCAACCATCGCCGGTCAATCCGTTGCTACATAACACCCTTGAATTTTATGGCCGAACATTTGTAGTAGCTATTGATGGATAATCCACAATTCCCTGTTCACCATTTCTATCGTTCTTTATTAGAATTTAGAAGGTACTGAGAAGGTGATGACGGGCCTACCATTTTCTTTTTGTGCTTTATATATATGCTGAAGACACACAGCAATACAATGAAAAATGATCTTAAAGTAAAATGGTTCAAAACCCATTTTGTGGCAAAAACAATACAAAAATAACTAAGTTAATTCTAAAATTAAATTCGAAAAGTTAAGAATTAATGGCCCCTTCTTATAATTAAGACATAGCTCAAAGATATCTTGTATACTTCCTCCGGTCATCAATATTTGACGTCGATCGGGCAACAGGTAGGAATAAAGTCCGGTTGGCATCAAATAATCAAATATTGGTGACCGGAGATATTACGACGCTGAGGTAACGGTAACTCTCATGCAAGACTGTAAAAAGAACCGTATGCATAATGCATGCATACATATCTAGCTATCTGTCTTCTTTGGAACCTCACCTGACTGAAAAGCTACTCCTTCCATGCTTTGCAAATGCATGTAGCCGTCAGTATATATGACTACACATATATACCAGACATCACCTTTAATTTAACTTGCTCAAAAAGCTCTCAACGTACGTTAGGTGGATTTTTTTCTGAGAAAAACAAAAGAACACTTATCGTACTCATCAGCTCACTGTCCATACCTATCCTTTTCTTTCTATCCAAACGAGAGAAAAGTGCATTATTTGATACGTACATCTCATGGTATGTATGGTGTTCCATCCATCAAACTTTGGCTGCAGTACACACTTTGGCCGGCCATCCCTCCAATCTCTCAAGTGCGCCCAAAAAGTAGATTTCCTCGTAAAAAGAGAAGGGGAAAGATAACTAGCATCGATCCATTGTTTTGTTTTCTTTGTTTCTACCTGCAGGAGCTAGGTCAATGCTGCAGTGCTGCATATATCCAATCAACCTAGCTTAAGGCAAGGCCGGTTCCTTTCCAACTGAACACAAGAAATTTATAGGAATCAATTTAATTTCTCTACAACTTCTCTAAAATTGCTCTGTTCCAAAGTAGGCCTAGAAGAAGATATGCATGCAACTGCTCTATGCTTTTGTGCTTGACCTGTACCCACACTAATTAAAAAAACAATCTTACTAAATAGCTAAAATGGATTTTCACATACGGGTGTAGCAACCGCCTACCACCAGGCGTATGTAGAAATTAGGATTTTCCTAGGCAGGTAGCACATGCACGTGAAAACGGGATTTTCACACGTGACACATTATGCTGCCTGACTTCAAAAAATATTCCAAAAAATGGAAAATCCTAGAAACCCAAGCTCGGGAACGACCATCCGCCGCTGTCCTCCCCGACTTCCCCGTTATCACTGACCCCCCAAGCATTAGACCCGCACCTGCCGAGGGCCCACCACCACGGTCGTTGTCGCCGCCCGCGTGCCTGCTGGTGATGGATTTGCCGCTCCTGTTCCGTTGTCGATCCCACTGCTCCAGTCAGATCCGTGCAGGAGGGGGAGAGGCAGGTGGATCCGCGTGAGAGGAAAGGGGAGAGGACACTGGATCCCTCGCACCGAGCCCCGTCGTCGTCGTGGCCACCGAGCGGCTGAGCCCTGCCACCACCAGCCCCTGCATGCAGTAGGGAGAGGGAGTGAGGGAGGAGTAGTGGCAGAGGATGGGGTTGAGACTTATCCACTCGATGGTTCGGAGAGGAGGGATACTTATCCAGGCTAGCTAGTTGGTTATGATTTTCACGGTCGCTTGAGATGTGCGCTTGTGAAAATAAGTTTATTTTTATAAGTGGAGGTCTTAAGCAAGCATCTATGAAAATCGATCTTTACAGAGACGTAGACCACAAGAGCTTTCTCGCTATTATTACAAAAGGATTTTTTAATGTACCCCATCTGCAAAAAATAAAACCCTGGTATTTGTGAAAATTGTTTTATATATAGTAGTGCCAATGAGAGTATATTTTTTGTTGCTTTTACCCTAGAAGATTCACTTGCATATATATAAATTCATGAGTGTGTCACTTTTAACATGCATTTAAACGATATATCGAGAGTATTGATAAATATATGATCTCACTAAAGTTTTGCATGCTAAAAGTGTATCCGAGTATGTGTATACATATGTTATGGGTGTCAGGACTCCTCTTAGGCTCCCTTTAAACAAATGATTTGTGCAGCAGTGGAGCCACCTCCTGGGCAGGTTTGGCAAGCGCTCGGGCTACGCCGCCGGTGCCATCTCCTCTATCTCTAGTTGTTGACACCTATAAAAATTAGTTGATCATCAAAAAACGCTATTAGTCACTCGGGCTTCGTGATGCCGCTGGCTCCGCCATTGAATTTGTGGAATAATTTTGTAGATTCAAGTAATCCTATAGAAAAATTTCCTATTTAGTCCTTTAAAACAAAGGTTTGGAGCTTTTCATATCCTATGGAATTGCTAAGAAATAGCTCATTTTGGAGAAAAGTTAACAGGAGCTCCAACACTTTTTGAAAATTTTCATCTCCTATTCAGTTCATGAGTTTTTTTCCACAGTCTAGTCACATGATCATTCCCATTAGTGTATTTTTTTCGTGTTTTGTGATCTTCTGTTTTGAATTGGCATTGCTAACAAAATAATGTATTTTTTCTATTCCTCCATTTTTTTAATCGTGACTATTAAAGTGGCAGTTAAAGTTGGAGCAATATCATATCGCGTTGATGAATTTATTAGGCAAAATTTGCTATAGGATATCAAAAAACGTGTAATTAGCTAGTAGACACCGCAAGAACGCATATCTGTTGTAGGACACATCAAAATACTGGTAATCAACTGCTAGACACCAGCGGTATTATTTTATTATATCTAAATCAAATGGAGAGAGAAATAGTCGCAAAAGTACTATTTTTTCCCCTACCTGTCATGTGTAGCTCGCGTATAGCTCGGACGTAGCGGTGGCCACGACATGTCCGGCGTCGGCACGACCCTTGCGCTGCAGAGACAATGAGTGCGGGAACGATGTGGAGCCACGGACTCAAGCACGCGGGCCCCCTCGAAGACCCCATAGAGTTGCCTTGTCGGTGAGTGCGGCAACTTGTACGGTGGGGCGGTGCCGCCGCGAGACAGCCTGCGCTCCACGCCATCCTGCTCGAAATGAACCAAGAGGTGGTCGATGTTGTGCTCGCTTGCAAGCGCGGTGTGTCGCGGAGCACTGGTGCTAGTGTGGCCCTTGCGGTGCAGTGGTGACAAGTGCGGGAACAACACAAAGCCACGGGCCTAGGCGCGCAGGCCCCCCTCAAACCCTCCAGAGAGCCGCCTCATAGGCGACGGCGGTGGCAACGGCAACGAGTGCATTAATTGGCGGTGGTGGAGTTGTACGTGAGCTAAACTTAACAGGTAAAATCGTACTTTTGTGACTGCTTCTGCTTCTCTCTCCATTTCCTTTGGATATTATAAAATAATGTCACTGGTATCCAATAGCTAATTACCAGTTTTTTATGGTGTCCACAGTAGATACGTGTTATTGCGGTGCCCCCAGTTAATTACACGTTTTTCATGCCATGTAATGTAGCAAATTTTACCTTATTATTACTAACTTGGGAAGCGTTTGGGTCGGCCCGTATATGTGCAGTGTGTGCTTGCACATAAGAGGATACGTTGATAAATAGTAGAAACTTGACTGGAGCAGGAAAAACGGGTGAAAGTTTTTCCATATGCAGAACTGACATTAATGATGTACCGCATGCATGCCAATGGCAATCGTATGCAGTCGAGTCGATCGTCATCCTCCAAATTACCAATAAATGTCACTACTGTATATATGCAGCGCTAGATCGATCGTCGTTATACTTGTACAGTTGCGAACACAGATAATTGATGATCAGTAGTCGTAACTGGAGTAATTAACAAGGCTGGGGCTAGATTTACGTACTGCTTCATGATCTCTGAAACTGAAGAAACACTGGTTGATCGATCTTGTTCCACCATGATCAGTTGACATAGCAACTGCATGATTACATCGAGATCACCGCCCACACGTAATTAATTAAGGTGATCATCATATATATGATCGATCGGTGCTAATCAATTAAGCTAATAAACAACCAGCCAGCTGCTAGCTAATATCAAGAAAAGAACCCAATTAAGAGCACGAACGAGAATTAACACCTTACATTTTCCAGAACCCTAATTAACGTAGCAACAAAAACAAGCAACATCAACTAAGTGGTAGTAACACCAATAGATAGCTAGGGTGATCAAAGTCGACACTAACTAGCTAGCAAATATATGTTTTACACATACATTGCTAGCGCGGAGGCTGCAGGGAGGAAGAGGAGGAGGCCATGGATGATCTGGCGGCGGCGTAGTAGGAGGAGGATGAGTGGTGGTCGACGTCGGAGACGGCGCCGTCGTCGTCGTCGGCGTCGAGGCCGGCGGCGTGGGCGTGGCCGAAGGCGCGGGCGTGGTCCTTGAGGGATCGCTTGTGCTTGAACTCGGAGCCGCAGAGGCAGTACCAGAGCTTGCCGCAGTTCTTCTCGTGGGTGCGCCAGTCGCCCTTGACGGCGAACGCCTTGCCGCACTTTCGGCACAGGAACGGCTTCAGACCGTGCTTCCGCTTGTAGTGCGTCTGCAGGGTGCGGAAGTCCTTGAGCGGACGCGCCCGCGGGTGGTCGATGTTGTTCCGGCAACCCGCCGCGCAGCAGTAGCACGGCAGCCGGAGCATCGCCGTCGGCTGCACCCCGCGCAGCGACTCCGGACCCTTCCTGTACTGCGACCCGTGCCCCCACATATGCATCTGCATGCATATTTCAAGTTTCGTTTATATTTTTTACATCAAAAATCAAAATGTATTCACTGTAGTATAGCTAGCTGCTAGTAGTACAATGTCGTAAAACAAATGTATTCACTGTGGTATAGCTAGTAGTACAATAATGTCAAAAAAAGAAATTCAGAGTTCTTCATATATACATATGGATGTCGTCCTCTCCAGGTATGAGAACACTCCGTTATCATATCATCGTATGCTCAGTGTTTCTTTATCTTCAATCATATGCTGATGAACATTCATTTCAAATGCATCACCTTTTGTTTATGTTCGTTTTGTTTCAGGAAATTTAGCACCGTTATTTCACATTTAATCCTACTAGTATGTAAGTATATTGCAGGTGTTTAATGCAGCACT
Organism: Oryza punctata; assembly: GCA_000573905.2. Classification (NCBI taxonomy): domain Eukaryota; kingdom Viridiplantae; phylum Streptophyta; class Magnoliopsida; order Poales; family Poaceae; genus Oryza; species Oryza punctata. Next base: position 27,440,605 of record CM002495.2, on the reverse strand, counting down.
GCAGCTATAGTTGCATTGGCTAGCAATAGTAGTAGTAGCAATCGACCAGTATTCAGTTGCGGCAAACCAGAGATCAGAGAACTACTCGAACTGAAGCTGCAGCATGCATATGTCAATTAGTGCAGCTGCTGCTAGCTAGTGAGTGATCTTTTGAAAGTGAGGGCTCTACTACTCCAGGCAGCTACCCCCCTTTGCTAGCTTAGCTTGTGTGTTTGTTGTGTGCAATGTGTTGGTGTTGTTCCTTTAAAGAGAGCAGCCAGAGTGGCACTGTGTTGGCTGCATGCCTACATGAAGCACACTGCAGATCTCTTGCTGTTCTTGGGAGATGTGTTCAGCAGCAGGCTCCATAATCTTATGCTTTCAAAATCATGAAAGCCTGTCCTGAAACAACCCATGCATATATCTACCCAAATCTTATTTGAGCCCTGAGTCCTGAGTGATCAGGATTCAGGACTACTAGGTGCATGATAGCAAGTGTAGTACTAGTACTAGTACAGTACTAGTAGAAACTACACCTCCAGAAAGTAGTAGTATATGTAATCTGATGAAATCAGTGGAAGTGTACTAAGATAGTGAGAGAAGCAAAGATAAAATCTTCACTGGGATCTCCACTGCAGCTTGGCCACTCATATGCATCTCCAAAAGCCAAACAACTCAAGGAGAGAAAAGCATAAAGATTGCATGCATGGTGAGCTGAGCTAGCTCTAGCTATAGCTATAGCTGATCCTGGCATGCCAGTCTAGTTCAATCACACAAAAGGCAGACACCACTGTTGCATGCTCCTGTGAGCTCAAGTCTATTTCATGGCATGCATCTGCTACAAAGCTATAGCTTGCTACCCACCTCTCTACTTTAATTGTAATGAACAAATCATGACCAATCAATCCTTACAAAGTTATCACAATCATATTGTGTCCAAGAACAAGAACGTTAACATGAACATAATTGAACAGCAACAAGATGAATTTATTCAGATGAGATTATATTATTTTATCTAGGAGTACCTAACAAGAATGTAGTAATTAAGATGATTATTAGCTCTGACCTGCATGTTGTTGTATCTGTTGAAGGTTTTGAAGCAGACAGGGCATGAGAACTGGGTTGGCCCGATGAGGATCTGCGATGGCGTCGGAATCCAGTACTGCCCTTTGTTCAGCTTCCCGATCGGCGTCGACGAGAACCCTAGCGGCACCACCTCGTCGTCGCCGCCGCTGCCGCTGCCGCCGCCGTCCACCTTGCAGTCCTCCTCCTCCTCCTCCTCTTCATGTTCGACGCCGGCACCGGCCCTGCTGGACAGCCCGGACAGGAGATCGGCTTCCGTGCCGCCGCCACCGGCTGGCAGGCCGATGCGCAGGGCGACCGCGGCGTCGATGTCCGCCGTTGTCCCGGCGACCTCCACGTCCATCGGGTCGCCGTCGTCGTCGCAGCAGGAGGGCATACAGTTCAGGTCGGCGAAGAGCGGCACGCGCGCGGCGGCGGCGGGGGTGGTCGTCGACCCCGCCCCCTCCTCCTGCAGGTGGTAGCAGCAGTCGCCGCCGTCGTCGTCGGAGTCCGAGTCAGCAGCTGCGTCGACGGCGCCGACGCCGCGCCTCGCCGGAGTGGGCGACAGGGACAGCAGCGGCAGCGCTTCCCGCAGCGGCGGGGACGGCGGCGTGCTGTCAACGACAACCTGCTGCTGCTGGTGCACCGGCGGCGGGTGGAAGAAGGCGGCCGGCGGGTACTGATGATGATGCGCGCCGACGCCACCGGCGGTAGGATACAGAGCGGTGTAAGGCGGCGGCAGCGGCGGAGGGAGGTGAGCGGCGGCGGCAGGAGCGCCGGGGAAGGAGCTGGCCGACGTGCAGTAGTAGTAGTAAGGGTTCTTGAAGAAGCTAGTGTAGGGGTTCTCCATGTGGAAGCTGGCTTCTTCACTTCTCGAGCTCTCTGCTGCTGCTGCTACAGTTTTTACTGCTGCTTCTGCAGCTGCTCTTGCTTGCTGCTTTGCTTCTGTTCTTGGCTAGCTGCTACTGCTGCTTGTTGGATTGGGAGTGAGCTGCCATGGTTGGCAAGGGGTAGTTATAGTGAGAGATGGAGGTAGGGCAGGGAGAGAGAGAGAGAGAAGGCCAAGAGGGGAAAAAATTATGTGGAAGAGTGGTATTGTTCTTCTGACGGTTGCACTCTGCTAAGGGGAATCCTAAGCTTTACTACCAGATGAGATGTTGTATGGAGAGTATGTGCAGGCCGATGACCACACCATATGGGGCTCCATCTTCATCATGACTTCATGAGATCACATATGTATCATACAGTACATGCAATGCAACCTTATACTTAAAAAAGAAATTTTACGGTAATTAAGAAAGTAATTGAAGGTATCAATTTTTACACAAGAATATATGGTATTTTATTGTATTTTCTCAAGGACGGTAATATTATATTTTACGGTCGTACATTCTCAAAAATGATAAATTTACCCTATAATTAAAGTTATTCTCTCTGATTCACGGTTAAAAAAAATACATGTTTAATTTTGGCATCCAAGCTAGCTGGTTACAAATAAATACAACTTCAATACGGCCATTTTTCTATTGTAAGTTATAATAAGTAACAGCATTATTATGTATAACATTATGGGGATATTTTAGAGATGAACCTAGCGATATATAAATAATTTTATGTATCCTTTCTGAGTATAAGTTTAACAAAACTACAGGCGCTTTCATCAAATTATATATTTGAGTTGATTTATCACAAATTTACACATTTAGTAATGAAGTTATCAGAAAAAAAATATATATTAGAGTTTGAATCCTGGAATTATTGTTCTACTAGAGTTATATCCGTGACTGTGATAAGCTCAAGGCTAAATATATCGTTTTGCGATAGTTTAGTCAAAGCATATATATTTTTGCGAAAATTACTCTAATATTTAAGAAGACATTCGTGTACTCCATGTCATAAAAGATCGATCAAATGCTGATGAGAACATCAACAATCTCAACACAAGTATTTGTGACCAAATATAGGTTTTTCATTGTTTTCGCCATTTATGGTAGAGAATATTTTTTGAGCCTTTTCCGAGTGCATATATGTATTGATGGAACATGGACAATTAACACTCTGGAGATACTTCTACCTGTAATTTCTTTCCAGGTCTGAAAAAAATATTTTCACTGTGTGTTTAACAAAGTATTTCAAGCAACGAAAAATGATTTGGCAATAAACTACTTTCTCTGTTTTATAAAATGTATGGCTTTCATCACCATTTTGTTTATAGCATGAATATCAGGATGTCCTGACTAACTTTCAGATTAGTTCATTATTGTTTTCCCAAAACAATAGTTAATTCAAACAACATTTTATTCAGTATGTTGCAATGAAGCTTGTGTGGAAATTGAATCAAATCGAACTAATTTACTCCATTACATACCTACATTGCAGTAATTTAGTTAGAAATAACTATTTGTGTGGTTTGAATTTGATTTAATTTCCACACAAATTTCATAGCAACGGATCAATTAATTTTGTTTTAGTCGATTCGTAGTTCAGTTACATACCTACATTGCATTTTGATTAAGTAATTAAGGTCATTCCTAACCCAGAAACTATCAACTAATTTCCATACTTACCATGTTATATAGACACTACGTATAGAAACTATATATCCAATGGATAATATCTTCGAATTAAATTCTCATCGAATCACCTCTCTTCTCTCTCCTTTTATTCACCTATACTTTTATTTTCATTCTTGGTTCTTGTGTATACAGGGTTTATTGCTTGAGACATGGTTTTTTCATCTTTTTAGCTCTCTCCTCATTAATTCTCTTATCACATTGAATTTTTGCTTATGTGGTACTGTATTAAATTATATGGACACTAGATAACATTGAGGGTTGGAGATGGCCTAAGGAGAGTAGTGGACTTCCAATTTTAATTGTGTGCTTGGCAAAAAGTAGAGAGTAAGGGCCTGTTTGATTGACAACTAAATTTACCACATCTAACCTTAGGCAAGCCATAGTTTCAGTAGACAGTATTTGATTCCTGCTACAACTCTATTTTACTTAATTCTTAGCCACCTGGCTCACATGTCATCCACTCTATTTTATTACAAAACATTGCCTAAGTTTACTTTATCATTTTATTTACCACAAAAGTGTGGCAAGATTAAACTTAGCTATCTTAGTAAAAAATATGTGGTAATATTAGAGCATCTCCAAGAGATTAGCAACAATTCTAGCTAAATTTAAAGAACAAGAGGCTAGCTAAAAAATAAAAAGCTTCCTAAAAGCAGGGGTAATCCAACAGACTCTTTAAAACTAGCGAGCGTGGATGGAGAGTCTGTCTGACTAGGCAAAGATAGCTAGCGAAGGGGAGAAGATAGTTAGCGTGAAAAGATAGCTATCCAGTTGGCTAGTCTGTTGGATGCAATTTTCTCTCTGTCCTTTTTTTAGCTAGCTAACGGGATATACAAGAGCTCTTGGAGATGCTCTTAGGCCCTGTTTGTTTCCATAAGTCCTAGGGCTAAAACATAAGTTCTCTTTAGTCCTACCCTATTTGTTTGGAGGGACTAAAAGGGACTAAAATCTCATTAAATGACCTATCTAGTAGTACTTCATAGATCCACCGTGAACTGCGACACCATGAGCGGTGACTGTCCGGACTTCCTCTCGGCGATCTTCGGGTCGTACTCCGGTAGCTCCACCGTCCCATCGCGAGCCCGCACGGTAGCTCCACCGTCCTCACCCCGTCCCCCGGTAGCCCGTCCGCGTGCACCGAGATCGAGGTCGGGCATGTCGGTGCCGATAGCAGCGGCGACGACGACGACGACGAGGAAGCTTCAGTCCGGAGGTGGTCCAGGTGCGGCCTCGCGGCCGCAAACGCCTCCGCGGCAGTCCCGTCGAACGGGGTGGCCGTCACGTTGGGCCGCGGGAGGAGGAGCAGTGATGAGAAGATTGGAGCGCCGCCGCGGCCGTGGCGGCGGAAGCAACAGAAGAGGTCGAGGGAGGGGAGCTCGAAGAGGAGGAGGAAGGCGAGGCGGCGGAGGCGGCAGCCGCGCTCACGGCAGAGGCGGCGGCCGCGTGAGCTCGCGCGCGGTGGCCTCGGGAGCTCGTGGAGGGGGGAGCGAGTAGTACAGGAGAGAGAGAGTGAAGTGTGTGTGTGTGAGAGAGAGAGTGAAGTGAGAGCGACAAATAGGGTTGGAACCGCTCTGCTATAGGTTTTTAGCGCGTATAAGCTCCTCCCCCAGGGACTTATTGCCCTATGCTGTTTTAATCTATTTAAGTTCCTCCTGTTTGGTAATTTAGGAGCTAAAAAGGACTGAAGTAGAGGAACTTATGGATTAACCCCTCCAAACAAACATCACCTTAGTCCCCAACCTAACACCTATACTAGTATTAGCTACTAGTAGCATGCTTTGTCCAGCCGTAGTAGTATTAGCTAGGAACCAACCAAGAAACGGTTCAACGGAAATGGACAAAGCCAAACAAAGCACGCAAAAGAAACGGAGGCATGCATAAACAAAGTATATTACCAACAACGAGACTAGTAAGTCGGCGTAAGCTTTTCACTTCCAGACATTACATGGTTGATCGATACTACGATCCACACGCCTGCAACCGTGCGTGCCCTGCCTGCCCTGCGCTGCCTGCAGCCCAGCGACAGGGCACGGCGTAATCCGCTTCGGGGCGTGGCGCGCCGTGCCCTCCACCGGCACCCGCCTCGGAGCCCGCGGCGCGCGGTCGGGCCGTGGCGCGGCCGCGCTGCCGGGGAACGCGCGACGCCGTCGAGCCGACGACGTCGTAGTCGTACGCGTACGCGCGCGCTCGCCTCATCTCATCTCCCGAAGGCTCTCCTGCCGCGCACGCGCACGCTCGCGTCGCGTGCGTGCCGCCCGATCGATCGATCGATCTGCCTACCACCGCTTCCCATTCCGCCTCGGAGTTTGCACCGTGCTAATCCCATGCATGCAAACTAATCCCTCCAGTTATATAATTCATTAGATAATGATACGATCTATAAAATATATTTTTTATTTTATTTTTCTATTATAATATATATAATAAATAAATGCATGTTTACTTTTATTATGTTACTTTGAAAGATAAATTTGTATATATTGGTATTAGTTCTTTAAAGTTATTAATAATCAAAGTAAAATTTTAAACTCAATCTTATTTAAACCGTCGAGAATAATGAAACTAGAGGAATACTGTAGCAGAATAATAGGAGAGTAGGAATAGTAGTAAACCGGCGGTCCACTTTTCACACCGCGGCAGCAAGCAGCTAGCTGCTGCTTGGTACAGCTTGTTCGGGAAAAGGGGATTACGTACTATTTTAACTAGTTAATGCTGTTAATCTGAGGAGGCCGGCCAATCGAGGGAGTAGTTAATTAGTGAAGGTTAATTTGTTCTGCCGGCAGCTGGCTCCGGAAATCTCTCTGGTGTACAATTCCTGTCGCTGATGAGAGGGAAGCTAGTGTGTACGTATCTGCATGCGCACGCGCATGCGTTGTCAGATTTTTGATCTTTGTCGTTTCAGCTGGATGCATGTCGTAGTAGAGTTCGCGGAGCATTTGCATGGTTTTGTTTCGTTGGGGAAAATCCAAATATCCCTTGTTAATTTTTAGGATCGGTAATATATTTTATAGGATGCACTAGATCAAAAAGAGATGGTGACACAGATTTATACAAGTTTAGATCTTCAATGAGAGGTAATACCATAGTTCAGTTAGTGTAGATTAGATCTATGTTGTTGTGCGCAGATCAGCAATGGGATGACTGATAGCGTGTATGGCAGAGGAATTGCGTCACCCGCGGCGTGTATACCGGGTTGTGGAGATGCTAGGAATTATCCCAATCTCAGAACCCCTACCACTCTTATATAGGATGAGTGGGAGGGTTACAAAGAAAATATCTAGTTAATTGCAACTGGATCACCTTATCTATCTATAAAAGATATGCATATACTCGGATTTATATCTTATACCGAGAATATCTCTTAATTTACAAGTAAGCCACTATGGACTTTAGGGTTCTTGGCTCACTTCATGCCGCACGGGCCAAACACCTCTCCTTGGATACCCGGGTACCGTGTATCCTACAGTAGCTCCCGAGTACTTAGCTTGATGAAGACTCAGAGGTTGGTGAAGTCATCTGGGAGAGACAAGACTGGCTGAGTACTCATCTCAACATTGCCGAGTGAAAACTGTTGCAACCGAGTGGTTATCTCATCAAGTAAGAGTTGCACCTATCTCATCAACAGGAGTAGGGCTATTACCTGTCAGATAAGGGGCCCAAACCTGTAAAAAAATCCATATCTCTTGTCTCTTTTACCTCAATCTCGCGTATGCCCTGGTACTAATGATCCCCACACTATGTAAATACCGTAGTCGTGATCTACAACATTGACAGTGGCGCGCCAGGTAGGGGACTTTGGTGCTTCAAGGTTTTGACGAGATTGGTTTCAAGAAGACGGATTCTCTGACAGCTACTGCTCAACGACTTCGACTGTGTGAGATCCGACCCAACCGAAGTGCGTTCTCCCATGAACCGGGGCCCTCGTCATCTCAAGCTTCGTCAAGACATCGCTGTTGAGGATTTTTCGATGAGAAATACTTCAATGACTTTTAGCCCTAGGAGATCTAACCCAGCCAGAGTACGTTCCCTGACTAGATCGGAATCATCGTCACCAATAATTTCATCTATCGAGATCATCCAAGCTTCAAGACGCGTGGGAAACCAGAAGATTTCAAGTACATATGATGTCGAACGAGTACGAATTAAGGAACAATCGAGCATTCAAGTAGGTAGTGGTCGGGTACAACACCACTGTCAAGAACATTCTCGAGCAAATGCGGAGTTGTCAGACCAAACCTACCGACGAAGACCAACGACCTATCTCACATATATAGCGCCGGCCATGGCCGAACTATCTAAGAACAGGTTGACAACGGATAATTCCCCGTGAACATTGTCAGCTTGATCACCCAGCATGATTGCGAGCGGACATCCGGATATGCTACAAGTTGGGTATGTGAATCATGCTGGCCACATGACATGCACATGTAATAACCAACTCTAGCGTCCCTTCAGGTGATCGAGAAGATGCCTGTAGCCATCCCTCACCACCTATCAGTTGCCTTCAGGTGATCGAGAAGATGCCTACTCCTGATCATCGACCAGTCGATTATAGCCATCTCTCGCCATCTATCAGTTGTCTTCAGGTGATCAAGAAGATGCCTACTCCTGCTCATCGACCAGCCGATTGTAGTCATCTCTCGCCACCTATCAGTTGCCTTCAGGTGATCGAGAAGATGCCTACTCCTGGTTAGCGACCAGTCGATTGTAGCCATCTCTCACCACCTATCAGTTACCTTCAGGTGATCAAGAAGATGCCTACTCCTGGTCATCGACCATCCGATTGTAGCCATCTCTCGCCACCTATCAGTTACCTTCAAGTGATCGAGAAGATACCTACTCCTGATCATCAACCTATCGATTCTAGCAATCTCTCCTCACCTATCAGTCGACTTCAAGTGGTCGAGATATGTCTACACCCGGTCATCTACCAGTGGCATAGCGGTTCTCACACCACTACTTCAAGTGGTCGAGATATGTCTATGCCCGGTCATCGACCAATGGTGTAGCTGTTCTCGCACCATGACTTCAAGTGCTCGAGGTATGTCTACGCCTGGTCATCGGCCAACGGTGTAGCAGTTCTCACACCACATCTTCGAGTGGTCGAGTACATCTTACCTGGTCCTCGACTAGTGATGGTAGCGATTCTCTCACTGTTTCCGTGAAGCGTTTTCGCCCAAAGAGGTGGTCATCTTATCTTCCCCCGTGCATCAACCTCTGTAAATGTTTATGTATATAAAACATGCAATATTTACCCAGAGATCCCTTACCCGTATAACACCTTGTGTTGAAGTCTTACCTAACGTTCCTTTACGCTAGTCTGACACACCTCCGAAGTCCTCACGGTCCTCGGTTGGGGACGCCCAGAGCAGATAAGGTGATGTCAGACATCATATAGCCAAGCGACCATGTCAAATCTGGTCATGTCAGAGTGCTCATCAAGTAGCGTATTAACTAAGTTGTGTAACCGGGAATTGGTTTTCCTAACTTCACGGTTGGGGGCTAGGTACTTGCAGCTAGCTTGGGCCAGGTTATAGGTTTTAAGCTATACCCTTCGAGAACGAGTTCTCTAAGGGCATAGCTGGGGGCTAGGGAGAGTATCCAACACCTTGACTGCTGAGGGCAGCTCTAGCGAGAGTACTCTTTTATTTTCATGTGTAAATTCAATTTATTTCCGATCCATATTATATCATGTTACCCCTAAGCATTCGCTCGGGGGCTCTTTCTATCTAACAATTTGTTATGAGAATTGATTTTAGAAAAATTCAGATATTATAATTGTCAAGTCAGATTTCAGGACTTTGTCGCAGACTCTATAGCTACTTGATTATTCGAGAACGGTTGTTGGAGTTCCACAAGGATTACGGAATGAAGCGATGGTGTACTCGCCAAGATGGAATTTTCTGACTTCAATTCAAATTCTCAATCAAGATTAGACAGGGAACTTAGTCACAGACTCCAGGCCTTCCCGGTCATCCGAGAATGGTTTAGTGGGTTCGACAACTGTTGTTCTAAGTTCTTTGGTCGAGAACATCAACTTGTTCATGAAGTCGGGGGCTACTGTCAGGGTTATGGATAAGGCATACCATATGATCATGGGTTAAGCTCGGCGGGGCTCACTATATACCAAGTCTTATACGGAATCAAGCCTCATATACGGAAGGTATTCCGGATAAGGAATGAGAAGCATAGTTCTACATGAAAACTACAAGGACTACTCGGATCGTATCCATACTTGTCTCCCTAGTTCTACTTAGACAAGGAGACATCTGTGGGTATAAATACAAGACCCCTTAGAAGGAGAAGGGACAAGCCCAGTCAGAAGGGAAAGACGGAATAGTGAGAATAGACATCAATACATGCTGCCAGACATTGATATATTCGAGGAGGAAGACTACCCCGTCGTTGACTACATGTGGTGGTTCATGCCACTGTCTCGACGACGACTAGATAGGCTATCCCAAATATTGTACTCGAGTGACACTGATATATAATAAAAACACCGGCTTTGGCCAACAGGAGTAGGGCTATTACCTGTCAGATAAGGGGCCCAAACCTGTATAAAAATTACTGTCTCTTGTCTCTTTTATCTAAATCTCGCGTATGCCCTAGTACCAACGATCCTCATACTATGCAAATACCGTAGTCGTGATCTATAACATCGATAGTCCCCCAGCGACGGCGTAGGCGGCTGACTTGGGGGTGTGAGCCCCCAGTCGGTGACGAAGTAGTCGTCCTGCACGGGGAAGGAGTCACCCGGCGGCGGCGTAATAGTAGCTAGCTCGGAGGTGTAAGCCCCTAGTCGGTGACGAAGTAGCCATCCTACATGGGGACAATGTCACCCAGCGACGGCGTAGGCGGCCGGCTTGAAGGTGTAAGCCCCTAGTGGGTGACGAAGTAGCCGTCCCACACGGGGACGATGTCACCCGACAATGGTGTAGTCGACCGGCTTGGAGGGGTAAGCCCCCAGTTGGTGATGAAGTAGCCGTCCTGCACGGGGACAATGTCACCCGACGACGGCATAGGCGGCCGGCTTGGAGGGGTAAGCCCACAGTCGGCGACGAAGTGGTGGCTGAGCAAGATAGCCCTCCGGGGCACATCTCCCTCAGTGGTATGGCACGTGGTCCCGAGTACGCATACCCAGACCTAGGTCGCTGCATTATAAAACATAAAAAAAGTAGAATGTCGTATAGAAAACATCCACTTGAGAAGAATACAAGTATATTTAAATGCGTGCAAACATTCGTTCCTCCTCCTATTAGAATTAATTTTTCTGAGTAGTTGACTCCTTACGTTTAAACACTCTATCTCGGACGTACGGTGTGGGGCGTAGCCAAGTTTGTGTGAGCCGCGAGCGGGTAGCCCCCGAGCATGCGGTGAGGAAGCGTAGCCGGTTAGGGTGTAGCCAGGTCGGCGAGGAGGCATAGCCGGTTAGGGTGTAGCCAGGTCGGTGGAGGGGTGTAGCCGGTTAAGGCGTAGCCAAGTCGGCGATGGGGCATAGCCTTGACCGTGTGAGCCGTTACAAGGAAACAGAGTTTCACGAATCAGAGTTTGTGCTACTCGAGTACTTTTGCAACCATTAAGAGGAAATGAACGAGCGTGCAATTTGAGCAGTATGAGCACCTAATAGGTGTAGCCCCCGACTTTCTGCTTAGTTGGGTGACCAAGTAAAGAGGAAGTTGAAAGCAAAGTAAATTATTCAAATGAAAATACCATATGAAAAGCGACTTAGCTTGCTTGGTATTCCATGAGTTTAGAACAACCAGGGAGGCGTAGTCGGGTCCACGTGAGCCACGTAGCGGCGAAGCCCCCAAGCATGCGGTGAAGGTCGTGTAGCCGAATCCACGCGATCCGTGCAGGAGCGAAGCCCCCGGGCATGCGGTGGAGGCGGCATAGTCAGGATGCGGCGGTCACGCGAAGGCCGAAGCCGCCGGGCGTGCGGCATCATAAACGGCGACCCCTCCTGGCGGCATTGGTAGAACCGACCGACCGTGAAGGTAGCTGATGAAGTTGGAGATTGGAGCCATCTCCTCTCAGAGATTGATCTAGCGTCCCCCTACCTGGCGTGCCAACTGTCGATTTCTAGGATCAACAATATATTTTATGGGGTGCGCTAGATCAAGGAGAGATGGTGACACCAATTTATACTGGTTCAGGCCCTCAATGAGAGGTAATACCTTAGTCCAGTTGGTGTAGATTGGATCTATGTCGTTGTGCGCAGATCAGCAATGGGATGGCTGATGGCGCGTATGGCTGAGGAATTGCGTCACTCGCGGCATGTATGCCAGGTTGTGGAGATGCTAGGAGTTGTCCCAATCTCGGGACCCCTACCCCCTCTTATATAGGATGAGAGGGATGGTTACAAGGAAAGTATCTAGTTGATTGCAATTAGATCTTCCTATTGTATCTATAAAATATATGCATATCCTCGGGATTTATATCTTATCCCGGGAAAATATCTTACTTAATTTACATGTAAGCCACTATGGGCTTTAGGGCTCTTGGCCCACTCCATGCTGCACGACCCAAAGGCCTCTCCTTGGATAACCGGGTAGCGTGTACCCCACACCCCCTATAAATCACTAGCCTTTCTACTCTTCCCCTTAAAGTCACTTTCGTACAAGAGACACCTTATCAACGAGGTGAAGTTACCCCATGCGCGATACCAACTTGGAAGCCTACCTCCTTATCAACTAGGGATATTACACTGAGTTGTAGATGTTTCGAATTGCCATGTTGTGTTTTGTATCGAGGTTTGCCATCACCGCCGCCGCGCTTGTGGAAGGCAGACTGTTGAGGTTTGCCATCACTACCACTGTGCTTGAAAAAGGTTGGATGAACACATCCTTGTCAAGATGGCATGGGGCAATTCCATTTGTCCATGTTGGACGCCCACATGGCACACAAACCTGAGCAAATGATGAACTTGAAAGAGAAATTGAACTTGTATAAAAGTGAGTTGTAGGTGGGGGTGTAGAAAGACTTGTAATTAACTTGTAGCATATGTTAACGCAGATTATTATACTTCTATGATCACATACGTAGAATACGCGCGGACCGACACGTGCACATCGCATGCACATACCAACACATTTACACATACCACCATCATTTGCCCTATATATACACATAGAATCAACCGCTGCCAACATTTGAATTTTAAAACTTAATTTTAAAGTTGATTTTAAAGTTCTTTCATTGAAATTTATTTTTCAGCATTGACTTTTAAATCACTAAATACACACATATATAAAAGTTTTACCTACAAATTATTATGTTTTTGCTAATACGCCGTAGAGTACACATATTATCTGCACATGGCCAACCGTTGGGGACCACACACTAAAGAGAATGGGTTAGAGAAAAATTCCTGATTTTTTTTGGAAACACATTTGCGTGTACATAATTTTACTCTCTTGGATATGGGTGGAGCCATGCACCCATAACTCCATGCGGCTATACCCTAGTGCTTTTCTAGTCGGGGACAAGAATTTGTATTGATCTTTGTATAATACGTTTGATTTTAGGGTTATTTGCATTTTAATTATTGTTGTACACACTATTTGTACCCACAGTCTGCCTATAAAGGAAATTTTACATTTGATGTATACTATAGGACCCACGTCACAGATCACCTATGAAAATTAATTTTCAAAGGTGGCTGACTTAACCCATATTTGGTGTTTATATGTGGTCTCTTAAGCCAACCACCTCTAAAAATAGTCGCATATTTGGTGGCGTTTACTTAAGCGACTGCTTCTATAAATCCACATTTCTAGAGGCCGGAATGAGAAGGAACATCTTATATACTGGCCGAATCAATCTCTCCTCATCTAGCTCGATCTCTTCGTCCCTCCTCTGTTTGCTCCGTCCGCCTATCCTCCCTCACGTGTTACCATCATCGTCGCCGCAACACCTACCATCACATGGCTAACTGGATCTCTCTCTTTCTTCCATGCCACCTTTACTCTCAACCTCACTGCCCTATTGGTGTGGTGCTAGATATTGCATCCTAAGCCTCTGGGAAGTTGGATTGACCACTTCCTCCCCTAGCTATGCCGCAGCCTCTCTCTCCACTCACACCATTGACTATTGGATTTGCCCAATAGCGTGAGGGCCTTCTTATTCCCTACCACACTACTTGAGTATATGGACGATGATGAATCTATTGGGGCCTAGGGACTAGCATCACGGTTCGTGAGCTAGCCACCCCAGATATCGATTCGATTCCTTCTTTTTATAAAAACGTTTGAGGGGACATCTCTCCCTCTAAATCTCATTTTTTTATATATGGACGAGGGGTCCCTTGATGACCCGCACATCGCTGATGAGCGGTTCCTCATCGGTGTTGTGTTCTAGGTTGCTCTTCAGGATTGCATAGCTCCACCATGACCTCAAGCCCTCCAACCTCCTCATTGACACACACACACCACATCAAGATCGCGGACTTTTGCTGTTCGTTTGAATTTTGTAAGTGAAAATGGGGGCAATGCAAGTGTAGACCGCACAGAGCAACTGCATGTGAATCAAGCCGTACTTTTTTTTTTCTAAAGAAGCAACCACAATGGGTTGATGTCACCTATGAAAATTATTTACACATATGATTGTCTAACACAACCATCTACATTTCCCACATGTTTGAAAATGCATCATTTTCCCGTGCCTTTCGTTAGAGGCGTTAGTCCGAACCGCCTTTGCAAATGCATTTTAGCTGCCTATATAAAAATAGTTTCTGTAGTAGTGACTAGTGACACATCATCTACCTTTCCTACCCTGTTGAAATAGAAGAGAATGCATTAATGATTAACCACCAATTTTACTGCATGCACGCCGCTGCACACACTGCTTCTACTATACCATAACATTGTTCATCGAGGACGACGATTGCATCATCACTCATGAGTCATGACATGATACGTACTGCCTCCTGGCAATGAAATTAAGCCGGCCAGGTTTTTTGTAATCTAGGGTGCATGCATGCATATATATGCACAACCACACAGTAGCTAGCGTGTATGTATATATTCTCGGTCTCAATCGATTCTTCTGAGAATCCAAATCGAAAGATTCAATTGCTTAGCAGCTAGCAGCAACAGCAGCAGCAGCAATGAAAGGCACCACAAGATACATCTCATACATCTAGCTAGCTCATTGATGCAACACTATAGCAAACGCAAGATGCACACACCTCTCTCCCCTGCAGCTTGACACTGTGATTACCTAAGCCATATCGCACTGTGCTCATGCCTATGAAAACTACTGCATGCATGCGATATTGCCGGTCGATATCGCATGAATGCATGCACGATCATTGTCGCGAGCAAGTACGTACTACTACCTCTACACTCTCTCTGTCAATCAATCGAATCCATCCATGCATGCAGAGCCAAATCAAACTGAAGCCTATAGCTACTAGTAGCAAATTAAACTTTGCCTCGCAGATGCAGCGACATGGGATGCAAATGCTCTCCAGTGCAGCGTTTGGTCTTACATGTCTCGACCTCGACATGGTCATCATCATGGAGAGAGCAAGTCATTCAGTGTCGTCGTCTTCGATCGATATATCGATGCATATGATGCATTGATTTCATCCATGGACACCACCTGAAGGATAGAGAGAAGAGAAAGAGGAGTTGCAGGTGTTTGTAGTAGTTAGATTTGCATTGAATACGTACACTGTGCTTGTACATTGGCGTCGTCGTGTAGCGTAGTGTCGCGGTCGATCCATTCCATCTCCGATCGATGCATGGATGATGGGAGGAGGCGTCAGATTAAGTGTGCGAGCTGTGCATCACAGTGCATCCTCTCTGCCGTGCAGAGCGAGCAGTAAGCTAGTGGCCCTGTCCAACCGCCGGCTACTGTTCCAATTGATTAGCCATCGGTGCGATCCCCTGTACTTACATAATCCAGCCTCACCCCAATGCACCTGTGAAAAATACAAATATATATATATATATATATATATATATATATATATAGTAGTATAAAAGTTTCTAAATTATGTATATGCAAAACTTGATCGAATTAATTAAGCCACATCAGACATATAAGGAGTGTATTGCATGGAAATTAGTTGTGTTTTGCGGTTGACAAATGATCGGTTGTACGAGTCGACGAAATGCCATTGCACAAAGCGTTTTTTTCTCTTTCTTTTGTTGACATCGTCATCAGTTAACCGATAGTTGACCTCCGCTAACCCATGCATGTAAAAGAAGAGGTCAATTTTACTCGGAGAATACGGAATGGCCCACCTATCAGTGTCACGGAGGTGTAGAACAACTAACAAGCACGCATATAGATATATATACGTACTAATAGAAGAAACATTCACCATTGACGATCAATTGAGTGATGTATATATCCATGCAGTGTTTGGAGGGCAAGAGAGAGGTCAGTGGGGGAGGCAATGAGGTATAGTAGAAGAGGTTACGTACGAGATGTCATGATATATATGATCCGGGCAGGCGGGCAGACAGAGTGGGTTCAAGGTATAAACCATAAACTCCAAACAGTGAGGCCATTTAATTGGAAATAGTAGCCAGAGAACAAGGGACTGCTGGTGTGATGCATACATAGTGTTGTGGTTGCACGGCGGGACAAGAGGCAGACTGGATCATATCGATGGCATTTATGTCCATCCATCCATCCATTCATCTATGAGAGAGA
Source organism: Oryza punctata (assembly GCA_000573905.2). Lineage (NCBI taxonomy): Eukaryota > Viridiplantae > Streptophyta > Magnoliopsida > Poales > Poaceae > Oryza > Oryza punctata. The sequence goes on along the minus strand of CM002495.2, from coordinate 27,424,322 downwards.
GAAAGAGAGAGTGAGAACAGAGAGAGAATACAGGGAGGGTACTCAACCATGGTAATTAAAGGAGGCATCCAATATGTATAATCTCACAATCAGTCGTCTCAATCAATGCATGATTTCTCTTTTCCTTTCGATTGTTAGCTCTGCATGCCCCAAATTAATCAAAGAGAATCAAAACAGTTTGATCGTAGCGATCGAGTGTGACGGATTTATTCAATTCGCATTCATTTGGGTGGGGAAGTTTCCATTATGTCTATAAATGAGGATCGAGTGAATTATTCCATTTGAATTGGCTGGAAAATCCGTACCTTAATTACTCGACCAGTTCTAGTAGTCTCTATCTTATCTGAATAGAAGCTTTAAAAGGAACAGCAAACATATCTCCGTATTTCAAGCTTGCTGGGGCTCGTTGTCTCACCTCACGGTCCGGTGTACCACATAAGTCTGTTCTGAGGTGAGCTTCTGCTGATTTCTAGTGCAGAAAATTAAAGGTTGTCACTTGATGAACCTGTCGATCGATCAGTTGGTAGTTATTATCTCCATTCCCAAATACTTATCACCAGACACTGTTCACAATCAAACTTTGATCACTCTTATTTGAGTAATAAATCTACAAATGTTTGAAGATATACCATGATATTATTGAAGTATGTTGTACGTTAAATATAATTATACAACATCCGTTCATCAAAATATTATAATTTAAAAATTATCAATGATCAAATTAAAGCAACGCTTGTCAATAGTGTAAGTACGATCTCTCCGTTTTAAAATATAGCTGCCAAAAGGTGGGAGTAAATGGAAACGGATTAGGCCATCCCAACTCTCCATGTCATCTAGTGTCCATAGCATTTAATATATTACCACATAAGTAAATATCTGATGTGACAATAGAGTTAATGATGAGGGGTAAAAGAATGAAGAAATCATGTCTCATGCAAGAAACCATGTCTACACAAGAATCAAGAATAAAAACATAGAGATATGTGGATAAAAGAAGAGAGGAGAGGTGATTGGAAAAGAATTTAATTTTAAGACACCATCTATTGAATACATAGTTTCTATACATAGTATCTATATGATATAGCAGGTACGAAAACTAGTTGATAGTTTTCGGATTGGGGATGATCTTAGCTAGCTTATCTGACTAGTGGGATGTACATGCATATGTATGTCCGTGTCTAGCTAGCTAGGTCGTCATCAGGTTACATAAATTTCGACCTAGCTGTCCTGATTCTTGATGTTTCAATCCATATACGCACACCATACTCCCTCCATTTCTTATTTATCATCATATAAATTTTTTCATCAAGATTAAGGAAAACTTAACTATCATATTATTTCATTTAATGTGAGTATATGATGGGAAAGAATAAAAAAACATGCAGACATCTCCCCGCATGGGCAAAGAAACAAATCTTTAACTACCCCTAAATGTGTACATGCATGCATGCACGCTTAATTTGCAGGCACAGATGCAAATAATGCTGCCCGTCAAGCAAAGAGGTCATGTTTATACGATGATCAATTTGTAAATTGTGTTTGTTGGTTATACAATGATTAATATGGTCCAAAGAGTGTATATATATAGTACCAGATTTACTAGTGCTTTTAAGCATGGTGTTTACTAGTACTGTAATCATCACTCGTCCACATGTTCATGTCTCTCAAGAAGTAGTTCGATCAAAGTTCAACAACGGCTTTGATTTGAATGGATCGGATTACCTCCATAACTTTGTTTCCCAAAGCTAGCTAGCTCTATTTATCGGTTTAATCTGGTTTACTTGTTGTTTGGAATGCAGAAATGTGAACAAGCAATACATGAGAGCATTATACTGTCTTATTTAAACAAGGCGCAGTACATACATACTTTTCAAGCTTCCGTTTCTACAAAATTGATCTCCTGTATATTGCTAATCTATTTTGTTCAAGCGCATATACGATTCTGGATACTTAGAAAAGTTTCCGACGCATTAATACTCTGACCGGTCAGTGTTCATTGTAATTAAGTTACCGAATGATACTAATTATCTAAAATGATAATATACTAAATTACTAATGTTATTCCGGAATATATACATGACAATAAATTTAATAGTAACAGATATCTCTTTGACTGTGAAAGGTCAAACCGACATGCTCTTTTATTGGAGGGACCAGAGAGTGCAACGAAAGTACCATTCATGTTTAATCTATTTAAAGATACCATTTCATTCGGTCAGTCAATCTAAATAGACCTACATATTCTAAATTTAAGCAAGTGCTAAGTACCAGCACTCTCTCCGTTCTAAATTACTTAATTTAAATATTTGTATGTTTGACTACCGGTTTGTAAAAAAAATATATAGTTTAACATCATAATATTTATTTTTTTTAATCCACCATGAAAAACATTTATATAATATACACCTAATTCGTATGTTGATTTTAGAAATTGATGGTTAAAGATAGAAAATGTTTAACTTAGGATAAAACAAATGATAAGTAATTTAAAATAGAAGGAACAATAATTCTTTCGTAGAACTGTTCAAAAAATAGACCACCCGCCAAATTTATTCGTTGCTAGAATATACCATACCTTTGCCAATTGGTAGTCGCATGAGCCCAAGGCTGTACATGTACTGTGCCAGTACCCCTGTAACCACCGGCAGCACCGCCGCATCCGAAGGCCTCGGCGCTGTCCAAGAGTCCAGACCAGGCCACAGCATCCAGCCGCCCAACCAAGCAGAAACCGGAGCCAATTCCACTCCATCCTCCGACCCACATAAATGCTTAAGGAAACAGGCATGATTTCGAGCGAGCTAGTATCCATCATCAGCCACGCCCAGAGTGATCCAAAGCCAGGCAGCAACACGGCATGTGCTCCTCCGGGATGCAAGCAGGCAAACCACCGTGCCCACAGCCACCGGCTCTTCCTCCTCATTCCTTCCTCTTGTGTTGTCCTCCTGCAAAAATCAACAAAGATCGATCAAGATGCAGCACAAACAGTAGGTGAGACATAAATGATACTCACAAATAACAGCAGCAAAGCTTCGACTCAAAACATGTCGACCCGTGCGTACACGCAGGGCCACCCCTCACAACAACAGATCAATAATATAACTTCTCCCCCCACATCAATAAAACAGGGGTACAGTAAGGGCAGGCAAAAGGAACAAAGTGAGCAAGTACGCCGGCGTTATGAGCCTGACGGCGCCATTTCATCTTCCAGAGTAATCACCAGGCCGCCATGGCAGAAAACCAGGCTGGTCATGCGCCATGCACACGGGAATAGGAGGGCATTACATTTGGTCAATTGCCATGCTCCATTGGGCAAGTTTTTCAACATATATGAACAGTGGGGGTTAAGCACTCAACACCATGCATTAACATACAAGAATTGTCGGCGAATGTCCCAAATGATAAATTACAATTACAGTTTGAGGATCGGTCCTGAAGACCACGGATTCATGGTAAGAATAGTGTGTGCAGCATGGATTGGTTTTCATGTCGTCGGCTGATGTCAGGAAGGGGAGAAGGATTGTCTTCTTGTTCCACGATATGCAGGTTAAAGATTGTCAGCGCAATCTCTTCTCTGCATTTGGCAGCATAAAAATTCCTCCGATAAAGTGATGAGCCCTGGTAATGCATCAGCTCACAGATCACAGGTGCAAATAATCTCCTTCCCATCCATTGAAATTTTAAGCATTTGTGTTGTTAGTATGGTGACTTTCATGATGAATACCTAGCTCTGTCTCAGCATCCAAGACCTTTCAGTATATTACTCAACTCACTGATAACGTCAGTTACCCTTGCATATGATCCAGGGAGATTTATGGCATGATACTCTAAGCTCTTCCAGTGTGAGATCAATGCAAAATGTGGGCGTCGATACATGCTGCTGATGATTTCAAGAACTTTTGTATCTGGGGTAGCTGAAACCAAGTGCGTTAGACCAGCCCCATGTGCCCCTATTACTACTGAAGCTTCCTGGATAGCACGGAGTTGCTCCTTCATGTCCATGTGGGCAAAAAGACCATTTATGACATTTATTTTGCATTTCTGACCTTTTGCCCAGCCCTCAATTGCATCATATACCTCCTTCTCATTACTTAGTCTAGATTCAACCTTTCCACTGTGGCGTGGATGGGCCAAGTAGTCCTCTCGCCGAACAAAGAGAACATTGAGCCCATTTGATGTTTTGGATGACAGTATGTCATCCCTCAGAAGATCAAAAGAAGCTAAAATCATCTCACCAAATTCAGACAACCTTGCAGTTTTCTGGTGGTCAGGCTTTTCTCTAAGGGACTCCGCAGAAGCACCTTCGCAGCTAAAGCTCTCACTAAGGCCCTTAAATAGAGCAGTCTCGTAGCCCAACGGTGAAAGAACTGCATGACGAAAACAAACAGGGCCAGAGAAATTCTTAACATATGTCACATTTGAGAAAAACGCTTCCCATGTTTGCTCCAGTTGTGCCTGTGAATGTCAGATCATACTGTTAAAAGATGAAAGCATATACACAGGGAAAACTTAAGTAAACACTGTTATTGAGTAAAAAATGAGCTGTCTTGTTAACTAGCACCTAAGATATTACTTTCAGTTAATCACACAATATGCTGCTGCATTCATCAAACAGTATTTGCATGCATGTTTTCAGGTTTCGTTGAATAAACCTATATGAATGGAAAAATTGAACCACCATGCTCCTGATTTGCAATATGAAGGAAATCATTGCACAAGAAACCCTACTCAGATATTTCCGTTACATCATTAAATAGAAGAGGAATATAATTATCATTGTTCTACATGGTCCTGGCCTGACTTCACAGTAACAAGTCGAAAGAATCGCATGTAGTGCAGTGTGCAGTCATGAAGTGATGAAACTGTTCTGCTATTTTATGAGCAGGTTTTGAGATGATGGGTGAAGAGGCATGCTACAAAATGGCAAAATAGTTAACCCCAGTTGACTAATTTTATGACCAATAAAGTCAAAGTTCTGCTTCTTGTTTCACTTTCTAGTATTTCAATACAACTGTCTGTGACTGTACTTCTCTAAGATGACGTTGATACTCTCCTGAAGTGTATTCCAATGTACTACAAATTAAGCTATTGTAATACAAAGGGGAGAATCACATGACAAAGGAGCGAAGGGAAACAGAAATGTGTCAGCCTGGCTGGCAGGGAAATGAGGAATGGAAATAGACTAATTACCATAAAGTCCATAACTCAAGCCATATAGCTCATGAAATAGAACAACTAAACTGCAGTGCATCAACAATGAGAGAATGTAGTAACTCAAAATGCATCATGTGTACCATACCTTGCAATGTCCATCCACAAAGACCACATTAGGGCGGTTAGGTAAATCCGTGACCCTGGAACTGACATATGCACTGTACCAGTCCGTAATTGTGTGGAAAAGGTTTGCATATTCAAAACGAGTTACTAAAAGTGTTGGTTCTTCAACCCACTGCAACAAATATAATAACATTAGAAAGGAATTTATCCTGGGGGAGCTTTATGAAAATATAACTATGATATGTATACATTGGTGCAGAAATGAATCCTGCAATAGGAGTCATGGAACTACAAAGATACATCTTCAAAGCTCAAAACAGACTACCCATATCCAAGAAAAATTTTAAGCAATTCGCTAGATAGTCAACTACATCTATATTGATATGGCAAATTTGCAACCAATCGACACTAAATCAAATAACCAAAAGCATGAGTACAGTGCATCAATCAAGGCATCAAATATGTTACAGTAATACAGTCGCACACGGTGTCAGCATGATTAACTCGACTAATCAAATAACCCAAAGCTTTTTTTTTCTCCCTAAACCAAATAACCAAATCAAAAGTTTTATTCTTTATATAGCCAGTAGGCTCTCATGGAGTTCTCACATTAACCAGAGAAAAAGAAAATTCTATTAAACTGCCATGTCAACAATAGAACAAAAAAAAGTGAGGGAATAAAACAACTATAACCTCTTTGAAGACTGAAATTATAGCCTGTAAGATTTCTTGCCCGCACCCATGTCCCTCACCAAACTAAAAGAAAGGAACTCATCGACCCATTGTTAGGAATTCCCATACTAGCCTGCTGCTACCAATAAACCTGTGGCCGGTGCTAACATTGCTGCCTTGTTATTGCCAATTTGCCAGATCCAACAGTGGGTGCCACCCAGACCCAGAGCAGATGTTATCTTGCTGAACCAAACTAACCCAAACTCAATTGCTCGCCACTAGTCCTAAGTCCTCTGTTGGAGGAGCAGAAAGAGTAAGGACTGAGGACCCAAAATCACTCACATTCTTTTACACCATGGCCTTCTTGAAATTTCCTCTCAATTGATTAATTAATAAAATATAGTGGCAATTACTATAGGAAATATGCTATAAACACTTTCTTTTAATGCATTTTATAGACATCTTCCAACCTGTTACCATGGATTATACAATGGAATGAGAAGTGGAATACCGCTGGAAACTATCTTGCAGAAATTTAGAAGCATCCGGGCACTGATACTACTTTAACCTTACTCCTACGGTTCAAATCGTTCTCGCAAACTTCATAGATATATGAAATGTTTAAGCAAGTCAGTTTTCACGGTAACCGGATCCAACATACTCCAATATATTCTCCCAAATTTACACTTCCAATTTTAGCTACTACTGGTTACTGAGGGAAAGAGTGTACCTGCGAGCAGTGTAGCTCACCGGGCGGCACGACGCGGCCCGAGTCGAGCAGCGACCTCATCGTGTGCATCCCGATCCCGCCGGTGGGCACGTAGGCGTCGAGGAACCCCGCTTCCACCAACGGCCCCGTCCTCTTCGCCGGCGGCCCTTCCACCTGCAGGGCGCCGGGCTCGTACTTGGGCAACTCCTCCTCCTCAGCGCGGCCCATCACGTGGTCGAGCGGCTCGCCGCCGCGAGACATCGCGATGAGCCCCGGGTCGAGCCGCACCCGCCCGCCCTCGCAGATCGAGCTGCGCAGCGTCTCGCTGTGGTGGCACCGGAACCACCCGCCGCCGCCCCGGGCGGGGAGCACGTCCACGAGGCGGGAGAACCCGTTCCCGAAGTACCCCTCACAGGAGTGCGGCGGCGGCGGCGGCCGAACGGAGCCGGACGTCCACGGGAGGTAAGAGGGGAGGCGAGGCCATGGCTTCTGCGAGGACGGCGCTTCTACCCGCACACGGTCTCCTCCTCCTCCGGCTACGTCTACGGCTTCGCGCTCGGGATCAGCGGCAGGGTGCGGCGACTGGTGGCGGAGGAGGTACGCCGCGAACGAGACGGCGTAGATGGCGAAGACGGCGAGGAGGACTCGAGGGATGATGCGGCGGAGCCGATGGCTGTGGTTGTTGTGGTGGTGGTGGTGGTGTTGTTGTTGGTACGTGCGTACGGGAATCATCGCCGTCCGCCGCCGGCGAGGTGCTCGTCGTCGTCGCGGCGGCGTAGATCGGGGGAACCGAATCTCGGAGGCGGTCGCGACCTCGCAGAATCGCGGAAAGAGATCGCCCGACTCCGTGTGTGCAGTTTGCCGTTGTCTCACTGACATTTGGGCCATACTTAATGTGGGGCCTACATGTCAGTGGCACAAGTGCAAACTGCGCAAAGTCGGGGGGATCTGAGGGGAAGTGGGAAAGTGGAGGCCGGCAAAATGTGGGCTCACAGATCGGACGGCTGAGATTCATCGCGATGGTGTTTGGAGCGCTTTGGTATTTTTGGACGGCTGTGATCTATTTCTCCTTTTTGCCGGTGAAGAATTCGTCGATCTCGCGAGGACGGCGGCCGGAATCGCACGCGTCGCCGCCTCAATGTGGCTCACCGGCGATACGCTTGCGGCGATGGAGGCGGCGGGCCGCCATCGGAAGCTACCTTGAACAAACAACCGGCTTTGCGGAGATCAGTTGCAGCGCGGTGTACGCTATGACTAGCGAGAGCGAAGGTGAAGAACTACTTTATCCAGAATCTTCTTTTTTTGTTCTTGGTAAAACTTCGTAGAAATTTCCATTTCATTGCGTCAATAAAGAGAGAAAACATTATCCATTTCATTTCTTTTTCCTCATGAAAACAATATCGGTTTAGAATGAATAATTTAACAGGATTCGAGAAGTGATCAAGCTCGATCAGATTAAAGGGGGATCGACTCACTTCTGACAATTCAGATGTTCCGTTCTGAGATACATTAGCGTATTTCAGGGCCGCAGGTAATCGTGAGCACAAAGTAATTACCTGACTATCTAACTTCTTTTTTTTCTTCAGGAAGAGGTCTGAAGTTTTGGGATACGATTACCTAACAAGTTACATATGCTTGTAGTTTGCAGTTACAGGAATACAGGAATACAGGATGGTCTGACAAGTTATGTGTTGAATTACTTGTTCTTCTATGGCTTCTCCAGAAGCAATCAGTTTTCCTTTTTGTTTTGTTTTTTAATCTTCTGTGTCTCAGACTTCTGAATGGTTTTCAGAGTAAAATATCAGGATCTAAAGGTCGGAGTGTATCTTTGAAACTCTAGATGTGTAAATCATAGTATTATTATGTCAATCTCAGGAATCAGGATAGAGTGCAAGCAATCTGTTCGTACAAAACACAGTCATCTGAACTCTAGAGAGTTAAGTCATATATTATGCTAACTCACGTTATGCAAGTCAACTGCTCCATTAGAATGTACACAGGTATGGTACTGTAACAATGATGCTGATGCTCATACAGTTAATATAGGATTATGACTTTTCTGATTCAACAATTCAGAGCCATAGCTAAATCATTTACTTGTTTTTGCAACTTATTCAAAATTTGATGTTTTCTAGTGTACTACGCTCCCCTGGAATGTGTGTCACTCGCACCCTCTGAGATGGATAGCTACATATGAATAAACTACTAATAATTGAGAGTACTTATCACTAGTAACTTTTGAGAAGTACTCTATCTTATAAGCAATCAACCAGCAGTTTGACAATATCAGGCTTCCAGCTTTCTTGTACCACAAATTCTGTTCAATTTAATATATATCTATACATATGTGGACACTCTTTAACTTTACATATTTTGTGAAGAACAATAAGCTATAGCACCTCTAGAGGATAAGGCCTGCATATAATACGCTCATATGAAGGATATGGATAGTTTGAATACACTGCATTTTGATCATACTTCTATTGTCTGCTTGGCTTCCTTGTTTCTGTCTTGACAAGAAATCTGATCTCCCGGGGGCACGTTTCAGATACAATAATACAGAACGGCTGAGAAATCCCTATGGTTACTCTTATACAAACCATGCCTCTTACCCTCAACAATGGTTCAGGCATGAGATACAGAAAGAAACTACTGTACATCCTCAAAAATTTCATACTTATGTTCCTATGACTTGATGTCCATGCCAAAAATCACTGATCCTGAATGATAAAATTAACCAAAAAAAAGCATTAGATTAAGTCAGAAAACAACAGTGAGTTACTGACTACTGACTAATCCTTAATGTTGATTTCTGCAGGAATGTTACCTAATGGTGGCAGTAAGACTGTCAGAGCTGCAATGGCAACAATTTTCAGGGGCAACCCAGTGGCCACCAGGTCCTTGATGGTAATGTAGCCGGTGCTGAAGCCGACAACGTTTGACGGCGATCCGGTGGGCAACAAGTATGATAACTGGGCCCCGATTGCGCTGGAAACCATGAGCAAGGCAGGGTGCACCTCAATGGACTTGGCAAGTTCTGCGAACAGTGGCAGCACCAATGTCGTGGTTGAGTCATCAGAAGTGAACTCCGTCATGATCCCGCTGAAAACGCAGGCCACAGGCACGATCACCAGCGTCGGCGCCCCTTTCAGGAACCTGAGCCCGTCGGAGAGGATGTCGGTGAGGCCGCTCGTATTGAAGCCATCGGCAATGGCGAATCCTGCGCCGAGGAGAAGGATGATGTTCCACTGGATCTTCTTGCATTTGTTCCAGTCCATCAGCTTCTCACCCTCTCTCTTCCGGCTGGGGATTATGAACAGCAGAGTGGCCATCATGATCTGCATTGCAAAGTGATTCGATTCTGTATAAGATCAGGTAAATGCACTAGCTCAGTAATTTTTGTCTTTGTGATTATTTCAGCACTTACAGTAACTGTGCCATCCCCAACTTTATTGTGGAAGAGAACTCCCCATCCAGGGATGTTATCTGTTAGGTTCCTAGTCATCCACAGCACAATTAGGCCCTGCAAAAGAAAAATATCCATTTCAGTTAGATTTACCAAGATGAAAATAATCAGTTTCAATTTTATGACAGGAACCAAACCGTGCATATAATCTTCATATTGAAATTTATGGTCATAACATCAGAACATATCTACTAAGTGGTGTCTTAGAAAAATTAGAAGTAGAAATTTACCCCAAACACAGCCAAGACCATCTTCTCTGCAAAAGCCATTGGACCTGTCATAGATCAATGATAGTAACCTCATCAGAAAATCATGGAGTTAGAATCAGATATTGAATTTGTGGCTGTTATTAAATCAATTGTTGAGGTAGAAAAAACGTGGTCCAATCAGAATTATCCAAGGTAATGAAACTTCACCACAGGTCAAATTGTCAACCAAGTCAGTCAACTTTTAACAGTGACAAACAATCAACTGTAAATAGTAACCAGAACACATGATTTCACGTTACCTAACAAGCTGAGCTCTCGTCTCAAATGGTTTCTGTCGAGGTAGGAGGAGAGAGCCTTGGCGGTGTTGTTAGAGCAGTACATGAGGCAGAGGGTGAGCCAGAGCGCGAAGAAGAGGATGAGCGCCATGGGGAGGCCGAAGGACATCCATGAGCTGAAGGTGATGGGCTTCCGCTCCGGGAAGTAGGACGACCACATCCCCACCAGGATGATGTTCACGCCGGTGCCGGTCAGCGTCGCCATCCCGCCGATGGCCGACGCGTACACCACGCCGAGCACCACCGCCTTGGAGAATCGCCGCACCTCCTGCCCGCCGCCGGCGCCGTCGCCGCCGCCGCGGGGGAACCTCTGCAGGATCCCCGTCGCCACCGGCATCATCATGACCGTGCACGCCGTGTTGTGGATCCACATGCTGACGAACATGGTCGTGCCGGTGATGCCGAGGAGCAGCAGCGACGGCCGCACCGGGTCGCCGCAGAAGAGAGACAATACGTTGAGGGCGAGGCGGCGGTGGATGTGGTAGTGCTCGATGGCGAGGGCGAGGATGAAGCTGCCGAGGACGAGGGAGATGACGTCGTCCATGTACGCCTTGGCGACGGCGTCGGAGGAGGAGACGCCGAAGGCCGGGAAGAGGAACAGCGGCGCCATGGACGCGACGGCGAGCGGCACGGCGCCTGTGACCCACCAGAGGAACACCCACGCCAGGACGCCCAGCATGTTCCGCGCCTCGCCGTGCCCGTCCCCGAGGTCCACGACCGCGCACACCGCCGCGCACGCCGCGGGCCCGGCCGCGATCGCCGGGTACTTGTGCGCGAGCAGAGCGCGCACCCGCGCCGCCGCCGGACGATGGTCACCCTTCGCCATCCCGGCCCTCACCGCCGGCAGCAGCAGGGGCGCCTCCACGTCGTCCGACGAGCTCTCGCCGTAGCTGCTGCCGTTCTTGTCCATGCCGATGATGGTTCGACCGGAGCCTTAGCCGTCTATCGCCGCCGCCGCCGTGGTTGGCCTCAGCTCGCCTCGTCTCGGCTGGCTTTATAGCAGCTAAGCCGACGCTTAAAATGGATGGAGAAGTGCGCGCGTGCTTATCTGGCCAAGTTTAAATTCACCGGAAAAACACGCAAAAATATCAAAAGTTGACGATAAAAACACTTGAAAAGCTGGCGAATCTTTGCGCCGCTGCTCAGGTGAAGCAGCAGGTGGTTGCGGCCACGTGGAAGGCTCGGTGGCCAGGGAAACCGGGGCGTGATGAGTTGTCGCCACGTCGCAAGGGTGGCATGATGGGGCCAGCTGTCTGTCACCGTCATCGCGCTCGCCACGTCAGATTTTTAGCTAGCCTACCCTGATATTTTTGGAGGCTGTCTTCACTTCAGACGCAATGCTTTCCCCGGTCTTACCATGGACTAAAATTTGTTTGAATTCAGTGAAAAGTTGTTCAAACTCTGCAAAAAATCTATTCAAATAGCCACATTGTTTGCTCGTCTTATTAGGCACATAAAAAAACATAGTTTTAGAATTCATTTTGAGGTTTTTTTTATTGTAATTAGCATTGGTTTTTAAATCACGAAGACTACATATATTAAAACTAAAGTTTGTTAATTTTTAAATTCATTTTTTAAAGTTTTCTATTAAAATTAAAGACTTGTGTTACTTATTATTGACTTTCTACCTACTAACTTGCTTCTGAATCCTTTTCAGATAGGATATAGCAGCAAAGAAGTTAGATGTATATGCTTAGAGCTTCTACAGATAATGTCCAATGTGTTTAGGTATTTAAGATGCCGGCCGTGAGCCGAACTACTTGAGATAATTTGTGCGGCGGATGAGTTCGTGCACACGTGGAGATATTTATTTTTCAGCAAAGAGAAAGCTAACACCTTGACAGTATCCAACACTCACGCAATCTCGATCAGGACCACAGCACAAAACAGATAAGAGACACCGTGACGACAGTGGTGGATAAATAGTAGTGGGGTCTGAGCAATAGATGAAGTTACAGTTCTTTCTTCCATCTACCTAAATTTAAAAAAAATTTAGTGAGAACTTCTTGGGAGCTCTCATGGTCTTCACAGTAGTGGGGGCTCGACCCTGACACCCCTATACTAGATCCACCCCTGCGTGACGATGATATTTGCCAAGTGGTAACGGCAAAGCTAGAGTCTAAAAAACTAGCAAAGATGAGAGTTCGGACAACCTCAGATATTTGCAATTTTCATTCCAAGAATTAAATTTATATAGCTTCTGCCATAAAATTGTACAACCATAATAAATAGGGACTATCTATATGTCGTTTGACAGAAAAGCCCCTCCAAAATCTTGCAAAATGTGCACCGTTGGATCGCTTTGAGATTCGTGCAGCAACACCTAACCCTAATCCCGCTTCCTTCTCTCCCTCACTCCCAACTCTAGCCACGGTAGCCCGCAAGTTCACTTCCCTCCCACCTCGTCCCCCACCTCTCCCTCGCACACATGCATTCTCCCTACCGCCACCTGACTATGCCATCGCTCGACCTCGCAGGCTGGATGAAGGGCATCACAATGCCGTGCAAGGCTCCCTGGTCGGTATCCTTCCCCTTCCCCTTCCCCTCTCTCCCCCTCCTTCCTGAGACGGCGGCAGAGAGATGCCCCTGCACCACCTCTTCCCCATCTCCCCGCTGTTGTATTCATCACCATCGACCATCTCCTCCTAACCATAAGCTCATTTTGTCCTTGCCACCAACGTCGGCCGACCGCCCTCCACCATCCCCATGGCTTCAGCACCTCACCACCCAGCGTGTCCACCGCTCACCGTTGGACCATCGTCTCCTATGACCATCTCTCTAAGCCCGGTGATCTCTCTCCTCTTTCCCCCTCAATCTCCCCCTCACCTCGCCTACCTCACACCTTAACCCGGAACTCTAAATTTTAAATCCACTAATGTTCATTGGGTCGTCACCAGTAGCGGAGCTTCGTGGGAGCTTAAGGAGAAGAAGTTGGGTATACAAATCACGTAAATCATGTGGTTCAAATTAATCTCCCTTGATTTTTTGTAGTGTGCCATTTAGCAATTCCCTAATAAGAATCCCGGCCCAAAGATCAGGGAAGAATAATGTGCATCTGTCGCCATTGTCTCCTCTGAACCTTGATTGCTTAATTTATCATTTGCTGCTTTAACATACACCACCAATTCTTCTCCGCTTATGGCCAGAGGTGACTATGAGGGTGACTGGGCGCAATCATGTATGCTTGGCTGGGACCCCTCGTGTCGATCTAGATCAAGCTGACAATTGGATGCAAATTCGTTCAGATTCAGCCAATCGAGCCTGAACGCTGTCATATCCAAAGAGAAATATATCACCCATGCCGTAGGGGAGTACATCCTAATATAATATGTTACTACAAATCTGAATACAGATTGCTATATGTTGGAACGGAGGGAGTACTTTACTATTAACACTATACTATAATGCAATACCACTACTGTTCAAGTAGGCGTATTCACACTGAGACGCAAGCTAAGATAATTAATACTAAGATGGAAATTAAGAGGTTGGAGTCGATTAGATAGGCTGCTAGCCGCTTTCGATCACCAGTCACAAATTTACCTAAACATGTTAATCTTTTTACATGGAAGACCGATAAACAGGCAGCGTTCGCTTCGTCTGTCGACTCTTTCTAACTTAACTTTTATTTATATCTTTTATAGTACTAGGATATATTATATTTCATATTATTTTTGTTTATTGAAAGATATTTTAAATTTACAGTATTAAAATATGTTACGTGGAATATTTTGGAATGGAAGAAAACCTGTCTCAGGCCGTAACAGGATTAAAAATATAGTTGGCAGATTACCGCTTCTTTCGATACAGTTAGCTAGCTAGGAGTAGCAAATTAATGAACGTATACGTACATTTGTTTTTTTCTTTTTGAGAACTATGAACGTACATTTGTTGGTGTGACAATAATTCTCTCTTTCTGTCCATCGATCGGTTGATCGACCATCGAGGACGACGACCATGTTAAACGTAGTACTCCGGCCAGTACTAGTTCTGTTCCCTGAAAGGAAAAACGAAATCATTCGTTGGCCGTACGTGTAGCCTACCGGCTACCACAACCTAAAATATCACGTACAAGGATATTCAGGACCAGTTTGAAGCTGAAAAATCGTGACCTACCAAAATATTGATATTTTAAACAATAAATTGCTAATGTTTTGTTTACTATCAATATTTATCTATTGGACACACATGTATTGCTAAAATATTAGCATTGCCAAACCTAACTTGCCATGATTGGTATTACCCATATTTCAGCATGATATAGCAAACCAAAAAGCTCTCAGTTTTAGCCATGGTGACAATAGTACTCTCCCACGCTATCATGTAGGGGTATACACCACACAACGAACGCTGAGGAAATAAAAGATCTTCTCACTTAAATATTGGCCTGCATTATTGATACTAAAGCTACCACCATTTTCTCTAAGCATGTACCAAGTACTTCCTCCATTTTACACTACAATACGTATTAGGTTTTAAATAGATCCATGCAAAAATCTATGTATATACTTCTTATATATGTTTTCCATATGAATATTAGTTAATCTAGCTAAGAGATGGAGAAACCAAAACATAACGTTTTATAATATGAGATGGAGGGTATGTGTGATGTGTCCATGTACGTCGATGATCTTCCAGAACGTTCCATTGGCTGATGACAAGGAGGCCGGCCTCACCAGCGGTGGCCACCACCACCAATAATGCAGCTAGCTAGCATCATTGCGTATTTGCGTGTGTTTGTGCAATGCACCCGCCGCGAGAGGTTTCGGCCAACCTCGAAAACGACCGCGACGACCTCGGACTCGGAGACATGCGCAGACAATCCCCCAGCCTCTGCCGGTAGGCTGCTAGAGAATATCTATTTACTACCGGTTCGTAACCTCTAAAAATCTCGATTTTTAACTTTTAGTGCATACTCAGTAAAAAATATACGGACTATTGGGTTTGAATTCAACATCTCTTACCTTAACCTCACGCGTGTTATCATCTCACTTATCACACACATCTGATATGTATAGAGATATTTTCTTTTTAACTAGACCTTGAAGACATCTTTAATCTCGGTTGGTAACCATACATATTTTGTTGTATAGATATTTTGTTGTGTATATAATAAAATATACACTTTTTAGTCCAGTGACCATAGTTCACTGGATGATGTGGCTCATCCTGGTAGTATTTTGGAATTCACTTTTCACTATGTAAGATAGGATTGAGAAAACATGGAAATATAAAAAATATAATTTTTTATATGGATATAAGTGGGAAAAAGGTTGCAAAGCATAATAAAAATGAATGAACAGATATTTAAGCCACAGGAAAAAACATAAATTAACTGAGATATAAAGGACAACGAAAGTCTCTATCGGGTTAAACGTAAGCCGTGTTAGTTTTTCTCTAATATCTTCTTTTCTTGGGTCAGTCATTTCATAGGATTTCCATAAAACCCTCGGTGTCTCGATGATCTTTTGTTTTAAATCTGGCAAGGTTTTTATTTTTTTTACAACTTATAATGATAAAAATTCTGATATATTTAAGAGTATAAACATGTTAGATTTTTTTTTCCTTTTTTCACTTTCTATACGTAATGAATTTAAAGATGAGATTTTACACATAAATGCAATACTATTAAAAGTACATGTCCAATTTTTTCTAAAATTTTTTGGTGAAATTTGTTAGTTGTTTGCACGGTGTGTACACGAGAAGACTTATGTGCATATAATACGTTCCCAGTTAACCTAACTCATACTATTTGATACGGATATTTTTGCAATTGATTTTGTGATAAGGTGAGATATCCCCAGCTTCCATTGAAGGCCAATTAACAGTGATATTTTATTACATATGCTTGGCTGGAAGATTGGGGTGAAACTGTACTATAATTTTGCATTTTTTTTATATAGATATATTTTGGTCATAATGGCCATGCGTACAGGCTGTATGCTCCTCGTGGCTAGTTCACAAACCATCGCCAAATAACTGGACCATATCATACAAGTTAAAACCGGTTGTAGCTATGGCGACCTTGAGATATAAAAGATGAAAGGATTTATTTGAAAGATTGTTAAAGGCCAGAAGGGTACATCTGAAGAACAAAATGTTGCGAGGGGCCAAAGCGTACAAGTGAAAGAGTAAAGGTAACTAGAGGGTATATGTTAAAAGAATGGAAGAGATAGAAGGACCTGAACGTAAGATTTCAGAAGGTGCAAGGGCAGGAAAAAATGCCTCCAGGGGCATATCTGCAAGAGCTAAGGACCGGCGTGTAAATTGGCAAAAAATTTGGACCATTTCTCGATTTGTGCGTGTCATCCTTGCGCAGGGGCCATGCTAATCTTCTCTGTATCGTTCCAATTTTATCGGATGTCTCCGTAGAGACACCAAAAGAGCCACAGCCTGCGTTTATAAGGTGAAGAAATCCTCGCTCGGTTTTCGGTATGGTATTAAACTTCCTCCCTTCTCCCGCGGCGCTCTAGGAAGCCAGGAGTACGAAGGCCCAAACCACGGAGGTAGGCCCATTGCGTACGTGGGCCGGCGATGTAAAGCGTCTCACGGGAAGCAAGAGGAGGCAATTCCCCGTAGCGGCGGCGTCGTCGTTTCCGGCGAGAGGCTTTCAGAGAGAATTTGAGAGAGACAAGATTGTGATCTCACGCTACAAATTTCACCCACAGTTATTCAGTTAAAACAAAATTAGGTCCACGTCTAGTAAGTTCAAAGGAAATACTGCACCTCTGAACACATACAAAATGCATCCCTTCAGACAACAGAGATGAGATTAGTTACAACATAACACTGAAGCTTCCAGCTCAGTCAGCAATGTACTACTAGTTACACTTACGGCTTCATTCAGTAGTTCAGTGCTTGCTAGAAAATATTTGTAGCCTTTTGTCGTATAAACAGATTTATACAGCAGGAAGAAACGGATATTCAGATGTTTCCCCTACCAAAACAGCTACTAGATTCCTAGCAGCACAGCATTGACAGACAATAGCTTTCCCAATCCAATGGAAAGTGTGATAACTGAACAACCAATTATACAGCCTCAACTGATGTCAGCTCAGATGAGCAGAGACGCGAAGAGCGCCGTCACCATCGGTATAATGCCGGCTCTCATGACGGCAGCGGCCTGAGAGCCCGAGGGCGACGCACCGGGTGCAGGGGTGCTCCCATTGGCACCACCACCAGGTGCATTCTTTGGCGCGACAGGAGGGAGCGGAGGTTCAGTGATGTTTGCTGGGTTCAGTACCGGCATTGGTGCCAGAGCTGGTGGCTGGGCTTGGCTTCCGTTGAGTAGCTGCGCTAGGGCACCAATTTCCGCAGGCCTCATGTATGAAGGCATGTTAACTCCCAGACTGGTACAGGAGTTCACTGCCAACAGGACAACATGCATGCAAGCAGCAACAGTGAGTGACAACATAATATGGCCAGGATAAATTATACTGTGCAAAAAATAACCCTATGCAAGTAATAAAACATATATTTGCTTATCTAAAATATGTAGATTAGCGAGATGGCAGTACACAGGATAATTGTGTCTAGGTGATAAAAAATATGTTAGATTAACAAGATGTCAGTACACAATTTGCTGGTGGTTAAATGGAACTGCAAAGTTGAAATTTCCTTATTCTTTTGTACTTGTTTCCTCCATTGCAGTTAATGTATACTAGGCTTGATCAGCTGAACGAACATTTGGTTTTCATCATATCTAAGACATGCAAGAATTGAAATAATAGAACTTTATGGATACAGAAAATGACACTTACTTTTGTATCTTCTGACTGTTTTCGGAAAATCAGTTATGATGCCATCAATATTAACTGACTGGACATAGCTATTGATTTCCACTGTTACATCTGAAAAGAAATCCCAAGGTGGTGATACAAACTCATTCCGGAACACCTGTGCATAGATAGCTAGCCCAGCAGAACGGAGATCTTTCACAAGATTTGTTTCCTTCATGATAAAGCCCTGGCTCTCGGGGAAAATAGATTTCCTGTCAACAACGACAGCATCAGCAAATTTCTTCACATCTACCAGTGAGGAAGCAGAAGCATCCCCGATAGTTGATGGGAGAGCGTAAACAAGCTTGTATTTGGTTTCCAGCTGCTTCAGTTTGACAAGAACAGCACTATCTTCTGACTGGATCATAACCTCCTTGGCTTTGGTAGTTTGATTATTATAGCCAGCATCACTTAAGGCTTTGGTTACAGAATCAACAACATCAAATCCTAGTGAATTTGCCATAAATACAGCTTTCTGCAGTACAAAAGGTTTAATTAATGTAAAAGGCTCCACTGATACGGAAATATTTAAGTTGGTCCAAATATGTGACAAGAATGAGGAAAATATAATTTTATATATACATATATAGATATACATGGTAGTAATGTAAAATATATTATTACTAGGCACCACAGACTTCCGAAAACAGGCTGTGTTAATAACTCATGTTTGTCTTAAAAATATTGAAAGCTAACTTTCAGATGAACTTTTGCCTAGAGAAGGAAGATGATAGTGCATATGTCATTCAAGCGATAGAAAATTTGAAGCTAAAGGATCAGATTAACAAAAATATTAAGTATTTCAAGACGAAGCATCACCTTTATGATGATCATGATGCCAGACAAATCTTTATCCTTTGCAAATGTTAGAAAGTCAGATAACCTGAAGAAATTTCCCGCATTTTGGTACACTGGGTTCCTTACAAGATAATATAGACTCTCTGGGGAAGATATCTTGGCTGTAGACAAAGATCAAATCCATGATTACTTTTCTTAATTTATTGTGCCATCCCCATTAATTGCCAAGATAGAGTAGATAACTTCTCATAGAAAAAAAAACAAGTGTGAGATAAAGAAACTAACGTCTCAAATCACTACTGCTAATATCAGCCCAAGTGAGATTGAATGTGAAGATTCCAGGAGTAGGCTGAATATCTTTAATGATAGAAGCACGATTGCTGAAAGTGGTTCTCTGAACATTCGTGGTGTCAAACAGATTAATTGAACTCATGCATACAGGAACTCCATCATTGGTCATCTGAATGGAACAATCAATGACATCTGCGCCATCATCAACCGCTTTCTGATAAGCCAAATCCGTACAGTCCGGGTAGTCTCCACTAGCACCATTGTGCGAGATAATTAATGGGCTCCCTGTATAGAAACACTACAACAATTAGATCAAGTAGAACTTCTGGGTATCAAGCATCATGGGTAGAACTGTACAGTAGGTTTGGCACCCAAATGAAACATACCATGATCTGTCTTACTGCTTACATTCAAATTAGTGAAACAACCTGCAGACATGGAGATTAAAATGCATTAATTAATACTCTCTTATTACTTCACCAAACAATTAAAGAAAGCATCATAATTGTGATTGGTGGAAGTGCAAGGCAATCAGTTTGTATATGGGCAGAAAAGGCATAAATTATCCAATCTTCAATCAGTTAGGACGTAAATTTGTATAGCCTTTTATTATTATAGAATCCAAACCAAACATGATTTGTGGATATTATTCTGTGATAGACGGTGCCAAATATGCTGGTGATGTAATGATCATCATTATCTATGATCACCCATTCAACTTTACAATTTAGTCCTCTATATTACAAATCAGGGAAATGCTTCAGTGCTCCTCCAAAAAGCACAAAATTAAAACATATCGAGGATAGAATCTAATTTTACAATGGTAAAACTGACATGCTGTAGATGAAACTTCAATATGACGTACTTAAAGAAAATTTGGTCATTAAGGATAAGGGGAAAATCAGTAACTGTGGTGGTTAACTGGTTATATTGGGCTAACAATGACCCAACCCCTGGATAAAAAGAAATTTCCCATGTGCAAGCACTTGAGTCAACAATCCTAGATTCTTCTTCTACTTGCAGTCAAGATCTTATGTAAAGTATCTAACTACAAAAGGAAGAACTAAATCAGATGATCATCTCCTTTCCAAAAGAAAAAGGATTGAATGATCATTTCTCGGCCAGTCAGCTTATGTGGTTTTCAGTAGAGCAAACGAACCACAGTATTTTGGTGGTGACCAATTATTAGGCATAAAGCTACGAAAGTAGTGTTGTTCCTTATCGAACAAATATCAAGCATCAGTTGACAAATTTTGTTCTTAGTAATTTTTTTTTGCTTGCAGATTCACTAACTTTTTACAGAGAGGAGTACTGATGAACTTTCCAACTTTGATAAGTAATTAGCGTAATAATGATAGAATCTTACCAATAGCCGCTGCTGCAGTAAGTGGGTACTCAGATAATACTCCATCAACAGAGAAGTTATCACTACCAACAAAATGCAAATATTCTTCCAACGGATCATAGCTGTAATTATACGGAATAATTCTATCATTTGCAAAGTCAGAAGCATATATTTCTAAACCTGCACTGTGGGCATCTCTGACAATTGATTCGGCAGGCCGAATATAGTTATTAGTTGTCACTGGCCAAATGTACTCCTTGGGAACCATTATACCAGAGGCAACAGTCTTAATAAATGTCAAATTACTCAACAGAGAACCATATGTTTGGTTTGAAGAAGGATCAGATCTGGTTGCATCAAGAAAACGAAACACTAGCTTCGTTTTGCGATTAACTCTTCCTGATATACTTTGGAGAAAACCCAATTCAGGTGACGAGATATACTGCACAGAACCACCCTTCGAAATTGAAAGGATGTATTTTGTCATATTCAAACCATGCTGTCTGTAGAAAGTATCGTGCTGCACGAATGAAAGATAAATTAGCTTCTATGGAACTCATAAGTCATGAACAGCTAGCAAGTAGTAACAACAGCTTTTGCAGGTTCAAGTTGCAAGAGCAGTAGATCAACCTCAATATTCAGCCAAACAGAAGATAGCTTGGCTAAAGTTATCACATTGGTAACAGGAAGAATGGGAAGGAATGCAAAATCAAACTTGTCGGTGCGAGACCAAATTGCCTGTGTTACTGTTCAATGGCAGAAAAAAAATACAGAAGTAAACCAGGTTAGCAACAAATATCACATCAACACATCACACCTTTTAAGAGAGGAATTTCATCATCCAAGCAAAAACAGAGTAAATTCCAAGGAACTACGCATGACTTAGCCAAAGTACACATTGTGTGGAATACCTACTGGGAAAATACACATTGTGTGGAATACCTATTGCGAAAATACATTTTAATAGTTCCCGTCATTAACACAATCTAACCAACTGATCCCACCAAACTACAATTGGTAATTTCTGGACAGTGTCGCCTGGACACATCAGTGTATGACGTGAAAGCTGATGTTGCTAAGGTGGGTGGAGGAGCTAAATGACTTTGGTGTCCTTTGTGCCATGCCGTTATAATGAAGAGACCAGGGAGATTTCTTAATTGACACAATGATCAGAAATTACCATGTGTCACCCTAAAAAAATATTACCATGCGTCATTTACAGGTTTGCTTGGTTGATCAGAGTCATTAGTTACAAAAGATCATCACACGTGTAGTTTTGTGATAGGTATGCCAAATAATGCATAGCTTCATGAATACTGTTTTAATATCATAATTGTGTGATAGTTTGGTCAAAGCATATAATGTCTATTTGAAGAGCTAAGAGGCAAAACCATCATGTGTTTTGGTGATCAAAGAATTTTTTTTTTTAACTTGAACATCCATTTGCCGAATCCAAACAAATTCGACTTTTTTTAAAAAGAAAAACGGAGGCACATACTACCGGAAACCAGGGGTAAATCCGAAATTTTGGTCCTAAACGGTGAACCGTGGATCGAAGAGTTGAAAAATGATAGGCTGACACTCACAGATAACAGTTTGCAGCGAGGACATGTTATAGTCAATAGGAAACCATCCTTTTTTCAGTTCGCCGTTGACAATGTATGCCTTCTTTCCCGCTGGGTAAGCTAGGTTTATACTGGTGCAGTTGTCCATAAGTAAATCCCGGAGGCAAATTCCGACACCATCCTTGGTTAGTTGCACATTGCACCACAAAGTGGTGTCACCCGAGGTAGAAGACAAGGCAAAAACGTAGGCATTTCGGCTGGAATCAGGAAACACTCCTGAAAAGCCACCTTTAGCTATGACAAGGGGCGGCTTACCTGCAATAACAAATGCCCATGGTTTGCTCAATTCAGGCTATATACACATCAATAGAAAGAAGCCATGAAACACACTATATATATGCTCCCAATCTCCTTAACAAAGAACTAGAATTTCAATTGGTAATTATCAGTTACAGAGCTGTAAGTAATGATCGTAAGCAGATAAAAAGGACAAGAAGCAATTAATTAACCCGGCGCGGTGCAGCAATTTCTCAACTTATTATGAAACTCTTAAAAATTGCAGGTTATATGCTCGGTTGTTGCTCACATTCTTTCCAGCCATGGAAAGAATTGCTCCTTCAAGATCCTATATACGAATCAACTCAAAAGCAAAACCCCAACCCCAACCCATTCAAACCAGAGTCGTTGAATGCCCTGGAGAAAAGGGAAACAAAACAAACAAGAGAAAAGGTTCAAAGGCGGATTGTCAGAACCTTCTCACCCCCCCTTCTCCCCGCACGCCGCGGGGAAGGGGGGCAGAGCTTACCGGAGAGGGTCTTGTAGGCCGGTGTCGCCGCCGGGGACCGCTGCGCTACGGCGCCTCCGCCGCCGCCGCCGCCTGACAGGAGCATCAGGAGGCCGCAGCACCACAGCCGCACGGCTACAGAGCCACCACCACCACCCCAGCTGCTCGTCGTCATCCCACAGAACCTTCCAGAAGCTTCCTTGCGGCGGAGCTCAGGAAGAGCGGAGAGAGAGAGAGAAGAGTGCACTGCAAAAAGCGGTGTTATTTTTCCTTTTCTTTTTTTGGTTTGGCAGAGAGCATATTGGCACACGGGGATTTTTATATATATAGGGGAGAAGAACGCGCGGGTGGGACCCACCTGTCAGTTTCATATAGTGGTGGTCCGCGTGGGGACGGCTGGTGCTGGGCCCACCGTCCAGTGAGACGCCCGTGAACCAACCGGGGCTTGGCGTCCCCGAGAAATTGCACCACAAGACGACGCTTCGCTCTATCCGCGTGCTTGGGCGTGCTTGTGTTTTTCAGGTTTTGTCTCCAACTGTTTGGTTGTCAGCTACCAGTATTTTATTATTATTTTTTGAGTGGAACCAGTATTTTATTATAGTTTATTATGTACTATCTCCGTTTTTTAATACTATACCGTTCATTTTAAAATAATGATTAACTGGTTGTTTTACTTAAAATTTAATATAAGTATATTAAAATATAAATTATACTCAAAGTTTTATTTAATGATAAAATATCATAACAAAATAAATAACATTTATATAAATATTCTACTACGATGTTAAAAGTTAACCACGTCATGTAACGGAGGGAGTATAAGGTTAAGCAAGTTATAATCAACTTGATAGCTGGTTGTTGCAGCTATAGTCACCGTTCGTTTGGGTTATTAGCAGTGACAATTTCTCTTCTTTGTTTAGCGTGCTTGTCGTTTTTGTAAAAACTTTTCTATAAAAAGTTTAGTTAAAAATATCAAATAAACCACACATATTTATGTTTATAATAATTAATACTTAATTAATTTGACTCGTTTTACATTCCGTGGAGTTGCCATAGGCAACGGACGAAAAGAATTCAATCATAGTTATAGTATGATTCGCTTCCAGCATAGCGCTAACATACCAACTAGTTGAAAAAAAAAAGTTAGCAGGATTCGCTCGCGCTTGTTGAAGGTATGACGAAGAATTTGTTAACCTCAACTTATACTATCGTGATAATTTCTATTGGTAAATGGTGTCAAGTCTTAGGATAGATCAGATGTGCCTGTTTGTTTATATAGTATTGTTCTTTAATTCCCCGCTTGTCTTTTGGCCTTTACTTATACATGCTTCCATTCATCTGCTCATTTAATACTGCAAATGATCATTCGAACTTTTAAATAACGGGATTTATTAACTTACTCTTGATTGTTTCATGCTAGTTCGACCTGCAGATAGAGAATATAATTTTTTTAGGAGAAGAAACCATGCATCTAGACAAGTGAAAACACGCGTACTTACCGCGTATATACTTCCGACTTTGTATTAACCAACTAACTAGAGCTGATACTATCATTTCTAGATAAAGAACTAAGCTGAGATAGTGCCAAGCAGCTGTAAACATGTAAAGCGATGTGCGCTTCAGTTTCGCAATCAGCTGCAACGGATTCGGGCAAAAGTGGAGGAGAGGATCCAGTCAATCATACGGAGGCTCTGAAGTCTGGACTAATCGATGACCTCAGTCGCCATGGCAGATACGGCAGCAAGCCAGCAACCTATAGTTACCCCCTGCTTAGCTCTGCATGATGCAAGGGACGTGCAACTGTGCAAGCCATTCATCAAGCCATGGAGCACCCTTCGTCCTATAAAAATAGTAGTATTCAATAACACATCACCGTGTACCACATCTTAAGATAGTCATTTCACCAGATTCACAGTACTAATTAGATGATATCTACTCAAGTACTATGTTATTATATTTAGAACGGATAGAGTAGTACAGTAATACTTCCGTCTATTCAAAATAACTTTATTTTTAATCTCATGTGTTCAGAACGAGAAATCTATATTATGCTATTATCAAAAGTGAGTTTCGCCCAAATACCATTCCGAAGATGAGTTTCGATAAAATATCACTCTTAGCTTGTGGCTAATGCTAAAATACTATGCAGGACCAAGATACCCTTGCTTCTCCTTTCCCATCTTCTCTTCCGTCATTTTCCAGTATTGGTGGCTCACTGGTGAGACGCCATCACCCTCGCTCATCCATCCCTACCCCCTGACGCGCGAGGCTGGGAACGGCGGCGGTTTTCGGCACATGTCCATCGTCATCTCTTGCAGTGATGGCTTGGGGATGGACTATCTAAGGTAAACCGGGCGGTGTGGTGGCAGATCCAATGTAGGCAGCTCACCGGCAAGACGCTGCCACTCATGCTCATCCACCCGCTCCCCCGACGGCTAGGTGGTTCCGGCGACAGGAGCCAATCGATCCGGGATCAACCGGTGGCGCGACAGCAAATTGGACGCCATTGAGGCACGAGATGGTGGATCCTGCAACGATGACATGCGTGGATGTCAGATTCGTCAACCGTTCGCTGCTGGAAAAATGACATGGCACCAGTCATCATGGGCATCGGGGATGGTCTTGAGCGGAGGGAGGAAAAAGATGAGTGGAGGGTAATTTGGTCGTAGATAGTATTCTAGCGTGTAGCTATAGGTTGAGGGTGATATTTTAACAGAATCTATTTGCAGAGTAGTATTTGGATGAAACCCACTTTTGACAGTGGCATAATACTAGATTTATCGTTCAGAACAAGGTAGAGGAAAAATAACTAAAATATTCTTTATTAATAAAAAGTACTGAAGTAGTATTGGCACGTGAGTAGGTAAGATATAGCTAGATAATATTTATTAATGAATAAAATTCATATGAAAGGGGAGCAAAAGTGAAACTATTTTCGAACCAAAGGTAGAGGCTATTTTGAGAGGAAGGGAGCGTCTAGGAACTGGAAGTTGGAATTGGACTTTGCCTGGCGGGTGGACGCGGTCAAGGAATGGGTGGGTTAGCCTTTTCGTCGGTGTTCATCCTAAGCAGACAAGCAGTAGTGTACTATTCTCGCTTCAGATAGGAGTAATACAAAGAATGTTCAATCAACTTGTTAGTATTCTACAGTAAAGAAGTGGAGTAAATCGGCTGGTCGACCCTCCTCTAGATTTCCTTTACTAGATGTTTTATTACAGTCCAAATTTAGATAGTAATTAAGAAAGCTTACTTTTAAAGGATAAACTGAAGAAAAATCAATCAAAATTCAGACGAATAGGATTACTTTAAGATTCGTGCAACCCCTAACCCTACCTCCTTTTCTCTGCGTGAGCTTGAGAAAACCCTCCTCTTCCCCCTGCCCTCCCACCTTGAAACATAGACCCTAAACCTAGTGTTGCAGTAACTGTCACCATCAACACGCTATCGCTGGCACACAAATCTTGACATGGATCCTAGGATAAGCAAATTTGACTGAAATTGTTTTAGGATTTAGATAATTTGTAATCTAGCTAGCGACTCTATTTTAAATATATTCAGCATACATACAGATTTAGGAAAAATAATATGCCACACTTTTTTTTCGGGGAATAGTATTAGGTGTGACAATAATCACACCTAATAGAGAAATGCTTGCTATTACTTCCTAATTACAGTGCAAAAAAAAAATACAGTAGTATAACATTAACCTTAAAGCGCAATAAATCAAGAGACAATGAAAAGAAGGGGCAAAATGAACCCTATAACAATACATGAATGTTTGATCAGACAAGTGCGCGTTCTAAACTACGTTTCGGGTTGTTGCTTTCTCGATTTTCGTTAGTATACTTTTAAACCTGTTTAACGGTATATTTATTACAAAAAGTTATATATAAGTTGCTTAATAAATAAAAAAATATTTTTCAAGTTTTTAATAATTAATACTAAACTAATCACATGCTAATCATGTTTCTCGTTTTAATCTGTTTCAGAAAAGACTTTGGAACAAGTCCGAAGGGATGCAACTGCCTTCTTTAAAATGCGAATGGCCACTTGGAATTTACAGTTTTGTATTCATACTGTAATTTTCCATACTACTTTAAAATACTGGTGGTAGTGGTGGTTCTGCTTCCACCAATTATCATGTGGGTCTACGTGTTAGCGTTCACTGTATGAATTTAATACAACATGGATTTATATAATGTGTGTTTACGTGTTAGCATTCACTGTATGAATTTAATACAACATGGATTTATATCAATTGTTCAGTTGTGTAGCTCCACACGCATGTACAAAATTTTACCACATATATATATTATGATGATTAAATAGGGAATAATTTTATTTTATTTCTTATGATTTACTATAATCTCATTGCAATGCACGGGTATTTAAGATTGTAAAAAGAAAACATATGTTGACCACCTACGATAAAACTGTGTCCAAAATCTCCACAATGATCATGGCAACAACAAAAAGAAAATAACAGGAATAAAAGAAGAAGAAGAAGGAAACGGTTTCTTCAGCGGTCAAGACGGATTGTATTGGTGGTAGTGGTGGTTCTGCTACCACCAACTATCATATGGACCTACGTGTTAGCGTTCACTGTATGAATTTAATACAACATGGATTTATATCATGTGGGTTTACGTGTTAGCGTTTGCTGTATGAATTTAATACAACATGGATTTATATTAAGTGTTCAGTCGTGTAGCTCCACATGCACGTACAAAATTTTACCCCATATATATATATACATATTATGATGATTAGATAGGGAATAATTTTATTTTATTTCTTATGATTTACTTATAATCTCAGTGCAATTGACGGGTATTTAAGATTGTAAAAAGGAAACGTATGTTGACCGCCCACAATAAAACAGTGTCCAAAATCTCCACAATGATCATGGCAAAAATAAAAAGAAAATAACAGGAATAAAAGAAGTAGAAGAAGGAAACGGTTTCTTCAGCGGTCAAGACGGATTGCGACATTGCAAGTTTCTCTTGGGCAAAAGTGCAAAACGAATGTCACTTGTTTCGCGTTTCGCACGGCAGATTCCAAACAGGAGAGGGAAAAGATGATAGCGATCTGTCCGTGCCACAGCGTGCATGCCTCCAAACACCCAAAGGTATATATAACTCCAAAATTTATCTAAAGAACTCCAAAAGAAAATTAGTGTCGTGGAGAAGAAACGTAGATTTTTTTTTTTTGACACCAAGAAATGTAGACTTGGGCTTAGCTTTGGACCTGGTCAGTCTCTAGTCTGTACGTGTGCAAGTCACCGGCCAAGGTCGACCGTTTCGTCTCCTAGCATGAGAAACATAATATGTATTATACTAGTATACTACTAGTATTTCTTTATATACACACCACTGTTGTTCTAAAATAAGTTATTTTTCACACGTTCCACGTATATTAATAAAGAAAAAGACTAATACTACTTCTGCTTTATCAAATTCTTATCTCTCACTCTATCCACTTTCAATGCATTAGTCTTTTACTTTTCCAAGCTTTGATATAATGATTGCTAAAATTTAAAATTAAATTTATTTTGGACTAAACAAGAGACTAAAAATTGGAATAATTCCAGGACGAAAGGGATTGCTATGCACTACTAGTAGTAGTTGCAGTCCTTGTCATGATCCTGATGGAATGATTAGCTTGGCTAATGGGTCGCAATCATTAATTCCCCTCTAGCTAACAGTTGCAATTTGCTGATCGGCGTTACATGACTTTTTGGCAGCTGTTGCTCCCGGATTTCGACTCGGAAGCCGGGTGCGATGATCGATCGATATATAGGACTTGTAAAGCTACAATTCATAAATTTAGTTTCAGAAATTAAGATTGAAATAGAATTATAAAGTAGACTAAATTTAATCTTACCTCTCTATATCATTTTACGAGAACGTTGGTATTAACTCCACTATTTGAGCTTTATCTATACGAAAGATGGAGTTGAAGGAACTGTGGTAATAGACCCATCCCTTTCGCTGGACGCGTGATGCGACGTAAAGTACGTGCGCCCATCGATCGTATACAGTTCACTGGTTATTACTTATTAGTGCCGTGCGAGCGCTGGCACTACTATTTTGGTGCCCATGTTTTCTGAACGAGTCCATGACAAATACAGTGTGCAATAGCTTTTCTAATTCAACGCCAAAGTATACAGGTATTATTAGTTCAGGTCTCACATCAGTCACTGACAAGTCCAAGACCAGAGATACGTCCAAGCCGCTCCATGCAAAATGCCTGCGCGTTTACGAGCAGCAGTAGTACTAAGGGTGGGCGTGATCCAGTATACCCACAGACCTCGCTGGCTCGTCCCACGAATTTGATATCAATGGCTAGATGGGCCGGCTCAAACAAAAAAAATATTGGTTCTACTGGGTACCCGGGTCAGCTTCACTAGCTAGGTCACCGAACGCGAGCGCGACTGCGCGGGCCCGCGGCATCCCTTCCTCCGCGGCGGTGGCACGGCGCCCCCTCCTCTCGCGCGCGGCGCGCCCATCGAGTGCGGCGGCGGCGCCCCTTCCTCTCGCGATAGCGGCGCGGGCCCGCGGCGCCCCCTTCCTCCACGGCGGCGGCGCGGGCCTGCGGCACCCCTTCCTCCGCGGCGGCGGCTCGGCACCACTTCCTCTCTCGCGCCGCGCACCCATCGAGCGCGGAGGCGGCGCCCCTTCCTCTTGCGGCGGCGGTGCGGGCCCACGGCACCCCTTCCTCCACGGTGGCGGCGCGGCGTCCCTTCCTCTCGCGGCGGTGGCGCGACGCCACTTCCTCCCTCGCGCCGCGCCTCCTCCCAGCCGGCGACCTCCTCGACTCCCTCCTCGCTGGTCGCTGCCCTCCCGCGCCACCCCTCCCTGCGCCCGTCTCCGTCGCCTCCTCTCCTGCATCCAGCGACAGTGACACCTCCTCCATGGCGACGGCGGTGGCGACACACCTCATCCAGCCTTGACGGCGGTCTCCATATCAGCAGCTACTCTTGTGTGTGATGATGGTAGGTACCAACTAGCAAAAAACTCCTATTTTATTGATTTCAATCCAAGAAAGCATGTTTTTTAATTTCGATCTATTGTTTCCTTGCCAAGTATTGGTGGATTGCTAGCTAATTAATAATTCTGCAGTTATTTTGTAATGTGGGAATAAGTTCATACAAATTGCATTGCTAAGCCCTTTTCTTTTGTCAGAAATGAGTTCATCCATGCATGCAATGCTGTGGTAGCTAGCTATACACAGAGATTATGTCTGATCTAGTATACAGATATAGATATACAGATGTAGGCCTTACACTGTTACACAACCTTTCAATGTGAAAGCAAATTTGGAATATATTTTGATCATAGTTGTTGCCTTTATTTTTGGCAAAGCTCATGCGACGTCCAGAATGGAGACATCTCTACTCCAAGAACAAGCACATGATGTATTAGATGGATGTGTAGCTAGTCAAGGAACACCAAACCGGTCACCATGTGTTGAAGTATTCATTCCTCATTGTCATACTCCGAGAAGCACGTTGATTCCTGGTGAGTAGTCTTTCTTGGTGTTTTTGCAGTGAATCGTACTCACTGCCATTCATGTATGAGTTCAATTCAGATCCTATGATGTTTCTGAATAATGCAGCTGTTGGTGATGCAATGTAACATGGTAATTTGATAGCCTTTGTATTGTATCAGATATATAGTTGCAAACACTACGTCAAAAGGAGTTCCTTTTTTTTCTTCTCGCTGTACTAGTCACTCTGTTTCTTGTTCATGAGGAAAGGAAAGATACATATGTACTTGATCTTTGCACTATTTCAGCTTAATCCAACCAGGAACTTAGTTTCAAAGTGTAGAAATTTTCTTGGTACATGAAATTGTTACTCAAATTTAATTTTTGAAATTGTTACATGAAATCATGACGAAGATAAGTTCAGGAGGCAATAAGCCAAGCTCATTCATTCAGTAGTTTGATGTTGCCTAACAGAAGTTCATGTCCTGAATTATTCATTTATTTTCTCCTGTCAATATTACTGGCTTGTTTGTGTTTATCTTTTAAAAAAAAATCTAATGTCTGATAATTTTATGCAGATGATATGTGCATTGACGAAGATGAGGACAATGTTGTGGAAGAGGATGATGGAGGTGACTTTGGTCTTGGTCCCTCACATGCTGACCAAGGGAGAAAGTTCAGATCAGAGGCATGGAAAGAATTTGTCAAGATCCGTGTTGCCGGAGTGGTTATGCAAGCAGAATGTAAGCATTGTGCTACTAGAATTAGTGCAAAGCGTGGAGCAGGAACAAGTGTATTAATCAAACATTTGAACAGATGCAAGGCTAGAAAAAAAGCTAGCAAGGTTGTGGATAGGTTGAGGGCTACTGTATTGTCACCGGATGGAGTAGCTTTAAGGAATTGGACTTTTGATCAAGATGTTTCTAGAAGAGAGCTGGTTAGAATGATTGTCCTACATGAGCTACCATTTTCTCTGGTGGAGTATGATGGGTTTCGAAAGTTTGTGTCTAGTTTGAACTCACTATTTAAGATGATTTCTAGAAGAACTTTGAAGAAATATTGCTTGAAATCATTTGAAGAGAAGAAGCTAGAGCTACAAGAGATGTTTAGAAGTTGTACTTCTAGAGTTTCTCTAACAATGGATATGTGGACCTCAAACCAAAATATAGGGTATATGTGCATAACGTGCCACTTTGTTGATGCTGATTGGAAGATACAAAAAAAGATTTTGAGGTTCTCACACTTGGAAACACCACACACTGGTGTTGCTATGTTCAATACAATTCTGAAGACCATACAAGATTGGCATTGTGAAGATAAATTGTTTTCTATCACTTTGGATAATGCTAGCAACAATGGTGCAATGTCAAAGTTGTTGAAGGCCAACCTTTTGCGGAAGGGTCCACTACTTGGGCAAGGGAAGCTATTACATCAATGTTGTGCAGCACATGTATTGAATTTAATATGTCAAGCAGGGCTGAAAGCTATTGACTCTATTGTGATTAACATCCGTGAGAGCATTAAGTACATTAGAGGATCACAAGGTCGGAAGGAAAAGTTTGAGGAAATTATGGCACAGGTTGGTGTAACAGTCCAAAAACATCCATGTTCTGATGTGCGTACTAGGTGGAACACTACCTATTTGATGATTGAAAGTGCTTTTCCATTTAGACAAGCTTTGGACTCCTTAGCTTGCATGACAAGAACTAGAAATACAAACCCTCTAGTTCAGATTGGGAAAAGGCAACTGCAGTGTGTGGAATATTGAAAGTGTTGTATGTGGCAACAAATGTTATTTCAGGTCAGCTATATCCTACATCAAATCTTCATTTTCATGAGATCTGGGATGTAAAGATGATTCTAGTAAAGCAAGCTTCAGCTTACCAAGAGAACACTAGAATATCTAAGATGATCAAGTCAATGAAGAAGAAATTTCAGAAGTACTGGAAGATTTCTTGGTTAGCACTCTCTTTACCTGTTGTCCTGGACCCTAGATTCAAGCTTAAGTTTCTCGAGTTCCGTTTCAGGTCTACATTTGGTGATGACGCTGAGTCCATGATTAACAATGTGAAGATTGTTTTTCAAGGGCTTTTCAATGAGTATTCTCAAGTGAACTCCACTATGGATCTAACAGGCAGTGCTGATGCTGACATGGGTGTACCTACAAGTGACCGACTGGCTGATTGGGATCAACATCTTAACCATGGCATTCAGATGACAACATGAATATGTTCGGAGTATGAAGGATATATGGATAAGCTTCCAATTCCTCGAAGTGATCATTTTGACATCCTAAATTGGTGGCAAGCTAACACTTCTGAATATCCAACCTTCGCTAGCATGGCACGGGATATCCTTGCTATACCTGCCTCCACAGTTCCGTCTGAATCAACCTTCAGTACTGGAAGGAGAGTTATATCGGATTTTCGAAGCCGGTTAACTCCCGATACAGTTGAAGCGCTGGTGTGCTTGCAAGATTGGATATGTGGATCTGGTACGTATTCTTTCAGCCATTTTTTTGTTAAATTGGTCCTGAAAACAACATCTAAACATTATTGCTCTGCTTGTAGGTTCATCAAACTTAAGCACGTCATCAATTTATGATTTTCCCGCTGAAGATGAGTTAGTAGCTCAGGTAATCAATTTATGATTGTTGTTTTAGAGAGCTGGTTGTATCTATGGACTGAAACTTGAAATTTCTTTGCTGTCCAAGGTCTAAATACTAGTACTGTACTTTGCACAATGGCTGCTAGTATAGTAGACTACTAGCAGCTGATTTTCACCTTTAATCTTGGGTTGTAACCAACCGTGCACACATTTTCCAATTTAATATTTTCACTAGAGAGTCCCCAGATTTGATCAATGCATCTACAGTTTCATTCTTATTCTTTTTACTTCTTAGCTACTATCACTAATAAGTTCTATTAGATTGTTTTATACATGTGCAATGAAAAATCTTGATGGCTGAGAGAACTGGGGCAGTGGTGCATGCGTTGTGTAATTTCAAGTCTAGTTGATGACCCAATGTTTCTCAAAATCATGTGTAATTTTGAAGCTATTACTCTTCCTTGGCACTGTTAAAACTGGTGTACTTTTTGGAGCTGTTATGGAGTTCCATATTTTGTTCATGTAGCTTTTCTAGAAACATTGAATGTATATGGCACTTGATGTCACTTGTTTTATGCTTTGATGCCATACTGCAATAGTAACTGGGTGTCGACTTAAATGATTTGTGTTTTGGAGCTGTTATAATTTGTTTTATGCTTTGATGCCACACCCTAAATGGTCGTTCATGCAAGTTTTTCAAGTAGTGTTGTTAACTACTGTCAAGGCTTAAATGGGTCGACCCATTGTACCCATTGGGACTTATGGGGCTAACCCATTGGCACTGTTTACAATTAGTGGGTTGGCTGGGGCGAGTCCGGGTCGGACCGCCCTGGACCATGCCCACCCTTAAGTAGTAGCGTGAGCGTTTTGTAGGGTGGATCCTCGCGCGGCGTGGCTTCGCGATCGCGTACACGAGCGATCCCCAATGAGCGATGCAGTGTGAAGCTTTGTTACTTATAACGATCTTGGACCTAGCTAGTCTCTTGGGCCTCTCGAATGTGTAGCCCGCACTGTGAACACCCTCACAATACACTTACGTGGGAAGTGACCTCCTTGCCAATCTTAAATCTTATTTCAATTCGATATGTCCACCTAATTAAGATACTCACCTTTGGTTTTCGTCTAATAGGTAGGACTCCTACTACCAAGGACACCAATATAGCATTCTATGTTCTCTGCCCTAGCTATCTAGGGACCTGGGTACCAACACCCCTCTTCTCTCAAAGCGCCGGCTGAATGGAAGACAAACAAACGGTATCGTCGTCTCCTAGACGCATGGAGAGGCTCGTGCGTTCTTGCTTTATATCGAGGTGGAGCGAGTATGATATGTGTTGAGTGCTGATTGGGTAATTGTCCGTTGACCCACTTCGTTTTACCTCAGTTATCAACTCCAAATAGATTACAATAATCTCAGGAACCGACAACATAACATTCTCAAAATTTTAATATTTTTGTTGATAGCTAAATTTAGCACTAGATCAAATTTAGTCTATGTTTAGAAAAAAGGATTGTAGACTTTACGGCAAGGTCAGCCTATACTGCTAGTCTTTGGGCAGTCGGACTAGACAATGATCTACGGTTAAATCGGTGTCCGGGTGATCAGACCTTCAACCCCGAGTCAAATTCCAATTTAGTTTTTTTTCTAGCTTTGGCCGGGGTTTTTGACTTATAATTGATCTCCAAGCTAAATAGGATATGGTGATGGTCTTGGAGATTCAACACCACCCCTCCTAGAGATATAGGGCCAAGGCTGTCACCTCCCCTGTAATCTTCTCTCCTCTCGGACCATCTTGGGTCGTTTCTGGCCCACCTCCTCATCTCTCTCCCTTCAGCCTGCATCATCTTGGTCTCTCCTGTTATGGCCGGTTCTCTCTCAGTGGTAGACGCAAAATTTCAAGACCGGGTATTCACTCAAGACTTGTAATTATCTTGTCCCTAATATTTGGTACTATAGGAATAGGGAATTTGAGGTAGTTGACTACCAGGTGAGGAATGGTGTGAATTGTTGCTAAAAGATCGAGAATGAGGTATTAGGCCTAATTAGTATATACATATATGGCATACTTATATATATATATATATACACTAATTTTATTGCATAACTTTTTTGGGTATTCTCGGGAATACCCGGGAACCCACTTGCGTCCGCCATTGCTCTCTCTAGGAGGTCTGCTCACCCTCCCTGCAAGCAAGTTTGGGCTGACCCAAGGCCGTGGCCTCGGCCTCGCCTCAAGCAGGCCAACACAAGCACATTCACATGTTCATTGATAGGTGGGACCCACTGTTGGGGTCGTCCCCTACCTCCCGCTACCGCCTCTCTTTCTCTCTCTCCTCATAGAACCCTATCTGCCTTCGCCGCTGATACGTCACCTCCACTAGCCGTTTCTCCAAGAAAAGCGGGGCAAACTCCCTCCCTCACTTCAATATATCTCTTCAATTGATTCTTCACTGGGTGGATTTTAATCGTCGAGTTTAACTCGTGATTTCACTCCTTTCCATTAACTCCGTCCATCAATGGAAAAAAGGAGTTTAACTCCCCTTCCCGTGCACTTTCTCCTCTCCGCTCGGCTATCAAAGAAAGCCCACGGTCCCCTCTTCCTCTTGCATTCGCCGCTCGAACGCCACACGCTCCACTTTTGTTGTCGCTGTGCTTCGGCAGCCGCTCGTTGGCATTCGGGAAGATGATGCGATCGGGCGACCGCACCTCCGGGACCGCTGTAGCCTCCTGCACCTCGTCCACTCCTTCGTCAGGCTCACCAGACCGCTGGTACGTCGATATTGACAAGGACTTGAAGCTCGCCACACCTTCTTCCTCAACATCGGCCTCCTCCTAGCCTCCTCGCGTCGTCGGAGTTCGTCGGTGAGCTCTGTGGCCCCGTGCCTCCCCTCACAACCCCCTTTCCGAGCCCCTCCATGCCCTGCGTCGTGCCATGGTTGCCACGGTGATCGAGCGGCCCCGTACCGCCAGCCTCTAGCCG
This sequence comes from Oryza punctata, assembly GCA_000573905.2. Classification (NCBI taxonomy): domain Eukaryota; kingdom Viridiplantae; phylum Streptophyta; class Magnoliopsida; order Poales; family Poaceae; genus Oryza; species Oryza punctata. Next base: position 27,388,023 of record CM002495.2, on the reverse strand, counting down.
GTCATATGGGCCCCACACATCATCCTCACCCAGAGGTTGACTAGTGGGCCCACCTCTTTGTCCCATGAGTCATCTCTTTGGACTGACCATGAGCCCGCCTTGTGCAACTAGCCCACGCGCCCCTAGCCTCTGATGATGTCATAATCAACTTTTCCAAGATAAAATTAGTTAAGAAATTCATAAATCCCCATTTAAATATCATTTAAAACTTTAAATGGTTGTATGTTGGCCATTTAGACATGGAATTTACACGTTTAAATTTCTATTTTTTAAAAAATGTGAAGAACCCAATTATGTTGTTTATTGCTTCTACTCATGCATTTTCCTTCGTGAAATTTCTCTATTTTGCATATGTCCGTATAAAAGCCGTAGTTTCGTAGGATTCACTGTATCTCGAGGTTGAACCATAAGACTTTGCAAGCGCATAAGGCAAGTCAAGTATCTCATTATATTTTGATCATATTGAATCCAATTTGATGAGAAAAATATGTTGTTTTAAATTAATTGCATGACATTATGAATTATTGGTTATTTATGGTTTTGCTTAGTTAAATTCCTATGCTTCTTGTTATAAGTTCTGCTATCTATTTTCTTATACCTTTTCTTATACCTTGACCTTGAGTAACCTTAGGAAAAAATGGAACTCGTCTAGTTGGACACCCTATGACTAGATAACTTAGGTTAATGCTTATTCCAGCTTAGAAATCATCTAGTGTTTTCTAACATTCTCTTATGATGCTGAATAAACTAAAATTTTGCGGGAACCCGCATGATTCAAGGACGTGGCGCTGCATGTGGGCTTCTGCATGCCCACGTCAACCGAAGGAATAGGATGGGAATGGCGTGTAGCACCCTCATCGTACTATCGTAGACCGCTCAACGTCACCTCGGCACTCCCCGGGAGCTGACCTGTGGGCCTATGATAGTCGGGCGGAGACTTTCTTGCCTTCTGCTTCACTTGTCAGCCGGTAGGTGAAACAGTCACATCTGACCAACTTGTTGGGAAGGACATCGACAAGACTAAACATACCTAATTTGCTATAGTGGATCCTACTCCTGTATGCATGTTATGACATTGTGGTCTTCCCTTCAGGTATAAAAGGAGAAACCATGCCACGAAAAGGGGGGAGGGGAATTCCTAGCTGTTAACACTCTCATAAGGCTTCCATTTCCTTGTAACTTGCATAACACATCCATTGTCCACATATCTGTGCGGCCCGAACCTGTATATGTGTTCATTGCTCTTTGAGAGGGACCTGAACTCACACCGCCCCTAGCCGAATATCTGAAGGGGGAGTGCTTACTTCCATGCTAGAGGAGTTCCATACTCCGACAGTGATGCTCTTAGACCAAGAAATTTCAGGTGTTGAGATATTCATCCACAAGTCAAAAGTCCGTTTGCATCCAAGAAGATTGAGTGTTGTTTTCTCAATAAATGTAGGTATTCCTTGCATATTAGAAGATCCATTTTTTTTACTCTATCACCAGATTGATAGAAGTTTGCATATTCCACAAAATTTGTCAGAAATGAGACATACCACTGGAGATCTATTGTATCCAATGGGAATTATGAAATGAAGTAATATACTGAATTGAGATTCCAACTAGAAGAAAATAGGCAGTGATTAGTTGTTTAAACTAAAAGAAGCTTGAACCAACTACAGCTCCACAATTATAAATTTCAAATTTTGGAATGATTAAATTAAGTAAAATTCTAATGTAGACTCCATCAAGAACAAATCGCCAGTGATTAATTATGACTTTCTTATTGGTTAAATTATTGAAAGCTACTCTGAAACTTGCTAGGTTCAAGTTGATATTTATTACTTACTAATTTTAGAGTTATTAAATCATTAAAATGCTGAGTACTACTTAACATGATAATTAATTGTCAATTATCAATCCCAAAATTATTAAGAAATTTAGTACATATGAAATTTAGAGTTATTAAATCATTCAAGAGCGTAACTTGGTACTTATAATATGATAGTTATTAATTATGATTTTAAAAAATTTTAAATAATAAAAATACATATTAAATACTGATGAAACTTGGTACTTATTATTCTAAATTTTCAAAACAATTAAGGAAAATACCATGTCGAGACTGACATGAGTGCAAATGGTTACTTATGAATTGCATAAAAACAACTATTTGAGATTTGACTGAGTACAAATTGGAGATTAGCAAATTCAAAATTTGAAAATAGAAAATCAATAAAATTCAATGTAATAGAAGAAATTAATGTTAGAATGGAATATATGTATGATTTTGTAATAAGTTTTCTATTATTGGAACTATAAATAAATAAATTAAAATTATTTTGTCTACGCTGGGAGCAATATTCATCACCTGAAAAACATACGGCTACTTTCAGAGGTAGAACTATCCCCGACAGCCTAAAAGGTGTCGGTTCTATTGTGGATCCTGTGCCAACCACTATGATGGGATGGAAATTATAGGTGCCGGATTTGAGTACAAAACCAACACCTTTCTCTGACAGGGGAGATAGGTATCAGTTTTATTTGAAAATCGACACCTATTTGGAGATAAAGGTGCCGATTTTAGGCGATTGGTCTCCCGTGGACAGGCGCATGGGCGGGAAAAGCACTATAGGTACCGGTTGTACCATTTCCGGCACCTATAGTGCTGATCTGAATGTTCATTTCTATAGTAGTGTCATCAGCTGGCAAGCCAACTTAACTGCTCTTCGTTTGGAACACTACAGCAGAGCATACTGTATATATGTAAATTTTAATAAAATATCTAATTGACCGTGTAAATTTATACTTGTGCAAAGCACGGGTTAACGGTTACTCTATACTTTCTATAAAGTTACAACCCACTAACTCTAAAGCTCAACATGCAACCATGCCACATCATCATCCACTAACAATAATTACATATTTAATCTCATGCAAGCATGCAACATCATTTATAATCTATTTAATTCTACAAACCAACATATAAACATATCTAATCATCACTCCTCACATAATTTCCACAATAATTTAACAAATCTATCTATTATTTTTTATAATATTTAACATATACTTATCAATATGTTCCATATTAAAGTGCATATCTCATTTGTTTGTTTCATGATAAGTACTGATAAACCCTGACATTTCATTTTTTTTACTCCTAGTTCGACTGTCGAAAAAATATATTGAAAATTACTTAGTAATTCCCGCAGCAAAGCGTAGGGAATCACATAGTTGATTACTAATAATAAGCTAGTGCAATTGAGGACATACATGTGATTGATGTTGATGTCATCGCGGACTGCGCCTCTGGTGTCCGCCGCCAGTGGAGAGAAAGGTTTAAAATTTGACACCCCCATGCGGAAGCAACTATCTCCCCGAACTTTTGGATTTATTTTCATTTTATTTTCAATTTGGTAAAAAATGTTTTTAATAATATTGTTCCAAAAGTTTTCAAAATTCCTGAAATTTTGCATAATTTGGTGACCCCAAAATTTTTCCCCTTTTCAAAATAGTAAACCATGGTGGAGAGTATACGACCTTCTTAACCGCTTTGACAGAAGTAAACATCGACACTTAGCGTGTCCATCCTGGAAAGCTGGGCGGTGAGCTGGGACGATGGCGGCGGGTTGAAGCCTCGGCGACGCTTCGCTTGTTACACGAGAGAGACAACGTGTAGCTCGGCAAAGATGGAGGCTGCGACGGCGAGTCCTTGGCGTGGGGCTGCGGATCCAGTGCTGCCGTGATCGGATCCAGCATCCATGCAATTAGATCTTGCATCGCCGCAATGGATTTGGCTGGGGCCACACAGCCTGCGCAGCAGGGACGATGGGAGGCTGGCGCGACCAGTGTTGGTGATAGCAAGAGGCGGCGTGGGCAGCGGGCCGGAAGCATCGTCAGCATCGGCATCCAGGTGCGGCGGGCGATGGGCCGTGAAGCATTGTCAACATAAACAAGCCGACACATCCTAACTCCTACGGTGACGGCAGTGGCCGGCGCACATGACATGGTTAGAGGGATGAGAGGCTTGTGCGGCCGACGTCGGCAGTAGCAGAGGGTGGCATGTACGGACAGCCATGGGGCAACGACATTGGTAGGCAGGCGAGGTCGGGACGGGCGACGCTAGGAGGTCAGCATAGCCGGCAGGCGTGGCATCTGGTGGTGGCTAGCTGCGCTTGGCAGCAGTGGGAGGCCGATGCGAGCAGGAGAGGCACCTGGTAGTGGCCACCTGCAGCGGCGATGGGTGAGAGGGCAACCATTACAGGAGGCGGCGTTGGCCGCATGGGAGACCCAGCGAAGGTGAGCCTGTGCTCACTGGTGGTGGGGTACCGTTGCGGTGGAGCTGTAGAATGGTAGAGATTGCTTGGTTTGCGGAGCTCTGGGATGGCGACGATAGGTCGGTGAGGGTGCTGCGGGCGAAAGCCTGTTTCGGGGTTCCTCGAGCCGGCAACAAAGACGTCTTCGGGCGCCATGATTCCCCCCTTACAACGTTCTCAAGCGGCCTCTCTTTCCCTCCTTGACAGGAATCTCTAGGTGAAACCCAGGTCAGATTGATGGGCAACAGTAATGCCTAAGACGTCATGATCTCCCTAGAGGCATTGTCTTGGAGATCTTCGTTCTCCGCCTTTGCCACCTTTTCTCGGTTTGGCCGCTAACTATTTCTTGGTTGCCCTCATCAGGTTGGAGCAAGGGACAAGTGGATCTTCTTCTCTCTCGCCTTATCCCTTCCCCCAACCCCTCTTCGTGAGGATTACTGAGAGCTCGTTATCGATCTGCTGTGTGGAGTCGGTGTTCGGCGGGGTGTTTTGCAACACCCTTGTAGGCCTAGTGGCGATCAACTTGGTGTTAGTGTCTTCTCCTAGGTTGTGTGAAAAGCTGCCAACTTGCAACGGCGACGTGTTTATTTTCTTTTTCCTGGTTACAATCTTCTGAGGTTGTAATTTTATAATTCTTTTATGCTATATCAATACGAATCTTCACACTGTTTGATGCAGTTCGTTAAAAAAAGAGAGCAGAAGATGGAGCAAACTAGGTGGCCAGCCAAGCCGACGTGGTACCGGAGGGGTTCTCTTTAGTTTCTACAGTGGATCTCGACTTGTACCACAACCGCGCGCACGCATCGAAGGACGAAGGGTGACACTGTCTCGCCGGAGTTGAACAAGGTCTAGAGGTTCGCCACTCTGTAGTCTGCACTTGAAGAACAACAGCTTTAATGGCACTGCAGGCCTCCCCCGTACTCGCCAGAGCATAGCATTGCTCGATGGTCCCCGCTGGCGGCACCGCGCCAGCAGCGCAAATCTATGCCGGCGTGCGATCGAGGAGACGTACGATAGCTAGCTAACGCAGCAGAGAATGCAGTAGCTAGCTAGGTAAGGCTTAACCGAAGCAAGAACTGAGATTAGATTCGGATTCCACCTACCAAAACTGATCAGTCTCTTGTTAGCTGGCTTCAAATCTCAATCCACTCCTCTTACTCGGCCGATCCGTTCAAAACAATGATAAATTTGTAGCACTCCTACTACTAAATAATGGTTATTAATTGCAGAGGAAAACACACTCTACTACTCTACTATACTTACTTTACTTATCCTTCAATCCTCACATATCTCATTGATATTCATATATACTTCACCATCACCAACAACCCCTGTTGTTTTATTTCAAGGTGATTGAGTAATTGTTAATTGGCATGATGCTTGTGTTTACTGATGCCTCAGGTCAAGTTAAGCAGCATACCCCCGCGCCCGCTGCCCGCGTCGGTGCTCCAGCCGACGCCGCCCATGCGCATCCTCCGACGCCTAGCCACTTTTCCGCCGCCTCCTGGCCGTCGCCCATGACATCGTCCCAGCGCTCCGCAAGCTCCTCCCAGCCGCACCAGTTCTCCGCAAGTTTCCTCCAGCTGTGCCCGGAGTCCCCGCCACCGCCTCCGCCCAGATCTGGGCATCCCCCTTCGGCCTCCGTCGCCTCGATGGTAGCACCGCTCGTCGGTCCTTCTCTGATGCTGTCCGTGGTCAGGGCTTCCCAAATTCAAATTTGGGCACCGGCCGCGCGCTCTCCGCCACGCCCCCTATTCAAGCCGGCATTTACCTCCACCGTCCAGCGCAACAACCGCTCTGCTCGAGATGTCACTCCGCCGCGGAGTACTCCCTACGACGCTAGCCTTCCTCTCCGTCACGTCGCCGAGCAGAAGATGGATGGCCATATCTCCGGGGATTCGCCTTGGATTCCGGTGCATCGCAAGCGCTGGTGGCGTAGAGAAGAGCATTCCTCCGCCTCCCGCCTACCTCCACCTCCAAGTCGACCGCGCCCCATTTACTCCTCTTCGTATCGTGCGTTCTGGGCTCAAACAAGTAGGAAGTGCTTCATTTGCCTTAGCAGAGAGCACCACGATGCGCAGTGCAGGGACCCGGTCTGCTGCTTCAATTGCCGTCGTTCCGGGCATTGCGCGCGTGACTGCCGGCGTCATCACGCCGTGCGTGCGTGCTCTCGGTCTCCGCTTCGGCGCGCGCGGTTGGGCGCTCGCACGCCCCCGCGGTCGCGTCCTCGCTCGTCGTCACCGCGTCGCCTGCGCAAGAGTCCGCCTCCCCGTCATCCCGTGCGCGAGCTGCAGACGAGCGATCGTTCGGCCTCTCCGCTCCAGCTTCCGCCGCCCCCGCCAAGAACACGGGCAACCAAGATGAGCAGCTCGGCGACCCGGCCACGCGCCCGGAGGAAGACACCATCTTCATGCCCACCTCGTACGCCATTGATGAGGAGCTGCGCGAGTGGAGTGAGACTGCGGCGGTTTCCTGGGCCGCGCGCGCGCCTCCGTCGACGGGGCCGCAAGATGTCGAGCAGACGTTCTTGGACGAGTTCAAGCTTCGCCGCGGCGATGTGGCTGTCTCGCTCCACCATCCCGAAGATTTCCTCATCAAGTTCCAACATCACCGCCATTGCAAGGAAGCCGTTGCGAAGGGCTACGTCAAGCGTCGCGGGATGGAAATCCACTTCATCAAGTGGAACAATCTGCAAAGCGCTCTCGGCGTCGCGTTGATGTTCCGAGTGCGGCTCTGCCTCGATGGCGTCCCTATGCACGCCTGGGCAGCGGACATCGCCGAGCGCCTCATTGGGTGCACCTGTGCCCTAGAACAGATCGAGACCGACCTCGTCCACCCGGTGGAGTCTGGCAACACTAGCTCCATTGATCTTTGGGCATGGACGGCGAACCCTAGTACCATCCCGAAGCGGATGTGGCTTGGCTTCACCAACCGCGCGAAGGACCCGCAGCAGGCCCCTCTGCTCATGGCGGAAAATCCGCCGGAGCACTGGCAGCAGGGAGTGCGTCATCCGGTGCTTTTCCATTTGGAGGAAATCCACGACTACACGGCGGCAATCATCGACCTAGAGGAGCAAGGCTCCTTCCAGCCGACGAAGCAGCGCTTGCCGTCGTGGACCCTGGGGGTGCTGGATGGCGAGCAGGCACCTGGGCGAGTTTTCGAGGACTTCCCGCACCACCCGCCGCCGCCGCGCTCTGTTCACGACCGCCTGGGCGACCACGAGCGCGGAGAGCGGGGAAACAGGGGCGACGACGGCGCGCGTGATGGCGGTCGTGCGTGGGTGCGCGATCGGTCTCGTCGCAGACGCGTGGTGCGCACCGAGTATGACCAAGGTGAAGAAGACGGCCGCGGCGATGATGATCGTGACGCCCCGGCTGAACGTGACGACCGTGCCCGCGACGTGAGAAGAGGCCGCTGGGGGCACAACAACGACCACCCCAGGGGTAATCAAAACTGGTGGCGCAGGGATCGAGATGACGACGATCAGGACGAATGGGGATGAGACTTCGGGCGCGGCCACGGCGAACAACGTGCGATTGATCAAGACTACCGCCGTGAACACACACGCTCCCTGCGCCAACGCGACAGGGGAGGGCTCAGTCACCATGGCGGCTGGCGCCATCACGCTGGTGCCGCCGATGTGGACAACGTCACCGATCCCATCTACCCCAAGCCACGCCTGGCAGAGATCTCTCCGCCTCCCCACCAGCAGGAGCTTCACACCGAGGTTTGCAAATTTCGATTACTGCATGCTTTGCACACTTCCCCGTTCAGGACGCAGGAAATCCTAGTGAACCCTCCGACTCCAGCTAGTGATCAGCTGCTTCGCCTCGCGCTTGTCGCTGATAAGGCCATGGGGGCTGCGCCACCTCCGACGGCGACGGAGGACCTGGCCATCCGGTCTCCCACTGGGACTGAAGCCTGGTTCGGCGGCACGGCTTGGAAGCCGGTGCCTGTTGCGTGCGTCTTTGGCCGCATCAGGGAGGCCTTGCCGGGCATGCCAGCGGTCGAAACGCCGACAACCTGCCAGCAAATTGAGGAGGCGCTGATGCGCCTTGAACTGGCTGCCGCTGCAGCTCGCACCTCAGGCGATGACACTCTCGTACCACAACCCGTGTCGCCGGCACTTCTCGCAGCGTCCCCGCCTCGCCGCTTGGAAGAACTGGCCAGCGACACCGCGGCCGACAAGATTCTACTGGCGCCGCTCCCCGGGGCACTGCCCCCAAGAGCTGACCCCGATGCCAGCCACCCCGCCCCCGTCGGTGCTGGAGCCGGGCTCGCTGCTGGAACGCGCATCCTCGCCATGCGCCATCGCGGGGTTGTTCACCTCACCTCCGCCGGCTATCATTGCGTCGCCGCCACACTCGACGCTTCCATGTGTGCGGCCAGTCGTCCTCACAAGGAAGGTGAAGCTCCGGCCGAGGCAGCATAGCCAGGCAACCCGACGGAGTGAGCGCCTCGCCAAGCAACCTGCAAGACCGACGATGGAGAGGTGCCAGCGCGTCCTGTTCAGGAGGTTGGGCATCCTCCATGACGAAGAAGATGCCTCCGTGGAGCATGTTCTCAGCCAGTACATGGCATGTTTGATGGGCCCCTGCCGCCGTACGCCATCGCCGCCCTTACGGCGATCTTCGGCCTCGACGACGATGATGAGTGCGCCATGGATGCCGCTCTGCTCCCCCTTGTGGGCGAAGGGATCACTGATGTGGCCGATGAAGTGGAAGAAACGCTCGCTTGAGCAGCCCCTGCGCCCGCGAATTCGGAGCTGTCGTCGCTCCATGTATCATCGGATTCGGAGCTGTCATCGCTCCATGTATCGTCGCCGTCTTCTCTTTTACAGCTGGCGTGTCGCCGGTGGCTTGTGTGCCGCCTCCCCAGCATTTCTATGGAACCTCAGCTCTTGGAGCACATGTCGGTCAGAACTTCGTTTCGCTTCACCCCGCCTATGCTGTTTTTTTTTGCCACTTGCGTCGCGCCTCGTCCGCCGCCAGCGTTTGTGTGTATGTGCGCCACCGCAACGAAGACAGAAATGATGACGACGACGCTAGCGGCTCCCCAGCCACGGGCCATACCTCTCACTGGGCCTCGCATGGGCCTTCGCGCTCTCGCTTGGGCCTTTGCGTGCCTTCTAAGGCGGCCCTCCATCTTGGGCCTTGTTGGGCTGCACGTGCAACGACACTCGAGGCCGACCGCCATTATGGTCGTGCGGGATCTTCTCGGCCCAAGTTCCTTTCCCCTCCTTTGCGCCAAGCAGGCCGTGCTCCAACCCCGGCTGGGCTTATTCCCGCAATCAAGAGTGCACCTTTGGTTTGCAGATGTCGCACAGTCTAGATTCCATTAGTTGGAATGTGAGGGGGCTTAATTTGCCGGCGCGCTGCAACACGGTCCACGAGATAATGTTGGATACGAAGTGCAACCTAGCATGCCTTCAAGAGACGAAACTTCAGAACATCGACGACGACCTCGCCCGCTTCCTGGGTGGCTACAAATTGGATAGCTTTGCCTTCAAATCGGCCACGAGCACGAGAGGGGGAATTCTCATCCTTTGGAACAGTGTTGCCCTTGTCCTACAAGATATTCGAATCGGCCGCTTTTCGATCTCAGCACAAGTGACGGTCCAACTCACAGGGGCTACCTTCCTTATGACCGGGCTGTACGGGCCCACAAGACACCGGCTTAAGGATGCCTTCCTTAGGCACATAAGGCGGCTAAAGCCCAATGCTGGTGAAGGGTGGCTCCTATTCGGGGATTTCAACATGATCTACCGAGCAAGGGACAAAAACAATGGCAACCTCAATCTAGCTCGCATGAGGCGCTTTCGAGCGACAATCGATCGATGCGAACTCCACGAGATCCCCTTGCAAAATAGGAGATTCACCTGGAGTAATGAGCGTCAAAGGCCCACTCTAGTAAAGCTTGATCGTTGTTTCTGCAATGAGAACTGGGATCTCGCCTTCCATCACCATGTCCTGCATGCCCTCCCAACAGGGCCGTCAGACCACTGCCCTCTCGTTCTTTCAAATCCCACTGCCCCGTGCAAGCCGCGCCCCTTTAGATTTGAGAACTTTTGGACACGCACTCCGGGTTTCAAGGACATGGTCAAGGCTAGTTGGACCCAGCCATCCCCGCACACAGAGCCAATGCACCGCCTAAATCACAAGCTACAGCGCACAGCTTCCTGCATTAAAACCTGGGCTAAATGTCTATTCACGGAGGCGAAAATTCAGTTTCACATGGCACTCGATGTCATTCAGCGGCTAGATGTGGCCCAGGAACACAGAGACCTCTCTGGCCCGGAATTGAGGCTGAGAGATGCCCTAAAGCACAAAACTCTGACTCTCGCCACGATAGAGAGGGCGAGGAAAAGACAGGCTTTCAGGTTGACTCATATTCGTGAAGGGGAGGCAAACACAAAGTTTTTTCACCTCAGGGTGAACGCGCGTAGGAGGAAAAATAGCATTCAAAGACTCCGCAAAGAAAATGGCTGGGCAGTCACTCACGACGAGAAAGAAATGACCATCCTCGACCACTTCACCCATTTAATGGGTCGGCCAGGGCCGAGGCCGAATGAGCTTAACTAGGAAGCTCTAGACATCCAGCCTTTTGACCTCTCTACCTTGCAAGAGCCTTTCTCGGAGCAGGAGATCCACCAGGCTATCAAAGAGATGCCAGTTGACAAAGCGCCAGGGCTAGATGGTTTCAATGGTATCTTCTTTAAAAGCTGTTGGGATATCGTCAAGGAGGATGTTTCCCTTGTCTTCAATTCCATCTTCAACCTCTGTTGCGCCAGCTTGGGCCTCCTGAACTCAGCGAATATTGTGTTGATCCCGAAGAAGTAAGGGACGGAGAGTGTTTCGGACTACAGGCCGATTAGTCTAATCCATAGCATAGCCAAAATCTTCTCCAAGCTGCTGGCGTTGCGGCTGAGGCCCCACATGCGCTCCTTGGTCTCCATCAACCAAAGCGCCTTCATCAAGGGAAGAAGCATTCATGACAACTTCCTCTTTGTGAGGAACATGGCCAGGAGATTTCACCGTACAAATCGGTCGATGCTCCTCTTCAAGCTCGACATCACGAAAGCATTTGATTCCATTCGCTGGGACTACTTGATGGCCTTTTTGCAACGCCTAGGCTTCCCTGTAAAGTGGAGAGACTGGCTGGGTGCCCTCCTCTACACATCTACCTCACAAGTTCTTCTCAACGGCATCCCTGGTCAAAGAATCACGCATGGGAGAAGACTTCGGCAGGGTGACCCGTTGTCTCCGCTCCTTTTTGTCCTAGCAATTGACCCTCTCCAACGTCTCCTTACAAAGGCAACAGACCTGGGGTTTCTCTCTAAGCTTTGGGGCAGAACGTCTCGCCTGAGAACATCTATGTATGCAGATGACGCTGCCATTTTTGTCAATCCCACAAGAGAGGATGTCAAAGCGCTCACGGAAATCCTGCAACGTTTCGGCATGGCCACTGGACTCGTTACCAACTTCCAAAAATCTCAAGTCGCGGCCATCAAATGCAACAACATTGATTTGGACGACGTCCTGGAGGGAGTCCCAGCAGTGAGAGCATGCTTCCCGATTAAATACCTAGGACTCCCCCTGATCCTCGGGCGGATGCGAAAGGCAGACATGCAGCACATCTTTAAGATCACAGGGCGTATAACGGGATGGAGAGGCAAAAACATGGGACTTGCCGGGAGGACCACACTTGTAAAATCAGTGCTGACGGCGCAGCCAATCTACTTACTGACTGCTCTGAAAACTTCAAAGGAAGCCTTGGAGTGCCTAGACAAGCAGCGGCGACGTTTTCTCTGGGCTGGCACGGAGGACATCACGGGTGGAAAATGCAAAGTCAATTGGACAAAGACGTGTCTGCCAACTAGGCAAGGAGGCCTCGGGGTCCTGAACCTAGAAAAATTCACGAGAGCCCTGCGTCTACGTTGGCTGTGGCATGAATGGAAGGACCCAAACAAGCCATGGGTTGGTCTCGAGATTCCCTGCGACGAAGTAGACAAGAGCTTGTTTGCCGCATCCACTAAGATAACCATTGGTGATGGGAATATAGCGTGATTCTGGGACTCTACGTGGATTGATGGGAGAAGACCAAAGGACCTCATGCCCCTAGTATACGCAATTTCTAAGAAGAGGAAAAAGACCCTGCGCCAAGCAAAGGAGAATGATGCCTGGGTAGGTGATTTGGCACTGGAGACAAACCCAGTAATTACAGTGGCCCTTGTGGAGCAGCTGGTGGCCCTATGGATTGCAGTTCATAATGTGCAGTTAGAAGAAGAAGAGCCAGACCAAATCGCCTGGAAGTTCACTCCTCATGGACAGTATTCGGCTTCATCGGCCTACAAAGCGCAGTGTGTTGGCGCGCCCGACACAACTTTTGACTCCTTGATCTGGAAGGTATGGGCGCCCGGAAAATGCAAACTCCACGCTTGGCTTATCATACAGAATAGGGTTTGGACCTCTGACCGGCTTGCGACCAGGGGTTAGCAAAATAATGGCAGGTGCCCTCTCTGCAGAAGAGAAGATGAAACGGCTTTGCACCTCGTTGCCGAGTGCAGGTATACGAGAAGGATTTGGAATCTCGTTACGACATGGGTAGGGTTTCACCAGCTAGAACCCCGATGCTGGGGGGTGACGCAATCGGTCAAAGATTGGTGGGAAATGCTAGCCTCTGTGTCTGGCGTCCCAAGAAGGGACTCCGCACCCTGATTCTACTCATCGTATGGGAAGTCTGGAAGGAGAGAAATAGGAGGATATTTGATCATAAGGAAGCCGCAACCTCGTATCTCCTTTCAAAGATAAAAGAAGAGGCTGGCATGTGGGCCTTGGCAGGCGCCAAGCGTCTTAGAGAGATCATCCCGCAATTTGTATAGTATTTGTATAGTGTACAGCTTTTCTTGTTTCTCGTTTTCTCTTTACTCTTAAGGTTGTATTTTTCTCATGCTATATTCAATGAATAAGCACATTCTTGTGCTGGTTCCTTTCAAAAAAAAAAAAGTGTTTACTGATGATATAGTAGAACGCGATTAGGGAGTTTTTTTGCCACTATGTCTGACGGAGAGCTATAAAAACGCAGTCCACAGTACTGCTCCCTTGTGTTCGTTCATGCGCCTCTTTACAGCCAGCCAAAGTAAGTGCGTGCGTGCGTGCTTTCTTTCTCCGATCGAGCATTGGAGGAGATGTTGTCGAGGATTAGCGGCTCCCTCCCTATGATGCTGTCCTACTGCTTCTGCCTCCTGCTACTCTCAGTCACCATCGCCGTCGCCGCGGAGGAGTTGGAGCTCCCCCTGGCGGCAACCACCTTCAAAACATTGAACGGCAAGCAAGCTCGATCAACCTCCTCTTAATTGATGTGTGTGTGTCTGTGTGTGTGTGTCTGTGTTTCCCGGCTCTGTTCATGTCAGGACTGACCTGGATTCTGATTTCTGAACCAGCTCTAGTTTAGTTTGGGTTAGTTTTTGCAGCGAGTCGTCGGTCGGTTATACGTACTGGAAATCTTGACGGGAATTACATACTGTTAATTTTTTTTTCGTCCCATGCATCAGTACTTGCAGTAGCAATGCATGCCCGCCCGAAATTAAAATTTAATTTGTTGGTTGTGCAGGTAATGCCCCTCTTGTTATTGCTAAAGGTGGATTTTCAGGAGTTTTTCCTGATTCCAGTGAATATGCCTTCGCTTTTGCCTTGACTACTACCTCCTCGTCCCACACAAGCTTGTGGTGCGATGTGCAACTGACGAAAGATGGCATTGGAATTTGCCTCCGAGATTTACTTGTGCAGAACTGCACCGATATCAGCGAAATTTATCCAGTGGGGATGAAGACATACCTAATCAATGGTGTGCAGAAAACCGGATGGTTCCCTGTGGACTATAACATGTCTTCGCTGAGAAACGTTACTTGTGAGTTCCACCAAATCAGTTTAATTCAACTCCTTTGTTTTCTTTCTTTTCTTTTTTTTGAAAGGAAGGAATGCAAGAACTTTGCCTTGTACTATATAGTTTCAACTCATTTTTATTAGAAACTCGATCATATGTTGCTTGCTCGCTGCATTGCCATTAAATGCATGAATAGATACTACCACCATATGCATGTCAATGTGATCGTGAAATAATATCCTCTTCCCTGTGACCAAAATATATATTCCCTTTTCTTTAAAAAAAGGAAAAAAATATGATGGAGATGGATTTACGTACTGCATTCCTATCTAGTCTCCGCAGTTAGAAAGCCAGCTAGAGCGACCAAAAATGGATGTTATCCTAGTGCCTTTTGTTTTCTTGGTTCTTTGACACTTTTTAGTTGTATTGAGCATTTTGAATTATTAATGTCTTATTCTTGGATATATGACTAAGATTTTCATTGAAAGGGCATGTTATATATGCTGATGAGATATCCTGTACTCACTATCTACCATTGGACAGTAACACGGTCGATTTTATCCCGTACCCAGAGGTTCGATTACTCCAACTTCCCCATCCTTTCTGTCACGGCCGGCTTCATGTCCTTGATCAAACCATCTTCTACTTGGTTGAATGTTGAGGTTGAGTTCACTGTTCTTTCAAACTAAACCTGGAAACTATAGCTATTTTTGTCCTTCAGAAGATAACTTACTTTTCATTTCTTTCTGCAGCATGACATTTTCTACAGAGAGCATGGTTTGAACATGACAAATTACATTCTTTCTATACAGAAGCTCGGCTCTGTGAAGTACATGTCATCACCTGAACTAGGTTTCCTGCAAAGTTTATCGGGAGGCATTAATCGTGAAGTAAATCTTGTGTTCCGCTTTCTTGATAAAGCACTTTCTGATCCTTCAACAAATAAAACATATAACTCTATGTTGAGTAACTTGACATTTATTAAGACAATTGCTTCAGGTATAATGGTTCCCAAAAGCTATATATGGCCAGTGACAAGTGATAATTATATTCAGCTTCACACACAGATTGTCAAAGAAGCTCACAACGCAGGTTTAGAAATATATGCGTCTGATTTTTCAAACGATAGAATTTTTCCCTACAACTACAGTTATGATCCTTTGGCGGAATATCTGTCATTTGTCAGCGATGGTGGGTTCAGTGTTGATGGTGTATTAACAGATTACCCACTTACTGCATTAGAGGCTATTGGTATGTCGTTGTCTTTTGTTGATTTAATTTTAGTTCCCGTACTAGTCTAATTTTATTTACCACCAGCTGAATGCTGTCAGTTGTACTAGAGACAAACTCAAAATAAATCATATGCTTCCAAGCTGTCCTGAAGCTAAATTAAATTTTCCGATATCAAGCAATCTAATTGTACTATTTTTTAGACGCATGCAAATGGTGTATTTAACGTGCTTTAAAATGAATTCATGTTATTACTTTTCGGTTGGTGCCTTGAAGCATATATTGCTGGCTTTTAATGTAGAGAGATAAATTAACTCTTGCAATTAATGTTAAGCGGGTGTCAAAATCGATCGATTATATGCAGTCTTTTCAAATAGGGAACTTAACCCTCAAATAACCCAATCTAAAATTCGCTCCTATTAAGATTTAAACTCAGGATCTCGGGTGCTACTCAGGTCACTGCAACCACTAGGCTACACGCCCTTTCACAATCGAAGAGTAATACAATACTATCATAACGGGAAATATATATATATATATATATATATATATATATATATATATATATATATATATATATATATATATATATATATATACACAGCCACGTTTGTTTCGTAAATAAAAAAATGATAATATCTGTAAGTTAATTTATTTCCCAATTGGTAGATAGGATAATTACTTTTTTCCCTCAATTATGTTAGCCTGTGAGCCATGAGGTTGGTTGTCTTTTAATTTTGGAACTTCCATTATATTTTCCTGTACGTACATGCACAAAATGTTAAGTTTATGAGCTTCTTATTTCCTACTAATTAGTTGGTTGCAGATAGCTGGGATAATCAATTCACATTTTCATCGTCGCACTTATGCTAGCTAGCATGTGAACTACTACGAGATTGCGGCTTAATAATTAGCTTTTGCTCTCATCAGTCACTGTGTGTTACTTGTTATTTATTATTGTTGGGTACGCAAATAAGAATTCGACTTTGTATTAATGCATTTGAATCTGCATTTTCACAGATTGTTTCAGTAATTTGAACACAAGTAGGAAAACGGATCATGGTATGTTACATTTCGGTGCAAATTAACCTACCTCGCGGTGCTGCTGCAGTCACATTAATTAATTGATATATGGAGAGAGAGCACGAGCGGTTGAACCAATTATTTTAAATAAAATATATTGTTGATTTTTTTCTTCTTAACAGGGAGTCCATTGATTATCTCACATAATGGCGCTAGTGGAGATTATCCGGACTGTACGGATATTGCCTATGAGAATGCAGTTAGGGATGGTGCCGATGTTATTGACTGTTCCATTCAAATCACCAAAGATGGAATTCCTATATGCATGAGTTCCATTGACCTGCTTACTTCTACAGATGTCCAGCAAGCAAAGTTCTGTTCACTTCTTTCTGTCATTCCAGAAATTCAGACAAAAAAGGGAATATTCACATTTAACCTCACTTGGGATGACATCAACATTTTGAGACGTAAGTGAGTTTCGTTTTCTGAATCAATAATATAGTATTTATTTATTTTTTCGCCACATCGGGACCGCTCTCGCGCCGCTCTCACGCGGGCGGCTCGGGAGCGAAACCCTAGCCGCCTGTGCCGCCCCCTCCCAACGCCTCCAGCCACCTCGCCGCCGCCAGAGCCCGCCGCCGGAAACCGTGCGGCTGACCGGGAAGGCGGCGGCGGGGAAAACGTGCCGGCGGCGGAGCATCCCCTCGGCGTGGGAGGCGGCGCGACGCACGCAAGGCGGCGGCCGGAGCGGCCGGCGGGGCAGATCCGGTCGCGCTGGGCACGGATCCGGCCTCCCCGGTGGAGGATCTGCCCCCCCCGGCGGCCAGATCGGGAGAAGGGCGGCGGCGGCGCGGCAAGACGACGGGCGGCCTCGAGCTCTCGACGACGGCGGCGCCGCAAGACGGCGGGTGACCTCGTGCTGGCGGCGATGGCGGCGCGACCTCGTGCTGGCGGTGACGGCGGTGCGGCCTTGAGCTCGCGGCAGCAGGGGCACGACTCGGCGGAACAGCTCGCGGCCGCGACAGCGCGGCTCGAAGGAGCAACCCGGCCGGCACACAGCGGAGGCTGACCGGCCAGGCGGCCGTTGGCGACGGCGGCGGCGGTCGTGCCTGCCGTGGTGGTCGTGGCAGCTGGCGGCGTCGGACTGGCTGCTTGGTGGCGGAGGACGACGGCGCAACGGTTTGCGGAGGCGGAGGCTGGTGTCGGTGGTAGCGGCGCCGGCGGCCGTGGCTGTGGACGGTGGCGACGTCGGCGGATGCGGGTCGCTAGCGAGGTGGCTGGGCATTCGGCAGCAGCGGCTGCGGTGGCGGTGACCATGTATGCGGTCACCGGAGGCATGGCGGACTCGGATGGCTAGCCGAGAGCGTGGTAGACGGCTGCTTTTGCCTGCGTGGCATCGCTTGGTGGAGGGGTCGAAGACCGGCTTGGCGCAGTGAGGCGCAGCCGATGGTAGCGGAGGCCGGCTTGGCGCGAGAGGCACGACCGATGGAGGGAGGCCGTAATGGCGCGAGAGGCGCGTCTGGTGGAGGAGGCCGGCTTGGCGCGAGAGGCGCGGCCGACGGTGGAGGAGGCAACCTAGGTGTGAGGAGAAGCTGCCGGTGGGAGTGGCGCGGTCTTCGGCGCACGAAGGCTGGCCGGCGGGGGACGCCGGTGCAGGGGTTCCACATGTCGGCAGAACTTGTGTGGTGGTGGAGCATCGGTGTGTCAGCCGTGGATTCGTAAGTGGTGAGCGGCGGGTTAAAACCTAGTCTGGCCTTGGTCGGACCGACAACAATGGTCATTCCCCCTCGTGAGGGCGTTGTCGTGCTTGTCTCACTCCTCAAGGGTGGTTGCTGGGTGAAAGTCTAGTCTTGGCTCCTTTGAGCTCCGACGGACGGCGGCGGCGGTTTTTCTGTCGCTTCTCTTCTTGAAGACGTCGTTTTGGCATCCCCTAGGGGGGCGATCTCGTCTGTGTCCCTTTTGTTGGTTTAGTGGCGGTCGGTCACGCTTAGCGGCGGCCGTTCCGATGCTAGCCTTCTCCTGGGTTTGTGTGTTGGTGATGTTGGTATGTGGGTGGTGGTTTCTTTTTTCTTTTTCCTGGTTACGGCCCTCCATTGTTGTAATCTTGTAACTTTTTCCTACTCTATCAATAGAACTTTGTACCGTCTCGTGTGAGTCGTTAAAAAAAATAATATAGTATTTCATGGAGAAGGATGTGTTTTCAACACTGCGTTCGTTTTCTTCTATGTTGCGAAAAACATTGTTTCTATGATAAAAGGGCCTGCTGTAGACTGACTTGGTCATTCATACACGCGAGCGATACTATACAGGAGAAAATTAATTCATCATGTGTTTTTATTTTTCCTGCGGCCGAAATATCTTCCCCGCTGAGTAATTATGTCCTGTTACGGAACCCAAGGTACACAAATCATGGCAGGTTTTTCAAGTTATCTGAATTTCTGACATATGCAAAGGACAAGGAGTTGTCTGGCATCATGATCACCATCGAGGTACTTCTCTATCTCTCTATATATCCCCATAGTCCATTTTGTTATTTATATACTCCAGTCCAGTTATTCCATTTTCTATCAGTCATATATCCGTTTTATCCTTACTGACATCTTTTGTCGGTAACTTTTCAGGCACTTAAATCTCAGCCATATATTGGTTGATCTTTTGGCTTAATAAAAAAAATGGTGCTACGTGGAATTTAATTAAACTCCTATATTAGTACTACTTATAACATCTATTTATCTTTTATATACTAAAAATCCATTAAACTATGTATAAACACTTCTAAGCTACCATATGCCTATAAACACTCTCCATTCACCACGTGTCACTCTAATAAATAGATAAATCTAACCATTCGATTTTCATTAAATTGATGTACCCATTAATTTTGATCCTCAGATTTATCTTTACAGAAAAACAAAAAAATCTCTCTCTGTCCACACCTCCCTGCGCACATACGTACAATCCCTCCGACCTCCCTCCATTTCCTTTCTTTTTTTATCCCCATAATAATTAAAAGTAAAAACTTTTTGTTGGCCTAAAAAGTCCGTCGACCAACTATATGTTGCCAGCTCTTCCTCTATCCTCTCCTAATAAACAGTCCATTAAATATTGTATAAATATTTCTAAACAACTATATAGCACCCTTAAATTAGAGAAAATCTAAAAAAATGAAATATTCGACCATCGATTTACATTATTTTAGATTATTAGATCTATCTTTTTTCTTAAAAAACATCCCAAACCTCTTTCTGCGCTCCCATGCGACGTTAAAACCCATTAACCATCTTATAAATATTTCTAAACCACTCCGTGACACTTCTAAATTATAGAAAATCAATAAAAATTTAAGAACAAAACATCCAACCATTTATTTCGACTTAAATTGATGCACATATCATTTGGGTTGTTATTAGATTTTTATTTTATTAAACTCCCAAATCTCCTTTCCTCCCTCCCCACCCCTGCAATGTAAAGACTTAATTTACGCTAAACACCCTATAGAGTGGAATTCTCCATTTTTTTTAAAAAATGGACATGAAAAGAATTCAAATTTTTTAAAAAATTATCTACGTTTTCTTAAAAAAATTGTTGGGTTTGAAACCCATTCTAAATAGAAATATTCAAACATTTTAGTAGGACTAATAGAATGAAAATATCTAAAACTTCAAATAGAATCTAACAAAAAAAGGGCTTTTCGGGCAAATGTTTGGGGTAAGATATCCCTGTGGGGAGTCCAAATACCCAAAAATTTCCCATAGGAACTACATCTATTGTTTCGATATAATAAATTGAAAGCTGTACGGTTTCGAGTTTCTTTAGTTTAGAATTTATGTGATACAAGGGTAATTAGAAAAAAATCATAACCAACATTCAAAGCACATTAAATTAAATAAGTTCAACTATAATTTAGATATAGTAAAAGAATATTCTAATGCAAAGTCACCCACACATGGAATTCATAACATTAAATAAAGTGCACATAAATGTGCGCGGATTACTTTCCTAATTAATTATAAATGGGTGTACGTATGTATACTTTTGAAATCATATATAATAATGCACTGATATATATTTTAAAACATGCATGGCGCGTACGCCGCCGGCGGCCTAATTAAATATTTAACCGATCAACCTTAATTTGTGAACCTGCAGAATGCCGCATTTATGGCAGCTTCATTAGGATTTGATGTTGTTGATCTTGTAACCACTGCGTTGAGTCATGCTGGATATAACAACCCTACCACCAGGAACAAGGAGGTTATGATCCAGTCTAGTCACAGTGCTGTTCTGGTCAAACTGAAGCAGCAGAAAACTCAGTACAAGCTTGTTTACACACTCCCGTCAAACATTGAGGATGATTCTGATTCATCGGTTGCAGATATCAACAAGTTCGCTGATGCTGTTGTTGTTGATAGGAAATCTGTGTTTGTTGAGAGCAGAAGTTTCATTGTAAGGAAAACGAATCTCGTGAAAGAACTGCATGCCGTCCGTGGGGCGGTTAGCTGTGTATGCACAGGTATTCCGGAATGAGTTTGTGTCATCACCGTGGGATTTCTTCTCAGACGAAACGGTGGAAATCAATAACTATGTTCTTTTGGCTCATATTGATGGCATCATAACTGACTTTCCCAAGACAGTCAGAAGATACAAAAGTAAGTAAGCAGAACCATTACATACATATATATATATATATATATATATATATATATATATATATATATATATATATATATATATATATATATATATATATATATATATATATATATATATATATATATCCAGACCTAATTTTACGTTGAAATTAATTAGCTAAAAGGAAAGAGAAAAAAAATAACAACTCTAATTAAACCTGGATCTATCGGTGCATAATTTTTTTACTGGCAGTGAACTCTTGTACGGGTCTGGGAGATGGCATGCCTCGGTTCATGAAGCCTGTTGAAATCGGCGGTCTCGTGCAAACACGCGAAGCCAAAGCCAAGCCACCGGCCCGGGCACCAGCACTGGTTCTCAGCCCATCGGACGTCGTTGAGCCTCCTCTCCCGGCTGCGGATGCGGCTGCCGTGCCCAAGACAGCTTCAGGATCAGGCGCTGCTCGCAGTACTACTGCCTCCTCATCACCACGTTCTGTAACTGTAATTAGCAGCACCAGCATTTTGCTGGGAATGGTTTGGGCATCTCTGCTCATCTGATCGATCGAGCTTGATCACGTACGGTACGGTACGTCGATCAACGCTATAAATATATATTTTCGTTGGTTTGGGAAA
Organism: Oryza punctata; assembly: GCA_000573905.2. Lineage (NCBI taxonomy): Eukaryota > Viridiplantae > Streptophyta > Magnoliopsida > Poales > Poaceae > Oryza > Oryza punctata. The sequence continues at coordinate 27,366,320 of CM002495.2, read as the reverse complement.
GCAAATTATCCATCTGAGTTACTGAATAACGTACAGTGTGCACTTGTAACTGCTACTACTAGGCTTAATTTCCAATGTATTTTCTTATGTATTATTATTAATATTAATTGGCTTGATCGGACTCCGGACATGGTTTGGGTGTCACGGCTACGTGATCCAAATCCAATCCATCCAACAAATTCTCAGTTTGTTTTATCTCGTTCATGTGCTTCTCAGTTATGTATGCTATCCATACTACTCTCGTACGTGGGATTTTACTAGCATATCGGGTGGAATATTTGAACAGTTGGATTAGCCCTCCAACTGTGACACCCCACACCTTTTACTACTGCAGATAAAACGTGGGATTTTACTAGCATATCGGGTGGAATATTTGAACAGTTGGATTAGCCCTCCAACTGTGACGCCCTACACCTTTTACTACTGCAGATAAAAGTGCAAGACTATGGATTATTATTTAACAAATACTTGTTGCCAAATAATAGCCCACCATTAGAGATCGCAATAGAGAAATAGTTAGAACTACCTTTAATTCGTCCCTAGGAGTATTAGAGCCATCTCTACTCCATCTTAATTTGAAAAGAATGATACCTGTACAAAGGGGTTATAAACCAAGGGTGAGCACTTTCGTACTCAGCAAGTCATTAGTAGCAAAATGTATATGCATGTGTGTAACATCATCACCTTCATCATCATCAAAAGTAAATGTGTAATTATATTTTGTAAAAGAGTTTTCAAAAGGAGACTTATAAAAGCTATAGCACACTCGTAACATTGAATAGAGTTTGTAGCAACTCCCCGTAACCTCCAATCCAGGAAACAGGCGTGAATCACGATTTAATTTAGCACTACGCAGGCTTGTATTCATGTACCCATAGCTACTCTTAACACGTTTAACTGTCGCACTTCACTGGATGTGACACCATGCTATGAGTATAGAACTTTTCCCCTACTTCAGTTTACTACACTTCACGTTTGTGTTGAGCCTATCAGCTCTCCACACCACCGCGCTACTATATGCGCCTGGAATGCACTTCGTCGGTATTCATGGGGTTTATATCATCTCCCATCCTACTACTACGTACCCATATGGAGTATAATAAATTTGATAAGGTACTAGGTCCAGCCCGTCTTAAGACGGATCTATGGTCGATACGGTATATACGGTTCTCTGATACGAGTTGGGGGGGTGATTAGTCCTTATATTTATACACCGTATGTAGAGAGAGCCCTGACCTGCCATCATCATCAATCATCACATCCCTTAGCTCTCCCTACCCACCATAATAGTATCCCGATGATCTCCATCATCATCGGTTTGTCAATCATATCATCATCGTCAATATTATTATTCTAGAAAATATATTTTGATGCAATACTAGGAGAAATATTTTTATGAAATAGGTTCTTAAGTTGAAATAGAATTATCATTCATCAACATGATCAAAGAGAGACTTGCCTAAGTTTCTGTAGTTGAATCGAAATTATGTAGCACTGTCAATTGACCCATTTCTCATTCTACTCATTCCTGCATTATGTTATATAAGTCGAGACTTAATTAAATTTTAAATACTAGAGATATAAATAACCTACAAGTAAGAATTCGCTCCTAGATCTATAGAATTTCTATTGTCATACAAATCTGTAGTTAATATGTACTAGTTGTTTTACCTCAACTGTATTTGAATTAAATATCATTGAGTTACAGAGCTTGAGTTACTTGGTGTACATTACTAATGTGCACCTAGCAATTAACTTCACTACTTCTCCTCATCCTAATTTGCATCGTACAAGCATCAAAGCAGCTAGCCATTCCCCCTTCTTCCTTTCTTCTACTAGCTACTGCTAATGTCCCGCCTCCTTCCCCAAATCTCCAATCACTCTGCTTCTCCCTGCTGCCATCGGCGACCTCGGCGGCAAGGGTAGCCAATACAATTATACAAGCTGCCCTCCTACTTCTCATTCATGTTCTCCCCAACCCACAGCTTCAAGGAGTGAACCCCCATGGCTAGGATGGAGCTCACGCAAGGAGTTCCATGCCCTGCCGCCATGACCGGCGCCTCATAGAACTCGACGCCACCGAGTAGCCATCCTCTAGGTAAGAGCTTCTATTCCTACCTCTTCCATTTTCTCTACTGCTACTACTACTTCTTTTCTATTAAAATCTGAACTGTGGTGCTAGGAAAAGTACCCCTAGGTAATGGCTTGGTTTATTTTTGGTTTACTGAAGGATGTGATTGTGGTAGCATGTAAGAAATCACTTTCTCCCTTCTGCTGGCGTGTTCTTGGTTGATTCCCACTAGCTTGCAGCTAATGAGCTTTCATTCCCCCTGCAGGTTCAGTTCTTCTCCAACCCAGCAGCTCTTGATGCTAACTCCCCATGTCCCCATCCCAACCGAATCTGGTGGTGGTGCTCTACGTCAGCATTTTGAGGTTGATTGGCTATGAATCTTGGGAATGGTTGGCAATGGAGGTGAAGGTAGAGAGGGGTTGAGTTGCTCGATGTGCTCACTGGTTGAAGCTGATTGTTGTGCTCCTATCTACCTCGGTGTTAGGAATGTTGCCCATACTCCTCTCTGTTGATTTTCACCATTTGTATGGGTGTGTGTCACGAGCTTATTAGGTGAGAATTTACCTACTACTTGCACTGTTTTCCTCTTGACCACACTAGACTAGATTAAAATTATAGCTTCCTTCCTGGTAGTTCTAATTGTGGCACCAATGTGGCACATATCTATTGTCTATCTAAATTATTTTCCTATATTGTTTCTTGACTCTGTTTGGGGTTGTAAGGTAGGTTAGTGCCTGACTAATTAGCTGAATGATGATACCCCATACTAGCTTAAAAGTGCTGATCTGTTCTTGATGGTATTGATGCATCGATGAGCTAGTAGGTGTGACTTACAGATTATGGGTCTAACAGCTAATTTTCAGCTAGTATGAACCTCTTGTGTACGTATACTTTTAGACCATCTAAATTTTAACCCTTTTTTTGGAATATATACTCTAGACATGTATTGGAATGCTTGGGATTTGATGACTAGAATATGTGTGTATGTGGCAAACTAATGCATGCGATGAGTGTGGCAGAGATTTTCCGCTACGGTTAACCTTGTGTTTTTTTATGTGATGGTGTTTGTGTACTTTTGTGTCTATATAATTTGTGGACACTTGAAAAATTATTGTGATACTAAATATGTATAGTTTAGACGCTAGTAATACACATAATGTTTTTTGTATATATAAAATTTGAGATTAATAGATTTTATCTTTCTGAAACTTAATCATGATGCTATTTTTTCAACTAATTGAACCATGTGGCATGAATTAAGATAAATGATTTTCATTTACAATTTAATTAAGTGCGGGTCATTTCACCAACCCACTAGTATAAGGTGGAATGGTGTACTGTAAATGAGCTCCTAATCTTTATATTTACCTGCAGTATACACCAACTTTAAAAAAATTTAAGTCGTTTCTCTCTCTCTATGGACTTTTGGTCTATCTAGTAGCCTCTGATGCACCGATACTTCAAAATTAATCTCGACGTTTCAGCATCAGATATGCATCCGATAGGGGGGTACGCCCCATACACCGTCAACTACGGTATTGGCAAACTATCCACTATTATTGGCACAGGGATGGCCATAAAAAAAATAGCGGCTCGCTAAGTGGGACATCATATATATCTCTCGCCAATTTGGAGTTGTGAGTTACGAGATATGTAGGATCGATCCTGAGCTTCCTTTTAGATTTGGATACGTTCAACTTCCTCTATATGACTGAGAGCTTGTTGTCAAGGTAATTTCTAAAGCTATTTGTTGTTGATCCGTATGTGGATCCACTATTAGCTTCTTCTTAAACGCGGGCTTGTTTTCTTTAGTGCGAGAATCATATTTTATAGCTTCCATCTAAATTTGTGAGTTCAAGATCAAATTTAGTTGATTCTTTTTTGGAATCGAATCGGAACTTCCTCTTCGATTCCGCATATCTTGTTTTGTACTCACAAGTTTGGAGTAAATTTGTTTTGTACCCAAGATCACTTGCGTAGATTTTTTCATTTTTGCTATTTTGGAGTATTGTCTGAAGGAAATGTGTTAATTCAGTAGTAAAATATATACCATATGCCCACATCTACTCAAGTGAAAAGCTAATCCCATGAAATCACCAGGATGAGCAACGTCATCAAACAAACATCAACTGTCGGATGCATGGTTTGGATGGAAAAATGACTGTAATTGAAGAGAAAAAAAATCAGTAAAAAAACAAACAAAATAGTCAATAAATTGTGTGTTCTAGACAATACTTTTCTGGACTCACTACCAGAAACTCAACTACAAAGTATTCAATGAATGTTATTTTAGATCATTTAGATTGACTTCTTTTCATAGAACTTGGTTATGTGGTGTTCATTGTAGTACACCTTGTGCTCCTCTGTTTATCCTTACCTTTTATTGGGTTTAGAAGGAAGGATATTAGCCATCATCTCTGAAACTCACATTTTAGTGGTTTGACTTGGGGTAATACAGATCTATGTAACAAGCAGATTGGTAATAATTCACAATGCTTAAACTGGCCGGATTGAAAACTATCATTGTTAGTATGGGCTAATTTAGAATGAAATGGCTATTGTCATTTTGTGCTGGTAAATTTTGACATACTATTGAGAAGATGGATGGCAATTTATACCTGTGCTATGAATCTGTATAGGTTGATAAATATATATTGAAATATCTTATTACTTGTAGGTTGGCAGCAAGGTCTATGCATCTCAAGGAGCAGTGAGGTGTCAAGCAATGGAGTCTCTACAATCTGGTTCATATGTTTTGTGTAGTTATCTCTTACAAACATGTAGTCAGTGTCATGTCATACAAACTATATATATGTTGATGCTTTGTGTCTTGCTGTGTTACTAAACCTAGACTTGTGATGTGCATGTGAATGATCTAATGAAATAATAGTGCACTATGTACATCTATTGATACATGTGTGTTATTATGAAATATTGATCCTGATGTTGGGTATATATACGTGTATGCATATTAGTGCGCATTGGTGGGTATGGTTGCTGCTCGCTGGAGATGCAGCTCAAATTTTATCACTGACAGGTAGTAACTGTCAACAAAAAAATGTAATTTTTCTGACGTGGTGTAGCTGTCACAACAAAACAATGCTAGGTCTGATGGTTTGATCCACGCTGGTCATATTCAATTTTTTCTGATGGTGCATCGAACGTCAGAAAATTTGATTGTGACAGCCATCCACGTCAGGAGTAATTTCCCTAACGAGGACATGTCAGGCAAACTGAAATTTGTCCGATGAGCCAGCTCTGACGATATTTTCCTGACGGCAGCACGTAAGTGGAATTTTCCTGACGGTTTTGAACTGTCAGGGATAGTTGAGTTTTTGGTTGTGACTCTTCCAGTTCGAGCACTTTGGTAATAGAGAAAGAAAAATGAAAAATATAAAAGGAAAAAAAGTAGGTGCGAGTCTGCAGTCATGTGGACGAAATTGTGCTAGCCGACTAACAGACAGACCCATCATGTACACTATATTAATTTTTTTATACTGTTATTTTTTTATAAAAAGATATAATTAATAGGAGTATAAATTGGATACACTGAATTAATCTTATGCTCGTGTGCAAGCTTAGCTCCACCAAGATTCGAGATTAATTAATTTCCTGTGTAGTGCGAATAATAACAAACTTATATTTCTCAAAGAAAAACAATTGGATACCATTGACTTTGGATACTCATCTCTACACAGTACTCTCAGTTGGAAATTAATATTTCTCATCCACATGGCTTCTAATGACATAAATAGACATGCATAGTATAGGAAATTTGATGAGTTGCAAATTTTATAAGTTTGATTTTAACTCATCTCTACTCAGTACTCTCATTTGGACATTTATATTTCTCATCTACATGGCTTCTAACGACAAGAATAAACATATATAGTACAGGAAATTTGTAAGATGACTTACAAATTTTATAAATTTGATTTTTATGATAAAATTTACAAGTTATAGTAAATTATTTATTTTCATGAAAATATTTATTTTTTACATGCCAAGATAAATATATTTGTGTTGTAACTCGACTCCTGTCAAATTCGTTCTCTGAACACCTATTCAAGTATGTAAAATAAACTTAAATTTGCTAAAAGCAAATGATAAACGAAAATAAGAGTAGGGTAAGATGGTTGAAACCTTAACCCTAGCCGCTACACTCACCGTTTCGTTCAACTGAAAGGCTGAGCATCTCAGATTACAAGCTTATTTATAATATACATTTAGAACAAAGAGGAAGGTGATAGTCGCAATAATGTATGGTAAATTATTTACCGTTGTGTAATTCAAAATAAATTTGTTACTGTTATATATGCACTTCTTATAACCTATGTTCTACTAACACTTATTTACATTGGTTAATTGTTATTATAAAATTTAGGTAATTGTCATAATTGTTATTTTACACAACAAATTCTTTATTTATATAATATCACTAACAGATTTTCATATGTACCATTCATAATAGGATGGTCATAGTCGCATGAATGCATGACTTCATATGCTACTATATGTGAGGTTTATATATGATTACAAAGTTGCGCAAAACCGCCTGATCAGTATTATAGGGCAACACTGCCCCGTCAAGGTTCTTAATATGTACTATGCCTCAAGTCGATATAAGACAATTATTTATACTTAGAATTTTACATCAAAGACATTCTAAATTTTGACATCACATAATAGGAAAGATAGAATCACGCGAATGTGAGACTTTACATGATAGTATATAAATGACGCATCTTACTAATTGAACCATATAACCACACACACATATATATAGTAAATTTGTTTGGTGCTACATGGTGCTCGGGCTCCATGTTTCAAATTGAGTATATACCCAATTCAAATGAGTATGAATTTTTTTAAATATTTAGGTATTAACATTAACTACTTTACTAACAAGTTTAAAACAAATTTGAACTGAATTTGAACTTGTTTTGGTTAGATTTTGATCTAGGTATATAACACCCAAACATATAATTAGTTAGGCATGTAATAATGTATAATCAAATAAAGTTGAATTTGAGTTGTTTTATTGCTAGGTATAGGTATGAATCAAATTCTTATAGCTAGGTATATATTCACAATTTAAAAATTTTAAAAAATTTGAATGAACTTGTGCATTTTACACCATGGTGCCCTCATACGAGTGTCTCATATATATATATATATATATATGTATATATATATATATATATATATAAAGTACAATATAACTGAGATTTTGATTCCACCTGGCATACCAATTGCTTCTCTACTCTAGGTAGTAGTGCCTAGATGAGCTAGTGTTAGGCGGTTAGACCCTTTGTTGTGTCAGTATCTCTCGTGTCTGCCTTCTCTCTATGGAAATATTAATGGGTCTATCTCGTAAGGTCGAATGTAAATATGGGCCATGCTTTCTTTCTAGTCAATCAGCCGGGCAAGCACAACCGAGATAGATCAAACCAAAACGATTTGATGCCTAGCAAATATATGTACACATGGTTCCTCCATTATTTATGTGAACATATTGTAAACAAACAAATTGAACACGCCTTACATGATTATTGCTCATAGGAGCCACATTATTGACTGTCCGGTGGATAGTAGTACACTCTCTCTGATCTTCCTCTCTTCTAAAGTAGGTATGAATTTTAGCTGTATTTGTATTTTCGATATTATTTCGAGGTTGTTTTAAGGGTCTCCTACATTGATTCCAAGTCAATATATATAAGCTATATTTATCTGAAAATATATAGTTCTCGTGTACATCAATCAAGAAAAAGAAAAATCGTGACCATTTTATCTATATAAATGATGTATCGATCGCACGGATAGGATCAACACAGAACCCTACATGATATGAGCTATCTTTCAAATCATGGTCAACGAGGACTAATTAAATGTAACTATGCATTTACAAGTGTAAATGTATTATATACGATTGAGATTTCAATATTCCACCGGCTTATATTGGTACACGTATACGACTGAGTGGTAATATATGTACACATGGTCCCTTCTTTGGTTCTATGAAATGTTGCCTTGCATGCAGTTTATAGATTATAGCATGCTATGGTTATGCATATTTATTCCTCTGCAAACATATATATACTGCTGATTGTACGTCCAGTGGAATGGTGCTCTCTATGTAGTAGATGAGCCTTAGCACTAATCTTTATACTCTTTGGAGGCTCTTTTAAAGTCCCCATATTAATTCTAGATCAACAAATTAGATGGAATTCCAATATTAATATAAAATATCTAGAAATTCTCACATTAATAAAAAGAAAGAAAGACCATATGCATGACTATATGATCTATATATTTAAATAATGTATCTTATTGATCTAATTTTTCTACACTCTTTGGAGGCTCTTATTTTAAAGTCCCCACATTGATTCTAGGTCAATATTTAGCTCGAAATTCCAATATTAATATAAAATATCTAGAAAATTTTACATTAATTAAAAAAGAACATATCATGACCATATTCGATATATATATATAAATGATGTATGTTATTGATCGAATCATGTCTATCACAAAGTACAATAATTTAACCATGTATATACAAAATACAATACAACTGAGATTTTAATTCCACCTAGCACATTGATGGCTTCTCCACTATAGTTATGGTAGTGCTAGATGACTGTGTTAGACCTTTAGTTGTGTCAGCATATATCTCTCTTATCTTGCCTTCTTCTCTATAGGTGTTTTAATGGGTCTGTCTCATATGGTTGAATGTAAATATGGTCGTCGCTTTCTTTCCCTGGCCAATCTGGTTAAGCACAACCGAGCTCTACCAAACCAAAAAAAATTTGATGGCTAGCCAATACATGTGCCTATGGTCCCTTCTTTATGTGCATATAATGTAAGCAAACACATTGAACATGCCTTTGCATGATTATAGCTCATAGGATGCTACGGCTATGTATATAATTACTCTGGAGCAACATTATCGACTGTCAGTGGATAATAGTAGTGTGCTTCTCTCTCACAAAGTAGGTATAATTTTAGCTGTACTTATATATTTTATATTGATTTGAGGTTGTTTTAAGTGTCCCTACACTAATTCTAGGTCAACATATATAAGTTATAACATTTCCCACATTTATCTAAAAATAGCTAAAAATTAAATTAGATCAATCAAGATAAAGAAAAATCGTGACCATCTGATCTCTATATATGATGTATCGCACAGGTTGAATCAACAGAAAACCCTACATGATATTAAGTACCTTTGAGATCTTGGTCACCAAGGACTAAATGTAACTATGCATTAAAAGTTAAATGTATAATGCGACTAAGACTTCAATATTAATGCCAATAGCATATTGATGGCTTATATAGGTACAAGTATGCTACTGAGTGGCAATATATGTACACGTGGTCCCTTAATTATTTGGTTCAATGAAATGTTGCTTTGCATGCAGTTTATAGATTATAGCATGCTAAGGTTATGCATATTACTTATTCCTCTTGAACCATATATGCTGCTGATTGTAGTCCAGTGGACAATGGTGCTCTCTATGTGGTAGATGAGTTTTAGTACTAATCTTTATATTCTTTGGAGGCTCTTTTAAAGTCCCCACATTAATGCTAGGTCAATAAATTAGCTGGAAATGCCAATATTAATATAAATATCTAGATACTTACATTATTATAAAAAGGGAAGACGATGTGCATGACCATCCAATCTCTGTATATAAACGATGTTTCTTACTTATCTAATATTTTTATATACTCTTTGGAGGCTAGCTCTTTTAATTAAAGTCCCCACATTCAGCATCAAAAGGCTTCCTTTCTTAGATTTTTGATCGACCTTTCTTTCAATCATGGATTAACAACTTTTAACTCCTCTTGTTTTTTCTTGTTTCAAACTTAACTTGTAACTCCTCTTGTACAGTTTTGTTTCTATATTTTAAACGAAAATCACAGTGGGGGCTTCCCCTACTGTTTCTTGGTCAAAATAATTATGTGAATATTTTAGTTGAAAATTCCAAAATTAATATAAAATATATAGAAATTCTCACATTAATTAAAAGATAAGTGATGTAAGAAAAGTACAAGAATTAAAATGTAACCATGTATATATAAATTATAATACAACTGATTCCACCTAGTACATTGATGGCTTCTCCACTCTATCAGTAGTGGCTAGATGAGTGTTAGACCCTTTGTTGTGTCAGTATCTCTTATCTTGCCTTTTCTCTATGGATGTATTAATGGGTCTGTCTCATCCCATATAGTCGAATTTAAATATAGGCCATCGCTTTCTTTCTCTATGGTCAATCTGCGTAAGCACAATCAAGCTCGATCAAACCAAAACAATTTGATGGCTAGCCAATATATGTACATATGGTCCCTTTATTTATGTGAACATATTATAAGCAAACACATTGAACATGATTATAGCTCATAGGATGATTATAGCTCATAGCTATATGTATATATATAATTACTACCATGGAATTGAACCACATCGATCATTGATTGACTGTCCAGTGGATAACATGAGTGATCCCTCTCTTCCAAAGTAGGTATACCTCTCTCAATTCCAGTTTAGAGGATGTGTAGCTTTTATGGTGGTGTCATGATATAAGGAGCGTCTTCAATTTTTATAGCTTCTACCCCTGCTCATTTGCATGTAGGTGGTTTAATGCATGCGTGTGAGTAGGAGCCGGTAGAGTGCGAGCTCGTTCATGCAGTTATAAGCTTCGTGCTTGTTGAAACAGAACGCTTCAGTCTACGATCGATTTGAATACTTGGTTTGCATGCCCGTGCGCATGGATCCTGTTTAATTGGATAGAAAGGGAAGAAACCATACTGCGTCAAATTCCTCTGTCCTAGCAAAAAGTTTTATGCGCCGAATTTTAGCTGTACCTATATTTTTAATATTAATTCGATGTTGTGTTAAGGGTCCTTACATTAACTCTCTCTCTATATATATATATGTACAGTAAAATTAAACACTCTCTCTATATATATTAAGCTATAACATTTCCCATATTTATCTAAAATAACAAGAAATTATCATGTATATCAATCAAGACAAATAAAAAATCATGACCATCTAATTTATAAGTAATGTACAATACGGATGGGATATCACAAAATCACTACTATAGATATGGTTTTTGCAGATAGCCAAAATGAGTTATTACATGTGGCTGGCCCGTCTGCCTAGGTGTAGACGTTTGTGAAAATAGCGATTTTCACAGGTAGGAATTATAATGGCATACAAAATCGATTTTCGCGGACTTATCACAGCTGCCTATAAAGATCGATTTTCACTGACGATCTATTAAGCCGTTTGTAAAAATTTATTTTCATGCGCTGCAACGTTAAGACGACTGCCCATGATATTAACACAACTAAAGAATTGATTTTTATAGACGTATCCCGTTTATTTTTACAAACATGCTATAAGAAAACCCGCATGCAAAAACGTTTTGAGGGTGTCCAGTAAAGTCCCGCTTCTAAAAAAAATCAATTTTTACAAGCAAACCTCTTAAGATTACATTTATTTTTATAGGTTGGCATACTAAGAGGCCAGTATACGAAAATAGGATTTTCACAGTCGGTGGATTTCTCACCCGTGTGAGATAATCACATCTCGATTTTCTCTCCACCCTCAGCGTAAAAGTCAAAGTCTCTCGTCATCGTGCACACATCCACACCCACTCCCTCTCTCCCCTCTCCCCCCAATCTCCTGTCCTCCACACTCCCTCACCCTCCCACATATCTCCTCTCCCCTCCCATCGGCTAGCGACGACAGCACTGGTGAGGGGAGTGCCCGCACGCGCCTCGACTCCTCTTCCTCTCTCCCATTTCCCCCTCCTCTCTCTCCCTCCCTCCCACTCCCGCCCGGCCTCCTCAGGCTTGGGCTAGACAATAGGGCTCGACTGACGGCTGAAGCGGCAGTGTTGAGATCGAGGGCAGTAGATCCAGCGCGCGCCGCCCTTGGGAGGGATGGATCCGCCACCCTTGCCCCCAGGAGGGGCGACGAGCTCGAGGACAGAAGATCCAATGGCGCCGAACTCGGGAGGGGCCGATCCACCATCCTTGGCCCCGAGAAGGGCGACACTGCCAGTGAGCTCGAGGGCAGTGAATCTGGTGGTGCCGCGTTCGGGAGGGGTGGATCCCTGCCCTCGGCCCCAGGAGGGGCGATGGTGACGGCGGGTGCAAACTCGAGCGGGATGGGAATGGGAGCTAGGCTTTCGAGATTTTTGTTTTTTTGGTATTTTTTTTGTCAAATTTTGGTTTTGCAGACGGGCGGCTTAATTCTTCATATGCGGAAATTCCATTTTTGCACACTATTGGCTGCCCACCTAGAAAAAGTTTGTTTTTTTAGACATCTAGGGGAAGGCAGTAGGGATGAAAACGGAGCAGATACGGACGGATAATGCTCATACTATATTCGTTTTCATATTTTTTTTACCGGATACGAAAACGGATACGAATAACTCGGATACGGAAACAAATACGGATTATCTCGAATACGAATAAGAACCGAATATGATCGGACATGAATACAGAAACATTTTTTTTCTCGGAACACGAAAACCAACTCAACTTCTAATAGAAACAAATATTATCATAGTATATAATTTGCTCATTTTATATGAAATATAATATAATTTATATTTTTTAAAAAAGTTGAAATAATATTAATAGTGTGGACTAGTGTTAAGAAATGGACTACTATTAAAATCTAAAAAGATATATTGAAGGTGGTAGAGTTATAAATAAAGGGGTATATCTCATGGCTTCTGCGGATATCCGAATAGCACTGTTCACCGGATATCCGTATTATTATCCGGGCGGAAACCCCGATTCCATATTTGTATCCGTATCCGGGAGAAAATATATGTATTCGTATCCGTATCCGAACTATCCGAGAATTATCCGCTCCGATCGAAAGGTATCCGTATTCGTTTTTCTCCGGAGCGGACGGAAACTATCTGCTCCGTTTTCATCCGCCTGTGAACATGCCTTTTGATGGTATGCAAAAATTGTTTCTATACTAGTGAGATTTTTGGTGAGAAAAATAAAATTCAAAAAATAATTTCTAGCAAGCCCTGGCACTCCCAGCAACCCGCTCACTGCACAAATCCGTATCCATAGAACAAGAAGATGAACATCCAGAGATTAATCTACATCCAAGGGTCTATTCAGATTGGTATCAAAATGAACATTTTCAAAATTTGGTAATGCCAAAATTTTGACGAATTGGGAATATTGCCATGTTAGGACAGGCTCAATATAATGTTTTTCATAGATATTACCGATATTTGATAACAAACTAAATGTAGTCACATAATTATCAATTAAGTGAATTGCACCAAATCACAAACAGAACCGATACATCCATAGGTTCATCCACATCCACAGGTCAACCACAAACAAAGGCAAACAAGAACATGGGTAAAAGATAAAAATAAAAATAAAATGATAAAATAACTGAGTACGTATGTGGAATGGATAAACGGGGCTATAGTGTAATTAAATTGTAACTATAGTGTAATTATATATTATAGATTTGAAATTCGTTAAGTGTATGGGGTTCCATCTCGCTTGGCTTGCGTAAAAGGAGAGGAACAGTGTATATATAAGTCTGGGCACACTACGTACGTACGTAGTACACACCCCACCTCTCCACACAAGACACAACCTTGAAGATCGATCGAGATGGCAAGCCAGGAAACTATGTCGTCGTCGTTCTCTTGCTTAGTAGCCTGGCTGCTGCTACTGCTGCTGCTGCCGCCGTTGTTTGCTGCTGTAGATGATGGGATGAGGAGCGGCGGCGGCAGCGGAAGCAACTGCACAACCAGCTGCGGCAACGTGGGCTTCGAGTACCCGTTCGGCGTGGAGGACGGGTGCTACCGCGCCGGCGGCTTCAACCTCACCTGCAACTACTCGTACCAGCCGCCCAGGCTGTTCCTCGGCGATGGCGGCGGCGTGCAGGTGCTGGACATCTCCGTGCCCCGCGGGTGGGCGCTCATCAACAACACCCGCATGGTGTTCAACAGAACATGGGATCAGCTGGTGGTGGGAGGCCCCTACTCCTTATCGGGCTCAAACAAGATAACTCTGGTAGGCTGCAACGCCAGGGTTGACCTTCGCACCCAGGTAAAAGTAAAACATGGAGGGGGCGGCGGCGGCGGCGACGATACTAGTAGTAATCTGATCAGCTCATGCACTGCCGTCTGCCCATCTGGCGACAGAGATGACATAGGCCATGTACTCTATGCCATCCGTTCCGGCGGTGGAAGAGCAGATGATAGTGCAGCATGCTCAGGGGTTGGCTGCTGCCAAGCAAGCATCAACTTAGACATCTCCTCTTCGTACACCATCCAGGTCCAGAATTTGCAGCAGCCTGGACGCTCCATCAGTCCGAGGGATCTTGTGTTCATAACCAAAGAGGATTTCAGCTACACCTCCGACATGGCTTTCGGCAACAACATCCCAGAGGCGCTCCCAGCCTTGCTAGAGTGGTACATAAGCAGCAACTCATCGGACTGTACTACTGGGGCTGGGTCATCTTCTTCAGCCCCCGATTGTCTCAGCGACAACAGCTTCTGCCGATCTTACGACCCTGCAGGGTACCAAGTGCTACTGCTCCGACGGCTACCAAGGAAACCCCTGCGTCCCCGGTGGATGCCTTGGTATATATATAGTTATTAGTAACTACGACTGATCTACTCTAACCTTGCTACCTACTTAATTAATTACTTTTAATTGGAATATAAAATCCTTGTAGTACATACATGATTCATTCATTGTTGTTATTAATTTGTTACTCTACTAGATATCGATGAACGCAACTCTCTCCAGGAGACTACTCATGTCACGGCGACTGCAACAATACACCAGGATCGCACATCTGCCAGTGTCCTCGTGGCTACGAGGGCAATGCTTCCACACCAAATGGATGCAAAGGTACCTAATGGATTAACTCGATCTATCTCGTTCATCATATTTAAAATACATATATAATTTACTTACTAGTACAACGGTATAACTTATTACTATTACAAACTTGATAACAAGTACTAGTACTAACTACATAAACTGAAGCTAGCTAGCTAGGCATCTCAATTAATTGTTAATTTACACCGAAACACGTTGATCATTGCAGCGTGTGTGTTCTCTCAATAGTATATATATGGCAATAAATTGAGGATGTTAATTATTGTTGGGACCTTAGGTCACAAACAAGTTTGGGGGATAGATGGAAGAAAGCAATTCCTCCACCTATCCTAAAAATGAGCCCGAATATAAAATGCACGATGTTGGCAACCGGTCTTTTTCTATTCATTCCCTTACCTTTTGCCACAAGACTTTAACTGGCTTATATAGCTTACATCATGTATGTGAGATTACATCCATACCCTCATAAGCCTTTGTGGGTTTACTATGATACCCCTACCAGGTCAGCAGTTTTAAGGGTATTTCGGTATATTTTGGAGGTCTAAACAGTCTTTTGGTTGCCAGCTGGTTGAGATTGGTCCCTGTGGAATATCCTTGTGGAATCTTCTTTGCTCGAGTAGAGTTTTCCCTCGAGCTCCTTGGTCAAATCGTCTTTTCCATCTTGGATGTTCGAACACTCTTTGTTGCCCGCCGGTTCCTTGGACTTTACCTGTCATACCCGATGATCACCCCCACGGGATAAATCACTCGAGAAATGTTAGCTTAATTGGCCCAAACAAAACTCCACATAGTGTTTTCCCACTCGAGTAATATTTTCTTGCTCGAGTAGTACTTTTCTGGTTGGATACTTAAAGCCCTAAACTTCTATTCCCTTAATGTTTTGACCGAACGAGTAGGATGGTGTTTAACTCCTACTACAACAATTATATTACTATCCTGCAGAACCGTTGAAACATGAAACACCGTACGTAGCACAAAGCTAAACAGTTTTCCCTGGTGTCATTAATTGTGGGGGAGCACTTGGTAATTCTCCCATGTACGTTTTCCTATATTGATCCCACTCTGGAAGCTAGCTAGCTAGCTTGTTGGAAAATTAATTACTGCGTGTTTCGGTAATATAAGTACCAGGGGTGTTTTTACATATTAATAGTTTTCCCTAATTTACACTACTCACAACAAGAAAAGCAAATTAATTAATACTAGTTGCAAACCCGTACCTTTGCACGGGCTATTATATGTAAAATTTAATTAAAAAGTGTAATACTTATATCAAATTTCTTATTCACGTAAGTTTAAAACTCTAAACAACATGAATATAAAAGTGCATATGGAACAATATATGTACGATGATAAATATAAGTCATTATAAACTACCTGGTTGTTGACGTAAAAACACGACGGCCTAAGAGATCTGCTTAACTTCAGTGCAGGTCCAGAATAATGATGAGATGCGAGCGTGCCAGTCAGTTTGATCCTGCAACTGATAAGATATATAAATTGAAGTCAAAAGATAGCCGATCGGTTGACAAGCCGATGGAGTGATTCCAACCGATGCCGATAACAGCCGATATCCAGTATAGATCTTGATACTTGAGTAAATAATGATATAAAGATAATCGGCTGATGATAATGTAATAAAACAATAATATAATCCAGTAGAAACCAATCGGCCAGTAATGATAGATTAAATAAGCACTGATCCGAAGGTTGAAGCATTCATCGGCTGAAGGTCTGATGTCAATAAATCCAAACGATTAAAGAAACAGTGAAACCTTTGTTGTCATCGGCTAAATCCAACTTGTATATAACCCTTATAAACCGATGCAACGTCCAGATAACTCATCGGCTGAAACCCCGATGAAACCCTTATTGGCAATCAAGAAGTAGGCTAGAGATTATGTTTTTAAGCACGACTTAGTAGATCAAAACTTAACTGATGCAGCACTAAGTATGAAAAAAATATAATATCTAGACAATCAAGCCTTTGACTAATTTTCAGGGTGGTGGATACATTATATAATCTAAACCAACAAAGTAATCTAGCCGATATCGGCAAAACCCTAGATAGAGATCGGCCGATGCAAGTAGAAGACATTGTCAATCTAGATTATATAACATATATGATAACCCGACGACTTACATGAACAAGATTAGAGTGTCGAAGCGATGGAAGCACTAATCCCAATAACGCAAGCCGCCATAACAAGCCTTACTCCTCGTCGGAGATCGAAGTCGATGCAGCCCAACTTGAAACAAGAACTCGTCGGAAAGTAAAAAGGTAAAAGGTGGCGATGCGTCGAAGTTGAATTGATCGAGAAATAATTTACATAGACCTCGGGTGTACATATTTATACCCATCGGTAGATACTAGTCCATATCGGACACGACTCAAACTTTCCTAAAGATAAAAGGAAACACATAAAGTCCTTATCGGACACTAAAAACACTTTCCTAAAGATAAAAGGAAACTAACAAACTATTCCTAATTAATAGATACAATTGCCTTTTTCGGACTCAATCCATACATGGCAATCCTCATGAAGCACTTTAAATGAACCCGACAATGGTTCCAACATCCCCTTGTCGGAATCGGCTACATCGGCTTCCTTGTCCGATTCAATATCAGCCGATGCACACCGTAGCCGATGCAGTTCCGAAGCCGATTTATACTCTGTTTCTGTTACCGATCTCCTTCCAAATCCGCTTCGGTCTTAACTCCAAATTCGATGCATGATTTACCAAATTTCGTCGTCAACACTGGTTAAAGTATAAATAAATACATATCCATATTGAATTTTCTGAAAATTGTAAATATTATTTCATATTTATACAGAAAATTAATTTTACAACACAAACATGTTATTCAGTTTGATAGACAAAATATTTTGTCTCTCAGTATAGAGAATGGCACCTAATGGTACGTACAATGGATGTGACACTGACAGACTATTTGATAAGCATATATAGAAAAGGACTTTGTGCTTATAAAGAACACCTATTTAAATGTAAATCATTTATGAGTCACGGTCGGGTTGATCGTACATAGTTTCTTATTCACCTTTTTTTTAAGGGGCTAATAGATCTATTAGAATCGGGATATGGATACTTGGCTTGCATTGTGACAAATCAACAACAATCTTGTCGCCCGCATAAATACAAATTTTTTTGAGAATTAATATTTTTTTATGGAGAATCACAAAAGTAGGGGCCAACTGGGAAAAATAGCAAGAATAGCACCCTGTCGAAACAGACCTAGGTCGATACGGTACCTATCGAAGTTGGGGTGATCGACAGGACCCTGTTGACCGGCTGCGGTTCGAAAAGGGGACCTGTCGAACAGTGAAAGTTCGACTGGACCCACCACCCGGCGCCGCGTGGCCTGTCGAACAGAGGCTGTTCGACTGATCTCCTCCACCGACCCTGTCGAACAATGGTCGTTCGACAGGCCTTTTTAAAGCCCGTGCGCCCAACACGCGATGCTTCTTCGCGTTCGTTTGAGGACCACATCGCAAGCCGCCGCTGAGAGTCGCCAGTTCGTCGCCGTGGGCGCCGGAGGGAGCGAGGGGAGTGGCTAGCAGGCCGGAGAGGTGGCCGAGGAGGCGCCGGCCGGGAGGAGAGGGTTGGCGACGGCCTCCAGCTCTGCAGTTAAGGTATAAAATAGTAATCTCTAAGTATGAGGCATATGAAAGTTTAATAAAAAATTGGTTTGTGATTTGTTAATTGTTTCGCAGTGTTCAATGTTAGTATGTATGGTTTGCACGCATTTGTCATTGCTAAATGTTTGTAGAGATATTTAAGTAATTGTATGATTAAATTAGTTCTTAGTTAGTACATGTTATTAATATGTTGTGTGTTAAAATAGGTACAAAGGTGTTATATTTTATTTGGATTATTAAACTAGTTGTTTGTTAATAATAGTTGTAAGTTAGTAAACGGCAATGTAGTATAAGTTGTAATAGGGTAATTATCGAAGGATTAAATGATTAAACGTCAGACAATTTATCATGTGTTATCAGGAAGTCAGGTGATATGCCCATTCGTCTGTATTATGGCGATGCTCCTATACAAATATGCGATAGCGGGGTGGATTTGACTGTATATGCCTTCCATGATACTAGTCTGAATGCACCGGAGCATATGGGTTTGAACGACGTGTTAGGGTGGTTGTATAATATGTTTGGGGTAGATCCAGTGTTCGATAAATTTGTCATAAATGCCGTGTGGCCAGTGAGGGGTCAACATGGATGGCAGTGGAGAGTAGTGGAGGTTGCGTCAACTGGGAGTTGGAGGAAGTTTGTTAATAAAGTAAGGGAGAAAGGCTATAGCCTTACAATAGTGGTGCAGAAGACAACATGTGTTGATCGATCGGGGGAGTCAAGTCATGCCGTTGTGGAAGAAACTCCGTTGGAAGGTGGACAAGCTGAAAATGTTTGGCAGACTGAGCAAGGTCGAGGGGAAGAAGTAGTAGAGGTCATTGTTCGTGATAATAATCATGAGGCAAACGACTCGGATGAAGAAGAACCGGATTCGCCTATGCGTGTTGATGCAGCGGAGGAGAATGAGGTGGTAGTTGATCAGATGGAAGTGGAAAACGAGGAATACATTACGCTTGTAGTGGAAGGAGAAGATACAACACCGTGGGACAACGAAACTAACATACCCGATGATTGGACGACCATATCGATGAGCCGTATGAAGGTAAACGATGGTTTAGATGCCCACTGGTGTTATGATAGTAAGCAGGTGAAAGTTGGACAGATGTTTCATGACAAAGGTCACTTACAAGATGCGGTGAAGAGGTGGGCATTTGACTAGAAGCGTGAGTTCAGGGTGAAGGTTTCAAATAGGACGACGTACGACGTCAAGTGCACACAGGCTGGATGTCCTTGGAGAGTGCATGGTTACAAGCCACAACATGACACTTTATGGGTAGCTTCGAGGGTTGAGCCACATACGTGTTTGTTGGAGAATACTCGTCTGGTGCACAGGAACATGACAGCAGCATTTGTGACACAAATGGTATATTCAAAGGTGGTTAGAAAAACATCTTTGTCCCCTTTCACAATAATGCATGACGTAGAGAAAGAGTACGTATATGAGATATCGTACGACAAGGCTTGGAGGGCAAAACAGAAAGCACTAGAGATGAGGTTTGGAACTTATGAGGATTCTTATCACAATCTTTCCCCACTATTGGAGGTGATGCAGGCAAGAAACCCGGGCACACACATGGCTATTCTCGATGAGGTGAATGAAAATGGGGAGAATGTTCTTCGTCGGGCTTTCTGGTCATTTGGGTGCATGATAGAGGCCTTTAGAAATTGTATTCCTGTGCTCTGTGTTGATGGCACTTTCATGACAGGCAAGTACAGAGGAACAATTCTAACCGTGATCGGAGTCGACGCGAATAGCCATGTCGTTCCTGTTGCTTTTGCATTTGTCGAAAGCGAGAACACATCAAGTTGGCTTTGGTTTTTACAGCACATTAAAATGTGTGTTGTTCAAAACAGACCAAATGTGTGTGTTCTGCATGACCCACACGCCGGTTTGCTATCAGCGATACAGAAGCTTCAAGAAGATGTCACAGAGTCCGTGCCATGGCCAGATTTGCATAGCAGATGGTGCATGCGACATCTGGGGGCTAATTTTTACAGACAATTCAGGAGTAAGAGATTGATGGACCTGTTCAAGAAGTTATGCAAGCAGAATCAACAAAGGAAGTTTGATGCCATATGGGAACAACTGGATCGTTTGACCACTACACACATGGAAGAGGTTAGGAAAAAGCATGTAGTTGCCAGACAGGAGGAGCCAGAGGGACTTGAACCCATTCCTAATGAAGCACCAAGTATTACTCGGCGCAGGAAGCGTGGAAGGGCCACGAAGTGCTTCACGGAGTGGGTCGAATTTGAGCCTAGTGAGAAATGGTCGTTGCCGTACGATACAGATGGATCGAGGTATGGTGTGATGACAACAAATCTTGCTGAAGTGTACAACTAGGTTATGAAAAATACACGACCTCTACCACTTGTTGCTATCCTGGAGGGCATCACGAGGGGTACACAGAAGTATCTCTGTAAAAGGTATTCCATGGCTAGTCTTAACCTCAGCAAACCCAGTGTTAAGTATAGCCCAGCTATTACACAGTACATGGATGAGAAAAGCAAGAAGGGAGGAATGCATAGAGTGTGGCCAGCTGGGAATAGAGAGTTGTTATTTGAGATACGACTTCGTGACAAGAGTGGTGTCGGCATTGGGACTACTGACATCACATTGGAATGCACGTTGTGGCCAGAGTATCATGCTTGCAAATGCAATTGCAACAAGCCTTATCTATTACACCGGCCATGTTCCCATGTTCTTGCCGCTTCCGCAAAAGGAGGTGTTGATGCAAACATTTTTGTTTCTCCGTACTTTACAAAGGAAGCGTGGGAGGCAACTTGGCGTGGTGAATTGCGTGGTTGGCGTGCCGTATGCGATTTCACTCGTCCTCCTCCAGGGCAGGCCAATTGGGTTCCTAACTCAAATTTATTAGTTGATACTAAGGGTCATCGCCAGTCGCGCCGGATCAAGAACCTTATGGATGAAGCTGGAGCGAAAGATCGTTCTCGTCATAAGAAAGCTTGCATTCTTTGCGGGGAGAACCATGCCCGTAAAGATTGCAGCATGTACAATGTAGGGCAAGACACCGCAGGCGCTGATGTTCATCGCGTTCCAAAGGGGAAGTCGAAGAAGAAAAATAATCCTTAGTTCGCTATCATCCTTGGTGGTCTTGTATCAACAAAGCAGTTATCGTTCAATTTATGTTTAGTGCGTCTGTAATTTTATTTTGCACTATCCTGCACTTTTCTTACACTTTCCTTATTTGTAATGGCCTTGTAATTTTCATTTAGAACTGCACTGCACTTTTAATATCCTAATGTATTTGTATTGGAATTGTAATTTAATTTTGAACTGCACTGCACTTGTATTATCGTAATATATGTGTTGTGGGCTTGTAATTTTAAAATCAAATGTATTGAACTGTTCTTATCTGTATTTATGTGTGGTGGTAATGTAATCTTAAATTGACATGGACTACAAATTTATTATTTGAATTATGTTGCATGCATTGACGCTACTGTTACCATATCTGCAATGTATGTTGAATTTGAATTATGTTGCATGCATTTTATTTTGCACTAATATGGTTTCCGATCATCAGCTATGGCTGATCAATATGATGTGCAGCTCATAGACCAGGAGATTGATCGGAACCATCGATCGCGACGGCTCAGTAGAGGAACTTTCTGCAATGTGTTGAAGATGCGTGGACCTGATCAATATTGGCGTATTGATCCTCGTTGGGTTCCAAGGTGCGTGAACATATATTGTTTTTACTAATACAAGTTTTAGACATTTTCATGTATTAATAACCTGCATTCCTCATGTTGTAGGTTGAGAGCAGCTGGGTTGTTGACATTTGCACGGTTGGTCGAGCCCTCGCGTGCAAGGCACGAACGAATCCACATTGACGTGGCACTTCTGAGTGCTCTTGTGGATAGATGGAGGCCTAAGACCCACACTTTCCACCTCACAGTTGGAGAGATGGTGCCCACTCTGCAGGATGTGTCTTACTTGTTGGGCCTGCCGATAGCTGGGGCAGCAGTTGGCCCAACAATGGTGAATGCTGGATGGGTGGATGACCTTCTGGCCAGTTTTGGTGGTGTGCTGCCTGTTGCACTAGAGGATATCACAGATGGGCACGGGCCGACGAAAAGTTGGTTGAATCAGTTTCGACAGGATGTATTCCCTGATGACCAGGAGGAGTGAATCGTGCAGCGGCACTTAGTCGCTTACCTGTTGTGGTTGTTTGGATGGGTGATGTTCACGGGAACTCACGCTGACTCCGTGGACAAGCACTTCATCCACTATGCGGAGCAGATTGCAGAGTTACCTATCGCCGAGATTCCACAGTACAGTTGGGGGTCGGCTTTACTTGCAGCGACATATGCCGGACTGTGTGATGCTTGTGTGAGGAACGGCAAGCAAAGTTCACTCCCTGGATGCCCATTGCTACTTATGTTGTGGGCGCACGAGCGCTTCGACATTGGGAGGCCTCAGCTTGACTCGTACGCAAACTACGCTTTGCGAGATATGTTCAAGTCCGGTGTTGGCGACATCGACGATCGTCCCACTATGGGATCCTTGTGGACACACCGTGAGGTATTTTTTTGTTTAATTCGTTTGTGTTAACATTACGAACGGTTCACTAGTAGCTCAATACTTTCCTTACATAACTAACGAAAACTACTACTTGTTTCAGCCTCATTGGGTGAGCGGGACGACGCATCGTGTGTACACACAGTTTGTAGCTAACTTTGATCAGCTTACGCCTGACCGTGTTCGGTGGACCCCCTACACTCAGCACGATGTCAATGATCGTGCACCTCACGGTCTCGCGGATCTTTGCACGCGAGATACGCAACTCTGGAGGACGACTTGTCACCTCGTGCTGGACGTGCACGTCGAGCCACATAATGTCCACAGGGTTCTCAAACAGTTGGGCATGTATCAGGACTTCCCTCCGAGAGTAGGTCGTCCTTTGGCTGATAGACTTCATAGGTTAGTTCGCATCACAGTTGTTTGATCCAATTTTTTTAAAATAAATCACTACATACCATTTGTGCTCATGTGTCAATTTTTTGTTGTGCAGGTACTCCAGAAAAGGGCTCGGGCTTTCCTACGAGCTAGTTATTGTGATCACGGTTCAGCCGACATTACAAGAGTGGGAGCACGCAGCTGATAACTTGGTGCTTCAGACACCTCCAGACGATGGGAGTTCCTATGGGGCTTACCTTCGTTGGTACCGCAGTGTTACACGATGGAGGTGTTTTCCTCCACAAGGAGATAGCACCGTCCCCCACCAGGCGGTGATTACTGACACGTTTGCCCCTCAGCCTCGATCTACTTACAACTCAATGGTACGTGTTTATTTGTGGAATTTGAGCAACTAGTTCAATATTTTCAAAAAATGTGCAACTAGTTCACTACTTTCAGTAAATGTGCAATTGCTTCAATTAGTTCGTTTTCTTACATAAATGTGGAACTGGTTCAATACTCGTAAAAAATGTGCAGCTGGTTCAGTAATTTTAATTCCCTTGCTTATTTGTGCAACAGGCCGATTTTGTTGAGCACGTTCACTTGGAGTCCGACACCCTGTTGCAATGACTGGAGACGAGACCTTCAGTCGTCAGGCCTGACGACGTGGCGAGCGTCCTTCGCAGCTTCCGTGCCCGTGCTGCCGCACTACTACGTCGTGTCTCCTGTCGGAGCGCGGCAGATGTGGTGCAGTCGTCTGCCCGACGGGCATCACCACCACTGCCCCGACGTTCCAGCGTGGATCTCAGTGGTCAATCCACCTCACGTCGTCCTTCCTTTCAGCACACCCGAGCACCGGACTACACCAGGGGGTCAGCTGGATCAGGGGTACCAACGTCGAGCACGGAACCACCACGTTCGCAGGTATTCCAAACTCCGCCTTATGTTCACCCCACGCAGGGAGCATCTGGGTCGGCACACTTCCCTTACATGCCAACGGGGGACAACGTGTTGAACACACCCGCATGGGGACTTCATATCACTCCACGTGCGCTAGAGCAGGGCCACACACAGCACACATGTAAGTCACTTTAAACAGTAACACGCTTTAGTTCATAATTACGTGTTTCGTTACTAACTCTGTAATTTTTTGGTTTCTCCGTCTTGCGCAAACAACCGATGAGTACGGTTCGGCGTCGACGCATCACGGAATGCCTGCTTACTCCCCTCGGACAGCATTCATTGAGGACCTCTTTTCAACTGAGCCTCCTCAAGGGGAAATAGGGATGGATTACTGGCACGCAGCACCTCAGGTCACACAGCCGACGCAGGAGACGGAGGCCGGTCAGGCACCCGAGGTGACACCACAACAGGCAGCAAGAGATAGGCACCCCCCTGATAATTTGACATATCCCACTGAGCAGATTAGGCGTAGGAAGAAGGGAGGACCTAGCAAGCGTGCGAAGGGCACTGATCGTCCTTGACTTATCTGTACTATTTGTGGAACACTTTATGATTAACTTAGTAGCTATCAGTACTAATTCATAAACTTTTTTGGATGAATTACTCAGTAGTGTACCCTTCGAATGAATCATGACAAATGATTCGCTTCGAACTTTGCAGCGCACTATAGGACAGGCGCATAATGCATGCACGTGGTTTGCTATCTACTTTCGGCGCACATGTCACTTTGTGGTCCACCCCATTATCAACTTTATCGACTGCAGAGTTATGAAAGTGACCATGCGAGAGCTCGACTAGTCCTGACCACCTTTCAGTACGGACTGCTCGCTCGTGCCCGTCAAGTCTATCCATACATCGACCCTATCTTCATCACTATGGTTCCTTCAATCGTTACGTCACTATAAATACATACCTTGAGCAAACAAGGGCTCATCAAAATCTTTCCTCTTTACATTTCCCATTGTCTTCAGCCTCCAGTTCGACACAATGGAAGCTCCATTCCACGAGCATTTAGACTGGCGAAGAGATCCACTCACAGGTCTATTTCCACCATGGTGCGACCGTCCAATCTGCAGATGCGGTGATCGATGTATACTCATGACATCACTTAGTACTGAAATCCGCGGTAGGAGATTTTTCCAATGCCCAAACATTTACCAGGTATCTGTTCAATGCACTGCAATTTCTACTTTTGCACATGTCTAATACGTACATCGCTAACCATGTGTCTACAATGTCTGCAAATTTTTAGACTTACCGTAGTTTGTGCGACTTCGTTGAGTGGGTTGATACGACTAATCCACAACGTGACAGGGCACGCCCATATCCATGCAGTGAACCATTATCGGACTACCTAAGGAGGAAGGATGAGTATGAACGACGAAAAACTACCGAATCCTTACAATGGCAAGTGAATCCACTAGGACTCCCCACTTGGCGGGAGCGTCCAAAGTGTAGGTGTGGAGATCGTTGCCAGGTCATAAGGTCCATTCGACAACGAACTCTAGGACAGACATGCTTCGTGTGTCCTAACATTGTCGACGATGATTTCATCGTAAGTTCCACTAATTTTTTGGTCACTCCGATTACTTCTGTCACATACCTACCTCCGTGTACAGTCATTATTTTCTGGGCACAGGAAGAAGACCGCAAATGCAGTTACTTAAAATATATCGATACGGTGCGAAGAACTTCCATCAGATCGACGATAACTCAACCTGAGACGACCACACAATTCATTCAAGCATGGATGGAATACGAGCGCCAGGTTCAATCCGCTAGCTTACACTGGAGATCAAATCCATTAGGTATACCTGAATGGTCTGATCGTCCCAAATACGGTTGTAGAGATCGCTGCCAGGTTGCAACATCATTCTCGCAAGATACATATGGCAGGTGGTACTTCGTCTGTCACAACATAGACGACAACTTCGTTGTATATCACATGCTTAATTACTAAATTACATTTTTCTTCGCGCTCCCATAACAATTATTTCCCATTATCTAATTTGAGTGATTTTTCAGGGGAATCCAAGGATGTGTGCTTTTACTTCATGGATCGACATGGTCAGCCCGATGTATGAAAGCGGAAGAGTAACTGAAGCTGAAACACAAACAGAGTATAACAGAATGAAGGATCACGAAGTTGCATTACGTACACAACGACGTAGAAGGGTCAATAGAGAAGCTTAACTCCGATTCGCTCTATTTCGGTCTTTTTGTTATGTTATGTTGTTGTACAGGTCATGAATGGATTTTGTTATGTTATGTTGTTGTTAGCTAATGTTTTATTCTCTTTTTCATCTATTAAGCTTATTTCTGCATCCGCTGCAATGTCTTCAATCCCCTCCTCTTGTTTATCCGTCCTTACTTAATAAATTGCGACAAAGCCATTAAAAAATATAAATTAATGAAACTAAATAATTCAAATATTTTAACCAACAAATAAATAGTACAATTTCCCACCAAACATTATCAAACCCCTAAACCATATACATAAAACATTACAAAAATATTTTCCTTTCTTACACACTAAAATAAATTACATATTATTAAAACAATAACTTATTACATAAATAATTGCTGGTAGAATAGCCAGTCGAACTGGAGGTATTCGACAGGATCCTGTCGGCCTGTCGAACACCACCAGTTCGACAGGCTAGCCTGTCGAACGGCCACAGTTCGACTGGCATCCTGTCGAACAGGGGCTGTTCGATAGGTCCTGTCGATGTTCAGCCGTTCGATCTCCTGGTCAGTCGCATTTTGGCCATTCGATAGGTAGGCTGTTGAACTACCTCTGTTCGACTGGCTACTACTTTGGCGATTTTCCCCGATTGGCCACTACTTCTGCGATTTTCCATAAAAAAAATTAATTCTCAAAAAAATTCCATACATACCAGAGAATTCTTTCGAAGGTCTCAACTAATTAATTAATTAATTAAGTTTGTCCATCATCGATGGTCTGTGAGATTGTTGGAACTTCTTGTTTTGCATCACTTATATATGTAAAAGGATATAATGGCAAATAAGGAGATGCATGGATATCTAAAGATTGATGCATGCAAGAGAAAAACAGTGAAGTATATATAAAAAGAAGGCATATTAGTTGTTTACCTGTACAGATAAGTATATGTGTATACATCAGGATTAGATGAATGGATATGATGGGCTTCTTGCAGTAAAGGAAATTGCTTGAATGCAGTAAGCTTTAAGCATAAGCATGCTACATGAAAGATGGGCCACGTCGTTAATAACTGTTAGTGTTAATAACTGTTATCTAGTACTTGTGATTAACACTAATCCACTTTTTCCGATAAAAAAAAGTGTAGTCCGTTATTTTTTATTCATCGGATGTTGGTTGAAGTCCATTAATCTGTACGTACTCCGGTGCGTAAAAAAATACATTGGCTTGACTTAGATTAGATGGGCTTTAAGGTGTTCCACATGATTAAAAGCACGTTAGATTGACGGTCATGATTATATCATCTGTTTAATTAACTGTTAGATGTTTTCTGATTAACATGAGAGCGTAGAAAATATCTAATTAGTATAAGTATAGATGGATAGATATATGAGCAAACATACTCAATTCAATATTTTAAAAACATGCTCTAGACATCAATGCATAATAAACTAATCCAATACAATCTTTCAAAGAATAATACCAAAATCATTCTCACACAAACATATATAATATATGGTATTAATTGTTGATGTTATTTCCATTTTTGCTAACCGATAATATTTTGTAGTCTGAATAATCTAAAATCACACACGGCAAGCAAGGTTCCCTGCAGCTTGTAAAGCCAAAATAAATCAACAGGCACTACAACGGTCACCCACATCTCAATCGGACGACAACCTCCATCTGTGTTGGGTATGGCACCAGTCACAGCGTAGAAATCACTGATGTAAGAAGTTATCTCAATTAGGCATACGACCGTTACGGATGAAGTTATCTCAATCGGGTCTCAACTAAAGCCCGTCACCGATAGCTTTGACCTAGATGACCAGTCAAACAGAGTCCGTCACGGATGACCTATCTCAATCGGACCACAACTAGCGTCTGTCACGGATGACTACTAATCTCAATCGGGCCTAAACTAGAGCCTGTCACAGATGATTGATAATCTCAATCGGGCCTAAATTAGAGCCCATCACGGATGACTACAACTCAAACGGACTTTAACTTATGCCCGTCACGAATGACTATAACTCAATCGGGCTTTCAGTTAAAACCCGTCACCGATGAGTATGACCCATAAAAAAATTAAATTCTATTTTTTGGCTAGCCTCAGGCCTTTGCTAGCCATGCCCACTGCAAAATAACAGAAACAGATATATTCCCAGCATTGTCAATATTCACATGCACATATGCCATTCACATATATGTCACACAACCATTCACATAACATACATATTGCTCACATATTTCACACATCCATTATTCACATATTTGACATATTCAAGTGGTAAGCATCATAACCTGCAAAACTGAGTTAATTGGAACAAATATATATTTAGGAAGTATGTACATAGACATAACAAATATAATAAGCATCAGTGTTACATAATCACATGTCTTTGACAATTCAATTAAGATATTCAACAATGTTCATCAATTAATCTTAACCCTAAATATTCCTTTGAGGTGAATTATTTCACGCAGGATGAAGCCGGCTATCTCCTCACGAATCTCCCCAAAGCTGCTACCCGGATCCTTTGAAATTTTGTCCTACATGTAAATAATTCAAAATTAGTCGATCAATCTATATATATATATATATATATATATATATACTTCAATGTAGTTAGAATATATCACAATTGAGACCACAGACCTCAAATTCAGCCAAAGTCGTCACCTTATCTTTGCACAAAAGGCGCATGTTGTGGCACACATGGAATCCGCACTGATCGCCTATTTGTTGTTTTACCGGGAAGTCCTTTTTGTGGATAAGTGTGTCCTGTCCTGTCTTACGAAGGCCTCCTTTTTCCACATATCGGCCCACGCTTCGTCTATCGCTAGTTGAATCGGGGTCCAATCTTATGCTTTCTTATCAATTCTGGAGTTTAGGTAGTGGCATATACTCCACTTAGGTGTTATGACCAGAAGGATCCAATGCCCACTGCGGTATTAATATAGTTAAAGTTAAATACTAAAGCTAGACGTGTCGTGCAATTGCATATATTTAGGGAACACACTTACTATTGATTATAGGCGCACATAATGTACTCCCTATCTTGTTGGGCCCAGAAGGTGTCAAACATGTAGTTTACCATTCCTTGACAGTCGCCTTCGAGATTTGTGACAGTGACTACTTGTGGATCAAGGAAGGCAACTTCCGGTGCATTCTTTAGATACCACTTCCAACTATACCTACACGCAAGACAAACGCTCTTATAAGCATGTTATACGGATTGGGATGACTAATTTTCGTGAGCAACAATACTTACGAGGAGTAGCACTTAAGGAGGGTTGTATCCACCGATCGGAGCCTGTAAAGGTCGAATAGATCCTTGAAGTCTATGACGATATAATTTGGTGGCCCAAGGAATGGCGCTCGGTCGTGTTCGCCTATTATATCGCTCTCTCTATTCTTCCTCCTCACGTTCGATCTCTTGATGTAGTACACGTGAAGCTCCTTGCAAGCGGTGCCCATCATGCCTAGCACGTCGTCTCCAACCAATGGTATGCCTAGTTGGAAGGACGATGGAGGAACGGTCTTCCTCTTTACTACCCGCACCTTGCTCATATCTAGCTTCATTGGAGCCAGAAGTGAGCCCTGCAATTTTCCTTTTCCTCGCCCCATTGCAGCAGGTTTTTCGATAGTTGATCTCTGAGGGGACGAATGCGCCTTCCTGCTCTTTTTCATGGGTGGGGGTTTAGTGATCGCCATGCTATCAGCCTCCATATGCTCGTCCCCAAAATCCGTGTCATACTATAACTCCACATCATAAAATTGTTCATTACGAGCGGGAGCTGGAGGGGCTGAAGGAGCAAGGGCAGGTCGTACTGACAGAGGACCGCTTGGTGCAGTGGTTGGCCTCGGAATCACCCTTATCTAAATGAGGTCCTTGGGTCATTGGATGAACGTACCACGTGCATTTCCTAGGGTTAGGACCTCGTCGTTCGGAGATGCTTCAGTGGAAAATGATCGAATTTCGGGCTTCACCGAGTCAACTTGCACTTTCGCACGGTCAGCCCTAAGTTGCACCCCATGCACTGTGGTCTCTGGGGTCGGCTTGAATGCAAGTCCCTCGGCTGTCGAAACCGTGAAGGTCAGCATCACCCTAATTGTCAGGGTGCAGCTTGTTGGTTCCTGCGATAGATTCATCCATATTTTATGAATATTACGTAACATATGGTTTCATTAAGACTTTTATGCATTGTGGACGAGATTTTTACCGTTATGTGGTCAACGGCGGTAGGGACCGATGGTTGAATTTCCCCCACCTCAGTTGATGCGCAACTGCTACGCCTTTGCGTGGGACTTGCTAAATCGTGTTGCGTAGCAGTAGCGGCAGCCTCCGGGTTATGTTGCTCTTCTCGGATCACTTGCCTGATACGGGCCCTCATCGATTCGAGCTTCTCATCGAATTCAGAGCTCAATTCGGCTCTGACCTGCTCCTGGATCTGGGCGGCAAGGCGTGCATCTTTCTGCGCCTTCATGGCAGTCCGCTTCTTGTATTGCCACGCATAGTCTGGAAATCCAACTTTCCATGGAACGTTGGAGCCAAGGCCCCTTGTCCGTCCACGGTGTTCCTTGGTGCCCAACACTTTAGTGAGGATGTCGTCCTCGCGTCTTTGAGAGCAGGCCTCTTGCGAGGCTTGTTACTCGGCAACCAACTCCTTCTGCAGTACAATTGAGTTCGGGTTAAATCAAAAGTCTATTGGAAACAATGAGAACAAATATTGAGATTAGGCATTTACTATATTATCGTATACTTGTTGATCTTGGGGATTTGGCAGCGAAATTGTCCCATCTTCATTTTTTTGATACCTTGCCCGGGCCCAGTTCCTTGCCCGTGGGTGTGGGATATCGGCAAACACCGGCGGTGTGTTCGCTGCCGCTACCGCTTCATCCTCCTCCTGCCATTTCTCTTGGTTCTCGGCATATCCTGTGGTGCCAAGACGGTGCGGGTGCAAGTTCCTAGCCTGGAGTGCTCGATAAGCCTCGCTTCTGGCTCGGGATTCAGGGGTCGACTTCTTCTCGTAGAATGTCTCCAAGACTTCTTCCGTGATGAAAGGCCAGTACTCAGTTGGATCCAGAGTCATCGGGTTTATGACGTACTCGGTGACCAGCCTGCTCTTAAAGTTCTTCCAAGCATTGCCCATAATCTTGAAAGCAGTCTGCTTGACCCTAGCCTCGTCGGCTGCAGGATACTCGAAGCTTTCCTTGAATTTTACCCAAGCAGCGTTCTTCTCTGTTTCGGGCACATGCTTGATGTCATCCACGAGAATTGTGAAGTTCTCCCGCTACCACCCCGGAGATCGACCTAAACCGGCTCAAAACATTCCGGGGACGGGTTGGCAATCCAACCTCGTTCACCTCTGTTATGGTGTACCATTCCTTAGGGATTTTGTTCCCTGTCCTAGGAGTCCGTGCCCTTGAGGATCCACTAGTTGTCGTCGACATTGGTTCACCTTGCTGAGATATCGTCTAAATAACTTACAAAATAACAAAATTAATTAATTTCCTAAACCACATCACAAATTTCCTATCTACGTACAAATTTCATATTAAAGTTCGTTGGCACCTGGAGCACCTCGTACTCTGTGCTGATTTCATAACCAAGGTACTAAATCCATACAGAAATGAATAATCCATACCCTAAGTCCTAAAATCACTAAGTCCTAAAATGGCTAAGAACCCTAAGTCCTAAATCACTCGCTCGAAATGAATGAATTATTGTACTTTAGTTGATTCCTCGCTCGACGTCACTTCTTTTCATACGTTTCTTAATTATCAAAAAATGATATATTACGAAGTGCCCTGGTTGCCAAGGTGTCTTGGTCGGTTCTGTACATGTACTAACCCAACTAAACCAACTTGGCACCTGGAGCACCTCGTATTATGTGATAACTTGATAACCTAGGAACTAAATCCATACATAAATGACTAATTATCAAAAAAATGACAGAATCCGAGGTGCGCTGGGGTCTGAAGGTGTCTTAATCGGTTCTGTGAATGCACTAACTCGATCAAACCAACTTCGAACCCTACGCACCTCGTATTCTGCGATGATTTGATAACGTACTTACTATCTACACTAAATTTGCATCTACACTATCAAAAATTTAACAACTATCACCCTAAGTCCCACAAATTTCACA
The DNA here is from genome assembly GCA_000573905.2 of Oryza punctata. Classification (NCBI taxonomy): domain Eukaryota; kingdom Viridiplantae; phylum Streptophyta; class Magnoliopsida; order Poales; family Poaceae; genus Oryza; species Oryza punctata. Next base: position 27,333,444 of record CM002495.2, on the reverse strand, counting down.
ACTATCATTAATTACTAATCACAAATTTCACACATATTACATATATCACACATATCACAAATTACTAATCACAAAGTTTCACAAATATCACAAATATATTGCATCTACATTATCAAAAATTTAACAAATATCACCCTAAGTCCCACAAATTTCACAAATTTCACTAATTTCACACATATTACACATATCACAAATTTCACAAATATCACTAATTACTAATTACTAATTTCACACATATCACACAAAGATTTTAAAAAGTTAAAAATGCTTACCGGCGGCTTAGGGAGGAGGTGGCCGGTGGCGGACATCGGAGAAGCCCGCGGCTTGGAGAGGATGACAGCGGCGGTGGAGGTTGGAGAGGCCGGCGGCACGAGTGTTCGGGACGGCGGCCGACGGCGGCAGCGAGCTCTCAGAGGGTGGCGGCGGCGAGCTCTCAAAGGGCGGCGGTGCTAGGGTTCTTGGAGTGGCTGGACAGAGTGGTGGACTTAGAAAAATTTTTGATGTAGATCTGAGGGAGAGAACCCTAATTTTACTACGGTCAACGAACATCTCTATCGGGCCTACACTAGAGCCCGTCACAGATGAGTCATCTGTGACGGTACTCATCTGTGTGACTCATCTATGACGGGTAGTACTTTAATGCCCGATTGAGGTTGAGTCATCTCAACCAGACGTTAAACTACTGCCTGTCACAGATGACTCATCTATGACGAGCGCTTATTTAAGGCCCGATTGAGATGACTCAACCTCTATTGGGCCTTAAATAAGGCCCGATTAAAATAAATAATGCTTACATTTGTTTGCTGACCATTGTTGACCTGTAGTCAAAATAATTAACTAAAGTAAAATAATTCATTTATTGCAACAAATAATTAACTAATTAAAGTACAATAAATCACTAAATTAACTATATAATTCACCAAATTAACTAAATTGAGCTAAAACAGTATTATTTCATAAACTGCACTAAATAATACAAAATACTAATAGAAAATACTTATAAAAACTGCACCAAATTAACAAAAGGTTGTTTACTAATACAAAATACTTCATTCATTACAAGAAATAACATGTCAAATAAGTACAATAGGATCGGTCATAAGGATATGTCTTCCGTATGATCTGATCGAGTATATGCCACATGCTCTTGGGGATCATCCTCATGGTCGATGTGAGGTCTTATATGAAGATTCTGGTTGTATTCTTCTTCATCGACGATGTTGTCAACACCAACAATTCGGCGCTTGCCATCCCTCACGATGTGCATCTTCTTGTTTGCAGGGTCTTTTATGTAGAAAATCTGCTCGACCTGTTTCACAAGTACGAATGGTTCATCAGCGTATCCAACCTTGGATAGATCTACTAAAGTGAAACCTTCCTTATCGACTTTAACACCAGTGCGTATATTCACCCAACGGCAAGGAAACAAAGGAACCTTGAACTTCACGTAGTTCAGCTCCTAGATCTGCTCAATGCGGCCGTATATGTGTTCGACCCAACTTGATCCTGGAATGCATCTATATGGACTCTGTTGTTTTGCACTATGCTTTTGTCATCTTGTTTGATGGTGTAAAATGTGTATCCATTAATATCGTATCATTGCCATGTTTCTATGGCCCAACACGGTCCCATCCCCAACAACTGTACTGCCTCATTTGGGATATCCGTCGATATTGTAACACGATTCTTGAACCATTCGTTGAACTAAGAGTTATGTTCTCTGTTAATCCACGTATCCAATCATCCCAAGTTCTCCTACTGGATTTTCGCTAAGTGCTCCTTAAAGTATGGACCAACTTCTACCATGTGTTGGAGCACAGCGAAATGAGCCTACACATAGGAAGCTTGATCGGGCCTAATTCTTTTCCTCCCTAATGTGCCAACACCTGACAACCTTCCTTCGTGATGAGACGCTAGAACTCCGATAGGATCGGCCTCGGACATGTAATCGACACAGAACTCAATAACCTCCTCGGTCATGTAACCTTCAATGATGTTCCCCTCCGGTTTTGCTCTGTTCCGAACGTACGACTTCAGAACTCCCATGTACCTCTCGAACGGGTACATTTCTCTTAAGAAAGCTGGGCCACATAGTTTTGTTTACTTCACAAGATGAACAGGGAGATGAATCATGATATTAAAGAAAGACAGTGGAAAAAACATCTCCATGTGACAGAGGGTATTGACAATATCGGTCAGCAACCCATCTAGATCTTCGGGATCTATAACCTTCTGTCCAATTGCATTGACGAAGGCACACAGATGTTGGATCGTGTGACGGACTTTGGGTGGAAGAATGCCTCTGATAGCAACTGGCTAGATCTGTGTGATTAGCACGTGGAAATCGTGAGACTTCATTCCAACCAGTTTTAGATCGTCCAATTTAACGTACTTACTTAACCTTGCTGAATAGCTCGCTGGAACTTTAATATCCTTCAGGCATGCTAACAATGCGATCTTCTCATCCTTCGACAATGTGTGGTAGGCTGGAGGGAGGTACACTCTACCTGTCTCTGCATCTGTTACGGGCTGGAGTTCACTGCGAATATTCATTTCCTGTAGATCAAGGGGCGCGTTCAACCCGTCCTTTGTTTTCCTAGGAATATTCAGCACAGGCCAACCAAACTCTCACACACATTCTTTTCTACATGCATGAGATCAATGCAATGACGGATCTCAAGATCTTTCCAATAAGGTAGTTACCAAAATATAGATTTTTTCTTCCACATACCCTTGTCCTTTGCCTGACTACGTTTTCTTTTCTTCCCAAACTCATTGGTTTATGTCCTTAACCAAGTTATGGACCACATCTCCGGACAAATCCTTAGGAGCAGGCTGAAGTTCTCTCTTACCGTTCAAAATTTTCTTCTTCCTTCTAAATGCGTGACGTAGTGGGAGCCACCTCCTATGATCCATATAAACCATCTTTCGTGATTTCTTCAGCCTTCTTTCCTTTCACAATTTGTCCGGAAAGATTACCGAGTGCGGGATAGTCATTAATGGTGCAGAACAATAGAACTCGTAGCTTGAAGTTCTCCTGACCATGTGCATCCCAAGTTTCGACACCTTCTTTCCAGAGAATCTCAAGATCATCGATAACAGGCTCAAGAACACATCGATATCATTGCCTGGTTGTTTCGGTCCTTGGATTAGCAAGCACAGCATAATGTATTTCCTTTTGAAGCACAACCATGGCGGTAGGTTAAAGTTTGCAATAAGAACTAGCCAAGTGCTGTGAGTACTACTAATATCTCCGAAAGAATTCATGCCATCCGTACACAGACATATCCTCATGTTTCACGGGTCAGCAGCAAAGTCTCTGTGTTTTTTATCGATATTCCTCCATTGAATTGAATCCGCTGAGTGTCTTAGCATACCGATGTTCCTTCTCTCCGTGGCATGCCAACGTACTAACTTCGCTTCCTTGGGGTTGGCAAAGATTCTTTTGAAACGATTAATGATAGGTAGATACCATACAACCTTCACTGGATCAACCCGCTTTGACTTCTTTCCTTCGTCAGCACTTTTCTTTCGCCTGTATCGAGAAGCCTTGCAGACAGGACAAGTATCTAAGTCTACGTATTGCTTGTGGTACAATATGGAATCGTTTGGACAAGCATGAATTCTACGGACCTCTAACCCTAGGGGACACAAAACCTGCTTTGCTTCATATGTCGTCTCGGGCAATGTGTTCTCATCAGGCAGCGTGGCCTTCAAAATTCCCAAAAGATCTGTGAAACTCTTGTCTGTCCATCCACTACTTGCATTCAGCTTCATTAGGTCCAAGGTAGCTGACAATTCGGTGTGCTTTGCTTTGCATCCGGCATATAAAGGCATCTGCGAGTCACTGACCAACCTGCTGAACTTCACGGAATCTCTCTCGTTGTAAGTTGGGTCCTCAACATCACGTAACATGTCTTGCAGCATATCGTGATCCACATCAACCATTTCACCACCCAATGGAGAAGGTACAAACATGTCATGCTCATCTTCATCTTTCTGATTTCTCACACCACTTCTGTCTGCAGCTGCACCACTTCCTGATTCTTGTTCTCCATGCTTGACCCAACATGTGTAGCCCTTCAAGAATCCTCGTTGTATCAGATGAGCGTGTACGTCCACTCGGCTATCAAACATATTCTCATTCTTGCAATCTGCAAATGGACAACACATGTAATCGTCGTTTCTTCTTTTCCTATCCTCCTCCGTGTTGTTTATAAAATTTAATACCCCATTTCTATACTCTTGACTATGACATTTCACAGTTTTCGCATACATCCAACTTCGATCCATCGCTACAGAAATGAAAAAAAAATAGAGAAACATCTTATAAGATAAGTATTGCTAAATTAATGAGAATTGATGAATTTTCTAAATTACTGATTACTATTTGTCACTTACCTTTATGAATTTTCTGTTTTCCTTGGAAAAAAATAAAATTTCGCCCCCTTCAACCTCCAACCAAAATAGTGAATAGTGGGATACAGTTATATTGGCGGTGGGGGGTATTTATAGTGTGCAATAAATATCTGTAACGGTCCAAAAAATAACATCTCTGGCGGGCATATAAGTTATCTTTATCGGGCCTAAATAAAAGCCTGTCACCAATGAATGCCATCTGTGACGGGCGTTATTGTTATCTCAATCGGTCCTCAAATTGGAGCCCGTCACAGATGACGAACATCGGTGACGGGCTCCAGCTAGGGCCCATTGAGATATTGAAGGTTATCTCAATCGAGTCTAAACTAGAGCCCATCACTGATATGTGTCATCCTTGACGGGCTTGAGTTTTATGCACATTTAACATGTCTCTCCGACCATATCTCAATAGGCCTCTTTTTAGGCCCGTTTGAGATGTATTCGTAGTGACGGCCCACAAAATACAGTTAAGTTACAGGCCGTCATGGATAAGAGGATCTGCACTAGTGGGGTCAGAAACTGATTTTTTTGCCATAAGACAAAAACTTATGCAAGCAACAATAATGGTTGAGACCTGAAAGCGTCAGAATATGTAGATGAATGAGATGCGGCTACCAAAGATTAATGAACATGGTAAGACGGCAATGCATGATTGGTCTTTACATGGACCGACATTACGTGAGCCGGGGCCTTGTCGAGGATGGTGTCGATGAGAGTGATCGCTGCGGTGGCGTTTTGTTGAGGCGTGAGGAAGACATTGGTGTCATCAACACGCATCTGAAGTATGGCATCGAGGGCTTCTTGCCTGGATCAAACTAGTTCTTGTCTTCTTTGTTCCTCGTCCTCTTTGCACATGCGCTCCTCATCTTAGTGTTGGCGTTCTTCCTCCAGGTGCTTGCGCTCTTTCTCCTGCTTGGCTCGTTCTTCCTCTTGAAGTCATTGGGCGACCTCCGAATTGGTCTAGGCGATGTCCGCCATGAAAACATCGAAGATGATCGATGTTTAGTTGTCACAGATGTCGGAGTCACCGAGGGACTCGGTGTTGGCATCATCGTAGTTCTCCGAGGAGGAACTGAAGTAGTCGGCAAACTCTGTAGTCGAACAAGATCCGAGCGGCTGGACTCTCACGCTGACTTCCCTGGAACTAGATCTATGTGTGGCCGAGGCTAGATTGGGTCTAGTCGTACGGGAGTGGGGCAATCTCGACCCGAACACTGCGGAAAGCGGAGGACGGAGTTGCATGGTAATTGTTGGATACGTCGATGCTGTTGATTCCAGTGCGGTGCACATTGAAGTTGAAGACGAAGGTCCCTCCAAGTGGTTTGAAGCCGACTCGAGGGAAAAAGCTTGGTGATAGGTCTCAACCGCGTTCAGAAGGACGAACGGGAACGAGAGTTCATCTCCTCTTCCCGACTAGTTCGAATCCGAGTCTAGAAGGGAGATCTTGCTGAAGTCGTTCGTGATGAAGTTGAGGTTGCTGAAGCGATACGCCTGCCCTCGGGGGAAGGCGAAGTTGACGATGCCTGAAGTAGATCCCATCGCACTCGTCGGTGGAAAACTTGCCGCAACCCCTACCTGGCGCGCCAACTGTCGAAACTAGGAATCGACAATATGAAAAGGGGTAGCGCACAAGATCTGAAGTGGATGGGTTGTAGGCAAAGATTTAGACACGTTCAGGCCTTCTCGATTGAGAAGTAATACCCTACTCCTATTTCGGAGATTGTATCCACCGAGTGGTGTATTAATATGACGATCTGATAATCTGCGTCCCCCAAGGGACATCCTACCCTCCTTATATAGGTGGAGAAAGCAGTCATATAAGACAAGAACTTAATCGCATACGGTTTAAGTTCCTTATATCTAGTCTACAATCTTAACTAATTGGGACTACAGGACGTGCATTGATACACAAGGCAACGTAATACTGAATCTTAACTTAATACACGTTTTATATACATACTCTATCTCCTGTAACCAGTCGGATAACCCTGCCATGTGGGTATATGGTACCCATAATCTACACACACATCGTCCTGGACCTGTTAGGTTTCTTCACGCGGCTTCGACCACCACCTTCACTGGAGCTGCCTGAGGCGATAAGCACCTGCTCCTCACTCTTGTCTCTGCGCTTGCGTATCCTCTCCTCGTAAGCTTGAGGTGGCTAATCGCCTCATCAAATGGCATGATGTCCAAGTCAGAGGATTGCTCTATCGCAGTAATTACCTACGAAAACTTGTCAGGCACTAAATCAAGTAGCTTCTTGACTTGTTCATCATTCTCCATGGTTATACCGAGATCACTCAACTTATTCACGAGAGCACTAATTTTGCCCGCGAGCTCATCAGTTGACGCAGTTTCCTTCACGTGCAGGGTCTTGAAATCACTCCCGGTTGGAGCAACGTTTCCCGGTTTTGGGCCAACAGCGACTAGCTTAATTAAAATGCTGGATATAAGAGAAAAGACTCGTATTAAAATTTATTAATTAAGAGAAGGTTGAGGCTTGAACTCGAGTCGGCTAGCCCACAACTTATGGTGCTAGCTAGCCGGAAGACCAGGGCCTTTCTCGCGACTAGCTTAATTAGACGAGATCATTGGCCATTTGGAGTGTATTAATTACAGTGATTATTCTTGTGATTGATTCATTGATCGATTGATGAGCTATTTTTCATGTCATTGGATGAAAGTTAATTAATTTGGGATGATTAGCCCTAGTTTGCCATGAAAATATGAAGTACTATAAGTAGAACGTTTTACAATGTCTTTGGGTGAAGTGGTCGCATGTATCATGTGGGAGGCTCCGTTGGCAACAATAATAATGATGGAGCTGAGATCTTCTTCTTCATCCCCTGCTTTGAGTATACTCTAAGGCTGCGTTCGCACTTCCGAACTCCCAGCCTGAACATTGTTCACGGAAAACAGAGCAGTTCATTAGCGCGTAATTAATTAAGTTTTTGCTATTTTTTTAAAAATAAATTAATTTGATTTTTTTAAGCAACTTTTATATAGAAATTTTTTGTAAAATATACACCGTTTAGTAGTTTGAAAAGCGTGCGCGCGGAAAACGAGGAAATAAGTTGGAAGAGGAAGCTGCGAACGGAGCAGAGTCTACGGCCACCTTTTCCCAAAAGCAGCTGCATTAGAAAATTCCTGGCGGCAAGCTGTGCATGGATGGATCATGGATCCGGGTGCCTTTGTAAAAGATGGGGAAATTTTATCATACAACATTGTATGAATGATATTGATCGCCGCCGGTTCATCAGATTAATCGAACCATGTTGGAGGAGCTTTTGATAACTACAACTTTTATAAATCTTCGGTTTTTCTGAACGGTCTAAATTTTAAGATTTTAAGAATTTGTAATTGTAAAATTCAGAAAATAAATAAGAAACTAAAAACTAAAAAAAGTAGGTTTTTTATATTTTCATCAGTTAATTTCTCGTTAGTTGCTTCTCAGAACTTCGAGCTCTCTAAACAAAATCATGGTAGAGAAAAAAAAGCTAAACTGTTTTAAGCGAAATTCCGACGCATTTTGGTTTAATTTTCATCCATTATAACTACAAATGCAGTTTGGAACCGTAATTTAATTTCCAGTTCGAGAAAAAAGTCAAGAGAATTATAGAGCTACTATCTATCTACATCATCCATCTTGAAGATGAGTGTGGTTGGACAACCTTTTGTAATGAATTTGTAAGCTCTAAAAGCATAGGCCATAATGAGGAGAGGCCAAAGGACGATAGCGAAATAGAAAATGAGAAAAGCGTTGTTGGGGAGAGTCCAAATTAAACAAAACGTCCAACGTGCCGAGTAGGATAGGTTGATTAAATTGGTACCAATTGGCTGGTACTAACTTCCTAAAATATAGCTATTTTTAGGGTGGTACGTTATTTTAAAATAAAACTATTTCTTCACCTACCTAATCATCTCAACCAATCACAACCGTTCTTTTTCACCTACTTTTTTTTCTCAACCAATCACATACCTCCTCCAATCATTACTACATATATTTTTTTAATACCTATACTAACCTTAAAAATGCTTAATTTTGGGATAGAAGTAATGGACATGGCCGGTGATCAGCACTGGTCTCACGGCCACGTACACGCCTACTGCCTCGCTTGATCTACCGTGACAAGTACTCCGTTGTGTGCTTTTGCGAGCAATCGTGTTGTTAGGAGTTGAAAACATTCATGTTGTAGTTTGAGTCGGAATGTTGATATTTTTAGTTTAAATGTGGGTTAACATTTATTTAATATTTTCCTTGTTTATAATTTTCCAAAAAGAAAAAGGAAAATAGAAAACAAAATAAACAAATCCTCAAGAGCTTAAATTTATTTATTCGAGCAGCTATGGTGAGGTAGTTGTGGCTTATCTATAGGATTAATTGGATTCATGCCATATAATTTTTACGGTTTTGAAATATACCCTAACTATTCCTATATTAGAGTCGTACCATTACAATTTAACACAAATTTGAGATGTGCTACTACTTACCAATCTTATCATATTCGTTTCCGTTTCCGAGAAAAAAATTCCGAATTCGTTTCCGTTTCTGAAAGTTTTCAAGAAAATTCCGACCGACACTTTCCGTTTCCGAAAACACATCCGGAATCCGGAAACTTTCTGAACCGTTTTCATCCCTACCTTCAATGCACTGAAATTTGTTTTTGACCAAATTACCCCTATCTTCTTTCTCCATCCCCCCTCTCTCCACTTCTTTCCTCCCATCTCTCTGGATTTGGAGCTGACCTAGGTATCCTCCTCTAGATTTTTTACAATTTAGTCCTTTTTAAAAATTTATTTTACAAATAGATCCTTTAAAAAATTTATTCCAGAAATGATCTTTTTGGGACGCCAGAGTCGTTGGCGCCGTTATCCAACGGGACGGTGCCAACCTCTCCTGCCACCGTGGCACAACATGGTGGCCCGACGCTGTCGTTGCAGGGGAGCACGCCAATGATGCTAGCGCCGCTCGCCTCCCCCACCCACATGTTTGGCAAAACCAGAATCTCGAAATTCCGCTTGTAAGATTGTGTTTCCGAGGTGAGAAGCTTTTCGATAGAGCTTTCAAAAATTCTACAGGTCACATATTTCATCCGTTTGAACTAAATTTTTCTATGGTTGGTCCTTGTGTGGTCCTAAGGGTGAAAATGATATAAAAAATAATAATAAAAGTTGCACCTCTCTCTCCTGTACACTAGTAAGGTGGCGCCATGGGTGAGGGGCACTAGCATCTAGAGCTGTCAACGAGCCGAGCTCGAGCGAGCTTGCCTACCTAGGCTCGAGCTCGACACAAGCTCGAGCCGAGCTCAACATGAGCTTAATCCACCTTCGAGCTTTTAAGCAGGCTCGGCTCGAACTCGGTTAGGCTCGCGAGCTCGATCGAGTAAAGGATAATGTATATTTTGATGATTAAAATTATAAAAACAATAATTTTAAGTAATAATATTGAAGAAAAATATTAGGAGAACTTAAGATTGATATATGATGCTGAAATACACTAATTTTTCACATAAATATTTACTAATTTATCCTTAAACTACTAACTTATCATATAAAAGATAAAAAAATACACACTGTTAGGTTCGTGAGAAGCTCGAGCTCGGTTTGACAAAGCTAGCGAGCTTGTAGTTAGGCTCGAGTTCAGCTTGCTAAGAGTTCGAACCGAGCTTGAATCAAGTCTGAGGCAAGCCGAGCTCAAGCAACTCACGAGCCTAGAGCTTTTTTGACAGCCCTACTAGCATCGTTAACGCGCTCCCCCTGCCACGTCAACACCAGCTCACGAGCCTAGAGCTTTTTTGACAGCCCTACTAGCATCCTTAACGCGCTCCCCCTGCCACGTCAACACCAGGTCGTCGGTGGCTGCAACACCCTGGTCGTCTTGAATGCCATCACCGCCAAGTTCCTCGGTAGAGCAGGAGCTCTCTCTCTCTCTCTCTCACTCACTCACTCCTGCATGAGCAGGAGCTCTCCCTGTCGGTGGAGCTCGGCATCCTTCTCGCCGGCGTTGGGCGCTGTTCCGGGACTCGCTAGCGGAGCTAAGGTGTGGCGGAGCTCCGCGTCCCTCTCGTCGGCGTCGAACACGGCTCTGGGACTCATTGGTGACGCCAAGGCATGGCGGAGCTTGATGTGTCTCTTGCCGACATCTCTCTAGCGACGAGCGGGGGACACTGGGCTGATGATGCCAAGGGATAGCAGTGGTTCAGGCAGATTGGGCGGCGAGGGCGTTTGGGAGCAGTGGATCCAATGATGTCCAAGCGATGAGGTAGGCACCGACGTGACGTGGATGCGATGACGATGAAGCCGAGGGAGCACAGATCCAGTGCCGCTCGTTACTCTGTCCCATCCGCCTCCTCTCCTCTGGCGAAATACCGGTGGACGAGCCCCCGGCCACTTCACGCCATCTCCCCACAGCACGTCGTCGCTGGCAAGAGCGCGTGCCGCCATCTCGATGCTTGCATGTCGCACTCATTGCAACATGGACCAGGGCTCCGACAGGTTTTCCAATGAGCGGCTGGACAAGCTCATGGCTGCCTTGTTCCTCAACTAGAGAGCATCGGTGGTGTCACGGGGTTTCGTGTATTTAGGTGTCGTGGAATGAAACTAAAGGGGTGGGGCGAGCTCGTTGTGGTGTCATGGTGCCGTGAGCACGATGAACTGGCATGGGAGTAACTGGAAGTTGAAATCGAGAGTGGTAGCACTCCGTCGAAGATGGGGAAGAAATGCCCTAGCTGGTGTGGCATAGAAAGGGTAGATGGAGAAGGAAGATGATGGTATTTATGTCCTACAAGGGTAAAATACATATACTAGTGATAGGTTTCAAATTATATGTTAATAGTAATGATATTGGCTCAAATACACAAATTAATGGCATATCTCAGAACCAACAAAATTATAATGGCATGAATCCGGTTAACCCTTATTTATATGGTTATGACGTTTCAGCCTACCAGCTCCAGTGATCAACCAATTGTGTTGCCACTACATGTTTTAACACATCAGCTATATTTGCCTAGCCATAACTAGTTCATCTATGCATGAATATCTCTATTACTTTAAAAATGGAGTCATCCTCCTTCCAACCTCTGCCCCCACCATGTGCAACGAGCTTGCACGCATGTAGTAGCGTATGTACGTAACCACCGGATCCAATGTTTTATCTCATAATTTACACTTATAATTTATCTCTACTTATGGTTCTATCATGTTATAGCATAGGAACATGTTACTAGTTTTTAAGAAAGGGTGAAGCTACTTTTTCTAACTCTACAACTCCAAATTCATATCGGATTTGAAGCCTTCGGCCTTAGCTAGCTATCATACTACAAACAATAGAATTTTTCATCTTAAAAACAGCACAAAATAAGCATTTTTCAAATCATTTTGAAGCATCGTTTTATTTCGGTAGGGCAACACATGTGGCCATGGAATGGCAGGCCACAAAGATCAAAGGAGGCAGATTATTGGAGCCAAACTGCAACCTAACTCTGACGTGGCAACAGAACTAGGGCGGTGGAAGGGCCCCACATGCGTCCTCAATGAACAGTCCTTTGCACGGAGTACCATGGTGCCAACATGGCATGTCGCAGTAGGCATGCATATGTATCCAGCTCATTTTGTATGCTCAAAAGAATATATAGTTCGTACTCCATAAACCACTTTAGTATCGATAGTCAAGTCATGTTCCAACAGGCAAATCTACTTGCGAATGTTTTTTCTTTCAAGCTTGAGTTGTAACATCACCCAACTGGGCCCGTTCGTTTGAGCGTTTAGGTTTTAATTTTTAACTACACGTAAAACGAGACAAATCATTAGTGTATGACTAATTAAGATTAATTATTAAAATTTAGAAAAAAGTGATTTTATTTATTTTTAAAAAAACTTTTATATAGGAAGTTTTTTTCACAAATGTATTATTTAGCAGTTTAGAAAACGTGTTAAGGGAAAAAAAAAGAAAGTTGTTTGGAGTTGAAGGTTATAACTCAAGATAGAAAATTCATCAATTTTTTCAACTTCACATTAGGAAAGATGGCGAAATCTGGTACTCCCTCCACTCAAAATATATTAGTAAGGTTTACGATAAGATTTAATCAAACTTTGACATTTTGAATATCAATTTTATATTAGAACAAACTTGTAAGTCTAATAATTTTTATTACTTCGTTTGTTTTAAATTACTTGTCATCATTCGAGTTTCACGTTTTTCCCAAGTCAGTCGTTTGTATCTTTGACTATCAATTAGTTTAATATAAGATTTATGTTTTTAGGACTCCTCATGAGAAATACTTTCATAATATATAATTTGTATGTTGTTAAACCATATAAATTTCTATAAAATAACATCAAAGATAGAAATATTTAACTTAAAAAGAAACTAGAGTAACAAGTAACTTAAAACGAGGTGAGTATGATAGTATTTTTAAGACAAATCTCCCCGAGTCATTTTTTTCCTTTTAAGCTAGCATTTGATAGAATATTAACGAATAAAACTTAAAAAGTTTGAACCAAGTATTTCTCAATAGAGGAGTGTAATAGTTCCAGGCTTCGGGCCAAACTACAATTTGCTATCCGAATAAGTTTATTTTATCTGCCTCATATCTTGATCATGATTAAATCGCATCCCTCAAAAGAAAAACCGGGTATAACACCCATCTTTAAAAACCGGGTATAATGTTAGGATGAGGCGGAAGTCATTGACATGTGGGTCCTCTCTCTCCCCCCTCTCTTCCTCCTCTCTCACCTTCCATCAGTAACAGAAGCTAGGCAGCAAGGACGGTACCAAGCTTGGTGGCACGTAGGGGAGGAGCTTGCCGTCGGCTGCGCGGGGAAGGAGGACCTGGCCTACCACGGCACGCGCGGGGGAGGTTTCATCGGGCGTAGTGTGCACGAAAGGAGCTCGCCGACGGGCCACGCGTGGGGCGAGGATGTACTAGCCACCTGGCAGCATGTGAAGGGAGGAATCGCTGGCCAGCCATGCACGGGCGGGCGATGAGGGAGCTCGCTGTGTCCTCCACCACCTTCACGGGGATGGTCCAAGGATCGATCCGCGGCACCACCGCCGTGTCCACCCACTCCCTTCCGCACCGAGGCTGTCGTCGCCACCCTCGTGCAAGTCGACTCGCCGGGACAACCATCGTCGCTCTTCTGTATGAGCGAACTCAGCCAGCGTGTGTGGATGTGTTTGGCGGCAGCTTCCTCTCTCTCTCCCTCAAAGGCCTAACCACCTGGTGATGCGGACATCATTCTGTTGGATATACACAACAAGCTTCTATTGGTCATTCAAGGTCCAATCACAAAAGCTCGCGCACGACAATTGAATTTAGAGGTGAGTTCGTTCCTAAGTTCTTCTTTATATGATTTTGATAATAGATTGCTACCTAATGATTATATTATGATTAGGAACAATGGAGAGGACAAGGAAATACTTAGAGAAGGACATAGAGTCGTGGAAGGTCAGCGAGGACGTTCAAGTCAAGGTGGAGGCTCAAACCAAGTCGACTTCGAGTCCGTTTCGGAGTCCAGGACCAGTCTGCATTAAAACGGGCGCCCAGGTTGCATACGTGCTTGGATTGGGGCGTTCTTTATATGGATGGAAATCTAAGAAGATAATATTTCCAATGGTTCAGGTCCCATGTCCAAATTCATTACAAGTCATCAGGAATTAACCGAACAATTTGACCTTCAGAATCTGTTCCGGCGCTGCGACGCCGTATTTGGGCCTTTGGGCCGTGTATCGTGTCGGAGCCCATTAGGGTTGTGTCAAGGGGTGCTTTCACGACCCTAAACTCCATATATCAGTAGCCATCGCTATCTTTAGTTTTTGGGTTTTGCTTAGATTAATCTGTCAAGAACAGTTTCGCCGCTAGATCGGTTTGTAAGACCCCAACTTATGAGCTTAATCATTCATCTGCAATTTTGGTTGCAATCTTCTTTGTTCTTGTTTGTGTTCTTCGATTTGCAAGCAGGGATTAGCCTTCTTGGCGAGATCAACCGGGTTTCGGCACGGTTGATAACCAGAGGAGACGTGGTGCTGCGATTGCGGGGTTCAGGAACGTGCTCATTCTAGAAACCGGATCGATTTGTGTTGCGCCTCCACCAAAATCGTTGATTATCAGAATCTTTCGGAAGATCAGGAACCCTAGTCCACATCAAGTGATATCAGAGCTCTAGGTTCACCGTCAGGTTCGCTCAGTTTCTTTACCCTAGTTTAGTTTTTGATTTCGCCGTTATCCTAGAGTCTACAGAAAAGCCAAAAAAAATTATAGTCGATAGTCTCTCCTTAACCTAGACCGTGTTTAGCCTTTGCATGATCCTTTTCAGAGTCCGTAGTGTTGAGTTTGAGTCCTAGTTTAAGTTCCTGTTGCTGGTTTAGTTCGTGTTTTAGGCTAGTCGTGTGTTTTCCTTTGTAACCCTAGTCACCACCATCTTCACCCTGTTTGTTAGGGTTCATCCTTTGAGAAACCATTTCCGCCATCATAAACACTTACCAAGATCACCACGCAACACCAGAACACCTTTCCAAACTCCGCTGCCACCATATCCATCTCCATTGCCAAAACCGATTAGGTTATATCCCCTCTGGAAAACCTAGTCGGAAGCCACAACTTTAAACAGCCATAACTTTTGCATACGGACTCAGAATCAGGCAAAATTTAACTTTTCGGATAAGAGAAAAAAATTTTACATCCGTTTCTCCTCCCCTTTGGCGGGTTTGGTGAAATCATATTTCCGAAATTTGGCTTGCAAAATTGTCTGTTCGAGCTCTCAAGTTTCCGCACTCCCTTAATTGTGGTTTCAGAAAATTCCATAGGCCACGTATCAATTCCGATTGAGCTGTAACTTTGTGGTGTCCCTATTTTTGTGCTCCTAGAAAAGAAAAAAATAAAATAAAAATAAAAGAAAAAAAAGAAAAGTTGATTTCCACTAGTGCCTCGAGCTCACAACATGCTCCGTTGAGCTTATCAGCCTTACGGTTTTGCTGTTTTTGCTGAAACTCGCCGAAACTTGCCTGTCCGTCTTTCCTAGCTGTTTACCAGTGACATATTCCTTTGCGCCATCATTGGTACCACTACTGTCTAGGACACGAGTAGACCAGCAACTGAGGGCAAGTGACTTGGGATTTCTTATTCAGCATTACTATCTGTCATTGGATTGTGTACCACTCACATATTTTTGGCCTTCCTAGATCTATATATTACTTCTGGACAGCACAGGTTCTTGATCCTTGCAATCGCTAACTACGCCTTCCAGGTATCCTTTGCTTTGCTGGTAAGAACCTTATAAGGGCTTGGTAAGGTGCTCCATATTGCTGAGTTGTTGAGAGGCACCACTAGACCTGTGTAGTAGATTATTAGGGGTAACCTTCACCATTGGATGCTGTTTTGGTGTTTCAATGGCAGGAGACGATGAGGAGACGACTCCCAAGGATTTTGCTGACTGTGTCAGTCAAGAGCAACCTCGAACTGTTGTAGGAAATGCTCATAAAGAGATAATGGAGGCAGTCACAACAGCTGTCCACGAAGCCATCATTAAACTCGACCTCGGCAGAGACATGGAGAGGTTGGATAAGCGGGTGTCTACGCTAACTGATCGGGTTGCTGCGTTGGAGACTCGATAACCATCCAATGAGGAAGTGAACAACAGCAATGCCGGTGGACGTCCAGAAGACACGGTATACAATTCCAATGGTAATGTAGATGAACAAGCTACACGACAAGCACGGTTACGATGTCGTCTTCGCTTCAACATGACAGGTATGGGTGGCGCTCAACACCACCACCAACAAGGTAATAATAATAATAATCGTGTGCCCGATGATCCTTATGCTAAGGTTAAGTTTAAAATACCTACCTTTTCGGGTCATTATGATGCTGAGAAATACCTTGATTGGGAGATGACAGTAGAGCAAAAATTTAGTGCCCACCTTGTGCCTGAGCAGCATAGAGTTCGACAAGCCAGTAGTGAGTTTAAAGATTTTGCTATCATTTGGTGGACTGGGTTAGCTGCTGAGGGTGTTTAAACTACTACTTGGGAAGAATTTAAAGTAGCTATGCGCGATAGATTTATTCCTCCATCCTATCATAGGGAGTTACGCAAGAAACTGATGCGTTTAGAACAAGGGGATAGATCTGTACAGGATTACTATGGTGAGCTACAAAAGGGATTAATGCGCTGTAGCATTGTGGAGGGGACCGAGGATGCCATTTGTCGTTTTTATTCGGATTTAAGGGTTGAAATCCAGAACATAGTTGATTATAAGGAATTTAACACTGTCAACCAGTTGTTTCAGTTTGCTATGCTTGCAGAGAAGGAATTGCAGGGGCGTGATCAACAGGGCAAGACCAAGGCAAGTACGTACACTCCGCGCACGATGCCACCTTCGGGGCCGACCAAGGCTATCTCTTTCCGAACACCCCCTCCAGCGAACAAGCGACCAGCTGCATCCGGAGTTTATGCAGTGCCAAAACCACCTCCACCACGACCATCAGATTTAGGTAAAAGTCCTTCGCAGGTACCCGCTAAGAGTGTTTCATTCGTCGCTTCGACGGGACGCACTCCAAACATTCAGTGCCACCGCTGCCAAGGATTTGGCCATGTGCAGAAAGATTGTCCTAGTCAACGGGCATACATTGCTATAGAAGATGGCTATATCAGCACCTCCGATGTTGAGGATGATGAAGAAGACAAGGAGGAAGGAGTTGATGCTGAGGATGGTGAATTCTTTGGGCGTGAGGACACAGCGGCCTACATGAACATTATTATACAGCGGGTGCTTAGCACGCATGTACAGCAATCTGAAAGGTTGCAACAGCACAATTTGTTCCAGATTTTCTTCGTCATCAACAATCGTCGTGCATGTGTGATCATTGATGGAGGTAGCTGCAATAATTTGGTGAGTTCTGACTTGGTCGAGAAGCTTGGCTTGACCACACGCCCACACCCACATCCATACCATATTCAGTGGTTAAATGATTCTGGAAAGGCAAAGGTAACACGATCTTGCAGAGTTTCGTTTTCCATTGGTTCATATGTTGATTCTGTTGATTGTGATGTGGTTCCTATGCAAGCTTGTTCACTTTTGTTGGGTCGTCCTTGGGAACATGATAATGATGCTACACACCATGGTAGAAGTAATAGATACAGTTTTGTGCACAAAGGAAAGAAAATTACTTTGGTTCCATTAACCCCTGCTGAAATTGTAGAGGCTGATAAAGAACGAGCTACTAGTTTGAAACTTAATGAATCTGAAAATCAGCAAATTGCTAAATCTATTTTTCCACCTAAAAAGGATAAGCCTTCACCTAGTTCTAAGGCCGAGGGAATTAAATTGAAGATGTCATCAAAGTAGACTACCACAAATTGAAGGCCGATTTGTGGTAGTCTACTTTGATGACATCTTGATTTACAGCAAGTCTTTGGATGAACACTTGGATCATTTACATGCTGTTTTTCATGTCTTACGTGACGCACGTTTGTTTGCTAACCTTGATAAGTGCATGTTTTGCACGGAACGAGTCTCTTTTCTTGGCTATGTTGTTACTCCACAGGGAATTGAGGTGGATGAGACAAAAATTGAAGCCATTAAGAGTTGGTCGGTTCCCCAAACCATTACACAGGTGAGAAGTTTTCTTGGTCTTGCAGGATTGTATCGCCGTTTCGTCAAAGATTTCAGCACCTTTGCTGCACCCTTGAATGAGTTGACGAAGAAAGGGGTGGTCTTTCATTGGGGAAAAACACAGGAGGAGTCTTTTGTCACTTTGAAGGACAAGCTTACACACGCACCTTTGCTCCAACTTCCAAACTTTGGTAAGACTTTTCAGTTAGAATGTGATGCTAGTGGAGTTGGCCTAGGAGGTGTTTTGATGCAAGATGATAAACATGTTGCATACTTTAGCGAGAAGTTGCATGGCCCTGTTTTGAATTATTCCACGTATGATAAGGAATTGTATGCTCTTGTACATTCTCTAGAGACGTGGCGTCATTATTTGTGGCCTAAAGAATTTGTTATTCATTCTGATCATGAATCGCTTAAGTATCTTCACTCTCAAAATAATTTGAATCGTAGACATGCTAAATGGGTTGAGTTTATTGAATCTTTTCCTTATGTCATCAAACACAAGAAAGGAAAGGATAATGTGATTGCTGATGCTTTATCCAGATGTTATACTTTGTTGTCCCAACTTGATTGTCGGATTTTTGAACTTGAATCAATTAAAGAACAATATGCGCTTGATCCTGAATTTAAAGAAGTGATGTTGAATTGTAAAGAGGGACGCACTTGGAATAAATTTGTGATCAATGATGGATTTGTGTTTCGAGCTAACCGTCTATGCGTTCCAGTTGGGTCCGTTCGTCTTTTGTTGATACAGGAAGTGCATGGAGGAAGATTGATGAGACATTTTGGAGCTAAGAAGACGGAGTATGTTTTGGCTTCACATTTCTTTTGGCCAAAGATGAGGAGAGATGTTGAGAGGTTTGTGGCACGCTGCACCACTTGTCAAAAAGCTAAGTCTCGTTTGAATCCACATGGTTTGTATATGCCTCTTCCTGTTCCTTCTATTCCTTGGGCAGATATTTCTATGGACTTTGTTTTGGGATTGCCTAGGACTAAGAGGGGGAGGGATAGTATTTTTGTTGTGGTCGATCGATTTTCTAAGATGGCACACTTTATACTATGTCATAAAAGTGATGATGCTATTCATATTGCTGACCTCTTTTTCCATGAGATTGTTCGTTTGCATGGTATGCCTTCTACTATTGTTTCAGATCGTGATGCAAATTTCCTTAGTCATTTTTGGCGCATGCTATGGAACAAGTTGGGTACAAAGTTATTGTTTTCTACTACATGTCACCCACAAACAGATGGACAAATGGAGGTAGTCAACCGCACTTTGGGTACAATGTTGAGGGCTATTTTGAAGAAAAATTTGAAGATGTGGGAGGAGTGTTTGCCACATGTGGAATTTTCATATAATCGGGCAACACATTCTACTACCAAGGTAAGTCCTTTTCAGGTAGTGTATGGTTTTAACCCCCGTGCTCCTATTGATATTTTGCCTTTACCTACTAGTGAGAGGGTTCACAGTGATACTAATGCACGTGCTGATTTTATTTTGAAAATGCATGAGACAACTAAGCACAACATTGAAAAGATGAATGAAAAGTATAGAATTGCTGGTAGCAAAGGTAGGCAAGAAGTGAAGCTTGAACCGGGTGATTTAGTTTGGTTGCACTTGCGAAAGGATAGATTTCCAGAATTGCGAAAGTCTAAGTTGATGCCTAGAGTTGATGGTCCTTTCAAAATTGTTGAGAAGATTAATGATAATGCATATAAACTTGAGTTGCCTTCCGAGTTTGGGGTTAGTCCCACGTTTAACATTTCAGATTTGAAGCCATACTTGGGAGAAGAAGATGATCTTGAGTCGAGGACGACTTCAATTCAAGAGGGGGAGGATGATGCGGACATCATTCCGTCGGATATACACAACAAGTTTCCATTGGTCATTCAAGGTCCAATCACAAGAGCTCGCGCATGACAATTGAATTTAGAGGTGAGTTCATTCCTAAGTTCTTCTTTATATGATTTTGAGAATAGATTGCTACGTAATGATTATATTATGATTAGGAACAATGGAGAGAAGGAAATACTTATAGAAGGACATAGAGTCGTGGAAGGTCAGCGAGGACGTTCAAGTCAAGGTGGAGGCTCAAACCAAGTCGACTTCGAGTCCGTTTTGGAGTCCAGGACCAGTCTGCATTAAAACGGGTGCCCAGGTTGCATACATGCTTAGATTGGGGCGTTCTTTATATGGATGGAAAGCTAAGAAGATAATCTTTCCAATGGTTCTGGTCCCATGTCCAAATTCATTATGAGTCATTGGGACTTGACCGAACAAGTTGACCTTCAGAATCTGTTCCGGCGCTGCGACGCCGTATTTGGGCCTTTGGGCCGTGTATCGTGTTGGAGCCCATTAGGGTTGCGTCAAGGGGTGCTTTCACGACCCTAAACTCCATATATCAGTAGTCGTCGCTATCTTTAGTTTTTGGGTTTTGCTTAGATTAATCTGTTAAGAACAGTTTTGGTTGCAATCTTCTTTGTTCTTGTTTGTGTCCTTCGATTTGCAAGCAGGGATTAGCCTTCTTGGCGAGGTCAACCGGGTTTCGGCATGGTTGATAACCAGAGGAGACGTGGTGCTGCGATTGCGGGGTTCAGGAACGTGCTCGTTCAAGAAGCCGGATCGATTTGTGTTGCACCTCCACCAAAATCGTTGATTATCAGAACCTTTCGGAAGATCGGGAACCCTAGTCCACATCAATGATGAGTCCGGCCCAGGTGGGGTTGGACGAAAGCCCGACACACCGATCCGGATTCCCCGAATCCCGCAATCTTAGCACCATACGCCCGAAGCACAACACACTGATCCGGATTTTTCCAAACCCCGCAATCTTAGCACCGCAACTCCGACGCACCCACTCGGGGAAAGGCCCAATCACCCTAAAAGACTAGTCTGATAGGGGAAGGGTGGCTCTCCCTTTTAAGGTGGCTTCCTCCTCCCAAGCTAAGCAAGGTGGGATTATTCAGAGGCTCACACGGTCGCCACCCGATTACAACTGGGCCACTCGGCCCATCTTGTTGCGTCTTTGCCAGTGGGTAATAGTGGAGGATGTCCTCATCATTCTCCCCTTCTTAACAAGGGCCCAGCTCTGATACCAAATGATGAGTCCGGCTCAGGTGGGGTTGGACGAAAGCCCGACACACCGATCCGGATTCCCCGAATCCCGCAATCTTAGCACCATACGCCCGAAGCACGACACACTGATCCGGATTTTTCCAAACCCCTCAATCTTAGCACCGCAACTCCGACGCACCCACTCGGGGAAAGGCCCAATCACCCTAAAAGACTAGTCTGATAGGGGAAGGGTGGCTCTCCCTTTTAAGATGGCTTCCTCCTCCCAAGCTAAGCAAGGTGGGATTATTCAGAGGCTCACACGGTCGCACCCGACTACAACTGGGCTACTCGGCCCATCTTGTTGCGTCTTTGCCAGCGGGTAATAATGGAGGATGTCCTTATCACCTGGGGCGCCTCTGGGTGTGGCGGTTGCTGGGGCACGGACCTAAGGCCGACAGTTGGGGTACAGGACCCAAGCAGAGACCGAGCACGAGCTGCAACGACAACCTCCTGGGCAAGAAGTTGCGGTGGCATCGAGTGTCACGGTGGCGGTCCTGGTCGAGCGAGTCGGAAAAGGTGGTGGTGGTCAGGGAGGCCGGGGTGCCAAGTGGGCAAGAGGAGGAGGAGGAGGGGAATGACATGTGTTATACTCGATTTTGCGGTGAGGGATACAATTCAATCTAGAGTAAAAAGATGAGGAAGGTGAAATAAGCATATTCCTTTGCTATCCAAGCATCAATTGTGTGGTGCTGGGTGCAATATAGTTGGTCAAATGGGTCGTGTTAAGCCCGAGCACGGCCTTACTTTCTCCGACCCAAGCACGGCACAGCACACAAGTCTATGGGTGGAGCCGGCACGGCTTGGGCCAGCACCTTAATAAGCCCATGGGCCGTGCCACCAGCAAGTCCGTGTCGTGCTGGGTCGGATCATCCATTTGGCCTTCTATAGGCTGCAACTTGCTAGGTCTAAGGCCCCATTCGAATGGTTCAGACCGCTTTTTAGTGACACGCAAAATGAAACAAATTATGCACAATTAAATATTAACAATTAGTACAAACTAAAAATTAAATTTATTTGATTTTTTAAGAAACTATTCAATAAAAAAATACATATACAGTTTAATAGTTTAATAATTCAGGAAGTATGCTCAGAAAAAAAAAAGAGGCAATAGTCATCCCGAGAAGCTGAAGAGAACATCAAATTCCAACAAACTTCTGCAAAAGTTTCAGGAGCTTTCGGAATTTTTAAACCAGCAATAATAATGTAGGAGGGCCGAGTTTGAATTGTGCCCGTGACTTGCGCATGCCGACGTTGTTCTTATTATACAGTTATTATACAGTGCTAAATCTTCAATGTTTTTAAACTCGAAACACTTTTTTCCTTTTCTTTTTCTCTATTTTTTGACACCTACTTCAGTACTTCGTATATTTTTGGCAAGCTCAGTAGTGGGCTATTGGCCAGCAGTGCAAGTGTGTACAACGCTAAAGCTATTATTGCAGTCGCACCAGGTCTGACAGAAAAAAATGCGCCCTTTTCTCCCTGCAGCTTCACGCACCAACAACGTACACCTTCTTGATTCTTGCAGTGTGACCCAGCCACCGCCACAACTAAAAAAACAAAAAAGGACGACCTTCTCTTGGAAGATTTACCCAGGCTATTAATCTGAAGATGAGTGTTTCAAATTAGAACGACATTTTTCTTTCATAAAATTCTATAAGCTCTTGGAGTTGGAAAGTGATTGATGGCTCAGATCATTTCTATTATCGTTTGTACCGGTAGTAAAATACTACTCCCTCTGTTTTATATTATAAGTCGTTTGACTTTTTTCTAGCCAAACTTCTTTAAGTTTGACTAAGTTCATATAAAAACATGTTATTATTTTTAACCCAAACCAAATATATTATCAAAATATATTCTATGTTAGATTAAATGAAACTAATTTAATATTTTAGATGTTGCTAATTATTTCTATAAATTTAATCAAACTTAGTAAAGTTTGACTAAGAAAAAAAATCAAACGACTTATAATATGAAACGAAGGTAGTATCTCACTCTATGTTGCGTCGAGACCTTGTATTTATAAAGTATATTTAGGTCAACGGGGAATAATTATAACTCATCAGTGCCTTTCAGTGATATGAAAAAGATAAATGGCAAAACAATTCAGGCTTCAGAACAGGGTAAATAAAACGAAGGGTAAAACAATTCACATTACTGAATAGCACTAACCAGTGATGACAATAAACATTGTCATGTGCCATGTTAAACCTGGAGATCAAGCTTCTGAAGCATATTTTCAGCTATAGCCATGAAATGGCTACTAGCATTGTAGGGCATGCATGGACCTCAAGGCAAGTTTGGAAGAGCATCCCTGCCTTGGCAACCTCAGCTACTGCATTCTATTACATCCGATCCTTTGCTTTCTTCCCCGGAATAGTCCACGGATCGAATTCCAAACCCGTTCGTACGTGAGAAATTCGATCATATATCTAGCTCCCCTCGAACTGAACCTCGCGATCGATCACAAACTCACCCCAAGAAATAAATCCAACATCCGACGGACGCCATGGATGCAGCTCTTCTCTCGGCTTCGACAGCGCCATGTCGTCATCAGCAGCATCGTCTTCTTCTTCTCCCGTCGGCGTTGCACTCGCACGGCGGCTCGCCGGCGCCGGCGGCGGGGGTGAGGGGACGAGTGCGTGTGAATTCTCTGTTCGGCGACGGCGGCGGCGGAGGAGACGGGTTCCGGGCGGTGAGGAGGCTGGTGAAGCTCAACTCCGCCGTGCAGAACAGGAGCGTCAGAGAGTTGCTCGAGCTCGCCGGCGACGAGTGCCTGTATTTCTTCGGTAGAGTCTCCTCCATTGATGTTTCACAAATGGGCAAGGTACAAATTAACTAGGTGGACATATATATATATATGGAACCAATACTCTCTCTCTCTCTCTCTCTCTCTCTCTCTCTTCAAAACAAAAGGAATCAATATTCAACCCTAGAAAAAAAATGGGGTTCTTTTCAGGTGAGTGATTGCTCTGTTTTGAAATTAGAAAATATTGTGGTTCTTAAGAGGTAAGGTAGTATACCGATTATTTTAGAATGAACTTTAGTACCTTGGTTATATCAGAGGTACCAAATTTAGCACTCAAAACTATGATATCTCCCAGTATCTCGTTTAGGACCGTAAAATCACTCTATCAAGTAATTGGCATAGCTGTCTCTATTGTTCAAATTTTGACAAAAAATCTTCAAAAGTCCTCAATTAATCAGTTTAATAAAAACAATATGGTTAGATTTATAGAAGATATGAGGTAGCATCCAAAGAGTTTGGAACAAATAAAGGGCAGCATTTTTGACACATTTCGTGTTTTAACAGAACATGTTTCTGCTACTCCACGCAATGATGCTTAGGCACCACGTATCGTTCGTTCTCAAGCCGACTGAGAACGAAGGCTTCGACCTGGGCGTCAAATGGTCTCTAGGTTTGTTCAGAAATAACCTCACCTGAATTGGCTTGGTTACTGCTTTACAAATTAGTTTCAGAACAAAATTACTGCATTTAACTGTGTTTTGCCTTGCAGAATGGAAGGGCAAGAAGCTGCCTTGGGACCTAGACTGCAACATCACCACCAATCACGTCTACAGGGGCATGCTGCTCATCAAGTAAACTAATTTCAGATTATTATTTTTCAGTGTCTGATTAAATTGAACCTTGGGTCAACTTGTTACTATTTGGCTTACCCAGTAGTATAAACCATAATTAGCAATTCAGCAATATACATGTGAACATTTTTACAGAAGTGAACAATGTTGGATTTACGGCAGAAAAAAAAAAAGAGGTGAAGAAACTGACAGGATTGTGTTCTTGTTTTGTTGTTGCAGTGAAGTGAACAAGGTTTATGTGCCACTACTTCAGAGGATTCTTCAGATAATTCACCAGGCAAGTATTTACAGTGCAGAAACATGCTAGCATACAATAAAACTTTCTTGACCAAAATCCAAACACCTTAAAATTTTAACCTTTTTTAACCGCTGCAGAATTTGGATGCGGTAATTTTGACCTTGGCGAATAAGCTTCTGCCGGAAGGTACTCTTGATGAGAGTAACAGAAGGACAATAGTCGCATGTGCCATCATTGGTTTGGTGGTCATGGTAGTGTTCTACAATATGTTCAAGAACTTGTAGGTCTATTGGGACAGCAAGAACGCTTCATAAATCCTAAGCATGGTCTACTGTGTAGAGCTACAAGAACATGTTGCAAATAATCATCAGTAGATGTAGAACTGGTGACAAGGTGAAGTGACACAGATTCTGAAACACCATAGCACTATGCAAAACACTTCAACTGATGCGTATAAGCAAAGGCTGCAAGAGTGCCTGATGATGGTTAGGAGCAACAACCATTCATTAATACGATGGACAGGAGCAAATGATAAATGTGTTGATGACAATCTAAAACTGTAAATTTAAATTAAGCATCACCGACAACATAATATAGGGAGAGCACAGGTATCCTTTTAACAAGAGCACTAACAATGTAAGAGGCTTTCAAGTAACAAAGGTGAAAGCAACTACTTACCATAAAACACACCTATGCTTGCTGATTTTTACATCAACCAAAGTTCATCAGCTTTAACTTTGCTTCGGTGCTGCTTTCTACTCAGTATTTAACAAGCTAGAAATTCAAGATAGCCTACCACATGTGACTCTTCCAAGAAGACTCGACTACATAATATGCAACAACTATCATTCTTTTTCCTTGCTACTGTGAAGAGATTAGCCTACAGCCTTTTTTCTCATAAGTAAATCAGTTTGATGGATACAAAGCATAGAATAAACATTTTCAGCATTTTCTGTTGTTTCATCAGCGCCTACTACCAGGATGTTAGACCAACTAGAGTCCAGTAAGACGATTCATCTGCAAAACAAAACAAAACAAAATACCATCAACTTCTGTCTTAACATATAAGATATGCAAACTTTCCCACCTAAGAACCATTATAATAAAATTAAGGTACAAACTTGGTGCAAGGAACAAACAGGGAAGTAGCAGATCCAGTTACTTTAAGAAATTCTGGTATCGATTCAACATCTTCCTATACTAACTAGGAGTTGCAAGCATGGATGGATGTCATCTAGCAAACACTAAGCAGTGCAAGTCTCAATACATGATGATGTTCTGAAAGGAAATAACTAACCAGTTAGAGCTTGTTAGGTTGCTTGAAAAGGTGTTGTGACAGCAACTCCGAAACACTCACGGCAGTTAGACTTTCACATCCAAAGAGTTGTTTAAGTTTTGAGTCGCACAATATCATGGTGGGATTTGCTGGATCCTGCAACAAATCAAGCAAGATAGATATAAGGCTGAATCCGCAGTAGTTTAATTGAACTAGAACAGAAAGATACAAGGATCAGTCACAAATATAAGCACAAGCAATTTATACATTATGGTTTATGTTAATGAAATCCTGGATGGAAAATATAAAATCTCTTGCTAACCAGATGACTATGAAAAATCCAACCTATAAATGCCTAGCAGCAACCTCTTGTCTTCATCTAGGTATGCCAACAGGCAGATTTTCAATAACTACCATCCTGGACAATCTCCATGAACAGCAAAACAAACTAATATGGAGAAACTAGAAGTGGTGAATTCTTTTACATCATGGATAAAATAGACCACAAACTAAGAGCAGCCAATACGTATATTCAGATTTTGCTTATGCTCTGATTTATCATTCATTACCTTCTTAGGTGGCAAACCACTAGTATTTATTTAGCTATGAATGGGACACTAAAGTAAGGGGGAAGGTGACTTAAATGGGACATGCTTTGCTTATGCCTCACTCCTGTCAAAGGTCAAAAGATACAATAAACCAACTTGCACACCAAAGCAACTTGCGAAATCCTCGCAAATGGCTACACTGGATTTTATATAAGGTATGATAATCTATACAAAATTATATTGACCACCATGTACCAGTTCTGAGTTCAAAAATGAAAAGCACATGGGAATATACACCCAACAACTTATATCCGATACAACCACCATATGCATCTAGTTGATCAACCACCAACAACCATTCTACCAACCAACAAACAAAAGAAAAACTAAAAAAGAGAACAGAAAGTGAGAGATCTGCCAAGAAAATCCAAATAGACCAAGAAGGGCATCCAGTCGACAAAATTCAGTTCATGAATCAGATCAGAAAAATCTACAGGCATATAACAGCATTGATACGAAATTAAAGAGCACTATTATCCATATCTTAGCACTTACATTTGTTCCCTAGTAAGTAGTTCTTAGTTCTAACTACCTCACATCAACTTGATATGCTTTGATCCTATAACACAATTTAGGTACTCGTTTATAACTGAAATATGCATTACCTGTTGTAGTTCTCCATGGTTGGACATTTGAAATGACCAACAGCACAACAAATTCAAATGAGATGATGAGAACTATGTAATACATAAAAGTTTGGTGATAATCACTAACCTCTAAATTATTGCTTTTGATGTGGTCCCAAACACGCTTAACAGCCTCAGACGAGGGCATCTCTCTCTCTCCAGTCCCAAAAAAGCTTGCAAGAGCATCAGACACGATAATTGGAAGCTGGTTAGCATCAGTTTCAGCAGGAGAAATGGGTTCACTGTCAACAGGCTTCAACTTCTTTGAATCTCGATTTGAATCTTCTGCAAGAATTTTGAGCACTTATTCCACAAATAAAAGCTTGATTATTTTGCAGAACAAAGCTGGAGAGTGAAGAAGACCTACTTTTTGCCTCAAGTGGTCTAATATGCTTAGCTAAAAGCTTGTTCATCTTGAACATATCAGTGCTATCTGTCTCGAAGACTAGACGCAGCTCATCATTGCAGATAATCTTTCTCTTATTGTTTGGGTCTTGCAAGTTGTTCCTGCGAATGTATGCCCAAAGCTGCTTAACGATCTGCAGTTGATTTGCGACATCAGGGTTTCATACATGATGTAATAGTTAATACAAGAGAATTCACTAGAGAGGTGGGTCAGCAGAACAAACCTCAGTTCTAGCCATGGTTGGTTCACCAACAATAGCTTGCAGCTCAGGAGAAACACCACAGACTTTGTTTAGCCCACCTGGACCACCTCTTCTCTTTACTCCAGTACTCACGCTGGTTCGTAAACACGACCAAGGAAAAAAGGGTTCAATGAATAGACTGAGGAGCAGTAAAATATGCTAGCATTTAGCAAGATAAGGGACACATTTATCTCTGTCATAAGCTGTACACCGGATTTCATATCAGGAACATTCTTCCATACAGACACACTGATGTTTCTTGGACATTATGTCTGAACAAGCACATGCCGAATAGCAAATCTAAGAGAAGTTCCTTTTTTGAAAGTCAATCTAAATGAAGTAAACACAAATAATATGATTTGAAAGTTAATCAATTGGAGTAAACAAACATGACAAATATGGTCTGGCGGTTATATTCCAGTTTCCAGCTGAAATAATATGGAAAATCCATTTGTTTAGCACAATGAACTTTATCGTTACGATTCTTAGTTTCTAAGAGGCCAAAGGAGGTTGCTTGCATGGCAATCATTTTGATGAGAATGACGGGATCCATTATTGCCCCCCAACAAGTTCAGAGGCATTAATTATGCTGGTATGGTTGACATCCCTACGGCAGTATTCAAAGATTTTCTCAAGTACACTAGAAGTGATTCCACAAGCGTCCGTGGACATTAAAGATGTAGTACAAGCAGGCAAACCAATTGAATCGCTCGGAAACCAGTTCCTTCCAGATTACCCCACCCCCACTAAATCAGTCGAAGTAATCATAATAAATCTCTCGATCCACAGTAGTAAAGATTCAACTCATCAAGAACTATGTGACCGGAAAAGAGAAAAAAAAAAGTAGTAGCCCTTTTTAGTCTTAACCTAACCTCAATGCGCCATCCAAATCTGAAAAATCGGAGAACAAACCTAAAAAATGAACATCTAACCCAAACCCTAACTCGAAGCGAAGGTATGGGAAATCGAAGAGTAAACAAAGTGTGGGAGGCACCACCTCTCTTTCTTCGAGGCCGCGGGCGCCGTCGCCGCCGCCGGACGCGGGCTCTCCACAACCGTGGGCGGCGCAGTGGCCACCGCCGCCGCCGCCATCTGCTGCTGCTGCTGCTGGTGATGATGCATCTGGACGAGCCTCTGCAGATGCGCCCCTTCGTCCTGCGGGAACGGCTGCCCGTACCTGTACGCCGCCGCCGCCACGCCGTACGGCGACGGTGGCGCCGCCCCCCCGCCGCCGCGTTGCTGGTACTGCTGCGACGCCGACAGGAACGTCTGCATCTGCTGCGCCGACGGCTGCTGCTGCTGGGAGAAGAAGTGCGGCCCCCCGCCGCCAGCCGGAGCGGACGCGGAGGCCGCGGAGGAGGTGAAGGGACCCGGCGGCGGCGGGGAGAAGAGGGCGACGAGGATGTCGCGGATGAGCGGGGCCTTGGGGGTGAGGTCGAGGCCGAGCTGGGGGCCGAGCTGTCGCGCCACGGACTCCGCCGATATGCCCCCCGCCGCCGCGACGGCCCCCGGGACGGCCGCCGCCTGGCGCACGAACGACTCCACGTACCTGGCCAGCTCCTGGTCGGACAACATCGGATTCTCTCCTCGGCGGCGGCGGCGGCGCGGCGGCTCGTCGGGTTTCTTTTTGAAAAAATTGAAATGGGGATCGCGGAGTTTTTTGGGGGTGGGTGGTTTTGTGGTTTTCTCCGGTGGGAGCTCAGGTCGGGATGGATGGATGAGGCCGTGAGAGAGGAAGGGTTGTTTTGCAGGTTAGCCCCTCGTTTTCTGGTTGGGTTACGTCTGTACCCCTGACTTTTCAAGCACCGTTCTATGGAGTGGGGAAAAAAAGTTAGCGGCCTTATCTCATCAATTGCCGTAACGGTTTATAAGTATGTGTAAAACTTTATATATATATATATATAACATCTTAAAAACTTAAAAAAATATTGAATATATTTCAAAATTAAGTTATATAATTTAAATTCCAGTGTTTACTTATTCTTTTGAGGGTGACCGATAGGATTATTAGGAAAAAATAGTTTTGACCTTCAATGTTGGTGGTTTCAATTAAAGTGTTGGATTTGTGGGTCACCCTATAATTTTTATTAATTTAAGTGAAGTAATGTAAAATGAAAATTGCACGATTAGCTATAGGTGGTTATTATGGAGTTATGCGTAATAAAAGAGTCACATCAAGTGGTGACACATATGATAAGTAACAATAATTAGTGTGAGGGGGCATAGAAGTAAGGAGGAACTAGTTGATTTTGTTCGTTACTTATATCTCGTGCTTTAACAGTCTATCCAAATGGATATCTATGGTTTTAGTGAAAATGATCGGAAATTTTCATGTCCTATGGAGATAGTAGTTGCGATATATGCAATGTGCTGCTATGGTGGGCGGTTAGCGTCGCAAGTAGTTCAACCATTAGCATGTAACTTACTACTAGTTCGTAGTTTATACCCTATATATAGGATAACTTCAATTGAAGATTTAACATCTCAAATTGATTCACTAAACAAATCCTAGGATTCCCTCTCTTCCAGTGCCAATTGCATTGATAAGTTAATATCAAAGATAATGTCGTTTAGCATTAATTCTTGAAAGCAGCTAAATTCATCACAGTAACATATATTATCTTACTTAGCGTAGCAAGTGTATACTCGTTGATACGATGGTCTTGTTAATTAATTTACCCACTTTGACAAAAATCCATAAAAAACGAATATGAACACCAATAATTGAGGACCTGATCGAGCTTTTTAAGCCTAATTAGTGCTGCTAACAGAAAAAACAAACCTTTTGATTCGCTAGAAATTTAACTACTGAGAAAGATATTATATGCAACTAGTCGAGCTAACTGATACTCCATGATAATTTTATCGACCCATACATAAGAACCGATATACAAGGAACAAATAAAATCTTACATGTGTACATCGCCCACCACTTCGAGCATATATCACTTCCTCCCTCCGTTCAAAAAATTATTGATATTTCTGCATATTTTTTAAAATGAATTTGGATCAAATTAATTTTGAAAAATTGTGTGAAAATAATAGCGTGTTTTAGAATGGACGTAGTAATAAGTACTCTCTCCGTTTTTTATTAGAAATCGTTTAACTGTTTTCTAGTATTTTTAAAGTTTAATTAAGTTTATAGGAAAATAAATTAGCATTTTCAACCTAAACCAAACATATTATCAAAATATATTTAATGTTAGATTAAATAAAAATAATTTAATATTTTAGATGTTACTATTTTTAAATTTAATAAAATTTAATTAGAAAAAAGTCAAACAACTTGTAATATGAAACGGAGGTAACTGGTTAGAAAAATTAGCCGGAAAACCAAGGTCAGCTATCAGGCCTCGCTACCTACACAGGTCAAACCCACCAAACAACACCCAAAAAAAAACCTTTAGAGAGAGAGAGAGAAAGGATAAAAAAAATGGTGAAACCCCATCACAAGCTGCCACACACACAGCCAGAGAGGGTCCAAACCGCAAAAGCGCAACGGCGTTTGGCACCGCAAGACGCAAACGCAACACCCAGGGGAGTTGGCAGAAGCGCACCCCCTCCTCGCCGTACACAAAACCTCCCCTGCACCCGGTCCACCCTCCTGTCCCTGCACCACACCCCCGGGCCCCACGCGTCAGCGAGTCACATCCACCCTGCTCGCAGTCGCAGGGCAGCTGCATTGCAGTGTTTACCGTTTCTGGTTTCTACTACTACCTGCATTGCATGGCCAAGTTGTTGTGTATCGATGCAGCTTGCAGTGCCATATCACGCGTGCGTCTGTCAAGCAAGCAAGCACAGTACCACAAACACCTTTTGATCATAGCAGCAGCAGAAGCTTGGATTATCAGTTCTGAATATGTTTGTGATGAAGTGCTCCTGATCTGTAGTACTACTCTACAGTAGAAGAGATCAGAATGATCCGTGCTCAGTTCTCAGCTGTGCGCAGTAGAAACAATCTAACGACGCTTTGATTTGTAAGAAAAAAAATTTGGAAATTTTGTGGATTTTAAAACCTACAGGAGATATTACTAAGAAGGATTTTTGGTCCTATGAAAGAAATGATTGAATCATATCCCTTCCTTTGAAATTTATATGGAATGAAAAAATCTATAGAGATTTCGGAGAAAGTTCAGGAGTTCTAATCTCTTCAAATAATTTTCTTTGAGTTTATCCCTTTTATTTAATTTTCGTGTTTTTTCCACGATCTGTTCAAATAATCATTCTCCTTTTTTTTCTATATTTTGTAATCTTTGTTTGGACTTGTATTCCTGTCATAATCCTACATTTTTCCTATTTCTTTAAAAAAAATCGAATCATGAGTTTGAAAGAAGGCCTAATAGAAACACATAACAGATAAGTCATGTTGAGAGGTTTTCTTGGATGGGCGATTGTTGGCAGAAACAGGAGATGTAAATCATTTCTATTGCAAAAAAAAAGTTGGGAGTTTTTCACTGATTCACATTCCATAAAAATCCATCTTTTCAGCCTGGTTATTCCTGAGAGCAAGTTTAAGTTTAATAGTATAGCTAACTATTGGATATTAGCTCGTACTAAAACTAGCAATTATAATAGGGTTTTTTTTCGAACGGTCAGGCCGTTGCTGACGTTTTATATATAAGAAGAAAGTGTCCCATTTTAAGGAGAAACGAGTCCAAACCTTAAACCTTACAATACACAGTTAATTAGGGAAAACTTGGCAAAAACCACGATTACCACAACACACCACCAACAACACCCACACTAGCCTGATAACATGACGAAACCCAACGCGGGCATTGTTGCCAAGCTTGTTGTAGAAGCGACACGCTGCTCCGACTTTGCAACAAAGTGTCATCGTTGCCAAGTTTGCCGCCTCACGCACAACAGCTTTGACTTCACAACAGGCACATCCTCGTTGCCAAACTCACTGCCAAAATAGACAAGCAGCTCCGACTTCCTCCATTGGACATCAGGCAAAGCCCCCAATGCACTACCTCCTACACACTACGGGCACCAACACACTTAGAAAGAGGATGCAGGGTGTCATTGTTGCCAAGCTTCGTCACACCCAACGGAACAGCTCCGACTCCATCCAGCAAAGTCGAACAAAGAGTAGTGATCGTCCGCCGCATAGAAGGAAGCGAAGCAAAGAAGACAAGGGCCTCATCAAACATGCAAGGGCATGAGAGCTTCGAAGCCGATGCAGTAGTCCACCAATGGCCACCATGAATCGATGTAGGGGAGGAAGAACAACACCATAACAACGCCTCCAAGAAGGGAAACGGCGTCTAAAGATGTCGTCATCGTCAATCTAGCCAATTGCCTAGCACAGCTTTCGCCGGTGATTCCCCGTCCAGCCCCACAAGACCAGCCAGTGAATTGATCACCGACAAACCACAAAATTGTTCCTCCAAAGCCCAAGCCACCACCCGCCGTCTCAGGCCAAAGCTAACAGGGAGGCAACCGCCTCCACGCCATTGTCATTCAATATTGTGCAAGCCGTGCCTCCACCCTTCCCCTAGAGCTCCCCACGACCAGAACTAGAGCGGTTTGGACATAGGAGGGGAGGAGCTCCAAGGATAGAAGGATGCCTGGCTGACAAGAAGGAGATGAGTCGTCGCCGAGACCAACTGCTTCCTTGCACACCGTCATTAGCCAGTGGCCTCTGCAACCGACGCCATCACACCTGGGAACAATCCAAGTACCCTAGACTGTACCGGGGCGTCGTCAAACCCTTCTCCCACCCATCTGCTCAGAAGCCATCACCGGCAGCCAGACAGGAGGAAGAAACAACCCGCGCTGATATTCCTTCCAACCCCGTTGCCGCTGACAAGCTCCACCTCCTGCCCCGTTGGCAGGAAAGCAAGAGGGGTAAGGGAGAGAGAGAGCTGCCTCCGATGCCACACCATCCTGTTGACGATGAAATTTGGCGAGCATGTGAATCGGAGTCAAGATCCAATCCAAAGCGGTTTTTAAAATATGCGGAGATCTCAGAAACAGAGTGTGCATCGGCTGAAAGTCTGTATCGGCCGATACTGAGTTCAATACGGCTGGCCAATGCAACCGATATTGGTAAGTTTGGTTTCATGATTAATGTCGGATTCAAATAAAGGGCTTCAGTGATATTGCCAGATAAGGATAGAATCCAGGATAGATAATTATATCTATTAATTAGGATATTATATAATTTCCTTAGATATATTTTCGGTAAGAGTTCGCCTAAGGGACTTGTTCGTTGGTTAGAGTTGTATTAGGAAAGTATGAGTCGTGTCCGTTATGGACAAGGTTGTATGTTCAGGTATAAATATAAGCCCGAGGTCTTGTAAATAATTAACACCAGTTCAATATACTCTCTGTGCATCACCACCTTTTGTTATTTTTTTATTTCAACGAGTTCTTGCTTTCAAGTCAAGCTGCATCGGTTTCAATCTTCAGTAAGAGGTGAAGCTTGTTATGGAGGTTTGTGTTATCGGGATTAGTGCTTACATCTTTATGACACTCTAATCTTATTTTCGTGAAACACCGAGTTATCATATATGTTATATAATCTAGATTGACAATATCTTCTACTTGTGTCGGCTGGTTTCTATTTAGACTTTAGCTGATAATAGCTAGATTATCTTGTTGATATAGATTATATAATATATCCACCATCCTGAAATGGCAATCATCGGCTTGATCATCTAGATGTTATGTTTCTTTTCATACTTAGTGTTGCATCAGTTAAGTTTGATCTACTAAATCGTGCTTAGAACCATGATCTCTAGCCTGCCTCATGGTTGTTAATAAGGATAGTATCGGGTTTTCAGCCGATCTTATTTGGTACAGTTGTTTTACTTTGATTTATATCTTGTTTAATATATTGTATCTGCCTCTTATATCAGGATCTCAACTATTCAAATATATTAAGCTTATTATCAATCTGGTTGATATTAGTTTAATATATTTATTATAAGATGATATCCTAGTATAAGGTAGTATCGGAACTATAACCGATACAAGGTTAAATTTGGACATCGGCTATGACATGAGCATATACAATCTTTATTTCATGTTATTTTAGATCTAGACAATTTATATTGTCTCCTTTAAGTCCAATCTATCCCAATTGCTGATTTCTAAAATAATATTGATACATGGATTATATAATGTTGATCTTTATAGCCGATGAATCAAGTTTAGGATTTATTCATGTTTACAAATATATTTCACAGCCAATTCACCTGTCCTGCATCGGCTAGGTTTACAATACAACATCGGCTTTCTAACCGATCGGCTATCGTCTACTAACAATTTTCTACTATTTATTCTTGTTGATTGTAGGATCAAATTAATTGGCACGCCCTAGAACCCGAAGGCAAGCTTTTGGACCTGCACTAGAGTAAAGCAAATATCTCAGGGCAGTGTGTATTTTTTTGCATCAACACCTCTCCTCAACAGTCATTGGCGCCACCGCTCCCAGTCGGATGGCCAGCCATCACCGACGCCTCAAGCCCTGCCCCTACGCATGCCCAACTCCGTCGAGCTTAGCCTCCCTGTGCAACCCTCACGCCAAAGAGGCACTGGAGCCCGTCGAGGGCACGCTAATGGGGAGCCAGATCCGGCCACCCACCTCGCTGCCGAGCTCCCCTCGCTATCCCTGCCGTCGCAAGACACCACCGGATTCGGTCAGGAGACCCAGACCTAGGCGGCGCAGTGCTCGCCCTGCTGCCTTGGTGCCCCACCCGCAACTGCCAGCATCATCACCGCCGGCAACTGCGGCGCTGATGTTAGCCGGATCCGCCCGTTGCTGCTACCCTCCGCGCTGGATCCGCTCACAGCTGTCATCCTCCCCCACCAAATCCGCACGCCGCTGCTATCCCCCGCGCCGAACCCACCCGCCATGCTGCCGTCCTGCTCGCAACACCACCACGCCGTGCGGTCGAGAGATGGCCCCACCACTGCTATCCTTGCCATCGCGCATTTTCCAGCAGTGGCGAGGGGGAAGGGAGGGAGGTAGTGGATTGGAGGTGCGACGGCGTCGGTCGCCGCCCGTGTCGCCCTTCACGAGCGCATGGGGGCCTCTCCGTTACATGTATAATAGGTTAACTATAAGATTACCTCTATTTTTTCTCCATCTCTTTCTCTCACTATGAATTAAATGTAAATATTTTGGAGTAAGTGTATAGCTAGCTCTTGCATGAGAGTCAACACTACTCACTCTTCTTTATTTATCTTCCACGAGTTTATAGTTGGTTTATAGCTTACTATTATCTTTGCTCTGATGAAGGCATGATCATGATTCAGTTCTTGATCCTGTTTCTGTTCTCGATGGATTTGTTCATGTGTAGTGGTAGATTACTTACTCAGGTTTATCTTTTCGATTTCAAAGTAAAATCGCTCCTCACCGGTTTATCGAAATCCAACTGAAAACCGGTAAAAACCAATAAATTTCAGTTAACACCGTACGGAAAACCAGCTAATACCGATCGGTTTTCACAAACCGAGATGTAGCGGTTTCACGGTCGGTTTTTTGAACCTCTTACTACTACTACTATTACTGTCCAGTAGGAAAAGGAGAACATCCGTATATCCGCATGGCATGCAGAATCTTCTTGGTCCACGGTCTCCTCTGCACTCCGCACAATAGCTTCCCTTTTGCTTTCTCGTTCTTTCTTTCTTTCACGCTGCTCTTTTTTTTGCATGTTCCAAGGTGAGCAGTTCTGGAATTCGGGCGTAGGATTTGTCGACGCAATCATTGAGCCACAAAAATGCAGATGTTCCTCCTGCGAAAATGGACCCGTCGAAGACGAAATTTGTTTCTGCCTTTTGGGTCCAACGAAACGAAACAAACTTGGAAGCTGGTTGGGATTTGATGGTGAAGAATTTGTTCATGGCGAACAAGGTTTTGGTCCATGGTCAAAATTCAGAGACTGTGAATTGGTCCCTGGCCGACTATTGTAGTAGCTTTCTTGTTTACCAAATCGAGAGGCTGAGGAAAGAAAGGACTAGTTCGAAAAAAAAGAAGAAAGGGCCTCATCGTTTTTTTCTCTACAACGAATCAGCCCGAAATTTGAATTTGAAAACTTAACTTTAGAATTAATTTTAGGATATTATCGACATGTTCTTTAACAATGTATTTTAAACCGTTAAGGATGTATATATATAAAGTTTTATTTACAAATTATTTTTTTCATCCGCTAATAGCTCTTAGCCAAACGATTGGACTGAAAGAAACTTCATGCCTGGTTGGGAGGGCCAGTTTTTGAAGGCTACAGTTTGAAAGTCTCTACATTTTTTCGTTCTGGCATATAAAAATTGAACTTTTCTTTCTTTAAGATTTTTAGCTGTAAACACAACTTTAATACTATGCAGCTGGGTATCTCTTGCTTGTGGTTCTTCCTTGAGAGTACATATGATCAGTATTCAGACTTTCAGTATGTCTGAACATGGGCCATGCGTGTAATGGAGAAGAAAAAGAAAGCCCAGTAGCCCACCTTTCAGGTTCTGTAACATGGAACAGATACCATGAACTCATCAGAATAACGAGCAAGGTTCAGACTTCAGAATTCAAAGCGATAAGGTTGCATGAACAACCAATCTTTTCTCGGCTTCAGCTACAGCTAAAGCCTCACTCAAGTCTCAACGGCCAAGCTAAAACCAACCTGACAGAAGATAGTTCATACGAAGGCGAAAAAAATCGAAGTGTATAACTGAATTGCCCGAATTTTTTTTCTCACGGTTTAAAGGAGATAGTTCATGCTAAGGCAAAAAAAATATCGGAGTAAAAGTGAATTGCCCGATTTTTTCTCACGATCTAAGCTTGTCAGTACAGCTCGATTCCACCTGCACTAGCTATCACCTTCCTCCCATCCGTTCGTGGCCTCGCCGTCATCATCTCTCTCACCTTCTCCAAGCATATGGCGATTACAATTTAATATCATCTTTTGTCTCGACCTCACCCTCTGAAAAACGAAGGGAGAAGAAAAAAAAATTGCTGGGTTTCCACGGACACCGCAAGCAAGGTGGGAGGGGATAACATCCGACGTGGATGCTCCCGCGCCCTTGGCTTGCAGATTGGCTCCGCTTGGACTCAACCGAACCTGTCATTTTTCTCACTCACTCCCTCACAGGCCACAGCTCTATCGCCTTAACCAGCCAGCAAAGCAAAGCGAAACCGGATATTTCTCTCCCCTTAATTTCGAGCTCCAATTTCTGCTCAAACAGTCGATCCCCTGCACCTTGCTTAACTAATTTATCTCTGATGCAAGCTTTCAACAAAAAGAAAAAAAATAATTTCTGATGCAGCTAGCTAGCACCTTATCAGATACAGGAAAATTAAGCGAACGACCAGACATCCGATAAAGTTGGAACGATAAAACGGATATATGTATGGGATTGACGAAGCCGGATTACTGTGCATGAGTAGTCGTTACACACTGTCAAAATCCGTGCACTTTGTTAGCTTGCGATGCCAGTGATGGCTCCAGCTAGAGCTAGAGCTCGTAGCAGCTAAGCACCACTCCATAAGGCGAGCTACGAGGGCCTCACGAACAGAGGGCGCCGGCAAGGCCCCTTATCTGCCACGTCGGACGGGTGTGGCCCCCACGAAAGGACACCATGGCTCCCTATATAGCCTTCTTCATCACCCTATCCATCCTCCCTGCCTCCTCCTTCGCACGTATTTCGCATACGTGCGAAAAAAAACCGCTCTTTCTCCTCATCATCATCAGCACAAGAACGGGGAGGCTTCAGCTTGAACGAGGTACGTGTACACAACCATCTCCATTAGTTTCTCTTAGATCATCGTCGATCGAAGGTGTACAAGTAAATTTCAGTTCAGCCATTGTTGGATTTTGTATGTGCAAGAAGAAAACTTAAGAGTATGTTCAGAGAAATTTTGCTTTGTTATTGTTTAGAGCAACTTGAATTTGCAAAACAGAAAGCCAGTAGCGCATGAATTGATTCTCGATCTCGCTTCTTCCGGATAAGCACGAGTTAATCTGCCAAGTAGGATCAGAGTACGTACTAATAGTCGTTTCTTTAATCTCAAAAAAAAGAAGAAGAGAGGACTAATGGTTTCCTTGGATAAGTGAAACTGTCCAAATTGATAACGTCTTCTGCGTTATTAGTGACAAGTAGTACTAGCAAGTACACTCCTGCTTTGTTTTTTCTTTTGAGATAGTAGTGTACTGTTATGTCTAACTAAAGGCATGTATTAATTATATGTTTGCTCTGTTATATAGTCGGATAATTAGAGAAAAACAATTAACAAACCGTATATAGTACAACTAAAATGAGATTATCACCTGGCGTTTTTCATACTGGAACAGTTTCAGATGATTATTAGGCTGGAGTTTTTATTGTTGTGGCCTTGTGGGCCGAATATTTCTTTTTTGTTTGGACCTGATGGGCCTTGTTTGTGTGGACAGGGAGATGGCGGACTACGTGTATGGGCCGGGGCGGAACCACCTGTTCGTTCCTGGGCCGGTGAACATCCCGGAGCAGGTGATCCGCGCTATGAACCGTCAGAACGAGGACTACCGCTCGCCGGCGGTGCCCGCCCTCACCAAGACCCTCCTCGAGGATGTCAAGCAGATCTTCAAGACCACCACCGGCACCCCATTCCTCTTCCCCACCACCGGTAACCCAACCAACCTACCTAGCTTCATCAATCGATCGATCATGTTCATGGTTAAGAGCGTAAGTGGCTAACTAACAAAAGCACAAATCCACTTATAAATTAAAATAAGTCGAATGATTTATTTTGACTTATAAGTGGGTTCGTGGATCAACCACTTACACCCTTATCCATGGCGGTGGCTGAAGACTGATTGCTTTGCTTGCAGGGACGGGGGCGTGGGAGAGCGCGCTAACGAACACGCTGTCACCGGGGGACAAGATCGTGTCGTTCCTGATCGGGCAGTTCAGCTTGTTGTGGATCGACCAGCAGCAGCGTCTCAACTTCAACGTGGACGTAGTGGAGAGCGACTGGGGCTACGGCGCTGACCTTGCCGCCCTCGACTACAAGCTCCGCCAGGACCCCTCCCACTCCATCAAGGCCATCTGCATCGTTCACAACGAGACCGCCACCGGCGTCACCAACGACCTCTCCGCCGTCCGCAAAATCCTCGGTAACACCTCAATTAAGCTTTTATTTCTTTCTTCTCTTCTTTCTCTAGATGAATTACTCATGCTCATCCATGGCGATGACGGACGATGATACCCGCAGACAAGCACAGGCACCCAGCGCTATTACTGGTGGACGGGGTGTCGTCGATATGCGCGCTGGACTTCCGCATGGACGAGTGGGGTGTGGACGTGGCGCTGACAGGTTCGCAAAAGGCGCTCTCGCTGCCGACGGGTCTGGGCATCGTGTGCGCGAGCCCCAAGGCACTGGAGGCGAGCAAGACGGCCAAGTCGGTGCGTGTCTTCTTCGACTGGAAGGACTACCTCAAGTTCTACAAGATGGGCACCTACTGGCCCTACACCCCCTCCATCCAGCTCCTCTACGGCCTCCGCACCGCTCTCGACCTCATCTTCGAGGAAGGCCTCGACAACGTCATCAAGAGGCACAACCGTCTTGGCACTGCCACCAGGTCGGTCGCTGATGAAATTTAACGTTTAGGGTAAGATTCGGTTAAATTTTTGAACGTGAGATTCTGACAGTGGTGTCTGCGTGACGTGTTTAGGCTGGCCGTGGAGGCGTGGGGGCTCAAGAACTGCACGCAGAAGGAGGAGTGGTTCAGCGACACCGTCACCGCCGTCGTCGTGCCGCCGTACATCGACAGCGCCGAGATCGTCAAGCACGCCTGGAAGCGGTACAACCTCAGCCTCGGCCTCGGCCTCAACAAGGTTGCCGGCAAGGTGTTCAGGATTGGCCACCTCGGCAACCTCAACGAGGTCAGTACACATACATACACACTCTTTTGGTGCATTTCACTGCAGATTTGCAGCTCAATCAATTCCAGCAACGGTCAACATCTGATTGGCTTATCCATTTGTGTGATTGAATAACTCTGCAGCTGCAATTGATGGGTGCTCTGAGTGGAGTGGAGATGGTGCTCAAGGACATCGGCTACCCGGTGAAGCTCGGCAGCGGCGTGGCGGCGGCGGCGGCGTACCTGTCGAATTCGACGCCTCTCATCCCGTCCAGGATCTGAGAACACAACGAACGAAGGAAGGAACAAAGCTCAGCTGCGATGGTTCTGCAGCTTGGCAGAACGGAACAGTGGCGATAAATCTTATTGCATATACTTTGGTCTCTGTATGTAAAGTTAAATTTTTATACGCTCCATTCAGCTCTATGCTAAGGAGTAGTATAATTTTGTGAACGTACTGCAGCTTTACTTAATTAATCTTGAACCTCGATGTATACAACAGTGAACAGTTAAATTAATCATCATTCCCTAATGCCTCTTTTAACTATAGATCGATCGACTAATCTGTTTCTTTCTTCTTGTTCAATTCATAACAAAAGTACTTACTCCGTTGTTTTATACTGTAGTCGCTTCGCTTTTCTTTTCTAATCAATTTTTTAAGGTTGATCAAGTTATAAAAAATATAGCATTATTTCTAATAAATAATATATTATCAAAATAGGTTCAATATTTAATGAAACTAATTTAATAATTTATATACTATTTTTTTATAAATTTAATCAAATCTAAGAAAGTTTGATTAGAAAAAAAATAATTTATAATATGAAATAGAGAAACCAGTAGTCAGCGAGTTTGTAACAATGCAGTAGTTTAAATCCAAATTAACACCAAATAGAATAAAATTTACTCAAATGAAGTACTTAAATTAATCGTCGTGTGCTAGTTCAGTGTGGTTAGCTAGCTAGGTTGAATTAGGCGGCCTTGGCGAGCTCCCTGTCGATGGCCACCTTGAGGAAGCTGCCATCCTCGACGACCATCTGGACGGGGAGGAAGCCGAGGCCGTTGGCGACGGCGACCATGACCTCCTTCATCTCGGCGCAGAACTCGTGGAGCCCGACCTTGCCGTCTCCGTTGCGGTCGAAGCGGGCGAAGAGGCCACGGTACAGCGCGGCGAGCCCGTCGTCGCCGCCGTCGACGCCGAAGTGCGTCTCCAGCACGCGGAGGCTCATCA
Source organism: Oryza punctata (assembly GCA_000573905.2). NCBI lineage: Eukaryota > Viridiplantae > Streptophyta > Magnoliopsida > Poales > Poaceae > Oryza > Oryza punctata. The sequence continues at coordinate 27,291,233 of CM002495.2, read as the reverse complement.
GCTCCCTGGCTATCTCGGCGTAGGAGAGCATGCCGCCGCGGCCGGCGTCCAGCGCCGCGAACCGCCCGTCCACCGACGCGTCGACGAAGCTCCGCACCGTGCTCCCGTCCAGGATCTCCACGCTCATCTTTGGGAAGACGAGAAACACCCAGGGATTCTCTGGCTAGCTCTACAAGGTGGTGGGCTAACTAGCTTAGGTTTGAAGCCTCACCTCTACCTATTTATTTGATACTAGATCATTCCCTAATATATGCTGCTGAAAATATTGTTGTTGTTGTTGTTGATGATCTTGGTTGTTTTGGTGAGACGCAACGCAAGCGTTATCGTCCCCGCGTTTTATAGTTAAGCGCTTGGCAAGTTCGTTTGTGTGCATATGGGTTTTGAAAGGTGAGGGAGAGAGATGCTATGGGGCCCCGCGCGTGGGGGCGTGCGTGCGTGCTTGGGAGTTAAGCGAAGAATTCGCGTGATTCGCCGTGTTTTTGGCGCGAGATCTGTGCACGATGGATATGCGGAGTTGGTGTCGGTCGGGAGACAATAGGTAAATGGTGATGGGTGCGAGCACAACGGTTTGGGAGTGTGAGGTTGTGGATGGCGGTTGGGAGTCAAAAAGGCAAAGGGAGGAGGTCAAGGTTGGCATGTTGCCTTTAGCAGTGTGACCGACCGACCGATAGCGTAGGAGAGGAATACGGTGGCTTTTGCCGGGTTGGCCCCGGCGACAAGCATGGAACTTTCGGCGACGAGAACGATGGGCTGCTGCCTGCCTCTGCGTTTTACTCCTAAAGAAAACCATGGGTTTTGATTCAACACCTGTACGCCGTGAGCCTCTGTGATGTGTGTGCATTCTGGCATTTGATTTGGCCTAGATGGTTGGATTTTTTTTTTCTTTTAAAAAATAAGAGCAGATATCCCATACTCTTTCAACATCAAAAAAATAGTTACAGAAAAAAACTGAAAAAAAGAGCAATTGTTTCTTTTTTTAAAAAAATGAGTTGGGAAAAGTTGTAACTTAATTATGGTGTGCATATTTCCTTAATTTCTTAATGTGTAGATCAAGTTTTTGCTCAGAGCATTTCTGATATGTTTGCTACGTCCACCTTCTTTGTGTTAGGAGATGGCGAGTCAACACTATTCTGGACAGATCAATGGATCGACTATCTCTCAGTGGCCTCCCTGGCTGCTGATCTCCTCCTCGTCGTGCCCCAGTGTCTCCGGGGTTCACGCACGGTCGCTTCCGGCCTCACGAACAACTCTTGGGTTTGTGATATCCATGGCGCCCTCACTGTCCCGATCATCTCCTAGTTCCTACTAGCTTGGGATGCAGTGCTTTCTACCCATCTCTCACCGGGAGTTGAGGATCGGCTTGTTTGGCGTTGAACAAGTGATCAGCGTTGCTCGGCGAGTTCAGGCATACCAGGCGTTCTTCCTGGACTAGCACTCATCTGCCTGTGCCGATCTGCTTTGGCGTGCGAAGGGTCTTGCTAAATGCAAATTCTTCCTTTGGTTTGCATTTCAGCAGCGTTGCTAGATAACTGATCTTCTTCAGAAGCGTGGCATTGATAGCCACTTAGCCTGATGTAGACTAGGGTTCCCAATCTTCCGAAAGGTTCTGATAATCAACGATTTTGGTGGAGGCGCAACACAAATCGATCCGGCTTCTTGAACGAGCACGTTCCTGAATCCCGCAATCGCAGCACCACGTCTCCTCTGGTTATCAACCGTGCCGAAACCCGGTTGACCTCGCCAAGAAGGCTAATCCCTGCTTGCAAATCGAAGAACACAAACAAGAACAAAGAAGATTACAACCAAAATTGCAGATGAATGATTTAGCTCACAAATTGGGGTCTTACAAACCGATCTAGCGGCGAAACTGTTCTTGATAGATTAATCTAAGTAAAACCCAAAAACTAAAGATAGCGACGGCTACTGATATATGGAGTTTAGGGTCGCGCAAACACCCCTTGACGCAACCCTAATGGGCTCCAACACGATACACGGCCCAAAGACCCAAATACGGCGTCGCAGCGCCGGAACAGATTCTGAAGGTCAAATTGTTCGGTCAATTCCCGATGACTCGTAATGAATTTGGACATGGAACCAGAACCATTGGAAAGATTATCTTCTTAGCTTTCCATCCATATAAAGAACGCCCCAATCCAAGCACGTATGCAACCTAGGCGCCCGTTTTAATGCAGACTGGTCCTGGACTCCAAAACAGACTCGAAATCGACTTGGTTTAAGCCTCCACCTTGATTTGAACGTCCTCGCTGACCTTCCACAACTCTAAGTCCTTCTCTAAGTATTTCCTTGTCCTCTCCATTGTTCCTAATCATAATATAATCATTAGGTAGCAATCTATTCTCAAAATCATATAAAGAAGAACTTAGGAACGAACTCACCTCTAAATTCAATTGTCGTGCGCGAGCTCTTGTGATTGGACCTTGAATGACCAATGGAGGCTTGTTGTGTATATCCGACGGAGTGATGTCCGCATCATAGCCTACCCCTTTTGTTCTAAGGAGCTTGAGACGGCGAGCCACATCCTCCTCGATTGTGTGTTCGCTCGATAGATCTGGTACAGTATGTTGTCGCTCCATGGTTGCGCTACCCTCTCCCTCCTCGTGGCAGCTCGCTTTAGGTCTGGTGGCCATCTTCTAGGCCCTACTTACCTGAGCATCTTCGCGCCGACTTCGACTCCCTGGTCCTCCTGGTCTCTTGGCAGCTGTGGAAGGAGCGGAACTCCAGGGTTTTCGACTCGACGCTCTCCTCGGTCTCCGTGGTTTTGGAGTCCATCCTCTCGGAGGGTCGCCTGTGGTCTTCTGCTGGCATTGCTACTTTTGGAGGTCTTTTGGGAGTGGGGTGTGGCACCGCCTCCACCCTCTCGCTCACTGGATTAGCTTTTGTCCGAAGTAGTTTCTCTTTCTTTTTACTTGACTGCAACTTTGTTTTTCCTTCCCCTGGCATAGGCTTTTTTAGCCGATTGCATTGTGTAACAAAAACTCTTTTCCTTCTAATATATCGACGTGCAATCCTTTTGCGCATTCGAAAAAAAAATTTTTGCTTGGAGTTTTCTGTGATAGAAAATGGATTATTGTAAAAAAGAAGGTCCGGTTGCATAGCTAGACTTACACAACAAAATTGCAACGCACAATCCCACATGTATACATAGGCTGATGATACATGATCTAATGATATTTTTTTGTTTGATGGAAACAGCAAGCTAGGTTAACGTTCAACAACAACAACAAAGGTTAACGAGTCAAGTTGGCCGTTTGCAAAAATTCCTTCTCCATGTTGTACCGCCGTCTGCTAGTATTGTTGGCCTGCACAATAGAGTTGCTTCCTTGCAATGCTGAGTCGCTTGGTCTGATTAGTTGTTCTTCTCCCAGATTATTCAGATAGTTGTTGTATGAACCATGAAGCCCTCCAAGACTAATCTCTACGTGCCGCATTGATGGCCTATCCTCTCTCTTCAACCTTAAGCACATTGCTGCTATTGCTGCCACTTTCTTGGCCTGGTCTTTCCCCTCTTCGGGATCTTATCTTATCTAGTATGTCACTAAGCCTATCTTCACTCAGTAGTAGGATGAAGTGTGCTACTAAGCCAACGCCATCATATGGCATGTAAGCAGTCGGCTTCTTTCGAGTCAGTAGCTCCACAAGTATGACACCTTAACTATAAACGTTACTTTTATCAATCAACCATCTTGTATGGTAATACTCTGGATGACGGTTGTCACTCCTGATTTATCGATAGCGATGCCTCGAGATGCACCAAAATCCAATACTTTTGCTATCAAGCGATCATCAAGTAATATGTTGCTTGTCTTGATGTCTCTATGTACTATCGATGTTGAGGTGGTAGAGTGAAGATAGGCAAGGGAACCTGCAACTTCAGAGGTAATTCGCAATCGATCTTTCCAAGATAGTGCATGAGGGTTGTCAACATGAAGATGATCATAGAGTGTTCCGTTTGGAATAAACTCATAGAGTAACAATGACACTTCTATCTCAAGGAAGCATCCACATAGTTTCACCACATTTCTATGGTTGATTTGAGAAAGTATTTCAACTTCGTTTATGAACCCATCAATTTCCCTTTGTACCACAATTTTGGACTTCTTAATGGCAACAACTTGTTGGTTTGACAAAATTTCATCATGTCCACCACCTAGGATGCGGGCTTCATCAAACATATTTATAGCCTTTTCAAGTTCCTTTAAATTAAAAATCATCCTTTCCGCAATGTCTTTATCAACTAAGTGTTGGAGCAACAACCCGTGATTTTGTTTGAAAAAGTATTCTCTCATTTTCTTGGCTTTACGAATCTTGAGTTTCTTTGCAAAAATATGGCACCAAAAACTAGGAGAAAAGTGCACATACCAATGCCAACTCCCATAGCAAATATTATTCATGTTGAAACATTAAAAGTTATTGAAAACATCACAGGAACTTTATGGAGTTCCATAAGAGAATTTAGCTCCTGGGTTCTAAACACGCCCCTTACAAAAGGGTCATGTGCTATTAACTACTTTTGAGAGTGCAAATGAAAAGAAATACATTTATGATGTAGAATTAGTTCAAAACTACGAAAATGAAGTCAATAAACTCATCCATAATGTAAGATCGATTGCCCGAGCATAGACCCCAAGAACTTAATCCGATGATATTTAAAGCTCAAATGACACCTATCTTTTAATGGGAAAAAGTCCAAATACTCATGTAAATTAAACATCCATCTAGCATCACTAACTATTATACCGGGCTTTGGACACTATACTTTCATGTATGGTTCAAATAATCCCTTGAGGAGTTATATGCTAAGTAGTACTATTATCCACGTGAATTCCGACTTAACAATTTTGCCACATTGGAGCATATATTTCGACAAAAAGGATAATTGGTGAGTAAACATAAAGTTGATGTGCCAACTAGGAGAAAAGTGCACATACCAACATGCTTCCGGTTGAGCATCATTGAGTTGATGTGACAACATGGTGAAACTGTTTTGAGTCAACGGGCCTGGCCATGCCAGGCAAAACTAATTACCAAAATAGCCTAGTTTGGGGTATCTATGCCCTTTCAAGTAAGAGAAATTTTATGGTACTTGAAAAAATACACGTAGGTAACAAAATTTTACAGTAAATTTTTTATATCTCATGATAAAAAAGTTTTACATTATTACCTCCCAGTTCATTCTTAATTAAGGGTGTATTCTTAATTAAGGATGGTAAAATTATCGTTCGGAGTAATAAAGTGGCTATGTTTTGAGGAATATTTTTTACAGGTTTATGGGTTTATTCGGTTTGAATGAAAACAAATGATTTGAATTCCTAAGGAATAATTCCTAATATCATTCGGTTTGTAGGAATGAGGTATATGAAAATCAAAGGAATTTTTCCTTTTCCTTCATGTTGTAGAGAGAAAACATATTTTTTCCCATCCATTCAAACCTCTTGAAAAAGTTCCAATGGGTTGATATGCGCATACCTTCCTATTTCTCCACTTTTCCTATTACTATGGTCTAAAATTCCTCCAAACCGAACAAGCTCTACAACTAGTCTAGAATCTTGAGATTTTCACTTAAATTTTCAGATTCGAAAGCTTAGAGAACTTGTGAGACCTCGAAAGGCATAAATAGAGTTCACCACTACAAAAAACATTTTCCATATAGACAAAACCTATTTTTGCGTGCGGTTGAGCCGCCCGTCTATCTGAAAATGTCTGCGAAAATCCGATTTTCGCCTGGGGTGCTTATATCATCCATACGCAAAAATAAAAAACCAAAAAAATTAAAAATCCCCAAAATTCAAAACTCGAAACCCTAGCTAGGTGCGGTCCGCTGGCAACGTTGTCACCCCATATCGTCGTTGCCGTCGCTGTCGCCAAGTCCCCGTAGCTCGTCATCATCGTCACCGTCACCGAGGCCGCCGTCGCCCCTCCCCACGCCTCTAATGCCCCTCTACTGCCAAATCCGCGTGGGGAAGGGCCGCCACCCCCGCCGTCGACGCGCCTCCTACATTGCTGCTGCTGCTGCCGTTGCCACTCCCGCCGTAGTGGGAGGAGAGGGGAGGATAGGAGAGGAGAGAAGAGAGGGAGATAAGAGAAGATGGCTCGGGTGAGAAGAGAGGAGAGGAGTAGAAGAGGAGAGGATATGTGAGGAGTGAGGGAGAGAGTGAGGAGTGCAGAAAATTAGATATTTAAGGTGGTGATGGTGGTACATATTTTAAGAGGTCCGTATGAAAAAATAAACTTATCTTTGCATACAGGTTTCTTAAGAAGTCGTATGCGAAAATTCAGATTGATTTTTGCAGGTGTCACGAGTTATGGTTCGCCTATAGATATTTGCAGGTGTGACGAGTTATGGTTCGCCTACAATCTATAGAGTCATCGCTCGTACAGAAAAATCGTTTATGTAGTAATGGTTATTATAAGTGAACGGAGGTTAAACTTACCCGCTGGAAAACGTACTCGATGGATTCTCTGGCACCCATTTCTGACGTAAGGGTTGCCTTGATATCCATGGCCGCGCCGGCAGACGTAGCCGTGCGCGCTGCCGCTGCGTGTGGAGTCGACGCACTCGCTGTTCTTGCTGACGCACACATAGCTTGCCGGTGCCCCTCTGGCTTCCGCGCACGACGCGTTGTCGAACGCCCAGTCCAGGACGGCCGGGATGACCAGCCCGCTCGCGTGCCCCACGGCGAGGAGAGACATCTTGAGCATGAACACGTTGGTCGCGTAGTGCCACCACCTCGTCTCCACCGCGACCACTCGCGCGTTCGCCGTGATCCACGGCGAGGCTATCCCTCTCTCGCCTGATGACCAGTTGAACTGCGTGACGAGAGATGTGAGGCCGCCCGCCGGGATGGTCACGTCGCAGCAGCCGGCCGTGCCGTTGTCGCACCGGCTGTTGCGGAGCTTCTGCGGCGTGTCCGGCGCCGAGCAGGAGGAGGAGCAGGCGTTGAACGTCGTCATCGTCGTCGTCCACGAGGTGGCCCGGAAGCCGCACCCGGCGTGGACGATCGAGGCGGTTCCGCCTCGCGGAGAGGATGTACGGCCGGCGGCCTCCGTGTCCGGGGAGGATGCTGAGCTGCGTACGGGTCGTGTTCCCGATGTTGAAGAAGAAGAACCACACGGGGCTGCTTATGCGCACCGTGCTGTTGGCGACGGAGATCTCCAGCACCGGCCTCCCGTCGTCGCGCTCCAGCAGCAGCTTCGGGCGCTGCTGCTTCTTCTTGCGCTTCGCCGTGCCGGTGCCGGTCTCGTCGTCGTCGACGCAGATCACCATGAACCCCGGGCGGGAGCAGCGCGGCGTGGTCCCGAACGGGAACGGGACTTCCACGTCGCCGCACTTGCTCCGGCAGCCGAGCAACGTGATGTCTCCGGCGGCTGCTGCTGGCGTTGCATGCGTGTTCACCGCGAGCAGAAGCAGGATTCCGGCGAGGCGACTCTGCATCGCGACCACACCAGTGAGCTTATATATATATATATATATCCGGTAAAAACGAGATAAGTATTAGAAACTTTTTGAGTAAATTGCACCAGTGATCCTTAAACTTATTAGAAGGTTTTACTTAGGCACACAAACTTGCAAAGCGTGCATCAAGATCTTTAAATTTAATTTATTATATCAATCAAGTCCAAAATCATGTTTGACTGTGATCTTACCTACGTGACATGCTCCGTGATATGCCACATGAATAGTGACATAGCAAAATTTTCTTTTTCCTCTTTTTTTTTCTCCGAGTGGTCAGCACCGTCTCTCTCTTTACCTATGTTCGGTGCCACCGCTGCCCGCCTTCGCCGCCATCACATGTGCATCTAGCAATGGAGGAAGAAGAAAAGAAGAATAACAGAGAAAAGAGAGAAAAAGATAGATAAGACTATAGTCAAACGAGATTTTGGACTAGAATGATATAGTAAATCAAGTTAAAAAGTTTCGATGCATGCTTTCTGCTTCTGCTTCACAAGTTCGTGAATCTAAATAAAACCTGTTTACAAGTTTAAGAATCGCTGGTGTAATTTAATCTTTTATTTTTGAGCGGGGCATGCGTGCAGACAGCAGACGGGGCATACGTTAACATGTACACGCAAGAATAGTTTTTACGGCCTGCATGCTTAAATTTCGTAGTGTACACAATTCTCTTCTGTTTATGAACATTTCTTTATTGATTCGGGCACTTAATTTGCATGTACGCTGACCAACGTTTCTTTTTGCAGGCCACCGTACAGTTCAAAATATCAGACAGGTGAACGAACAGTACTACACCGTTTAGTTAAATATAAAACTTTTGCTCTTTGACCAATACAGCAAGCACGCATCGTGAACTCGTGAAGGCTTTGCTTTGAATGAAATGGGCCAATAGGCCAGATTGATGTCAGCCCACAGCTAAACTTGGCCCAATGAATGGGCCTAGTCAAGTGTAATATCGTTAGGACAAAGTCTATTTTGTGTTCATCAATGCTCAAGAATGACACGTTGGATTAGATAATATCATACAAGAGACAATCTTCATATAAACTCTAAGAAAAATAAAATTATTGGTATTTGTGTATTGGTGGTTAGCGGTGGAGCCAAAACATAGCCACTATGGGTAGGTGCTCGGGCTTCGCTGCATGCAACCTTTAGTGGGTATATAATACTCTGTAATTATTTGAAAAATTAGCTAATCAAACTCATGTACAGAGTACAGAGTAGTGAAGCCATATTACCAACAAAATTAGTAAAGCAATTGAGCCTCGCTACACAAGGCGTGTTGATGTCAATGGTAAATTATATGGATTAGCGTGCATTAGTTAGCTATTATTAAGTTTGTTCGGGCTTAAGAAAATTTTTAAATCCACCCCTGTTAAAGTCTTAAAGATGATATCTTACCTCTTAATTTAATTTATGATTATAGTACAAATAAAATTGGAGATAATAGTCACCTAGCACTCAGTGCTATAAATTTTTCAATTTGCTGGAGATTAATTCTTTTGCAGAGTGCCTTAAGCTATAACTAGGTCCTTAAAATACTGATTCTTTTCGACTTCTTTTTCTTTCGCCGGGCCGGTATCGGCTGATCTTTATATTAATATGAAAGGAAGGGGCTTCAGTACAAAATATACAACACTTTTCGACCATCTACGGAAGGTACTAAATGAATGTCTGGACTCTTACATAAGAGGTACTGAATATTTTACGGCAAGTCATTCGGAACTGTGTGATTTTGATCGGAGAGCTGATATTTTCCGTAGCACTGGATAAGCACCAATGCACCATCAAAAACACAAAAAGGATAAAAAGAAGTGTGCATTTTGCTTGAACCTTGTAGAGTTGTAGTAGCGTGGTTTGTGAAAAGAATAGGCTGAAAGACCCAAGAACAAGGACCAACGTCTCTGCTCTTCAAGTGGTTCAAGAGAGCATCAAAACCTGGAACACTAGTACTCCTACTCCAGGATATATTAGGGCTTACAGTAGATGTCCTGTAGTTTCATGCGTACCACATAATAATACTTTATCTTTTCATTTATATTTATACTTACCAGCTAAAATTTGAATTTTCAACTGGATTTTAAAGTTTTTTCATCGAAACTTATTTTTCAGCTTTTACTTTATATCACTAAGAACACGTTTATAAAAGTTTTATTCAAAGATTGTTTTTCGTTTACAAATATGCTATTTGGCTTATTCCACGAATAAGCCAAACAATGGGGCCGAACATGTATTATATGTTATCTCTAACTCACCATATCCAATAATTCTAACACTCTCACATTTTTATTGGAGTTTATGTAGAGGTTACCCCTTTATAAAAGGTGACATTTTCTTCTCTCATTACTCTTCTCTCTTCCACCTCACCATTTAGTCCTATATGATATCTTGGGGTTTGTGTTTAGATGCCCATATTACTTATAGATACTAGGTACTATGTCCCTAAGGGCAAGTTTTATAGAAAGAGTAGTTACCACATCTAATTTTATCCATGTAATATAAGAGATGATATGTACAATACATCACATCTACACTACCTCTGGCATACTAACCGTAATGATTTTATTTTATTTGTTTGTCCAATCCTTCTTTCTTTCATCTCCTTTTTCTTGGAGTTTGTGTGGAGGTTACCCTTACACGAGGGGTGACTCATCTTCTCTTTTCTCACTTATTTCTTCCACATTATTATTTAATCCTATGTAGTATTTTTAGAGGCAATATATGGAGCATTATAGTACCCTAAGCATATATGTGACATCTATGTGACATGTTAGGGCAAGTTTTATAGTGGAGGTGAATGCCATATCTATTTTAAACCATATCATCTTCTTATTAATTAAGAGGTAACAATTATAACCTATCACATCTAATACACAAACCCCAATATTAATTTACTCTCACGTCATCTTGTACTTTTCTTGAAAATTGTGTGGAGGTTATCTCTTGCATGAAGAGTGACTCATTCTATCTCCTAATTTCTCTTCTCTACATCATCACCTAATGCTATGTGGTAAATTTAAGAGTAATATGTAGGGGTTTAAAGTACATGAGGTTAAGAAAGTGAAAGTGGCTTTGGGTCATTAATGACAGTCTTAAAGTGCAGTAACACAGATGCCGCTTTGGTTTTTTCAAACTGAAGGAAGAACGAAACAAAGAGCTTGGGTAGGACTAGGAGTACATGTGGAATCATACCACCCAGCATGATTGTGTCATGAAAAAAAAAACTTCTGCTTAATTTCGTTGCATTCTCATTTCCAAGTAGCATACTGCCATTCGATTATGTCGATCCTCATTTCCAAGTATGGTACGACCATTCGATTATATCGATTGCAAAGTAGTAAGTAATAGGAGTGATGCTTGGTTTAGCTTGAGGATGGAGAGCCCAGCTGAGCATGACAGCTCAAGAAGTGCATGCTAACTAGTCCCCTTTCATGATCAAGCCTTCCTCACCTACCGCCGGAAACAGCTAATGACTCTGCAATTTTTGTCTGATTAAAGAAGTACTACTATACTTAACTACACCGAATACGAGCCACCGTCGGGGCAGGCAGCTGGTCCTCCCACCGACACTGCGTAGCCGGCAGTACTCTTTCCCTTCTTTCCCAACTCACATTTCTCGTTTTTCACGTGTACATTTTATCTGTTTAATAAATTTTTTTTACAAAAATTTTCTATAAGAAAACTACTTTAAAAAATTATATTAATTTATTTTTTATTTTTAACCTAATACTACTTATTTAGCCTCGCTTTAATAGGTTGTTTTGTTTTCCGTATTAGGAGGGCCTCCCGAACTCACCAAATCACATCCAGTTTACAGCTCAATTACTTCGCGCTTGCGGAATTGAAGGCAGTGGTTCAGAACTTCAAATTGAGAGAGTAGTGTGAACATAGTTACATTTATACCTAGGCTTAGTTTTTTTCTCAACTTTTTCGTTTTCGCTACTACTTTTTAAACTATTAAATAATATGTTTTTTATATAAAAAAGTTGTTTTAAAAAATCAAATATATATATTTTTATTTATAATAATTAATACTTAATTAATCATATCTAATGAACTTTCTTATTTTATGTGCGCTAATAATTTATACTCTTGCATCGGTAGTATGCTGTAAAAATGTTCAGAGTTTCAGACCGTCATGCACTGTCAATCGTGTGGAAAGAAAAAAAAAAGAGAAGAGAAGGCAAGAAAAGAGAGGAGACATTCAGACATAGCACATGTTAATCTTACTATACATTTTGCTTATATGACTTCTAGTACTAGTAGTATACAGCAATGCAAAAGCTGTAACTTATGGGTGTGTTAAGCATGTGCAATTGGGCATCCTTCAGAATACTGAAGGTTCTTTTCAGAACTAAATTCCTCAGACAATAACTCTGAAAGCAGTAGGTTTCTTCTTCCCTCAATTTTTTAATGTTGGTGTCTGATCTGCTTCAGGAAAATTGCAGATGGTGTGTTTGTCACACTCTACTCGCTTGGTTGAAAAAACCCAAGACTGGTCCAGATTTATTGTATTAGGAAGAGTCACATCTTTTTCTAGATTATTTTTTTTTAAACGAAGTGAGTATTCCAGAATAGAATGAAATTAGTAATACTTTGTTATTTAGCACATGTTTAGCCTACAACAGACTATAAGTCATAAATCACTTGTTAACAATCAAAAAATTATTTTACGTATAAAACTTTTACGTACAATTTTTTAAACAGTTTAAAAGCAGGTACGGAGAAATAAAATATGATATATATATATATATATATATATATATATATATAATCAAGTTAAAATTAAAATTTTGGCCGTGTGCGAAGCCCAAATAATAGAGCTGGTGAGAAAGTTTGAGGAATCCTGCTCTATAGATTTTTTAATGAAGGCTAAAAGGAGCCATTAGTGCTTTGTCAGTACATCACATGAACTCACTAGTCACTACTGAGTCACTGGGTGGTTTGTTGCATTGCTCATCTTTTATAGCTTGAGAACGCAATAAGTTAAACATGCATGGTTTATCTTTACAACATCACCCTTTTTGGATCACCACATTCCAGCTCTCCTGCTTTTGTTATTTACACTAAAGCAAAGCATGATCATTGAGAAGCAAACAATTCAGTTTTTTAAAAAGCAAGAAACTTCCTTACTTGCGAGCATTGAAATGCTACTGAAAGTACAAAGTACAAACAGTTTATGGATGCTAATGCCATCACTAATCATCCACCAGAAGCAAATGCAAATCTACTACTCCTCCAGAAAACAAACAACAAAGAGCCTGGACAGAAACGGGCAGCTCCTATCTGGCCAGCTTTTATTTAGCTGTTCTTCTTTTGGATTTATCTTTTTATTTTCTCCACATGAAAGCCTAAAAACAGTAGCGAGCCCTCTCTGTCCTCTACTCAATCCTCATCAACAGCTGCCACCCATGATCTCATTATCTTTTACTTCCCCCACATTTTATATAGCCACTCCTCCTTAACTCCCCTCCTACTCTCCTCCATTCCTTCACTGCCTTCACTTCCCTGCTCAGCTCAGCAGCTCAGGTCAGTCTCCTCAGCATTGTTTCAGCTGCAATGCCATGCTCAGAATCTCTTCTTTTTTTTGGTCTCCATGAGTTCCGGTTTGATGTTTCATGGGTTGGTTATCTTGGAGGCAGCCATTGTTTAGTGCGCATTTGGATCTGTTCCTCAGAGTTCTTGGCCCGAGGAAAGAACAGATCTTTGCGCCTCTCTTGAGCTTGGCGTCTCTTCTTGGTGCTCTGCGTTCATGTCCCTTCAGGTTGAAGGGAAATGCTAATGCAACGCTTAGTATTTAGCTGTTCTTGGCCTGCGTGATTTGGCTCCCAAATTCCAGAGCTTTGGATGCCTCCAGTGGTGCTGAGATCTGCAGGATGTAGTACTACTGTTTTTGTTCTTGTGTTACATTATGTAGTGTCCTGATTTGGTTGGTGGCACCTAACAGTTGTAGTATAATGCAGTGGTCAATTCGGACTAGATCGAGTCTTGAAAGTGCTCTATCTTCTGGGCTTGTCTCTCTTGGTGACAGGGAAAGGGCCATTAATTTGTGCTAAATTTCACTCATCTGAAAAATCTGCTCTAGGAGCTAGAAAGATCTGAACACTAGTGAGTCTGGTTAAAATTTTCAATGTTCAGAATTACCACGAGTTGTAGAAATCTGAAGCACAAGAAATTTGGTTTTGTGGGATTTCAGAACTCAATTTACAATTTTAGATCTCTTGTTTGTTAATTTGAACTTAAGTACTACTAAATGTGTTTAGTAATCACTGTAGAATTTGCAAGGTTAAGAGTAATTCAGCAGTTATAGACTTTGCTCCAAAAATGCATGACGAAAATTCAGAGCTGAATGCTTCCCTGTTCTTGCGTGACATCAGGGAATTCTTCTAGGATGATGGAATTCAAAGCAGCCATTTTCACCTCGGCCGTGATGGCCATCCTGCTCTGCTCCTCCTCCTTCTCCCCTGCGTTCGCGCAGAAGCACAAGAACCCCCCCGCTCCGGCGACCGTGAGCCTCCCGCCGTCGCCGGCGCCGTCTCCGGCGGCGCGGCGCCACGTGGACCTCGCCGACCTCCTGAGCGTGGCGGGGCCGTTCCACACGTTCCTCGACCTCCTGGAGAAGACGGACGTGCTCAAGACGTTCCAGAGCCAGGCGAACAGCAGCAAGGACGGGATCACGGTGTTCGTGCCCAAGGACTCGGCGTTCGCGTCGCTGGCGAAGACGGCGATGGCGAACCTCACCTCCGACCAGCTCAAGTCGCTGGCGCTGTACCACGCGCTGCCGAGGTACTACTCCCTCGCCGAGTTCAACAAGCTGAGCACGGTCAGCCCGGTGTCCACGTTCGCCGGCGGCGAGTACACGGTCAACGTGACCGACGACATGGGCACCGTCCATGTCAGGTCGATGTGGTCCAATCCCAAGATCAGCAGCAGCGTCTACTCCACTCGCCCCGTCGCCGTCTACGAGGTGGACAGGGTGCTCCTCCCGATGCAGATCTTCAAGACTGACCCGCCGATGGCGCCGGCGCCGGCGCCGGCGCCGGATGCCAAGCCCTCCGACGCCGTCAGCCCTCTCCCCGGGAAGTCGTCGAGCGCCAAGGCCAAGGCGGACGACAAGAAGAGCTCGTCGTCGTCGCCGCCGCCGCACCGCGTCGGCATTGCCGGCTACTTCTTGGTTCTTGCTGCATCTGCCTCAGCTGGCTTGCTGCTACTGTGTTGATATGATGATGATGATGATGTCAGGTAGCTCCGGGCATTTTGGAGCAGAGTTCATGCTAAGAAACTTTTTTTTTTACATGGATTGTTGCTGGATGATTTATTCTTTGGACATAGTAGGGCATTGTGTTAGGATTGAGTTCTTGGAGTATTTGCATCATATGCTTCTATGGTTAGTTGATTTCCCGTTGTTGATAATCCGTTGCATGCAGATTGCAGAAAGTAAGTATTTTATACTCCGCAGTGATGCTCATGATTTGTAGAAACAAACTTGCGACTAAAAAACGAAAATTAATGGCTTGGTGTTGTGGTTAAACTTAAACGCAATTACGCAATACAACACTTCTTGGATGAAACTGTCCTTTGCCATGATGACAGTGAGAGATCAGAAGCCTTCTCTCTGATGATCTCTAGCTTCAAGAAATTGGATAGGGACTGCATAGGTGCAAGCAGAAAAGCAGATGGTTTGTGCATCCAAGCTAGTAAACTAGTAGCTGACATGTGAATTGTGATCAGCAAGAACAAAAAAACTGCAAAGACAGTTCTCTCGCCTACTCTCTTCATCTCAAAAAAAAAAAAAATCAATCCAGATTATCTGCTCAGATTTATTATATTAGATTATTCAACAATTGTAGATTAGTTTTTTTATAAACGGAGGAGGGAGTATATGGCGAATACGTGGAAACAAGAGTAATTTGGATGAAACGTGACTGAACTTAGCTCGTTGTTCCCCCGTATGCTGTTAGGGTTCCTTTGGAACACAAAGAGCTTTACAGAGCCTTAAATCAAATCCTCAAAATTCTCCAAAAAATTTTTCTCCATTCCAAAGTAGCCCTTAAAATGTTTCTGTCCGACATGTGACTGTGTGTGTGAATGTTAATAGCTATTAATGAATATTGTTTTTGCGATCAGTAGTAAATACTGCTTAATTCTCGAGTTATTTACTAGATCCCAAGATACTGAAACAAGATCTGTAATCCTTCGGCCTATTGTCTAACCATATTTTCCATGTTGGGCCTTTGCCCGAAAGGCCGAAACATTGAACTACTGCGGACGGCGTGCGCCGGGAATGCTGCGGCCAGGGCGAGACCGGCGACGTGCTGGACCTGTGCTCCCCGCCATCGTCCGATTTTTTTTATTTTTAATTTTATTTATTAAAATATTTATAATAATAATTTTCTATTTTAAAAATTTACAAAACTAGTCGCCCGTCACCCTCTGGCTCCCATAAGGCGATTTTGCCAATGTAGCAGATGACCGTTAGCCTTCACCTAACACCCGATCACCGAAGGCACCGGAATTTTACAGGCGGCCCCCTTGCCGCCCTCCCAGAGAGTGGTTTTTGGCTTTAGTGGGCTGCCTGGCATTTTTGCAAGCAGCCCCCTTGCCACCCTCCGAGAGGGCTATTTTTTACT
Source organism: Oryza punctata (assembly GCA_000573905.2). Classification (NCBI taxonomy): domain Eukaryota; kingdom Viridiplantae; phylum Streptophyta; class Magnoliopsida; order Poales; family Poaceae; genus Oryza; species Oryza punctata. Next base: position 27,275,132 of record CM002495.2, on the reverse strand, counting down.
GTGCAGGGGGCCACCAACTTAAAGGGCAACATGGTTAGCATTTTTGCAAGCGTCCCCTTTCCCGCTCTCCCAGAGGACATTTTTCAACTGTGCGGGGGGTGTCTGCAAAATGCCAGACTACCCTTTTGCAGGTGGCCCCCCGCACAGTGAAAAACGTCTTCTAGGAGGGCGGCAAGGGGGTCGCTTGCAGAATACCCCTCTGTTGATGCAAAAAAGACACATTGGCATGAGAGATTTGTTTTACTCTAGCGCAGATCCAAAACTTGCTTTCAGGTTTAAAGGGCGTGCCAGTTGATTTGATCTTGCAATCAACAAGATAGAACGTGCAAGTTTATTAGTAAACGATAATCAATCGGCCAGTTAGCCAATATCATATCGTGATGTAACCTAGCCGATGCAATATAGCATGGATATACTGTAAGGCATATTCAATGATAAGCTCACCCTAAACTTGATACATCGGCTGAAAATATCAATATTACATAATCTATATGTCAATATTACTTTAGAAATCAGCAATTGGGATAGATCGGACTGAACCGAGATAACATAAATTGCCCAAATCTAAAGTAACATGAAATAATGATTATGTATACTCATGTCATAGCCAATGTTCAGATTTAAGCGTGTATCGGCTACAGCTCCGATACAACCCTATATTAGGATATTCTCTTGCAACAAATATATTCAACTATAATCAATCAGATTGATAATAAGTCCAATATATTTGTATTAGATTAGATCCTGATACAAGGAGCAGATTGTTGATGCAAAAAACACACACTGGTCTGAGAGATTTGCTTTACTCTAGTGCAGGTCCAAAATTAAGCTTTTAGGTTCGAAGGGCGTGCTAGTCGATTTGATCCTGCAATCAACAAGAAGAAATATGCAAATATGTTAGGAAACGATAATCCATCGGCCAGCTAGCCGATTTCATATCGTATTGTAACCTAGCCGGTGCAATAAAGCATGAATCGGCTGTAAGGTTTTTGTCAATGGTAACCTAACCCTAAACATGGTACGTAGGCTGAAAAGATCAGTATTATATAATCAATATATCGATATTTCTTTAGACATAAGCAATTGGGATAGATCAGACTGAACCGAGACAGTATAAATTGCCCAAGTCTAAAGTAACATGAAATAATGATTATATATACTCATGTTAAAGCCAAAGTCCAGATTTAAGTATGTATCGGCTATAGTTCCGATACAACCTTATACTAGGATATTCTCTTATAACAAATATATTCAACTATAACCAATTAGATTGATAATAAGTTCAATATACTTGTATTAGATTAGTTCCTGATATAAGGGGCAGATATAGAATATTAAACAAAGCAAGAAAACTATGTAAAACATCTATACCAGGTAAGATCAGCTGAAACCCCGATACTATCCTTATTAACAACCATAAAACAGGCTAGAGATCATGATTCTATATACGACTGAATATGTCAGACTTAACCGATGCAGCATTAAGTATAAAGAGAAGCATGGTATCTAGACAATCAAGCCGATGGTTGCCTTTTCGGGATGGTGGATACATTATATAATTTAAACCAACAAGTCAATCTATCTATTATCGACAAAATCTTAGATAGAGATCGGCCGATATGGATAGATTGCATTGTCAATCTAGATTATATAATGTATATGATAACTTCGGAGATTCACAAGACAGAATTAGAGTGTCATAAAGATGTAAGCACTAATTCCGATAATGCAAACCGCCATAACAAGACCTACCTTGTCGTCGAAGATCAAACTGATGCAGCACGACCTGAAAGCATGAACTTGTCGAAAATAGAAAATAAAAGGTTTGACGATGCGCCGAGATTGATTGAACGTGTGTTGTTTATTTACAAGACCTCGGGTCTATATTTATACCCGAAAATACAAACATTGTCCATCACGGACACGACTCATATTAACCTAATACAAATCCAACTAACGAACAAGTCCCTTAGGCGGACTCTTACCGAGAATATTTATAAGCAAATTACATATATTCCTAATTAATAGATACAATTGCCAATCTTGGACTCTATCCTTGCCTGGCCATACCATTGTAAGCTCTCTATTGAATCCGATAATGACTCCACATGCGATAACGGTTACATCGACTATCCCAATCGGACTCGGTTTCCAGCCGATACGAACTCCAGCCGATGCGCACTCTGTTTCCGAGATTTCCTCCTATTTTCGAATCCGCTTCGGATTGGATCTTGTTTCCGACTCAATATCAAATTGCTTGCCAAATTTCATCGTCAACACAGATATAACATGTTAAACCAAGTATAAAACTATGTAAAACAATTATACTAGATAAGATCGGCTGAAACCCCGATAATATCCTTATTAACAACCATAAAACATGCTAGAGATTCTGCAGCATATTGTATGAAAGAATAGATGTTGCTGTTATTCTCTTCGATGTTGTCTTTTAGACCACCATTTAATAATTACTGCAGCATATTGTTATTATCTTTTGAACAACTAAGGTCATGCGGCGTTGTTATCTCTGTTTTTTTATACAATGGCTTGTATTTTGGAAGGACAATTAATGTTGTGTTCCTTGTAATCGTGTTTAATATTAAATTTGATGTAACCATGTTTAATTTAGTCTGTCAAGCCATCTATGTGTAAACATAATGACTTTGTCAACAATGTCTGTATTTTGATGTATGTTGATTGAACTCAGTATAGGTTTCATGTGGAAAAGGAGGATGTCAACAATTTGCATGTGTCTTGATGTAATCTAAATAAGTGTAGTGGCCCGTATAATTGTATGGCTAGTATCGCAACAAAATTATATATGATTCAAAATTGTCTAAATGATTTCAACTTGATATCTTTAAAAAAGATTAGTATAGTCGACTTGCTAGCTATTTCTATCATCAATTGCATCGTATTGCATACAGATGGGCATATCATTAGAAGATAATGCTTATATTGATTCAATTATATGATGGCTAAGGAAAATAATAAGAAAAATATCTTCTTGCTTCGACTTTGAAATGATCAAGCATCTCTGAGAGACCCTTATCCTACACCATTCAGTTATTATATATAAAAAAATTCTATCTTTTTTTGGTTTTTAGAAGTATTGTCAGCCACCATCCTTATGCTAGTGGCTAGTAGTACTCTGAACAGTATTAATTTTGTTAAAATCTTTTAATACTAAAGTTCTTATATTTTAATATAGAGAGCGTAGACACCATGTTGATCTGGGGTTGTGGGGATAAGAGTGGTGCTGGACCGGCAAACTAGGGCATGTAGATTGTAGAAGCAATGTTGATGCTGAGGTCAGATCAGAAGAGGGTAGGAGTAGAGTGGGCTATTACAGGGAGTGTGGTACAATAACATTATTTGTATTTCATAATGTTTGTTTTCAATATTTTACGTGTAGTGCTCGAAAGAGATCTATTTGTTCATAAATAATATTTGGCTCATAAATTTTGAATATTTAACAATATATATTATGTATTGTGCATTCTACTTCTACGACTAATAGCACATGCTTTATTATTCAAAATATGTGTCCTTTTGGATAAAAATGTACATGAAATTAATTTCAAAATTCTAGTATCAAAGACCTTTCATACATTACATCTGCAGTGAAGGTAAAAAACATCACGTGAGAAATAGAGCACGATATCTCAGATTGACAGATTCTATGTTGTGCATCAGAGTCCCATCTTACCATGACTAACTAAAATTAGAAGTGAAGCATGTACTACCCCCTAGAAAGAACAGATTGTGAAATAGCGAACAGAAAAGGAAATCATGCTTCCTAAACCATTGCATCAACTTTGTTCTATCTATGGTAGAGAAATATACCAAATGAAACCTCCTGTATAATACATGCACACTATATGTATCAAACGGAACATCTTCTTTGCAATTTTTTAACGGTAAGAATCTTAAGTCGAACAACAAAAGAATATGGGGAAGGTAACATGCAACCTCATCAAGGAAAAAAGTGAAAGCAAGGTATGTTCTGTCATAGTGGCTGGTGGAATCATGAAAATGAAAATCATAGTCTTCAGAACTTCTCTCTCAAGGTAGAAGTGGAAGGATAAATTGCTCCAGCTTCTGTGTTGTGCTTCTGACCACACAATTTCCATCATGTTGTTAGGCTGTGCCATCCATCAGTTGATATTGTGAGACATTGTATGCATTATGAGACTGTAGAACATATTGGCATGTTGGTAGCTGATATTATACCTTAAGGGCATTATGAAACCGGAGAGCAAATGATTTCAGCTCTAACCTGCATTGTCCAGGTTAATTTGCTAGGTTATTATATGCCCCTTGGACATGAAACATCAGATTGATCAAGTCTCATAATTTTCAAGTCTCAACCATCTTCTGTTACTAATTCTCAGAAAATAATGATCAAGTGAATATTTCAATTTAGGCTGCATGGACTGATTAAACAAAAAGCAGTAATGCAAGCAACTGATTCAAATGATTCAATATTTCCATTCTTTATTTTACTTCAATGGGTAAATTGAAATTAGAAATAATCTGCAACGGAGAAGCTACAAACAGTAGCCTAGGAGAATATAAAGAGAATGCAGTGATGATCGATTGATCTAGCCTAATAAGTTGCTTTGGCACATACTTTCTTAAGTACCAACAGATAAAACTCAACTCTGAACACCACATGGCTTAACTCACAATTTTTATTATTGTAAAAAGAACTGCAATTCATAAACTGAAAAATGGAAAACTTAACATTATTATTATTCTATTCACAGCAATATATCCAAGAGAGCGATATATAGCTTGATTCAACTATATGTAGCAGCTTACCGACATCAGCAGCATAGAGTGATTCAACAAACGATGGATAAACAGATTACTCTGAGGTGATTGCAGCAGAGCCACCAGCTGCTCAATGTTAAGCCATTGTTGTTACTTCATCAGCTATGCGTACTCTTAGTTGCTTAAGACAGTAGCAGAAGGAGCAAGCACGGAAGAACGGCGATTGCCAGATTGGCCTTACTATGGACCAGATCTAGTTTCTTCTAAGAGGAACGGCCAGGGGCTGCCCATGCCAGCTCCTTCGCTCCACCACACGGGGCCACGCTAACGCGAGCTCTGCTTGTCTTGACCGCTAGACACTCAAGGCACGCACCGCCGTGAAGACTGCGAAAGCAGCTTCGCCCAAGGCACCGCGTGCTGTTGCTGCTGATGTTGTTGCTCCTTCCAACGCGAGCTCTCCGCCACAGCGACCGCCAGTTTATCTCCTCCTTGATCTGCAACAATGCATCAAAACCCTAACAGCTCGATCCCAAACCCATCCCACCAACACACGCGCTAGAAAGACAAAAAAAAATCCCCCACCTCTCTTGGCCGCCTACACGTCCTCGCTTGAACCGGCGCTCTTCGCGGGCGTGATCGCTGGCGACTGATTCAGATCGGTTAAACTAGAGGTTAAATCGGGACGAGGAGGAATCATTTCTAATCCGAGTGGGAGGGTCTCACCTTGGGACACTCCGGGGGAGGGGTGGCGAAGGAGGAAGGGGACAGGGAGGAGTGCTTGAAGGCAGCCGCGGCGGTGAAGCTCCGGCAAGTCTTCACCATGGGTGGTCGGTGCAGCGATGGAGTGGGAGGATATGGAGGGGGCGTCGATGGCAGGATGTAGTGGAGGGCGCGTGGGAGTGGTCGTCGCTGGCGGAGAAAAGCGAGCGAGTGCCGGCCACCGCAAGGGCAGGGGAGAGCGAGAGGGGAAGGGCGGGGCAACGACGGTAGGTTGGCAGCTAGGGTTTGGGGGAGGTGGAGCCTAGAGGGATGTTCGATTTCGCAGAAGACCCCTCACTTTACGTTTTTCGGAGCGCACTCCTATTTCCTGAATTTTCTCTTCTTACCCTAAGATATTTCATATTTAAGAGGTCCGATGCTTAAGAATACAGAGCCGAGGAATGTACATCCAAGTACCTATAACAAATTATCAGTAAAAGCAAGGACTTTTTTGAAAAACGACCACAACTCACACAACCTCCCGCTTGCTTGCGAAATCCAGCTGCTGAGCGTTCGGGGGCGACGTGGATAGCGCGGCGATCGAACACACAACCCCAAATCGCTGTGGGAGCGCCATTCAACAGGAGGTTTTAATATAAGAGCAAGTATAATAGTGAGTTATAAGCCTACTATAAGATTATATGGAGGAGAGGTAACAAAAAATTTAAAAATTAAGGTTGTTAGCTCTCATGCCAGAGCTAACTTAATACAAGGTTCAAGATAAATACATTAAATGTATAAGTGAGAGATAGAGAGAGGAGAAGAAAATTGTAGTCAACCTTATAGCTAATCTAATTTATTATATATGTTGGCTTTAAAATGAGCTAATAGTGATCTAACCGATATGAGTTTTGATTGGAGTAGCCGTAGAGAGACCCACTCGTGCTCACCCGGTTATGCAAGGACACGTGCGCACGTTGCCATCGGACTGTGCGTTTCTCGCACACCAGAGACCAGACTACTAGAGTAATGTATTATGAGGGTGCTTGGATCCATGGAACTAATTTTAGCCTGACTAAAATTAGTCTCTTTGAGAGGCTAAACTTCCAAGCAACCCTGACTAAAGAGGAGCTAAAACTAGCTTTGGGACTAAAATTCTTTAGTCAGGGGAACCCCTACTAAAATATGGATTAGTCCTCTCTCTCCTCATTTAACTGATTTTAGTCTCTTTAGTATTAGGGGAGAGGGAGGATAATAAATGCTCATTAACTGATTTTAGTCTCTTTAGTATTTTGGATCCAAGCATGGGTGAGGCTAGCAAGTTTTAGTCCCACTACTTTTAGTTATGGGACTAAAACGTATCCAAGCACCCTCTACAGCGTGTGCCGAACATGTACACTTGTGTATGCGTTCCTAATGTAACCAGGGGAAATAATAGAAGCAGTAACATTTTTACTTTTTTAGGTAATAATGGTAAACCTAAATGGGCTGCTATTGAAAAAAAAACGAAGCAATATGGTAGGAAATTTAACATATTTTTTAAAATTAAAGTAATAAATTATGTTCTTGGTGTGGATATTATGGTACCCATATACCCACAGATATAGAATATCCGACTGAATATAGGGGTATGTCATGTAAATAGAATATGAGTAGTACTAGGACTCGGGTATAGTATTGCCTTGTTTGTTAAAGGTATAACCCGGATACCTAGTATGGTAAGATTGTATATCAATTGGGAAAGATCTAGACCGTGTCGGACTAGATCTTATCAAGTAAATCCTCATCCTCCAGGCATATAAGGAGGATAGGGGACCCCTTGGAGACATAAGCTTTTCGTAAGATCAATACACAACTCGGAGGCAAAACCCCCGAAACAGGAATAGGGTATTACTTCTTCGTGAAGGCCTAAACCTGTCTAAACCCTTTTTTCTCATAACCCATCTACTTTTCCGTCTTGACTGCCACCCCCTTTTCTTATTGCCGAAATCTAGTTTCGACAGTTGACGCGCCAGGTAGGGGGGCATCAAGTTCATCGCCAATCAAGTGAGATGGGATCTACATCAGGCATCGACGACTTCGTCTTCCCGCCCGGGCAGGCGTACCGCTTCGGCAGCCTCGATTTCGTCACCGACAATTTCGGCAAGATATCTCTCTCCGACTCGGCTTCAAACCAGTCGGGGGTAGATCGTATATCTTGGCCATTCGGGTTACCGAATATGGCCGAGATCAGCGCCAAGACGCAGTTGGGGAGAGATCGCACCTCTCAGCCACTCGGGTTACCGAATATGGCTGAGACCAGCGCCAAGATTTCTTCCCGCTGCATGACGTCAAACCACCCGGGAAAGGCGTCTACATCGACTTCACTTCCTTCGTCAAGCACACCTCAAGACGACCAGATTTATCCCACCATCACCATGGAGTTACCAACAGATTCAGTAATCAGATCTAATCTTAGGGACATCAACGTCGTTCTACCAAAACTCGGATCTTGCTCCTCCACCGAACTCGCCGCCTACGCTAGCTCCTCGGAGGAAAGTGTTCATGGCAACCCACTGGACGCTGAAGCTGCTGACAATGTCAATTCCGACTACAATTACGCACTAGTTTTCAATGGCGTTTTCATGGCCAACAATAAGACCGACGCTGAAATAGCCGCAAGACTATAAGCAGAAGAAGCAACTCGAGTTGGGGTCGAGCAAGAAAGAATTCTACTGGAGCAAGAACGTGTCCGACTTCAAGAAGACAGAGCCAGACTCGAACAAGAGCACCAAGCCCAAGCTGAACAGGAACGACAATGCAGGGAAGCTGAGGAGGCAAGACGCAGAGAGGATGAGGAACGTAGAAACCGAGATCTGGCTATGGCAGGTGGCAGGGCAAGAGATGCAATCGAGCAAACTGTGGTCGACAACACCAACGTTTTCCTTACACCTCAATAGAACGCAGTCGGGGCAGTAACCCTCCTCGACGCGCTACTCACCGCAGCTCCAGCTCATATCACACCAATGATAAATCAAGTCAAGACCTTAGTCGCAGCAACGGTGCCGCGTGCCGAGTCCAGTTGGCAACCCAGCGAATCAGCTTGAAAGGCACCGAGTAGTAGTCGTGCACCTCCGTCAAGAGTCCGAGATAGCAGGAGTAAAACCAACTCGCGCGCCGACCACCACAACGGAGCACGTCGAGACCAGTCGGTCCACTCGCCCGCAGCTAACTTCGCCCGACCACCGCACCATAACAGAGATCGACGACATCAATCAGACTATCAAAGTCCTCCCAGGGCTTCAATCGACCTGAGAGAAACCCTCAATCAAAGACGATGAGAGAGGGGAATCACAATTCAAGACGACGATGATTGCGATGGGGTTCCAACTTCCACCAGAGATCTGCGCCGAGTGAATTGGCCGACCGGTTTCAAGCCGACTGGCATCGAGAAGTACGACGGCAAAACCGACCCAGAGTCATGGTTAACCGTTTACACACTCGCAATTCGTGCAGCAGGAGGAGACAGCAAAGTCATGGCAAATTACCTACCGGTGGCATTGACCGACTCAGCCAGAAATTGGCTCTCTGGATTGCCGAGAGGCACAATTGATTCCTGGAACGAACTCCGTGATCACTTCATCGCCAACTTCCAGGGCACTTTCGAGCATCCTGGGACCCACTTCGAGCTATACAACATCGTCCAGAAGCCGGACGAGACCCTCAATGAATACATACGATGTTTCTCCGAGAAGCGCAACAAGATCTCCGACATCACCGACGATAATATCATCGCCGCATTTACACGGGGGTTACGCAATGATCTCCTGATCGGAAAATTCAGCCGCAAACCTCCAAGGACGGTCAAGCAAATGTTCGAGAAAGCAACCGAGTACGCCAAGTCCGACGACGCAGTTAAGGCCTCAAGGCAGTCGGCGGGCAACTGGAAGAAGAAGGATCATGACAACATGGCAGGGCCTAGTGGGAGCAACGCAAAGCACAGAGAACGCAAGCGCAAGCCTGAGGAACTGGTCGCTACAACTTCAAATCAAAAATACCAGAAACAGCGCCCTCGAGTCAACTCCTACGACCAAATCATGAACGGTCCATGCACACATCAACCCAGCAACGGACACGCGGCCAAGGACTGCTTCATCTACAAACAGTTTGTGGAAAAATATGCCGCCCAGTCTAAGAAGCCAACAGAAGGAGAAGACACTTGAACTCAGAAGAAGAAAGACGACGAGGAGCCAAGTCAAGGAGCATATCAAGACCCCAGGAGTGAACTCAACCATATTTTTGGCGGCCCACTCGCCTACGAGTCCAAAAGGAAGCAAAAGCTCACCGACAGAGAGGTCAACGCGGTGCAACCTGCAGTCCCCCGATATTTGCGATGGTCAGAGGTCCCAATCAAGTTTGACCGCTCAGATCATCCCGACCGAGTGGTCCACCCGGGGCGGTACCCCCGGTACTAGACCCAGTCGTCCGCAACGTCAAGCTGAAGCGCACCCTCATTGATGGTGGCAGCGCACTCAATATTCTCTTCGCCAAGACCCTGGATGAAATGCAGATTCCTCGATTTGAGATGAAGCCGAGTAACGCCCCGTTTCACGGAGTCATCCCGGGGTTATCTTCAACACCACTCGGCCAAATCACTCTCCCAGTGACCTTCGGGACCAAGGAGAACTTCAGGACAGAGAACATCAGCTTTGAAGTAGCCGACTTCGAGACTGCCTACCACGCCATTCTCGGTCGCCCGGCATTAGCCAAATTCATGGCGATCCCCCATTACACCTACATGATGATGAAGATGCCAGGGCCACGTGGAGTCATATCCCTACGGAGTGACGTTAAGAAAGCCCTGACATGCGACAAGGACAGCTGCGAGTTGGCCCAATCTCGTGAGAGATCAGTCGGTCAGCAGGAAGTCCGACTAGCTACATCAACATCACAAGATGGAGAAATTCCAGTCAGCAATGTAGCCAAAACCGGAGAAGGCGATGCCATGACGAAGAAAATTCCCCTAGATCCTTCTGATCCAACCAAAACTGCTGTAATAGGCGCTGAGTTAGATAACAAATAGGAAAGCGTGCTCATCACCTTTCTTCAAGCTAATAAAGATATTTTTGCCTGGAAGCCATCCGATATGCCTGGTATTCCTAGAGAGGTGATTGAGCACTCCTTAAATGTCAGAGAAGACGCTAAACCTATCAAACAACGACTCCGCCGATTTGCACAGGACAGAAGAGAAGCTATCAAGGAGGAATTGACCAAGCTGTTAGCAGCAGGATTTATCAAAGAGGTCTATCATCCCGATTGGCTCGCAAACCCGGTACTGGTTCGCAAGAAGACTGGTCAATGGCGCATGTGCGTCGACTACACAGACTTAAACAAGGCTTGCCCCAAAGATCCCTTCGGTTTACCCAGGATAGATCAAATGGTGGATTCAACAACCGGATGTGAACTACTCAGTTTCCTTGACTGTTACTCGGGTTATCATCAAATCAACCTTAAGGAGTCCGACTGCTTGAAGACTTTGTTTATCACCCCGTTCGGTGCCTACTGCTACATAACTATGCCTTTCGGGCTCAAGAACGCAGGAGCTACGTATCAACGCATGATTCAACGATGCCTTACAACACAACTCGGACGGAACGTGGAAGCTTATGTCGATAATGTAGTCATCAAGACCAAGCAGAAGGACAACTTGATTCAAGATCTGGAGGAGACGTTTGCCAACATACGCGCCTTCAGGATGAAGTTGAATCCCGAGAAATGCATCTTCGGAGTGCCGTCAGGAAAACTACTTGGATTCATGGTGTCTCGAAGAGGGATCGAGGCCAATCCAGAAAAGATCAATGCCATATTAAATATGAAGCCACCGAGTTCTCAGAAGGATGTCCAAAAGCTTACCGGGTGCATGGCTGCTCTTAGCAGATTCGTTTCAAGACTTGGAGAGCGTGGAATGCCTTTCTTCAAGTTGCTCAAGAAGACTGACGATTTCCAGTGGACACCGGAAGCACAAAAGGCATTCGATGATTTCAAGACCTTTTTGACAACTCAGCCAGCGCTAGCCTCACCAATGCCGCAAGAGCCATTACTTCTTTATGTATCTGCAACTGCGAAGGTGGTGAGCACTGTTTTAGTCGTTGAGTGTGAAGAGGATGATCGCACCTAGAAAGTTCAGCGACCAATCTACTTCGTCAGTGAAGTTCTTGTTGATTCCAAGACCCGATACCCTCAAGTACAGAAGTTGTTATATGGAGTCTTGATCACCGTCAGGAAGCTATCACATTATTTTCAAAGTCATCCAGTCACAGTGGTTACATCCTTCCCACTCGGTGAAATCCTCCGCAACAAAGGAGTCACTGGTCGCATTGCCAAGTGGGCCTTAGAGTTGATGCCATTGGACATAACCTTCAAGCCTCGAGTTTCTATCAAATCACAAGTGCTAGCCGACTTTGTTGCCGAGTGGACCGAGTGTCAGGAAGACGTCCCGGAAGAGAAAATCGAATACTGGACAATGCATTTTGACGGATCAAAAAGGATTTCAGGGTGCGGAGCAGGGGTTGTTCTAATTTCCCCAACTGGAGAATGACTCAGCTATGTTTTATGGATTCACTTCCCAGCATCCCACAACGTGGCAGAATATGAGGCACTCCTACATGGATTACGAATCACCATATCCCTAGGGATTCGCAGGCTGATAGTCCGAGGAGATTCTCAACTTGTGGTCAACCAAGTAATGAAAGACTGGACATGCCTCGACGACAACATGGCGGCCTACCGACAGGAAGTGTGCAAGCTTGAGGATAAATTCGACGGTTTGGAGTTAACCCATGTTCTCAGGCATAACAATGAAGCAGTCGACTGACTGGCTAATTTCGGTTCAAAGAGAGAAGCGGCTCCATCAGATGTTTTTGTTGAGCACCTCCATCAACCTACAGTTTTAAATAACTCAAGCACTAAGGAGGAAGTTGGAGAACAAGTGCTAATGCTTAACGCCGACTGGAGGGCGCCTTTCATCAATTATCTCAAGAATCAAGAGTTGCCTCCCGACAAAAATGAAGCCGAACGAATTCATCGCTGCTCCAAGACCTATGCTCTTGTGGAAGAGGAACTATACAAGAAAAGCCCATCTGGAATATTGCAAAGATGTATTTCTATCGAAGACGGCATACAACTTCTAAATGATATTCACTCGGGAGTATGCGGGAATCATGCGGCAGCAAGAACTTTAGTCGGGAAGGCATATCGACAAGGCTTTTTCTGGCCTACAGCAGTCAGCGATGCAGATAAAATTGTTCGCACATGTGAAGGTTGTCAGTTCTTCGCCAAACAAACTCACTTGCCAGCCCAGGAGTTACAAACTATTCCCCTTTCTTGGCCTTTCGCGGTCTGGGGACTGGACATGGTGGGTCCTTTCAAAAGGGCGCAAGGCGGATACACTCATCTGTTCGTTGCAGTGGACAAATTCTCCAAGTGGATTGAAGCAAAACCAGTGGTGACCATCACTGCGGATAAAGCATGCGACTTCTTCATCAACATCGTTCACCACTTTGGCGTACCAAACCGGATCATTACTGACAACGGAACTCAGTTTACTGGTGGTGTTTTCAAGGACTTTTGTGAAGACTTCGGAATCAAAATCTGCTATGCTTCAGTCGCTCAGCCAATGAGTAATGGCCAAGTTGAGCGTGCAAACGGCATGGTACTTCAGGGAATCAAAGCTCGAGTTTTTGACAGACTGCGTCCGTATGCTAGCCGGTGGACAGAAGAGTTGCCCTCAGTTTTGTGGTCACTACGTACAACCCCGAGTCGGGCCACGGGCCAGTCACCTTTTTTCTTGGTATATGGTGCGGAAGCCATGTTGCCGAGTGAAATGGAGTTTGAGTCCCTTCGAGTTCGCAATTTTAACGAAGAACGCCACAACTCTGACAGAATTGATGATCTTACCCGACTGGAAGCAAGAGAAGCAGCACTAATTCAGTCGGCCAGATATCTTCAAGGTCTACGACGCTATCACAATCGCAACGTCAAATCACGCGCCTTCATAGTCGGCGATATGGTTCTACGGAAAATTCAAACAACCAGAGACAGGCACAAATTATCTCCCTTGTGGGAAGGGCCGTTCATAATAGTAGAAGTCACTCGCCCGGGAGCCTACCGACTCAAGCGTGAAGATGGAACCATGGTGGACAATTCATGGAACATAGAGCACTACGACGATTCTATGCTTAACAGCTATTATGTATATTTCTCCTTTAGACTGCCCACTCATCTTCTCAGCCGAGTGGTCAGTCGGGGGCTACTTATAATAATATAGTATTTCTCCCGTTTTGTTCATGACTTGTCATTGACCCTGTTTAAACCTAGGTCCAGCAGATAAGGACTAAAAATTTTTCGATGATTGTAACAAGTTCTAGGCTTGGAGCAGTCAGACAAAAGTTTTAAGAAATTTGAAACTGGATCTTTGGTTTACTTCATGGCATAAATGAGTCATTATACATTACTAAGAATACTGTACATCATCCTATACAAGATATTATCTAAGCCTACGATTGGAAATTCTCCAAGACATTTGCGGCACGCTTCTCGGCTGAGTCTTGAGCCTGGTTGATCAACTCCATAGCTTGTTCGTCAGATGTCCCGTCAGTGAAGCCGTCCCCGACTGCATCAATCTCAACTCGGGGATATAGGGACTTCATTATTGCTAGCGCCTGACTAGCACCCATCGTGGCAGTATCCTTGATATTGTTGAAGTACTTTGCCGGAGCATTACGGAGCCCTTCAAATATTTGGACCGCATCCTTTTCGCTAGTTCCAAGTCCATTTTGAAATATTGCATTCAAGACTGGAGCAGCAGCATTGGCGATGTCGTCCCGAATGCTCTCTACCTTTTTTACCCTCTTGGCGAACACTTCAAACTGGGCTTTGGTTTTAACTTTGTGTTCTACAAGACAGCACAAGGTTTCAGCCATATGACATTACATCAACTTATTCGACCAAGATGATATTATACCTTCGAGGGCATCTTCGGCTTCAAGTTTCCCAGCTGCCAACTGAGCATTAATTCCTTCAAGCTTTTTGATTTGAGCAGTCAAAGACTCTATTTTTGTAGCTTGAGCTACAGAACAACAGACAGATTGATCAAGATTCACGGAAAGGATGAACAGCAAAATTATGGCAGAAGGATTTGTACCTCCAATTGTGCCCCTGTAGTTGAAGCTAGCATCCATAAGCTGGTTGATCTGGTCCTTTAATTTTCGCTCTTTGGCTTGAGCATCCTCACGGGTCTTGGCCAGCTCAGCTTGGACTCGCTCAAGATTTTCAAGATGAGGCACAAGTTTTACCAATGCACTTGTTTTAGCCTTGTTCCTCATATGGATTCTCTGGATAATGCATCAAATAAGCAATATAGCCAGAATAAGATAGTTGCATACAAGATATACTTACATTCATTAGACGGGTGGACTCGGTTAGATTCTTCTTTAACAGCTCGAGCTCCTCGTCTTCAGCTTGACGATTGATAATGATGCCTTGAAGATTACCGTCCCGATCTCTCCATTGAAGTTTAGTTGGAGGGAAGAAATCCTCGACTGCTTTAATTCTTGGGATTTCTTCTTCATTGTCATCAGTTAATGGGCCTGTTTACAGACTATGAGGCAACATAAATATAGCAGGCAAATCAAATTAAAACTTAGCCATGCGACATACCAGATATTATTTTGGAGTTCTTCCTTGGAGTTGTTTCTGGCTCGCCGACTGGATCATTTGTCAAGATTGTCTCTGCAGCAGTTGATCCTTGATTTGAATCTTTTGGGTTTTTTCCGGCTGACTCGGCAGATGTTTCTGTGTCACCAGTCGGAACGTTGCCTTTCCCTGCTTGATTTTCTAATGGAGGATCAATTTCTAAGCCACCGGTGTCTGGTTCCGACTGACTGCCAGTCGGGGGCTGGACTTCGGCAATATTTATTGTTTTTTCCCGACTGACTATACACTCGGGGTTCAGGTCGTGGCTCGTTAGGCATGGCAACAGGCGGCACATCACCTTTCTTTCCCAGATCAATATCTTGGGGTTTTCTGAAGATCGACAGATTTCAACATCTACATATATTTTCTTCAAGAAGCCAAACATGGGAAAATGATAACAAGAGTGTTACCTTGTGGATCTTCGGATTTTGGGCGCAGGCCGACTGGCTGGAGATTTGGCTTGCGCCGGCTTGGCGCTCGTTTGCGACTCGGTCTGCTTGTCTTCAGAGTCACTGCAGACTAGCTTTCTTCTCTTCAGTTTCTGCTTAGGGATGTTTTCTTCGACAGCTCGTTTACTCTGTCTGACCGGGTTGACTTTTGGGCCACCAGTCGGGTGAGTCTTTTTTGGAGCAGATTCTTCATGGGCAGGAGCTGGAGGATTTGAGGAGAAGCGTTTGTTGTCCTATTCAATAGATTAAACCAATGAGATAAGCTAATGGACAGGCTGGTAACAGTAAGATGAAAGGATAGTGGATTTTTACCTCAGGAGGGGGCCGTACCAGGCCGTATGGAGTCACCGGGAGCTTGTGGCTATAGTCGACAGAGATCCCAGATGAGAACATTTTGTACATCCGGTTACACATGACTTTGTAGTCAATAGAATCCGGGTCCTCACGGTTGGGATCCGACTGCCCCTCGTACTCGTATGCCGGTTTACTCCTCTATTTGATTGGGGCTAGTCGGCACTTGATGAAATGCCGAGTAACCTGTTCTCCTTGAAGACCTTGCTGTTTGATTTCCATCAGTCGGAGAAGCAACTCATTGGCCTGAGCTAGTTCGTCACCATCCGGGAAGTTTTTCCAGTTTTCATGTGGGATAGGAGGAAGACCAACGAACTCGGGAAGATTTGGAGAAGGATTTGAAATATAAAACCAGTTTGAATGCCATCCTTTGTTGGAGGTTTTGAAAGGAAGAGAGAAATACTTTTGGGTCAAAGTTCCCCGCAGCTGACTACGCATGGGTTGTTTTTGTCAGGCTGGGGTTTGAGGTAGAAGATGCGTCGGAATAGAGCAAAGTGAGGCTGAATACCAAGGAAAGCTTCGCAAAGGTGGATGAAATTGGCAATGTGGAGTACAGAGTTTGGATTTAAGTGATATATTTGGATTTTGTAAAAGGAAAGAAGACCACGGAAAAAGGAAGAAGCCGGAAGAGCAAAGCCAGAATAGAAAAATGAAGAAAATACCACAATTTCGCCAGTGTCGGGGGTCGGAAAATCCTCGCCATATGCAGGGCGCCACCTGATGTTCTCCTTCGCGGGCAACACCCCATCCTTCACCATCTCCAGCAGATTTGACTCCTTTACATCAGACTTCGCCCACTGTTCAAAGGGGATTTCTCTCTCCTCAGCCATGGATGCGGATTGAATCTGAGTAGGATATTTTGGTTTTTGCGAATGGGATGGGAGAAAGTTTGAGATGGAGGTGAACCGCAGGAAGATTTGATGCCTGGGATTGGGGATTGAAGCTTGCGCGTGCGTGGATTGGAAACCCTAGTTTGCTGATACTGTGAGCGGTTTGAGGATTTTTGGCGAAGAAGATAAAGCGGCGATAGCTCTAACGGTTAAATCAGTGTTTTTATGCGCGGCATGGGCCGTGGATTACGGCATAACTGCAGCCAACGAAATTTGGAAAGTCTGATATATGTCCCTAGGGGCTTAATCTTTTTCTGTGATAAACAGAAGGGAATATATCACAAATATTTAACACTGTTGCAACTCATACTCTTCGAAGAGCATACAGTGCAAATATTGTCACGTCAGTGAGCATATCAAGTTAACCAAATATTATTACTTTGGTTTTTCAGTCATTTTTGACTAATTTAGGCAATTGGGGAATCTTGTAAAAGATTTCTTCTATGTATGCCTTATTTCCTTCAAATAAATGTGCACGTAAGTGTACGCTTTGTCACGTAAGTGAGCATTTCATTGACCTATATTGTGGCTTAGGCTGATAATATATTTGGGTCACTTTGCGCAGTTGGTAAATCCTTTATGAGTTTTATTTACTCGGATTTTATGCCACATATGTCCTATATTCCCCGAATAAGGTGAAGTCATGTGTCCTAATTGTCCTATATTCCCCGAATAAGGTGAAGTCATGTGTCCTTAGGGGCCAAAGCACATTTATTTTAATAATGTGTAGATATAATGTGACTAACTGTTTGGGAAGATTTATGTTTAAGATATAAACCACTCAACTGGTGTCTTTTTATTAATTCTGACTATATGTTTAGTTTTTCCAACTAAGCACATAGTCGGGGGCTACACCTAATTAGGTGCATCTAGTCGATGCACCTAGAGATATTTTTTCGAAATTTTTCAGCCCTTCACAGTCGCGTGATTTGGATTTTGGCGCCCAGGAGATCATGGCAGAGATAATTGAAGTATTTAAAGCTAATGGCTTTCTATTGAAGAGAAGATTGTCTCGTCGACTGCAAAGGTCTCAGGGGCTACTGTGAATATTATGGTACCCATATACCCACAGATATAGAATATCCGACTGAATATAAGGGTATATCATGTAAATAGAATATGAGTAGTACTAGGACTCAGGTATAGTATTGCCTTGTTTGTTAAGGTATAACCCGGATACCTAGTATGGTAAGATTGTATATCAATTGGGAAAGATCTAGACCGTGTCGGACTAGATCTTATCTTGTAAATCCTCATCCTTCGGGTATATAAGGAGGATAGGGGACCCCTTGGGGACATAAGCTTTTCGTAAGATCAATACACAACTCGGAGGCAAAACCCCCGAAACAGGAGTAGGGTATTACTTCTTCGTGAAGGCCTGAACCTGTCTAAACCCTTTTTTCTCATAACCCATCTACTTTTCCGTCTTGACTGCCACCCCCTTTTCTTATTGCCGAAATCTAGTTTCGACACTTGGTTTGGAAGGATGCATCTGGTTCTGTTTGGTGCAACTGCAGGTTATAATCCAAATGACCAAATCAATTTTAAAACTGAAGGTTCAAATTTAGTGTTAACAGTTAACACCATCATGAAAGTAAGAAATTAATTAAACAAGTCAAAAGAATTCATAAAACTAATCAAGTTATGAAAATTAGACTGCGATCGAATCTAATGTGGATTAAGATTAATTGAGTTTTAATTATTACAAACTTGAAAAAATAATATATTTGATATTTTAAGACAACTACATAGAGAAAGTTTTTCATAAACATATCGTTTAATAGTTTGAAAAGTATGCTAATGGAAACTAAGGTAAAATCTTGATTTTAATGAGAAAAGATCATAGCCAACTCTCCCATAAATATGCGATACTCCCCGTTCCTAGAATACAGAGTATAATCGTTTGTAGAATTCAAATTTTATGTTCTAAAAAAAAGAATTCAAATTTTATACTAGTAGTACAACTAGTAATATGCCCGTGCTAAACGCTACGGTGTAATTCTATTTCTAAAAGTTTATTTTAGAAAAAAATATTTTTATATGATCTGTACATTTGAACTTTAATTCAATTCATGCCGTACATGAAACATGTTTAATTCAAAGTACAACAATATAATATTGCTTGGGCACAATAAAAATTTACGATACATAATTATATATTTAAAAAATATGTTAAACAAAGTGTAGAGTTATTCCTACAAAATAAAGCATTTGATACATATATAGAATATACCATGCAGGTAAATAACTATCCTAATGTTTAGTATTTGCGATACACTTAAGAAACTCTCGTGCGCCGCTAGGAATGTTACTTTCGCACTCATTTTGCTGGTAACATCAATAGATGTAGCAAAAATTGTTGCCTTAGCTCGTCACCATCCTACAAATGCATTTGTTTATATAATAAATAACTATATTATAAAATATAATATGATATTGTAAATGATGATTGCTAGTTGGGATTGACCTTAAAAGCCGACAAATGTAGTGCTCCATTTTTCCAGCCTCGCATGAAGAGATGTCCAAGATAACCCGATAAGTTCCTAAGAAATTTGAATTTTTAGCTAACTTGCATTGCACAAATAAATCTGTTGGTTCAAACAACTTTTTAGAAGAAAACTTACCTGTCAAGCACCGGATTTGTGACTATTAAATGGTGCCACAAGTTGATATCCTCAGTCCACCTAGAGCCAGGACATGCCACAAGCATGGCTTTGCTGAAGTACTTGGTAATCTCTAACAATTTTATGGTATATCTCATATTTGGGTTGTTCTTATATGCTGGATTTAGCGGATTAGGGTCTAGTACATAGAGTGTTCTGCTTTCTTGGTCCAGTATGACCAAGATAAAGCTTCCAGCAACGCGTACTGGTATAAGAATATGGTAAAGGTCAACCGTCAAGATAATTTAAAAAACACGGCTATATAAGAACAAAGGATAAACAACTTACCAATTTGCATTGTGCAACTTTATAGTGGATTTCCGACCAGCTACTAACCGACTCCACAATATCTATTTTTTATGGAACACCGGGGATACACCAAATCCAGTAGCAGTCTATATGATGTATAATAATTGTTTAAAATATGAAAAAAAAGAAGTCAATATTGGTAGATTATAAAAACTTACCGAAAACCTTAAGTCCATGCAATGCTTTGTTATTGCTTCATTAGTTTTGTGAACCATATGGATGCTTTCATACATGAACTTACGTACGGACATGTCGAAGCAATCACTGTCCAGTGGTTCATCCTTCTTTAGTACTGATTGAAGTTTTCTGAGATTCAATTTAATGGTGTGCGGCCGTGAACTTTGCACCCATATGCTCCTACCAATCAATAAGAAAATAAGTTATTGCACGTTTGAACTATAGAGTGGATACATTAAATATAAGTGGCTTACTCCAAGGTTTCGACACAATTTATTTGTTGAATTAGCGGAAAAGGCCACAAATCAGCTCCTGTAAACTCATCGCACAAACAGCAGAAAGGAGGGACTATATTTGTGATCGTCAGTTGCCGACCGTACTTTAGATTCCTTCATGTCCCATCTAGAGTTGATATCTCTTTGACGACTACCCAATATCACAACATCGTCAGAATTGTCTGTATCTTCGACTTTTACAACATCGGAAGTCTCGGCTGCCATATTTGTTTTCCAACACAGTAAAATACCGGCTAACTTGTACCTAAAAAGTTTCATATCTTCCTGCATAGTAAAAAGTGAGTTCGTTTAATACACAAAATATATAAAATATATGATCAACTATAGGGTAGATTATGTTAAGAAATACACCTGTGTAACAGGGTGAGAAAGTGTATCTCCAGTAAAAAACTCCATAAATTTGAGCAAGAACAGTCCACATGAAGAGCTACATTATTGTATAACATGAGTACAACAGTCAAAAATAAACAAGAGTGCACCAGTTAAAAATATATAATTTATCTTATTTTAATATTTCTCGAGATATGATTAGTAGTATACCCATCTCCTTGAATTTTCTTTTGTAGTAGTTCTACGATCGGCCAAGTCACAACATTTAGATCTCTCCATTCATGGCTAGGCAAGTCATGTTGATGCGTAATTATGTCAAGATGGTTCTATATTCCTTGTATCTATGCAATTATTATATTTGCGATTAGCAATACATAAATGAATAGCAATCTAAATGAACAAGATAGTTAACATGCCATATACACTTACCGCTTTATGGAGGTCAACGCGATCAAAGTCCCGACAGAGAGAATCAGGTACTTGTATCTCTTGTTTTTTTGGGTTGACAACTGCTAAATACCAATGAACATTTCTGCTATTTATTGGAAGAAAAATCTAAACAAGTGATTGAGTTAGTACACACTTATGCATATAATAACAAACTTAAATTCTATCAAAATTAGAGAACCAAACAGTACCGGTTCATGAAAAAGGTAGTTCTTCACTATCTTTGTAATAAAGTTGTCACTATCTATGTAGACCCCATCTCGTTTTAGCATGGCAATAAGAAAGGGGTTTTCATAATACACTTTCTCATCTATCTTTGCTTGCTCCTTTATACAGTGTATGTACGCACTGATGACCTATAGATTCAATAAAAAATATTTAGCTACTTGAAAATTAAATAAATATTAATGTTGAATCCTCATATGCAGTTGTACTTACATCGTCGTTCAAAAAATCATCTCCAGTGAGAAGGCACGATAGGTGACGTTTTTTGACATAGAAATCCCCCATGTTCACCAGCGTATAATCTTCAGCCGACACCTCAATCGTCATTTGAGCAATTAGATCTTGGTTGGTTAATTCATAGTCTGTAAAATAAAAAGGGAAAAGCGATTACTGATGAAAATAAGTTATATGTAGATGATACTAAACACAAGTATGTCAAACAGTAATTTACCTTGAGGGAGGTAGTCATAAGTTTGGCCAATTATAGATCGTATCAATTTCGATGGAATGAGATTATTTGGCATGCTGACTTTGGATCCTACATGCTCCCCTGACTCCTTATCCTATAATAAAGATGTATTATACTAAAAAATATGAGATGAGATATTGACTAAGAGGATTAATCAATTAGTGCAACACGCTCATAGAGTTTTAAACGAAGTGGAATTACCTGCGATGGTTCATTTGGTTTTGTTTCCTCTACACAGTTAGACAATTAAAGTATTTGTAAGTGGTTATCGAGTGGAGCGTAAGATAATAACGATAAGAGTAGTGAAATAGGGAATACTTTCAGCAATGGTGATATACATTCCTGATACGGTTTCAGCGGTGCACCGGCTCTGATCATCACTTCGCACTCCGAGCGTAGGGGACAATTCTACAGTTGACTTTGATGGTGCTGCATTGGGCAAAACAAGGAACTTAGTTTTATTGCCTACATACCAAAATCACTTATCAAAATGAACACATGCACACGTAAATTAAATCATGGCACCATCTTCCTCCTGATCTATATTATATCGATATAGACTGTCTACATATACCCGCATAACCTACTAATAAGTTTCTCAAACTACACTATAGTCATACATGTAAAAAAATATAATGGACAGTCCATTTTAATAAGAATAAAAAATCGTAAAATAAAATATTCAGAGTAGTGCACATGAAAAATGCATCTGAGCTTTACGCAGTGCACTTATTTTTTCAACTGTATAATAAAAAGAGCATATAGACTGTATAAACTACCCATCGAACAAATTAATTTTTTTAGAAATAATATATGATCGCTTTGCCAATGAAAATAATAATTGTACTACAAAATCCAGAGTATAAAATAAAACACATAATCTGCCACATAATCTTGTTTGCCAAATTAATTTTTTGGTTCATCCATACAGGTCAAAAATGTAACAACCATTCAAATTTTAATTCATTCATGGTATAATAGAAATTTTAATTGTACTCCAAAATTCCACAGTAAAATATATACCGATGAATGTGGTTTGCTATATTGGAAACAACAAGGAACCTAGTTACATCTACCCTAATTATCAAAATCACTTATGGAACTGTACGCGATGCGAACATAAATTAGTCATTGTATCATCTTCCTCCTGGTCTGTAATATATAGATATAGAATGGATACAAATACACGCATAAACGTATTCGTAGATGGTCGATTGCAATTATAAAAGTAAAATCTCGAGCGCAAACAATGTCAGAGCTAGAAAATAAAAATAGATTGAAACGCAATAAAAGCATGCATACTACCCTTACAGTTGGAACTTCTCGCTTTTTTCGATGCCTGAACTGCATTTATATCGCCAGGAAGAGCGTCTTGATTTACCTGAGTACATCATGCTATTAAGTACAAAATAAAATATTTCACATTATTCAACGATATAGTAAGAGTTTGGAACTGATCTTATAAATTTGTATTAAGCAACATAGAAAATTAGAAATGAAATTATCAACGTCCAGGCATGAATCTTAAAAAAACATACTACCACTGAGAGCAGACGCCTTAATCACTTCAACGTTGCATTAATCTAATCTTAGTAATTTGTTGTTAAATGTTGCATCGCAAATATCCGGTTTTTGTAAATTCAGCACATCCGTTCTATATGTATAACCGAGCAAATCTATTTTATAAAGTGAAACGGATGAAGCACTAAATTATAATTAAATGCACCACAGTTTTGTAGCTACCACATACTATATGGTTGACCGAATAGTCAGTATTAATATTCAACTTAAGCTCACCATAATATTTGGTGGCGGCACCAAAGATGATGTTTGGGTCGGTGACAGCGGCAACGGTATTGGCGGTTGCGGCGGTGGCGGCAACAGCAGTGGCAGTTGTGGTGGATTTGGCGTCGATGGAAGTGGCAGCGGTGGCGGTGAAGTCGATGATGATCCATCCATCGAAGGGCGCATGAAAAACAGCTGCTAGGGATAGAGTAATTAATAGAGTAATTAAAATATATCTCATTATATTTGTGGTAGCATGAGTTCATCTAACCTTACCTATATATGTTTCAGTGTATAAATTGACTATGTGCTACCATCACCACGTAGCAACATGCAACAGCAGCACTGCAGCAAGAAGAACGAGCAAGTTGCGTGTGGACTGATTAGCATCGGTAACAAAACGGCGGCAGAAGCAGCAGCAGCAGCACGTTGCGTGTGGACTGATTAGCAAGTGATCAATGTATATTAAAATAACAAAATGGCAGCAGCAGCAGCAGCAGCAGCAGCGCCACCTCACCGGAAAAAGGCCACCGGTCGGCAGCAGCGGCAGCAAGGGGCGACGGCTGCGGCGGCGGCGGCGGCGGCAGCAAGACTTTTGCCGAGCAGATGCAAATTTGTGCCATATATGTATTGGTTATTAAATAAGGAAAGTGTTTCCCAGATTGATTGGATTAGATTGATTGGCTAAAATTCCTAAAAATTTGATCGGTGCTACTTGAGCACAGGCTTAAACGATGGAATTTCAAACCTTTCTTTTAAATAGTTGTCCAATTTCTTTTTTAAAAAATAAGAGATGATGTCGCAAATACTTTTTTATATTAGCGGTGCGATGCTTAGCAAAATTGTTTTTCATTGGCACGACAAGCATATATTTTGGTTCAAACTTTAATTTATTGGACAAGTAATATAAAGATATTTTATACGGTTCATATGTATTGTCTTTTATTATACCATGAATTAAATAAATATAATTTTTTTTACCTTTTTAGTTGTACGGACGAACCCGTAAAAATATTTGCCTACAAAATTCAAACTGGGAGATGATGGGGCACATATTTTTAAATTTTATACAATGGATTTTTGGAGTACAATTATTTTTTCCATTATCACGACGAGTATATATATTATATTTTTGCACCGTATTGTTTACAAAGATTATATAATATACAGCAGTGGGGTTGTGGCGGAGTGAGCGTTCACGGAAGTGGTGGCGGTCGCTCTGGCGATGTCAATAACGATCCAACCATCGAAGGGCACGCTAGGAATGGGATTATATCGATCTAAACATGCTTGTGTGCTTCCATTAGCACGACAAGTATATACTTTAATTTAATTTGTTGGACGAGTAAGCTAACGATATCGTACATGGAATATATGGACATGGGACATATGGACTGTCTTTCTATTAAACCGTGAATTAAATAAATATGAACAGTTGTACGGACAAACCAAAAAAACTAGGAGACAGTCCATTTTAAATATGCTTACCATTTTCTTTGGAATAGTTTAATTCACATTGTTCAAGCTAGGAATAGTTTCATTCGCATTGTTCAAGCTATTGAACAGAAAACATAGCAAACATGCACTGCAACTTATATATATATCAAGATTGGCAAAAAAAAAAAAGATGTGAACCAGTTCCATATTAAATGTTGGATCAACCACTGAACAGATCAAGCATGCACGTTTCCATGATCTCACAAAGTGCCTTAAACATTAAATTAAAGCATACCAAAACATCAAGATGTAAATCACACACAGTTATGGTTTTTCAACTTTAAATAACGCGTTATTACATTCCAGTGCACTTATAGGCACACAAATCACAGAGCATTAAAAATTGAATTTAATCTAAGCATTCCTATTATTTGTCTTGAACGAAGACTTTGAATCAAGAACTTCAGCAATGTGAAGCCATCTTGTTACATGGCATCTATCGACGAATCCAAGATTGACTTCCCCGTTGACCACATACCACCGAAAGTCTATATTTCCGAATATAGTCATGCCTTTAGTTCATTTGAAAATATAACATAGATCGATCTTCTGAAACAATAGGCTTTATAGGGATACTCACTCTGTAATTCGTGCACTTTATGATAACTTGGATTGAAATAAAATTGGCTATGATCCGAAGACTCCAAGCACCCTGCTTACATCAAAAAGTGTGTAAACAAATCAACATATGCTGCTGCTCAATGAGTGTTAGCACATCTATAACCACTGCAGACAAATGTAGCGAGACTTTCTCGAATAAACATACAGTACGTGCAGTCCAATTGCAGCATAGTTCCAACTACAACGTGATTCTTAGCAATCGCAGAAGCCCATTGGAGCACGTGAGTGGTCAGATGGTTAGCATATACTCCAATAACCACAAGATCACACCTTCAAAATTAGACAATGCATTGAAAAAATAAGCTTATACTCCAATATATATTGTTTTACATACAGAAAGGAAGTAGAGAATTTAGCATAATGAGAATAATGAGAATAATGAGAATATAAGATGCCTAGACAACCCAGTATGTAATTAAAATTTGGAAATTGACATTCTTCTAATATTCACAAAATGAGAACTGGTTATATGCACATGTGTGGTAATCTTATCTACCTATTCAATGGTTCTCTTATCTACCTATTCAATGCAGAACCAGAATGATATGATTTGAGCCCATCATCCAACTCCAGTGAAATTTGTTAACATAATGTGACTCTACAATTATATATAAGGCATCATACTATGAGGTATGCTGATGGTGTGGACTTTACAAGGCTATGTCTTTCAATTAACATGTGAAATGAGAATTTGGCTTAGTTGTACATGGTCTCACAGAATGTGTGGGAGAAAAATAAAGCTGATCCAATTCATGGTTGTTGAATATACAGAGTGTGTGACAGAGACATTTACCCTATTTGTTGGAGAATATACGTGTTATTTACAACTGTTAGATAATTCCCAGGTAAAGTTTTTATAGAGCTCACTTCAGATTGTTTATTTTCAAGATAGCTGAACACTTGAACCTTCAAATGGACTCAAGTAGGAGTCTGTAGTAGGTTTCAAAAGGGAAGCTCATACTGTGGCCTAGGAAGAGTTAACTCTTATTTTTTTCGAGTATTTTGCTTTGATTGCTATCTATCTTCCAGCGCAACAGAAAAGTGCCTCAAGCACAATTATTTTGTATATATAACTGCAGCTTTGATTTGAGACATTGGAGAGTCATGATAGTTTGATCATTTACCAGATTTTAAAAATGTAAAATGTAAAGTATACAACATTATAATTTTACCCCCTTTGACGTGGGTTCCATGTGCACACTTATGGTTTATATTTGTTTATTTCTACAAATATATGAAAACACATGGCTTGCCTGCATATTCCACAAACGTCCTCCATATTTGGTGATCCATATATATATATATATATCAAAATTTTGAAAGCAGCTATAAATTTCTGATGTTATACAGAAACTTTAGTCATATTCATATAAGATGTTATAATATGACAAAAGTCATGCAATATTTTCGGTCTAATTTACATATATCGACTGCTTCCCCTTTATTTATTTCTACACAAAGATGAAAACACTGATTGAGCAACTGACTTTGATTACAGATGTATTAAATGAGCATCAATTTCAGTTCACCGGTTAGTCATCCAAGCAAATTTGCTTATGACGGTAGTTTATCATCAAGTTAAGAAATGACTAATATTTATTTTTTAATACAAATAATAACTATATAGATAGTAGTTTATCATCAAGTTAAGGCCTGATTCTTGTGTGAACAAATACATACCTCGTGTCCAGGAGGGTGACCTCTCTATAGAGGCGATTAGAAACGCATTGAAGTGGACCCAAATAGACAATTACACCAGCAATGTCTGCAAAAAAAAAATATCAGCTAGTATATCACTGAACTCACAATTCAACATATTTTCAGCAATATAAGCTGCAATTATGAAAAACATACCCACGAACGTCTTATTACGATGTTCTGGCAGTGACAAGTCACTAAATTTTGTGAGCTATTTGGGATACAAAGGAAACTGCAGTGGTAGATTATATGACTCAACTATAGTAGTTCTAGTGAAAAAACAGTCATAATCGCTTTTTATTGCCCGGAAATTGATTTCCAATGAATTAGGCTTGAAATAAACACCATGTATGGTGTATTTCTGTTCTACAATCAAAATATTTTTAAACCTTGCTGCATTTTCTCCACTTACAATTGCTTCCATTTTCGAGCCCTACAAGTGTACCAATCATATTGCATATTTAGCCGATGGTAGTATTTAATTTTGTTTATACTTTTTAATTTTGAAAAAGGAAAGTGGAACTTACGGTAGCATCCATCAATATGAAGCGTTGAATGTCACAATAGGCTTTGGGATGGAACTTGACATCTACCTTAACAATAACACTAAAAACTCTGTTTATCCTGCAATCATCAAACTCAACATCGTCGAAGTACTTGAACCATCTGAAACAAACAAGCAGTGCAATCACACAACAATATAAATTTATTACTTTCAGTTCATCCAATTCCATAAACTAAACTTACCTATGGACAACAGGCCTTGCATGCACAACGGGTCTCACAGGTGCAACGGGTCTTGCACGCACAAGTTGT
The DNA here is from genome assembly GCA_000573905.2 of Oryza punctata. Classification (NCBI taxonomy): domain Eukaryota; kingdom Viridiplantae; phylum Streptophyta; class Magnoliopsida; order Poales; family Poaceae; genus Oryza; species Oryza punctata. The sequence continues at coordinate 27,246,902 of CM002495.2, read as the reverse complement.
GCATACGTCCTCTTCCGGTTTAGATTCGTTGGAGCCATTTCTATACGAAAACAAATTCAGAATTAGCAAGAACAGTGACTGCCATAATTTTAATAAATATTTTACAGACTAATTCGATACAAGACCTACAAGTTATCACTGTTGTTCATTCCCTAACTGATCATTTTATTTTAGAAAGAGAGCTTATACATCCTAGATGTTCATTCGATAAATTTCAACTTTTATAACAGAAAGATATCAAATACATCATAATTTTTATTTTAGAAAAAGAGCAGATACATCCCAACCGATAGCATATACATCCTAACTGCTCATTTTATCAAGTGCAAATACATCCTAACCGAGAGCATACACATCCTAACCAAGAGCATCCCAACCTAAGTGTTATCACTGCTGTTCATTCCCTAACTGCTCATTTTATTTTAGAAAGAGAGTATATACATCCTAGCTGTTCATTCGATAAATTTATACACCATAACTTATATTTTAGAAAAATAGCAGATACATCCCAACCGAGATAGCCACACAATGATTACTCTAATCCAAAATTAAGTAAGTGTTGCAGATGGCATACAAATAAATTCGACCATTGTATACATACAAAACAACTCAAATTGAAATATGCCAATGATTTAGATACATTATATATGCATATATTTCACGAAATATGGATAACACTATATTCCAGATACTCATCATCGAAAAGATAGAGAAAGAATGACATAGCAGGTTTGAATAATCTTGAAGATAAAGATAGAGAAAGAATGATACTCACTGATGGACTGGTTGCTCTGCCTGGTCGAGTGTGTACAGTTGCTGTCCAACTACATTCGTGTATATATAGCCGATACATTTTCAGAGTAGAATGGAAGTCTGGTTTTTGGAAAGCGAGATTAGGGGAGAGCCTGGTATTTGGAAAGCAAGATTAGTAGGGGATTTGGAGCATGATTAGGAGATTTGGAGCGTGATTAGGGGATTTGGAATTTTGTTTTTTTGCCGCCGGACTCCCATCTGTGGGCCTGCCACCAAATTACATCCTATGTGAAAATTTCCAAAAAATTCAAATCCAAAAGGAAACACATAGAAGTCACTAACAAATACTAAAACCACCTTAAAAAAATACATCTATGGAGTGTTGGACTGAGCTGGACTCCCCTATGTGAAAATATAATATCTGAAGTTCGGGCATATGATGATTTTACCAATCAAATAGCAGCAAATCAACTTGGACCATGGAGGAGAGAGACGAAAAAGAAAAAAATTGCTGGAACCTGCAAGGCCTCAAGCACGTCGTCGCGGAAGCTTATGGATACGTCGTCGGGCGAGGTGGAGTCCACCGCCTCCAGGGCGACGCCCTCCGTCGGGACCACCACCCACGGTCCGGCAGAGCCACCGATCGAACCCTGTGTCCCCGAACATCTCCTCGCCAGATCCGCCTCATCCACTACTCCCCCTTCTCCTATGGTGCATCCACTGCTTCCCTTTCTCCTTTGGCGCATCCCATGCTCCCCTTCTCCTTTGGCGGCGCGGCCTCTCTCACAAACGGCCGCAGCCCCTCCTTTGGCGGTGCCGCCTCTCTCATCCACGGCCGCAGCAACCCTCTTTTGGCGGCGCCACCTCTGTCATCCACAGCCGCCCTCCTCTCCCCCTGTCTAGAGCCGGTGCCGCCTCTCTCATCCACGGCCGCCCTCGCTCTCCCCTTGTCTACAGCCGACGCTGATATTTCTGATGAGAGGGGCTCGGGAGAGATGGAGAAGAAAAGTCAAGGGGAGAAATATCTGATGCCGTGCATGAGTGGTGAGAGAAAATAGGAGGAAGAGGTGGGTTATCTCTGGGTCTGTTCGGTTTTGCTACCGTAAAATACAGAAGTTATATGTTGGCCGAATTTCTGGGTATGTTAGGGTCTGATCTACCCTATAATTTGATTAAAGCAACAGCCGAAATAATGGATTTCGAAACGATCGAATATCAAGCCGTTTTTTAAATAATTAGCGAACAAAATATATTCTTCAACATATATTTGTATTTAAATGTCCAATCCAGTTTTTTTACCTATAATTATAAAGTATTATGAGATGTGTATGTATATATATACTATCTCTATATACTATCTCGAACCTCCTCTTTTATCAAAGTGAATTTCGGTGTCATACCTATTATATAAGATGCCCATATTTTTTTATTACACAGTGACACATATAATAATTCACGATGGCGTTGATATCAATATTTATTCAACTCATGAGCATTCCTTTTGTGTGCGTCGTGCGTGTGTATATATCCGCGTCATTATAATGCCTCCTAATTGCCTATTTTTTAATACAAAACAGTGGATTCTTATACCTTATTTATTTTTCATTGGCATGAACAAAATATAGTTTTCAAACGGGAAGATGATGCAGTTTGATACCCTATAATTTGATTAAAGCAACCTCCGAAATAATGGATTTCAAAATGATCGAATATCAATCCTTTTTTAAATAATTACCGAACAAAATATATTCTTCAACATATATTTGTATTTAAAAGGCGAATCCAGTATTTTTACCTATAAATATAAAGTATTATGAGACGTATATGTATATATATACTATCTTGAACCTCCTCTTTTATCAAAGTGAATTTCGGTGTCATATATATTATATATGATACACATATTTTTTTTATTACACTGTGACACGTATAATAATTCACGGTGACGTTGATATCAATATTTATTCATCTCACGAGCATTCCTTTTGTGTGTGTCGTGCGTGTGTATATATCCGTGTCATTATAATGCCTTGTAATTACCTGTTTTTTAACACAAAGCACTGGATTTTTTTACTTTATTTATTTTTCATTGGCATGAACAAAATATTTTTCAAACGGGAAGATGACGCGGTGTCAATGAATACTTAAAAGAAAGGCTATATGCAGAGCTCAAATGTTAACAGCCCGATGCAAACTGGCGCATGTAGTACGAGATGCTTTGTAGAAGATAATCACACGATATTCCTCTTGGCAGAAGAGGGCGTGTTGTACAAAACAAGATAATGAGGGTGAGTAACATTCCGATTAGTATTTTACTATCTTCTAGAATATGTTCTCGAATTAATTTTGATCAATTTGGCCTACCTTTGCTCACCAGTCAAGAACGTCTTTGTACACAATATTCCTAGTGCTCTTCCCTACAGGGTCAACTTCTTTCTTTGGTTTGGCCAAAATCCTTGTTGTTTGTCGTGATACACCCCTTGACAATGCGACATATAATTGACCATGTGAAAATACGGGTTCTGGAAGATAGATCCCAATATTTGGAATGGTTTGTCCTTGTGATTTATTAATGGTCATTGCGAAGCTGAGGCGTATTGGAAATTGCTTCCTCTTGAATTTGAAAGGAAGAGATATATCATCGGAGGGAGACAAAGGGATCCGTGGGATGAACACCCTTTTGTTGGTGTGCTGTCCACCAACAATCTCAGCATCAATTGCATTATCTTGAAATGCCCTGATCATTAGTCTTGTTCCATTACATAGTCCATTGTTGGGATCAAGGTTGCGGAGGAGAATAACAGGGCAGTTAACCTTAACTTTCAGCTCATGTGGAGGTAGGCCATTTGGAGTGATCGTGTTTAGAAAGTCCAAAGGGTAGCTATTTTGGGGATCATCATCGACGGAATCAAAGCTGTGGTAAATCTTTTCCTTTCCAGGAAACCTATCAATCATCTTCGTGTTCAGCTTATCCACGAAATCATTTTTGTTGAGAGGATGGCCCGTGTGCTCATATATTCCGCGGAGATCGTATTTCTCTCATCACCAAGCGAGGGGAACACATATTCAATCAATGTGTTCACTGAATCTTCATTGTCCGCATAACCAATGACAATTTCATCAGGCAGACGGACGTAATCATCCGCGATCGTGTTTTCCATCCCGTTTCCAATCCTAAGAAGATAATCCGAAAACCATGGGTCAGATTGAGCCCTCATGTTACGCGAAAGGCGTATCTTTCTTATATTCTTCCATAAATACGATCTCTGCAAGGTAGCGTCAGTTATTTGTGCCCTTGTCCCACGTGTCACCACAGGAAGAATTTGTCTAAAATCACCACCAAATACAATGACCTTTCCTCCAAATGGCACCGAACAATCCATAATATCTTGAAGGGATCTATCAAGCGTCTCAACTGCCTGACGCTTTGTCATTGCAGCTTCATCCCAAATAATCAAGGATGTCATGCGAAGAAATGTGAGTTGTCTTTGGTCCCTAAAGACTTGTGAATGAGAAATGTGAGTTGAAGTAACGGATATGTTTTCTAAAGTACTTCGCATCATTATCAACCTGGCTTGTAAACAGGCGTACCAACTCAGGGGGAACCAATGGTGTGGATATTGTTATCTTCCCTAGTCTACAACAGAAACCAGGGGGCTCGTACTGAAACCTAATTGCCCCACAGTACATACAATCAGCCACTTTCTTTAACACATGATGTTTCTTTGGCATGTTGTGGTAAACATGATCATGTGGATCTTCGGTACCAACAGCATTAACCCCCTTGACGTCCACGCGATAAGACTCATAACCATCATCTGACAGACGCAAAGTAAGTCGAGAATGAAAATAGGAGCATATAAACCTACTCGTCTTGTGCAATAGACAATATTAAGCTTGATGTTACCTTTCTTTTGCAATTCCTCATCATCACTGTCGAGAACGTCACATGTATGGGTCATTTCGACATTACCTATTGGAAGATGGAATACTGCAAATGAGATCGTATATTTATTGGTTTAATATTAAGTATATAAAAAATGTGTCTATTTGCAATCACCTTCAGCTTGAGGATCTAATAATTGAGGTTCAAACAACGCATTGTCAAATTCTACGTAACCAGTTTGAGGAATGTATTGACCAACAATTGCCTCCTGTATAGATGAACCATTTGTAATTTCATCTGTGCAATGGGGTTCAAAAGGTAGTTAATAACATCTCTGACATCATTGACACAACAATGTATATCGTATAACGAAACAAAGCTAGATATAACTCACATGCAATTGTTTTCACCTGGGATTGGGGCTTGTTGGGATTGTCCAACTCTAGATGGTATCATCATTTTACTATTTCGTTGGTATGTATCATTTCTATGAAGCCAGTCGTTTGCATCGTCTCGATCGGCATTATCCTTAACAATATGATGTGAACTGTATTGCGTGCTCTGATCCATGATGGAACAGTAACCTAGAGTATGAGAAAAATGTTAGGTAGTATAATTCACAAAAATTATATTGCCAATAACACTATATAAGTTACCAATGTCAGAGATGGTTGGTCCAACACTCGCTATGTTAACAATGTCTTTCTCCGCCTTCTTCTTTGCGCGGTACTCACGTTGGTACCTGTTCCTCTCCAATCTTTTTTTCTCTTTATCAACATCGCAGCTCGACGATGGCTTGAAATTATCTAGAGTTCCAATATCATCAGTTATCACTATAGGTAGCTGGTCAACAATAGAATACCCTGTTCGACATTGCGTGACCTGATCCATGGTGGAGCAAGAACCTACAATATGAATATGTTAGATGTTTTGACAACAAAAGGAGTGTTGGTAATAACACTTAAAATATTTACCCAGCTCAGGTGTGTCTGGTCTATCACTCCCTTTGTTAATATCAATTTTGTTACTCTCTAATCCTTTTTTATCTTTATCACACATTGAAGATATTTGGACATCACAATCTTCTACGTGTTCTTCATGGGTAATATTTGTTACTGGCATTGGCGTGCCAGAAGATACAGTAACGCATGTTTCAGTTGGTTTGGCCTTCTTTATGTCACGCCATTCACGTAGATACTTGTTTCTATCTTCTAGCTTTTTCCTTTGTGCCATGTCACTTATCCATAGACCACCCCCTTCAATCTGGTTTTCTTTAGACACTGTATTTGCTTCAGTAGGATTGTCGGATGTTTCAGTGCTATCAATGCCACTCGACTTTGCTTTTTTTTGCACGCCATTCACGTAGATAGCGGTTATTTTTTCCCTCTTTGTTGAAATGGCAATCTCAGCAACCTTGACCTCACCACTATCACATTCTTCAGACTCTGAAACATGCGTTGTTTGCATAGGACTTGTACGGCTATTCTTCTTAGCCTGCAAATTCGCACGATAGATACATTGTTGAAGGTTTTTCTCTTCATTCTTACGCTTTGACTCATTGGATAGTCCATTTTCATGCACATGACCTGCGTTATAAGTTTAACACTAAAATCATACAGAAAAAAGGAGGAAATATGCTTTATGTACAACCCACTATCCATTATACTACACCTTTAGGGTGGTTTGTTATATCTCCGAGAGATTTGCGTGCTCCATCGTCATGACGATTTGTGTCCATGCGCACCTAGTTTACATGATGTCATTATTGAGTTTGCAGTACGAGCACATAATCACATAATAAATCCAATGCTTGAGAAAACACATAGACACCATGTAATAATATATCCCCAAATGGTCTCAGTGATCAATTATCCAGCAACAAAGCTCACAACACAGGATCAAAGAACACCATAATATACTTTAAAATCTGTAGCACACATTGATATACTTTTAATATTTCTATTAGAGCAGAAAGTAGCACAAAACGTGAAACTTGCCACACCATCATCACATTTAATGATTACACGATAAAAGTATTATACACATATATGGAGTGAAACTGAAATCACTGTTTTACAACTTCAGGTTCACCAATTGTACAAGCTAGTCATGGGTAAACAATAGAAACAGGCAATGCATATTTGAAAGTCAGTCATCACATTTATAATGATTCCTTCCATCATTTAGACATTGCTTCTGCCGCACTCAAAATAGCTGCAAGGAAGTAATCAAGTAAATACTGCAATGTTAAACAAACCGAGAAATCAAATCCCAAACAAAGAATGCACCATTTCGTCATAAAGGGAATATATGATGCTCACATAAATTAGCTTGTAATTAAAAAATAAAAATTGACATTTCTTCAAACATTTTGGTCCAATTGAGGATAGATCAAGAAGAGAAAGGAGATCCCTGTACCAAAACTACTTCCTAACCAAAATTAGATTATCATTCTATGCAAACCTGAGGTTAAAAAAGGAAACAAATTATTAAGCACAATCCTTCTGTGCATGTTAGGAAACTAACACTGACTCATAGAGTGCGTGGTTGAAAAATTCAGCTTATAAAAGTAGGACATTTTATACGGAGCAAAGATGACTTATAGTTGTACAAGTTCCAGGGCATAGGCTAACTTAATTACATTGTATATCACAAGCAGTAGACGTTCTTTTTCACAATAGCCACATTTCATCCTGAACCTTTAAACGTCAAGCAATCAAAGAAAACCGGGATTCATGTATTTTTATCCAAACAGTAAACTGACTTATAGTTGTACAAGTTCCCGGGCATAGACTAACTTAATTAAATTGTCTATCACAAGCAGTACATGTTTGTTGTTCACAATAGTCACATTTCATCCTGAACATTTAAATGTCAAGCAATCAAAGAAAACAAGAATTCATGTATTTTTATCCAAACAGTAAACTGACTTACAGTTGTACAAGTTCCAGGTCATAGGCTAACTTAATTAAATTATCTATCACAAACAGTACATGGTTCTTGTTCACAATAGTCACATTTCATCCTGAACATTTAAACGTCAAGCAATCAAAGAAAACAGGAATTCATGTATTCTTATCCAAACACTACACTACTTGTACAACTGTAAGTCAGTTTACCATGTGTAGGTGCAGGGGAGGGGGGAAGCGGGCGGCTCTCGTCGATCCAGTGGTGGCGCAGGTGGAGCAGCGGCGCAGCTCCCGTCGATCTGACGGTGGCGCAGGTGGAGCGGCGGCGCAGCCGACGGAGGAGGTCGGTCGGCGGCTCCCTATGACGGTGCAAGTGGAGTGCCCGGTGGCTCCTGTCAATCCGGCAGCTGCGCAGCCGATGGAGGAGGTCGGTCAGCGGTTCCCAGCGATGGCGCAGGTGGAGTGGCTGGTGGATCCCGTTGATCCGATGGTGGTGCAGGTTGAGCAGCGGAGCAGCCGATGGAGGAGGTCGGAGTGCGTAAAATTTCAGGTCAACGTACTGTCTCTCATCTGCCAAGCAACAGCAATAAAACATTGATGTATAATATAAGCAGTAAAGCTGAAACAAAGATAGAAAGCAATATGAACCATGAGTAAGTCTAGATAAGAGCAACCTAGTCAGATTTGCTATTTAAATTTGGTTCAGATAAATGCATGTTACAAATAATTTAGGGAGGCAGAGATGAGTCAAGCTTTAGCTAACAGGATATTTCTACCTGATTGCAATGTCAGTATCACTGTGAAGAAATGCTCAGCATCGATAGTGAGCTGTGCAGCGTACAATAGTTAGAACGACACAATGACAATTTTTTTAGACGTCTCTCTTGCAGCTGGGACTTATATCATGCTAATAGCAGGGAAATACAGGAGCTAGCTTAGGGTACACAAATAAGATGAAAAAAATCATATAGAGAACTCGTTGATACGGCAAAAGAAAAAAATAGCTGAAATATATAGGAGCTAGCTTATGAGCCGATATATGCATTATATATTGTCTTTGTCAGATGCCATCTTACATTGCAATGTGACAAAGTTACATATCGCATTAATCAATCACCATATATAGCACTAACAAAAGAAATCTAATAACGATTCAGTTTTGCATAATCAATAGGTTTTAAATTTTAGTCTAGTAAAAGCCTATTGCTAACAGAATGTAAACACACAAATTTTAGTATATAATCTAAAGTATGTATTTTTGGGGGAAGTAATTATGAAGGCTGCAAATTACATTGGCATGGACTTTTTCCATATGATTAATATGATCAAATTCAGCTTATGTATATTCATAAAGAAGGATTCTGAAAAGAAAGGGTGAGTGCTTGAGTTAATACATACTTCTCATGTACCATTTCTCATGTACACAGGCAAAATCCATGATATTAAGAAATTAGTTTTGGTTCTGAATCAATAATAAATGCATGAATGCTCTGTTTAAACTGACCCTTAAAGGATACAACAATGTACAGTTCACCGCTCTAAATTCCAGACCTCCAAATGTGTAGGCATATATACATGAATATAGCATAATTTTATGGCAGGGTCCAATATGCGATCATCCGATACACATGGAGAAAAATCACCCTTACAAGATTGAAATTTAACATCAATAAACCATGGAAAAGATAGTGTATAAAAAATTAGTGTCACGAGGATTGAAGTCGGTGGTTTGGAGAAAAAAAGGAAGTTATGCAAATGTAAAGCAATGATTTTTGAACCTTCATATTTCATCTATAAATATTGTTCCCTTTCTGAAGCACTCAAGCATGCTACTATTGACATCAGTTGTTACTAAGAAGTAAAGCATTATACTATTGACATCAGATGTTATTCACATGGATATAGAATTGATACCATAGTTTTTCAATAATTAAGCAGAACTGGGAGTTATCATGATAAAAATAACACTATAAGTATTGAGGAGTAGCAATTTTATATTGAGCATCACGCAGAGCATGAATCAGATAGTCTCAACCTGATTTATGAACAATTCAATTGAATTGAGAACTAATTTATGAACATTTCAATTTATGAACATTTCCCAACCTGAAGTCGCAAATTCAAGGTCGAGGGCAAAGAATTGGACAGCAACTGCGGCGATGTTGTACTCTCCGATCGGTGGTGTCACGATGAAGATAGAGCGGAGAAGTCGAGGGTGAGGGCGACGAGCCGGTCTGGCGGGCGTCGCTATTGACGTGGAGTAGATCGGCAATGCAGGCGGCGGAGCCTACCGGCAGCTCCCCCGGAGGAGGTTGTCGATGGGGTCCTGGGCTGTCCTGGATGTCGATTGGCGGTCTGCAGCAGCCGTGGAGGTCGCTATCGGTGATGTGGGCGGCGGAGCCTATTGGCAGCGGCCGTGGAGGATGATGTCGCTGGCTTCCTCGACTGTTCTCGAAGTGGATCGGAGCTCGGCAGCGGTCGCGGAGGAGATTATCGGTGGTCGTAGATGTGGATCAGAGATTGGCTTGAGAGCTGTTGTGGTTGGCACAGCGGCGGGGCATCAGTGATTGGCGCGACGGCGGGGCGTCAGTGGTTGGCGCGGCGGTGGGGCGAGGTGAGGCGAGGCGATGGCGGCGGATGGAGGGTGTGCGAGAGAGAGGAAGGGAGGGGGCTGCACGCGGGGTGACGACGGTGGAGGCGAGGCGAGGCGATGGCGGCGGATGGAGGGTGTGCGAGATAGAGGAAGGGAGGGGGCTGCGGCGGGGCGACGGTGGCGGAGGCGAGGCGAGGCGACGGCAGCGGCGTCTGGGGGTTGCGGCGCAATTATAGGGGCTCACACGATTGATGGAGGTGGGAGGCAGCGATCGTTCTGGATCTTTGGATTTTCACCGGATGATCTGAACCATTGAGTGATGAATGAAAGAATGAAAGAGTAAGTGATGAGTGAGGGTAGATGCAGTTTACTGCGAGAGAGTAGAGACAAAAGGCAGCAGTAAAAAAACTTCAGGTCCGCTTCGTTTCCACCGGACAAAAGAAATCCGACGCTGCAGCTTCCTCCACGGCTCCATCCGCACCGTCCACGATCACGTCCAACCGAATCCTAACCGTCCGTTCCTTTCACCCGCACGGCCACCTGCCGCGACGCAGCGTCCCGCCTCACGAGTCAGAGCCCTTCTCCAAGCGCGTCGCCACATCGTCACTTCCCATCCGGATCCGACGGCCCACGCTAGCTCTACGCCCCGGGAAGGCTGGCCTATCCTACGGCCTACGTCGCTCGACCCTACCCCATGCATCCGTAGCCGTTCCACCCTCACTGATAGGTAGGCCCCACCAGAGAAGGCCGCGGCTCCTCCGCACGTCGATGGAGGCTACGCTTAGCCATGACACCAGGGCCCCACGGGAGATGGGGTTCACCTGTCAGTTGAGGTGGTGGGTGGATGGTAGGGTAAGTGAGGAAGTGGGCGGAGAGAGAGGCGAGCATGAATTGGACGTGACCCTGGGTTTTCTCTCTCCCACTTCGTTCGAAGCGTGCGTGGTGTTCAGTTCATCTCTCTGTGTGTGTGAGAGAGAGAGAGAGAGAGAGTGAGAAGTGGTTGGGTTTTTGCTTGTGGGTTTTGTGCAGGAGGGGGATTCGGCTCTCGGCGATCGAAACCCTAGCGAGCGTTCTGATGGTTTCCTGCTGCGGAGGCGGAGCTAGGGCGTGCGGCTGCTCGAATCGCGCGGCTTCCTGAGGTACGCGTGCTCGACGAACCGAACGCGATCGTTTCCGTGTTGTTCGTGGCGATTTTTTTGGTGGGGATGTGGGGGGGTGGGGGGGTGGGGTTAGGCGATCGGTTGGGTGCGGGGTTTGTGGGGAGAGATTGTTGGGGGAATGCTTGCGTTTTCCGGGGAGGAAATTTTTTTTGGGTGCGGTTGAGGAGGTGATAGATTGAGTTGGGGAGGCACAGCTTCGTCGACAACCTCATGGCTCCGTGGTTGGTTCACGGTTCGTTCTCCTCCTCACCGGAGTGGACCTCACCGCCGGCTTGCCTCGCATTGCAGCAAGCCCCTCACGCCATCTCGTTCATCCCGAGTTGCCTCAAGCAGTAGCTCTTGGTGTTCTTTCACTGTGTTTGGTTGTTTTTTTTTTCCCATTCTCCGAAAGTTTCTGATTCTAGGATATAGGAGGTTTTGAAAGTATTGGGGTATTAATCTGGGCCTGCATTTATCTGTTTAGGTAAGCTGAGGGAAATAAGGATGTCGTAGACTCGTAATAACTGCATATCCACTTTCTGTGCACAAATGCGGGCATGCCTGATTGCTTCGGTGAGCGGATTTCCCTGTTAGTCATCATGCGTTTTTTTTTTTCTTCTGGTCAATTGCGTAAGAAAGCAGGTAATATATTTTCCATGTGAAGCGGTTTGGATCCAGGATATATCCTGCAGTTTGGTAGTTCCCCTCAATTTTAGGATGTGCCGTTTGGATTTTGGTTCGTCCATTTGCAGATGTGCTGTTTCAAGTTCATCTGTAAACTGAGTCTGTAGTTTTCTGATGTTTATGCCATGCCAGAAGTTTTGCATGACAAATAAGGAACTAGAGGCTGCACTAAAAGAACAAAAGAAAGAAACTAGAGGCTGATAGGAGAAGGCAGATGACCTTGTTCATATTCTTCATGGATATTGCGCTCTGGAGGGACTAGATGAGCTTTTCTTTGTACTTACTAGGTCGGGTCCATGGGTGTAAGGTTGTTGCTTTCTATTTGCTATTTTTTGGAAAGAAAATGATTGTTTGGATCATTTCATCCAACAATGAACTGCTAATGTCTTGAGCCTGTCTGTATAACCAATGGAGTGGTCAACTGGTCTCTGCTTTAAATTTATACTCCTGTTTGGAGCCAAGTGGGAACTTCTTGTGTTCTGCATATTTGTAGTTTTAACTTTGACAGACACAGCTACAGCGTCTTTAATTTAAGATATACTTACATGTTGCCACTTGTACTGTTGACAGCGCTTATTTGGATGAAATGCACTTCATTTTTAGCAGTTGCTAACTTGCTATCAGAAAAAAAAATCCTGTTTCTATAACAAACAATGTAGCTACAGCTTTATCACAACATTTAGTTTCATTCTGTAGTTAATTATTTGAATGAGGGTTTCAGTATACAGCATTACTTTTGATATATTGGTATTGTTTCAGCCTGAACAATTTGACTAAAGCAAAACATATGTTATAGAATATTCTACGCAAAGAGAAATAATTATAAATATCAATTACAGTGCTAAATAATATACTGCTGGGATGCTTGAACAGGTTTTATAAAAGGCATAAGAGTGAAGCAAGAACTGGCAATTGTAACCTCAAAGATATGGCTGATAATGCTGAAGGCGAGAATTCTGCTAATGTCGATTTGGTTTGTGCTTTATGTGATAATGGTGGTGAAATTGCAAGGTGCATGTCCTTTTCTTTGCTCTTGGATAATTTTTATATACAGCAAACAAATATAGTTCCTGTATTTAGAAATTCCTGAATCTTGCTCCTAACATACATGCTCGTCATTAAACACTTCCTGTCAAGTTTTTTTTCTTTTTTTTTAGAAAAGGGTATTTTTTTACCCGGCCTCTACATCCAACCGGATATTTGCATTCTTTTAAATCAGGAACTTAGCCCCTAAAACAACCCAATTTGAAATCACTCCTATGGAGATTTGAACTTAGAACCTTGGGGTGCTACTTAGGTCACTGTAACCACTAGACTACATGCCCTTTCGCTCTTGTCAAGTTATAGAAACTGTTTACAGTGCTAGCTATGATTTATTTCATTAATTCAAAGGTCTTATGTTTTGGATTTTCCGTCTTTACAACTTAGTGTCCATCAGGGATTGAATTTTTGGGAATTTCGGCTGGATTTTTTCAATTTGTAATGAATTTGGTCAAACTTTATTCGAATTCAGTCAAAACTTGTTTAAATTTTAAATAATTTCGTACCAAAATTTTCCGGAATTCGAAATTGCAGTCTTTTACGAAGTAGTAAACAGTGGTGTCCATTAGTCTGCAGATTGGATTTAACTGCACCGTGCTTTGTAACTCTGATCTTTTAGTATGTATACCAATAATTTCATTCCTTTACCTATATGTTGCCACTTACTAATTATTTTTGTGCTATGGATTTGGCCACTTTATTGGCAACCTTGGTTTTTAATTCCTGTACAATGAACTACAAAAAATCAGGAGAAACAATTGGTTTAATGGGTGAGTAAGATAGGTTATTATACTTTGCGCTCACCTGGAATAATTTGTTTTCACCACCTATATGATCTGTTGTGCACCCTTTTGTTTGCTGAAACATAATTTGTATGTGTATCTTATCGATAGCACTATTGTGCTCGTAAGTGTGGAATATTATTCAATTAATCAGTAAAAATCCTCATGATTTTTTTTGAGTAAAGCATAAGCTATTGACACATGTACTCTAAGAGTAAAAAGAATACAACCTGAGAGAATCTTATGTGCTGTGTGGCAAAATTTCTGGGTATAGAGTAACTTATTTTTTGCACTCAATTTCACAGCAGTACTTGGTTTTTGGTATCTGCTATGTTTTGGATGGGAGCAAACATTACACATTCTTAGTGGCTAAGACTATTTTGCCAAGCAGCACTTTTGGAGAGGGCTGTTATGGAGCTCTTCAAGAAGCATGAATGGAGATCTAGTAATAGGCTATGTGTGAGTTGAAATTTTGTATATCATACATTGGTATAGCTTGTTGTCTTAAATTTGTGCATCCCATTTGGTGTGGACGGTTTTTAGTGATTTACATTGACTTTGTACAGCATTAGATGCAGTGATCAGAATTAATATAAGAATTACACATTTACTTATCGTAAAATTTATGTGTTCTTTGTTGATTTTATATTAGAGGCTTGAACCTCTACTGTTATCACTTGTTTGCTGTGAAAAATGCTGTGATGTATTCTTCCATAACTTACCAATCGTGAGGTGCATTTCTGCGGCACTCTTGCAGCTGTGAAGGCAAGTGCCTCAGATCTTTTCATGCCATCAGGGATGCTGGTGAAGATTGTCAAACATTAGGCTACACTAGGCGTCAGTTTGACGTATCTATTCTAAACCTTCCACTCATGAATGATACTGTTTTTACTTAACATATTTAACGCATATTAGATGGCGACATTCACTTAGCTTTCCCATATTTACAGGCACTGAATCCTTTTTTGTGCAAGAATTGTGAGCTTGAAAAATATCAATGTTTTGGATGCATGAGGTTGGGTTCAGCTAAAACAGATACTCCTGAGGTTAATCTCTTTTATCCCTTTTCTTATGGAATTTCAAGATTAGTAATTGATTGCTTTCCTTCAAAATTATTTTATAAGTCTAATATGTGATTTATTCCCTCCTTTTAAAACCGTCTGAATTTCTTTTGATCTTCTGACCTGATGAATTGCTTTTATTTTTTAGGTATTTCCTTGTGCATCTGCGAATTGTGGTTATTTCTACCATGCTAAATGCGTTGCGCAGTTACTCTTTACTGAAAATGAAGCCAAAGCATTGGAATATACAGCAAAGATAGCCAGTGGGGTAAAATTTGCATGCCCACTGCACAAATGTGATGTTTGCAAGTATGGTGAAAACAAGGATGAAAAGGAGCTACAGTTTGCTGTATGCCGACGGTGTCCCAAGGCATATCATAGAAGATGCTTGCCAAGGCAAGGATTTCTCTCTTTTTCAGATTCCCTAGGAAGTGGATTACTAATGCATTCTTTTTTAGTTGATCATTAATGCATTCTTTGTGAGCTGATATTAATTTAACTTTGTTCTTAAACTAATGCATGTAAACCTGTACATAGGAAAATTGCCTTTGATGACTTCGTTGACAATGGTGTCTTTCATTTCCAAAGGGCGTGGGACAGCCTTCTTCCCAACAATCGGATATTAATATTTTGCTTGTATGATTTCTTTCAGTTTTTCTATAAAATAGTGTGCTCGTTATTCACACACAAATTTCTGACTAAATCTTATAATTTACATAGGAAACATGATATTGATCCTAAACTTAGAACCCCGACAAGGGATCATCTTAAATTTCCTGATAATACTGCTGTCACGAGAAAGCCCTTCGATGTTAATGGAATGAACAAGAAGGTGGTTAAGATACGTCTTCTTGAGGATTGTCCACCAGCTTCATTGTCCAGTGACAAAAAATCATTTGGTACGGTGAACCGCTCTTCCTCAAGTGTTGGGATAACCAAAAAGAGGAAAGTGCTTGTGTCTGGAGGTACAAAACATTGTGGTCGTAGTGCTGTGGCTAGGGATAAAATATCATTTACATCATTAATACCCTTCAGCTCATTCCCTGATATTGACAAAGGTACTGAGAGGAGGTAAATCTCTCGCACTTCTACTGCTAATTTGTTTCCTCTTTCTTTCAGTTCCCATTGTTTCCTTTTGTTATGCAATCAACTTTTGACTGCAAAAGTGAAAACCAAATAATTGTTCCACATAAAAACAACTTTAGAAAAGCTGTTGAAACTAAAAATTATGTGTTTATAATCTGGGAGCGGCTATGGTGCATGTGTAGTTAGTTTTATGCAATTATGTAAACTTATCACATAATCCACTGATCATCCTACAAGTGGGAATGGTGGGAAGCAGAAGCAATAATAGAGGAGGGAAAACAAATCTACGGTGGTGGAAAATTTTACTATGTACCATAGCTACATCCTTTTACTTTTTGCTGATAAACTATGTTTGAAAAAAATAAACTGCAATTTCGGATTGGAGCACCAGCAGTGAGTGAATGCCAAATTTCTTTTGCTTAACTGCTTTGTGACTACTGAATCACATTGAGAAAAGTTGAAAGAGGTAGACAGAATGCTCTAAATTTATTTTATTACAAATCATATGGGGACATCTGGAATTTCTGATAAGATTAGCATCAATCGTGAATGATTTAAATGGCTGTATTCAAATTTGTTGAATTTCTGGCTGCTAATAAAGAATTTAGAAATGATATGTTCCATTATTTCTTCAACAAACGTAAAATTTCATTGTATGTGTAGCACTTTGCATTATATTCTGTAAAATATCTGTTGAAGCTGAACTTAGATGATGTTGTTGTGTTTTTCTTTACTGCAATCTGGAAGAGCTGAGACTATCCTTTAATTCAGGATTCATGAGTTTGCACAGAAAGTGTCATCTGATATAACCATTGAGGATATACAAAAAAGGCTAGTGGTTCCATCTACACACACACCGGTTTCGAAGAATACTGATAAGATTACATTGGGGATGGTGCAAAGATCTGTTGAGGTACTCTTCTGCGCTTCCTTAGAAGAGATGCCATGAATTTGGTTGATTCTTACATATTGTCCTTGCAGGCTATAAATGCTGCTCTGCATATGTTAGAAAATGGTGCGTCCATAGAAGATGTCAAATCTCTTTGCGCACCTAGTGATCTTTTCCAACTTGCAAGGTGGAAGGTACATGAATATAGTGAAACACACTTCCTTGCTGTAACAATGGTTTACTGTTGAATATTATGAACTCCTGTGTCTAATTCTTATATGTATTAGACTTCAAATTTTGTTTCTCTTTATGTACATTGAGAATGGCAACTGTCACACCAGATAATAGAAAAATTCCTATGATTCTATCATGCTTGTAATTGCTTATGATTGTGCGGAGTGATATGCTAAAAGCAAGTTTGTAGTTCGTATACTCACTTTGAAATAACAAACCTCTTCTATCCATGATATCATGAACTATTGTCTGCAGAATAAACTGAATATATATCTTGCACCATTTCTTCATGGCATGCGCTACACATCTTATGGGCGCCACTTCACCAAACTGGACAAACTCGAGCAGGTTGGTATGCAGATCAGTAATACTGTGGGTTGGTTATTCTGCCGTACTGATCTATCATCCTTTTCCTTTTCCTTTGGAAGAATAATATTTTGACATCGGAAGTTACAAATATTTTTTTTAAATGTTAACCCAAAACAGTCTTGGCATGAGATATTCTTGTGAACACGTCTGTAGTCTGTGGTTACAACACTCTAGTAGCACTTACCAGCGCCTAGGTTCAACTCCCGTCGGGAGCTAATTTCAGGGTTGGTTTTAAAAAGGTCACTTGCTGGCCCCTTGGTTAAAACACGTGTTAAGAAACAACCTGTGGTGGGTGGGCCCTCGTGTACGGGGCAGGGGCCTCAAAGCACGAATTAAGGCCCGAACCACGGGGGTGGGTCCGCGTGTCAAGGGACCAGGGTTCATGGCCTTTCTTGGCTGTCTCTGGCTGCTGAGGCTTCTTAGTGAAAAGCGGTGGGGGCGGTCTTTCCCCCGCCGGTCAAGTTTATTTTTAAATGGATATTCTTGCCAATTCTTTGTTCATTATCGTCAGATTCAACAAAGTTTTACTTGATTTTGTAATAGGAAAAAGAAATCTATATCTCGTCCCTCAACTCTTGACCCAGTTTACTTTTCATTACTCAACTATAAATTGTTTGAGATTCTGCATGAATTGAATTGTTTCCTGATGAATACTTGGAAAAACAGTGTTCCAATTATCAAATAGCCCTGCAAATATTACTTGCGAATCCAAAGTTCCAGACAATTACTGTGTTGATGAAGTTTATGTTTGAACCTCTGCACATTCATATGCAGTGGTACACATCACTTGTCAAATATTTTAATTACCACTCCCTTTGTTTCAAGATAGAGGGATGATCATCATTGAAGGAACTGTTAGGCCTCCCTCTATTTGGAGAAGAGGTTGCCATCTTAAAATTTGGCAAGAACAAATTATGCTACCCCTCTATCATTCCTTCGCATGTACTATTTGCTGTACTTTTTTGTGCTGAGAGTTAAACGTGGACAAAGGAATCAAACACATTTTTTTTAAAATAAAATCTCATTCAAGTGTCAATCTTGTCTTGTGATTTGCTTGCACAAATATGTCCACTGCACCAATAAACAAAAGTAGGAATTTGTTTCATTTGGTGTTACCAATGGAAATTTCCGAGATCTAAATCCTTTTGCTACTTTTTACCACTTGTGAATTCAATTGTGATGAATGGAAACCAAACTTAAAATTTCAATTTTCATAACTACTGTTGTTTGATTTTGTGCCCTGTTTTTATTAGCACTGAAAAAGTGGTTATTCTTACCTCGGGGCTATTGTTATGCTTCACTATTACATACTGTAGTTTCTACCTTCTGCTGATGCTGTTTTTAGTACTGACGTAAGTGTGTTTAAATTGTGCAGATTGTAGATAGGCTACAATGGTATATTGAAAGCGGTGATACGGTACATGTTTGTTCTGCTTTGTTATGTAAATCTGGTTATCATGAATGTGCATAAGTGATGCAGCATACAGGTTTCAATGTGCTTGCTTTTTGTGTCATGCATCTGCATAAATTCTAGTGCTTGATTGTAGCGATATTGTTTCAATGTTTTATCCTTGCCAAGCTTGGACATCCAGACATCCAGGTTCAAATGAAGTAAATTAGCTCGAGCAGTTGTTTGTACTGGGAAGAGCCTGCTGGCTATATAAAACTATCACGGAGAAACTGTCATCTGCTAACCTTTCATATATTTTCATTTATTTGTGCTAATCTTCTTCTATGGATTTTGATATTATGTCGAGTCATGACAATGCATAACCTCAATGTCCTAATTTTGATATTATGCAAACAATTACCCTTGCTGCTTAGCATAGATACTAAATGATTGCAATAATGTAATAGTAGGATTTATGTGTCACCGTCTGCTCGATCTGCCAATTGTTTAATGTCGCTTGCTTTAACTGGCAGTTATGCATTATCCTTGGATTAAGCTTCTAGATGTCACAATTGGGTTAAATCTTCATACTATGTTTCAAGAGAAGTAGATGATGGCAGATTTTCTGTTTTATTGATGTCTTGATTTGACCCTTTGTAATCGTGCTTGCAATGCTGTTGATCTACCATTAATGCTATGTTTAGTTTTCCATCTGATGTTTGAATGCACCATTTTTTTGGATTCATAATAAAAAGAGAAGACCTTTACACATGATGTAAATGTGCCACTTCTAACAATTCACGGCACATTCCTTTCCCTGTCTGTTTTAGGTTGTTGACTTTTGCTGTGGCTCAAATGATTTTAGCTTATTATTGAAGGAAAAGCTTGAAGCTTCTGAAAAAAGTTGCTTCTATAAAAATTTTGATCTCATTCAACCAAAGGTGCAGTAATATATGGTGTTTTTTTATTAATATTGAAAAAGTTACCATGCATGAAATAGATACATTTAGTAAGATGGAAAAACCAGGGAGATTAAAAGGGTAAAAGCTACATATATAAGGGCCTAGTCATGCACCTGATAAATATTTTTGTCACACCCTATCCTGTGTTGAAGCTGACACAACATATCTCTTTCCCTAGAATGACTTCAATTTTGAGAGACGAGACTGGATGACCGTTCAACCAGATGAATTGCCCACAGGATGCCGATTGGTATACTCACAGC
The DNA here is from genome assembly GCA_000573905.2 of Oryza punctata. NCBI lineage: Eukaryota > Viridiplantae > Streptophyta > Magnoliopsida > Poales > Poaceae > Oryza > Oryza punctata. The sequence goes on along the minus strand of CM002495.2, from coordinate 27,226,861 downwards.
CCACCCATTCGTGTTATTTGTTCTCACACATTGTCCTAGTCAAATTCTTAGTTTTCTGTACTTGATATTTGCTATTTCCCTCAGATCATGGGATTGAATCCTCCGTTTGGGTTTAAAGCTTCTCTTGCAAACCAATTCATTAATAAAGCCCTCACTTTCAAGCCCAAGCTGATCATACTCATTGTTCCTAGGGAAACAGAAAGGTACTGTCCCACTCTCCATATATACTTGTGGCTGTCATTGATTGTTAACACAGCTCCATTTTTTATGTCTGGTAGGCTGGACAGGAAATACCCACCATATGAGCTAATATGGGAGGATTCTCATCAGCTTGCAGGAAAGGTAAGACAGTACTCTCCTTGGTACAGTTACATGCTATCCCTGAAATGGTGATGCAAAATTCCGTGCTAACTGTTTCTTTGGAAAATTGTAGTCATTCTATTTGCCTGGGTCACTTGATGCTGATAACAAGGTTATGGAACAATGGAATATGTCACCACCTCCTCTTTCTCTATGGAGCCGTAGTGATTGGGCTCGGAAACACAAGGAAATAGCTAAAACAATGGGGCACATCAGTAAAAATGTGTGGTGCTTAGATGATACCCAAAGGTCTGTTACAAACACAGGGCATGCGCAAATGGGTAATGAGGGGGATGCTGACCTTGACAACGAAGAAAGACAGGAAGACGGACCACTAAATGCCTCTGTTATAGATCAGTTGTTGTCTGACACATACCATGATCCTACTAGCTCGCCAGGGGACTACTGGACAGATACCAATGGAAGATCACGGCAGCCTTGCAACTACGAGGGAAGAAATGATCCAACCCATGAATATCATGCAGGCATGGGTTGTGGATCTGACATGAGCATTTCATCAGCAGACAAGAGCGATTGTCAAAAACAAACCGAAACTATATCAAACTCAGAGCATGAGCATACTGGTTCAGAAGCCCACGATCTTGTTGGAAGTGCACCTGCGGAACAACCAACTGTTTTTGAGGATTGTGGTGAGGTGACATCAGCTGACATTGAGTACCATAGCCTGGAAAATTCACCACTCACAGAGAGACCTGCAGATGGCTCCCATTGCGGAAAGCGGGATGATTCACCGACCGCAAGCAAACATGCAGGTGGAGTTCAATACAAGATGCTGGAAGACACACCACCTCCTCTGGATGAATTCGTACCTGGCTTTTCTGGGCAGCCGATCGTTTCACTTCCTGGAGGAGGCAGGCTTTCAGCTGGGTTGCAATATCAAAGGCTGGAAGACACACTGTCCAGAGGGACACCTGAAGCTGGTGCTGGTTGCAGACAGCTGGAAGATTCACTACCTGCACCTCCTGCTTCTGAGGTCGATGCAGTGGTTGCAAAATATCTGCCACAGACTAGTAATCTCCCTGCATTACCGTTCGTTCCTGCTCCAAGAATCCCTTTACCTCCAAGAATTCCCTTCCGTGGACTCCAGTTCGCCCCAAGAAATGACCTGTGGCAAGGATGGTATCCCCCTCCAGAATTTCTGGCCAGAGGCATGGACCATCCGGCTTTCATGCACGGCTCCTCTGGTTGGCTCGACGACTAGAGAAGCCAGACATTAACCAAGCACTAGTAAAGATTACTGACAGTCGCTGTTAGCAAAGACCCCTTGTGCAGTTGTGCTCCAACCTGGCGAGGAAGGTGAAACACCAAGACTTGGTTTTCTTGTCACGAGTCACCATGTAGTCATGTAGAGTACAGCTACTTGTCCTGTGCCTCGGCCTATCTTTCAAGGTGAGCTTGTTTTGTTCTACGGCCTGCTTTTAGAATACGCTGAGGCTACATGCTACTACCAATTTTCTGGACAGGAAACTTCCAAACTCTCCTTGCCAATCCACACGCCTGTTGATGTACTAGGACGTATTTTGCCTCTTGTTCTATTAGTTGGTTGGTTGCACTCTGATGATGCTACATCCTACTACATGTGTGTATTTTTTGTCATGGTGGTGGTTTGGTGCGCTGCGCCCCTTGTATTTCTCCACAGTTGCCGTTCTGTCTCTAGCCTAGGTGATGCTGCTGGGGTTGGGAGTTGGGAGTTGGGACGGCGACAACGCAACGCTGCAACTGCAGTACTGCTATGGACGGGAAGGAGATGGACGTTGGCGTCGGGATTGGTGGAATCGGAATGGAAGCTGTGTCCGTCCGTCCGTGTTCATGGACCGGTTTGTGTAGCCGCGGGGCATCGGTGGAAGAGCCGGGCCGATGTCGCGGGATTCGGTCCCGCCAACGTCCGACCTGTGGTGGGCCCGGCCCCTCCTGCAGAACCCCGCACGTGCGACCCCCGTATGGGCAATTGATGGCGCACGAAATTACCTTCCTACCCCTCATCGACCTCCCACTCCCAAATGGAAAAGCCGGCGTAGAGATGGAGGGTGTGGCCTGCGACGGTGGGCCCACCACCAGTACGGTACGAGCGAGGGCGTGGTGGGCCTGGTGGGCCCTGGGCGCACGTGATGCGGCAGGGCCGGGGAGAGTGAAGCCGTGAAGTGGCGGCCCCGGCGTTGGTGGTGGTCAAAGTGGTGCCCCGGCGTTGCTCTGTACACCGCTTTGTGCCGCGGTGCATGGTGGACCATGGCCTTGCCTTTTCCATACTTTTCTCATCTCCTCATCTCATTTGGACTTTTATTTTTTTAATAATGAATTAAAAATTCTGGCCTTTGATTACTTATTACAAAATTCTTTCAAAGAGAGCAAATACTTAGGCCCCCATCGGATACCCTAATCAGTCAAAGAAAAAGCCAAAATTTAAATTTTTAAACTTAATTTTGAGATTGATTTAAAGATATTTTCAACGTAGTTCCTTTTTCAGCATTAGCTTTTAAGTCACTAAGAACTCATATATAAAAGTTTTACCTATAAATTCATTTTTATTCCCAAATAAACCGTTTTGGCTTATTAAATAATATGAGCAAACGATTGGACTGTTAGACAATAACAAGAACTGAAATAATAAAACCAACACATAAGAAAACAATCATTGAAGTCTATTTGTGAATCTCCTTCCGTAGGTGGTGAAAATTGGTATCTGCATGACCGTAACTTCTAAGCTTTGATATGTAGAATGTATGAGCTCCTTGTTCTCTTCACACTTTTAAACTTTTATACTCCTTCTATCAATAAATATAAACATTTCTAAGTTGTTTACTATGGATGTTTGCTTTTTTTAAAACAAAGGATAGGTGGGATGGGTGGTTAATGGTAAGATAAGAAGGAATTCAAATAAGAGGTGATTGATGAATACGTTCTATTTTGAAATGTTTGTGTTTGTGAACAAACTTTAGATACTTCGAATGCTTATATCCGTGGATAGAGGGAGTAGCTTGCTCGGTTTGGTTTGGCCCATTTCTTCCTCCTCACACATGCAACCAGATTCTACTCCCTCTCTCTATGCCAAAAATTATTGTGCTTGTGTTGGCACCTGAATACATGATTCAGTGTAGGCGTGACCAAAATACAGATAACTTCCATACCGCAATGTCTAATAGTGTGGGAATTATCTACATCACACATTCTGACTACTCCCATCCTATTCAATTTCTTCTCCATGGGGACATCTCACTATTCCATTTCTTCTCATCTAGTGCGAGTCGTTCAAAAAAATTTCTTCTCATCTAGATATCTCCCATAACCTGCTTTTGCTTCCTTATCCATCAAAAGTTGTGAGATGACAACACGAGGGAACAATATTTCCATGCACCTAGGTTCACTATAAGAGGGTGAATATGGTGAGGTAGGCCTGAGTTAGCTGTTCACGTGAGGAATCTTTATTGTATTTTATCCTTGCCTTTCTTTTCTATTTCTATAATTTACATTTCCCCTGAGACATTTAGAAACAAACATTGTATGAAAAGGTACCATTTCAATGTTTTTTTCCTACCAGGTTATGTGCTCTTTGGACTGTTGGATCACCTATTATATATGACAACTCTAATAGTGGACCATTGGATTGCCAAGTACATACGGCAACCCTAATATATAAAGCACTACCAAATTGCCTTCTCTCTATTCCCTCGCCACCGTTCTGATAATTCGTCCGCGTCATCGCACCATCACCAATCTAGCCCACCCATGAGCCTTCTCCATGGATCACTCTTAGATCTAGCTTTTTGCGGTTTTCGATTATGGATGAAGGAGATAGATTGCGACTACTAGTGATTTCATAACCCAATGTTTTGGTCAAAATCAGGTATTTTTTTACTAGGTTCTCTCTCTCTCTCTCTCTGCAAGTTTATATTTTACAACTATAAGGAAAACACACATGTACATGCAGAATCACACCCTATTACCACATATCAACATGTGAAGACCGTGGTAAATCTATGATCCTTAGATAATTACTAAAGTGTACCTACATTCTTATTTTTATATGCATGGAATGGTAAAAAAGAATAGGTATGAAAGAGTCTCTAAGTCTTTGGGTCGACAACTGTAACTATTGGACTGCTTAATATATCGGTGCTAGGATAAAAATTTAGAGCTGATTTTGAATTTTATAATTTGATTTTAGGTTTAATTTTAGGGTTTTTGTTTGTTATTTTTGTTGTCTAGCTATCATGATCGCTAGAAAAAAGTATAAAATCTAGCAAAAATTACTGTTTTAAAAAATCAAACCTAAAATTCAAAATCAACTCAAATCCAAGACAAGCATGGCCAACTATTCTTTCTTACAGTTCTAGGCTCCCAACATGATTACAAATGCAGGCTTGCAATCTAGAGGAAATGTTTGATTCTTTTAATTGAAAACCAAATGATTAGATTTACTTTTAAACACACTCATATATCTTACAAAAATAGGGACTTGCTATTGCTTGTGTTCTACATGAAAAGGTGCTGGTCAACAGCACATGCATACACATATTGTTCAATCCTCTTCTGAAACAGAGATTTGAAGGGCAAAACAGAAGTCACCCCTGCTAACAGCTGGTAAGCCTAATAGCAAAAGAAAAAAACCCTTCTCTTAGAACTTTCACTGTGTGAAAGATGGAATTGATCCCACGTGAGATTGGAGAAAAAAGACACTGTTTTTTCACTTTTGGACCCCTACACTTCTGCTTTGATCAGCAAGCCAAAGCCTTATAACTCGTTCTCTTGGTCAGCTCCTTATGGGAACAATCTTCTCCCTTATCTCTCCTAAAAAGTTTAGATTTTCTGCATCATAGTCTAGAATTAGAGCGAGCTCATTGGTAGTCATTGCATTTGTGTATGGTCTGATTATTTGACAAATTACTAGAGTCTAAAGGCAACGGATTTTTTTTCTTATAATTGCAGCAAAGTTTTGTTCTTTGGTTATTTGACAAATAACAGTAGATTTAAACCATCCTAATGCATTTGTGAGTAGTTATAATTTTTTTTATTACGTGAAAGACGAACATACACATACAAGTTGTAATTTGTTCGTTACTAAATAATAAAAAAAATTCCTTATGTACCATTTTTATGCATTTTATCCCGTCTGATAAATTAACATCCATATCTCTAGCAATCCACTAAATTATACTTCCCCTGATTTGTATTTTGGAAAGATGTCGCATTAGATGTTTCAACTATCCATTCACATTTTCTTATATGACAACGTTATAGTATCTGGGTTTATACAATAACAATACAGAGATGGAGTTTTCTCCAGCACCTAGAAAAAACAATATTGCAGCATTGTTTATCTAGATTTCATTTTTCTTCTCGAATTGTTGATGGTGGTAAAGTCTAATAGAGGTAAACGTCCAATAATTTTTACATCCTTTACAAAAAGTTATAGTAGAGGGCTCCATAAAACCTTATTTATGGTATGGTTTGTGAACATGAGCTGATAGTTGTCTACATGGACTGCGGCCACAGATGATCCTGATGTGTAAACTCATGCTACTTCTATGCTAGGTTGTGTGTGCTTAAAAACCTCTAGTATTCTAACCAAAAATACATTTACATCTAGGTGCAGAGAGAAACCTTCCTCACTCCTCTCTCTCTCTCTCTCTCTCTCTCTCTCTCTCTAACCCACACGCTTGTGCTTTGTGCAACTAGCAGCAGTTCATTGGGACATGAAGAAGGAAGAGGAGGATGCCAATGCCACCATCTCCTTCAACCTGCCTTCCCTTCCTCACCATGCTTCCCTGCTCCTCCTCGTCTCCGGGAGGCCGTTCCGGTGACCTCGTCGCCGCCGCCGCCGCCGTCTTCTCAGTAGTTCTTCTGCAGAGCCAAGGCATGGAGGCCACCATGCGAGCTTAGCTCAACAAATGGAGGAGAGTTTTGGTGAAGAAGAAACCGTTCCATGGTACTGATCATATGATGGTATGCAGGAAGGCCAGGCATTTTTTTTCTCTCTGAATTAATTCAAATCCTCCTCTCTTTTTTTTCTTTTTCTTTTTTGCTTTCCTCTCCTTGGCACCTGTTGCCGTTCTTGCTGCTTTAATTAGATTGCTGAGACTGTCTTTTAGCTCGTTCGATTATGATGTAAGGCCATTGGTCTTATCACCAGAAATTGAGATGGTCCTGAAGATTTCATATATATGACTATGTATATGTATAAAGTCGCCTTTTATTAGTATGGAGCTCAAGTGCAATGTTACAGCTTTATAATTTAATTATTTGCTTCTGCATTTGAGATGTTATTGTAATGTTCTTCAAGGAGGAATCGTAAATGAGACCATGAGCATGCATGCGAATCATACATGTTTCTATCTACTCTAGAATCTAGATTATTCCCTGGTTCTGGAGTGCAATGCAGTTACTGTTTACTAATATAAGTACTGAAATATGTTACGAATTTTCTCTCCCTAGTCTCTATGCAGTAGTTTCCAGTAACCATATATTATGTCAGTCTAGAGTAAAATCTTCAAGAAACTTAGTCCTGCATATAATTTTGCAATGCATACTTGATATCTCCTGTCATTGCAAAGAATCATTGAGCAAACGTTATGCTCATAGCCTTTTTGTCTTTTAGGTGCCTTTAGCGTGTGGTTTTGAGACTCCTGATCACTCTTGACTAATGGACCAGTCATGCACTTTGTGTTCTGTTGTGACATAGCTTCTATGATTGAGAAGTGGTTGTTGAGAACTACTAATAGTTTTTTTTAGCATATATTGTATATCTCGCTTATATACATTTGATTGTTTTGTCATTTATTTCTTCTGGTTTTTATACACACTTGCATTTTGTCATTTTTTCTTGTAGTTTGGTTTAATATGCTGGTGATGTACAGCTAGCCGCCTTCTATACATCTACTTGTTTGTGCCCTAACAACCACCACCAAGGACACTTCTCATAAATATTTGTTTTCTCTCTTGTGTTGCATCACATCCTTGTCCATAACCTGTTGACACCACAACTGTTCAAAGCTTCCCTTTTCCTGTTACTCCCCTGTAAGCTCTTTTTGACTGGTCAAGCCACTTAATTAGCTTACCAGACTTACAATTTAGAGCTTGTTTTGTTAGTGTATTCGACATTAGAGGATAAACAAGATCAATATCCTCAACTTTTATATGGTCCCTCATGTATCAAACCTTTCTATGCATAGTAAATTTGCAGTAGCTAGTACAGACGATTGCAGCCACTATATATGTGTTTTCAAAGTAGTCCCCATTTTAGGGGATAAAGATAATATATCAGGCTGTGTTTTTTTGTCTAAGTTTCTAACTTCTTCTCCCTTATTTTTCACATGCACACTTCCCAAACTATTAAACGATATATTTTTTAAATAATTTTCTATAGAAAAGTTATTTTAAAAAATCATACTAATTCATTTTTCAAGTTTTTAAGCTAATATATAATTAATTATGCACTAATTCATCATATCGTTTTACGTGCCAGGAGGTACGAGTCCCAACCCATACCTCCGAACACAATCTTAGTTCGAATTCTTTTTTCGACTGCACTTGAAGACTTACTCACGCACACTATATATACTCCTGTACAAACACACGCACCCATAAGTGCACTTTCTAACACATGCCTACTACATTCGTAGCCTTACTAAATTTTTATTAAAAGCCTACTCACGTATGGGTAATATACGTGGACACAAAATTTATACCTTGATTGATAATTAGAGTTGTTGAACCTGATGAGTGAAATCATGCACCCCCACTCATCGCCATATTCTATGCTTCATTTGAACCCACGGAAAAAAAATTAAGCACTCAGATGTAAATAATTGAACTGCTAAGTTGAATTCCCAAATAATATTAATCCTGTCTGTTTTTCATTTTAAACTAATTCTTTGAAAACTCAATTAACTTGCATGAAAAAAATATCTTCCCTTAGTTCCTTATGAAACATGGGATAGTTTTTTATAATGGAACAATTAACCAGCACTCTTTTACAAAGTTACTGTAGAAATTCTGTAAAATTCCTATCGCTACAGCGCTGTGTGCTCCGTTCACAGCGCCACGGCAACATCGCTCGAGGAATGCATTTTAAGAAATGGACACGAATCCAAGAATTTGCCGTCCTCGGGATTCACACTCTCCCCGACCAAGTGTATGACGAGAAATATACAAAGTGTAGCATATGCAGCACGAAACGTGGATCACTATTAATTACTAATTAAGGCGCGGCATTAGCGTCGCTATCTTGATCACCTTTGTTTAGTCCATACGAGATACTGCCTGTTTTCTTGAGCTGCTGGTTTTGACTTTCGGATCTGATGCTGGCTACCTACTTACTGCAAGTTTACCTGCCACTGTGAGAAATTGGCGACCTAGGGGGTTGAAAATTTTTAAGACCTATAGCTGGTAGCATCTACTAGCGTTTACACTTGCACTTTTTAAGAGTTTTTTTAGCCAAATTAATCGGTTCCATTGATCTGCATTTCGTCATAGTTAGAGTCGGAGATAGGGGCGGATCATATCGATAGCTAGGACTTCATGGGGACGTTTTAAGGAGCTTTAGATTATTAGAAGCAAACTAATGGGAATTTATATGTTAAGATTTGGATAAGTTGAAAAAATGGTTTCTGGCTTCTATTTTATTTTATGTAACTAAACTGCAACTCCCGGAAATTCTCCAAACTAGCTCGATCATGTGCCTCTATCCATAGGTAGAGTACCTAGTTGTCTCATAAATGTTTGTGTGATATAGATACATGGATCTATAGCTGATGTAAAGGATTGAAGGTACCTTTATTGTTAAAGAAATTTACTGTGTAGTTACTGCAAATAGAAATACGGAATCTCAGTGGTGCACTTGAATTTGTTTTAGTTATACCCCCAAAGGGTCCTATGTGCTATTCTTTACCTAAATGCCATTGTGGTTGAATTGTTTATTGATAAATTAGCCATATTTTTTTTAAGTTTTACTTATACTCAAAAGTTTTATATATATGAACTTTATGCACTTCTATACTTTAGCCCTTGTAGAAAACTTATTTTAGAAACAAACCCCTGAAAAACTTACTTGGATCATAAAGCCATGGAGCTGGAGTCCCTAGCACCAAGTCCCAACACACTTGGCGAACCGAGCCAACCTGGCGTGCCTAAAGGTCGGTACTAATGGCTTTGGTGCTGACCCCCACCAACTTTGACCCCCACCAACTTTGCAGTGTTGCCAGTCGCCACGGATGTCACGAGGAGAGGTGAGGTCCAGCCTAGCGAGGGACAACGCAGGCGGAGACCTAGCTTGGGGATGGCGTGGGTAGAAACTGAGCTCGAGCCTACGATAGTACGAGGGGAGGCCAAGCTCAAGCATGGGAGGGCACGGGTAAAGCCCGATGTTGAGCCAGCTAGCTACGCTGGCATAGATGCAGTCCAACCTTGAGAACGACCGAGGGGAGGCCTAGCTCGAGCCTGGGATGGTGCGGGCATAGGATGACATTGCGCCTAGGACAACTTGTGCGGAGGTTGAGCTTAGAGATGGCTTAGGCGGAGGGTGACATCAAGCCTAGGGACAACCTGTCTGGAAGCCAGGTTTACTCCAGACGTGGTGTTTGTGGAGGGCAAGGTTGAGCCAGCTGCCTGTGAACAACGCTGACGGAAGACAAGGTCAAGCTGGTTGCGTAGAGATGGCGGGTCTGTAGGGTTGCGCTACATCCCACGAGTTGGCCTTCACCTTAGACCTTATGTGCTTAGGCTTCTTGACGCGACCCCTAGCCATGTCAGCACTAGTGTGACTCTTGGCAACCACATGTTGGCGCTAACGTCTCCAGTGTATATACATATGACATCAATCAATATATCTTTGCTGCCAAGCTACGGGTCTATTTTTAAAGAGTAAATTGCATGTTAGGCCACATATTTTTACCATGGTTGCAAGTTGGACGGGGGTAAACACACATTTTCACTTTGGACCATTGTCAATACCAATTGTTTCAACTCAGACCCGTTCTTCCTCCAGTAATGCAGCTCCATCTCTCTCTTCTCTCACTCTGATGTCTCTCTTCTCTCCATATGGCCAAAGCCAAGCATCGACGATGAGGTCGTCGGTTCCGGTTGGTGCCATTCCGATGCTCGATCTTGAGCCTAGTCGGTGTCACCTTGCGTGACCTCGAGCTTGGAGCTTGTCCATGGATTGGTGACATCAAAGGTACAACTCATGCCCTTGGGGAATACTACTAGTCCCACACTAAGATCTCCACTAAAATCCTCCTCATCGCCGGTGCCGATCGGTAAACCAATTCACCAATCCAAAGCCAAGCCACCCCCTGCAGCAGGTCGCTTGTGTCCTTGGCCGAGGATGTTCCACGGGAACTTGCTCTTCTCACACCCCCACCTGGCCACCAAACACCCTCTCCACAGCAATGGGGGATATTTTCTCTCTTTTCTCTTGTTCGTTCCTAAGCTTAAGTGCCAACCCAGATGGGGAGATTGAGCTCCATCACAAGTATGTGCCTTCGATGCTGAGTTGCTGAACCTAGGAGATCTTCGGTACGAGCGCGATGCTGGCGCTAGCTAGCTAGCTGCTCAACTTGTTAACTAATCAGAGAGTAGAGGAAATGGAGAAGAGAGAGGGAGCTAGGGGTAGAAGAACCAGGACCAATATGTGAATCATTTGGTAAATATAATTGGTCCAATATGAAAATGTTGCTTTACCCTAGTCCAAGCTACAACAATGGTCATAAAAGAGATCTAATATGCAATTTACTCATTTAGTTTTTAAGGTTTATTTATAAAATAAGTTTTACACGAGGATCATAATGTTAAAAAAGTCGAGATAGAACTTCGGTCATGCTGAATAGGGGAGGATGGGAAACAAAGGCTTTCTTTCATCTACCTACGTCAAGTCCTCCAAATAAATCCATCTATTGTCATGTCACTCGGTATGACAACTGACTTCACTTTCAGACCAGTGAAATTAGGCAGGCATAAAAAGAGAAGAAAGAAAAGAAAAAGGCTTCTTTGCTTCCAACAAATCTGCTTCCCCAAATGATTAGCTATTTGACTGAAAAATGAGGGCAGAGATGCGCAGCCGACAGCTAGTGCGATGGACAAATCTTGCTTAGTACTAATTGTACTATATGCATCCAAAAGTACATATTTTTTCCACATGATTGCTGTATTATTTAACAAGAGATTCTACAAACCTATGATGAAATACCATGTACACGACCTCTTCCAATTATACCACATGTTTAACAAGACGCACTCATAATATGAAAATTAATTTATGTCTTTAATACTAGTTAATAATAGTAACTTACTGGTATGTTACAACGGATCAATATAATTAGGAATGGGTTAGGAGTGTGGAAAGCAAATCCAACCAGTTTTTCTTTATCAACCAATTGATTATTTTTTTTGAGGCAATGGTTGAGCGCTTTCCGCAATATATATGGGATAATGGTGGCTTTTTAAACAACACCACAATATTATATGCTAGTCTGGTTATGACCATGAAAAGACACCGTTTTATACCGTGTCGTCTCTAAAGTCGAACTTTCAAAATGAAAAAAAAATATGCCTCCTTTTAGTATCATAAGAACATCCAGTTATATGTGCAAATATTTACAGTACGAGTTAAAACTGTATTATTTCGGAGCTGTACAGAAATATAAAACGATATATGTAAAAAGGACGTGTTAAAATCTATTAACTTATTAAAGTAATAGAAAAAGAAACGACCACGTTCGTTCTCATGGTCTAGAAATTCTCACATTAATCAAACAAAGAAAAGATAGAGTACATATAGAAATACAATTTAAAAATAGCTGAAATTCGAATTTAAAAAATAAGGAATAGTAGAATATGATACTAGAGTTCATGTATACAATTAGAGCCAATTAAAATCGGAATTAAAAAATAAGAAAAATTAAAATTAGAGGTGAGAGTCCATATAGAAATACAATTTAGAAATGACTAGAATTCCAAATTAAAAAATAAGAAATGTTGAAAGAGAAGTCTATAGTATATATAACTTATAAAAAAACTGAAAACTAAAAAAATAAGGAAAATGAAAATTAGAGGTGAGAGTCCATATAGAAATACAATTTAGAAATAACTAGAATTTCAAATTAAAAAATAAGGAATGTTGAAAGAGAAGTCTATAGTACATATAACTTAAAAAAAACTGAAAATCGGAAGTAAAAATATAAGGAATATAGATAGATGGGTTTAGAGTCCATATTAAAATACAATTTGAAATAACAAAATTTGGAATTAGAAAAATAAGAATATTGGAAGAAGAGTCCAGAGTCCATATAAAAATTTAGAACAATCTAAAAGTTGGAATTTAAAAAAAGTAAAAGTTGAGTTTTTTTTGTCCATATACAATTTGAAAATAATTAAAATTCAAAAATAAAAAAACAAGGAAGATTAGGAAAAGAGTCTATAGTCCATATAGGAATACATTTGATAAATAACCAAAATTCAAAATAAAAAATAGGGAATATTGGAAGAAGAGTTTAGAGTCATATAGGAATACAATTTAAAAATAACAAACGGAATTAAAAATAGGAATATTGGAATACTTGAATTTAGAACTAGCTGAAAGTCAGAATTTAAAAAATAAAAATAAAAGTAGTGTTTAGAATCCATATATAAATACAATTTAGACTAAAATTCACAATTATAAAATATAAAAATAAACAAGATTGGGAGAAGAGTCTAGAGTCCAAATAGGAATACAATTTATAAATAATAGAAATCGGAATTAAAAAATAATAAATATTTGAAAAAAAATCTAGAGTCCATATAAGAATACAATTTGTAAATAACTAAAATTTGGAACTAAAAAGGAATATTGAAAAAATCTATAGTCCTTATAGGAATACAATTTACAAATAACGAAAATTCAAAATTAAAACAATAAGGAATATTGAAAGAAGATTTAGAGTCCATATGAAAATACAATTTACAAATAACTAAAATTTGGAATTAAGAAAAAGGAATATTGGAAGATGAGTCTATATTCCATATAGAAATAAAATTTATAAATAATGAAAATTCGAAATTAAGAAATAAGGAATATTGAAAGAGGAGTAAGGGTCTATATAATTTTAGAAATTACTAGAATTCAAAATTAAAAAAATTAATAGCTAGCATGTGGTACAATATGAATGTCACGCATAGGTTAGTTTGGTAAAGTTAGTATAATTTAAAATTATGCTGCCGTTTTAATATATTTAGTTATTTAAGCTATTATACGAGAAAAAAATATAACGATACTAATCGCGTAATCTACGCGGGCCACCATGCTAATTGTATATATGTTGGGATCGCGTAATCTACGACCGGAGTAACACCAGCGATCCGGCCCGTCGCGTCGCCGTCGCCGCCGCGGCCCGGCAAGCTGCACCCGCATGCACCGGCTCGCACGCACGCCGTGATGGCCATGCGTGAGCATGATGTGATTGGACTCGTCGAGAAAGGAAGAAAGAAAGAAGATATTCCATTGACAAACGGTCGCGGCCAATCGACCGGATGTGTCCTGTCGTCGTCGGCGACGACCTACTATCGATCGATCCATCGATCGATCGATGAATCTTGCATGCTTGCGTAATGCGTAGAGGACGAACATGCAGCTCATGACTGTTGTGTGGTACATAGATCCTTTGCAGCACTTCTCTCTGATTCTCTGATTATAAGTAACGGTAAACTGTTTTCATCTCTCGATACGATATTCCCTCATTTCTTTGCATGTCAACTAAGTAATCATCAAAACAAATTTGAAAAAAAATTACAATATAAATTAATATGAAATATATCACTTCATAAATATGCAAGATCAAATTCGATTTTTATAAATTATAAAAAAATAATAAATTAAAATGAAAATAATTAATGTACAATCATAATTATATTTGTTATTTTTGTGGTTGTTCCATCCATCCATCCATCGACTGATCTTCCGTGTTTCCGTGAGAGGTTGAGATCGAGATGGATGCGATCTGCCTGCCGTTGCCGGTGGTGCCGGCTATGGTGCCTCCGTTTCAGTTTCGTCGTGTTCAGGTTCCTTCGGGACAAAGAAAAAATGAAAGAAATTTTGTGGGATTGAAATCCCTTTAAAAACAATCTTACATGGTCCTTTAGAACAAAGGAATGACCCTCCCAGTTTTCTTTGAAATTAATATGAAATAACTTATTGCATTGGAATTTTTGAGAAAATTTAGCACAAGGCTACACCTTATGTTTTCTCTTCTCTCTCACAATTCCCATATTTTTCCTATAATAGTACAAAACATTTTTTTAATATTTTTTATGTGGATTCCTTTTCCTGTGTTCAAATCCTGCGTTTCAAAGAGAAACTATTGCAAAGGTCTTGGATTGATCTTGGTCGTCTGAAGATTTTCCAGGGAAACCTTTGGACTTCAGGATGGACACCAATGCCGGCGACTTTTCCGCCTTTCCTTGTCACTTCCTTGAGAAGACATGAAAATTATTTCATGGAATATTCTTTTTCTAGATGGAACATAACCATTCTACTGAAACTGTTTACCTCAAAGAAAAAATGGAACTTGATATTGTTGAGGTAAAAACAGCTACCAGATTCTCATATTGTCATATACTGGTATTCTCCACTTTACAGTGTACTGCTAGTACAACACCTTAAGAGATAAGAATACTTGCATGTCAGATAAATCTGTCTCTTTTTCTTTTTTTTTCCCGCTAAGAAAGCAATAATTCTGAATTTTCAATGTTGCACATGTTCTATTACAACAGCAGATACATCAGTGAGGTCTGTAAATTTGATCACTGATCAGCAAGGTTGCACACTCTATTTAGAAGAAAAAGTTCCACTCTTCAGATCCTGCATGTTTCACTGCCACTAGAATCATCATCTGAATCTGTCCTTGAAGGAATGATGAACACATCGGACTCATCAGGCGATCTGAACTGGGGTAATGAATTATTACTACTCAGTCACCTTGTATTGGTGCACTGACATGTATAACTTAATATCCATTGTAAGTCGTTAACTGTTCTGCATAGAACATATCAGTTTGGCAGATCGATCTATGGTGATAACTGCGAGGATCAAAGGTAGACAAACATGTTGCTTAGTTTGGAACTCCGGACTACCCCCAGTCCTAACAAAACTAGTACTCCATCCGTTTCATATTATAAGTCGTTTGACTTTTTTCCAAGAAGTTTGACCAAGTTTATAGAAAAATATATTAGTATTTTCAACTCAAAACAAACATATTATCAAAATACACTGAATGTTAGATTAATGAAACTAATTTGATATTTTAGATGTTGCTATTTTTTTCTATAAACTTGGTCGGTAGGAAAAAAAATTAAACGACTTATAATATAAAATAGAGGGAGTAGTATTTTTTCTCTCGTCCTCTAAATCTGCTGCTGCTGTTGTTTTCTGAAAACTACGTGTGGAGCTAATAAGGGAGAGCTAGTACCATCTCAAGTTCTGCCGGCATCTGATTTTGTTGATGATGGAAATCCCAATAGACATTTGGAGATGATAATATCCACTGCCATCAAGGATCACAGGATCAGGGGGATAAATTGTCTTCACTGACAAAAGAAAAATCTTCTTGTTTATACCGGTTCTTGTACAAGTTTCTTCATACCAAAGAGAAACTACTGAAAGGGTCTTCGATTCGTCTGAAAATTTTCCAGGGAAATTTTTGGACTTCAAGATGGACACCAATGCTGGCACCTTCACCGACGGCTAGGGTTATCTTTGGTTGTGGTCGGTGAATAATTCTCCGAACCCCTGATTTGCTCATCTCAGCCATTGCATGAAAATTATCCTGCTGGGATTCAGGAATAGGAAGGGCAGGAGAGATTCATTTTCTTTTACACCTTTCCTTGTCACTTCCTTGAGCAGACAGGAAAATTATTTCATGGGATTTTTTTCCCTAGATGAAACATAGCTATTATACTGAAACTGTTTACCTCAACAAAGCACTTAATACTATTGTTTAGGTAAAAATAATTATAGAATTCTTATCTAATCATATACTGGTATTCTTCACTTTTCAGAGTAGTGCAACACCTTAAGAAATCAGAATACTTGCATATCAGACAAATCTGTCTATTTTTCTTCTCTTTTTGCTTAGAAAGCTATAGAAATTCTGAATTTCCAGTGTTGCACATGTTCTATTACAACAGCAGTCACATCAGCAAGGTTGCATACTCTACAAGAAAAGTTCCCTTCTGATCTCTTCTGTAAATTTGATCAGTCCTCTCTGCAATCTGCACCAATTCCATTATTCAGATCCTGGATGCCTCACTATCCCTAGAATCATCATCTGAATCTGTCCTTGCAGGAATGATAAGCACGTTTACACATCGGACTCATCAGGGCTCAGGCGATCTGAAGCTGACTCTCTTCACCATGCTGCTCTAGCTTTTCAGAGAATTTCTACTGATGGAGATGCTCTCATCGGCGAGTCGCTCTCGGAAGAGAACCCCAAATTAACAGAGATGAACTTCAGAGAGTTCCTTGGAGCTGGCATTTACCTCTGTTTCACAGATTGCTATGTCTTCAAGAGTGAGCTGCCTCACTCCTGCTGCTCCTGCCACGCTTTCGCCGTGCTGTTGCTTCTGCAGGCAGCTGGGCAAAATCATGTCTCAAATCAAGCTGACATGGGAAGAACTGCAGCACTGCAAGCTAATCTTTTCTACGATCTCTGAAGACTGGATGAAATGTGGTAGTGAATTACAACTCAGTTACCTTGTATTGGTGTACTGACATATATAACTGAGGAATGTCCACTGTAAGTTCAGTTACCTGTTGTTGCATAGAACATAGTATCAGTTTGAGTTGGATCAAGTTGGAGTCTGAACCATCTGGAAGATAAGTTCCAACATAGAAACCCAATGATTCTGTGGGTGCATAACTGCAGATACTACATCGATGATTCTATATCATGTCCACTCCTCACAAACCAGTTCGATGAATTGTTCGATCAGATTAAAGCCGGTTCATTCAACCTGCAAGTGTAATCAATAATTTCTCAGGATGCAAACATCATCACAAGAAAAAGAAAACCCAGGATGGTGGACACTGACAAAACGTACCGCATTTTCCATTTTCAGTCGATCAGTGGACACGGGTACTCAACTTATATTACAAGTTATTACATCATACACGAACAACACAGGACTGAAGGTAAGTGCCAAGTTCTCAAGTTTTGTTTGAAATCGTGCGAGTTATGGAGGACCCTACTGATACAATTTGGAAGTTCATTGCAGTTGCAGATGTTCCAAGAGAAGCTTAAAAAAGACCAAGAACAAAACGAAAATCTCTTATGAGCTGGATGAGAATCAAGCTGTTCAACGAGGAAAGCTCATAGATGACCAGAATTCCTCCTCCATACTGAGCCGCCTGCTTAAGCTGTGATAACCAGCGTCATCAACAGCAATGATGCTGAAATCGCTCTCTTCAGTCGATGGATAATTCAGCTGAACTGAATGCCGTTGAGCTATCTGATCACTTCTGATAGTGTTTACATTTCCCTGCAACCCTTCAAGTTTCACCTGACAAGGATGGTCAGATCGCCAGGCCAAACATAATTTGGGAACTTGAAAACCATTTCAACTTGTTCATACTTCAGATATGCATCACCATTATGAAGAACCTTTTTTTTTAACACAACATCGCCATTATGAACTTATTTTTTTGAACACACCATTATAAACTACATTGATAGGATTTGATTCTCAAATAGACACAATTTTGCAAAAGATAACCTGGAAAAAGGAAAAAGAGGCACGACATTATTAAGATCAAGGGGACTTGTACATATATTAGAGAAAACAACAAACGTTGGTTGTTGCCAAGGAGCTATTCTCCAGGCTCTATTGGCTCACTTACAATATCAATAATTCAACATAATAGAACTATACGGCACCGCAGGACTTCAAAGTGGAATTTGGTGAACAGATTGAACGGTTAAAACTTAAAAGGTGGGTATACTGAAAATTCTCAACCGAAGGGCATGCGATAGCAACAGAAATATAGAATCACTCTGGAATTTTACACTTGTATGATTTTGCCCAAATATGCCACTGTTGTACGAGGAATCAGCAGGTGACAGGAACAACAACGAACATAACTCATGTACTACTAATAAAAGCTAACCTAAATTCAACAATCACTTACAAGTATCACCTACGATTTTGCCCAATTAGCAGTTATCCCTAGACCCGAATGACCTAGGTTTGTTGAACTACTCCACCCTGGACAACCATAAGTCCATAACCATGGCTGGCCGCACGCACGGCCAGCTCTCGCTAAGCAACATTTTTTTTTTTTTGAGAATGCACGAAAGACTTGTGTATCTTTTGTATTAAGAAGGGGGGGAGTTTAAAACCTTTACAATCTGCGGTTGACAAAAAAAAAGAAGGGACAGGAAAGAAAAGGAAACAAAAGGTGGAGGCGTAGGCCGATATCTCGCAACAGGTTTGGCGACTTAGCTGGAAGCGCCTCAAATGGGCAGGCCAGCCACGCGCCAGACCGCCGCTTCTTCCGCGGCTGCGCTCACCACTTCTTCTCATGTTTTCCTCTCGTTGTTGAACACCCTATTGTTTCTCTCTTTCCAAATTGTACGGATGCATGCGGTACCGGCAAACGGGTTTTTTAGCCCACTTATCTCATTTCTAGTTTATTTTTTTAGCCTGCTTACCATTAAAGTGTGATAGGACTCAACACGATAGATTGGATTATCGATATGGTGGAGTACATATAGGCGCATACCTTTCGTATCTATCTAACCGATTTATAGAAACAATATCGGAAGAGATAACGATAAGGATGGCAAGAAATAACATGACATATAAACAATCTAACCCCCCCCCCCCACCCCTCCCCCCCGGTAGTCAGTCAGAACGTCGGTTGAACGGACGTTTAGACTGGACCGAAACTCCGAGAAGACCAAACTAGGCAATCCTTTGGTGAATATGTCAGCAAACTGAGATGTGGTGGGCACGTATAGCACACGGACTGCTCCAACAGCGACGCGGTCACAAACGAAGTGTAAATCGATCTCCACACCGAGTGAGCGGTCGCGGTGGGGGAGAGGAACTCCTGCATGAGGGTGGGGGAGATGGAGCCGTACAGCCAGCCGAGGACCACGTCGTCCATCTGGACCCAGTCAGCGTGATCGGGACGAGGAATGTCGGAGAAGACGTGGTCGGCCAAGGGCGTATTTGCCGAGCACCACGAGGAAGCGCAAGAGAGAGTAGTTGTCGGCGTCAAGGTCAAGGGTGATGGGCACAAGGGCCTTGACGTTGAGGACGGCGACGGCCTGACCGTGCAGGGTGGTGATGGTGTTAACGTCGAGTGTCGGAGAAGCTAGCGGCAGGGCAGCGTCCTGGGCGGAGCGGTCGGCGCGGGCTGGACGCCGAGATGGGCGGGGAGCACCAGGATCACGGGCGGGTATTGGACCACGGGCTCCAGTGGAGGCACCGGAGGCAGCGGTGACATGGACGCGAGGGTGACCATCATCGGAGGCGTGGACGTCGCGAGGGCGACCGACGTCGGAGGCGTGGATGTCGCGGGGACCGGCGAGGGCACCACAGAGGAGGCCGCATCGTCAGCCGTGGTGGAAGGCGCACGGAGCAAGTGCTGAAGCACTGGGGCGAGCGCAGCACGAGCCGCGGTTGCAGCGCGGTCAGTGGCGTCACCAGCAACGGTAGCGGCGAGGGCATCATCAATCTGCAAGCCAGTGGCTGGTTGAAAGGAAGAGCGGACAGCGTCGGTGATGATCTTGATGGTGTCATTGAGGACGGAGTTGGCAGAGGGGGAGGAGGGAGTAGCCATGGCGGTGGCTGGGGGCGCCAGCCGGCTAGGTTTTGAGAGGCGGAAGCGAAGAACCTAATTTGATACCATGAATGTGTGATAGAACTCAACATGATATATTGGATTATCAATATGGTGGAGTACATATAGGCGCATACCTTCCGTATCTCTACAACCAATTTATAGCAACAATATCAGAAGAGATAATGATAAGGATGGCAAGAGATAACACGAGATATAAACAATCTAATAGGAAAGGCCTTCCTACCTAGGGAGAGGGTGTTGTAAGCAGATTTGGAAGAATACTGCCCCGAGCGATCCCACCGCCAAAGGAGGGCGTCCTCTCAGCCAGGCTCCACCACGACCGAGTTAATCAAAGACCAAAGCTTGTCGTGCTCTATCAGAGATTGCATGCTGAGCACCCCTTGAATGTATTTGATTCATTATCGGTTTAGTAGCGTGTCGGCTAAACCCTCGTTCTTCTGATGCGCGGAGGCACCAGCTGCTGCAGGGATGGTGCGAGCGCTAGTATTCGTGTCCCTTGCAGCCAGGCGTCTTCCCAGAACAAGAGTGTCTTTTCGTCGCCCAACGTACATGTCGTGGAGGCTGCAACGAGGTCATATTCATGCGTTGAAGCCGGTATGGAGAGACTGCTCCATGGTCGCTGCTAATCCATGCAGTTGTACCACAACCAACGTGCACGGAGGGCTACCCCCATGAGGCTTAGGTTGTGGATTCCCAAACCGCCAACCTAGGTCGGCGCACAAACTCTTGCCCAAGACAATTTGCAATGCCCACCTTTGGCTTCGCCACACCCTTTCCAAAGGAAATTGCGTCGGATTTTGACAATTCCTTTGATCACCCACGCCGGGGGGGCATCACTATCAACAGATAGATTGGAATGGAGCTTAGAACAGATTTGAACAGCTTGATCTTGCTGGGTAGCTACAGCTACTCTACTTTCTAGAACGGCAATCGGCGAGAGACCTTATCCACAAGCGGTTGAAGCGCTGCGGTCGTTGGCTTTTGAATTGAGTGGTAGTTCCTGATATTTGCGCGGAAAGTCCTCAAGCGCGCAAGGCATCACAGCTTGCAGGATCTTGGTCTCTTCGTCGTGACATTGTATCGGGATCCCTGAGCATTGAGCATTTGACGTAGTTTGTTTTCAGCCTAGAAGCCTCACCGAAGAGCTGGAGGATCAACTTGACCACTTCGATTTCGGCTGCATCGAGGCGAAAGAACAACACTACGTTATCCGCGTAAAGCGAGGCCCGATGTGGGATCAGTAGAGCCGAGAGAAGACCATCGTGCTCCACCTTATGGAACATGGAGTTGAGGACGTCCATGGCCAAGACAAAGATCATTGGCGAAAGCGGATCTCCTTGGCAAACTCCTCGCGCATGCTAGAAGGCCTAGTCGGAAATGCTGTGAGGAGTACTCGAGTGTTGGAAGTCCTGAAGACCTGAACAGAGTGGACAGCCATTCACACCAAGCAGTGTCCAAATCTTTTGTGAGCAAGCACCTACAGAATAAATTGCTAGGAGACTGAGTCAAAGGCTTGTGCAAGGTCAAGCTTCATATGCACCGCTGCTAAGCAAAAATAACATTAGCAAAATATAGCAAGCAAGGGAACGCAAGCAAACGAGTGGAACGCCATGGAGCAGCAGGGGCCTACCTTTGCATGGTGCTGAGTGGTGCTGGTCCCCCAACCAGGCCCCGCCGTCATCGCCTGCCTGCGACGAGGAGGCGACGCCCTGTGCATGTGAGAGAATTCAAATTCCGTCCACTAGGCTTTTTCATTGGAGTTTGGTAGGCCCCCACGCACAAACGGGAACTTAATTGGAATAAGTCTATTTTGCCTTCCTCAACTCTTGCCCTTGTTGAATCGTATTTCTCAACCGTAAAACCAGGTATAACGCATCCCTGAACTTCAAAAGCTGGTGTAAATTTAACTCCTTCGGTAGTTTGGAAAGTTGTTTCTACTGACATGGCAAGTTGACCTCGGTTGACTCGCTAAGTCAGCAAATGGGACCCATGTGTCAGTGGAACATGTAATCATCCTCCTCTATCCTCCCTCCCTCTCTCCTCTTTTCTCCATTTCCTAGCTGCAGCAGCGGTGACAGCCGGCAGCGGCAGCGGTTGGTGACTATTGAGCAAGGCAGTAATGGTGGTCGGTGGTCACCAGGGAGGAGGGAGGCGAGGTAGCCAGCAAACTCTCTCCCTCCCTGCTTTTTTCCCTATTTCCTTGCTGCAGTGGCGATGAAGGTGGCAACAGCGGTCGGTGGCCATCGAGCAAGGCAACAACGGTGATCGGCAGCCACCGAGGAGGAGAGGGGTAGGGGGAGGGAGGCGAGGAAGCCAGCGAACTCTCTCTCTCTCTCCTCTTAGTTTTGTACATGGAACATACAAAATATGACTAGGTACCCACTACTGAAGCAAATCAGGCACAAACTAACAAATTGACTGCTTTTGCATTTTCAAAGAGCAAATGATAGAATCAAATCAGGCACAAACTAACAAATTGACTGCTTTTGCATTTTCAAAGAGCAAATGATAGAATGTGATACAGAAACCATATCAACAGACTATGCGATGTAATAGCAGGCAAATGTACTTAAAGATACCATATTTTCCTAGGAAATCAACTCGCAATACCTTGACTTTACGGGAAGCAAGAAGAGAGCGATGCGGCGAAACAAGGCTCGCAAAGACGAAGACCCATATGTAGAGGAGATGAAAATTCATCAGCCTATAGTTCAGTGGTAGCCAGGGTGAGAGGCGCAAGAATAACGCACCTGATGAGTCTCCAGCATTGGCGCCACTGCGACCTTTCACGCTGCCCTTCTGCTTCTCTTGGATGGTGATGAGGTGGCGAAATTTGGACGGGAGCGCATCAAGGCATATCCTCCTCCTCCATAGTCGCTGTCACCTCTCGCTGCTCCATTGATTGCAACCTTATCGTAGACGGATCGCAAGCTTGAGTTGTTCACCGGCTCAGTCGCTTCCCTCCTCCCCATCCCTCTCTCTCGCCTTTGTCCTCTCCTCCTCGGCGGTTGGTGCTACCAACCGCCACTACCGCTTTGCTCGAGGGGTGCCGACCGCTGCCGCTGCCTTCATCACCAGCCGTCACCGACGGTCTTCTTCGTAGGGACGATAGTAGAAATAGGGAATTGGGAAAAGAGGAGAGAGAGAGGATAGAGGATTAATGTTTCACAGATAGGTGGCTCTCACCTGTTGACTCAGCAAGTCAATTGCGATCAACCTATCACATAAGCAAAATATCGCTTCCCAAACCATTAAAGGAGTCGATTTGCATCGATTTTCAAAGATGAGTGAAGCATTATATATACCTTGTTTTGCGTCTGAGGGAGACCGTTCAAGCAAGTGCAAAACAACTTTTTAAGCTAAGAAGAAAACCTTAACCAAAACCAGCCAAGAAAGACCATGAAACTTAGTCCCCCTCGACGTACACGTATGTGAATTTGTTCCCATGATTTGACGTCAGTGTCCCATACATGAGGGGCTATCCACCATCCACCATAAGTCGTTTCTTAACATGTGTGTTTTGACAAGGGAACAATGCGTGATTTTTTTAAACCAACTCCGAAAAATTTGTTATTGAGGGAAGTCGAACCCAGGAGGTAGTAGGTGAGCACTATAACCATTGAACTACATACACATTCTCTAAACAAGAATACTAGTGCTCACCTGAAGTTTTAATAAACCAGTCAAGTCAAGCCTCTAACAGTAAAATTTCTAATATTCTTATTAGCTGAACAAGAATACTAGTATTGGCCATCTTGGTGCCAGACGGACGGTATTGGCCATCCTGGAGCCAGACGGACACATACCGAGTGGACGTACGGTAAGGAACTAGTATGCGTTTGACGGTGGCACGGCGCTACTGTGACATGATTTTCTTCAATTTATCTACTCCTATCTCTCTGAATTAGTCCACAGCAGATACCATTATGTCAAGTCTGCTGCTTAATTTCTCTTTAATAGAAAGGCATTCACTACATTAGCATAAAATCATTTGTTGTATTCATACATGCATCTCATCTCAAAACTTCTTGATCTTATTATAAGGTTCAGTATAAGGTCAGAGTTAAGACAAATGCTACCTGTAACAAAAAAAAATTGGTTAGGAATAAACTTGGGGAAAATATTTTTGTCCCTCGAAGGGCTAAATAGTACAAAATTTTTTAACAAGATTAACACATGATATATCCACAAACATTCAAAATGAAATTCGATTTCTATAAATTGTAATAAAAATAACATATATATATGTATATATGTATATGTGTGTGTATGTGTGTGTGTATATATATATTACTATGATTGAATGCATATATATTAGTTAGAGTTTTTTTATGATCAAAAAAATTTAAAACTTTTTATAACTATATTTAGGTGTATATGCAAGAAATTTCCATATCCTTGTACTGAAATAGGCTGTACTGAAATAGGCAGACAGATCTTCACAGAACTATTTCAAGATGCCCTTGTACGAAAATCTTTACCTATTATAAAAAAATGAAGATGATTTCGTACTAAATATTTTCATCCGTCCCTTTTTTTCTCCGATCCATATACGATTTTATTTTTTCCATCACGTGGTCAGTCTCTAACGGACTCAGTTCGGGAGTGAGGGTTGGGAACCCTCACTCCCAACACGCAAAACGGAGTAGCGGTTAGTACATGATTTATTAATTATTAGCTAAAATAAACTTGAAAAATGGATTAATATAATTTTGTAAAGTAACTTTCATATAGAAATTTTTGCAAAATACGTACCGTTTAGTAGTTTGGAAAGCGTGCGCGTGGAAAACGAGATAGGTGAGTTGGGAAAGGTTGGGGAAGAACACAGCCTCAGACTCGGTACACGACTCGCACGGTGCTGCTCTACTCGTCCAATCCGTCGGGACCACCTGGGCCAAATGCCCTATCACACGAGCAGCCTACCTAGCTGAGTAGGTAGGCTGCTCGTTAACATACATAAGCAGCCCTGGTGAACGTACATAAGTTTACTATTTCATATCTATACTTTCTATATAGTTGGTACCCACTAACTTCTAAAGCTCAACATGCAAGTGTGTCGCATCATCACCCACTAGCAATTATTATCTAGAAATATCTTAAATCTCATACAAACATAACACATCATTTACAATTTTAATCTTATGCAAACATATATTTAGAACTTTTGATTATTTAAGGTAGCCAGATACATGAAAAATCATATGTTTCGATTCTCATTTTTTTAAAGAACTAGAAAAAAAATACCTCGTACGTTGCAACGGGACAAACTATAATTTTGATAAACAATAGATCCATACTTTGAACTTTTTCAGAAATTCCTCAAACTCAATTCGAAAATTTGAAAGCGAATTTAATTTTTCCTTTTGATTTTTTATTTCTTTATCAGTCTTCCCATGTTCAAAATTAGTTTGATGATGAACGGAAAAAAACTTGAATGATAAATGAGAATGCGAAGATATTCCTCAACTATCTTTCATAATTTGATATAGTTTCAATCATTATTAATATTATTCTTTCAATTAAAATTTCGATTATACTATTAATTCTACGTCGATCCCCCTGCTGATCAAACTAAAATATACATATAATGTTCTCCTCCTAGCTTCTAGTTCTAGATAAGTCCCGGTAAAAATCCCGGTAAAAGAATAAAAAGAAATTACTGGTGTAAAATTGGGAAGACAGGCGGTCCTATGACTACGCGCTTTTGCTGGTGGGCTAATAATGCATCTTCGTTGGTTGCGGCAGCAAACGCAAAAACCAACTGAGTTAGAGACGGACGTATATAACTCAAGAAAACAAACGCACAACCAACTTAAATACAGATGATGTATTAAAATACCGGTGAAAATATCTTTAATTTTCATAATAATAAAGATAAGTAAAGAATAATTCTCTCATTTCGAATAAGTCACTATCTACTATCTACGTATATCATCAAATACCCAATCAGAAAAATATAGATAAAGATTTCTTCTCAACTCCAAAAATTTAAACAATTAGAAAATTTCTGCAACAATTTCTTCTCAACTCCAAAAATTTACATCCCGTTATAATCGACGGATATTTTTGCTAGTAAGTATATAAAGGAATTTTGCCACAGCGCAGCTGGCGCAATGGGTGTCTTCGTTTTCTCACTGCTTCTGATGATGCCGCTCGCGGCGCCGCCGGCAAAGATCGCCTTGGGCAACTGCGAAAGCACTTGCGGCGGCGTGGATATCCCCTACCCGTTCGGCACCAGCTACGGCTGCCACCGGCGAGGTTTCAGGGTCACCTGCGACCGCACGCACCGGCCGCCCAAGCTCTTCCTCCAGAGCAACGGGCCGGAGGTGCTGGAGATATCCGTCCGCAACGCCACGGTGCGCGTCCGCGCCGTGGTCTGGTCCTTCGCCGCCGCCGGAAGCAACGCCAGCGACGTGGTGAAGGTCACCGTCCTCCCCTCCAACCTCCGGCCCTACGCTCTCTCCGCCGCGCGGAACGCCCTCGTCGTCGTCGGCTGCGGCTTCCAGCTCCAGGCTGCTGCGCGCCCGACGACGACGACGAGGACGCCGTTCGGTTCGTGCGCGCCATCCTGCCCGGCCGCTGAACCGAGCGGGCTCCGGCACGGCCGGCGAGAGTGCGACGGCGTCGGCTGCTGCCAGGCGCCCATCCCGGCGGGCATCACGTCCTCCTTCCACGTCAACCTCTCCTGGCTCGACCGGAACGCCACGGCCGCGCCGCCACCGCCGTCGTGGGTGGCACCCGGCGCGAGGATGGTGACGGTGGAGAAGGAGTGGTGGAGTCACAGGCGGAACGCGCTCGCCGCCAAGATGTCGCTCCTTCTCTCCTCCGCGCGGGGCGCGGATGGGCTGGTGATCCCGGCCGTCCTGGACTGGGCGCTCAACGCGTCGTCCTGCGCCGCGGCGGCGAAGCGATCCGACTTCGGCTGCGTCAGCAAGAACAGCGAGTGCGTCAACTCCACGAGCAGCGCCGCCGCCGGCTATGTCTGCCGGTGCAACGACGGCTACGACGGCAACCCGTACTTGCCGGGCGGATGCCAGGACCCTCGAATGCGTTTAGCGCCTGGTAATTCCGATCAAAACATAACTATTTACTCTCTTCGTTTCGTTTCATATTATAAATCGTTTTAATTTTTTTTCTAAAAATTTTTTTAGTTTAATCGAGTTTATATTAAATTTTAGTAATATTTACAATACTAAATTACTTTTATTAAGACTAATATCTAATATATTTTGATAATATGTTTATTTTGTGTTAGAAATATTGCTAGTAAAAAAGAAGGAAGGCGTAATAAGCTGAACAAACACATTCGATTCAACTGGCGGAAGTTCACGAGAAATTAAAGTCCTTTGACTACGCTAGAAGTTTTATAAAAAAAATCAAAACAAATTATAATATAAATGGAGGTTGTAGATGATATGTAAAAGAAGACAAAGAAATATTTCCTCCAGAGCTTAGAAATCGATGAGAAATATATGTTTATTTATGCTTGCAGGAGTATTTCTTTCTATGGGAGTTGGGATAGGTATGTGCCTCTTGCTTCTTGTTCTTGCGGCCATCTATGCAATCAAGAGGCTACGAGCTAGGAAAGTCAAGAAAGTGAGGGAATATTTCTTCAAGCAGAACCGCGGCCTGCTGCTTCAGCAATTAGTAGACAAGGACATAGCAGAGAGGATGATTTTTAAACGGGAAGAGCTTGAGAAAGCAACAGCTAAGTTTGATGAAGCTCGCATCTTGGGCGGTGGAGGGCATGGTACGGTGTACAAAGGCATTTTGTTAAACCAACATGTTGTCGCGATTAAGAAGTCAAAATTTGTCATCCAGAAAGAGATCGATGAGTTCATTAATGAAGTTGCCATCCTTTCACAGATCAACCACAGAAATGTAGTGAAACTCTTTGGATGCTGCCTCAGAGACCGAGGTTCCATTGCTAGTTTATGAGTTCATCCCAAATGGAACACTTTATGCCCACCTTCATGTTGGTGGATCCCAACGATCACTGCCATGGAAAGATCGACTGCGAATCGCCTTCGAAGTTGCAGATTCTCTAGCCTATCTTCATTCAGCTGCTTCGATATCAATTGTGCATAGAGATACCAAGACTAGCAATATACTGCTCGATGATCGATTAACAGCAAAAGTGTCAGACTTTGGTGCATCTAGAGGAATTGCAGTTGACCAATCAAGTGTGACAACCGGCATACAAGGAACTCATGGGTATATGGATCCCGAGTATTGCTACACAGCACGATTGACTGACAAAAGTGACGTCTACAGTTACGGTGTCATGCTTGTTGAATTGCTAACCAGAAAGAAGCCTAGCATGTACATGTCACCTGAAGGTGCCAGTTTGGTAGTACATTTCACCATGCTATTGAATCAAGATAAACTCTACGATATACTAGATGAGCAAGTTATTGAAGAGGGGGAAGACGAGGTATGACAAGTGGCAGCAATAGCAGCAATGTGCTTAAGGATGAAGGGAGATGACAGGCCAACAATGCGAAATGTGGAGATAAGACTTCAGGGACTTCAGTGTCGAGAGAACAATGTTCACTTCAACCTTGGAATGCAAGAGCAACTCATTGGAATGAATGGCCTAACATTTCAAGAAGGCAATGCTGATGCCAGTGACAACTGTAGCAGTAGGCAACACAGTATGGAGGAAGAGATGGTATTATCAGCAAGCTTGCAACGATGATCTTTCTTAGATGATGGAAACTATTTTTATTAAGAAAATGCAGTGATAGTCCTAGACTCCTAGCACTATATATTTTCTCTGTTCACATTGTACAATCCTATATCGTAAAACTGCAGAATAATCATTTCATTGTAGAATCTTTCTTTGCATTTATTTCTTTTTTAACTTGGAATTCGCAATAGTGTTACCAAACCGATAAAAAAAAGTGTTTGGTTTCCATGAAAACCGGACTTCTCGGACTTGCTTGATAATATAAAGAAAAAAGTACGAATTACCCCCCTGAACTTTCACGATAATATGAATAACCACCCACCCCCTCCTCGTGCTACAAAACCGGACATTTTAAATCATGAACTATTTATATCGGACAAATTACCCCTAACTTAATCTAGAGTGGTTTTGTTCCTACGTGACATACACTTAGGGCTAACGTGGAGGATGACCCACGGTTGGGAGGACACTGCGGGCGCAACGGGGAGGGCGCGGTGGGTGGTGGGCACCGACGAGTCGATGCTGGGGGACGTTGCGGACGCTTCGGGGGTTTGTTCCTACGTGACATACACTTAACACCACCGTAACAATCCAATCAAGAAAAAAAATAGAACCATGAGCCCCACTTATCATATACCTCTTTATCTCTCTTTTCTCTCTCTCCACCAGTTGTTGGTGCTAGGGGAGTGGCGAGGAGGACAACCCGCGGTTGGGAGGACACTACGGGCACGACGGGGAGGGCGCGGTGGGTGGTGGGCACCGACGAGTCGGCGCTGGGGGACGTTGCGGGTGCATCGGGGAGGGCGCGCGATGGGCGATGGCCGAGACAGCAAACAACAGTCGTGGCAGGAGGCGAGCACTGGTGAGGAGGGCATTGGGGACGACAAGCAGTGACAAGGTGGGCTGGAGGCGGCGGCTCGTCGATCTCGCCTGCAAGAGCTCGAGCTTGCTCGGGGGACATCCGGGGAGGCAGCGGCTTGTCGATACCCTCGACAGGGAACATCCACCGTCTCCTCTGGATCTGCCTACCGCCGTTGTTCTATCTTGACCCTTCTAGATCCATGCTCAGCCTGCAGGTGTCTACTAGTCCTCCCCATAGTTGCAAGGAGATGCTTGGTCGAGCTCATTGCAACACTGGAGTCCTTCCTTCCAGCGGTGTGGGAGTGCTTGGAGCCCCTCCTTCCTCTGTCGACACCGTTGTAGTGCAAACTCCGAACGAGAGATGAGGAGGAGGTAGGAAGTAGTGGAGTTTTCGCTGGCCGGCCGATGCCAATAACGGCACAAGGATTCAACGTGGAGTACCAGCATCAACCGCGCGATGGAGTTGCTCCTGCCACCATGGGAGAGATTGAGAGAGATGGTGAAGAAGGGCGCACGCTTGTCTCGCCGCTCACATCATGGTGACCTAAGCAAAAGAGGCGGTGGTGGCAGAAGAGGGGTGGATCCGCCTTGCTCGGTGACAAGGAGGGATAGAGGAGGAAGGGGAGCGGCCGAGCAGCATCCGGCGGCGGCGCCCTTGCGGCAGCCAAGTAGCATATGAAGATGCTCTACCAAAAGACAAAGGAAGAGGAGAGAGAAACTTACATGTGGGGCTCACTAGCTTGATGAGGGAGAGAGGATGAGGTGGAGGCTAACACGTGGGACCGGTGCCACGTGTGCACCACGTAGGATCAAAACCGGTTCGGATTGAGCAGGGGAAGGTAATTTTCATCCGGTATAAATAGTTTATGGTTAAAAATGTTTGGTTTCGTGGTTAGGGGGTAATTCGTACTTTTTCCTACTATAAATCACAGATTTTTTTTATGAAAATTCTCGGTTTGATGTTTTGTTTATGATAAAATTTGACGGATTTTACCGAAAGTCAACAGTTTTCAATTTTTTTTCTTTTTTGCAAAAGCTGAAAAAACCGCTGACCGCTATTCCTTGGTCCGTAAGGCCATGTACAATGCATCCCCCTAACTCGTGCCCCTAGCGCACGCCGTCTGTCGCTGTTTTCTTTTTCGCCCGCGTCGTCTCCCGACGATGGAACACGTGCCCTGGCTGAGGGACGTGCCTACCGCTCGCTTTTGGCAGAGGCACGCAACCGAGGAACGCGTTGGGCGCGAGGTGTGGCTCGTGGAGACCGTTCCCAGTCAAAAAATCCCCCTTCCACCCCTCATGAAGAGGGAGAGAGAGGCGGCGACGGTGAAGAGGGAGAGAGAGGCGGTGGCGACTTGGAATTGGCATCGGCCCACCAGATCTGGCTGCTGGCATGCCAGATCCACGCACCGACGAGGGTGGCATCGCCGGAGCAATCGGAGCGGTGTCAGAGCCGCTCGCCGTTGACCACCGCCGTCGTCGCGACCTCCACCGGTGCCACGCCCGCCACCGCCGGCGCCGCCATCGTCTCCTCCTCGATGCGGCGCGACCGGCGCCGCTCCATCCCAATTTGGCCACGTGGGGGTCAGATCTGCCCACGACGGTGACGGATCTACCGTCCCCGGCCAGCGATGGCGTGAGGTGGAGGAGGCTAGGGAGGATGACGCCGGCGCGATGCAGGGAGGACGGCGACAGCACCGGCTCCAGCGCGAGGCAGGAAGGACGGTTGATGGAGTGTGAGCTTCTCAATGGGGGACAGTGAGGACCCCTTTTTGTGTGTTCGGGCGGGGACACAGGGTGAGATTCGTGCTCTAATGAGAGAGAGATGTCGAGGGGGTTCATCCCTTGGAGAAGATGAGACAAAGGAATTTATACAGGTTCAGGTCACTCGAGAGCGTAACACCCTACTCCTGTGTATGGTTGATGTGTGAATGATGTGTTGGGGAATACAGGCGCTTGCTCTCTCTCCTCTGGTGCTTGCCCGAAAAACCAAAAGCCTTTTTTTTCTTCAGCCAGGACCTTCTTTTATACCTCAAGGGGCTACCACATGGACCAACAGGCTACCTCAGATAGAAGGGAAAATATTCTTTTACATTTAATGACCATCTTGTTGCTTGACTCGGAAGCCACACACATAGTCATCACGGCATGGCCCTCGTCCAATCAGCCGATTGACTCGGGGACGCCCGCGTCACTCCCCATTAAATGGGTGGAGACTTCTGTGTTCCGTTCGCATCGGGAGACGGGAACCATCTGACCAGAGCTAGCATACCGACTCCGGTTGAGATGAGAGGTAAAAAAGCCCTCATCATTCTGATGGGACGGAACAGGGTGTGCTGCACGCCGCCTGACGTGCGGATAGTGCGCGGGCGCTCCGCTGCCGTCCCATCCGTCAGTTGGCCGGTCGCAGACCTGTCAATCACCGTGACCGATCACAGACCGGTCACGCACCCTCAACGCCGCATTAAATGCGGTGTGGCGCGCTCGTCCGAGCCACCATTAGTGCGGTTAGGTGGGCCTTGGAGACGCTCACCTAACCCCGCACACGTGGCGCAAGCGCGGAGGGTTCAGGGTGGCCCGACCCTCAGGGCAGCGGAGTAAGGAGAGAATAGAGACTGGAGAGGGCAGTTGCCACCGCACCCTCGGGCCCGATCCCCCCTCGGGGGAGCGCCACGTGGGTGCAGGGGGCCGCCCCATGCCGTTAGTCTTGATACCCCGGGCCCGTATCACCGACAACGGTGATGGCGCGATGGGCGGCGACGGCGACGGGCAGCGCAAGAGAGAGAGAGGGAGAAAGGGAGAGAGGCGATGACGCGAGGCGAAGAAGAGGCCGAACGCAAAGAAAAAGAGGAGAGAGGGAGAAGAGAGGGGTAGTATAGGAAAACACCCACTGAGAATTTTTTATTAGGATACCCATTGTGGCCTTGAGTATCTTCACATCCAGTTACTTCAGATTTTTCAATAACCCACCTAGATGTGACCTACATTAAAAGATAAGTGTTCCTAAGAGTATCCTCAGTTTGTGAGGGTACTCTAGGTGTAACTTTGATTGTACATGTCCTAGCGCAGTTTGGCGGTGGCCTGTGATGACCGACCAACGGTACAGAACAGAATACAAACATCCAAATTGATCTCGCTGGACCGTTGCTCTTGAGGCGTAAACCCATATTACGTCTTCCAGCATACATAGCGTAAAAATACTACGTTTAAACACATGCAGCGCGCGTGGGGTTGCAAGAGAAGACGACGAACTGAACCGCGGCGCGGCGGCGTGCATGGAGGCGACGCGCGCCGGCGGCGGCGTCTCGGATGGAACCGGTGGTCGCTCCGGCCGCGGGCTCCGGCTCAGCCCCACCTGCTACACGGAAACGGAAGCAGCGGCGGCGACGTCGGCTGCGGCGGCGGGGGGAGCCATGAGCCATCGAGGGGAACGACGCTCACAGGGGCGCTGTCGCGGTTCCGGCGTTGAAACGAGCGGCGGCGTAGAGTCCGTCGGCAGGGGAATCGAACCGGGCGGAGGAGCCACGCCGGGCGCCGGCTGGTTGTGCGCCGATCGGATCGGCGCCTCTGCCGCCTCGGCGCTCGAGCCTTCGGCCGCGCGAGGGGAACTCCTGGCTTGGATCTGTGTCCGTGACTCGGCGCTCTCCATCGGATTGACCAAGCTTTCGTTATTTCCTCCCTTGAACAGACATCGATTTTGCGAGCTATCATTGCATCTACAAGGCTAGAAATATTGCAATTGGGTATAAGATTCATGCACTCTTCCAACTAAAACACAAGTCAAGATTCCTACGCGTGTGCTCGATCTCGTGGACCAAACGGCTGTTTCTACTCGTCGAAAGCATGCAAAAGATTAAAGCTACTTTATTTATTTATAATGTACCGATCACGTGGTTGAATCATGCAAATGCCCCTTAATTTTATCTTGCTACTAGTAGTTGTTAATTCTTCTTTTGAATTGGAGTCCTGTCGCTTTCTCTGAAAAATGGGGAGTGATGTCCTATTCGGGTTGTTAGCTGCAGGCAAGGAAGGCTGTTCAACTTAATCAAATCATGTTGATAGTATCCGAATTCCCCGTAGTTTCATTTGGTAGTTTGGACAAATATGGGTGGGTAGAGTAGTGGTTAATTAGCTTGGGGAATGGAGACTAGAAGAAGCTTAAGTCTCATTTGCCTCTCTGGTGACTGAGAGAACATCAGTTCAACATATGGAGAGGTTCGCAAGTATGAGAGTTGAGTTTTTGCTATGTGTACTTGCAGTTCTGCTGCTACAGCTGTTGGGTGTAGCAGCAGCTAACTGCAGCACCCGCTGTGGCAACATCGAAATCTCCTATCCATTTGGCGTAGAGCCTGGCTGCTACCACAAGGGCTTCAACCTCACCTGCGATCGCTCGCATCAACCACCCAAGCTGTTCCTCGGTGATGGCTCCGTCGAAGTGCTCGAGGTCTCGATTCCTACTGGCACAGTCCGCATCAATAGCAGCAGCATCGTTCCAACATCAAGCGCTGTTGGAACTGGCAATGTCAACAAGACAGGAAAATACCACACATGGGGTGGACTGAGAAAGGGCGGCCCGTTCTTCATCTCGCCATACAAGAACAAGTTCCTGGTTCTATCATGTAGCAATGTTCAAGTTCTTCTTCTTGGAGGGGATAATTCAACTGTCAATGCCTGTGCTACTTACTGCCCGCCAGCCCCCCAGAAAGGCCAGCCTTTTCAGTTCCCAATGCGCAACGAGTGTTCTGGTATTGGCTGCTGCAGTGCGGCCATCCCCAAAGGCTACACATCCTATAGCATCCAGATCCAACCTGCCAATGAAATTTCAGAGTTTGATGCAGAGTCCTCTGTGTACATAGCTGAGGAGGGGTCCTATAATGCCACACGCCTTATCTTTGAAACTGTCAGTGCACTCCCAGCTTTGCTGGACTGGGCTATTAGCAATTCGACATGTGGTACGAAGCCATCTGCAGCACCTGCACCTGCATGCCGCAGCAGTAACAGCTATTGTCAAAACTATACAAGCTATGTCTACAATGGCTATCAGTGTCGCTGCAATGCTGGTTATCAAGGCAACCCTTACATTCCAAACGGATGCCAAGGTAAACAAGTCAATTCAACCTGCTTTTATTTTCTTAGAGGCATACAAAGTTAAAATGGAAATCAGTTGAAAACAGCTCGGTGCTTCAATAAGTATACAACCATGTGGCTATTTTCCCAGTCTAATTACATGCTTCTTCATTATTTGGTTAGACATTGACGAATGTTCACACTGGAATCTCCACTCATGCTATGGTACCTGCATAAATATGCCTGGAACATTTTATTGCCGCTGTCCTGATGGGACTTACGGCAATCCCTTGATGGAAGGGGGATGCATCAAGATCAAGAATTCCTCTCTAGGTGACAATCACTCACTAATTACCTTGTACTCATGCCATCAACTCTATATGTAGATACTTTTTAGTAGTGACAGACTGGTGGTAATGCCATCTACGTAGCTGACAGTTGTTAGTTATCCAGTAATGGATATTTTTTTGAAAGGAATGTCCAGTAGTTTATATTAATTCTCTGCCGATTAAACATGTCTGTTGCTCTGTTCTATCTTCATTATCTGAGTGCAAATAATTGCGCATTCCAGTTGTTTTTTGTTTGTTTCTCTGAAGGAACTGTTTTATTCATTTTATATGAGCCCTTCAATTATTTGTTTAGCGTTCTGCTCTTACACGTCGCAGCACACACTACTATTTTTAAAATAAAAATAATATTCTTTGTATTTAGAAGCAGATTGTTCTGCACTTCTTCAGTAACCATTTGTTCATGATCACCTCTAAAATGTGAGAAGCTACATGATTATGTGAGTTTGATTGGTTACTTTTAAAGGAAAAACATAGTTGTGCACTTTGAACAAATAATACGGCACTGTGGTGATATATTGAATAAACTAAAGGTAGACTCTGTGATTCGTTATGTGCACATTGCAATTAATTTTGTTGGGTTAGTTCCGTACCTCAAAAAGCATGATGTATTGCACCAACAGATCAACTAAAGTAGACTGTGATTCACCGTATGCACATTGCAACTAATTTTGTTGTGTTAGGTTCGTACCTCAAAAAGCATGATATTAATATTTACAAGGTTTATACCACTATTTATTATGTTCTTTCTTACTATCCTGCATGGGATCTTTACTGGAATTGTCTTATAGAACCGTGTTTCTGTAACTCATATGATCCTATGGTACAGATTATAATATTGACAACGTCAATGCACAGTCTATCCTCTAGATAACTCTCTTGCATGATATCTCGTACTGATTTTTTCTTTATAATTTTTCAGGTTTAAGCATTGGCCTTGTAGTCAGCGTCGGCACAGTTCTTTTGCTTCTGGCTCGTTGTGCTCCCCTCGCAACACGTAAGATTAAGCTACAGAAGATGAAGAAAACAAAAGAAAGATTTTTCAAGCAAAATCATGGGTTGCTATTGCAGCAGTTAATATCACAAAAAGGTGGACATTGGGGAAAGAATGATCATTACCTTATCAGATCTAGAGAAGGCTACAAACAATTTTGATAAAAGTCATGAGGTTGGTGGGGGAGGGCATGGCATTGTGTACAAGGGAATACTTGACCTACATGTTGTGGCCATCAAGAAATCAAAGATAGTAGTACAACGAGAAATTGACCAATTCATAAATGAGGTTACAGTTCTTTCCTAAATCAACCATAGAAAT
The DNA here is from genome assembly GCA_000573905.2 of Oryza punctata. NCBI lineage: Eukaryota > Viridiplantae > Streptophyta > Magnoliopsida > Poales > Poaceae > Oryza > Oryza punctata. The sequence continues at coordinate 27,190,373 of CM002495.2, read as the reverse complement.
ATAGTGAAGCTCCTAGGATGCTGCCTTGAGGCAGAAGTTCCATTGTTGGTTTATGAGTTTGTTTCAAATGGAACACTTTATGATCATCTTCATGTTGAAGGGCCAATGTCACTTTTGTGGGATGATCAACTAAGGATTGCACTTGAAGTTGCTAGAGCTGTTGCGTATCTGCATTCAGCTAGTTCTATGCCAATATTCCATAGAGATATTAAATCTTCCAATACACTTCTTTGATGATAGCTTGACAGCAAAGGTGTCAGACTTTGGAGCTTCAAGGTACATTCCAATCGATCAAACAGGAGTGACAACAGCTGTTCAGGAATATTTGGGTATTTAGATCCAATGTACTATTACACTGGAAGGCTAACCGATAGGAGTGATGTTTTTAGTTTTGGTGTTCTTCTCGTGGAATTGCTTACTAGAAAGAAGCCGTTTGTACACACCTCTAGCAACGGCGATGCTCTTGTTTTACATTTTGTTTCACTACATAAAGAAAACAACTTGGTCGACATATTAGACCCTCAAGTCATGGAAGAGGGAGATGGAGAAGTCAAAGAAGTAGCTGCACTAGCAGCAACGTGTATTAAATTGAAGGGAGATGACCGGCCTACAATGAGAGAAGTGGAGATGGCAATTGAAAATCTGCGAGTTAAGAAGAAGCATGCTACACTTGGTACAAGATCAAACAGATATGATGGGGACCAAATTGCAGCTGATTATTTGTCGACTAGAGGAATCACTGACGAATCAATCAGACAATACACTATGGAAGAGGAAATATTGTTGTCTGGTACCTATCCTCGATGATGTTTGTCTTCGGCCTGAACTAGAATTGCTGTTGTTATATGTACATCTAGACATTTGTAAAGCATGTCAAACTAGTGCAAGAAGTGATCTTGCTTTATTGTTTTGGAAATGAAGAAATGTTTCTATCCCGTCATAAACAATTCTCGAAATCTTTTCGTTAGCAGCGAATGTCTGTCTCAGTTGAATTCATACATTCTCTTTTGCAAAAGAAATCAATGCATGTAAACATAACAATGGAAGACAATGATTTTTCTTTATGCTCTGTCTGAAACGTGTAGAGTTATTCCTTACCCGGGAATATATCTGGACACACAAACCTTTATGTATATACACGTGCACACTAATTAACAAATATCATAAAAAAATATAAAAAAATTTATTCAATAGTATTACATCAGGTGTAAAGTCATATCTTCAAATTCATTCTATATAGAGAGTAACAAAAAGATAAAATTCTGAGGAATTTTTAGCCTCAAGACTGATAGATTTTTTTTTACGGTTAAAATATAATGAATTTGAGATTAATATTTTACATGTACGTGTAATACTATTAAAAGTATATACACAATTTTTTCTATATTTTTTGGTAATATTTATTTGTTGATATGCACTGACGTGTAGTGTGCATATGATTTCTCTTCCTTATCCTTACTCGTTAATTACCTAATGCCGCATTATGTATGCTCTGGAGTCTGGAGAATAGACAGCTGTTTTCATGTCCTGGCTGATGATGGGTAGAAGCTTTTTAATTTCTGCTGTTACGTGGGTCGTACTGTCATGTGTGGTTTGTGCTTCGACAACTTTAGAGATTGCATGCCAATTCTGTCCTCAAATACTTGTAACTCGATAGTATTCATTCTCAAACTTCAACTGCTCGTCTTTTTTAAAGAAAATATACAAATACTTATAAGCATTACATATTATATTGTATCTAATTTAATATTCTAATGCTGGCTATACTCGCCAACGTTGATTGGCAAACTTCCCAAATAAATCATGGAATTCTTGTGAGAAAACGTTGGGCTTCCATTTGGTGGGATTGGGTTGAGAGGATTGGCGCTTTCATTGGATCTATCACAAGGGAGAGCGTGAGGCGAAAGAGCGTATCGTGTGGGACCGATGGCTTGGCCGAAATGTGGAAACAGGCGTGTGCGAAAAAAATAACTGAAAACAGACTCTAGAATATAAAACCGATAAAACAGAGATAAGGCAGTGTACAAAAGGTACTACATTACAAATTAAAAAAAGGCTGAAACAAATTAGATAAAATATGTAAATGTAAAAGGAATATGATGAGAGGAAGGTTACAAAAATAAAAACAGAGAGAAAAGCAGAGGTAATATTATGATTTTTGGCCTTCTCAAAATACAATGGATTTTGCTAGGATGGTTCTTCGTAAAAATGCAAAATGTAATAGGTTGCATGAAAAAAATATGCCAGCAGTTTAACCGTGTTTTTTTCGTCCAATATGGCTTGAAAATGAAAAAAAAAGTGTAGCAACAAAAAATTAATTTAAAATAAGTGGTTCAAATTAAAAACATGTATTACTTGTAAAAATTAAACCATCCATGATAGATTACTATCATAATTTGATTATGTCCTTAAAAATACATTAAGTTGTTTGAATATAGGACTTTTTACGTATTTTTTCAGCCTTTTTTTAATTTGTAATGTAGTATCTTTTCTACACTGCCTTATCTTTGTTTTATCGGTTTTATATTCTAGAGTCTGCACACCTGTTGCCACATTTCGGCCAAGCCATCGGTCCCACGCAACACGCCCTTTCGCCTCACGCTCTCCCTTGTGAAAGCGCCAGTAAATGTAGGTAATATGTTGCAAGCACCCTTAATATACAAATACAAGAGTTTACCAATTAACTGAAAACCAAATTATTTTTTGTTTGGGTTTAAATTTTGGTGAAAATGTTGTGAAGATTTCATAAAATTTATGTGAAATTTATTTATAAACTTGAAATCATGTTTTTCAAATTTATGGTCAAATAGTTCTATCCTTTTGTTTTTTTACAAGCGAATGTTTTTTCATGTCGAGAATTGTGTTTTTCTTGGTAGAGCCGTGGACATCAGCACATAAATGCGAGAGAGGGCAATACAATCATTTCAAAAATGAACTAACGGTCAATTTATGAAATGGGTATTGACGAGATCAAAATGAAAACAACCAAGGGGGAAAAAATTGAGAAAAACTCAGGGACACGTAAAAACATTTTCCATTTTCATAATGTTGCGCTGCAAAGTTAGGGGAAAATATTGAAGCATCAACCATGCCATGCTAGAGCCGTGGCCATGTGCTTTGTGATCCGTGCTAGTTAAACCGGAGTATTAGACCAATTTAGCGGGTTAAACCCGATTAAATCTTTCCATTTATAATATACCCGCATGATTAGCATGCATGCATGCACTGCCGTGAACGTTCACTCCCACTATTTCCATATAAACTTTCATGCATATACTTTCCATTGGAAATATTAACGTGATTGCGTGATAATTTATTATCTAAATATAAGATGACTTTCCATATGTGAAATATTACCGTGATCATGCTAATATATTTCCAAATCTGATACCGCACTGAATCATATCCACTAATTTCGAATTTCTTTGCTTTATTTCAATCAATACATTAATACTTCCATTCTATGTGTTCATACACACGGGTAGATATAACATTCCATATTTGACACACTCCACTTTCGATTCCAAGCGTTGTTACACCACCGGACGTCGGCGAGCTTCTTCATCACCGAGCCATTGTGCCACTGGACGTGCCCGAGCTTCTTCATCGCGGGCTGCTGGATATTCGTGAGATTCGTCGGCGCAACCGGACGTCCACCATCTTCCGTCGCCAATCAGCTGCACCGTCGAACATCCACGAGCTTCTTCTTCTTCGTTGTGCCGCTCGTCATCCGCGACAATCGTAGCAAGTCACGGATTGTCCGTGACTCCATCCCCAAGCTCGTTCCTCACCCTACGACATAATTTGTTTCCAACCTTAAAAGGTACGTCAAATCAGCTGGAACCTAAAAAGTATCACGTGTATTTGTTTTGATATTTTTAAGGTACCAATAATTATTTGTTTATATTCTACGTGTGTCTGTACAGATGATTTACTAATTTTTAAAAGGCATTTTACTAGCTGAATCAATGTGTAATCAGCTGGAACCTAAACAAACATGGATGATTGTTCGTAGCAATCCAAACAAACAAACATGTTCCCAATATATTCATGCATTCATGATCCGTACTGTTGTTAATTTTCGACTTCCAGTCTAATCATTTCCCATTGTTTGTTGTTTACAGGGTACAGATGCAGATATGCAGATATACTCCCTGATGTCAAGATTGGAGTTGATCCTCCCAAGTTGCTCGTTCATCATCATAGGGATCAATATGAAGATTAGGCGAAACCAGCGCCCCTGAAAGCATGCGAGGATTGCAAGCCATCTGACAACAAATAATAATATAGTTTGCTCCTTTATATTAACAATATCATATATTGTAATAATCACCTCGTGGCACCTAGCTTCAAACAATGCATGTGTTCTTTACTTTAGTTGCTGGACCATTTTTCATTAATACATTGTTCTAATCGAAATAGTATAACTGTGTGCCCCAATTTCGTGTCTGTTATCCAGAAATTAGCTAAACTTTAATATTTGTATTCCACGTCATATTATCTTCCATTATTAAATTGTTCATAGGTATTCCTTGTCATTAAATCATTTTATCCACCACTATTAATTGGCACGAGAATACATACATACCTAAGTTTAGATCACATACCCAGTTTTCTGTACATACACATAATTTGGGTATATATTTTCACCTCTTGTGTATATACCCTCTATTCATCATATAAGTATACCTAATTATACTTCGAATACCCAGATTTTTTATCATAAACTTAATACATAATAACACAAAAATTTGTTCATTGCCTGTGATTTTTTCCCCTACACAGTATTTGAGTATATGCCCATAATTTTCGCATAAACCGAATAAATAATACACACACCTTTTGTTTTAAATTTTAAATATAACTATTTGGATAGATGTAATATTGAATTTTTCACATTTTCTGTGCCAAAAGGTTGAGTTTAATTTTCTGACAACCACATATGAGGATATTTTTTAGCACACCGTGGGAATTTATTTTAGGTCCGTTAAGTACTAATGCACGCGTTCATACCCAATATCTGGGTATATTTTACTTTAAAAAAATTTGGGTATCTTTTGGTTCAGTAATACAAAACCACGTGCCTAAATTTGGAAATAGACCCGTAGTGCATATTTTGTACCTAAAATAGAAAAAAATTAATGATACCATAAATGGAAATATATAGGTACGGATATATTACCATATACCCAGCTGCAATATATTTCCAAATACTTAGTTTTTATTTTCCAAAATGCTGCTGATCCGTATTTACATGTTGCCAAATCATATTTCCAAACACCCACATGTTCATATATTTCCAAATACCTACGTGGGAATTTATTTTAGGTCCGTTAAGTACTAATCCACGCGTTCATACCCAATATTTGGGTATATTTTGCTTTCAAAAATATATTTGGGTATCTTTTGGTTCCAGTAATACAAAACCACACACCTAAATTTGGAAATAGACCCGTAGTGCATATTTTGTACCTCAAATAGCAAAATTAATGATGCCATAAATGGAATTATATAGGTACGAATATATTACCATATACCCAGCCACAATATATTTCCAAATACTTAATTTTCATTTTGCAAAATGCTGTTGAATCAATATTTCCATGTTGCCAGAATCATATTTTCAAATACTTAGTTTCCATGTTGCTAAATACCGAGGATCAGTTTTTCGTATTAGATATTTAGTTTAAAATAATTCCTTTCGTTTTTCCATATACTTAGTTTCCATTTTCCAAATTTCGCACTTTCCATGATTTCGTAGACATATTACCATTTATTCAAACTCCAACGTCATGCAAGTGAGTTTCCATATTTTTATGACATTATTTTCCAATTGCACGGCATTGAATGTTTCCATTTTGATCTTTACACGTAATTATGGAAATTCTCTCATCCGATTTGCATGCATGCATATAGAAATATTAATTCAATGTATTTACTATCTATAACTACGTTCATATATATATGGAATTCACTCATATATTCTTTACGGGTGTCTACCCATTAAACTAATATACCAAAAAGATTGAACTGATCATCCAGGATCCTACGGCTGCTAGCATTGGAGCCCATACTTCATGGAGACCCATCCGGGACCTGTTCAAATTTATATCATTTTAAATTATACCTTTTTAAGTAAAATTAACAAATATAGGAATGTATTTAGTTTGTTGTTTGGTAATACCAAAAGAATTTTGGTAACAACACATTTAACCTATCATATCAAAACATTTAACCTATCATATCAAAACTTGGTAATGTTACCAACCTACCAAAAGGTTTATTTCGGCAGCAATTTAAAGCTACCCAGAGCCTCAAGCTGCATGTTCTTGTCAGTTTTTTAAAAATATTAAAATAAACCGATTTTTGTAAAGGGAAGAAAGTGGTTGATTATTCTGCCGTTGAGGTCAACCGGAAAACATAGGATAAGGGTTACCGGCTCAAGGGGAAGATGCACATGTGACTTGTTCATGTTCAAATCGGTAAGCGTGCGTTCATATATGTGCTCCTTAGAACTACGCGCCAAGAATGCGAACCATAAGTAAGACTGACACGGATGTTGACTCGATCTCTCCTAAATGCAAGCTTGATGGAGTACAATTCAAACACGGATTCTGGCTTAATTGATCTGTTCAAATGCACATGACCTCCAACTTGAACACCAACTTACTACGGTGGGGAGACATCTATATCTATACTTAATTAAAATCTTATCTTAACTACTTAAAAAATTACTAATTTTCCAATCGTCACACGTAAATTTTCATACGTAATCCGAATTCCGCACGTCACTTGTGTCCAATTCAGCGCGTCATCCGTCCCTAATTTTTTTATCCGTCCTCATCGTTCACACGCTTCCTGCGCGACGCGAAAGCGCATCCATGTGCACATAGATTCATTGCCTTGTATGAGTCCGCATCAAATACAAACAGTTCACCCCAATTCTTAACAGAAATAAACAAAACAAATACAAAATCAAACAAAGATAGGTAAGGAGGATACCAAGTTCAACACGAAAAAAAGTTGGATGTGGATTCAAATCTGATAAAATTAACCCCATAAATACAAGAAGGATTCCACGGGACAACTAGAACAAGCAATGAAACAAGACATTGAGTAATTGGTGAGATCTAACTTGACTTCACGATGAGGGGCGGAAGCTCGACGGCATCACCCCACCGATGATAGGTTGTAGGCAGCAGTTGTTTCATGAGGAGGAGGGGGCTCGGTGGGCCTCCGGCGAGGAGGAGGTGCCATGGCTCCGATGGGACGGATGCCTCCTGGACGCGGCAGCCCTCAACGGCGAGCTCCTGTACGTCGAGGTGTCGAGGAAGCCAGGCAATCGACGGAGGCGACACATGGGGAGGCGATTCCAGGAAACGGTGGCTCACACATGCGACGAGATCTTTTGAGGAGTAGAGAAGTCTTCTCGGAAGCAAGGCGTAGAGGGGCCGCGGCGCACTCGGGATCCACCCCTCGTGTAGCTGCCGATGGCTGATCCGTGCAAGAGGAGGCTGGAGAGACGACGGGATACATGAGGAAGGGGGAAGAGGTCGCCGGATCTGCCCCTCCCATTGCTGCCGACGGTGGATCCGCGTGAGAGGGAGGCGAACAGACGATAGGATATGTGCAGGAGGGTAAGAAGTCACCGGATCCGCCCCTCCCATCGCTGCTGACTGTGGATCCGCGTGAGAGGGGGGCGAACAGACGACGGGATATGTACGGGAGGGGAAGAGGTCACCGGATCCACTCCTCCTGTTGCCGCTAACGCCGCCATCGCCAAAATAGCCACCATTTCACCACCGAGCCGCAGGATGCCCAAATCCAAGTCCTATCCGAAGGAGGAAATTCCTCTGAGTGAGTGAGAGGTGAGGAGGGAGAGAGTTGTTTGGTCTGAGTGAGGAGGCCGCAGTTGACTCCGAGAAGATGACGACCAGACTCAGCGGAATCAAGCTCCAAGGGGGCGGCGGGGTGGGAGTGGAGCCGGTGATTGATATGACGGACAGTGGCTGCAAGTGCAAGGTGGTAGACAGTGGCTGCTGGACTCCTCAGGGGAAAGATGAGGAAAGAGAGAGGAAACGAGTGAGCGAGAGATGCCTATCCATCCAGGTGACCAGATATTTTAGCTTGAGCCTTGAGATAATTACGGTCAAGTGCCATTGTGTTCGATTGAAAATTGTGGAGAAACACATATACCATACCTACTTCACACGGGATTAAATTTCTTGAGATACACATACGTACTTCACAGACTATCAGTTATGATTTCTTTTATACTATTTTTTGTTGTTAACCCTCCCACATACGATTATCGAAGCAATATCGCACGCTTACCAAGCAAGAGTTGAGAGAATGAGAAAGCACGCATGAACATTATTAGACTATGAATAAATATAAAAAGTATTTTTTATCAGTCCTGATTATTATTGGTAAAATTACCTATTTTAAATACATGATTTTTTTTGTTAATCACATAAATTTTCTTCCATCGCCTCTTGCGTGAAAGTGACCGAGGCATTTATTGTTTGTTCCTCCCATGATATAATCACTACACTAACGCTTCAGGTACATCATTCATATCATACACGTGCAAAGTGGAATAATTGTCTAAACAAAAAAAATGATTATCATTATCACACTAGATTGCTTAAAAATTATTCAATTAAACTTAATCCACTGCGATGTTACCCGGTGCAACGCACGGGCATTATGCTAGTTAATTAAAAAATACGTAAGGATTCTGGTGGATTTTCATCAGTCTTCACCTACTTTTGGTGGATTTTCAACCGCAACATCCGAGATGAAGAGTCCAAGACAAAAAAAATCATCCAGAATCCGCATCAATAACCAAATACCCGAGCGATCTAGCAAAAATTCATCACAAACATATATACAAATTTCAATAGGACAACCAAAGAAAGAGAAAAAAAATAAAAAAATCACCGGAAGCCACCACCGGATCCGCCGAGGGAAGCCTCCGCCGCCGTCGTAGCCGTCGGATCCAGCGCGGAAGCCGCGACCGACGCCGTCGGTGCCGCAAGATCCAACGTAGGAAGCCGTCGCCGCTGTCGGGAAGCCATCGCCGCCGCCGGATCGGGCCGCGGGAAGCCGCCGCCGTCACCGGATCGGGCCGTCGGAAGCCGCCAGCGCCGTCGTCTCGCTCGGATCCACCGCGGGAAGCCGCCACCACCGCCGGATCGGGCCACGGGAAGCGACCGGCGTCGTCGGTGCCGTCGGATCTACTCGCAGGAAAGAGAGAGAAGGAGAGGGACTGGCGAAGCCGGTGGGGGAGGGGGAGGAGGAGCCGCGCCGCCGGTTGGGGGAGGGGAGAGGCGTCGGGAGGGGAGGGGGAGAGGCGCCACCGGGAGGGGAGGGGGAGGAGGAGCTCGCGGTGGGAGGATGGGAGGGGGAAGTGTGATTAGGGTTTTGATGGATTCGGAATCAATCCGAGCCATCGATCAAAATGAATGGCTCAGATCAACCACGCGTCGGGACGGCCTCCCTCCTTGGGCGGCAACACTGCTGGGCTGCACGCGCTTCATGGGCCGCGCGTGCAAATGCCCTAGCAGGCCGGCTGGTCCAAAGAGACCTTTTTTCTTTTTCTGAACTTTATTTATTTCTTTAGGAATATATTTTTTTAAGGCTCATATTAAGAAAAACTGAACCCTAATCATCTAATATTTTTTATTTGTTATAATTTTAGTTTACCCGTTGCAACGCACGAGCATCTTTTCTAGTATTACGTATAATCTATATGTTAATTTTTTTTTAGATTTTTTATCATTTAATAGACATAATATATGAGTGGATCATTTAAAAAAATAAACGAGTGAATGCCTAATCCGATGATTAAAATAATTTCCCATGACTCTTTACGTGTATCGGTGAGTACTCAATACTGATGACATAAAGCTTTAACCATCATATTTGTATTCAATGATCATACCCTTCCATGAATGTTTGTCTTGTAATTTTATTTTTTATATCAATATAAACCTCACACTCTCTTATATACAATTCGTTTAAAATAAATAAATTGTTCAAATTGATAGTATGGACCAGTGAATGATTTACATGTTTGTTATAGTTACTTTCACCAACTAGGCCGTTTGTGTACTATATAAGTACAGTAGTTTGAATGGTACGCGCGCGTTCATCATATAGTACAAAAGGAACGTAACGGAACACATACGCATTACCAACCAACTTAACACACCAACACAGTAGAGAGAAGAGATCGATGATGGAGAGGGTAGCAAGCGGCCGGGAAGTTATGACGTCGACGTCGTCGTCGTCCTTCTGTTGTTTAGCAGCCTCGCTACTGTTGCTGCCGTTCTTTGCCATGGCAGCAGCTGCTGCAGCGGGGAGCAATAATAACTGCACCACCACCTGCGGCGACATCAGCATCGAGTACCCGTTCGGCGTGGAGGCCGGCTGCTACGACGCAGTCGGCTTCAACCTCACCTGCAACCACTCCTACCACCCGCCCAGGCTGTTCCTCGGCGACGGCACGGTGCAGGTGCTCGACATCTCCATCCCCAAAGCCACCGTGCGCATCAACAGCAGCCGCATGGTGTTCAATTCTACCGACAACCATGCCGTCAACAGATCATTGGAGGTGGGAAGGCCGTACATCGTGCCAGCTTCGAACAGGATAGCTTTGGTAAGCTGCAACGCCCGGGTTGACGTCCGCGTGGGGAGAAACAACAAAACTAGGTTGCTCAGTTCCTGCACTGCCATCTGCCCGTCAGACGATGGAGGTGGTACTACCAATATCCTCAATATCGGTCCAGAGGGTCCATGCTCAGGGGTTGGCTGCTGTGAAACAATTATCGTAGGAAGCTCGACTGCCTACAGCATTCAGGTCCAGAACTTGCAGGAGCAGGACGTGCCAAGGTCCAATCGAACGGATCTGGTGTACATGGTAGACGAGAGATTTAACTATACCTTGGGCATGGCTTTCGGCGAGAGCAGTCCTGAAGCGCTCCCAGCACGGCTAGACTGGTATATAAATAGTAATTCATCAGCGTGTCCGAGCCCTACGACGATAGATCCGTCGCTCGCGCCCGAATGTCGTAGCGCGCACAGCTATTGCCACAGCTGGAACGAGAATGGGTACACCTGCCACTGCTCCGATGGTTACGAAGGAAATCCCTACGTTCCTGATGGATGCCATGGTAATTAATATACGCCCTTGCTGCTTTATTTTCTTCGGGTTCTTCAACAATCAACTTCTAACTGATATATCCGCCATGTGCCAGATCCGTGTGGGGGAGGGCGGTCAGCCGCCGGATCTGTGCGGGGACTGTCGTCGCTCGCCAGAGCTCGCGCCCTTCACGACCGTTGGGGTCCGCCGTATGCGGGTTGTAGGAGTCGACTAAAGGGGGTGAATAGGAGATATAAAAGTAAATTACACCTAATCAAAACTAAGATAAGTTGCTAGACTTTGTAAAGGTTGAGACTAACTAAGCAACTAAGTTAAGTTTTACATTCTTAGGGTGATAAGGGCTCAAGTATGTTTCTATGAATGTAATTTTCATAAAAGTAAATGCAATAAGTAAATGAGACAACAGAATGAAATTTTCACCCGAGGTTCGGAAACTTGCTGGTTTCATAATCCCCCTTGAGGCGAGCCCAACTTCACCGCTCAAACCACGAAGCCACCGCAAGCCCCCTTTGTCAAGGGATGGGCAAGGTGGGAGCCAGCCTCGAAGTGGACTACCCAAGCCTCGATCACTAGGGTAATTCTTCCTTCGCTCCGAAGGTGGTGAACTCCAAACCAGTCACAATCAACACCAGGCCTCCTCCACAATCTCCTCGGAGAGGTTAACGGGCAACTCCTCAGCCGTCTAGGAGGTGGAAACCTCCAAGAGTAACCAGCAACAACCCGGCTCGGAGATGATTAAGTGCCACACTAGCTTTAACAATGAAGCAATTCACTTGTCTTGGCTTAATCAACCCTCCAACAACACAAATGGATGAACTCAAGCTCAAGAGGTGTGAGTGAATGCAAGGGGTGTATGCAAATGAAGTAAGTGCCAAGAAGGCCCTCTTGTTGCTGATGGGGGAGTATTTATACCCCCACCCACCAAAACTAGCCGTTGGGATCGAAATCCCCAACCTCTGTTGCCTGCCGGTCAGACCGCCATAGGATCGTCGGTCAGACCGCCAACAAATGTAACAACTAGAGAACTAGCCATTATAGTGCATTTAATGCACAGGCAACAGATGGCCGGTCAGACCAGCGTTGGCCAACCAGTCAGACCATCATTAGCTCGGTCTCTCCAAACTGAGGCCAACCCGACAGTACAACGACCACCCTGTCAGACCTAGCCAGGCCTAGTCAGACTGGCTAGACACGTCGGTCAAACCGGCATGTAGCCCACGGTTAGATCGGCCTCAGACAAGGAAGCAAGAATATAATTTGTTGAATCAAATGACAATGCAAATGATCTAATATGGCATCTTGGTTAACTCTTTGCTTTAGGTCATTACCCCTCTTGATAGTACGGCAAAGTGTTGACGTAAAAACACGATGGCCTGGGAGATCTTCTTAGCTCCGGTACAGGTCCAAAATAATGATGAGATGTGAGCGTGCCAGACAGTTTGATCCTGCAACTGATAAGATATATAAACAGTCAGTCGTGATTCCAGCCGATACCGATAAATGATATGATAGAATAAGCGTTGATCCGAAGGTTAAAGCATATATCGGCTGAAAGTCCGATGTCGATAAATCCAAAAGATTTGATAAACAATGAAACCTTTATTGTCATCGGTTAAATTCAACTTGTATGTAATCCTTATAAGCCGATGTAACATCCAGATAACTCATCAGTTGAAACCCCGATGAAACCCTTATTGGCAATCAAGAAGCAGGGTAGAGATTATGGTTCTAAGCACGACTTAGTAGATCAAACTTAACTGATGCAGCACTAAGTATGAAAAGAAACATAATATCTAGACAATCAAGCTTTTGATTGATTTTCAGGGTGGTGGATACATTATATAATCTAAACCAGTAAAGTAATCTAGCCGATATTGACAAAACCCTAGATGGAGATCGGCCGATGCAAGTAGAAAACATTGTCAATCTGGATTATATAACGTATATGATAACTTGATGACTTACATGAATAAAATTAGAGTGTCGAAGCGATGGAAGCACTAATCCCGATAACGCAAGCCGCCATAACAAGTCTTACCCCTCGTCGGAGATCAAAGCTGATGCAGCCCAACTTGAAACAAGAACTCGTCAAAAGTAAAGGTGATGCGCCGAAGTTGTATTGATCAAGACATAAACATATTTATACCCATAGGTAGATACTAGTCCATATCGAACACGACTCAAACTTTCTTAAAAATAAAAGAAAACTAACAGACTCTTCCTAATTAATAGATAAACAGCCATCTCGCATCCTCCTTCAACTCAGTCTCAAAAATAGCTTGCTGTGGAGATAACATCAACTTAGCCGATGGTTCTTCGCATATCTCTTCCATAGCTTGTTCTGCACCATATTCGGCTGGAAGTATGAAGACAATATTTATCGAAGATGAGGCAATTGCTTTTCCTTTGTCTGCAGCATAATTCTTGTTCTTATCGGCTTTGACCTCATCGACTGGCACAACCTTACTCTTGACGCGCCACTCCTTTCTCGTGCGTTTCAACCGATGTTCGATTTCTTCTTCTACTTTCTGCAATTGTTCTCTATCCTCATCCTCTGCACACGTTTTTGGTGTAAATACTAGATGGACACCATTGTGGTCTCATAGTCCTTGACTCTTCCATAGATCCGTCTTTGAAATAATCTTGATGAATCGGCTCAAGCCTCTGATGAACAGGTAATTTTTTCTGAGTCGGCCGATGCTCATTACTAACTTGCCTGTTTGATCTTCCAATATACCTCACGTCAGGATTACTGCAACCAGGACAATCCTCAATACACGGCAGCCTCATTCCAACAAAACCTGAAGAATTCACAACTCCAATGTGGATCAAAGCAATCTCCATCACTGTATTGATATGTCTCCTCCTCCCTCTAGCTTCCAGCCTGATATTTGTTAACCATACTAGTCGATTTGAATTTTCTTGCATGATATTTGCTTCTATTGGCTTCATTCCTATCAGCTCCGGTGTGAACCATGTTTACCGGAAAAAGATGTCCACAATCTTCATCGGTTTTTTGGTTTCATCAAACTTGATCCTGCTTTGCTATATAGCCGATTGGATTTGTTACCTGAATATCTTGCAGTCATTAGTGTTGTGTGATCCTGTATTATGCCACTTGTAATACTTTCTCCTTTTCAAGTCCTCAGCCGATGTTATCACATGCTCTACCGGCAGTTGAATCTGTTTTTCTTGCAGAAGTAAGTCAAATATCTTATCAGCCTTAATAATATCAAAGTCGTATCTTTCCTCTTTTCCAAAATTCTCAACCCATTGGCACACCACTGTTTTCTTGTTTCTAACCCACTCGGCTGCATTGATTTTTGGGTCTTCATCCTCGGAATTAGAATCATAACTTAGATATTATTGACATTGTTGGCCTTCTTGGCAAATTTCCTAGCTTCCTGGAATCGTGTCTCATGAGCCAATACCATTTGAGCTAGGTGTGCTAAGCTCTCAAAATTCGGAGCAGAAAATATTTCCCTTATTGGTACCAATAATCCCTAGAAAGCTAAATCAGCTAATTGTGAGTCAGTTAATGCCAAGCTATAGCACCTATTCCTTGTATTTCTAAATCTCCGGATATAATCTGGTACTAACTCATCCGATTTTTGCTTGATGGATGTAAGATTTGATAACTTTATCTCTTGAATTTCACTAAAGAAATACTTATGAAATTGTTTCTCTACATCGGCCCAACTCCTGATGGAATTATAAGGTAAAGAAGAAAACCATGTAAACGCCGATCCAGAGAGTGATAACGGGAACAATCTAACCCTAAGAGCCTCTGTAGCCGATGCCTCCCCACATTGTGCTAGGAATCGACTGACATGTTCATATGTTGACACATCCTGTCCCGAGAATTTTGAGAAATCTGGTACTTTGTATCGATTTGCCAATGACACTAGATCAAAATACTCAGGGTACGGATGCTGATACATATTACAATTATCCTTAGGTTTGAGTCCAAATTGCTCACTCATCACGTCAGCAATCATATAGGCCTACGGCTGCTCTTGTACTCCTCCTCCATATTGCTGTTGCTATTGAGCTGAGTTGGATATTGAAACTGTGGTGATTCTTCTGGTTGATGTTGGATTTGTGGAGTGAGGTTGGTATTGATAGTTAAAATTGCCTCTCAAACCTTGTTGTGGCACGTGTAACAGCGGCTCTGGTATATACTGTTGTCCGATCGGTTGAGTCACCCCTATCAGCTGCTGCAATGGTGGTTGCGGTGCCACTGGTTTGCTGCTGAAGGGATGTGAGAGATTGGCTCAGCAATTGGCGGCTTCATCTTTAACATATTGATCAACTGTTCTGGTGTAAGCTGAGCTGAACTCTTCCCCCATGCATCAGCTGTTGTCTTGTCAGTATTGTCGGAATAAGTCCGCTAGACATGGGAGCCGATGGGATCTGACTGTTTCCCAACAATTTCGGTCTTCACAGTCCTATAACCTGGGAACGTATCCCCTAGGAGATAAATGGGTCCTTTCGCTTTTTCCTCAGCTATGGTGCCATCCACTACCGTCTTGATCATGTTTGTTAACGTGTTGACAAGTACACCGGATTGGTTAATCCAAGCGTGATGTACTGCCGAGTCAATGCAATCTTGTAATGTATGGAGATCCTCATCTTTCAGCTCGGTTTTAACCCCTTTGCCTTTGTCATCGTGTACCTCAGATGTGCTTGGATCCATGTTCCCGATTGGTGGTAACTCAACTTTAGTTTGAATCACCATGCCTTGTCGTGTCACTGTGAACGAGTGCAAATACTGGTTTTGGAGTTGATCCAGTAAATTCTTCATCTTCTCTTTTTGCTCCTCGTTCAGCTGCCCTATTGTTATAGGCAAAACATTGTCTTCCGTGTCTTCAGTACTGTTGGATGACATGATGAAAAAAACACACATTGGCCTGGGAGATCTGCTTAATTCCAGTGTAGGTCCAAAGCTTGCTTTCAGGTTCAAGGGCGTGCCAGTTGATTTGATCCTATAATCAACAAGAAACATGCAAATATTATTAGTGAACGATAGTCGATTGGCTAGAAAACCGATGTCTTATCATGTTGTAACCTAGCCGATGCATTGGTGAGATGAATCGGCTATAAGGCATACTTGTAAGAATAAGTGAATCTTAAACTTGGTCCATCGGCTATAGAGATTGACATTATATAATCTATAAATCGATGTTACTTTAAAATCAGCAATTGGGATAGATCGGACTTAATCGAGGCAGTATAAATTGCTTGGATCCAAAATAACACGAAATGATAATTATATATGTTTATATCATAGCTGATGTCCAAATTTAAGCATGTATCGGCTATAGCTCCGATACCACCTTATACTAAGATACCATCTTAAAATATATATATTAAACTAACATCAATTAGATTGATAGTAAGTTCAATATATTTATATTAGTTGAGATCCCAATATAAGGGGTAAATACAGTATATTAAACAAAATATATATCTATGTGAAACATCTATATCAGGTAAGATCGGCTGAAACCCCGATACTATTCTTATTAACAACCATAAAGCAGGCTAGGGATTATGACTCTAAACACGACTTAGTAGATCAAACTTAATTGATGCAGCACTAAGTATGGAAAGAAACATAATATCTAAACAATCAAGTCGATGGCTATCTTTTCAGGATGGTGGATATATTATATAATCTAAATTAACAAGTCAATCTAGCTGTTATCAACAAAACCCTAAACAGAGATTGATCGATGCAAGTAGAAAGCATTATCAATCCAAATTATATAATATATATGATAACTCGGTGATTCGCAAAAACAAGATTAGAATGTCAAAGATGTAAGCACTAATCCCGATGATGCAAACCGCCAAAACAAGTTTTAACTTTTTGTCGAAGATTAAAACCGATGCAGCTCGACTCGAATGCAAGACCTCGTCGAAACAAAGTAACGAAAAAAGGTTGGCGATTCGCCGAAATTGAATTGAACTGATGTTAATTATTTACAAGATCTCGGGCTTATATTTATACCCGAACATACAAACTTGTCCACAACGGACACGACTCATACTTTCCTAATACAACTCTAACCGACGAATAAGTCCCTTAGGTGGACTCTTACCGAAAATATCTATAAGGAAATTACATAAAATCCTAATTAATAGATACAATGGCCTATCTTGGACTCTATCCTTGACTGGTAATATCATTGAATTCCTTCTTCTGAATCCGACATTGACCACGTAACCAATCTAACCAATATCGGCTGTATCGGCCAACCTTACTAAACTCGGTATTGGCCGATACAGACTTCCAGCCGATGCGCACTCTGTTTTCGAGTATTCCGCAAATCTTCCAATGTACTTCGGATTGGATCTCGATTCCGATTCATCTGTTTCTCAAATTCCATCGTCAACACTAGGTTAGCTTAATTAAGGTATCTATTATCCCAAAAAATGATTAATTACTTGATTTTTTAGACTTTATGTTTCTTTGCATACTTTGCGATGCATCATTCTTAGTCATGCTTAGAATCATAAAATCTAACCTGGAATTAGTTACAATTAAGGATAGCATCAGGGTTTCAGTCAATCTTACCTAATATACATGATAATGCATACCTTTTAATTTGTTTTTTTTATATTCGCCACTTATATAGATAGATTACCTTGTATAAATATTGCAAGTGTTGATCAATCTTGGCCAGATCATTACACCTAGGATTGGTCATTATTTGGTATATTTATATAGGTTAATTTGTTTATATAAGTTCGTACACGGGACAATAGCCGATACATTATCTTTTATACTCTAAATATTAGTTCATCGGATATTTTCATAATACTGTCTAAAACAAGATTATTAAAAACAAATGAGACAACATTACAGCCGATAGTCCATATTTAGGGTTTCACTTTGATTAATTCCTTTCAATGATAGCCGATTTGGGATTTGGTCTAACTGCATCGGCTAATCTCTGATGATATGACATCGGCTTAATCAGCCGATCAATTATCGGTCATTTGACTCTACTAGTTGTTTCCTTGCTGGTTGCAGGATCAAACCAGCTGGCACGCTCTTAACACTCGAGGCAAGCCTTAGATCTGCACTGGAGTTAAACGAACCTGCTAGGCCACCGTGTTTCTCATCAACAAGGTGGTAGGAATATATTTTGTACTTGCTTGATGGACTAGTACTTTAGTTAAGGAGGTATCTAGATAAATATATGAGGAGTCTCTCGTTAGCACTAAAACGAGAGGTCTCTTGATTTAGATTTTGCCTAAACAATTATTTGGAATCCTTTTGGTAGCAGCGCATGTCTGACCCGGTTGATTTCAGTAGTTCTCTCTTTTGTAAAAGAAAAGTTGATATAAACATAAAAAATGAAGGCGATGATTAAGCTTTGAAACCCTGAAAAAGTGTAAAGTTCCTTGCCTTATTCTTTTCTTCAAGGGAAAAGAGACATTTGCGCCTTGTTTCCTCGTACCGTTACTGTATAGTACGTACTATCAAGTCTCTACACATTGTTGACTCGATAGTACGTACGTATCTTCATGTTGCCATTGATGGGCATAGTGGCTTTTTTATTCGTTTGGGTCTTGTACGGCCAATGTTGTTTCAAGCCAGCTTACGATGCCTATATACATTCATCTTCTGTTGTACACGTGGGAAATTTCACATGGATTAATTTCTCACCGTAGAGGATTAAAGGAAACGAAATGATATGTAGTTCCCACTCGCTGGAAACTGGAAAGCAAAAGCAGCTAGCTGCACGCCGAGAGACTGAGCACGTGATACACGATGCGCACCCAAGTAGTTAACAAATTTATATCTCCTTTAATCATTATATATAGAGGGCAGCTACCGCACGGATTCCGTTACAATGTGATAGTCACGGGATAATTTAACACTTGGACAGATTTAATACACATCTCCTTTTCCGACCCGAGCCCCACGTTGTCCACGCGATTTCCCCCACCCGATGCATCCGTGTAGATACTTGCCGACGGCGCCACCCGGCTCGGTACCGCGTGCCTCCACGCACACTACCTCGCCAGCGGTGGCGCGGAGCGCCGCCTCAACTACTGCGAGCAGGAATGCTCCTTCCCCTAGGCAGAACCTGACTCGGTATTGTGCGCCTCCATAATAAAACATAATGAAGCAGCAGCGCTCTCCCTTGCTCCCTCACTCAGCCACATCAACTGCAAGGAAGGAGGGAGGCATCAAGGAGAGGAAGAGAGAAGAAGAGCCAATGTCAAATCGATCATCAGGCGACCAAAAGGCAACGACATGCGTTCCCTTTCTGCTCGACTTGATACCAAGTACTTGGGGTAGCAGACCTGATACCTATAGGTACCATATCTGATATCTGATACCTGATACTTGGGTACCAGGTATCGGGTACCTCGGTACCTCGGTACCAGACCTTGGTATCAAGTGTCCAGTACCTGGATACCAGATCGTGGTACCCAGGTATCAAGTCTGATACTTGAATGTATCATCTATGATATCGATAGGTATTATGCCAGTTACCTGAGTATCATGATATCATCGACGTGATACACTAGAGTATCATGGTATTGCTGGAGTATCACAAGAGAATATCCATGTATCGAGAGGAAACTCAAGAAAAATCAACAGAGAGCTCAATAAAAACCAATAAGAGAAATCGATTGCAGGAAAAAGTCGTTAAAGCTGTAGAAATACCCATAGAACATATAAAAAAACCCCAAATCAAACCCCAGAAACAAGCCAACACAGGAGCTCAAAGGTCACGAGCCCAGATCTAGGTGTACAGATCCACATCACAAGAGACCTTATCCTTGATGACGGTGACCTCATCGACGATGGCCACCTCCTGGAACGTGGTGAGCACTGAGCAACTCCGCCTCTATCATGTGCTCGGGTACCTATCCCACGAACAGCTTCACGATCTCCTCCTCTACTCCTCCCACACCTCCACTAGTAGCAATAGCGGCGGTGGTGAGGACAACTTCCTCTATGCCCGATGCACCACCCCGCACGGCCAGCCACCATCGTCGCCTCTGCTTATGAGGGTGGTAGTGAGAGATAGAGTGTGTGTGGAGGGGAAGGGGAAGAGATAAGGTAGAGGAGAAAATTGATTAGGTGTGATAAGTGATGACTAGATATTTACTAGTAATAGGGCTATCCCGTGTCTACGGGATCTCGTTCCCTAGATTTTCTGTTATATATATTATCTGGGTGAGACCTCCGTGTAGAGTGGAATATATGATTGACTAACGAAGACACAATTCATTCATCGTACTACGTAGTAGTTTCGTTCGTTAGGCACGGCCGCACGTGCGATAGGGACTAGTTCAGTCTAGAGTACGCCTGTATATGTAGTTAGTTACACCGGAGATTAATAATTACATACCAGCAAATCCATCAGGATCACCCCCCCCCCCACCCCCCCTTGGAGATGGTCAGTGTGGTAGTGATGAGCATCAGGAGAGTGCATGTGCAGTTGCTCACGGCGTCGGTTGCAGTGATTCTGCAGTTGCTGGCCGCGGTGGCGGAAGAACCGTTGCCACCGGAGAACAACTGCACCACCAGCTGTGGCGACATTAGCATCGACTACCGTTCGGCGTGGAGCATGGCTGCTACCACGCAGTCGGCTTCAACCTCACCTGCAACCACTCCTACCACCCGCCCAGGCTGTTCCTCGGCGACGGCACGGTGCAGGTGCTCTGCATCTCCATCCCCAACGCCACCGTGCGCATCAGCAGCAGCCGTGTCCATTTGGAGATCAATCGCGGTGGAAGCGCGAACGCAACATGGGGCGGTGGCCTCCCAAGTGGCGGGCCATTCTTCCTGTCAGAGTCGGAGAGCAGCCTAGTGTTGATGGGCTGCGACTCCCAGGCAGGGTTTACAAAACGTTTGGGGGCGCGGTTACCACGACCCCACGGTTTGGCGGTTATCACAAAAACCGCGTGGTTATCACGAGATATACCGTGGTTTCAAAAACAGAAAAGGTAACCGTGCGTGGTAACGTAACCGTGCGTGGTAACCACGATAATCGTGGTGGTAACCGTGCAGTTTTGTAAACCCTGCTCCCAGGTCGACGTCCGGCAGCTGGGAGAAAACCGAAAGTTGGTTGCCTCCTGCACTTCCGTCTACCCATCGCCCCAGCCTAAGAGCATCTCCAAGAGACTAGCAATAATTCTATCTAAAGAACAAGAGACTAGCTAAATAATAAAAAGCTTCCCAAAAGTAGGGGTAAACCAACAGACTCTTTAAAACTGACGAACGTGGATGGAAAGCCTGTCTGGCTAGGCAAAAATAGCTAGCAAAAGGGAGGAGATAGCTAGCGTGGAAAGATAGCTATCCAGTTGGCTAGTCTATTGGATGCAATTTTTTTTCTCTCTTTCCTTTTTTTTAAGCTAGCCAACGGGATATACAAGAGCTCTTCGAGATGGTACGCCCGTTGCTCGGGCATTGGTTGTTGTCAAGCAAATATCTTTCTAGGCTACTCGTCCTATCTCATCAACATTCACGAGCTGGATCAGGGTGTGGATGCTACCTCTTCAGATATCTACATAGTCGACCAGGGATTCAACTGTACCGATCTCACGAATTCCGATTCCACCGAGTATCCTCCTCGAGTATTGCCAGCCTTGCTGGAGTGGGTAATCAGTAATTCGACAAGTAATTGTCCTATAAATTCATCTACCCCCGAGTGTCGCAGTGCCCACAGCTCTTGCCGAGACACGGATGCTGGGGCACACAAGGGGTATCTGTGCGAGTGCTCTAATGGTTATCAAGGCAATCCCTACATCATTTATGGATGCAAGGGTATTTTACATGGGTCCTTAAACTTTGCATTCACATGGATCATTGATTATATAAAGAATCATATTAAAAATCATGTGCAATCAACCGTAAAATGATTTTATTTTTCATACATACTCTTACACAACTGGACTATCAGATTTATAATTACCAACGTACAAAAGAAATTCGTAGTAGTGACCGATGATGCCAGAAGTGGTCCCATACGTGGATATTTTTAAAACAAGGGTAAATTTTGTGCATTCAATTATATGTTTTCTTCAAAGTACGGTTTTGTGATCGTTTTGCAAAGATATCTATAGTTCTAATCACAATTATATTTTCCATCCTAGACTTTTCCTTCTTCATATCTAAAAACAAGACTTTTCCCTCTCCTGACCAAATACAATTTTGCATGTCTAGATATCAATGAGTGTGATTCTCCCCATATATATCCATGTTTCGGCGATTGCAGTAATACGCAAGGAGGATATAACTGTCGATGCCGAGATGGCTTAAAGGGCAATGCGACTCAGCCAAAAGGATGCGAAGGTATGTAGATAAATATACGAGTGTTTCAACATAACATGTATAACAAAACAAGTACTTGCTTAGATTGATACATAATTGAGTATACTAATTGGTAACCCCCATATATTCGCACAAGCAATTTATATTACATACTTTTGCACCCATTTTTTAGTTAAAAGTTATATAAATTTGTTTTAAGCACTCAAGAACAAAACAATTTAATTTATTAACAGTTCAAAAAAATTGAAATTAAAAGTTTTCAATTTTTTTATATAATCCACACTACCAGAGAATCACACAGCTAGCTATTTTATCCCTTGATTTCTCAACATTGTTTTAGATCTTCTTCCTAGGTGTGTACTTTCAGGAGCAAGTTGTATTGTTTTGTAGACATTGATGAGTGTGCGGACCCAGCGGCGCATTCATGCTATGGAATCTGCATAAATACGCATGGGTCATTTCATTGTGGATGTCAAGATGGAGCAGATGGGGATCCCTTTAAAAAGGGGAGATGCATCACATCCAAGACCAAGAATTCTTTGACAGGTGACAATTCACTAAAGAGCATATATCTTACCAAATTTATGTATGAGTATCTTTGCATGATTATACAGACCGAGTATATATAGCGAGTCTATGGTAGTTTGATCATCATTCCAAAATTTATAGCTTAGGTCTTTCTTAATCTAACATAACTCAAAAATTTATTCACTAGATATGTCTCTTCATGGATCTTCCTTTTCAGGGTTAAACATAGCTCTAATAGTTTCTGGTGGATCAATTGTTCTTATTCTGGTACTTGCTACTCCCCTAGTAGCACGTGTGGTCAAGCAACGCAGGGACAAAAAACTGAAAGAGAAGTTCTTTAAGCAAAATCATGGATTGCTATTGCAGCAGTTAATATCAAAAAACACAGATTTTGGTGAGCGAATGATAATTACCTTAGAGGAGCTCCAGAAGGCCACAAACAATTTTGATAGATCTCGTCAGGTCGGAGATGGAGGGCATGGAGTCGTGTTTAAGGGCATTCTGGACCTAAATGTTGTGGCCATAAAAAAAATCAAAGATTATAGTTCAAAGAGAAATCGGTGAATTCATAAATGAAGTCGCAATACTTTCTCAAATCAACCACAGAAACGTGGTGAAGCTCCTAGGATGTTGCCTCGAGACAGAAGTCCCGTTGTTGGTTTATGAATTCATTTCACATGGGACCCTTTATCATCATCTTCATGTCAATGGTCCAATCTCACTGTCATGGGATGCTCGATTAAGGATTTCACTTGAGGTTGCTAGAGCTCTGTCCTATCTACACTCAGCTTCTTCAATGCCAATTTATCATAGAGATATTAAGTCCTCCAATATACTTCTTGATGATAGTTTAACAGCAAAGATATCGGATTTTGGGGCTTCAAAGTACACCCCAATAGATCGATCTGAAATAACTACAGCCGTTCAGGGAACAATTGGCTACTTAGATCCCATGTACTATTATACTGGCCGACTAACTGACAAGAGCGATGTTTTTAGTTTTGGAGTTCTTCTTGTGGAGTTGCTTACTCGATAGAAACCTGTTGCTGATACATTTGATGGAGACAGCCTTGTTTCACATTTTGTTTCACTGCTCTCAGAAGGAAACCTTATTGACATAATAGATCCTCAAGTAAAGGAGGAGGAAGGTGGAGAAGTCCATGAAGTAGCTGCACTAGCGGCACTGTGTACTAAATTGAAAG
This sequence comes from Oryza punctata, assembly GCA_000573905.2. NCBI lineage: Eukaryota > Viridiplantae > Streptophyta > Magnoliopsida > Poales > Poaceae > Oryza > Oryza punctata. The sequence continues at coordinate 27,166,171 of CM002495.2, read as the reverse complement.
GAGAAGAGCGGCCTTCAATGAGAGAAGTAGAGATGGCACTGGAAAACATATTATCAAAAAAGGGCCCCTTCCATAAGGGAAATAGGGAATCAAGTAGACCCAGTAAAAATCAAATTTCAGCATTCTACATGTCAATTGAAGGAGTTGCCACAGAAGCAAGTAGACAATCCATGGAAGAGGAAATGCTATCATTTCCTTGATAATTATGCTCTAGCTTCAGCTAGGACACTAGCAAGCTTGCAAAGGACCCAATAACTTAAGTACCGACGCATATTGCTCATGTTCTGTTCTAAGTAATTCCTAAGATATTTTGCTTTCAGACAATAATGCTAAGAAAATTGCAAGTCATAACTCAAGTACTTGCAATCTGGTTTGGGCTGATTGAGTTTGCTTTACATAAGCGACTACTTAGCTTCTTCCTGTTTCATTATCTAATGAGTGTGATTGATTTACTAAATCATGGTGTTGAGGGATATTAGGAACTACAGCTGAGCATCACAGTGTCACTGTTCTAATGCAATCATGCAACTGCATTGTTCTCTCCAGTCATGGACCTCATGGTTGCGTATAGTCACGGATGGTGACTCTAAAATGTAGCCGTCTTAAGTTGGGAACTCTAAAATGTAGGTGTACACAACCGCAATCTGCGTATATAGGAAAGAAACGCAGCTTGACAGTACATTAACCACCCACCCATCTTCCTCAGAACATAGAGCAAATTGAGAGGGGAGACCAACACAAGAAACAACCTTAGTTGCTTCAAGAATCATCTAACAACCCAAACTCAATACAAAAATGTAGTATTTAAAAAACAAAATGGAGGAAGAGTTGGCAGGAACCTTTCTGTTCGAGAGGGTTCTCTAAGAATGGCTGTCATTTACACCATCCCCTTCTTCTATCCCTCTCGCATACTGAAATTTTGCAACAGAACTTTTAAAATTTCAAAGAAAACTTCAGTTGCATTAAATATTAACACCTTCAGACCAAACAAGGATGGAATATATGGGAAGCATGGTAATCAGATTACACATTGAAAACCTGTGTGATCTGACCAGTTTTTATCAGCCATTTACAAGAATTCCAAGACTAAAGGTAGCATGGACCCCCCCCCCCCCAACTTGGTGCATGCAGCCCAAGTTTGTAAGTATTGCACATATCATTGTTCAGGCAAGTCACACAACGAGCAGTGAGTTAAACGGAACAAGATATTTTGTTTCAGTAACAGCACCAGACATGTTATTTATCTCAATTAGTACGAGTGACCTTCATGCCTTGGGAAAAAAAATGCTGGCATTCTAGAAGCCTCATTATGTAAGCACTGCGCTGTGCAACAATCCTTGAGGTAGTACCATGAGTTAAGTGTACTCATCGGGATTTGTCTGGTTTCTAATAAGTGGGACACCATCTTCTCTCCACACAATTCGGTCCTCACATAGGGCAGCAACTGCCTCAACATAAACCTGATGTTCCTGAAAAATAAGGTAATAAATTAGCAAAAGAACATATAGCATCAATTGCAGCTAAGTGAAGATGTCATAGCCACGTATCATCGAAGAAATCTTAGTTCAGTATAAGATATTTACCTCATGAAGGACTCTTGTAGCCAATTGCTCTGGAGTATCATTGGCTAGCACAGGTACAACCCTTTGGGCTAGAGTCCTTCCTGTGTCATAGTGCTCATCCACAAAATGCACAGTTGGACCCGAGTACCTGTGTATAGTTGACACTTAGACAGTTAGCGTACATACAAGGATCATTCTCCAATTAACCTTATACTCAGATTTATTTATTATTTATTTTCTTCAATGTGAGATATCAGACAGAGTTAACTGCCAAGATATTACTTTCCATGGAAATAGCATTGAGTAGATGTGCAAACTGCACAGCAGTTACTGGTAGGTGATAGAGCAATTGTGAAGTACCTGGCTCCTGATGCGATGACTGCTTTATGCACCTTCAAACCATAATAACCTTTGCCTCCAAATGCCGGGAGTAGTGAAGGGTGAATATTCAAAATGGATCTTGGATATGCCTGAACTAGCTCAACCGGTATAAGCTTCAGGTAACCAGCAAGTAGAATGAAGTCTACCCTGAGTTCCCTGTTTCACAGAAGAAATAAGGATAGGATGAGAATCTTGAGACCTATTGCATGTGACAAAAAGAAAATCAGAAGTAGACAAGCCAGTCTTGTAGAAGAGGATATAAGTGAAATGGGAACAACAAACACGCAGTAAAGAAGTAAAGATGGAGTGGCTATTGGAAAAAAAATCAACAGTGGGACATTAAAGCATATCAGCCAGGAAATAACAAAACACTCCAACAGTAGAAGCTAATCTGACCAACTGAGTGGACACGCCGTACAACTGATGAAGAACACGCTCCAACAGGTTCCTGACTAAACATCAACCCAGAGCATAAAACTGATACAAAGTTCATCTGACACACTTTCAGTAAGTAAACACAAAAATCTTTGAAGTAGTTATCAGTTCATCTTCATTTGACAGCTTCGAACAATGGTACTCCATAGTTAAGACAGACAAATGGATTAGAACTTTTTTTGTCAGCACACAAGACAAATGTATTAGAATTTTTTTTGTCAGCACACAACAATGTATGCATTTTGCAAACAAGAATAAAAGCAAGTGCGAAGAATCTCAGATGCTGCCTTGTGTCGACCATTTTTTCTGCAAATCCACTTATTTAACACCTAACAGATGAACTATAAAGCTAGAAAATCGAAGCCCAAGATCAAAGCAACCAACCTCAGAGCATTCAACAGTTCATCAGCAGAAACCCCCTCTGGAGCAGACTTCGACTTGGGGAACACAACGACAGGTATGCCATTACCCCTCGCATGCTCCGCTCCTCCACAGCCTGCAAGCCACATCAAAATCCCCAATAAATCCCAACACTTTCACCCACATCGCCACCCAAAGAGCTCAAGGAAGCAAGCATCGTCGTCGTCGTCGTCGTCACCTGGTTTATCGGTAACCAACGCAACCACATCGCCATTCACCTCCCCACCCAGAGCGGCATCGTGGATCGCCCGGAAGTTGGATCCCCCGCCGGAGACGAACACCGCGAGCCTCTTCCTCTCCACCCAGACGCCCCCAGCCTCACCCCCCTTCACCCCCACCCCCACCGCCGCGTAGGCGCGAGCATCCGGATGGGGAAACCGCTTGCAGCGGACAGCGCGAGGTCGCGGCTGGGAGACGAAGCCCACTCGAGCACTTCGCCGCTCATGCTGCTGCTTAGGCATCGGATTGGGCGAGCAACGCAGGCCGGAGCCAGTAGAAGCGACGGCCGCCTCCATCGCGAGATTCCCCGGCCACGCCTCCGCAGCAACACGCGACGACAAGGGTGGAACAGCCAGAGGCGAGAGTACTACCGGATCACGCGCACGGCGCAGCCGACGAACCCTAGCGCCGCCGGCCGCCGGCGACGAGCGGGAGAAGTGGGAGAGTGTACTGTCGCTACGCATCGAAGCGAGCGGCCGAGGGATATTTGTGATGGAACGCATGTGGGCCTCCTTTCTGCCGTTGTTAGACACGAAGACCCAAGCCCAACATATTTACAGGCCGTCATTTTTTTTGAGATTGAGAAGGCCCAATACACAAGAAAACGCAAAGTCTAATTCTAAATTTTGGTTTTACATTTCAGTTCCAATTGACATCTTTGTGATGATAATGGATTACACCATCTCATCGAGACTTTATTCGTGGATACGGTTGGCATTTGTGAGCATCTGGAATCAATTTCTATCAGAGTCCACACAAAAATGAAGATGTGTCCATTTGTCAGGTAATTTATCTGCAACTCGTATATTTGATGTGAAATCATGAAGCGTGGACAGACAGTACAGACCATTTGGTGTTTCCATGTACAACAATCTTCGTGTAGGAAGACCATACTACATCAGTTGCCTAAGAGCAGCATATGAGCATCCCCACAACAGTAATGAAAATGATTTACAGGTATACAGAAGCAGTAGGAGATTGGTCGGTGAAACGATCGTCAGGCCATGGAAACTTCAAGAGAGGACTTTGCAAGCCACAGCAAGCCAGGATCGTTCCTTTTCAATACCAAGTAAGTCTCTGCACGACCAATCTCATCCGGGACGACATCCTCACAGAAACCAATCAGTTCAAGAACCTCCATTGCAGCTGTTTCCGGGGAGGCGAAAGAAATGAGGAAGTTAGTTACAGTAGATTTTCGAAGACCCGAAAAAAAAAAAGGAGTCTCTATAAAGCAAATAGATATACCTTTGTAGTTCGCCACACTCCTTTGGAACTGTGGATTGGACTGCATATTTGAAAAATGAGGATTAGTAAGAATTTAGTTTTATGGACCAAAGGAACCTAATAAAAGAGCATAAGAACAGCCAAGCATACCTTACGCAGTCTCCTGTACTTGATATCATGTGGGTGCTCTATCACATTCTTGATGATCTTAAAGAGTGTTTGAAGAGCAGAAGTTGCCTCTGCAGGTGTTGCTTGTGAGCGAAGCATTTCAATGGCCTTCTGGAGGCGTGCACAGAGGGCTGCCACTGGTTCTTCGATCCTCTGCAGCTCACTGATGTTTGAAGCAGCAGCATGATCATCAGGATCAGGCTCGGACTTTAACGTTGTCGAGTTTCTGCTCTGTTCGGTCTCCACTTCCATCTTGTTTCCACATTCTTCCACAACAGCTTCGCATGTAGTTTCATCAGACCTGTCAGTTCCCAGCTTCTTGTTCAGAATAGCATTTCTGGAATCATCAGGATCAGATTCAGAATTCAAAATTGTGAAGTTACTTCCCGATTCAGTCTCTACTTCCATCTTGTTTACAGGTTCGGGAATAAATTTGCTAGTGTCATTATCATCAGGATCAGGTTCTCCATTCTGCTTCCCATCAATCCCCAACTCCCGGCTAAGAATATCAACATTGGAGGAATCATCAGGGTCAGGCTCTAGGCAACCAGCAGAGCTTTGATGGCAAATATCATCAGGGTCAGGCTCTGAGTGACTAATGGTATCTTGTTCTGTGAATGATCTAGAAACTGAGGACCAAGATGCCCCAGTCCCTACATCCACGTTCATGTCATCATTATCATCTGGATCTGGCTCTACCTTCGCATTCTCCTGAAAAAAATCTTGACCAACATCATCTGGATCAGGCTCAAACTTTGTGCCAGGCACAAGAATTTCATTTCCAGATATAGTAACGCTGCCTTTGGAACTCTCTAAATCCGCTGATGCATTCAAGAAACGCTTATAAGCAGCAGACCCAGACAACACACGAGCACTTGCCAGTGAATTGGATCCTCCACCAAGTTTGTGGCCAACTGCACTGTCTGGCTCCAGAACAAATTCGTCTTCATAGGAATCGAAGATTTTGAGACCACTCAGCACATGACCTCTTGACTTGGTCCAGTCCAAGGAAGCTGCTTCATCATTCAACTGAAAGGAAATTGACATTGTATTAAAGAACAGATTAACTCAAAAACATAAAGAGACAGTAGCCAACTATGAAAGGATTGTCTAGAAAAAAAAATCACCTGCTTATTAAGAGCAAAAAAGTTTGCATCATGCTCGGAGTGCACCATGTGTGCCTGAAATCACCAAGTGCGAGTGTAAGATGCAATAGGCATCATTACAGAGGACAAACGGAAGATCTGCATAAGAAATCTGCATTTCATGAAAGCAGAAAACCAAGAAGGCATACAAGTTCATGGAGTAGAGTTCTCTTGATACTTTCGTATTTCCTAAATCCTTTCAAGTCATCAGTTCGTAGGCGAAGGGATATCTCCTCTCCCATGTTCTGTATTAAAAATGAGGAAGACATGATGGTATAACCTCAGAAATTGTTGTGTGATAACCATACCAGTGTGCAGTAGTAAAAAGCTTATACAGTTATACTAGCCTTATTGAAGCCTAGAATGCATTTTGGACTGACGCCTACATACCCTACTGGTGCCATTTCAGTCATGATTCCCACTCGCCATCTATGCTGAAAAGGCCAACAGGATAACTGTAAAATAACGAATGTACCCAAAAATAAAAAAACAGAATTGCCACTTGAAAATATTGCTACCTTGTTCATGATCGCAATTATGCCTGGGTCACATGCTAGCATATGCATCCTTTTCAGAGCTTCTGAAGGTGGAGGATTCAACTGGCATCAAACAAAAGGCACGTAAGCAAAACTCGATAGTTCAAGATGCTGTGATTGGCCTATCCATTATCATACAAATCAGGTATATCTGTTTTTCTACTAGCATGCATGTGTTTTTATATGAAAGAACGAGGTATACTTGTCTAGTGATAAAATCTAATGTACTATATAGGAGAATCTATAGCAAGTTACAAGAATCATATACTGATTTCATTATAATTGTTGTAGTGAACTCATTTCATTTCATACATATACCGATTTCCTCTATTATTATAATAGTGAAGTCATGTTATGAAATGAAAAAGTGTTAACTATGAAAAACAAAATTAGCACGCCACATTGTTTGATGTTGTCGTTTCACACACTTTTGGACAGAAACCAGTGCAAACTGCACAATGGTCCAACTCCTTCAAACCAAAATTTATAGTGTGCATACTGTTCAAATGGAACAATTCGTGGGAAAAGGTGCATCCTGATTCAAGCAGGAAATTTTAAAGGTTCAGACTTCAGAGGAAAATGCGCCGCGCTAAGGTTTATGATAATCCGTGAGGAAGCAAATGATATATGTGGAGTATGGAAGGAGCGGATTGACACGCCTACATGAACTGTTTCTTAAAGATTTGAGAAAGCACGTAGGGAGTAGGGGCTAACTAACCTCAATCCCAGGTAAGTGAAGTGTCCGGAAATCACAGAAGATGTATTGGCCCTGTGGAAGTTTGAGTGAAACTTGGGGCCTTCCTGATGTCCGTTGCCTCAACCGTTGTTCTTCCTCCTCAAATCCAATTATCCGTAGATCTGGTCTGTTGCCATTGTCCGATACTTCCTCAATTTCACCATCAAAAACACCCATCATTCTAATAGGTTTCCCCTGTAGCAAACAAATGATTGAATATAAATTATTCCATTCTCCATTATAATATCCATAACCTAGCAACATATTGCTGAGCGAGTTCAATTCATGTGCATCTTACATCACTAATAGCAGCTTCTTTCAATGTTAGAACTGATTGAGGGTCGGAAAACGGTGTGATCAGCTTGGAGCCTTTGTTTGTAGATTGCGGAATAATAAGCTTCAATGTCTCTGGGTTAACACTAGTCAAATCCTGTAAAAGTTGCCCGAATTCTTTCACCGTACAGCTTGGGTCTGCATCGACATCGAGTTGTCTGCCTCTCCAAGTGACTGAAATCCGAGCTATTCTCTTCTCTTCCATCGTATTGCTGATAAGAAAAAAAACACGCTATGCTGTCAAACTAATTTCATAGTATAATAATGGTCTACCAGAAGATCATAGTGTCACCTACCAACAAGTTATCAACAAGACAGGCAAGCAAAAAGAATTAATTATGAAAGCATAAGTAAGAACACTGCATCTAATGAGCAGGGATCGGCTGAATCCCCAATCTTATTTTGGAAGCATAAGCTGCTAGCGAAATCCAGAAGAAACCGGACGCGTCAATTGGAGGAAAATTAAATCAATAAGAGCCCGGATATATAGCTCGGCTCAGCTTGCAGGAGGAAGAGACGATTACCTTTTCAATTCGAACCGAGTGGTGGGGCAGGTGGGAGGAGGTCAGCGGCGTCGCACCACTCGCCCCTCCCTCAAAAATCCTTCTCGCCGGCCGCCGCGCGCGATCACACCGGTCGCACCGCAGATCGGGAGCCAGAGAAGAGCACGACGATGGCGGCTGCGCACTCACGAAGGCGCAGCGGCGGAGGAAGACGAGCGAAGGGTTTGGGCAAGGTGGTGGTTGGAGCAGAGGCGAAGGGGAGGAGGGATTTTTCGCGGAGGCGAGCGAACGGAATGTTCCAGAACACGGCGGCGGCCGCGGCACTCGAAGGAACGGACGACCGGCTCCGTTTGGGGAGCGTTGACGGAAGGGGGCCCCGGTTTATAAACGCCGTCCATCTCCTGGTGATTGCGTAATGGCTGACGGCTGCGCATTTTAGATTTGCCTAATTTTGCTGCTAGACAGTGCGATTTTAACGCCATTTTTATTTAGTTAAATTTTATAAAACTACCCTTTCATCCCATAAAAGATCCAATCCTAACTACGAATCTAAATATATACATAGCTGATTTCTCTTTATTTGAGACAAAGTAGTACATGTTTAACGTGATCCAAATGATAGAAAAATCACACATATTTTAATACCTGACACTTAACTATATGGGTCGGTTCGGCAAGCCGTCTGCGGCTGCGGTGCGTGCATGTGGCACTGTTGGTGTCGGCTACGCCCGCAGCCGCAAAACAACAGCCGAACATGCCAATATATTTTGGTATTAAAGTTTCAGAATACCACGCTATCAACGAATGAGTCTACCCGTCAGATCACATGGTTCATTAATGACATATATTTATGATGTGGATGTGGCGTCACGAATGTTCCACCAAGGATAAAGCTCCTAAGGCTAAGTCCGTATTCTAGGTGGAATAACCACGTTATCTCGCAGGTGGACTTGTTAGTTGAAGCCCCCATTGTTTAGCTATATGCAGATAATACACCAAATAGTGTATTAACAAAATAATAATAATTATAAATACAACTTTTATATATACGTTCTTAGCAGCTTAAATATCAATATTTTAAAAAAAACTTCGATGAAAAAACATCAAAATCAACTTCACAATTGAGTTTCAAAATTTAAATTTTGACAGCAGCGGATGTTGTATGGAGTAAACGATGGGGGCCTAATAGTGTAGTTTTGTGAAATTTCAATAAAAAAATACACAGTTAAGTGTCACGTAGCAAAGCGTGTATGACTTTCTACAACTTTAACCATAAAATATGTAGTTCCGTCAAATTACTCTTTTTATTTTTGTGTTGAAAGATCAAATTGCATAAACTTTATATATTATTTATATATTAAGGAGACATATTGAGGTTGTATTCTTTCTCTCCTTTTCCCAACTCACCTCTCTCATTTTCCGCGCGCACGCTTTTCAAACTGCTAATCGGTGTGTTTTTTGCAAAAAAGTTTCTATACAAAAGTTGTTTAAAAAAATCAAATTAATCCATTTTTGAAAAAAAATTAGCTAATACTTAATTAATCATGTGCTAATTGATCGCTTCGTTTTTCGTATTTACTGTGCGGGGCTGGGAACTCTTGCTGTGAACGCAGCCTGAGTAGAGTGTAGAATGCAGTAGATTTATGCTGAACTTATTTATCGGCCGATCATAAATTCTTTACTAAATTGTGAAGATATATTCCCACCTGCACCAATGTCATTATTGTCTAGCCAGCATTCAAGTAGGGAATTAGAGCATCCTATAACCGATCTGAATTTAATCCATCTCCTTGGCTCCATCTTCTACGTTTGTGGTTTGTTCCTAAAGCCTTGTTTGTTTCCAGGGACTTATTTTTAGTCCCTGTCACATCGAATGTTTGTACACTAATTAGAAGTATTAAATGTAGACTAAAAATAAAACCCATTTCATAACCTGGACTAATTTGCGAGACGAATCTATTGAGCCTAATTAATCCATGATTAGCCTATGTGATGCTACAGTAAACATGTGTTAATTATGGATTAGTTAGGCTTAAAAAATTGAAAGTCCCTGGAAACATATGTTAATTATGGATTAATTCCCCGAAGGTAGTTTTTAGAAAAGTCAACAGATAAGTCACATTTCCTATCCCTCTATAGAACCGTACATAAGATTTTCACCTCATACGGCTCCTGAAACCAACCCAAACAAAATACATACCGACCCTATTTTTAAGGGCTGTAAATGTTTTCTCATGTGCTTATTTGCTAAGGATTTTTAAGGGACACCAAACGGAAACTATCAAGGCAATACCCCATTTTTCACATCCCAAAATGGTGAGACTGGTGATGATCATGATCAGGATCCTGGTAAGTTCACTTTTATTTTCTTGCACCTCAATTTATCTATGGTTTAACTATTTCGTTTGGGTTGACTGAATCTGAATTATCTGAATGCAAAGCAGATGAAGGACCAAGGAGATCTAACGAGTTGCTGGATTCGGAGAGCCATAGACCATTGACGGGATAGATGAAGATCCATACTTTCTCTTTCCTAAAATAAAACAATTTTCATAAAATACAATACATAATAAACATAACAGAAAACTAGGGAACGTCCTCCCGTCCCCGAACGGGATAACTTAATAAACCAACCGTTATTTTCTTATTTTCCATCAAATAATACTGACCAATGCAAGCCTTCCATGCCAGCCGCCTCTACTTCCCGGTATCTGACCACGTGTCGTACCACTATCAGCCTGTGGCACTGCTCGCTCTTGTCAAGGTTATGGACAAGGCATATCTTGTGATCATGGGTTAAGCTCGGTGAGATCCATCATATACCAAGTCCTATACGGAATCAGGCCTCGCATAAGGAAGGTATCCCGGATAAGTAAGGAGAAGCAGAGCTCTACATGGAAACTACAAGTGCTACTCAAATCATATCTATATTTGTCTCTCCAGTTCTACTTAGACAAGGGGACATCTGTGGGTATAAATACAAGACCCCTTTGGAGGAGAGGGGAGAGGCAACAGTCAAAATAGACACCAATACACGCCGCCAGACATCGACATCAGAGATAAGTCTAGATATACCCAATCTGGTGCCCACGAAGGCCGATAAAAGGGATCTAGCACTATCTTTGATCTCGCCGAGTTTGTGTTCGAGGATGAAGACTACCCCGTCGTCGGTTACGGATGGTGGTCCATGTCACCGTGTCGATGACGACTAGATAGGTTATCCCAAATATTGTATTTGAGTGATTCTGATGAATAAAGAGAAACACCGGCTTCGATAACACCAATCGAGACTAAAGATGGAGGATCTTTAGTACCGATTGTGTTACCAAGCGGGACTAAAGATCCCTCCAGGGTTAGTTCAAAAAGAAAGCATCCCTATCCATGTCACATGGGTGGAGTTGTGGGATAGCTACGTGCGTGAGGGCTGAGGTGTGAGGTCTTGAATTCGAATCCCATCCCTCCACTTTTTTCAACTGGTATGTATCTTTAGTACCGGTTATTTCAACCAATACTAAAGGTCCTAATTTGTTGGTCACGGTTGCTACAACCGGTGTAAAAGGGGGTTACAGACCGGTGTAAAAGATGGGTTCCCCAGTAGTATGTAGGAGGTTGACCTAACAATTGATGGCAACGAGCTGGTAGTCTGGGTGGCTACCAGTACTCGAGAAATGATCTTTACTCGGATGCAAAAATAACCCAAAGGAACATTTTGATCTTTAGTCACGGTTGGTGACATCAACTTGGACTAAAAATCATTTTTAGTCCCGATTTATTTTTTGTCAAGTCGTGTCAGGCCACCAGGATCTTTAGCCCCGGTTCGTGTCACCAACCAGGACTAAAGATCACTCAGTTGGTAAAGCATCGATAAAAACATTGTATGTCCCCTCTCTCCGGTAGTCAAAATTTTCTAAGTCCCGGCTCTCCCACCTCTCCTCTCCTCTCCCCTCCCCTCCCACCGGCGGTGGCGATGCACCGTGGCGCAGTGGCTAGAGGGAGGGGGAAGGGCGGTGGCGGCGGCTCCCCTCCCTCCCTCCAGATCTAGTCGGAAGGGAGAGGGGGGAGAGCGGTGGCCGGCGGCACTCCCCTCCCTCCCTCCCAGATCCGGCCGGCCTCCGGCCGGCGGTGGCGGTAGCGATGGAGGCCAGCCTCTGGGCCGCGAGCGGTGGCAGGCGGTGGTGGTGGTGACGGAACACCTCGGCACGATGGCCAGAGGGAGGGGGAGGGCGGTGGTGGCGACTCCCCTCCCTCCCTCCCAGATCCGTCCGGCCTCCAGGCAGCGGGCGACCGGCGCCCGACGCTGCGGCGGTGGCGCCGGTGCGGTAGCCAGAGGAAGGGGGGAGGACGGTGGCGGTGACTCCCCTCCCTCCCTCCCTCCCTCCCAGATCTGGCCGGAGGGGAGAGGGGGAGGGCGGTGACCGGCGGAGCTCTCGTCCCTCCCTCCCAGATCCGTCCGGCCTTCGGGATTTTGTGGATGATGTTGTGAATTTGTGGATGATTTTGTTATTCCATTCGATCTGTGATGTTAATTTTGATTTTGTTACATTCAATATGTGGCATTGGAAAAAAATAATTGTGATGTTGTTGCATTCAATCTGTAATGTTAATTTTGATGTTGTTGCATTCAGTCTGTGATGTTAATTTTGATGTTGTTGCATTCGATCGATGGCATTGGAAAAATCCAATGAAAAAAACAGTATGCAAGCAGAAAAACAATGGAGAAAAAACTTTACTCCCGGTTGGTAACTAAACTTTAGTCCCGGTTATTTCAACCGGGACTAAAGATGTCCATCTTTAGTCTTGGATTGGGTGTCCCGGTTTACAATCCGGGATTAAAGGGGATTGCAAACGGGGACTAAAGAGGGTATCCCTAGTAGTGTACTGCTGCTAGCTCTTCAAGAAAAGGAAGACGAGGGTGCAAACATGCATAAGAAGCCGGTGAAGAAGCAAGAGGTGGAGCAACACCTTCTTCCGTTGATGGCCGCTTCGTTGCTTTCGCCTCTCCGGAGAAATGGTTAGGTTAGATCAAAATGGAACAATAGTATTAGATGATACTTAGTAGTATCAATTTATTAGCATTAGTTGATTACTAATATAATGATATTTATTAGTATTGCTTTACTAGTACTAGCTAGGCGATAGTTGGCAGTACCACTTTACGAGTATCAGGTGATTACGAATGATATTTATTAGCATTGCTTTACGAGTATCAGGTGATACTTGGTAGTACCATTTTACTAGTATCAGGTGGTTACTAATGATACTTATTAGTATCACTTTATTCGTATCAAGTGATACTTGGTAGTACCACGATACGTAATATGTATCACAGCATGATACTTAACAGTATCATATCAGGCGATACTCAACAGCAGCATGATAGGTATCATAAGTATGATGATGCGATAAACAATGATACTTGGTAGCATCCATGCTAGATAGAGCTAGAAGTGTTCCAAACACTGTTGTTGATGTAAAAAAAAATACACACTGCCCTAGGAGATCTGCTTAGCTCCAGTGCAGGTCAAAAATATTGATGAAATGAGGGCGTGCCAGTCAGTTTGATCCCACAACTGACAAGATATGTAAACAATATATAAAACAGCCAATCGGCTGACAAACCAATAGTGATTCTAGCCGATACCGACAAATGAAATGGTAGAATAAGCGTTGATCTGAAAGTTAAAGCATACATCAGGTGGAGGTCCGATGTCAATAAATCCAAATGATTAGATAAACAGTAAAACTTTTGTTGCGATCGGCTAAATCCATCTTTTATGTAATCCTTATAAGCCGATGCAACGTTCAGATAACTCATCGGCTGAAACCCCGATGAAACCCTTATTGGTAATCAAGAAGCAGACTAGAGATTATGGTTTTAAGCACGATTTAATATATCAAACTGAACTGATATAGCACTAAGTATGAAAAGAAACATAATATCTAGACAATCAAGCCTTTGATGAATTTTAGGGTGGTGAATACATTATATAATCTAAGCCAACAAAATAATCTAGCCGATATTGATAAAACTCTAGATGGAGATCGGCCGATGCAAGTAGAAAACATTGTCAATCTGGATTATATAATGTATATGATAACTCATCGGCTAGCACTCCAATAAAACATTAGCATGAACCTATCGGCTTAACAAGATTTATATTATCAACAGCAATCTAGTAGGTTGAACCTAATCGATGCAGCACGAGATTGTATATGATAATCTAATACTTAATGAACCGATAGATCTATGTAATGTGATAGATATAACAAATCTATTTAAAATAACATTGTGATTGTAGAGATATATCAGCTAAGATAGAAGAGTAGACATAACTGAGACAGTCCCAACTAAAACGATGCGTCTCTAAACACAATGTAATTAAAATAGAATTGAGATATCAGGTAGGAAAATATATCAACCGAACCAGAGCGATCCAAGATATCAAAGCGATGCAGCCTTGAACAACACCAATGTAGCCGATATATTCACCAAGGTTCGACGAAACGTAGGGCTTACCCCTTCGCTGGAGATCGAAAACCGATGCAGCCCCGTGTCAGGTGCTAAATTTCGCTGGTTGATAAGTAAAAACCTCATAAAGAGGGTGGTGATGCGTCGAGAGTAGTTGTATTGATCGAGAGATAATTTACATGGATCCCGAGTGTACAAATTTATACCCTTGGGTAGATACTACTCCATATCGGATACGACTCAAACTTTCCTAAGGATAAAAGGAAAAACATAAAGTCCTTATCAGGCACTAAACACACTTTCCTAAAGATAAAAGGAAATTAACAGACTCTTCCTAATTAATAGATAAACTGCCATGTCGCATCCTCCTTGAACTCAGTCTCTTTTGGATAAGCTTCCTTTAATAGATTAATTTCCTTAACCGAATTTGGTAAGAATCCGACTGTTGGCGATTGATAGCTTCCATTGGCCGATTCCGGAACTCTGAAGCCGATACTGACTATATGCCGATGATGACTTCGAGGCTTACCAAATTTCATCATTAATAACTCTTACCTTTTCTTCTTACTTACAACCCAAGCAAATAAAGAGCAGATAGCAATGGGGAGTGTATTTTAATTCCTCGAGGGGATATCTCCTCGTGTACATTTTTCTTCCAAATTCGATACAAATAGTTGTGAAAAAATATGAAAAATTTAACAACGTAGAATATAGTGATATCTATCGGTCTACCAAAAATTAAATTCAAATTCGACCTACACATCGAGAAACAAAAAATGTTCAATTTAGGTGTGAATAATACGGTATCTTGACATGTGAGTTGAGTTTAGACCTAAGATTTTGTGGAGTTGTATAGAAATGTTAGATGAGTGTTGTCAATTTTTTCTAGAATTTTTCATAACCATTTAGATAGTTTTTAAGCAAACGATAGAACATCTCTTAAGGGATCAAAATAGTTTCCCGATAGCAATGGGGTGGGTGGGCGTGGAATTGCGACGATCAGCAACAACCCAGGATGTATGCCTTGCTCATTGCATCCACTGGTGGTGGCAGCGGCCACGGCGGAAGTTGATGGAGCTATGTGAAAACGTGGCGACAAAGGTCACGATTTGAGATGACGCTCCGGTGAGGTATCGCACGTGGAGACGCTTGATTCTGAGACAAAGTGTATCACGGTGGTGTGGTGCTTGGCCTCACAGATGAGATGATGCTCCAGTGAGTTATCATGCATGTATATGTCGCCAAGACAAAACACGATGGTGCAGCAAGGGTGGAAGGGAGTATACGCACATGCACAAGCACAAGGCGTGCGCGTATGTGGAAGTGAGATGCGGGCGCATGATATCAGCATTGTAAACTATCTCGATGCCACGGGATCCCGTTCCCCAGTCGTCCTCGTTATCAGTCATATGATCGACGACGTTCCTCTTGAAACAAGCTTGACATCTTTGTTCCTTCTTTTCTTGAGGTTGGCCCTTCAGCCTGCCTAGGGACGCTGGTTCCGTCGCCTTGCCAAGCAGTGAAGCAAAGCATCATTCCTTGCCCCTTTTTCTTTTCCCCTTTGCGTTCGTGCAATCGCTGCATGTTCAGAGTTAGATGGAGTACATGAAATCGAAGTTTTGTTCATGAATTTGAATTGATATACCACGTCTTCATTCTGATCCCTGGGTTGTCTGTGTCCCGTGTGTTATGTTTGGCTGTCCGACCTGGCTTTGCATTTGTGCGAGAGTGTGTTCAGCATCCTGAACATTCTCAACCTGTACCATGTTTTTTTTTCTTTTTTGGGTCTCGTCTCTTCGCGGTGTGTTGATGTGTTCCATCTTGGTAAACTTTTTCGACCATTTGGTTGAACGCATATGAATTATTTCTTCCGTTTTAAATGTACGAATACACACTGACTTATTGATTGTTCGACACGATAGTTGAATACCCATCCGTTACGACGGAAATTAAATAAGAGCACCCTACTGTACAATTTATAATCTCAAAAATAAAAATAAAATTATCCTCATGGTAAAATATTCAGAACATATTATTTTTTATCAATTTTACTTTACTTAATTTTTTTTCGTATTTGATGGCTTGAGGTTGGAGAAAGAATAAAAAATCAATTAGCTCACTAATTTGAAACGATTATGGTGGTGGGTGGTGGCAGATTCACCACCCACTTATATAGATCGATTTTTTAAATGAGTATAGATCGATTTTTGCTGACTACTCCGTGGTATACATTTGTTTCCAGAACCTTCTTATATCTAATCTGCGATGTATTACAGTTGAACCTTCCAAAATTTATCTTGCATCTAATCTGTGTTATCCTGTAGTTAAGTTAAGCTACTACGACTATCCCCCATACAGATGATGTTGGTCTTCTTAATTTAAACCGACTCCAAACCTCCACTCCTCCAGAACCTTCCAAAATATAAAAACCCACATAGGCCACCCATAACCAACCGACTGACATGTGGGCCCGACGACTCGTCAAGTCGTCCATCTCCCAACCCCCCGCTAGTTCGAGCCCCTGGTAGAACGTTCGAGAACCCCATCTCCCCTTATATATCTCCCCTCCCTTCTCTCCTTCCTTTCTCCAATCGAATCGCACGCAAACTTCCTCTCCTAAAGCCCTAACCCTAGCCGTCTCTATCCTCTCGCGTCGCGGGTCGTCGTCCTCCGGAAGCTTCCGGCCGCCGCGCCATGGCCTCGGAGACGGAGACGTTCGCCTTCCAGGCGGAGATCAACCAGCTGCTGTCGCTCATCATCAACACGTTCTACTCCAACAAGGAGATCTTCCTCCGCGAGCTCATCTCCAACTCCTCCGATGTAAGTTGCTCTCGGTGTCTCGGTTTACTACTGATTCAGATCTGTTTTGGTCGATTTAGAAGGCCTTTTTGGTCGGATTGGTAGATCGGTTTTTTTTTTTTCACCCAATCTGGTTCGAGGTGACATGTATGTGTGTGGGTGTGAGGGGGTTTGCACTGCAGCACTGGTTACCGGTTACTGAGATGTCATCCCAACATAAATCTGCGATGTGGTGTGTTTCACTCCCCTGTTTTAAGATTTTGTTTCGATTCCGACATTAATTTCTCCGTGTATTAATCTGTGGATCATGCGCAGTTCTTAATTTTGTTAGTGTAATAATCTGTGGATCATGCGGTCATTAATTGTGTTAGTGTATTAATTTGTGGAGTCCTGAATTTTTTTTCTGATTAGAATCTTGTAAGCATAAGGGTACCAAGCATAGGCCGCATTATCTTTCATTGTTCTGTTAGTTAATATTGTAGCATTATTTGCGATTGCTCTGATAAGGTCGCATCTCAAAAATCTCGCATGCTTTGAGTGCTGATTTGAATGTTGTAAACATGTCCTGTAATCAAAGAGGGTTGTTATTTTGCTAGTTATCTTAGCATTATTTGCATTATTTGTCATTGTTCTGCTAGTTCGGTTATATTCTAAATTGATGGAGCTACCTTAATTCTTAAATCTTAAGTGGAGGGTTTGACCATATGAAACAAAACACCTAACCAATTCTTTACTTTGCTGATTCATTGTTAAAATTGCCCCTGTGAACTAAGGATGGGTCTGGTTCTCTATCCTGCCAAAAATGTGGTAAATCCCGAAATCTTTGGAGTTGCTAAATTTGGGTAGTGTAGAGATGTCCCATTTGGTGTCAAGATTGAGCTGTGAGAAAATAGATGGGGATAGCTGACCTTTTGGTATGGTATTTGACATTATTAAATTGTTGTTGGATAGTGAATTGGAATTGCTAGCAGCTTTCATACAAAACCGGCCACTTTATCTTATGCTTTTGTGTTCTGCAGGCGTTGGACAAGATCAGGTTCGAGAGCTTGACGGACAAGAGCAAGTTGGATGCTCAGCCAGAGCTGTTCATCCATATTGTTCCTGACAAGGCCTCCAACACACTCTCGATCATTGACAGTGGTATTGGTATGACCAAGTCGGATCTTGTGAACAACCTGGGTACCATTGCCAGGTCAGGGACTAAGGAGTTCATGGAGGCACTGGCTGCTGGTGCTGATGTGTCCATGATTGGTCAGTTCGGTGTTGGATTCTACTCTGCCTACCTTGTTGCTGAGAGAGTGGTTGTGACCACCAAGCACAACGATGACGAGCAGTATGTGTGGGAGTCTCAGGCTGGTGGGTCCTTTACTGTCACACGTGACACATCTGGGGAGCAGCTTGGGAGGGGTACTAAGATCACCCTCTACCTCAAGGATGATCAGGTAGTGACAATTTCATCAATTTCTTGTTAGTGTTGCTTGTATTGTTGAATGTCTTTATATTTTCTGAATGTGGCTAGCTATTGATCAGGTACTGACAATTTCATCAATTTCTTTATAGTTTCTGAATTCTGTGCTCATAGGATTATTACGAATAATATTGGTACTTGCTTTTAGAATGTGATGGTGTGCCACAAGTTTTCCCATAGGCATGCTGGTCTGGTGCTTAATTTGTATGTAGGAGCATTTGGTGAATTGATTAATCAGAATGAACATTTTTACTTCTATGTAGTAGTTTTCAGATTGGCATTCATACACTGTTTTAACATTGTGATAGTCTAGATAGATGCCTCAACATTTTGAACTGTTGCTGTGAAAAAATATGTTAGTATGTTTCTTCCTTGTAGCATGTTATAAGTTTGCACATTTACTTAGGTTCTATAAGTGCCTTACGGGCTTATTGTTGAGCTCATAAACTGATGATGTGTACGCAATTTTTTCTCAGGTCTGGTTTTGCGTCAGTTTGATTGCGCGTTGTCATTTGTTTAATACTATAAATTATCATTAGTAACAAGTACTACTGTACTACTGTTGTGAATTTTTATGGATCACCTGAACTATTTGGGTCTAATCAGTTGAACAATGAAATGTGCTATAAAGTGTCCTGGCTCTAATGTGTTCATTTGTTATTGACAACTTGCTCATGTTTCCTGCAGTTGGAATACCTTGAAGAGCGCCGCCTCAAGGACCTAATCAAGAAGCACTCTGAGTTTATCAGCTACCCTATCTCTCTATGGACTGAGAAGACTACCGAGAAAGAAATTTCTGATGATGAAGATGAGGAAGAGAAGAAGGATGCTGAGGAGGGCAAGGTTGAGGATGTTGATGAAGAGAAGGAAGAAAAGGAGAAGAAAAAGAAGAAGATCAAGGAGGTTTCTCATGAGTGGTCCTTGGTCAACAAACAGAAGCCTATCTGGATGAGGAAGCCTGAGGAGATCACTAAGGAGGAGTATGCTGCTTTCTACAAGTCCCTGACAAATGACTGGGAGGAGCATCTTGCTGTCAAGCACTTCTCTGTGGAGGGTCAGCTGGAGTTCAAAGCTGTTCTCTTTGTTCCCAAGAGGGCACCCTTCGACCTCTTTGATACGAGGAAGAAGCTCAACAACATCAAGCTCTACGTCCGTCGTGTCTTCATCATGGACAACTGTGAGGAGCTGATCCCTGAGTGGCTGAGCTTTGTCAAGGGCATTGTTGACTCCGAGGATCTTCCCCTCAACATCTCCCGTGAGATGCTGCAGCAGAACAAGATTCTCAAAGTCATCCGGAAGAACCTTGTGAAGAAGTGTGTTGAGCTCTTCTTCGAGATCGCTGAGAACAAGGAGGACTACAACAAGTTCTATGAAGCCTTCTCCAAGAACCTCAAGCTCGGTATCCATGAGGACTCCACCAACAGAAACAAGATTGCTGAGCTCCTGAGGTACCACTCCACCAAGAGTGGCGATGAGCTGACCAGCCTCAAGGATTACGTGACCAGGATGAAGGAGGGCCAGAACGACATTTATTACATCACCGGCGAGAGCAAGAAGGCCGTGGAGAACTCCCCGTTCTTGGAGAAGCTCAAGAAGAAGGGTTACGAGGTCCTGTACATGGTTGATGCCATTGATGAGTATGCTGTTGGCCAGCTCAAGGAGTTTGAGGGCAAGAAGCTCGTCTCTGCCACCAAGGAGGGCCTGAAGCTTGATGAGAGCGAGGACGAGAAGAAGCGGAAAGAGGAGCTCAAGGAGAAGTTCGAGGGGCTCTGCAAGGTCATCAAGGAGGTACTCGGAGACAAGGTCGAGAAGGTGGTGGTCTCCGACCGTGTGGTGGACTCCCCGTGCTGCCTCGTCACCGGCGAGTACGGCTGGACGGCCAACATGGAGAGGATCATGAAGGCCCAGGCGCTGAGGGACTCGAGCATGGCGGGGTATATGTCGAGCAAGAAGACGATGGAGATCAACCCGGAGAACGCCATCATGGAGGAGCTTCGCAAGCGCGCCGACGCCGACAAGAACGACAAGTCCGTCAAGGACCTCGTCATGCTCCTCTTCGAGACGGCACTCCTCACCTCCGGCTTCAGCCTCGACGACCCTAACACCTTCGGCAACAGGATCCACCGCATGCTCAAGCTCGGCCTGAGCATCGACGAGGACGAGACGGCGGAGGCTGACACCGACATGCCGCCGCTCGAGGACGACGCCGGCGAGAGCAAGATGGAGGAGGTCGACTAAGCGCGTTTCTTTATTTTTTGTTCTCTCTCTCAAATCCTTCGCAGCGAAAGTACACCATGGAGCATTGGAGCTAGCTTATCTGTTTACTTTTTAAACCTCCCGTTGTTGGTCGGTTTATTTTGTGCGATTTGCTTTACCTTTTATACCTAGCCTGCAATGCATGGGGCTAGTATGTGTGCTATGGGTTCTCGAACTGCGTATGTTATGAGTATTATATTAGTGTCCTCATGAGTTGTCTATTTCTTCCTCTGCTAGTTAGTTGTGTATCAATTAATCTTGCAAATATTCTTCTGCCTCAATTTCACCTTTCGAGCACCAGCTTTGCAATTTACAGTTACAAAAACATATGATTGCATAGTGTGTGAATGGGAGGTCTTGTCACGTTGACCGAATTGATCAACATTAACGGGAGGAGTGCATTGCAGCGAATGCCTTGCTCTGGTGCTGTGCTTAGTAATTTATACTGGTTTGCTTGCACTGGTGTTTGTTGGCGATTGGCCGTTCGCATCCAATCCCTAACTATAAAAAATAAATATTTCTTCTTCAGCAAACAATAATAATCAATTAATTCTTCAGAGCAGCTCACTCAGGAATAGTAGGTACCTGACATGAATTTTAAGTTTTCGCTTGTAAAGACCGATCCTGTGATGAAGCATAACGAGCAGTATTTTGCTATCAGGGACTTTTGATCTAATCCCATGCCCAATAGCCTGTAAGCATTAAGCAATGTATCCACTAGGCCACCACTTCCCTTGCTGAAAAGTGTAAACCCAATATCAGGTGTTTAGGCTCCTGCAAAAAACTAAACCCTATTGTGTCCATTTTCTAATGCCAGACCTCTGCACAACTTCCCTCGCCTCCAGAGCATCAACCCATTTGCCAGCAGCAGCATAGATGTCAGAAATCAAAACATGGCAACCAAACTGCTGGGGGTTGAGGGCTTGAGGCCAAGGAACTCACTCTGGACTCTTTCAGCCACATCAAATCTCTTGTGCATTCGACAGGCACCTAGTAGAGCGCCTAAAACCATGACATCAGGTGCCATCGGCATGCTCCGGATGAGCTCCTCTGCCTCTTCAAGAAGCCCTGCTCGACCTAGCATGTCAACCATGCAACCATAGTGCTTCAACTCTGGCTGCACTCCGCAGGTAGACGCCATGCTCTGGAAGCACCGTCGACCTTCATCCACCAGCCCACCATGGGCACAAGCTGTGAGCACACCAACAAACGTTATGTCGTTCGGCTTTTCACCCGTTCTCTTCATTTGTTCGAATGCGTCTACGGAATCCCGAGCATTGCTGTTCACTGCCAATCCGGTGATGAGCGCGTTCCAAGCCGAGACGTTTTTTCGGTCCAGGGAGTGGAAAATTTTGACAGCAATGTCTGTTCTCCCGCACTTGGCATACATGTCAATAAGAGCAGCACCAAGGTTGTACTCATTGTTGAGCACCATTTTGTGCTTGTCGATGAAGGCATGGACCCATCTTCCTTCTTCCAGTGCTGTTAAATTAGCACATGCTGAAAGCACAATCACCATGGTCACCTCATTAGGCTGCACATTGCTCTCGGTCTGCATTGCACGGAACAGCTCAAGGGTTTCCTCATAGCGTCCAGCCTGAGCATACCCTGAAATCATGCATGTCCAGGAAACCACATCTTTCTCTGGCATGACATTGAACAGATCCCTCGCACCATCCATATCGCCGTTCACTGCATATCCCCGGACCATTGCATTCCATGACACCAGATTCCTGACCGGCATCTCATCAAACATCTTCCTCGCTAGCGGCAGCAGCCCATGACGCGCGAATCCTGTCACCATGGAGTTCCAAGTCACAACATTCCTTCCAATAGCTGGCATCCGATCGAACATCTCCCTTGCCACATCCAGCTCCCCGGCCCCGGCATAGCCCCCCACCATGGTGCTCCAGGACACCCCATTCCTTCGAGGCATTTCGTCGAACACCCCCTTGGCACTCTCCATCTCCCCGCACTTCACGTAGCCACCGATCACCGTGTTCCACGAGACCACGTCCGCCACACCGGCGCATGACCCGAACACCTCACGCATCGACGCCGTGTCCCGAAGCGCGGCGTACATCGCGAGGAGCGCGTTGACGACGAAGACATCCGCCAAGAACCCGCGCCGGACGGCCTGCGTGTGCACCTGCGCGCCCGTGCGCGGGAAGGCCGGGAGCTTACCCGCCGAACCGAGGAGGGGCGGCAAGGTGAACCTATCAGGGAGGAGCCCGCACCGGAGGAGGGAAGAGAAGGCGGCGAAGGAGAGGCGCGGGGACGCGGAGGAGGCGGAGGCGCGGATGAGGATGTTGTGGAGGATGGTGGCGGAGGAGGAGGGGAAGAGCGGGAAGTAGACGCCGCACAGGGCGGCGGCGAGGCGAGGGTGGGAAGGGAGGAGCGGGACGATGCGGCGGAGGTGGGCGGGGCGGCGGCGGAGGTCGCCGGAGACGACGAGGCGGCCGAGGAGGAGCGGGAGGAGGCGAGGCGGCGGTGCCATTTTTCTTTTTCTTCTCGCCGCGTGGAGGGTAGAAGGCTTATTCGAATATTTGAAAGCTTGTGATTAACTTGGGCCGTTGGATGGGCATCGGATGGCTGAGATCAGATATAGCTAGAGGGAAAAAAAAACGTTTATCACTAGCTATTGGTTTTTCTAAGCTACTGCTCTCTCCTCTGGCTGTCACTCACTGTACGAGAGGAAAATTCTACACATTTTATGTGCAGAATTTTCATTAGTACGGATATGGAGTACTCCCTGCTTTCTACTTATATTGAGTTTATTCTAAACCAAACCTCTTTAAATTTGATCAAATTTATAAAAATAATATAGCAACATCTACACTACTAAACTAGTTTCATTAAATTGTCATTGAATATATATTTATAAGGTATTTTTTTGTTGGAAATGATGATACATTTTTCTATAAACTTGGTTAAATTTGAAGAGGTTTGACTCAGGACAAACCTAAAGTTGAGGAAGTGCATTGCAAGTCACAGCACTATTGAGGAAAAAACCATTAACACAATGCATATATCTAAGTAAACTGCAGCTGATCTGGAAGATGAGGTATTCAGGAGGGATGTATATCAGTGTATGATAGAAAGCAAAGAATCTGAATGCTTTGCACTAGAGATTCATGTCATTTTGTCTACTTATCAAATTTAACAGCGAATGCAATCCACCTGACTTCGGATCAGAAAGCAAAACAAAAAAGAACATTTTATTTACTATGTTAGCTAGATGTTCATAAACCATGCCCCAATTTCTATGTTCAACTATCCTTGTTCTCAGCTGCCAATCTTCAAAGCTTGATTGCCTTTGATTTTTACATTTGCCACGCTAGCCAGTGCGCTCAGAGGCTCTGAATCCACCATAGTTGATTTCTTGACAGGATCAACAAGGTCAAGCCTCTTCTGCAACTTCCTCCTTTTGTATGTGAAAGGGTACTTATGACCTTCTTCAACCTCTGTAACTGATTGAATGGCAGGAGTCTTCAGCTTCAATCCTTCTGGGTATCTACCAATTGTTTTGGACTGCTCGAATAGGTGTTTGTAAGGACCAGGGGTGTCTGTACCAAGGGTCAACACCTGAGAAATACTTTCAGCAGTTTTCAGATCATGCATTATGTATCCATTTGCTTGATGACAATCAGTAATTCTTGTAAATGGATCAGGAGAACTTTCAGGAATTACGGCATTTTGTTGACCAAAGTTCTTCAAAAGGTTCTTCTCGTGGGGGGTTTCTGTAGTACCAAATGCTTCATTGCAATATTTCGGACTATGTTTAGTTGTTGACTGATGGAAGGAATTCGGCATTCGAGAATAGTGACCTCTTTTAAGCTCCTCTGGAACCATAATTTGGACTCCAAACGGTCTTTCAACCAAGTGAGGGTAAGTATCAAGTGTGCCTTCTCTTTGGTAGGGACGCACGTGTAGATTACCTGAAGTACTCTTGCTTGTGTTTATGTGGTAGTAATAAGCTGAGTTCATCGCAAAACCATGAACATCCAGTGCAGAAGCGCAAGGTAAGCTGGAGACCTGTATTCCCAGTTGGTCGGCTAGCATTGGTTCTGGTGTACGATGCATTCCTTCATTGTGATCAATGAGGGAAGCACAATCGGTCTTTATTTTCAGCACACCTTTGGGCAGTCTAATACATGTCGTAAGCTCACCGGGAACATGAAAGACAGGACTCTTCAATGAACTCGTTTCCATTGATTTGTCTCTGCAGACTATTCCCTTGCGCTTGGCTGAACAATGAGTGGTTACTGTCCCATCCATACGTTTGGCTCGCTTCAAAGGTGGAAGGGTTGCATCTTTAACCTCATTGGTAATTGATAGACTTCTATTGAAAGGAGAACTGTTTATGTCAACACCTGTGAGGGGATCTTCATGTCTTCTGTCATTCCAACTGTTAACCTTACCCTGAAGATCAGTACTCACCCCACACCGTGATGCAAACTTCAAAATCATGCCATCATGATATGACTTCAGAAAATGGTAATATTTTCGCCTTTCAAAGATCATCAGTAATTCTCTAGCCTGGGAAACTTCTGGAGAATAAAACCCACCATTCAATCTGTGGAAGAAGCTCTTCATTGGACTCCCAAAGAACAGATCACTGCCACTAAACAGCTCCTTCATTGTTAAAAAGAAATCATGTTGGTCCATGTCTGGGAGATGGGCTGCTAGACGGAATCTATCATCTTCTGTTAGACATAAGTTCCATGTCTCCAAAGAAAGAATATCACTCAATTCAGGCAAATCATAAAGCCCATAAGGGACACTACAGATCTGATCTCCAGATTTTGCAAGCTCACAATTGACCTCTGCATGTTCATAGTCATCAGATTCATGAATAGGGAAGCTCTGAAGCAGCATTTTCTCCTCTTGCGTGATGTCCTCGTATCCACAGCTGTAAGCTCGCTCTTCTGTAGGCACACAACTTGCTAGCTTCACAATGCCCATTGATCAAATGAAGAGGTGCAATGGTCCAATCGGTATCAGAGATAATCATAGAGGCGACAGTCAACAGTGTGTCCAGCACAATACCATACTATCCGACGGGAGATCCCTGTGAAGAAAAAGAAAAAGGAAAATAAGGAATATCAGCATCACAATTCATCAATAATTCAATTTGAAGACCATATTTCATGGCCTCGCACACCAAGTAGGCTGGAAGAAAATACATTGTGGAACCAAGCCTAAATTTCATTGCTGGCATGCTATACTATTCCTGAAAATAGCATGCTATACTGGCTTTATTTGTTTAAAATTTGGGTGTCATCTCAATCTCCACTTGATTAAAATAGCAGCGGAGAGATATACTGGTTGTTGGTAAACACTATCTATGTTATAACTTATAACTGGGAGGCAGCATTGTCATGTCTAGTAACCAAACTGATTACACAGAAATCACAAATGGTTCCGCTTGCAAATAGCACCACCATATAGGCAGATAGACATCATGTATGAGACACAAAGCTAAAAATGCTAGGCATTCTGAAAGCAAGGGTTTTTCAACAGTAAACACACCGCAAATTTTTTCAACAATTCTCACGATCACGGATCACCACCGCAAACTCGCCCATTTCTTACCCAGGAAAGCAGAGATGCCACGAGAATCACACACCTATTCGCTCCAGTTTCACGCCAAACCAAACCAAAGAAAATCTCAAAAAAACCCCTATACGAACCCCACACCATCCCCATCCTAGAACCTGATCACACATCCACCCCAAAACCAAATCGGGGACACATCACCGATTCACCAAACGGCAGCCGCGCCCGCACCACACGCATCGGAGGCCCGGAGCCAAAGCACAAAAGGTAAGCCACGGGTACCACTACCACCACCACATAGATTGATTTTTACCCAACCAATCCCTTACCCACCGATCGATAGAATCGTCCCACGGCGCGGAATTCAAGCGGGGGAGGAAGGAAAGAAAGGGGATCACTAACCGGCGAGGCGGGCGGCGGCGGCGGCGGATCGGCGGCGAGGAGGAGGAGGAGGTGGGGAAAGGCGAGGAGAGGAAGGGAAGGGGAGGAATTTGTCGGGGGGGAAACGCACCGACGCGTGCGTGCGTGCGTGCGTGGTGGTGTTGCGGCTACTGTGCCGCCGCGCTGTTGCTTCGCTTCCATTTTGGCTGCTGCGAAATGCGAGGTCTTTCTTGCCATCTCAAGCAGCGGAGAACACGCGGGCGACACGAGCAGAAAAAAAAAAGCGCCTCTTTTGTTTCAGTCCTCACCGTCTTTTTTTTTTCTTGTCAAAGTTACGGCCTTTTTGTTTCCTACTCTTCTCTCTCTTCTTCCTATAGAACAATTTGTTATGAATCCACGTATCGTAGGTACTCATGAGACCTCGAATATTATAAACTATAAGTTACGAATAGTTAAATATCATAAACAGTTTCTTTCACACTTTTATTTTTCACGTGCACGCTTTCCGAATAGTTAAACGATATATTTTTTTCCTGAAAAATTACTTAAAAATATATTAACTTATTTATTAAATATTTTTAGCTAATATTTAATTAATCATGTGTTTTTAGTACTAATATCGTTAGCACACGATTTGCATGGCGGGAAGCCGGGAACTCATTTTCATGAGAAATGCATATCTTTCATTTTTCTTAGCCATTTCCACGATCCGGTGTGTTTGCGATTGTTTTAGTACAGCAAGAGTAACCTTTGTTCCATAACGATATAATATTGGATTATGGAAGGCAAAATCGAGTTGCTCTAAGAGCTAATTGAACTATTGAAGCAATCCAAGATAATTTTTTAGCAAATCAAAGTCATCTAGGAAGGAAATCAAGATAATTTTAATGCAAATCAGGAGTCATTTCAAGAGCAAATTAATATTGGAACAGAGTGTTATTTCTCAAAGAAAAACTAAACGCGGAAAGAAGCACTACTAATTCAAATAACCTCTTACTCCTTTGTTAGAGAGTGGTTTTACATTCTTCCTTCTATCCTGCTATCAATGACCACATGTGTTCCCCAATTCACACATTTCCTCCCCTTCTTTTGTTGCTTGTCCAGGCCTCAAGGCATAATCAATGTCATAAAGTCAGTGGACACATCTTTTTCAGCATGGTGCTTGACATTGGCATTGGCATTGGCCTTATTAGGAGACTAGCAAGAGAGGGATGAACATGTAGCAAATGGTGCAAATGCATGTTGAGCATTGATTGGGGTGGATAAAAAGGCAAACATAAACATTATCATAAGACAGTTTTTATTAAAATACCATTATAAAAATATGGACCATTAGATCAGTTTCACCATAGATTGGACCATGAATGGTCAAATATGAAAGGAAGGTCCACATACGCACTGGGCTGAATGGGCTTAATGCCCAAATGGACAAGAGTAATTCGTGGTTGGTTGCAATCATGGGGAATGAATGGGATCAATGCTGTGCAAGAAAGGGTTGAAAAGACTTTGAATGTCAATATTTTTTGAAATATTTACTCACATTTCCTCCATTTCAAAATGTAATTATTCAAATTCATTGTAAAAAATGCTTATATTCTAAAACATAGGCACTATATTGAATACACAAAAGTCGAACATATTGATTTGACTCGAAACTTACTTTCACACTATTCCGTATCATAATGTATTGGCAAGCTTCAACAAAAATTATGTTTTAAATACCGTGCCAACATCTAAAAGTGAAAGGACATTCTTATAACCAAAGAGAATCACTTTATTTTCACATGCTATTATTTACTCAATATTTACTTGTACTTCCTTCTAAAATGTACTTATCCAAGCTAAAAATATTTATATTTTATAAATAGAGAAAGTAGATTGGATGAATGAAAGTCGTACATATTGATTTGATTTGAATACTTTCATACTAATATCATGATTTTGTCGAATCTTGCTAATACATTGTGATACGAGATGCTGACAAAAATTATGTTTTAAATACCATGCCAATATCTAAAATTGATTCGACATCTTCATAACCAGAGAGAAGCACTTTATTTTCAAAACTTGTTATTTGAATATCATTGAAAATTCAGAACTGTATAAACAACCAAACACTCCATGGTCGAGCTGCAGGCATCAGTACCCATATAAACACAACTTAAGATTGAAGCATAGTTGATCCCACCCATACCCAAACCAAATAAAAAATGGATTCGCACAATCTGACACAACCCACTCTTGCACCGATCGTATACTAATAAGGAGTTCAACCATGAACCACTCAACAAAATGGCTAGCAAATATGTAGTGGGCTGAATGGGCTAAAGCACAAATGGACTAGCGTACAGGAGTGATTTGTGGTTGGTTGCAAGCATGGAGAATGAAGATTTATTTTTTTATTTTTAATTTTGTCGATTAAAAGATTTAAAAAATAATTTTCTATTTTGAAAATTTACAAAACTAGTCGTATACCGCTCTCTGGGAGGGCGATATTTAAAAATCACCCTCCCAGAGAGCGAGTTTTCCTATGTGGCACACGGCCGTTGGCCGACACCTAACGGTCGACCAACGGGGAGTCA
Source organism: Oryza punctata (assembly GCA_000573905.2). NCBI lineage: Eukaryota > Viridiplantae > Streptophyta > Magnoliopsida > Poales > Poaceae > Oryza > Oryza punctata. The sequence continues at coordinate 27,136,995 of CM002495.2, read as the reverse complement.
CCTTTTGCAGGCGGCCCCCTGTCGCCTTTGCAGAGGGTGATTTTTTGCTGTGCGGGGGGCCGCCTACAAAAGGGCAGTGAGACGCCTTGGTCGTTTTGCAGGCGGCCCCCTTGCCGCCCTCTGAGAGGGTATTTTGTACTGTGCGGAGGGGCCACCAGCAAAAAAGCAGTAAGACGGACTGGTATTTTGCAGGCGGCCCCTTGCCGCTCTCTTGGAGGGCGTCTTTGTACTGTGCAGAGGGGCCGCCTGCAAAAGAGCGGCCTGGTATTTTGTAGGCGACCCCCTTGTCGATTTGCTGACTCAATCGTAGGTAAATACATTATACCGTATTGTGTTTGTAAATTTTGTAGCGTTTTAGTTCTAGAACCATATATTTTAGTAGATCTGGAGCACATAATATATTTGTATAATTTAAGAACAAGGGAATACGACTTAGAGCATTTTGGACTTAGGGCATAATGGAAATTTGAGAATATATTTTAGTTAGATGGTAGATCTGGAGCGCACACCCTATTTGTTGAATTTGAGACCAAGGACAGACAACACATTTCTAGAAACTGTACCTTATGACGTAGTACATATACATAAATATGAACTTAGTCAACCTTTTTTTACCAGGCACAATATGAAGTAAGGTCATATTTCAGTTAGTTCACGGTCAAAGCAATCTTAGATTTGATCCATATTGTGTTGATCTGTCAGATTTTAGAATGACATCGAAGGGCATTGATAGGCCTGCCGAGAGAACATTTCAATCAATTTATAGTTGGTTGATGCGAGGATTTAGAATAGACCCAGAAGTGAACACATTGTTAGGTTAGTATCTGTTGTAGTGAGTCGTGCAACGGAAGGTTATTTTTGGAAACTAATACCGATGGATAACACTGATGGTTGGAGAAGGTATGTCGAGATGGCTTTGAACGGTCATAGCCCCTTGTTATATTTGTGTCGGTGCATGAAAAGGATATAAATGTTGCAATGGAAACCGAGGATGTTGAGGGTTCTAGTCATGTGGAGAATGAGGAAAATCAAACAAGGGTCGTGCAAGCCATGAGCGTGGCAGATGAGGGGGGGAGAGTCGGAATAATCGTTGATGAAATGGAGATGGAAGATTCGGATTACGAACAAGCGGAGAACGATGCAGCATCCGATGAGGAAGGTGATGTAATGTCCACTGATTGGACAAATGAGGATTTCTCGAGACTTGTTATCTCAGAAGGGCATCATGAACCTTAGGAATATAAGACGAACAAGATAATTCAGGGCGCTAGGTATGCTCATAAGGAGGATATGAAGGAGGCGGTCAAGCATTGGGCGGTCTCATTGCAGAGAGAGTTTAGGGTGGTCAAGTCAACCAATTATGTGTACGAAGTGAGGTGCGTGAAGGAAGATTGTCCATGGCATGTTCATACATATAAGGGTAAATGGAATGATTATTGGAAAGTTAGCATTGTGACCGAGTACTAGTGCCACTTACAAGGGGTGAAGAAGTATCATCGCAACATCACTTTAGCTTTTATTACAAGTGAGATGTATAGCAGTGTTGTTTGCAACAATGGGTTTGAACCACGATCAATTATTAGTCACATTGAAGAAAAATTCAAGTACACCATAAGCTATACCAAGGCCTAGAGGGCGAAACAAAAGATTTTAGAGATGAGGTAGAAATGTAGATATTGTTGAAACTTACTACTTCGAATGTAAATATTTTTTAGGTGAACACAAGTATCAAAAAAAAAAGGTAGAAATGATTGGATAAATGCCATAATTGATAATTGATTGATAAGAGGAGATACGTGAAGAAATTAATGAATAATGGTTGTAATTAGTTGAGAGGAAGGGTAAGTGAAGAAGTTGCTTCATTTTGAAACAAGATTGACTGTTACGAAGTTAGTAATACACAGTAATACAAATTGGCGACGAAAATATTTTCACGGTATTAAAAGGTTTTTTTTTTTTTTTTGACCGGAGAGAGTATCCTTGATTTCAGCAAGTAATTATTGCCTTATTTGAAACAGTTTGAAGCTTGTGGTTGAGACTTGAGACCGTGAAATTCAGAACCGTATAAACGGCCAAACACTCCATGATTGAGCTGTAAACATCACTGAACCTGAACACACAAACACAGCTGATCGGTAAAGCAAATTAAATCTGGTTTGCCGCTCAAGGCTCTGCTCGATGTGAGCGGGGAGTGGTTGAGTTAATTCTTGTCGCCATCAGCTAAAATTCAGCAAGCCAGCGATCTTGGCGGTGGTGACGACTGGCCGGCAAGTTCGTCATCTCATTAACTACAGACAGGTGAGTTCGGTACGTCTGGTGGCCTGTGATGAACACTCCGCTACAAAAAAAATAAGTAGTTAGACTATAAGCTATTGTTTATTAACGATCGAAAAACAATCTTGTAGGTATAATTTTTATATATGTTTTTAGCAACTTAAAAACTTTGAAGCCGTTATATTACTAATAACTACAAGTAAGATTTTTATGTACGTGTTTTTAGCAGCTTATTAGTTAACGTATGAAAGAGAAAACAATAAAATTAGCTCTAAAATTAAGTTTTGAAATTTAATTTTTGTTACGGTTGGTAAGCTGAAGATGAAATGACGGTGGTGTGAAGTCTCCTTTTTCACTGCAATTCTGGCTTGGAAATGCAGCAATCTGTGGCCATGATAAGCTTGTTCTTGGCTGGTCCTGAAGTGTCCACATCTTCTCTAGTGTGCAGGGAACAGGGAAGTAAGCAAGTTTGGGTGGTTGATCTGTGCCTGATTAAAGTTAAGTACGCATGTGCTGAATCTCTGGGATTAGGAGGAGCAGAGTTTCAGGATGGACAAAAAAAAAAATCAGATTCAGAAAAAAAGCCGCCATTAAGTTGTTGGATTAATTACTCAGTACAGTATTTAATAACCGACCGGTTACAGACGGGAAGCACCAGAACCCTGAACACAAGGGAAGCAAAGATGTAAAACTATACACCCCAGGCAGCAATGACCTGCCATGGACGCAACCATGCAATGCTGATATATGGACTATATGCCATTACTGCTCAAGGTGTGGTGAGCCTAATTGTTAGGCCATCTGCTGTGATGGATGATAGTGAGTTTATGACAATTATTCGAAGGCATTACGAATAAATTGAACGTTACAAAGTAAAAAAACTATACTAAAAAGTATTATGTAAGAAATGACGATGAAAAAATATATCGGAGAAAATCGTATCGTCTAAGAGTTCGTAAAACGTGCATGGGATAATTCATAATCCATCGGCCATACCGAACTTGCTCTTAATTGTACCCCAATGCCATCAATCCCTGATTGTAGGGGACCTCCTGAACAGATTAATTTGGCCAACATTCATGTGCAAAGATGAGATGGGAAGAGGCCGGTGAGAAATGGACGCCGGCAAGGACAATCTGGGACAGCACTGCATCCAATCCATGCAGCTACCTCACCATGATTATGCTCCTTGGAGATCATGTTTTTGCCTGTAGCATACATAGCTCATGTTCTTTCTTTTTTCTTTTATTTTCATGCAACTTGCTGCCACATGTGTGTGGCCTCAATACCTCATCTACTAGCTCAGGTAGATCTGCAGGGAGAGAGAGAGAGTGATGGAAAGTTCCATGCTGGAAACCTTGTCATAAGTCTGAACACTGTACAACAGTAGTCGCAAAATATGATTTGTTTGGAACGCGGGAATTTCATGGCAATTTTATGGAGGTAAATGTATTTCTATATGTTTTGATTTGAAATTATCGTTGCTCCAATTTTCAAATGGAGCCAAAAATGTTTGATGGAGATAATTGAGTGTAACTTTGTGAGTTGGATCTCAACTAGAAGGAAGATCCATATTACTTGAAATGTCTCCAGTAGAAACTGTGATTTTTCATTTGAATTGTGAAGTTGCGAGATCAGAAAAATGTTTATTAAGGATGAGAGGATCTTCTTGGCCAACCACAAGATTTCAACTTTGTTGTTACTATCGTCGTTATTGGCATCTAACGTACTAATATTTTGAGTGTTCTAGTCAACTCAAATCACCACCACTTATTCTAAGTTTGACAGTCTCAAGTCTGAAAGCTTGTATGAACGTTGGACGTGCCCACAGATTCATCACTTGCTTTTCTGACTAAAATAGCTCAGTTTACTATTGACTTGGTTTCAGTTTCAGACTTCCAGGAGCCAAATGAATAAATAGATAAATAAAACTAAAAAGAAAGAAAGAAAAAAACAAAGAAGAATAAAGAAAATACTCATGGACACATATGACTGTTGCTATCAAGAGAAGTGTAGCCATCCTGTCATCACTGTCCATGTAATCAAGATTAGACAACACTAGGGTGGTGTTTATCAACTCAGTAAACAATCCTTAAGATGAGCAATGTGAGTAATCTTGTCTGTACCTGAGCTAATGAGGACAAAGAACAACATATAAGTTAAATCACCTTTTTTGACAAAAAGGCTATGCCAGAAGAGGACACTGTATGTGCATAGTGGGAAAAAAAAACACAATCTAGAATCCAAGAAAAGATAAACCAAAAGGTCTCTCTCCCTTGCTGAAAAGAAGTTTGAAAAGTGGATTAGATTGAAGGGATGATAGTTCTAGTGGTTGTTCAATATAAAACTTGATTTTTTTTGTTTTAAAAGAAATGAAACTTGATCAATATAGATAAATAGTTTCTGGATGACACTTCACTTTATTTTTACAAAAAATGAGCCCAAACTGTGCTGGATATACGCCGTTGCTTAGTATCCACTAAAAAGACTTCAGCCTAAAAAAACATATATTCATGTGGCCTGTTGGGTTAGTATTGTCAACTGGATCTGATTACTAAACAATATTTATTCCAGTTTTAAGATTCTTTGGCACTTGCAGATACAAAAGAGAGACAATTTTGTACTGTTGTACCAATCAATGTGCTAACAAGACATATCCACATGCATCTTGTGCCCTCATCTCACTCTTTATTCATGTTGTGTCAATATTGGTATTTAGAGCCATGGTGCCACTCAATTAAAGTTTATAAATTAAAGCACAAAACAAAAAAGGAATTTTTCGAAACTACTAATTAGAAACATACAAATCTTACTCATTTATCCCAATCCCTTAGAATACGGAAATATATATTTTTTGATTCTTGGATTAATCATCATTTATCTCAATAATATATGCAATGGTCAGGATATTCTTTCCATTATAAAAATAAAATCGCATAATACACTTTCTTTTTTGACCTCGAGTAATTTCCCCCATCATAGGATTCCATTATCCAAAAGAAGAAACAACATGATAGCAAGCAATTAGACTAACACCCAACCAAACCCCACTTTGGCACTTTATAAAAAACTAAAAAAAATATTTTTAACTCACTCAAATAATATTCAAACTCAACAAGATTCTTCGGAGGTAACTTTATCTAAACAAACTTCTCTTGCGATTAATTTGAATATCCCTGCAGGTACTCGTTGTTACGTTGATGCATCCTGGAAAAACAATATTTCAGGCTTTGGAATTTTCATACATGATCCTAAACTGCATGCAGCCACTCTTATAAAAGCTCACTCAAATAATTTTCTTTCTCCTCTTGTTGCTGAACTTGCAGCATTAACTTTTGCTTTCAAAAATTGCATGGCTCTACAATTAGAAAATGTGGTTTTCTTAACTGACAACAAAACTTTAGCTTTAACTTTGCAGCAACAAGACTTCCTTGTTCAGCCAGGACACTGGTCTTTTAAGACCATTACTTTTTGAATTACAAGCTTTATCTGTAGGTAGGCGAATTAAAATCAGATGGATTCCAAGGGAGGCTAACAAGCATGCTGATAGCTTAGCCCATAAAGCAAGATTTTCTCCTTCAAATGCCTACCCTGAACTTATCATAACAATACCTTGGACAACCTTTGTAATCTTCTTACAGGAGAAGTTACCATCTCTCATGTAATCTGTTTCTAAACTTTACTTTCAGTAAAGCTCTTGAGTTCTCAAAAAAATATTTTTCTTTCAACCCCAAATCTCCAAGTTAACAAGACCAAACAAATCAGATGATACGGAACAAGTGAAGAGACCTCAAGTAGACAAGTAGTAGTAGTAGTCTAGTACTCTACAAGTCTACAAGACGAGGAAACATCAAAACACATCAAAACCCTATACAAAAGCCACGCTTTGCGCAGCGGTTGCCAACTCTGTGCTCCGCCGTGTCGCCGCCGCCGCCGCCGTCGCCGCCATGGGCTCCTGCCTCTCCTCCGACCTGCCACCCCACGCTGGCGCCGGCGCGTCGCCCGGGTGGCCGCAGCGGTGGCGGAGGAAGCGGGGGATGGAGCGGGGCGGGGCGGTTGCCGGGGGCGTCTTCTCCATCGGCGTCGGCAAGAAGCTCCACCACGGTGGCGGTGGCGGTGGAGGAGGCGGGGAGATGACAGAGGAGGAGCTCGCGAAGGTCGAGGGGAGGATGTGCGTCAACGGCGCGAGCGCGGCGGCGTGCCTGCACACGCAGCAGGGGCGGAAGGGCACCAACCAGGACGCCATGGTCGTTTGGGAGGTGAGCAAGGCTTAGTAACCGCCGCCACGGATGGCTTCTGAGTCCTGTTCATTGGTAGCGTCTTCGCGTGTTGGTTCTGAAATCGCCGCCTTTTTCCTCGCCGTGTTGCTCGGTTCAGAACATATGCTTGCGTTTACTCAATCTCTCCAAAGTCTTCTTTGAACTTCTTTTCACGGTATTGGCTTTGGATTAATGGAGGATTTGAATTCGGAGTGAGTGCATATTCGATTCGGATGGAGGAGCGTTTTAATGGAGTGCTTGATTCGAAATGTGGGATTTGACTTTATAAGAATAAACTTCTTCTATTTTTCTAGTTTGTTCTTCGAAACAGTTCAGACAAATTCGGATTTGTAGCTAAATGGGGATAAGTGAGTTCGAGCATTTCTTGATTTGTTCCCAGTGGGAGCATCTTCTTGCTATGTTGGATGACTTAATTCGAAATGCGAATGATTCAGCTTTAGTTGAGATTTAATCTGAAAACGAGGAGTTTACTGGCTCTTTTTGTATGTGAAAATTGTGGGGAAAATCTCGCCTTTTCAGTATTATTGTAATGTTTCCTGATTAATTCTAAAAGAAAATCTGATAAATGAGACGGGTTAGTTGGAATATTAGAGTCCTCTGCTCGTGCTTGCGTTGATTCAAAACTTTCTGTATAGTCCAAGCGAGATCCTTTCCTGTGACCCTTGGCAAAAGCTTCTACCTTTCTTTGTATTCTTCTGTTAGTTTAAAGAACATTATGATTTGGCTGTTTCTTCAACTAGATGCTCTTGAGAGGTCAAGTGATTAGTTGGGTACTAGTACTCTAGTAATAGCTGGCTTGGTATTTAGCTTATATCCTAATCAACTAATCGACTCCCTTCATTTTCATGATATGAACGCAAATAGTATGTTGACTCCATCACACAATTGGTGGAGTTTAGCTAAAGGGAGTGGTGAAGTACAACCATGGATAATTTTCACTTTTGTTTTAGACCTACAATTAGGGACCTAGCTAAACCTATTGACATATATAGGAATATCTTGTGGGCATGTTTAAGGAAGTCAAAGAAGTAAAGGGAGCCACTTTATGAGATGCATGGTGATCATGCTCTTCAGAGGACAATAAAGAGAATTTATGTCTAAAGATTCTCAGTATAGTGCTATTGATTGCTAATATTCAAAGAAAATATGTAGTACTTCTTTATTGGAGTTAGGGAGTACTTCATTGACAAATATTTCCATCTGTTGGAATTGAGTGTTTCTTTTTTTCCTTTTGTCTTGGGATTTCTGTTTTTTACATTTTCTTGATTCCGCTCGGCTTTTCTTTTGAAATGAGAGTTATGCCAGAAATCACATTTCTATTCAACTTTCAACATGAATATGAAATACCCTTGTAGGGACTATACTCGATGTCTTGCTAATAGAACTTCTCTTAACATAGGATTATCCTTATTAATTACATATAGTCAGTTGCAACAGTTGCTAATGACATGGCATACAGATGGTCAGTTGCAACAATTGCTAATCACATGGCATAATGACCTGTGAGGGTTCCATCATGGGTGTCGGGTGTTAATTTGATACCTTTCCCTTGCCTAGCTACTGACTTTATCAATCTCATTTGTGCTATTTGAGGTCTGATTATCTGATTTCATCCTAGGTGCATTTCTCACATTGTTCACCCGACTACCTGTGTCTACCATTCTTTGTGTAGGGAATACTCCATTGTGAAAACACGAGCACACTGAATAAAATCCCACAAATACAGTTTGTTATAACTCATCTATACCATTCAGTTTAATTTCCTGAAAAGTAATGTGCAGTGTCCATTTACTTATAAACAAATTAATTACTGACACTATTAGCTTATCACATCACTGGTACTAGGAGAAGAGTCACTTGTAGTCTCGTAAATTGTATTACAAACAACTATCTGACCTTGCCCTTCCATTACTGCAGAATTTTAATACAAGCGATAGTGTCTTCTGTGGTGTGTTTGATGGTCATGGTCCGTATGGTCATTTTGTTGCCAAGAAGGTCAGAGATTCTCTTCCTGTCAAGATACGCACACTATGGAAAACCAGTGCCAACGAGGGCACTAGTCCCCACCAAAATGGAAGCATTTCTGGAAGTGTTAATTCAGAAGAGTCACCTGTTGTTGATGATGAATGGGGTGAATATGGTGATGACAGCGAGAAGCTTCCTGAGATGTTTCTTCCACTTAAGCAGTCTTATTTTAAGGCTTTCAAATTGATGGACAAGGAACTCAAAATGCACCCTACAGTTGATTGCTTTTGCAGTGGATCAACAGCAGTCACGTTAGTAAAACAGGTGATGGATGCTTCTAAACTTGTTCTAGTATTCATAGATAACTGTCTGGCATTTTGAAGAAACAAATAGTGGTAGATATTGAAATCGAACTGACAGATGAACTGGATATGGCTTATTTTCCAGGGATGGGATCTTGTAGTTGGGAACCTTGGGGACTCGAGAGCAATAATGGGGACACGAGATTCTGCCAATAATCTAACTGCTGTACAACTCACAGTTGATTTGAAGCCTAACCTTCCAAGTATGTTCATTTCTCACTTATCGTTTCAGTGGTACCCATGTTTTCAAAACTGAACTTTCTCCTTAACTGCACATAGGATTTTCTTCTTTTCCTCCTAGATGTGGTTTCAGACAAACTTATTAATGCACTACAATATAAGTATAGTTGTCTGGATTGGTCACTCTCTTTTGGTTAATCTCTAATCTTCATTTTTCTTATTGTTTTAGGGGAAGCTGCGAGGATCCAACAGTGTAGGGGAAGAGTTTTTGCTCTTCAAGATGAACCAGAAGTTGCTAGAGTATGGTTGCCAAATAATGACTCACCTGGACTGGCAATGGCAAGAGCTTTTGGAGACTTCTGCCTTAAAGATTATGGTTTAATATCTGTTCCGGAGATATCCTATCGACGTCTCACTGAAAAGGATGAGTTTATAATATTGGCCACTGATGGGGTATTCTTCTTATCATCTTACTTTCTTACTTAATACAGCATTGCAAGTTAGTAATTCCTCTTGTGAATAGAATGCATCATCTTGTCCAATCCCTGCTTAATCCATGGGGAATAGTTTGATTTAGCATACAAAGTCGTTACTGCCTTCAACTGCTTCAACTTGTAATATTGGTAAACTCAATGCGTGTAGGTTTGGGACGTTCTCTCAAACAAGGAGGCTGTTGACATAGTAGCCGCAGCTCCATCTCGTGCAACGGCTGCCAGGGCTCTTGTTGACTGTGCTGTCAGATCATGGAGATTGAAGTTCCCAACATCCAAGAGCGATGACTGTGCTGTTGTGTGCCTATTCTTAGACCATGCAAAGTCACCTGACTTGACTCAAGAGAGCGAAAGCGAGGAAGAAACTACAGAGGATGTTGCAATCCCAGACACCATTGCTAAGGTTGACCAAGACATTGCACAAGGAGGTGCACATATCCCAAGTGAAGAGCAAACCACCGAGCCAGCATTGCAGCACTCCTACACGCTAAGGGATGTCGACGAGATTGTACCGGTAGAGGAGCCTCGAGTCTCAAAGGAACCTGAAAGATGTGGATCTGCCCGCAGCCTTGCTGATTGTATATCCACAAACGAGGAGGAGGAATGGTCAGCACTCGAAGGCGTGACGCGGGTCAATTCCCTCTTGAACCTCCCCAGAATACTTTCAGGCGACAAGAGATCGACCAGCTGGAGGAAGCGGCGATGAACGATTCCCCCGCTTAAGTCAGGCTGAGAGCGCACGCAGAAGCGCATTTCAGTCGAAACTGGCAATTTCAGCCAGGAGTGTGCGAAATTCTTCGGTCTCTGGGATTTTATTGGAGCCGATTTTTAGGTTTCTTCACCCAGATTGTTTCATACCCTGTACACTCCAGATTGGTCTGTTCTTCTTTTTGTGTTCTTGTCAGGAGGTGTTTCATGCTTGGGCTTCTTTACTTGTTTTTTTTGTGTATAAGAAAGTTTTTGTTCTGTGAGAAGCCTTCTGTAAAATCATGTAATGCCTCTCCTCTCCCCTCTTGGTGGATGGATGTTCAGTTCACCTGCTGTTTCTGTGCTAGAACAAGAACTCAATTCTATATGTATTAGCTCATGAATTTTCAGCTGCAAGTGTAAAAGCTTCTTAATTTTGCACCATGTCTGCCTGCCAACTTGGTTGATCCTTTTTACAACCTTACATCTTTTCTTCAGAACCTTGTACTCTTTTGCATCACCCTTGAATTATGCACCTGTCAAACTCTCTGTAATTTTTTATCAAACCACTTCTGTTCAAACTGTGTCTTTTCATCAAAATTCTTCTCTTCAAACTGTCGTGTTTCCTCGCCATCTTTTCGATTGTTAAATTGCAATAGGATGTAGTGTGAAATAAACTTTATAATAATTGGATGTAGTTTTTATCGAAGCAAAGAATGGATTACCCGTTATAAAAGAAATTCAAATTTTCTTTTTTAAAAAATCAAATTATCTTTTGTGTGTGTGTATATGTATACATGTATACATGTATATATGTGTGTGTATATATATGGGCCAGCAAAATCGGCCCAAAAAGAACATTTCTAACAGGCCCAACACCAACCGACCAACCAAAATCTCCCGAATTTTTTTTATTAAAAGTTTTGCAAAAACAATTTTTTGTTTGAAAGTTTGACAAAAGTAGTCTCCCGCCGCCCTCTTGCAGGGTGATTATTAAAAATCGCCAAACCAAAGGGCGGTTATTGTGACGTGGCAGACTGCCGTTGGCTCTCTGCCGACGGCCATCTGCTCATTTTGCAGGCGGCCCCCTTACCGCCAATTCAGAGGGCGGTTTTTACTGTGTCGGAGGGCCGCCTGCAAAAGGGCGGCGGGGGGTCTGGAATTTTGCAGGCGGCCCCCTTGCCGTCCTTTGGAAGGGCGGTTTTTAACTGTGCATTGAGATTAGGATTTCCATACGTTTTATTATGTTTGTTATCGAAATATTCGGTACAAAATTTTAGTAATTCATCATATTGAAAACTAATAAAAGAGGCGTAATGATTGTAAATTTGTTTGATGTAAACTATGATATTTGGACGAATAAAAGTAGGTAAACACGTACTGTGAGAAGAGAAAAATCAGGTATATTTTATAAAGTTAAAGACTAGGTCAAATTGTAGGTCGAGGATGCGGTGTGTAATTTTGAAGCATTAGGTTAATGATCTTGTAGAAATAAGAAGAGTATGTAAAATTTAGTAAGTATCGGATGATATATTGTTAGGTATTTGTATTGCGTACAATTGTAAGGAAAGGATCGTAACGGGGCGTCAAATAACCATGTTAATATATCCGATATTTTTTATTTGTACGCATGCAATACACCATCATAATTAAACATCGTAATGATAAGATAGGAAAGAAGTGCCATGGATACACGATACAAATTTGTCGCTCCCGACGAATGTAGATTGTGCTAACCTACTAGCCCCTTCTATCTGGGTCAATATGCGTTGCATTTTCATGGTCCTTCAATCGTTGGTACTCTCTTTCTGTTTCAGAATCTGTTATCTGTTGGCCATGATAGGATGGAGTAACAATGTCGATCCACTGAGTAAATCGACACATCCTTGGATTGCCCTATGAAATTAATAAGATTAGTCAGTAAGGATAGAAATATTGTGCAAATCGTAGCGCAATTTGGAAAAAGTTGGACATACAACGAAATCGTTGTCTACATTGGGGCAGACAAAATATCTCCTGCCAAATGTTTGTTCTGCAAAGGAGGTAGCCACCTGGCAGCGATCTTGACAACCACACTTGGGACGCTCCGACCATTTAGGTAACCCTAATGGATTGTTCCTCCAGTCTAAGCTTGCAATTTCTACCCGACGTTCATACTCCATCCAAGCCTGAATGAATTGTGTGGTCGGTTCAGGTTGCGTTATCGGCCCGCCATTGGAAGTAACTCTGGCCGTGTCGATCCATTGTATGAATTGACATTTCCTTACATCCTCCTACGTACACACATTGTGGGGATATTTAAGGTCATGATAATAGTGATGAGTGATGAAAAGAAAAATTGCACTTATGACGAAATCATCATCGACAATGTTTGGACACGCGAAGCATCTTTGTCCGCGAGTTCGGTGCCTTACAGACCGTATGACCTGACAACGGTCACCACAATGACACTCTGGACATTCACGCCATGTGGGGAGTCCCAGGGGATTTATCCACCATTCTAAAGTTTCAGCAGCAATTCGGCGTTCATATTCATCCTTCCGCCGTAGGTACTTCGATCTTGTTTCACTACGTGGGTATGGACGTGTTCCATCCGATCGTGGGTTCTCCATGTCTACCCACTCAATGAAGTTGCATAGTGTACGATATGACTGCAAAAGATGTTACGGTTTTGTACAAAGTAGTTAGTGTTCTATCTATTGGAACTGCGAATAGACGAACCATACCTGATCAACGTTAGCGCATTGGAAGAATCTCCTACCCCGAGTTTGTGCCATGACGGATGACTTGAGTATGCATCCATCCCCACAATCGCACAAAGGACGGTCACACCATGGGGGAAACCAACCGGCGAAAGGATCGCTTCGCCAGTTCAGACGCTCAAGAAATGGTGGTTCCATTCCGTGAATTTGTGCGATAGGTAGAATGAAGATATGAACGGGTTGCCTTCGACTGGTCAATTATAGCCCCTTACGTAGTGCAACATATCTGCACTAAAAGAAAGTTGTATAGTTCACTCGATGTGATAACACGAGCACGCACCGCCTCGGCTCACTTTATGATAGTAAGCTGTGCCGAAAGTTGATCATGACAACTCGTGCTGTGGTAGACTGTGCGCTTTAGTGGAACTGACAATACCATGATGCGCCGAAAGTGTGTTATCGTACGCATAATTTATTGTACCATGGTACGAGTGACAAGGACGATAAAGGGGAGAGAACCACATGGACTAGTAAAACCAATAGTAGTACTGATATACAGGTACAAAAGGCAAAAGAAAAGTAAAGCATAAGTAATAAAGAGGTAGAACACTACTGACGAGGCCTCTTGCCCCTGTCCCTCCTACCCCGCGCCCTAACATGTCCCTGAGAGTACGTCAGCCGGTCTGGTGGAACGGCACGGCCTACCCTTCCCGCCTGCACAGGTGTGACATCCGGCTGCTCCTGGGTATGCGCCTCTGGAGATCCTCCAAGCTGAGAGGAGCCTAGTATGTCCTGCTCCTGCTCACCCTCCAAGTCGTCATCGTAGAAATGGCCAGTAGGACCTGACCCACCGGCGTGAGAGGAGGAGGCACCTGTACCGAAGATCCCCGCGTGAAACCCTGTAGGAGAATGACCATCATTTTCATATAGGTATTTATTAGTACTAACAAAGATTACATTACCGTGTGGCCAAGGGATCGACGATCTAGTGAAAGAGCTGGCGAAGGCACCGGAAGTATCGGTGAACGCGCCTGTCGTGCCGGCAAACGCGGCGGCCGAGCCTGCGAACGCGCCGGACGTGCCTCCGAACGCGGAGGACGTGCCATACGTGCCTGCGATGTCGGTGTCGAAGCCGGTGAACCCGCCCAAAGGCATATGAGGTCCTGCGACGATGGATTGTTAGATCACGATGTAGTTAGGTTTTTCTACGAAATCAAAAACATAATAGAACTAACCTCTTGTGGGAGTAGTACCATGAGAACCCACCGCTGTAGCTCGTGTGGGACCGCCAGCAGGGGCGCGTGGACGTGGCTGTACAGGACCACGTGGAGGAACGGCGTCGAGTGCGCTGTGACAGGAGAAGCCGCGCATGACCGAGTGCATCTTGCCCCTCATCCGGTCGAACACGGCCCTCTGCCCAGGCTCAGTCAAGTACAAGCCTGCGTCCAACCTCAGTGCAATGGCATTCATATCTGCATTGATAGCCCGTGTGGCGTCGGCCTATGCAACGTGAAAGTAAAAAGTGCAGTTCATGTCACTACCTACGTAAGAGAAATTAAAGAATTGAAGAAAAGTTATACAATGGCGACGTACCCCCATGAAGTAGTCTCGGTCACGGTGCGTGGGATACACGTCCATCACAGCGGGAAGGTGCGGCTCAGGGGCGGCAGGAGTGAAGGTGACACGCGCACGGGTGCGAGGTAGGTACCAGCGGAGGTAGTCACGGTAGTGCTCCTCAGTGTGTACGAAAAGCTCGTCGACCACCTCTTCTGTAGCAATCACCCTGTCATCAATGTAGTGCTGTACCCGGGGAGCCCAAAGTGCACCTGCTTGCTGTCCTCGTCGAGTCAACCTGTCGAGAAAGGTAATTTGTATGGCTCGATGAGATAAGTAAAACATCGCAATTTTAAATATTACTATTGGCACTCACGAGTGGTCTCCGTGCGGTACGGGGGGATGCATGTTGCCCGGGAAACCCTGCCGTAAACCAAACTGTCTCAGCACACGCTACGGGCAGTGAGGCTCGACGCAGATGTCGAACACCAGAGGCACCGTCGTCAGCCAGTATGCCTGGTCACGGGTGCACAAGGACGAGAGTCCTAACGGTGTTCTCGCACATACGCCTAAATAAATCATAAACAAATATTTAGATAGACGTACCAAGGAATGTGCCGTGGGTCGATACGCAACAACTCTTGTCCCGTGCGTGGACGGAAGGTGCTAAGCTGTGCACCCTGGACTGCAGACAGGTATGAGCGGTGGTTCCTGTCAATCCCCCGGTTGAACAGCTCCCGTGTGTTGTCCTCCATACCTGCATCATAAATAGTAATCAGAAAAATGGAAATTATTATTTCAAAATACCTTACAACAGTTCATAACTAGATTACTTACAGTTATTAACAAATATGTGAAAACATATATTCTGTTACAGTACAAAATATTCCGGCTTCAAAAATGAGTGCAAATACACAATACGAGTACTAGTTACGAGAACTGCAACATAAAAATACAAATACCACTGTCCTTAGTCCGAATACACACTGTAATTACAATAATAGTGTACTAACGCATTACAGCAACCTGAATTGAAAGGTGACGACACAAGTACATACTCCGAACACTACAAAGAACACACGAGCAGTCTAATTCATAACTCGATAGCTATGTCACACCATGGAATCGCCTGCTGCACGAGAACGCCTTGGCGTGGACGCCTGCTTGTTGTTCCTTCCCCTGGTGGTCGCCTTCCATCACTTCCCTGTCTAGACGGGCCAGCATCAGCGCCGGTAGGAACTTCTGCATCCTTCGGGCATTTCTTGTACGTATGGCCGTGCTCGTCGCACCTGCTGCAGCGTAGAGTCCTCCCACCTGCCTCGGACTCATCCATGTCGTTCCTGATGCGTCTTGTCTTACGGCGACCCTTCTTCACCCTTAGCTTGGATGGATCAGGAATGTAAAGAACTTGGGGCCTCAGAGTTGTGTACGACCCAGAGATGCCGAACCCATATATCTCCTCACTCCATGTATGAAAGATTGCTTCTTTTCTAAAATAATGTGAGACGTACACATCGGGACATATGCCACAATCACCGGCTGCGGCAAGAACGTGTGAGCATGGCAGGTGTCGAAGCTTAGGCTTCATACAACTGCAGCTACATCCACCATCCGCCTTCAAGATACATTCCTACACTGCTTGCTTACGATAGATGTCACGCCTGCTCCTATCAACACACATTACTTCGTAGCGATGAACTTGTGTGCCTTGAGCAACAACTCTATGCCTCCGTGCCTTTTTGATTTTATCTTCCATGTACTTAGTCACGACGTGGCCAAACACTACATTGTTATTAGTCATTGATGGACCAATTTTCTGGTATCGATCCTTGAAGTATGCCTGTGTGCTGTGAAGGATGAATTCAACAATAGCAACCAATGGAAGTACCCGAACTCCGCGCATTACCCAGTTGTATACCTCAGCCAAATTGGTTGTCATTATGCCATACCGAGATCCATCAGTGTCATACAACAAGGACCACTTCTCCTTAGGTTCATTCTCAATCCAATGTGTGAAACATCTGATGGATAACCCCGACCTCCTTCTCATAGTCGGTGGGTCATCATGTAATGCACCAAGAGGTATTGGAGGCTCGTCACCTTCAACTTGTGGTCGGCGAGATTGCTCGTCAGTTTGCTTCGTTGTCAACTCATCCAGCCTTCTCCACAGCTCATTAAATTTCTTCTATTGATTTTGGGAACACAGCCTCTTGAAAAGATCCATAAGATGCTTGTTCTTGAATTGCTTGTAGAAGTTAGCACCCATGTGACGCATGCACCACCGACTCCGAACATCAGGTCACTTTGCTGGTAGTCCCTTCTCATCCCAACCGTTCTGCAAGTAGTCAATAGCCCGCAACATGCCGGCATGACGGTCATGTATAAGGCAAACATTGGGCCTCATACGCACAACTGCTATGCGCACTCTCTCCAGGAACCAGTACCAGCTTTCAGTGTTCTCACTCTCCACAAATGCAAAAGCCATAGGTAAAACCGGATTGTTGCCATCACACCCAATTGCTGTCAATATCTGACCACGGTATTTACCTGTTAAAAAAGTTCCATCTATGCATAGAACAGGTCGACAGTGCACAAAAGCGTTGATACAAGCACCCAATGAGAAAAAGGCTCTTTGCAACACCATCTTCGTTGGATCATTAGCCGATGGAAATGTGTGGAGATTATAGTAAGTATTACTATTTCTCTGGGCAATGGTTGCTAACAGACGAGGCAAATTATCATAGGATGCTTCAAATGTTCCATACCTCATCTCAAGAATTTTTTGTTTAGCTCTCCAGGCCTTCGCATAGCTTATCGTGTACTTGAATTTGTTTTCAATGTGGCTGATAATTGATCTGGGTTCAAAGCCAATGTTATAAATAACACTGCTGTACATCTCACTTGCCACGAAAGCTGATGTGATATTCCGGTGATACTTCTCCACCCCTTGTAAATAGCACTGGTGCTCGGTCACAATGCTAACTTTCCAATAATCATTCCATTTTCCCTTATATGCGTGCACACGCCAGGGACAATCTTCCTTCATGCACCTCACTTCATACACATAGTTGGTTGATTTGACCACCCTAAACTCTCTCTGCAAGGAAACTGCCCAATGCTTGACCGCCTCCTTCATCTCATCCTTATGAGCATATCTAGCACCCTCAATTACCTCGTTCTCCTTGTATTCCCAGGGTACATGATGACCCTCTGAGATAACTAGTCCAGAGAAATCCTCGTTCGTCTAATCAGTGGGCATTACATCACCTTCCTCATCGGATGATGCGTCGCCCTCCGCTTGCTCATTATCGGAATCTTCCCTCTCCATTTCATCAACGATTGTATGGACTCTCTCCCCTCATCTGCCATGCCCATGGCCTGCTCTACCCTTGTTTGGTTTTGCTCACTTTGCATCAATGGTCCAACGACATCACCCGCATTGCTAGGACCCTCGACATCATCGGTTCTCACTAAAACATTTGCATCTTTCTCTTGCACCGACACGAATATAATAAGGGGCCATGACCGTTCAAAAGCCATCTCCACATAACGTCTCCATGCAACAGTACTATCCATCGGCATTAGTTCCCAAAAATAACCTTCTGTTGCACGACTCACTACAACAGATACTGACATTGTGTACACTTCTGGGTCTATTCTAAATCCTCTCAACAACCAACTGTAAATTGACTGAAATGTTCTCTCTGCAGGCCTATCGATGCCCTTAGATGTCATTACAAAATCTGACAAATCAACACCATCTGGACCAAATCTAAGGTTCCCTTCACTGTGAACTATCTGAAATAGGACCTTATTTGACATTGTGCCTGATTAAAAAAATAACTAGGTTAACTATGTTCATCCCGTACTAATAAGATCTAACATCATGTTCATCGGTACTCCGCACTAAGTTACAATTTCTTCAATATTGTTCTGTGTCCTATGTTTACAATTCTACAAATAAATAGCGTGCTTCAGATCGAACTAAACTACATTTTTCAATTTACACTACGGCCTAAGTCTCAATTCCTACTAAAATCTACTATATTCTAGATCTACACAAAAGTGTTATCTTCTATAAATCTACTAAAAATTAAGGAACTACAACTGCAATTCACCATAAATTAACACCACAATGTAATGTGATGTATTTACCTGTGATGAAATGCGCAAACCAGCAGGGCTTCGCCGCTCTCCTTCTGCTCCCCCTCACCCCTCCCTATTTCTTTTTTCTGGAATTACGAGTGATTATAATGTGAATTTCAGAGAGGGGAAGGTTTTTATAGGGGAGGGGTTAAAAACCGCCACTCTAAAGGGCGGCAAGGGGGCCGCCTGCAAAATTCCAGGCCCCCCCTCCGCCCTTTTGCAGGTGACCTCCCGGCACAGTAAAAACCGCCCTCTGAATTGGCGGCAAGGGGGCCGCCTGCAAAATGAGCAGACAGCCGTCGGTAGAGAGCCAACGACCGTCTGCCACGTTACAATAACCGCCCTTTGGTTGGGCGATTTTTAATAATCGCCCTGCAAGAGGGCGGCGGGAGACTACTTTTGTCAAACTTCCAACAAAAAAATTATTTTTGCAAAACTTTTAATAAAAAAAAAATTAAAAATAAAAAAAATTCAAATCTCCCCCTGTTTCCCATTAAATACGCTTTCATTCCTGAAAAGCGTATAGCAATCCAACGACATACGATTTCCTTCTCTGAAAGCGGATAATATTCCCCTTGTCTACCGCCACTGACTTGGCGGGCCCCACCCCGACCTCTCGTCCCCCAAATCCAACCAACCCCTCGTCGTCGAGGCGGCGGCTCTCCTTCTCTCTCGTTTCGAAGCAGACGTGGAGGAGGAAGAGGCAGGAGGAGGAGGAGGCAAAGCTGCGGGGATTTCTAGGGTTAGGGTTTCGAGGTTGAGAGGGAGAAGAAGGGGTATCAGCCATGGGGATGAAATTTCTGAACAAGAAGGGGTGGCACACGGGGAGCCTGCGGAACATCGAGCGCGTGTGGGTGGCGGAGGAGAAGGAGAAAGAGGAGCAGCGGAAGATCCAGGAGCTGAAGAAGCAGCAGGACGAGGAGCGGGAGAAGGCCGCCTTCCGCAAGCTCCAGGAGGACGCTGGCCTCAAGCCGTAAGCATCTTTGTTGCTGTTTCGATTTCGATTTTTTTTTTTTTTTGCTGGTTTTGGTGGTCAGGTCCGATCGCGTGAGGGGAGGCTAGGGTTTCAGGACAAATTGACGGCTGGCGGAGCGCAGGGTGGGGGGGGGGGGGGGGGTCAGTAGGAATCGGTGTTGGCGGAGCGGGCGGTGGCCGGATCGATGCGTGTTTGGGGGCGTTCTAGGGTTTCGTAATACTAAGCCGCTTAGGTTTTTGTTGGGGATGCAGATATCGGCGGTTTTAGTTAGATTTTGCTGTTGGGTTGAGCGAATTTTTATGTAATTTGGCGTAAGATTACTGCTTCCAATGAGAGTTTTCATGGAGCATGAGCTAGGAGTTAGTGTTCGGATCTGTTCGTCCAACTAATTTGGAATTTTTATGTGCCAATCGGTGGGGAAATTCTCTGTCGCTTGCTTACACCATGCTTTCTTTTTTGTGTGTGCAGGAGGCAGGAGAGATTGGACTTTCTCTACGAGTCAGGGTTGGCTGTTGGAAAGGGGAGCTCCGAGGGATTCCAAGCGCTGCAACCATCTGCCCCAGCAGCTGCTGCCGCCTCTTCTTCTGCCCAAGCGAGTGCCGGCTCTTCCAAGGTATCGCAATCGTTTCTTCTTGGCCATGTGATTGTACTTATGTTAGTTGCAGTTCGAAAATATTTTTTTGGTTGTGCACCTGATTCCACTGATATTATCAAAGAAATTCGTCTAGTAGGAAGATAGTTGATTGATGTCACAGGGCAAAGGTTTTTCTTAGTAGGAATATACTTGGTTGATTTGTATATGTTGCAATATGGACGCGATGCTCAAATGTTTAACTGATTGTTACAATTCTTCCATTATAACAATTGGCCTGAGGTTGCTAGATTACGTTCTGCTGTTGTAACATGATTTCTCATCTTTGAACTTGCGCTCTAAATAAGCTAATTGAATGTGCTTTAAGCAAGGAAGTAGCCGTTCAAGAAATGTAGAGGTTGCTTGAGCAAACCCGGCACTTTGTCAAACAAGGAGGTAGGAAATAAAGCGAATATTTGCCTTATTGTATGCAATAGCAAAGTGCCTCCTACTGTCTAGCCATGGATCATTGAATAAATGAATATGGAACTGAATTATGTATAATGTGTTTACCTGATAACGGTTGTTTGTGGTATGGAAATAAGTTGGAAACAGTTGTTTGTGGTATAGAAATAAGAAGTTTATTTTTTAATTAATCCTTCCTTGCTTCCATGGCATTTTACATTTTTATGTTGTCTTTTAAATGGTTTTGTGTTTTAGACTTTTAGTCAAGGGAGTATAAAAGTGTAAAATATCAGTGATTTCATGCGCACTATATCACCCACTGGTTGTAATAAAATATCTATTCATCACTAGCTATTAGAAGATAATTTCTTATTTTCTTTTGTTTGGAATAATTTCAGGCAGCTGCTCCAGGTGCATTATTTGAGGATAAGCCCCAATCTGCAAATGATGCATGGAGAAAACTCCACACTGATCCTCTCCTACTAATAAGGCAGCGGGAGCAGGATGCCATTGCAAGGATAAAAAATAACCCAATCAAGATGGCTGAGATAAAGAAATCAGTAAGCTCTATTCTTCTTTTGATATGGAATTGTACCTTCTGAGTATCTTAACTACTGTCAAACTCAATGCCAACATATTGGAAGGTTTCTAATCAATATTTCCTGAACACACTCCCTGACACAACTTGGTCTTGTGTAGGTGGAAGCTGAGAAAAGGCAAAAGGAAGAAAAAAAAGAGAAGAGAAAGCACAAGAAGCACCATCATCACAAATCAAAGAGTAAGAGGCATCACTCAAGTGAGAACTCAGATTCAGAGGAAAGTGATGGCAAGGATGAGAGAAGAAAGAGTGTTCAAGCTTCAGATCATAAGAGAGAAGAGAAAAGTTCAAGACGTGATAAGAAGGATCACAGACAAGATTCAGAAGACGATGAACGAAGGAAAAGACGGCATACGATGTCAGAAGATGATGAACCAAGGAAGTCACGGAAGGAGAAGAAAGGATGGAGGGAAGATTCAGAAGATGATAAGCCAAAGAAGTCAAGGAAGGACCGCCGTAGGCATGATTCAGAAGATGAAGAACCAAGGAGAAAACACCAGAGGTCAGAAGATGATGAACCGAAGAGAAGACAATCTGAGGTTTTAGTAGATGATGAACCAAGGAGAAGAAGGCAAGAGGTGCCAAAGCATGATGAATATTCACGACAGGATCGTTCAGATGCCGATGATAGGAGAGAGAGACACTATACTCCGTCAGACCGCAACAATGCTTATCCAAAGCACGATGGTTCAGATTCAAGGCATAGGCGACCAGAACGAGGACCGGAACTAGGTTCAGAAGGCCAACGAAGGCAGGAAAGCCAGCAGGGCAGGAACGGGCCTACATTCAGCCGTCGACGGGGTGTCCACCACATGTCAGAGGAAGAGAGGGAAGCTCGACTTCGTCAAATGCAGGCTGACGCAGAGGTCCACGAAGAGCAAAGATGGAGCAGACTCAAGAAAGCTGCGGACGACGATGCCAAGGAGGCGGCATCTGTGAATGCAAATCAATTCAGAGGGAAGAACTTCTTAGAAGAAGAAAAGAAGAGCATATTTGGAACCGAGAAGGGCGGCAGCGCCACGATCGAAGAGAGCATCCGGCGCCGTGCGTATTATTCGCAGCGCAATGCCCATGAGAGCAATGCATTCAGGCGGTGAATGCCTGAAGCAGAGCAGCACAGTTCAGGTGGCCCAAGGCCTCGTTGATGTCAGTCTTCTGCATTTGCTTTAGCTTCTTTTGCCCTTCTGGTGTATTGTATTTAATATGGAAGAATTTTGAATGTTGTACAACACATTGTCCAGATGTTTTGAATCCATAAGTTTGGTTACAATTTCGCCAAATTAAAAACCCTACGTGTGTATTATAGAGGGTGTGCAAATACAAGATGTATGGTTTGTAAGGGCTTTGTACGCTACTTGGGCCTATTTATTATGGGGAGGCCGATTTATTAGGCCTGTAGATATGTAAATCGGCTGTTTAGCTGACTATTGGGCCGGACTTGTTCTGCCTTCTGCTTATCAATATCTAGAGGAATGAGTCGATACCGCCCCCCTCGTCTGCTTCCGATTAAACCGCATCCCTCCGCTGCAAAACCGGTATAAAGTCTCTTCGCCTTTTCACCGCTCTCAAAACCACCGGAGTAGTCGATTTGCACCGTTTCTTTTAATATGGAGAGATGTTATTCCTGGTTTTGCAGCTGAGGGATGCAATAAATAACAGCAAGACACGAGGGAGACAATTTAAACTTATTCCAGGAAATAGACAGACCTCAATGCACATGAATACCGCTGAGATTCATGCAACCATATATCAAACATTGATTTTTTTTTTCCATCAACGTTTTTTCATCCCCATAATCCAGATCAAGAAAAAACAATCCGTAATACGAATAAATTAACAAAAAGAAAATCTGAGAGTTATACCCCCGCAGACATGCTGAAACCTGCTACCACTTTATTTTCTGTAGTGCATTACAAGAACGTGTTCCTTTTGACATATTCGTTCGATATTCTTTTATTCTTTCCCTCTCTTGTGTACAGAATTACATGTGACAACAGCCTTCTGCCCTGCGATTCTCACACCTACGGAAGAATGGGTGCTGATCTTGAATTTTATATACATGTCGCGCCTTGTTAAAATGAACAATTCGTATACACGAACCGAAAACCACAACACAACGGCCACTCATTTTGCACTTTCATCATTCCAAAATGTGCAGCCCCCATTTTGTTAGTTCTCTACTTCCTTGCTTATACCCTTTATCATGGGGGCCTGAGGAGCAAGTGCTATGTCTGGAATGTTGAGACTCACAGGGGAAACTCTTTCTGAAGAATGTCAAGGTTGCGGGAATCACATGCAGCGATCATGTCAGCTCGTGAAGCGTTACTGGTTTTTAAAAGAGAAAAATGTTAGTCAATTAAAATCAGCGTTGAATTTATGTAGATAAAAAAATGATTTAGCGTGCTTGGAAAGTTCTAGAGGTACTCAAATAGGAATATCAACTGGTTGAGATATTTCATGAGTACTTGCAAGTTATGGGTGATTAAAAGTGACTGGCAATTGATATTCTTTTGAAGTAAATGTATCTCTAGTATCCTCCAAGAAACCTCAAATATCTCATAAATTAAACAAGTGAACAAGACATACCTAAGAGAAATCCGCAAGTACTGCCAGGCATTGTCAGCCTTTGGATTCATAGCAACCGCCCTTACATAGTATCGAATAGAATCTTCATACAATCCCTGCATAACACAGAAAGCTGGCGTATTACATATCTGTTGTCACTTTGGAGTATTATAAAGGACATTCGAGCTAGGTCGTGGCATCATTGGATATATAATATATATTTGTGCTCATCCTTTCTCAAGCTAGGTAAAATCAACAGTTAACATTAATATTACTGAGGCTTTGAATGAATGGTGAAATCCAATGCACAAAAACTTGAACAAGAGCTTTTCAGAATCGAGTGGAAAACATGATACATCTTATTATGAAGAACAAGAGCTTTTCAGAATCGAGTGGAAAACATGATACATCTTATTATGAAAAGTAAACAAGTGGAAGCATACAAGCTCACTCATAACAATGATGGTTGGCAAGTTAGTTGAGTAAATGAATAATACTGACAGGCTATGACAAACAGTAATATATGGTTTTGTACTTGCATGCAAGGAAATTGTTAAAAGTGCAATTAATTTGTTAAAAATGCAATTACGGAACTAATGGTTCTATTATCAAGTGGTAGCATTATGTTAGAGAAGAATTACCTGGTTGGCATAGCTAATCCCCATATTAGCCCACGCACGCACATAATTGGGCTTTAAGTCCAGAGCCTGAAACCAGCAGAAATTGATTGTATTAGTTCCAGCTTTACATACCATAAAGTGCTAGGATACTTGTATTACTCAATTTTCTCTACATTGGAGATTCATCAACAGTTCTACACTTGCAGGATTGTAGTAGACCAAGACGTAGAAGGATAGTTGTACCAGCAAAATAAGTGAAGGTTCCTCCCTAAGATGCGTATTTACTCAGCAGGATTGGACACAAAATCAATGGTATTATACAACACTAAGCGAACAGTTTGATTAGAAGTGATTGGTTTTACTGTAATGCTAGAAGTACAGGGATGCGGCACATAGCTTGAACTGAACAGTCTTACTGTGAATTAAACTGAACAGACCGCCAGAGGGTAAAGATCATTTTTTTTCCAAATAAAAATCCAAAAGGTCCAGATACACATGGATTTTTGTCAGCCGCGAATTATCCCTTTAGATTTGCAGTTCACATACAAGTGAAAGCACCTGCCATAAACATCGTCCAAAAGGAATAACCAGAGCCCAATGAAAGAGTGGACGAGGTTGCTATTCTACAGCATGATCGAGGCAAAGCACTGTACTTCAACCAGACTAGTATATCATGCCCATAAGTTACAACGGGATTCGAAGGAATACAGACGAATGGTTTCAGTTTTTTCTATCTGGTTTTTCTGGTGATAATGTAAGTGGGGTTCTTTTAGGCAGTGTGTTTCCTTTTTACGTGGGATGTACGATGGTGGGAGAGGAGGACAGCTCAGCTTTTACAGTAGTAGAGATATGTAAATACTTCCTCCGTCCCATATTAAGTTCATTTCTAGCTTCTTTCCTTTGTCCCAAAAGAAGTTCATTTTTAAAGTAATTATTGCATCGGAGTTTGTGAAAGTAGGGAATAGTTGTATTGGGAGTAGATAAAGTGATGAATAGTTGCATTGGAATTGGATAAAATAGGGGCATTCTAATCTTTTGGTGTCTGTATTGGTATGTGTGGGATGGGTGAAAAAATGAACTTATTTTGGGACAGAGGTAGTACACTATAGCACTTATAGCAAAACATTCACCAAAGCTGAAAAATAAATATCTTACAATAACTAATTACCTGCTGATAGGCCAATATTGCGTCAGCACTCTGGATGCTGTTTGCTTGTGTCGCACCTAGCTTATTCCAGAGAGAATAGTCTTGTGGTTTCAGCTGCAGCGCTGTCTTGAAAGCAGCTATAGCTTTATCATATTCTCTTGATAGGTTGTACAAGACTCCTAGAACTATATGGACATCAGCATCCTCAGGTGACATTTGGGCAGCCTCATTAAACAATCTAATAACCTGATCAGAGGTAAGCTGCTTAGCATGACAAAACGAAATTACTTTTTTAGAAATATAAGAAAACATATCATACATGACAAACAGTATGGGGTGACAGGAAAAAAAAACTTGAAGAAAATAAAAGGACTGAAGACCAGCAGAACTCTAGAGCATACATCTAGAACATCTATGCAGGATACCATTTGGAAGATAAATATGCCAATATTATTTATTCACATTATGGAACATATGGGATGAACTTACATCAGGACCATAAGGTGAAGCAGTTGGCTGTGGAGGGGCAATACCCCCATATTTGGGGTGATTCTGAAGCCACCTATGAAGATATCTTAATGCTTCTCCCTGCTCCAACTCTGCATCAATTATATAGAACCCTCAAATTGGTACGTAAGAAGCATGAAGGCATAGAACCTGGTGGAACTAAATTTTAGAATATTAAGTTATAAGATGCTAGAAGGAAATAGGCCTTTGCCCCCTCAGATAAATTAGCTTTATCTAGTTGTTTAAATGCTTGTATCAATGAGGAAACCTTGTTACTTCTAACCATAATTTATGCCACTTCATTTCTTTCAGGAGCATCTTAGTAGATTATGCCGGACACTGAATTACCATGCACTCACCATTTGTGTGACTGACACCAAGAGCAAGAAGAACTTCCAGATTTGTTGGATCAGCTTCTTGTGCACGCATCATTGCTGCGATTGCCTGAAAGCAAAATAATAGCATCTCCTTGTGTTAAACAGAAGCATGGAACTCATAGATCATAATGCCATATCACACGGTGCTTAAAATTAGCTAAAATATACCATAATTTCATGACAGACAATATTATGGATTCATCCATTCAAGTTCCATATATATTATTTTATGAAGTTCTTGCAAGGCTATGCAAAAAATTGATAGAGCATAATTCACGTAATTCCTATCGAGATCCAGCACACTGCATGCTCCTATTGAGAAAAGTTCATAAAAAAATATTCTAATTAAAACACGTGATGAAAACAAGTGATGCACACAAGCATGCAGTGCATCTATGTTGGACAACTAACAATGAAAAATTGAAAAATAATCAGCACATGGTAATTTACATCTACATCTATCCTCGGTGGGAGAGACACAATCACCTGTTGGTCATCATCATTTTCAGCATGTGTTACTCCAAGTAGTCTCCAACCTTCAGCGTTATCAGGATTCTTCAAAACTTCAGCCTCTAAAGCAAGAACAGCTTCACTTAGAAGGCCTTTGCGGAAAAGTTCCTGGCCTTCCTGCATTGGATTAGGGTGACCAACGTATGGGTTCATGTCTGAAAAAACATAAACCCCTCGAGATGCACCAGAATTTTGTTTGGAAGCTGATAATTGGTTCTGGAACCTAAAAGGCACAAACATAGCATGTGTAAGTGTAACTGATGAAAAAAAATGCTTCTGTCAAATAGAACATGGGTACATGATTGGTAAAAAGGGAACTTGTATGATTGCCTATAATTAACCCAAAAAGACAGGATATTGGATCAAAGATGACTTGATATTCTTATGGTATTCTGGTGTAATGATTGGTGCGGAAACATATCAGAAGCAACACATTTCAACCTTGAAGAGATAACCATGACAAAACAAGGAAACAGAGCAAGAGATTTGTACTTACTCATCTACCCATGGATCAGCAGAGCTTTCACCAAATGTTCCTCCACTGAACTCTTCTGCCCATTCATCATCAACACGCAATTTGGAGAACTCATCAATCCAGTTCTCATTGAGGCCACCCTGATTATACTCAGTAGAGAACTCACTAGCCCACTTATCTGCTCCTTGTGACATCTGGAGAATAAAAAAAAGTGATGCCACATCATCAGTGCACAAGCAGCAGTATCAGTGTAATATTTATACAGTCAAACATGGCGTAGCACTGAAAGATTTGTATTAATGGCAATATTATCTCATCAGAAACTCCAGTAACTTGGACTGCAAGTCTGGACAGAACGAACATATTCCAACAATTTTATTGTATATTTATATTACATATTTATCGGAACATAAACTTACAAAGCAAGGTTCCATACTATAAACACCACAATTTACCAGTACTTTTATAATTTTATGAGTTTTTTTTATGTTGACCAAAGAAAACCCCATCCCAATCAAGCATGTATTTACACACATCCAGCTATCTGGCATTACCTCTTCATGAACAAACTGATCCGCCCAAGAGTTTGCATTAGCATTGTACTGGGTTTGAAATTCATCAGCCCAGCCACTGGATTGGGATGCTGAACCTTGTTTTACTTGATTATCTTCTATAATAAGTTCACCACGGCTCATCTTTGAAACAAACTGGAAGAATTTAGAGTTCTTCCAGAAAAAGTAAAACAAAAGGATAAGTTCACCATGGCGAATCTTTAAAACAAACTGGAAGAATTTAGAGTTTTTCCAAAAAAGAAACAAAAGGTATCATCAGGTGCTTGAGAGTTGAGACAGGCTGATCCAAATGACCCTATAGCATAACAAAGTTGCTAGCAGTATAGCCAGCTGAGATGAGGTTCAGAATCAACTAAAGTCGGTATTAAGCCACAGATGTGCAGATTATGGTACAATATATCAATTGTGGTGTGCTAGGACGCATTAGCAAATAATATAGCAACAATGCACACTACACCATCTCATCTCAGCATGTCTAGTAGAGTCTCCCCTCTTTCACTCTTGAAAGGCAGATCCTGACATCCTGTTTAGATTGTGTGGTGGTCTTATATTTGGAAGATTCATTTACATAGTTAAGGTGCATTAACTGAGAGATCCAAAGAATTGCTTGCATTTTTTTTCCGCACTACAAAATTTATGCTGACAAAAATAGCATTTGAGAAAAGGAAAAAACTGTCAAACAGAAACCTCTGCCATTGAGTGTTCATATTGAGTGGTGTTCTATAGACCAGCATGCACGCAAGTTTTTAAACTAATGAGTCTGCATAACCTATCGGGGTTAACAAATGACGAGTTGTTTGTACAAAGTAAAATGCCAGAAGCTTCCTTAAGTACACTGGACAATACAGCAAAAGTTATTTCAAGTGAGATGTGCATAAAAGAAGATACCAATGGACCCCATTCATTAGCAAAGTGGTGTATCAATATATTCACACTATTAAACATGTTATGTGCAATTCCACAATCGTAGGGCACATAAATTGGTCGGAATTCGTAGTAAAATAAATAGGTGGAAACATTAGATTCTATGTCAATTTATGGTGGTTTAGGTAACAAGACCAGTACACTTAATCATAACGGATCCATATCGATATTGCACCCATTCAAGACACATTTAGGTTTATCCTATACAATTGGAACACTATAGTAAATTTTGCATTGGTCACGCCAACCAAGTTGCAACTACATATAGTATGTAATCAACTGTAGATAAGATCATGAGCAGGAAATATCAAAGGGAAGTTATGCCCTTCACAGTTCAAAACAATTAGGATGAGTTGTTGTTCAAGCAGATTTTCTTACCAGCTAAAATATGTACCCATTACCCATTCAAAATGAAAGTGCACAGACCTAATAGAGTTAAATAAACAAATCAAATCGTCATAAATACCTGAAATTTTGGGTCATTATTACTCGCTAATGTCTGTGCAAGCATACGAGATTGCTCCATAGCTGCCAGGTTTGCCATATTCATTCCTCCCGTCATGGCCATCTGAGATTGATGCTGCAACAAGACAAAAATAGATAACTTAAATCACAGATCCTAGAAGGCTAGACTGCACATGCTAGGGAAATAATGATATTTAAACATGATAACGGACACAGCTTATCACAAAATTATATGGCTTTGTTTTACACCCATTGTAAATAAAATAAAATCAGACAATTAGTTAATATCCATAAAGTTAACCAAATGGTACATGTGAAAATATCAAAAAACCCATGCATAAGGCTTTGACCTGTTCAAACTCAGAGGCCCAACCATTGGGACCATATTGCTGCTCAAAAGAGTGAGCCCAATCTTCAGGGTTATTATTTTGCTTGCCAAACTCAGTTATCCATTTATCTGCAGCATTATGCATTGGAGCAGATCTCATGGCGCTTTGGGACTGATTCCAATACTCCTCCATCTCTGGGTATGGTCCATGCATGGGTCCTTTCATTCGATGATTACTGTCAATATCAAGTGAATGCAGCAATGTGTTTACCTGGTACAAATGAGGAGTGTTAGATTAGGTCACAGCAGAGAAGATGAAAACGAAGCCACTGTAACAATCTAATGAAATGAAACACAAATGTAAGTGCTTTAGCATATTCACTGAGGTAACAAAAGTTTTATAAGTTAACCTGTGCTTGAATATATTCTTCAGGCTGGTCAGCCAAAATGTGGCGTGCCATAATGCAACTACGATCACGTATACATTGTTTGTCACTTTCAGACAAACCAAGCGCTGGTACTGGAACAGGTTGAAATGGCACACCAGCTCGACCACTTGCTAGGAAAGAATGTAGGACACCAGATAAGACCCTTTGTGGTGGACCTGAACCAATTTTGGGAGTCAGTATAATGTGCTTCAGTATGTTATCAAGTGATGAATATATAAACAATAAAATAAATGGAAAGAACAAAAACTACAAATCTACCATCCATGACTGGTGGTCCAAAGGTTGGCCCTGTGCTGTTAAAAATTTGCTCAAATTCTTTAAACTGTGCATCTGGCCCAGCAAATTCTGGGAGTCCTGGAGGCCGAAAAGATTCAACCCAATCATGAGAAGGACCCCCACGGATGAAATCAGCGCCCTAGAGGTGTTCAATTATAGTTAGGAATGCTCAAAAGGGAACCAAAAGCAGCAAACCGAATGACCATTACCCGTGCAAGTGGCAGTTGATCTTGCTTGAACTCATTCTCTGAACCAGGGATGGTCGATAAGGGAGCAGCTGTCCCTAATTCAGATGTTGGAACATTAACTGCAGACCCAGGAAGTTCCTTTATTGACTGCACAAAGAAAAGGGTATAGACAAAGTTAGCTTGATTATTAATGCAATCTGGATGTTAATCACCCCTATACTTTCTACTTTATTACATTAAAACAGCATTATCCCAAATTTCCGCTTCGTTGTATTATAGACCCATAAGCATTATTGTCTGGAGGATTTCAACTTTTAACCTTTTAAGGTACACCACTTATATTTGGACCATTCATTTGCAATTATATAGTGGCTAGAATTGAACATGACTTATTATCACCTAGGAGGTAAATAAGTCACCTATGGTTATTACTACCCTGGAGTAGGTAAGTTTCTCCTTAACATACATCTAAGAAAATGAATTAATATGAAATTTCTTGTGATGTTTTAAGATGTATTTTTCTGTCGATGATGACAATCTTGTAGTTCAAATGAAAGAATAAAACAAAACTGTCTTTCACACTATAGTATGAAACTTCTTGCGATGCTTTAAGATGCATTTTTCTGCCAATGATGAAATTTTTTAGTTCAAATGAAAGAATAAAACAAATGTGTCTTTCCTACTTCATTGGAAGTTGAATTGGAATCATCCAGAAACAGTCTAATTGAGCAAGCTGATAAATGTGATTGTGCTGTGTTAACCATAAAGAGCGTTGAAAATATTGTACAATATTCATGGACCATCTCCATTGCATATGTTTGCAATCTGGCTGATAATGGAATAAATACATATATCATTTGTGTCTCATGGTGTCAATGTGTCATGCAAATGTTCGCTTAAGGGAAGTGATTAATCACATTTAGAGCGTTGCAAGTGAATCCCTTTTGTTCCATGAAGGGCTAACCGTTTCCAGCTGGTTAGTAGTATGTATGCAAAATTGACCTTCAGAGATGAAGGTCCATGATTATATTATGGTTCTTACATCTAAAGGGATCAAAGGTGCACCATAAAATAGCTCTTATTAAGGCTTGTAAAAGAGGTAAAAGATAAACTAGGGGTTGACGCGGGGCAACCATGAACCATGCACAATCCTTGACGCACACTAGTTTAACTAAATGGACTTAAGTTTCACTATTCAGAGACACCTCATGATTTACTAGTAACATGGACCATGGAAAGCACTGAATTGAACCAACACTCTAGGAACAGGCATGTACTTTTCAGCTACTTCACCAGAATTGCTCGGGCAACTTCAGTTCCAATCTAGGCCAAAACCCCGCAGAATCATAGGTAGGCGACATGACGAAACACAGATAAATAAACTAGCCAAAAATCGGGGAACTCGCTGTCGTCAATTGTGATAGGTCATCTGTCACCCACCAATTCACTTATTGCACAATTATCAGATGAAGCAGCATAGGATCACCAACCTAAACATCACAGGAACGAACTAACTATACCTAGAGAAAGCCAACAGCACACAAGCATACATCGAATTGCTCCCCTTTCCAGACCAGTTAAGCGAAATTGCCTTGTTTCCACCAAACAATCACATCGCGGAGGTGAGGGGAGCGACCTAAACGGCGCCGAAATTGATCCATCCCCAACCATCACTAGCCACAGCTAAGCATCCAAATCGCGAGCAAAAGCCCAGTACAGCTAGGGAGGCTAGGGCTAGGCTTTACCTGCGCTTTGGACGACTGGCCGAAGATGGCGTTAGCGAGGTTCCCGAAGGGGTTGGACGAGGACGCCCCGTCCGGGGCGCAGTTGCCCTGCCCGGTGATGAGGTGGCGCATCGCCATCTCCCCCGCCTACTCGCCCGCCGACCCGGCCTCCGCCGCCGCCGCCGCCGCCGACGACGACGAGAGGCGTTCCGGTCGAGGAGGAGAGAGAGAGAGGAGGAGGAGGAGAAGCCGTGCGGCGTCGCGGTGGCTTTGGCTTTGTGGGGAGTAGCGGTAAGCAGTTGGACCCCGATAAGACCAGGACACGTGAAAGATCGTGCCATCTACGTATGGTTGGTTGGTTGAGAACACATTTTTTCCCCCTTCTATAAATAAATTTTTAATTTGTCTCTTTTTCTTGCAGAGATATTTTTTTGCTTTTTTATTTCAGAATGAAAATTTGTTTCGCTTTTACGATGTGATGAAAAAGCTGGAGACATTCGATTAGTTTCAAATTTGTTTCGTTATAAGTTCCTCGAAATTCTGGTTGAATTTCTGAGAGACTCGATATAGGGTGATATTCTTTTATTGGAGATTGTAAATTTGTACGAAATTTCTGAGGAAACGAGCCCGAGAATTTTCTCTAAGCCCATGGGGCCCCAAGTAAGCCCATTTGGGGCCAACACGATACGCATACGTACACAAAGCCCGAAGGTAAACCTAAGCACACCAAAGGGCATCGCACCGCACAACCCAAAACCCCCTCTCTCTCCTTACCACCGTCGCTGTCGCCGCCGCCGCAACCCTCGCCGCCGGCGCTAGGTTGCGACTCCGACGATGTCGGCGCCATCCGACCCTGCAGTGGCCTCCCACCCGCAGGCGGGCTCCGCCGCCGCGGCGTCCTCCAGCAGCGGCCTCACCTTCAAGCTCCACCCCCTCGTCATCGTGAACGTCTCCGACCACCACACCCGCGTCAAGGCCCAGGCGGCGTGCTCCGGCGACGGGGCGTCGTCGGCGGCAGCGGCGGCGGGGCAGCCGCCGAGGGTGTTCGGGTGCGTGATCGGGGTGCAGCGCGGGCGGACGGTGGAGATCTTCAACAGCTTCGAGCTCGTCCTCGACCCTGTCTCCGGGACCCTCGACCGCGCCTTCCTCGAGAAGAAGCAGGAGCTCTGTGAGTTTAAATTCCGACGAATCGAACTGCGCTTTTTGTTAGGGTTTCGGCGAAATCTAGTGGTACGAGGGTTTGATTGGTGATTGCGGTTGTGACCGTGCAGATAAGAAGGTTTTCCCCGACTTCTATGTGCTGGGTTGGTACTCCACTGGCAGCGATGTGCAGGACACTGATATGCAAATCCACAAGGCTGTAAGTTCTTGTTCAAGTGCCCAATCTGTCTCATTATGACAATGTGCTTGCTTGTTTGCTCATTTTACAGAGGTAGAATTTGGGGGTTTGCTGTAATGTTTAGTTGGTATGGTTGGCAGTGCTAGCATTAATATGTGGGTTTTCTGGTTGAATTCTGAAAGGGATGGTAGAAGAGGACATGGTTTTCCTAGTTCTGTGGCTACACCAAATTATATTATTATGAACATATGTTGTTTATTGTCATGTTATAGCATCATATTGGGTGGTGGAGCAGATGGTAGGCGCATACCGCACTATTTATGGACCAAAGAATGTTACCATGTATTTATTTATTCAAATTGCGCGATGCAACTATTCTGGCCATATAAATTGATGCTACAATTTTCTAAAATATATGCTGTAGTCATGAGTCATGTATTCCAAAATGTTTTATGCCTTCTTTCATTGCCAATTTGCCAGCAGTAGCAGATAGTAGTACTTATGTTGAGATTGCGTACATATGTTCTCATATTTTATATTGTGCTTTTACTCAAGTTTCTGTTAGCAAATGAAATAGAGGCATGACTGGTAACTTTTTTATAAATTCGTTGCTTATAAACATAGATATTCTTTTGAGATCTGCTTTGTACATTGTTTATGTTCCTCTTTGTGTTACTTACTTCTTTTTTTTATTACCCAGCTGATGGACATTAACGAAAGCCCCGTTTATCTTCTCTTGAATCCTGCAATCAACCTCTCCCAGAAGGATCTCCCTGTAACTATTTATGAGAGTGGTAAGTGAATCTGACTTCAGTTTGGATCTAAAATATATTGCAATTGACTTCAAAGTTTTTATGTGGTTTGGATTTGTATTTTACTTTTGGGTGTATGTCAATTATGCATGTACCTGAGATGTACTCCACCTTTTACATATTATCCATATCTTACATTACCCACTACTCCTAGAGGTCTTTTTTCCCCAAATGCCACCTTTTAGCATCACGGATATAGCATGTGTGACCCTTGATTTCTCTCTTTTGATAAGATAATTGACTCAAACCAGTTCGGTGTTCTTTCATGGTGCTACTGTTATTTTAGCATTCCATTTTTCTGTCTGTTTGTACTTCTAATCCCCTCTTTACCATCTTCTGTATTTTCTTTTTTTGACATGATCTTCTGTAATTTCAAGAGTTGCATGTTATCGATGGGAGTCCGCAGCTCATCTTTGTCAGAGCTAATTATACAATTGAGGTTAGTTTTTTTTCTTCTGTGTGTTGCTTTTGCCATAAATAATTTTTGTTAAGACTTAACATTAGTACGTTTGATTTAAAGACTGTAGAGGCAGAGAGGATATCTGTTGATCATGTTGCCCATCTCAAACCATCTGATGGTGGCTCTGCGGCAACTCAATGTGAGGGTTCTTCTTATCATCAGTTTACGTCTTACAAATACTGAGTTGTACTACCCAATATATTGTTTTTGGACAAATGATACTGACAGATATATTTGAGCAGTGGCTGCTCATCTGACAGGAATACACAGTGCCATCAAGATGCTCAATAGCAGGGTCCGTGTTATCCATCAATATCTTGTTTCCATGCAGAAAGGTATTTTTGGTTGCTGTTGAGCCCTCGAAAATGTCTGCTATTCGATGTGCTTGAAATATAATTGTTCAAAATATGTTTGCCACCTGTTACTTCAAATAGGTATCAACTGTAAATCCCTTTAACCTCACTGCAGGTGATATGCCACTGGACAATTCACTGCTTAGGCAAGTCTCAAGCCTAGTAAGAAGGCTACCAGCAATGGAGTCAGAAAAATTCCAAGATGACTTCTTAATGGTCTGCTAACTTGATAATATTCTCTTTATTTTTATCAACCGTTGTCCTTCAAGCAGTGATGATCTTTTCTGAATTTTCAGGAATACAATGACACCCTCCTCATGACTTACCTTGCTATGTTCACTAACTGTTCAAGGTATGCCCCCACTTATTATACAAACTACAAAGCCTTTTGATATGTAAGAATGTCACATGAAGATAGGGCAAAAAAAAAACTTTATAGGGAACTCAAATCAGCTTGTGATTTGTGAATTTGTACACTTCAACGTATTATCAGCAAATTTAATAGATTCACTAATGTTAGTAAATATGCACTTGCAAATTAAAAGTTATCTGCCAAGAGAAGTTGAATCATAATGGTTGTTTAGTCGTTTGGCATCGCACCCATGTCAATGTGTTAATACTCTTGTAACTTGCAGCACAATGAATGAGCTGGTCGAGAAGTTTAACGCAACATACGAGAGGTCGACTGCCAGGAGAGGAGGCCGAGGTGCTTTCATGTAGATTTTCCCCCTTCTGCATCTGCAGCTGGTGCTCTGCTGAGATTTTGGAAATAGTTACCCATATGGCCAGGAAGTTTTTGCGTATAATCTGTTAGGAGCTATATCTGGCAGCCATCAAGTTTCTTCCAAACTCATGCTCCCTCGTTCAGGGTTGACACGTCAAACATGTTGATATTCTTGATTCTGTGCCTAGATCGTTGTTTATCCCCATTCACCAAAATTGACATGTAAAGTTTATCCCCATCACCCCATGGTAGTTACACTATTCGACTCCCCAAATGGATATGGATGCAGGTTTCCCGAGTTACGCTTGTAAAATTCTTTAGTTTGCGTGAGATGATGTGATAATTATTAATCGATAATGAAGCGGAGCCCAAACTTTGACTGTTAGTAGACAGTTGCCACTATCCGCGCGCCTTAAACTACTGGAAAACAGAGACGATGAAAACCAATAAATTTCCAATACGAAGTCATTATTTTATTACAGGATCAATCCTAAGAGCTGTTCCTTCTCTACAATCTACAAATGCAAAGCAACCAACCAATCATAGGAACTGCCCCTTGTAACCTACAAACGCAAGGGATGTTCCACAGTTTTGTTACAGAACGGACAAATGAATTACAGAATCAAACCCGAACGACAATCATCACAAACATTTTGTTTATTGTCTTCGAATGTCAGGATGACACTGGTTCCTGCAGCCCATCTCGCAGGCGTTGCCACAGACTGTTAATCCAGGCTTTCGCTCCAGGAGCTCTGCGACAGTGGGACTGCAGCCACGGCGTTCCAACATGTTCTTCCCAACACCAAGCCACCTCAGGCCCCGGAAAAATGGCGGCTCAAATAGCCCCAGGAAATTACGCGACAGCCTAGAACAGTAGGAGATATCCAGCATTCTTAGGGAACTCTTACCCGAATTGTGACGCGTAGAACCTAGAGTTTCAAGAGAAGAATCATTGATGAGGAGGCAGTTCCGGAGGCAGAGGCTGCTGATCTGCTCGCAGTTCTTGGCGATCAATGTGACAGCTCTGCCTGATATTCTTGGTACATTCCCGATATCCAGTGAGATTAGAGTTTTGTTGACGGCACCACTCCCGCACAACAAAGAAGCTATGCCATTGTTGCTGATCCTTTTGCAACCTCTCAAACATAATGAAGACATTGGGCACCGCCCATTACCGAGTGCAGATAATCCCGCATCGGTAATGTCAGCTCCAGCAAGATCCAATAGTGTTAACTTCGAAAGCTGCGAAATAGAAGCCAACCCAGAGTCTGCGATGCTCCTGCAACCTGATAGGTCTAGAACTTCCAAGTTGGTGCAGGATGAGAGTGAGATGGCTGTTTCACTGGTTAATAGACTACAGCACAGCAACCTCACTTCCGTAATCTTTGGAGCTGCCTCATCAAGATCAAGACATGTCAAATCTGACAAGTATCCAGCACTGACCTCAAATTTCTTCAGGTCCTTGCAAGACTGAAGAAGGGCTGCATACCCAGCATCCCTCACTTTAGAAAACCCAGCAAGTCTAATGGTTTTGAGTTGCTTGCATCCGTCAGCAAGCATCATTATCCCAAAGTCGGTTACCCTTCTGAAGGTGGAGGAACAATTCTGCTTACCACGTGTCAGAGATAAATGTGCCAGGTTGTGGCATAACCCAAGTGCTTGGAGGCCAACGTTTGTCAGGTCATTGTGCAAATCTGGTTCTTTCATCGGGTTATCTTCCAGACACAACTCAACTAAGTTATGGAGACTCCCAGTGATGAACGCAACAAGTTCATCAGTTATTATGTCAAGAACTAAAGAGAGTGATTCTAGAGTGTTGCTGACAGATGTCCTCAGACTTGTGCTTATAGGGAACAGCCTCTTTGCCTGCCAATTTGACACAGGCTGTAGCAACAGTACCTTAATGGTACTAGGAATGGGTACCAATGACTCAAAATCAACAGAGCCTGGACCTAGCAGAGGAAAGAACTTGAGCGAAAGATTCTGCATGGAGAGAAAATAACGCTGGATTAGATTACGAGACCAGATTAACTTTTCAAAGACCACCAAGTCATTATTACAATAATATGACTAATATTATGATATCTATGCTTTAGTACTCACACATTCTCAGCCTAAAATATATTTACAAAATATAATATTGCTATGAACTAATGATATATCAACGCGAAGAACAGTACCGGGGTTCATATGCAACAAAGATTTCTCACCTCCAGGTAGCTGCATCCTTTGACGATATGTGCCATGGACTTTCGGCAGATCCCGAAATGTTCATCATCATCTGAAGCTGCCATCTCCAGCACAAATGATCTGGACATAAAAACAGAATAATTCAACATGCTTAAATTGACATTATTTGTGGCAATATACAACCAACAGCTATGGAATGTACAAATCAGTTTCCCCTAATGTTTGTCACACAACAACAAGGATAAACCGAGCAGTGTGCAATATCATGCAACAAATTCATCAATTCGATTCCCCTGATAGAATACATTCTCGTGCAATCGTACACACAGAAACAAAGCCAAAGCTGAAGAAGAAACCACACCTCAATTTTTTGCATCTCTCACCAACTGCCACAAAGAGGTACGAGGAGAAGGACGAGCACTTGAGCAGCGAGAGCTCGCGGAGGCTTCCCTTCGCGATGGCACCCACCGCGGAGTCATCGAGGAGGCTGCAATTGATGGCGAGACTACGGAGCGCGCCATTGCCCGCGAGAATCCTATTCAGAATGGCATTCGTCGGCGGGAACATCTGCCAACAACAGCGAGACCACCACATACCAGCGCGTTTAGGGGGGGAAATCGATTTGGGCGCGTGGGAGAGGGGAAGCGAGAGGATGGGGAGATGAACCCCTCACCGATAGGTCGAGGGAGGTGACGGCGGAGAAGGCGGCGGCGGCGGCGGCGCGGAGGGCGCGGCAGGACGCGGCGGCCGAGCATGCGGCCTCCAGCTCCAGCCTGACGACCACCTCCACGAGGAGCGCCTCCGGGAGGCTCTCCACCAGGCCGCGTGCGGCGCTTCCGGAGGCCTCGCCGCCGTCCCCTTCGCCGTCGCCGGCGACGACGAGCCGGCGTCTCTTCTCCATTGCTGCTCCCCGCTTGCTTCCGCCCCAGGGAAGCGTAGATGTGAACACGAGTCCCAGGATATACCACCAGACATCCAGGGCCCACGTGAGGGTTGGTGAATGACATGTGGGCCCAAATGAGAACTCTTCTTCTTTTCATCATTTGTTATTTGGCCCATTTATAACAAAACGATTTTTTATAAGTGACGGTGATTCAGGAGAACGTACGCTGCTGAGGGATCCCATCGCGCTCCTTCTCCGCAGAAAATCGCCGCCCCTTCCCTCTCCCGCCGCCGTCGTCTCCACCACCGTTCGCCGGTGAAGATCCCACCTTTGGTGCCACCGAATCACTCGCCACCGCGCTACAATCAGGTCGACATCGATCCATCCATTGCGCCATCAAGTCGTCGGCGTCCCATCCTCCACCGCGCCGCCGCCGCCGCCGCCGAAGATCCCTCTCCAACTCGGAGCCTCTCCCGTCGCCGCCCCTTCCCTCTTTTCCATACCAATTGTAAAAGAAAATCGCCGCCCCCTTCCTCGCCCTCAACCAGCCGCCCGCGGCGTCTATTCCCCGTCGCAGCCGTCGTCATTCCGCGATGCCGAGCCACTGCCGATTCCCCGCTGCCGCCGTCGTCATTCCGCCCCCTCAACCCCCAGGAGCGATGCCCTCTCCCTCAAGCCCTGCGTCTCCGATCCCCCTAAACCCTAGCCGCCATCGAACCCTCCGCAACTAAGCCCCCAAATATCGCCCTTCTTCGTCGCCCGGCGAGGACGCTCCAAAAACCCGTCAGGTTGTCACCGGTCTCCGGAGCGGCCGGAGGCCGACGTGTCTCGCACTCCGCCGGCGTGCCCGGCGCCAATGCATCTACGGGCTACGCTCAGTTAACGCTTGACGTCCTCCACGGCATCGAGTCTCTATCATCTTGCTTTGCTGCAGCAATAGCAACAGCATAAAAATCGTGGTGCATACAACGGATTTGGCTGGTAATTCGATTCCAATTCTTGCTCCTGAACTTTTTTAATGGTGATTCCCTCTCGTGTTCAGCAGATTGGGTTTCGTGGTGGCAGTACGACACCATTGATCTGTGTTAGACATTCCTTATCCAGTCTCCTAATCTCTTGATTATGCTCACTTACGATGACTGTAGCTCAGGTGGTTGCAAGAAACACTCCTAAACTGCTAATTAGTTGATATGCTTTCACGTTACAGGGGTTTGGCTACAGATAGTTGCAAGCTGCAATGTTCTCATATTTGTTAAGTTTTAAAGCAATATTTGCCTTATATATAATGATATAATTAGGCTTCTAATTTCTTACTTATGTTGTTCTTTAAAAATCCCAAGTAACCTTTTCAGTTCTTTTTGTCAGGTTAATTGACATATCTTGTTTTAGGAAATGCTCCAATGGCCCTTGAATCCAGCAAAGTAAATATTTTTGTATGCTTGATCTATGACTAATCTCAAACAGATAATTTGAAATGAGTATCTTTTAAACAGATAAAAAAGTGACATAGAACTTGATTAGGGTTATGATATTTTTATCCTACGAGGCACCGGCATTGTTTGAGTTTTATAAGACAAATATCCAGTCATGTGTCATGTGCATGATCAGATGGCTGCTATTGGCTATGATGCAGTGATTCTGAAATTGCTATTTGCCAAGGCTTTCTATTTTTGCTGAACTGCTGCAGCGGCATAACTATGAGACTAGTTAAGTTGCTGCGATTTATAGAGCAAGCTGCGAGTTGTGTTTTCAGAAGTACATTCATCAACGATCTTGCCTTGCAGATTAGTAGTCAATTCCTCTCCTGCTCCAGGCTCCAGCCATGGACAATATGTATACCTCAAGGAAGTAAGCCTCTTCATGTTCCCCTCAATATTTCTTTCTTGATGCATGCTCCTCGCCTCCTCTGCACCACTTCTTGCTGTGATTGCTATGCAGAACCCGATGTATGTGATTGTAATGCTGCAAAGGTGCTATCAAAAACACTTTGCTCTTTTATCTATTTATTTAAATATTCTTTGTTGGTGTCGGTGCATTGCCTCTGAATTTTAGATCCTTTTTTAGTGCTAAATGCATATGCAGGTGTGATGTTGATATTCCCTTGGAGATGAAACAAGGTATTCATTGTGTGCACATTAGCATTTAGGATTTACCTAGCCATGGCCCCTTTCATAGCCACTTCTGCATGTATGAAACTTTGTGAATTGTTATCCTATAGGCAAATAGAGAGGTAAAATTACGTGATCAACTTGGGCACTTTTTCATATTTGTGCCGCTCATATTTGTTCTAAGTTTTAACTGTATTTTAATTTAATCTAGGCCAAACAACTCACCACCTATGAACGGTTTATCTTGCGGATGTTATTTAAAGAATTTGGATGTGATTGCACTTCAATTTAATCTAGAAATTTATTTCCTTGTTTTCATAACAGCAAAACTTTTATTGTCATTCAAGTCAGCATTAAGCTTGCTGGTTGAAAATTTGAAGTTTTTTTAATTCATTATGAAGTATAAAGTAGTACAGAACTTTCTGATTTTTCTATTGGTGTTTAGCTTTAGATAGTTGTTTTATCTGAGAAATCACTGCTGATTGCTAGCTTAACCATCTCAATAAAGCTGACGAAGACAAGGTGCTTGATATTCAGACGATATTGGTCAAGTATAACGTATTTGATATTGACCAGTGAGAAGCATCCGGAAGAAGTAATCGAATGAGCATTGAGTTCCAGAAAATGGTGTATAGTATAGATGGAATTATGAAGAGCAATCAACCTCATGTTTTATGTAAAGTTGTTGATGATTTGTGAAAGGATGGTAGTGTTAACATTTAGTTCCAGAAAATGGTGTATTGTATTGTTGGAGTTAGCAAGAGCAATCGTCTACCACATGATTTATGTATAGATGTTGATGATTTTGGGAAGGATTTTGGTTAACTATTTTTTCGATCAGATGATCAAATTCAAAACTGCAAGTATTTTCACCCTGAATGTTGTTCGTGAACGCGTGAACTTTATTAGCTTCAAAATGTTTTTATTTCCTGTTACAACGCACAATCTATTCTATTCATCAATTTTCTTGTTTGTATTACTATCGTACGGAAACTATAAACATGTGATGTAATTATTATTAGTGCTATATAAAAGTTTTCATCATAAAAGAATTACACTTAATAATTATTTAACATTACCTTGCTGTGTGGTTTTAAATTGGTGTATAACTTTTACCTGTTGCAACGCAAGGGCATCTAACTAGTTATATTAAAAAAGAAAGAAAAACCTTTACCGTTTGATGGTAAAACTAAATTTTTGACAAGGTCAAGATGTGAAAGGTCGTGTTTACTTGAACCCTTATCAAATTTTGGTATAGTTTCGTGAGTAGAAGTTTGAATTACCAAATGTTGGTCGAAATTGGGAAGGTTGTGGTGGTAAAAACTTGTTTAGTTTGTTGTTTTACTAAAATTTGATAATGATAAAATTTGGTAGGGTTGATTTTGTCAACAACTGAACAAGCCCTTCGTTAACTATATTCTCCTCTGTTCCAAATACAGTAACTTCTGACATTCATTTTTTTTAAGAATAATGCAACTTCTCTACTAACTCTCTCATTTCAATCAATCAAACCATCTTTATTTAATTTTCCCATTCGCCTTCTTTATCCCAAGCAATCACAACTATCCCTCGTTCAGTTTCTCCACTCTTTAATACCCATGAAGAGTGATAATGTCCTGTGCAATCCGAAATTAATTAGACA
Organism: Oryza punctata; assembly: GCA_000573905.2. NCBI lineage: Eukaryota > Viridiplantae > Streptophyta > Magnoliopsida > Poales > Poaceae > Oryza > Oryza punctata. The sequence goes on along the minus strand of CM002495.2, from coordinate 27,094,106 downwards.
ACAAGTGAATTGTGGATCTTCATCATTAATCATTTTAGCAATATTTTTCTTCACAATAATTAGTTCGTCTTTAAAAGTTTACCCAAGTTATGAGCCACAACATTATTATTTTAATATCTACGACTTACCACGTTTTATTCTTCAAAAGAAAAGGAACTGCCAATATTCTTAGAAGAGAAAATTCTATCACAGCACAAAAATACTCCCTCTAATATACTCCTATGACATTTAACTTTTTTTTAGTTTGCAAATGCAGCTTTGGCCATATTTTTAAATAAGTTTATGATTTAAGAAATTTTTGAGACAAATATACACAAACCACTTTTATGTTCTTTAAATAAGTAATATAAATTCATCGATAGTCAAAGTTTAAAATTTTGACCAGATATTGTCCAAAACATCAATATTTATTATAACCTAAGGGAGTAAATATGAACGTGGAGTAGCAATGCCAAGAGTAATGTCAATGATCTAACATTTCCAAAAAAGACCAAAGTTAATATAAGGAAAAACTGGAGCACTGAACTATATTTATTAGTATAATCAATTAATGTAAACAAAGAACAAATGGCTGAGTAATAATGTACATTTACATGTGTAACGAAAATGAACTTGAAAAAGGTGCAATCAAATGAACATACACAAGGATCACTGGGTTAATGGCTATGCTAGTAGTCAACGGTAGTAGATTCCTAGGCTTGGACTAAGCTTTCTTCACTTCTTCAGTCAAATGTAATTTCAATATTACGTCTTTTTTCCCTCTCAAGCACGTTCAGCCTCAGGCCTCAAACCAAACGAAAACAATGTCAGACATTCCTGGTTAGGAAAAACACATCGACATCTTAGGTTGTCTTCACGCACCAGTCTTCCTCAGGCACGTAGCTCAGGGCAACAACCAAACACACCCTGGATGGTCCATTTGTAAATCTGAGAACAAATTTTCTTTGGAGTGATTAATCCATATGCTAGGCTATGCTTGTACATGCTACAAAATTTTGAGGTACGAAATGTTTATCTGCTACCAATGCGAGAAAAAAATTGCTTTCCCGAGATTGATCTATACGTTTTTTTTTTTCCTTCAGTGGTCCAGCCAACAGAACAAATGGAACTGTCAACAAAATGCCTGCCTGTAGACAAGGGGAAAGGATAAGTAGTTAAATTTGTAACCCTAAGAGCATAAGTTGCAATGCTGCACAAAGATGACGTGATCGATGGTCTATTGCAGATTAAGAATAAGAAAAGGGAACCATTGATTCAATTTTTCGAATTGGCGATGAAGTTTTCAAAAAGAAACAACAAAGATTATCCATGGTGATGAGCTGTGCCTAGCACATGGAGAAGCTTTCCAACACTATTTTGATTGATAAATTATTCAATTGCTTGGTTTGAAGAATAACAGAAAAAATGAGCAATAGATGCAAAGATGATAATATTTTCCAAGATTTCAGTAGCTGGAATACTGAATATCTCAATTTTACTTGTTATCAGTAATACAATTTTGTCTTACCTTGTGTCATCAATTGATTCTGATAACAGTGCTGCTTGAATGACCACCCAAGTCCAAAATTCAGTTCCCATAGCTTCTGCTGTCCTGTATTCCCAATATTATTTCGTCACTGTTTTCCCATTAAGTCAGGCATGAAACGAGTGCCAACTAAACGCTAACTGCAAACAAAGAGCACTACTGTAAGAGGGACCTCTAGCATCAATCACATTGAACTCAAAGAATCTGTGAAAGGGACATAGTTATCAAAATTGCCATATCTAAAGCTTCCAAGGACCCATCTATCTCAAAATTTGTTTGTAGATGATGAATCATTTGGAATATCAAAAGGAACATTTATCTTATGTTTTAAGATCATATGTTCAAACAGTGTAAGTCAGTACTTCTATCTCAATTGAATAGCTTCAACTATTCACTTACATTGCACAGTCCAACTTAATGCAGAACTAAATCCTGAGGCTGAGATTATTCATGGGAAGCTTTCTAAAGCAATCAAAATACAACAAAAGCAGCAGTTACTAGAACCTAGAAGCTATGGCAATTATTAACAGGTGTCGAGGACAAAGAACTTTCCCTTAAAAAGGCATAATGTGAGTTCATACAACTAATGTAACTCTCCTATTGCTTGTCAAAAATAACTCAGAAGATTTGACTACTCCAGTTTCTTATACCTGCTCACCGATATCAAAATAATCATCAATCTGGAGTTAGAAACACTTCTACAGATAGTAACAACTAAAGAATATGCTTCCTGTGAGATAAATAGTACAAAGTACTCTTGCCTAAGCTTTTTTGAAAATTTCAAAGACCGTATAGCTTGAAATTCTGCACATATATTTCTTTATTTTAGCAATATTAATCACAAGAATTTTCTAGAACTTCTCTGTGTTAGAAGAATTTGAATACAATCTGTCAAGCATTTAGCCCATGACAAAAATAAAATAAATTCTCCTTAAGAGCCTGCCTGATTCTTGATTTTCTATTAGAGATGAAGATTCTTATCATAGTTAGATGAACTACTGTTATTAAACAGCTGAATATCGCTCTCTGAATATTGCCATTTGGCTGCGAAAAGAAAATGGATGAAAGAATACCAACAGCAGCCTTATGATTACATGCGGTGGACTTACAGCAAAAAAATTCATCCAGCAGTCAAATACTCAAATTATCTTCTGGTCTTCCCAAGAGACAATATGTCCTGGAAGGTTTTCACTTCATCATTTGAATAGGAAGGTTTTCTTCCTATTACCAATTTCATTATCTCTGTTGCATACCTGTCCTTTGAAATTGATATGAGGCCTTTTAACAGTTGGTTAATAGTATCAACACTTGGAAACCAGTTTTTCTCCATGCTGTCTTTGCACAGCCTGAATGCCAAATCAAACTCCCTTCTCTCACAGAGATAATGCACCATTGTCTGGTAAACCTTAGCATTTGGCTTGCATCCCCTCCCATGCATCGCACCAAATACTGTCTTAGCCATCTCATGCTCACCCATCATGAAAAAACCCTTAATAACTAGATTATACGTGATCTCATCTGGCCTTATGCCAGATGCATACATTTTCCTCACCAACCCATTTGCTTGCCATCCCCTTCTCCTGTTAACCAAGAACTGGATCCTCACATTGTAACTGGCAAGTGTTGGCATGCAACCCCTGAACCTCATGAGATTCCACAGACCATCCCCGACTTCACGCTGACCACACTTATAGAATGCATCCATGAGTGTTGTGTATGTGATGACATCCGGTCTGACCCCTGCCTTCTCCATTTCCTGCATAACCCGATATGCCGCACGCAATTCCTCCAAGTCACACATCATTTTCACCACTGTATTGTACGAAATGTCATCCAACTCAACCCCATACATCTCTGAGCCCTCGAACAACTGCAGGACCTCATCAAACAGCCGCGCTCGCAATAGCACCTTCATCGTGGCATTGAGTGACTTGGCCGTGCGCGGGCATCCATACAATCCCATCTCGCGGAAAGTGCGCAGCGCGTGCTCCGGCATCCTTGCTTTGCCGTATAGACCTATGATCCTGACCACGAACCCTTCCCGCCTCCCCTGGGGCAACGCCTTGTGCTGCTCGAGTATCTCCTCCACAAGGTCATTCCGTCGAGCACCTGCCAGGCGCGCCACCGCGTCCTCGAACGCGAACCGGTTCTCAATCAAGAGGCGGTTGTGCGCGTTGGCCCTGAACAGCTCGTACAGCCGCACGGGATCCCTCTCGTTCTTGATCCTGACCAGAACGGGGAGCTCGGCAGCCTCGACGCCCGCGGACTCCTTGTCAGACGCCGATGGCGCGGTGGTGGTGGTGGAGGAGGAGTGGCGGCGCTGCCACTTGGAGCTGGCGACGGCGGCGCGGCAGGAGGCGATGGTGGGGAAGTCCGGCTGGGAGGAGTGCGCGTACGCGTAGAACGGGTGGTGGGAGGTCCGGGAGAGCCCCGCCGCGATGACGGTGAGCGCGACGGCGTCGAACGCGGCGCAGAGCTTGCGGATGGCGCCGAGGGATAGCATCTGATCCGCTCGATCCCGAAGCGCCACCGCGCAGGCCTCGCCGCGCGCTCGGTCTCTCGGGGTGGGTAGGTGAGATGGTTGCGGGTGGGCTCAGGGCGGCGGCGTGGAGGATGCGGCGGCGGCGGCGGCGGCCATGGGCGCGGGATGCGGAGGTGAGGAGGAGGAGAGGGAGGAGAGAGTTCCACGGCTGCGTGCGTGCGTGGAGGCGCAACCCACCGCGAAGTGTCATGAACTAGTGGGCCTTGTACCTATACGGCCCATCAAGGCCTAACTTGATCAACTAAGGCCCATATAGGCCCATGGTTCTGTTAAATCCAAGCTGAGTCCGGCCGGTCTCGCCGAGATAGATGGGTCGGGTGATGAGTGCACCAGTGCAGGAACGTCGCCGCCGCTGCCGCCGCCGCACCGGCGGCGAGGAGATGGCCGCAGTTATGGCGGCGGATTAGCCTATGAGGTGAGCGTACTGAGTCATCAATCGCCACATTACGGATTCGAATATTATGTTCGCCGTGCTTAGTTATTTTGGGGCACTGTCAGATTTGCCCAACTTGAGATTTATGTATCGGTGGTAGTCAAATTAGTTGTTGGGGGAATCGATGCAAATTGGTATTTTCTAGCAGATTGCGCATTTTTTACTACAACTATAGCCATTGTTTAGGTTTTTTTTTTAATTTAAGGCCATTGTATATGTAAGTCATGTCTTCTGCATTTCTTGTTCTTTGCACACGATTTGGCATATAGTACCATGATTCCATCTCGATTGACATAATGATTTGTGATTTGTGACATCATGACCATAAGTTGAGATTAATGTCGGTGCCAAGAGGAAAGTGTTCAGTTTTTCTCAGAGAGTGGTGAAAGCTGATCCTCTAATGCAGAGCCTGCAAGTGGTTCTTACCATGTTTGATGGCGTCTTGGATGGGCTTGGCACGTTTTGCACAGGTTGTCTGGGTTGCCATATTGCAGGTTATGCCGGTGACAGCAAGGCGCTCGATTGCTTCTGTCATGTCTCTAGTTGGAATCGGTGTCTTGGGGAAGACAGCTCTTGCACAACATGTATTCACTATTCAATAAGAAAGAACTTGAAGGGAAGTTCATCAAGAATTCAAGATATGGGTCCATGCCTCTAGTAGACTTGAGCTGATAAGCATTACCAAAAAGATGGTAAAGTCAGTGACAGATGTGAATTATGACGTCAACACCCTTGATGAAACTCACAATAGACTGAAAAATACATTGAATGTGTAAGAGATTTCTGTTGGTACTGGATGATGTTTGGAACTAAGCTGATCAGGAAATTGGAGTAAAGCCATTGCTCCGCTAAGATGTGCAGGCCATAGGAGCAAGATGCTGATAACTACCCGATTGGGTTCAGTTGCTGATATGATTATTGGAAAAGTTGTTGGGCAGCACACAAGAATCAATTTGGAGGGCTTAAAAAAAGACGACTACTTATTACTATTCAACGAGCATGCATTTGCAGATGTTACAGACCTCGATGAGCATGGAAGGTTGCTCTCAATTGGTATGAAGATATCAGAGAAGCTTAATGGAATACCGCTTGCCGCGAAGACAATTGGTGCAATGCTGAATTCTTGCTTAGATGGTAAGTATTGGACCAGGATACTGGAAACAAGAACTTTGGATGTAGAGAACAACGACGTTGACCTGATGACAAAAGGTTACAGTGGCCTTATGGCAACTCTGAGATTGAGTTACCAGCATCTACCTGAAAACTTGCAGTTTGCAGCATTTTCCCATGAAGTTGCTGTGGCCTGACCAGACTTGGAATCAAATTTCTCATCAGAGTGATCATCTTTCAGATCATTGAATTGTGAGAAAAGAACACTTGGTCAGCGGTCGGAAGGTGGCAAAGGGTGAACATGAGAACCTTCCGGTTAGAAGTTGGCAAAGTGTAATCAAGTGTATTGTCAACAAGTAAGAGTATGACTCTTTGATGATGATGATGAGCCGTTGAGGAGCTGTTCGATATCATGGATCAACCGTGCCCTCAAGTCTTCCACACTGTCCAGGGTAACTCCTCGGGCCACAACTCCAAGCCAATGTGCCTCTGATCCTCCAGCAGCGTGATTTCGTCACCAACCACAGATCACCTCAGCACATTTAATCATGTAAAGGGCACAGTCGGTTCCATTGTTTTGCTTAGGTGTTGGAGCTTTAGTACATCTCGTCTCAGGAGGTAGGTAAGGAAGCAGCGATGCCGCAAGACGGCGTGCAGCGCTCAAATTAGCATCACCTGGACTGCTGTCATGGTGGGCTAAGCGCGATCTGCCTCCAAGGTTCCGGTCAAACACCAGGAGGCTCCAGTGTGTACCTTCACCCACCAGATAGGGATCCTGATTGTTCACTGGAAAAAGCACTAGTTTTCGAGAGGGGAGTCCTAGATCCTGTAGCTGGGTTGACACAACTGTAGCATCTGAGTTTCCTAGCAGATGTGACATTGCAGGATTCACAAGCAAGACATCTTCGCTGTCAATTCTATCTGATAACCTGTTGAAAGCATGGACCACAACTGGGTCAGTGATAAACTCCTGAGAGCAAAGAGAGTGTAGGTCATCTATCGTCACTCTTGCCACTGATTCACTGCTTGTTGGGAGAGTCTGGGGTGATAGATCTTCTGCGTTGCTGCTTATCGGAGAACTGCTAGTGGGGAGAGCCTGCGGTGCTTCATCTACTGAACAGCTGCCAATCTGAGAACTAATGCTTGTCCGAAGAGCTTGTGGTGCTTCATTTATTGTATCACTGTCTATCTGAGCTTGTGCTGATAAATTTTGGTCAGGCAGCTTAGGATGATGCTCCACAAGTTGATTGGTACAATCAAGATCAAAACGTCTTGCTTTATGCATTTTCAACCCAAGCTCCTCCTCGAGGTATGAAACCAGCTCATCATAGTCTTTCTCCTGGTCCTGTCATATGTAAATGAATTAAGTTGACAGTTGAATTGATAAGCCAAATACTATCTGCCTAATAATATGCAAAGGAATCGATACTTGCATCACTCAAATTCCATCTTAAGAAAATTTCTGGAGCAACTGGAGGACCTCCAAGTTTGCCTCCGGATAGACCCTTCTTTTTTGTTGACTGTTGCTGACCTCTCCTGTGCACTGCACTGCCTGGCGTGGGCTGTGGCTCTCGAGGCAGTGGAATATCCGGAAAATACTTACTGTCTGACGTCCGATACAATTGTTAGATGGATCTCCCACCGTTGAGCCCAACGGCTCAACGGGCCTTGACACGCGCCCCGATCGGGGGTGACCAGCCCAATGGCTGGTGGGCCCCCGTCACACTGCGCCACATATAAAGAGAAGGGTGGGGGCCGGGGCGGCACACACGACGAAGTTCGCTGCCGCCGCCAACCCCATCCACAAACCCTAAACCCTACCGATCGAGGGGGCGCAGCCAGTGACGGGATTCGCCACCGCCGCACCACACCTCGTCATCGACGCCGCTGCTGCTACACCGAAACCCTAGCCGCCTGCGCCACCATCGCCGCCGGTCCGCATCAACCCTAGGAGACGACAAGGATGGCCGGCGCCTCTTCCTCCTCATCAACCTCCACCGGTCGGTACTCTAAACCCTCTCTTTCCCACATGTTGAAAACCCAAATAGCACAAACCCGAGTAGATCACTGCTAGGAGATCCTATAGAATTAACAATGGTATCAGAGCATTCATCCTAGTTTTGATCTCGGTTCGGGGAAAGAAATTGCAAAAGAGAAACAGAGAGCCATCACGGTAAAGAGAAAAGAAACAAAAAAAAAGGGAAAAGTTGGCTCACCGCCGCCGCTGGCCGCCGCGGGAGCCAAGCCGCTGCCGGCCGTCGCGCCGCGCGGGAAAGAGGGGAGACGGCGGGCTCGCCGAGCCGCCGTGCTCACCGGCGCCGCCGTGCGCCACCACGCGCCGCAGTACGCCGCCGGCGCTGGGGCCGCCGCGCGCGCCGCTGGCCGCCGCGCTCGCCGGGTCGCCGCCGTGCGCCCCTGGCCGTCGCCGGTGCCGAGGCCGCCGGCGCTCGCCGAGCCGGCGCCGCCACCTTCTGTCCAACCATGGCAGGAGAGAGAGCGAAGGAACAATGGCTAGGGTTTTTGACCGGCCGGCCCTCGGTGCCGGCCGTTGGATTGAAACCCTAGCCAATGGACGGCTTGGATTGGGCGGCCAGAAAGTCCAATTTTGGTCCCTCGGGCCAAAATAAAAGAAAAGGAGAGAAAACAGAAGTTTGTTTTTGGTCCCTTCGGGCAGAAAACAGAGAAAAGAAAATAGAAATCCTTTCCTTTTGAATTTTAATATTATTTGATGCAAGTTTCAATAGAACTTTTATTGTTTTTGCATGTTTTACCTCTGTTTAAATTTGAACCAACGGGATAATTTTTACAAGAGAGTAAAATTAAAGAATTTTACATAGATCTTCCGCTGCAAATAGACAAAATTGATGAAAATTAGTGTTTCTAAAATTAAATTTCGAACCAACGGGAGAATTTAATTTTAGCAGCATTAATTATGTATTATAATGTTGTAATTTTCTGACCAACGTTGATAATTGTAATATTATAATTATGGCACTATGTATTATGTCTAATTTCTGCCCAACGGTGATATAGACTTAATACATAACATTTTAATGTTAATGTTAATTTTGTTCTCACTATACATGATCATTTCAGGTGGTTACTCCTTAATGGGTTGCATCAAGGATATTCCGACCCTAAAAGGAGACAACTACAATGAATGGAAAAGAAAACTCGACCTTGCTTTTATCTTGGGAGAGGTGGACTGGGTGTTGACTACCCCATGTCCTATAGAACCTGATGAACTCATCAGAGGTGAAAAAGAGTCAGATGCTGACTGGGAAAAGAGAAAGAGGGATAATGCTCCCCTTGTCATGTCATATGACATAGAACACAAGAAATGGTCCTTAGCCAACAAGAAATGTTTGGCTGTGGTAAAGAACACGATTGAGCCAACTATATTGGGCTCAATCCCAGAATGTGACACCGTCTCTGAATACCTCGAGAGAATAAAGAGCCAGTTCACTGGTTCTTCAAAGACTTATGCTACACAGTTGATCAAACAACTCGTGACAGAGAGGTATCATGGAGGCGGTGTGAGAGAGCACATCCTTAGGATGAGCAACATTGCTTCCAAGTTGAAGCCAATGGACTTGGGCATAACAGATGACTTTTTAGTCCATCTGGTTATGGCCTCACTGCCAAAGTTATTTGACAATTTTATTGTCAATTACAATATAAGTCCAAAGAAATGGAGCTTTGAAAAGCTCATTGCAAATTGTGTGCAAGAGGAGAGAATTAAGGAGGCACATGGTGGCTCCATCAACTATGTTAAGGATAACAAAAGAAAGAACCCAAAGTTTCCCTCCAAAGCAAAACAGCCTCCCCAGCATCTGTCTCAACAACAACAGTTTGCTGTTGAAAAGGATCAGTGTCTCTACTGCAAGAAGACAGGACATTACAAGAAAGATTGTCCTGACTATCTGAAAATGATCATGGCCAAAAGAGGTGAGAACATTATTACATTTGTAAATGAATCTCATTATGTTGGTTATTCCAGATCCACATGGTGGATTGATTTTAGAGCAACTATTCATGTTTGTAATTTGTTTAAAGGCATTCCGTTCGACGAGGACTACGCAAAGAAGCGAAAGCTCCATTAGAGTTGCAAATGGAGTTGAAGAAAGAGTTGAGGCTATTGGCGACCTTCCCATAGGGCTCCCGAATGGCTTCACACTTCTACTTAAAGATGTTTTTTATGTTCCTTCTTTGCAAAGAAACTTGATAAGTGTATCCAAATTGGATTCTGATGGATATGATTGTCGCTTTGGAAGTGGCAAATGTCAACTATGGCATAATAATGAATGTATTGGTCTTGCTGTGTTGCAAGACGAGCTTTATTTGTTATCTCTTTCTGAGAATGTGAATGTTGTGTCCTCGTTGACAAAAGAAAACAAGAAAAGAAAGCAAACTCCTAATATCTCATCGAAATTATGGCACTGTCGTTTAGGCCATAGTTCGAGGGGGAGAATTGAGAGACTAGTTAAGAATGAGATTCTTCCTCCATTGGAGTTCTCAGACTTAGAACAATGCGTAGAATGCATTAAAGGCAAATTTGTAAAGAGCATCAAAAAAGGTGCAAAAAGAAGCACAGGAATTTTAGAGATCATTCACACAGATATTTGTGGTCCATTTCCTGTGAAAAGTGTGGATGACTATGACTCGTTCATAACATTCACAGATGACTACTCCCGTTATGGTTATATTTATCCAATAAAAGAGCGATCAGAAGCATTGGATAAATTTAAGATATTCAAAGCTGAAGTTGAAAATCAGCATGATATAAAGATTAAAGTAGTAAGATCTGACCGTGGGGGGAGTACTATGGTCGACATACGCCTTATGGGCAAGTCCCTGGACCATTTGCAAGGTTCTTGCTAGAGAATGGCATAGTAGCCCAGTATTCAACACCGGGCGAACCGCAACAGAATGGGGTAGCTGAAAGGCGTAACCGTACCCTCATGGATATGGTGCGCAGCATGATGAGCTACTCCACCCTACCATTGGGTTTATGGATGGAGGCGTTAAAAACCGCTATTCATATTCTCAACAGAGTTCCAAGCAAATCGGTGCCCAAAACACCGTATGAGCTATGGACAGGAAGAGTACCCTCGCTAGCTCACCTCCGTGTCTGGGGGAGTCCTGCAGAGGCTAAAGTATTTAACCCAACCATTGGGAAATTGGATCCCAAAACAGTGAGCTGCCATTTTATTGGCTATCCTGAAAGATCAAAGGGTTATCATTTCTACTGTCCGAACAGTTATACAAAGTTTGTGGAAATGAGACACGCCGTCTTCTTGGAAGACGAAATGATTAGGGGGAGCTCGGTAGTTCGAGAAATTGATCTTGAGGAGAGGGCCGTGTTTGTACCCGCTCCGTCAATTCAAGAGCCTTTCTTCTCTCTACCTGCTGATGTTGTGCCTGCAATGCATGACGTTGCAGTACCAACACCTGTTGCGACCTCTCCTGTGGCAACAACAAATGAAAGTGAGGAACCTGTTCAGCAGGATCCAACAGAAACTGTTGCCACACGAGAGGAGGTGCAACAGCCTCAAACAGATAATGTGCCAGAACAGCAGGCCCCTAGAAGGTCTGAGAGAGTCAGAAGATCGGCTATCCGTGATGACTATCAAGTTTATAATACAGAAGAGTCACATATGGAGGATGATCCCACTTCATATGAAGAGGCCATGAGAAGCGCTCGCTCATCTGAATGGTTGGAAGCCATGAAAGATGAAATGAAATCAATGAAACGAAATGATGTCTGGGATTTAGAAGAAATTCCTAAAGGAGCCAAAATAGTAGGCTGTAAATGGGTCTACAAAACCAAATATGACTCCAAAGGGAATATAGAAAAGTTTAAAGCGCGCCTTGTGGCAAAAGGCTTCACGCAAAGAGAAGGGATTGATTACAATGAAACATTTTCTCCAGTCTCTTGTAAAGATTCCTTCAGGATTATAATGGCACTGGTGGCACATTATGATTTGGAATTACATCAGAAGGATGTAAAAACGGTATTTCTAAATGGAGATTTGGAGGAAAAAGTATACATGGCACAGCCGAAAGGTTTTGTCGTGAAAGGAAATGAAAATATGGGATGCCGTCTAAAGAGATCCATTTATGGATTAAAACAAGCTTCGAGACAGTGGTACTTGAAGTTTGATGGGACAATAAAGAAATTTGGGTTTCAAGAGAATGTCGAGGACAACTGTATCTATACAAAGTTTAAGAATGGGAGATTTATTTTCCTAGTTCTGTACGTGGATGACATTCTACTGGCTAGTAGTGATGTTAGTCTACTACAGGAAACAAAGAAATTCTTGTCCTCGAACTTTGACATGAAAGACCTCGGTGAGGCTTCATATGTTTTGGGCATAGAGATTCACCGAGATAGAACAAAGTATGCATTGGGACTTTCTCAAAAGGCATATATAGAAAAGGTGTTAAAGAAATTCAACATGTACAAATGCAGTGCTACAGCTGCTCCTATAGTGAAAGGCGAAAAGTATGGGTCATCGCAATGTCCCAGAAATCAGTATGAGCTCAATGAAATGAAAACAAAGCCATATGCGTCAGCTGTAGGAAGCCTACAGTACGCGCAAGTGTGCACACGACCTGACTTGGCATTTGTTACCGGGTTACTTGGCAGATTTCAGAGTAATCCAGGCCCAGAGCACTGGAAATTAGTAAAGAAAGTCTTGCGTTATTTGCAAGGAACAAAAGGCCTCATGCTGTCTTACAGAAGATCAGAATCGCTCCAGATAGTGGGGTATTCAGATTCTGACTTTGCAAAAGATAACACAAAGTCAACATCGGGATACGTGTTCACCCTGGCAGGAGGAGCTATTTCATGGAAAAGCTCAAAACAGACTATCACTGCAGGGTCTACTATGTATGCCGAGTTTATAGCATGCTATGAGGCAACGGGGCAGGTGAACTGGCTAAAGAAGTTCATACCCAGTTTAAAGGTGGTTGACAGTATTGAGAAACCACTAAAGTTATACTGCGATAACGAACCCGCAGTAATGTACGCTCACAACAATCAGTCAAGTGGTGCTGCCAAACACATTGACATAAAGTACTATGTTGTGAAAGATAAAGTCCGGGATCAAACAATCAGTCTCGAGCACATTAGAACAGAAAGGATGCTCGCGGATCCACTAACGAAAGGCCTACCACCCAACGTGTTCAAGGAACATGTAGCCAGCATGGGTTTACGGGAAGCCTTATGAATCCTGGACTAAAGGGCCCAAAAGTAAAGTATCTATTTCAGAATGGAGACGTGTATAGTGGTTGTTAAATCTATCGGTGATTAACCGTGACGATGAAATATGCTCTATTCGTAAATCTGTGATGGAATAGAAAAAATTAAAAGCAATAGTGAGATCAAGGGGGAGAATGTTAGATGGATCTCCCACCGTTGAGCCCAACGGCTCAACGGGCCTTGACACGCGCCCCGATCGGGGGCGCCCAGCCCAATGGCTGGTGGGCCCCCGTCACACTGCGCCACATATAAAGAGAAGGGTGGGGGCCGGGGCGGCACACACAACGAAGTTCGCTGCCGCCGCCAACCCCATCCACAAACCCTAAACCCTACCGATCGAGGGGGCGTAGCCAGTGACGGGATTCGCTACCGCCGCACCACACCTCGTCATCGACGCCGCTGCTGCTACACCGAAACCCTAGCCGCCTGCGCCACCATCGCCGCCGGTCCGCATCAACCCTAGGAGACGACAAGGATGGCCGGCGCCTCTTCCTCCTCATCAACCTCCACCGGTCGGTACTCTAAACCCTCTCTCTTTCCCACATGTTGAAAACCCAAATAGCACAAACCCGAGTAGATCACTGCTAGGAGATCCTATAGAATTAACAACAATCACAAATATCAAACGCCATCACTCCATACTAGTAGTACATGTTCAAGTTGTGATGATTTTTTCTTGTGCTTACGTGCACCTACCGGTGATGAAGTATATATGCTTATAAACTTCGTTTTTAAACTTCAAACAACTTTATCATCTATTTTACTTATCCGATCAATGATTTGATTATACTGTTGCATTCGTTACAATTAACTCTTTATAACAAGATCTCACTCGATTATATTCCGATTAATTTTTAAAACATTTTTTTAATGTTGCGCATAGTTGTACTTAGTGTTTCAATATGTATTTCTTAATGTTTCATTTTATATGGATCAAATGTTGCAGTGACTTGAAACATTCTTTTGCTATTTGCTGAAACATTGTTTTTATATAAGGTGAAACAGCGCCTGATTTAAACGATTGAAACATTTTTGATCTACCTAGTGAAACAATTCCGATATACTTGGTGGAATAGTGTGCAACATTTAAAAATAATTCAATAATAAGCTAAATTTGTTTTTCACCGGAATATATCCATGTGTGGTCTTGTTTTAAAGATTTAATTGCAACGAATTTAATGGTGTAATCAGATCATGATTTGGATAAATAATTTAGAAGAAAAAATAGTTTAAAATAGTTTTGCATGCTTGATGACGTTGGAAGGCTGATGGCGTGCGCGCATCGGACGGCTCATGGATGCATCCGATTTTTCATCTCACGCCGTACGTCCGTCGTGTAGCGCTCTCCGGAATATCCTCCACCCCATCACCGCCAGGATCCACTGGACTCCAGCTCAGGTCTCGTGGTGGGGGTGGTAATGCAGTATGTTTGAACATTCCCTCCAAATAAGCATCGTCGTGAAGATAAAGTGTGCTTTTGAGAAGATCATCAAAACTAAGCAATTCTCTTATGCCACAATCGTGGGGATTGTATCCTTGATTGCTAAGAGACCTCATAACCTGTTGGCTGATTGAACTCCAGTTTACGATTAGCATTTTGACCCATTCAAAACCATCACCTAACCGTGACCCCATACCATGCTCCATGGCATGGCATATCCTTTTATGCACCATTTTAAATTTTGATTCCAAAAACATTACAACCATCATGCCCAATGAACTCTTGAACCCAATTGGGTCTCTTCTGTTGCTAGGCTGATAAGAGGAAAGATGACGAAAACATTTTCTGAACAGTTGCAGATTCAGCCATGTATTTTCGGTCCCATGTGGGGATATTTCCCTATGATTTCCATTGAACGGAAGCTTATGACATTGCGACGAATTCATATAACTCCCAAGAAAATCATCAGACCGTATCTCATAAATGCCTCTGTTGTTGAAGAACCCAACAAGCCAGCCAGTTCGAGCATCAATCACCAGTACAACGTATTCTGCTTCATACCTGAGGATATAATAGAATGTCCCGTGGACTGGTGTTGTATACAGCATCCTTCGGCCATATGTTACCCTGAATGCAGAATTCCACAGGAGACAGAATCTGTAGCGCCCCTGGCAGTGCATGAAGTTCTCAACAAATTGATGTTCTGTTCCATCAAGATATAGAGTTACAGTGTTCTGCCAAAGGAGGATGAAGGGAAAATAGAAAGATCAGTTCAGTTGCATCCACAGGTTGAAAATGGGTAGATCAGTTCGTTAGAAGACTGTAAATTACAGGAGATAGAAAAAAGAAGTGATCGACGATCATACCCTCGGTGTGAGAGCTGGTGTTTTCTTTTTGCGCCTGCCCATTATCAGCACTAAGATACTTCCTCACTTCCTCCAGCAGCAACAAGGGCAGCAAATTATCCTCTGCGACCACAGGGAAGGCGTAGTAAAATCAAGAATAACAATTAAGAACTAAACTAGATCCTAAGAATCAAAATAAATCGTGCTTTGGTAAGAATCAAAATTAACTGTGCTCTCTCCAGCCGCAGCAGAAACCAGCCCCAAACAATAAAAATAAATTGATCTTTTTGACAAGAAACCAGCCCATTGTGGTGTTCTATCCAGCCGCAGCAGATTTTTTTTTTTTGCTTTTGTTTTAGAGTGCGCAAAAGAATTAAGCATCAATCCGCCGCAGCAGCAATGCACCGGGTGGCTATAGATGGCCAAATGCGCCCGGCACAGTTCGGCCCAAGCACGGTCGTGCCTGGTCCGAGGTCAGTCGGGCCGGCACGGCACAATCTGGACTTCGTGCCGTGCCGTGCCAGCCCACGGGCTGCATGTTAGGCCCAGGCACAGCTCACAAGTATTTGGACCGTGCCGTGCCGGCCCGTAGGCACGATCAGCCCATTGGGCCCGCCAGGTACGATTTTCTTATCACAGCTCGTTCAATAAATTTTTGCAAAACTAAGTTGATAGTGCAAACTTTATATGTCACAATCCAAGTTTTTGATAAACTTTAGAATTCACAAACATGCAAATCAAATGTCATTCCCAAAATTTAACATTTTTCATTCATTCATCAAGTCACACACTCACAAGTCACAATTTACTCTTAAAAATACACAAGTCTTTCAGTCTTTCACCAAATACTTGTTAAAAATATGCAAGTAGTAAAACTCATGCATTCACCAAGTTTAATTCAAGATTTAATAACATTCAATCTTTCACCAAATCATAAGTCACACTCAACATTCAATCTTTCACCAAATCACAAGTCACACTCACAGACACAAGACAATTAGGCACAGGTATTTAACTGATTAAAGTAGCTGTGATGTGCAATAGTTGCCTCGTTAAAAACCTTTCTAGGTAAAAACTCACACCTCATAAGAAAACCCTAGAAAGGAAAAAAGAGTGCAACCCACAGCTTTCATCAAATGTTCATAATAAAGTCTAAGTCCAATACAAATATCAATATCATGCAGCCCCATCCCCAGTGGTTACATCATCATCATCAAGAAAGATCTCATAAGACTTGATAAATTCTTCATTCTCCACAATATGTTGCTTCTTTGATTTTGCTTGCTCCCAGTCTTTGATCAATGCTAGAGCTTGCACCATGACTGGACCTAGATGCCGCCGTCGATCCTCGATGATCCTGCCAGTTAAGCTAAAAGCAGAAATGCGAACACGATTACCATTGCGTGATTCATAAAGTTCTTCAAAATCGTCCCATACCTCAGATCTGGATCTGGATCGCTTGTTGCTAGCACTTGAGCCGGACGGTGCACTGTTGCCACCGGCACCGGTACCGTCATCGTCCGGCTCCAGCTCCAGCTGCGACCCATCCAGCGGAGGCGATGCGGTGTTGCCGAACACCTCCACGCGATTCTCCTCCAAATCATCTTTGTCATCACCCCGCATCCCCATCATCCTTAGCTTGAAGTTGCAGGAGGATGGATCATCCATCAAGGTCGAGGGCACTCAGGTTCCTCTACGACGAGGGTGGCAAAAAAAAGTACAAAAGGGAGAGGAAATTGACCGGGCGACCGTCGATCCGATGACCGGAGACGAAGAGCTCACGGATCAGGTCATCAGGGCGACCGGAGAGATGGAGATGAAAGAAAAAAAGAGAGAGAAAGAGGCGGCCCTCATGCCCCCAGCGGGAAGCCGCCGACCATTGGTGCTAGATCCGACGAGGCGACCATCGGAGACGGCGGCGATGGAGGCATGGTGGTGGACTGGTGGTCTGGTGGAGCAACGGAACGGTCGAGAGAGATGGAGGCTGTGGCGGCTAGGGTTAGGGTTTGAGGCCGAGGTGCGGAGCGGCGGGGTTGGGTCGCCGGGTGGTGGGGGTGGAGTATATATGCCGGCTGCTGGGCTGGGCTGGCGAGGCGTGCGGGCCTCGGTCGGGCTGTGCCTGCCGTTGGAGCGTGCCGAGCCGTGCCGGCCCACCGTGCTGGCCTGTTTCGGGCCGGGCCATGCCGGCCCAGCGTGCCGAAGGTGCGGCCCAAGCACCACCGAGCTGGCCCGGGCACGATCCTAGTCGGACCGTGCCGTGCTTGGGCGGGCCAAATCAGCGGGCCCTAGGCCGGGCTGCGGGCCGCGGGCCATATGGCCATCTATACGGGTGGCCATTCATTTGGGTCATCCTCCTGATAGCGGGGGAGGTGACGGAGCAGGATGCACGAGCGTGCATCCAGCCACGACGCACGCCAGCGAATCGTCTCTGTCGTGTCCTTCACCAGCTTCGCGGGGACGTATGTCGTCGCCTCCTCACACGAGTCAGCTCGTCGCCTCGTCGGGATAACCATTGCCACTTCTGCATTAACGTAGGGTTGTTCACGGGTTGGGCACAATTGCACCATCAAACCGACCCAGATTCTGCAGGGGGTCACAAGGATCCCGGGTAGATTATTCAAATCATAGCTAAATCATATCATAGTAATCGATATATTAGTTAATAATTAGATAATTAGTATATATTGGAATCCTGGTAATTTTTATTCTGCTGTCATCGGTCATCCCCCTCACCACTGCTTTCGTCGCGTCATCCTCCTCACGGCGGCAGTACTCGTCGACCAACGAGGAAAGCGCCGCACGTACAAAGGCACTATGCTAGGCATCATATCTCCCCGTCATCGCCGGCCTCCTTGCCGTGCTACTCTCGACCATGGAGGACAGTGCGACGTCATGTTAGGCGCCACAACTTACTGTGTCATTGTCGGCACATCGTCGCCTTCGTGGTGGGGCTCCTTGCCATGCTCATCAACCAAGAAGGAGAGGTTCGGCTGCGGTAGTCGTTACCCTACTATCATCTAGAAAGTGATTGGCAAGAAGAGCATCGGGCCGGCCGCTGGCCCGCTGGCGCCGGCGAGCTTTATGCATAGACATCACTAGGCACGCGCGCAGTGCCATCGAGCTGTAACGCATGTTCTTTTTTTGGCTGGCGAGATGTAGACCTTTGGATGAATATGCAGGATTTCCAAATTAATTGAAGTGCTTGCGCATCATCTATATATGGGAGTTTTTATCTGCTTGCAAAGGATAGCTGCCATGGCTGTCGTCCTTCTTTGTTCGCTCTCATAGATGAACATGCTTGCATGAACGACAAGCCTCCCGCCAGGATCGGCGAGTTCCTTGGACCCAAGCTTGACCGACTAAGCGAACGGCGGGACGTGCTCCTTGGTAGGTTCCGACCACAGCGACTAGGCATTTCTGTTAACAGCAAAATTTAGAGAGATTCTTGGAGTCGAAGAACAGATCGAAGCGGATTTGGTGGAAGGAGTTATGTACAAATTTGGTTGCACGTCGGCTGAGAATTGTATCGTCCGGGACAGAGTCGGATCCGGTTAGCCGATACAATCATATTTGATTTGGACCCAGATCAGGATTGCAGGGTATTGCCATACGAGGATAGAGTTCATATTGACAATTGTATCTATTAATTAGGAATATTAATATCGGTTGTGTTAGAGATTTGGTAAGGGACCACCATAAGGACTTGTCCGTGTGTTTTTTAACTCAGGAAAGTTTAAGTCGTGTTCAATATGGACAAGTTTGTATAATATGGGTATAAATAGACGCCTAGGTTATATAAAAAAGATAACACCCATTCAATATACTCTCGGCGTATCGCCACCTTTTTCATTTAGTTCTTTTCGACAAGTTACTGCTTCGAGTTGGGTTGCATCGGTCTCGATCTTCCAACAAGAGGTAATACTTGTCACAGTGGTTTGCATTATCGAGGTTATTATATCCTTTTAGATATGTTAATCTTCTTAATATAATCGCTGGCTATCATATATCTTAGTTAATCTAAGTTGATGTCTCAATTTACTTGTATCAGCCAGATCTTTTCTAGGGCTTTGCTGGTATCGGCTAAATTGTTTTATCGATCTAGATTAGCTAAGGTATCCATCACCCTGAAAATCAATCAGGGGCTTGATTGTCTAGATATTTTATTTCTCTTCATACTTTGTGCTACATCAGTTAAGTTTAATCTACTAAGTCGTGATTAGAACCAATAGCTCTAACCTGGTTTTTGATTGCCAATAAGGATAGAATCGAAGTTTTAGCTGATCTTATATGATATAGCTGCTTGAACACGTTTAGTTAATTTAATCATATTTTACATGCTATATCTTCCCTTATACAGGTAGATCACTCTATTTAAATGTATTTACTTAGATTGATATGTATGTATAAGGTTGTACTAGAGTATTAGCTGGTACATTATCTTTTATCACCTAAGTATTGTCTCATCGGCTATGATATAAACACATTTAATCTTTAAATTAGTCAATCTGATATATAAACAATCCATATTGTTCCAGTTAGGTCCAAACTATACCGTTTGTCCATGGTTCAGAAAAGATTGATTTAGAGATTGCATGACCGATTGTATCTAAAGCCGGTGAGATATATTTAGGGTTTTCTTATACTTGTTTAAACTCACACATGACAGTCGATTCCATCCGATCGCATCGGTTAGGTTATAGATGATAAATCATCGGCTGCCCAGCCGATCGGCTATCGTTTGCTAATTTAATTACTTCTTTTATTCTTGTTGGTTGCAGGATCAAACCAACTAGCACACCCTGAACCCGAAAGCAAGATTTGGACCTACACTAGAGTAAAGCAAATCTCTCAGACCAGTGTGTGTTTTTCCATCAACAGTTTCTCACCGAGAGAGAGAGAGAGACGCGGAGGAGCACGCGTAGGGCGGAGAGGCACACGAACACTGCCGCGAACGCTGGGTCGCTGCCGTCGCGCGACTGCTAGTGGGAGGTGGCCATCCTGGTGGAGAGTGGAGGTGCTATGTGAACGCGATCGAGGCATGAGACGGCGACAGGGAAGGGAGCGCAGAGAGGACACGTCGGCGTCGTCGGTATGGCATGTCTTTCCTCCGCTACTACCTACGAGGACAAAGAGAGAGGGAGATGTAGGGGAGAAAAGAACTTATATGTGGGACCCACCGTATAGGTTTTTTCATATCTCACTGACATGTGAGCCCCACCAACATAAAGTGCTTCTCAAACCACCAAAGGAGTCCATTTACACCGGTTTTCGAATATGGGGATGCGTTATACCCGGTTTTACGGTTGAAGGCTACGATTCAATCAGCAGCATGGGATGAGGGAGGTAAAATAGACTTATTCCTACATTAGTACAAGTGTGTGGGCCTATACGGCTGTAGCTCAAAGTGCATATGGGTGACTTTTGTTGGTTTCCCCTTTTCCCGTACGTGCATGTGCATCAGTGCATGCATGCTTGCATCACATTATATCAACCTCGGGATATATTGATTTAGTTAAAGTCGGATTAGATTGTGAATATTTATTTTTTGCATGAGCCGATATGGATATCAAGCTAATCATATATCATCCAGCTTCACAGCAGAGCCCCAAGCAGGATAGCTGTTCCCTCGGCCTGTAAATCCACCATGGATCATTTGATGGTTCTAAATTGGAGAGAGCAGAGATAAGATGCAAATTCAGTAAAAAATTCTCTGATGGATGTGAGTACATGTAAAAATTCCTTTGTTTACGAGTCAAGTAAGTTGTAGGAGTGTGAAAAAAAGTAAAAAACATCAACTTTCTTATAAAAAACATAAGGCTTCTTGTGGGTTGTTCTTCCATCCTATCGAATACTAATTGTATCCGTCGTTTCTCCGAGTCTTTCGTCTATGTTCACCACAAGAGCTCACTCTTATCGTTTCTCTCTCTGTCGGAACCACATCATTGTCGACTGTGTTTCTGCATTTGGTTTTCTTCATTGCCAACCACCATTATGCATATATGAACGAGCCACATCATAGGACGCGTCTGGCCACCTTACTCATCACCATTTGGTCACCGGAGCATTGTCACCCATCTCCCCTCCTCTTTCGTTTCTTGTTTTGGCTAGGAAGACGATGGATAGTGTTTAATCTTTTTTCTCGATCTTTTGTTCGTCCTGCGCGTTCAACAAAAATGGAATCCTCTCGTCCGGGAACATGTTTTGACGCGCTCATCCGATCGTGTTCACCATCAGAGCTCGCCATTATCGTTTATCTCTATATCGGGACCATGTTATTACCAGCTCTGTTTCTGATGTTATGGTTTTCTTCGTTGCCAACCTCCACTATCTATGGACAAGTCACATCATGGGACACGTCCTACCATCTTTCTCACCATTGTTTGATCGCCGGAGCACCGGCGCCCATCTTCCCTCTTTTGTTTCTCGCCTTCGGCTAGGGAAGATGATGAACAGTTCCTGTTGGGTACTATTCCTTCTTGCCCAATCCAAACATGCTCCTGGACCACTCACAAAATATTTGTAATATTGAGACAGGAAAATTCTAATTTATGTCAATAAAATGAGCACCCATTCAAAATTAATGGATCGGATTTTCAACTTTGGGCTAAAGTAAGATTTTCAATTTATAGCTATTTTTTGTTGTTTTTCCATTTACAATATTAGTTTTAGCACTATTTGATCCATTAAAATATTACAACCTATAATTTTCTTCCGTATTGAATTATTTATAGCTAAATAAAAAATTGGGATTTAATTATATAATTTTCCTAATATTGAATTATCGTTTTAGCCAAAGTTATTTGAAGTTTCATGTATTTATTTCTATGATTATATTTTATTCATTATTTGTGTCCAATTATGATACTACCTTCGTTCTAAAATAATTGTTTTAGTACATATTGAGATTTGAGAAAAAAAATACTATGACACCCCTTATTAAATAGTATTAGGTAAGAGTGGAAGGGTAGTTGAGATAAAACAGAAAGAAATTTGAATGAGAAGCAATTAATGAAACCATTAGTATTTTATTGTAATAATTATTTTCGGATAAATTTAAATTCTAAAGATAAAATTATTATTGGACAAAGCTAGTATATGGTTTAGGATTTTTTTAGGGGGTTTAGGAGTATTTTGAATCCGTTGCAACGTACATCAGACCACGAGTGGGTCCCTCGGCAGCCCTGACTTTCCTCTTTTTTACGAGTCAGAGGATCCGTGACGCAGCCGCCACTCCAAACTCCAGGGCATAGGACGTGACGGTAAAACCGGGAAAGGGAGGACGGAGTCGCGAGACTCGTAGACGGTTTGCGGGTTGGAATCGGATTCGGTTTCCCATCAGATGAGATAAAAGGCAGCGCGCAACAAGCTAATCGCAGGTCCCAAACAACCACCCAGCGTCCCAGCACATGGAGAAGGGAGGCGACACAGGCGATTGCCGGCCGCCGGAGTCACATGAGAACGAAGAGAAGATGGCGTTGATCATTTCTTGTTCCCTCGCTCCAATCAACACGGAGAAGAAGGATAACCACCAGGAGGAGGAGGAGGAGAACAATTCGGAAGAGGAATTCTTGTACGACATCGACGACGACGACGACGTAATGGAAGCCTCCGAGCTCATGGGCGTCAAGCACAGCGACGGATCCATCTACAACCCCGACTCCCACCCGTTCCACAGCCTCTACTGCCTCGACGACACCCGCGAGACTAGCCTGCTGCCGATGAGGCTGTCGGCTCGGACCGATCGCTGCCAGCCATGCTGGACGGCTTGCATCGTCCACCATGGCTGCCGCATGATGCAGATCTTCTCTATCAGGATAGCAGCTCTGTCCAACGCCGCCGTTGGTGACGCCCCAGTCTAGATCTATGGCTTCATGGCTGCACGGGATCTCTTTGACCCCCTGCGCAACTACATCTTCAACCGCAGCCGGGATGATCCTTTTGTCTTGCCTGGCCACTACTCTGATCCCGATTCGCTTATAAAATTGTCAGGTCCTAAGCGAGGCATCTCGCTGCAAAGTCCTGCTGTGATCGAGTACGACCTCAAGATCAAGAAAGGAGAGGAGGAAAAGGATGATTTGCAGCTCATCGACGGGGTGGCCGCCTTCAGCGACCTTACACCATTTCATGGGGTGTATAGTCGGCGTATCCATGGCATCCATGGCGCTGTGGATATCAGCTTAGCCCTTCTTCGCAATGGGAAGGAAAGCACCATACAAATTAGGATTCCGAAGCTAATTCATGGCGGCATACACTTATCCATCTCTTGCTTCGTCAGTCAAATACCTCAGGAAATCAAGCTCTTCAATGGCACCATTGTTAAGCCATCAAAACTCAGAAACTTTGTGGTTGCCGTGCAGCTGCGCACTGTGCTGATCCTTGATTTCAAGATTGCGCCTGTGATAGCCGCCGCCAATGAAAATGGATCCAATCAAATCCGTCGCTTTTGCGCCTTCAAGGCTACCGCTCATGCAGGTTCTATTCAACAGGTCCACTATGATTTCGCCAGTATAGATGTGCATGTTGTTTGTTAATCAATTTGGCAAAAGAAACTTATGTTATTTAGATCCATTTAGGAAGCTTAAGAAAGTTGTTGAAAATCCCCCATCTTCCACTCCTCCCTCACCCTATCCACCCCGCGCCATCCTCCTCTTCCACCTCTGGAATCTCCCCCTCCCGTTCTTCCCTGGCGCCGACGCTGTCTCTCTTTCCTTCGGCCGATGATCTCCTTTCCCTCTCCACCGAATCGCAATGAGCTACCGCCACCGCCACTGTCACCACCGACGGTGAAGATCGAGGCGACAACAAGCAGACCGGGGTGGCACTAGCCGGCGACGAGCAGATCGAGGCCGTGCAAGATCGATGTGGCGACGAGCTAGGTGATGTCGAACAAATCGATGAGACAAGCTAGGCGGCGATCAATGGTGATGGTCGAGGTCACCGCCAACGGAGAGCTTGGCGGCGGTGTAGTGTGGACGATGAGCTCAGCAGCGTCCAGCAGAGTGTCCTTGGAGATAGCGGCACGAAGGAGGTGGCAGTAGAAGGTGGTCTCCTCGGGCGACGATCTTTCAAATGGAGAGCTCGGTGGTAGCATCCTCCCGGCGATGGAAACTGCATCCTCTTCCAGATGACTGACGGTGTCTTCGAGTTCCTTCCTCTTCGTTCACTCCTCTCTCTCTATGCACCACCTCCTTTCTCATCTTTTTTCCCAGATGGCCAAACCATCAGTGCTAGCTTTTGCAGATCACACTAATATGTTTGAAACCATTGTCTTTTTTTCCGGTTCAAATCCAACATGGAGGCTTAAGACCAGTGTCTTTGGTTTGCCTAATACGCCCGTGCACGCCGGGAGCCTTAGTCGTGCGCGCGACGATGCGATTAGCAGTCGTCACTCGTGTGACTTGCTAAACACCATTTTTTATTGATTAACAAAGTATTCGTGCGTTGTACCGAGTAATGGTACTGTGGGTGAAGTTTAACCTCGATTATTTATTAAAGTAGTTGAGCTGTTGAGCATTGATCTTAAACATCGGTGATGTGTACATTATCCACAAACGTATGTTTGTGCTTGGATAATTAGTACACTCTACATGTGCAGAGGTAAAGTTCGCTCCTGATGCATGGATCCAATGATTGTACCACAGGAGGAACGGATGAATGAACGATGTGATCGCCTTCGTGCAGGAGGTGATGGATGAAAATTATATGATGAATGGGAAATTCATTTTTTTTAGAAATAGATAAGCACAATAGGTATAAACTGGATTAGAACACAACCTGTTGGGATATTACACATGTTCCCCTCCCCCGTGCCCGCGTCCCGCGCATGGCATGGCCATCAACACACTTGTTGGCCCGTGCATGGCCTTGCATGCTGTGTTGTGCAACATTATGCTGAGTACTAGCATATTGCCCATTTGTTGCAATGTGATTTTTATTAATTTAAGGAAATTATCATTAACATGATATTACCATCTCTTAACTGTTGTTTATTACTGACATTTGAACCTTTGGTCCCATATTATTATTTTCCCTTCCTATAAAATGTAGAGAGTTTTTGGGAATGGTTGACATACGGGTCCTCTAGTCCCACATATCATTTTTTCCTCTAAAATAAAGTCGGGAGTTGATGGTGGAGGTGATAGCAGAACAACCACCACCTCTACTCCCTTAATGCCAAAGAGTTGCTTGTAATGCCTGATTTTCGTGTGACTGTTAAAACACTATTTTATAAAAAATAAATTTTTAAAATTGGTTCTTTGTGAGTATTATGATCTAGTGCCAAATATCTCAAATCAAATAAACCCTTGCTGTCCTAAAACTCGCCCAAACATATTTTTCCAAATAAAACCCCCTGTCCCCCCCCCCCCCCCGCCAAACAATAAAAAAACCCTTGACCCCTATTCACTATCTATTCACTATGTACAAATTTATTAAAATCCAATCATTTCACCCATCAAAGTTTCAATCAAAGCGCTCTCCTTTTAATCCGTAGAATCTCTGAAAATTCAAATATTAGATTTGGACTCAAAGTTCCCATGTAAATCTTTTTTTTTTTGTACATCACCGTCCAAAAATCATTCAAATTTAATTCAAGAACCAAACCCCATATCAAATATTAAAAAAAACTCAAGAAAATATCCTCTCCCTAAATTCCTGATTTCTCTGTGAATTCGAATATCAAATTTAAGTCCAAATATCCATTCATTATACCCAACACGATCCCTGGAAAATAATTAAAGGTTGCTATAGGCAACTGGGCCACCATTTCCTTCCGGCCAAATTCTCCTTCCTCCCTGGGCTCCTTCCCCTTAGCAAGGCCGGCCCATCCTCCCGTCCTCTCTCCGGCCATCCAAAGCACCACCTCCTTCCCTTTTTCTCCCTGGAATAAGTTCAGTTTCGATCACCCACGTCGAATTTGAATCACATCCTTTGAACCGTAATACTAATATCCTAACCACATCTTTCAAAACTGGGTTAAATAAGATCCTGATGTAGTACGGATGATTGTTTTGATTGACAGTCGGGCAAATTGAAAATCAAGAAACATGTGAAGCCCACATGTAAAGTGAACTTCACCTCTCCCTACCTATCCCCTCTCTTCCCTATCTCTTCCCCCAAGAACTCGTCGGCGGCGAGAGGGGAGGCGATCGGTGAGCCCATTCGCGTGAGCTGGTAGTTACGGTTAGAGATTGGCGACCGGAGGTTGGGGTGGGGGAGGAGGGGGTCCGATGGTACACGGCAGTAGAGGAGAAGAGGAGGGAGGTGAGGGAGCCGACGAGCTCAAGCTCACTGTCCGTAGGAAGGTGGAGTTGGCGGTTGGCGGTCGGAGAGGATGGGGCCACATCATTCTGCCCATTTCAACACTACTGTTAAACTTAAAGTTATCATATCTCTGAACTATAGAATTGAGTAAACACAAATTTTACTTCTGGTCCTGCTGATTCAACAGTAACATTCATATTTCCATTTAAACTTTTCAGCCAAAATAAAATCTCAACTGCTAATATTTACCCTCTCAACCTCCGACACTACAGTTGTTCTACCAGCAGCGCACACATTTTATTCTCTCCTCTTTATGTCAGCATTGACGAAGCACTGCCTGTCATAGTGGCATATCTAAGCTGTGGTACTTGCTATCTTTCTCGCCTGATGTTTGTTCAATTGAGCAGCATGTGCATGCTTCACTTCGGCATCAGTTTGACATATCTGAAAATGCCTCACACCTGCCGGATTCCTGTGACAAAAAAAAGATCAACAATGGCTGAAGCATAATCTGCTCCAGGCTTCATCTTTCATGCAAAAAATAACTATTTTTGAATCAAGTTCTTTTTTAGAAAAAAATAAAAACTGTTTTCCCATTCATCAGCATTAGTTTGAGTGCCGTTTCTTAACTTCAGTAATGGAGTGATTTTACAGCTCTTAAGGATATACTATATTTTTTAAAATATAAAATTTGATCTCTCTCGATACTAGAAGATACTATATTTACACTAAATAATTTGGTATCTCTTGATACCTCTTAATGACGATAAAATTTCTCTCAGCACTGTATGTAGGTTTGCTTGAATGTTTTGATTTAGCCTGTTTCAGATTGTAGTTTGTACGAATTTGATGAGAAACAGTTTCGTATCTACGAGAATCTGATGAAATCGCCGTGTACTGTACATAAACTAAGTACGGAGTAAACTATTAGTGGTACCTGATGAAATCTGCAAGAACAATAGAACATCCCTGTCGGAGGGAGTAAGACAGGAGTGTACCACTACACCAGTACACCGTAGTACTCATAGCAAACACTGTAAAAACTGAAAAAACATTGCCTGCTCCAAAATCCACATCAGTGTCTTCACGGTACAGAAGTGCCTGACAAAGCTGATAGATTCTTGTGTTCTGCATGTGTACTGTAGATTCAATCAGGAATGCCATAATGGCATGGATCGCGTTTCTTTATCATCAGATCATCACTTCTACTCTAAACAACAGTACGATTGGTCATGCTCCTACACATCACCAGCTAGTAGCATCACAAAACTGAAATAAAAACAGCTTGGATTTGCATCAATTAATGTTCGATAGGTTGTAAATGTAATAAGATGTCTTTCCATTCTGAGCATTTCTCAAAACAGATAATTTTCTCAGCTAACAGCATTAGTTTTTCTTTAAAAGAACATTACCGTATATATTTTTTCAACAAACCAAATTGGCCATCATCTCTTTGAAATTGCCAATTCTTTTTGGCATGATTGAATTAAATCCCCACAAAACAGCTAAACCAATGAAATTGATGAAAACCATAAACTTCAGATGCGGAACCAATTTTGCCTAATCCAATGTGAATGTGGTGTGATTTGGAGCACTAGACATCGTTTTTGAAACAACACGCACAAGATAATGTGATGTTTCTATTGATATAGCATGAAAAAAAATCAAGTCTATTAATCAGGAAAAAAGAAAAAATAACCACACCACGCGTCTATGTCCGATCCTGCTACTGAAAATAAAACAAGCACACAACACCCCCAGAAAAATGGTTCTTCTAAACAACGTCTCAAAGAAGGAAACGACGCTAAGAGCACCGCCGCCGCCCATCCTAGAGAACCGGAACATGGTTTTCACCTAAAGAAACCATTGGGGTAGGAAAAAACACAACAATACCTCGAGAGGAATGCGGTGCCCACAAGCGTCACCGTTGTCAGCTTGAGGGCTAGGCCTTCACCTGTAGTTTCTTGCTTCCTGTGTCAATGTGTCAATGTCAAGTTCAGTAGACACCACCAGCTAATCCCCTTCAACGCGTAGCCATCATGCCAATGCCTCACCGCTTGTTGGTCACCAAAGAAGCATCTCGACCTCTGGCGCTCTCCAGATCCATCCACGTGAGTGGGTTGGAGAGGGAGGGGGTGAGAGAGAAGAATGGATCCTCTCTGCCCCACACTAGCCATCTAGCGTGGCCATCTTGCGACGACAGCTGCAAGAGGACTAACGCCTGGAGAGGAGTTTGCCGCGGTCCTCAACGCCCCCTCACGGTGCTACTGACGCCGCTGCCTCGACCAGGCTGCCCGTGTCACTACGGGTCGCTTGGTCGCATCATCGTCGCCTCCTTCCTCCCACTGTGACAGCCTTGTCGCCGCACCGCCCCCTCCCTTTGTCGTACTCCACCACAGCAGGCTCGCCACCATGCCGGCCAAGTGCCACCGGTCGTGCTCCTTTGTGCCAGGGCCGCCAGGCCTTCCCTTGGGAGCCCCACCACAGACGTCACGCTCTACGTGCACCTCACCGGCCTCCTGCCGCCGTTCACGCCCACCGTGGTGGATCCACGCCTAGCTGGCGCCGCCCACTTCCTCCCGACGTCAGAAGCCCCTGCCGTCGACGCAACACCACCGGTAGCCCTCGCCGTCGACGCAGCTCCGCCACCGGACAGGATCTGGAGCTCCCAGATCCAGCGGCCACCACACAGCCGTCGCCACCTCCGCTCCGTGGCCAACCTCCACTGCCGTCTACGCCTCCACCTTGGGGAACGCCGAGCTGCACGTGCCTCGCACCTTCTCCTCTCGGTCGCGTCGTGGTGGAGGCCGCATACCTCCATCTCCTCCGCCGAAGCGACGACCTAGTCCACCGGTGTTGCGACCTCCTCCTCCTGCGACACGACCCGTCGGCGCCACTACGTCCTTCGCCGACTGTTCAACCTCCTCCGCCGATCCTCGATGCAGCACGGTCGGCGCTGCTCCCTCCCGATCTGGCCGCGAGGGGGCTAGATCCGCCTCTGTCAGCGACGCCGAAGACCACCATTGCCGCCCCTCCGCCCGCTCTCTGTTGACACTCCAGCTGTTGGATCGTGGTGCGAGGTAGAAGGCTGCGCCGCCTCCGTCCTTGCCGCCACCCGGTTTTGCCGGTGGTTACTCGGGCGGCGGTGAGGCAGAGGAGGCGATGGAGGGGAGCTGGCGGCGATCTGTGCACCGTGTCACCCTGGAGCGGAGTGACACGGGCGCGTGATACCACTTTGGCTGTCCGGCGAGAACTAGACATCGTTGTTCATGAGAAATACCGTAGACAATAACATGATATAATTAACCTAGAAATGAGGAGATCCTTCTTGCTTCCAAAACTATCTTTCCTATTTGCAAATCACATCATTGATCTCGCACCAATACCAGTAGATTATCTAGGTCATCAGTTCTAATCCCAATCTGCCGGCCAGAAAAGATGAGGATCCTATGCCACGTACAGACAGCAGAGGTAAAACAAGCAACCCAATCAAGAGGCTGGACAAAGCTGTTTGCCACAAAGCTCAGCTTTGGCCTCTTGTAAGGATACTAATCATGTACGCAAGTTCGGAGGTTAAGAAAAATTCTTGTGCTAATCATGCTGTTATAAACTCGTTCCGTCACAAGACAGCAAACCTATATGAGATAAACATATCCCCAGTGAAACTAGATCCTGCGCCAAAATTCCTTACCAGATTCCAGTTGTTTCAAGTGTATAATCATTACCTTTTAATTTCCCAATTATACTTACAAGACACGCACATATATTACACATGCTAAAAAGACATAATCCAACCACGAATATTCTGATGTATGATCTTGCCACATTACTATGAAAGCACACCCACTTATGTATATTCGTTGGAGCTAGGATTTAAACGTAATACTATACATTTCATAACGAAAAGGGTACGGTTACTTTTAGATTTAGGATAAAGAAATACTACATAACAGTAAATCATACTAACGGAACAACTGATGTCATAATGACATCAGCATGGTATCTAAGTACCAAATCTGGTATACACGGAATATCATATCTGGTATCGGAGTACCAGATCCAATACCTACGATACTATATTGGCATCAGCATGATACCTAGGTACCAGATCTGATACCATCCGATACCTACAGTATCATACTAACATTAGTATATGATACCTAGATACCAGATATGATAGATTCCGATACCTACGGTATCATACTGACTTCAGTATGATACCTACGGAGTATTATGTTTGGTATTGAAGATATCAAATCCGGTACTTATGATATCGTGCAACGATATACCATTTGTACACGCTTTGGAAAGTTTGAGAAAAGAAGAATTTCTTCACAAAAATAGAATTGAGACATTAGGCATGTTGTTTCAGTTTATTATCCCTGCATCTGCCCATTTGGATACACTAGCAAATTTGCCCTTGCAATGGGTTAAAACAATTTTAATTATGTATATGTCCCAACAAATAAATTAATAGTTGAACTCAACGATTTCTCAACCATGGCGATGGAGGGAGCCAAAGGATAAATTATGAGTACATGTAGAGCAGAAGGCTACCAAATCAATAGATTTCTGTCACCAGAATGAAGCTTCCATTGCTACGTAAAACGGACACTTAAATATGATTTTTTTTAATGCTTGTGTTGCAATAGACTTTCTTACAGGTCATAACCATAACAGATTTATTTGTCTTAGTTATGTAATACTATTAGGGCCCTCTTTGGCTTCCAACTCACCCTTCTCTTTACCTCTAGCTATATATATATATAAGTAGAGCAATGTCCGATGAAATATAAGCTTTCCCTATGTGACCAGCGGCTATTATTAGGTATTAACTAATATCGAGCGAAGCAAAATTTTATAACCAACATGATTTTATCCATCACTGGTAACTAAGACATACCACAAGGAGATTTTGGAACATCTCCATTGGAGATTTTGAGGGCCAAATTAACCCTCAGAAATTGGATTGTTCTTCGTGCAGCAACCTATAATCTGATAGTATATTCTTTAAAACTCATCCTTGTGATCAATAGCAAGCTAGATCAATTAATTACAACTGATGCATGTGCCTGCGCGAGGCTCTCGTTGCCCACAGCCGCGCAGGCATGACACGCCTCACTGCTGTCTGCACGGTCTCGTTGGATGCGGACACCCGAGGCGAGGAACCCTAGCAATCACCGTCGTGGACGATGAGGCCCAGCAGTAGGTGGTACCAGAACCAGAACACCACTGCCTTCACCGCCCACTTCGTCAAAACGCTCGAACAGGCCACATGTTGCTGCTATTCCCTCCAAGGCGCGGCCAGCAGAGCAGCGGCGCAACCGCGGATCGGTCGCGCTGCCTCAGCCGCCCTCGCCAACTCCCGCTGACGACGGCGCCGGGGAGAATCGGCTGCGGAGCCTGATACCCGTGGCGAGGATGGATGCGCGAACGACATCGACGAAGAAGAGGAGCAGCGCAACTCCATCCCTTCTCGCGCATATCTGTTTTGGCATTGAGTCCCGGACGTGGACGACGGATGCGCAAGCCATGCTAGCGGCATCATTATCACCGATTGGCGCCTTGGGTCAGGATTCACGCGTGCTCCGTGGGAAGCGGGACTGCGGGAGTTTATGCATTGGACTCGGAGATGACGAAAGTCGGAAGCACTTCATAGCGATGGACGAAATCGACTGAGACTCGGACTCGGGGAGCGACGTACGAAAAATTTTGGCAAAAACAATTTTGATTTTTACAATCTTATCTTATCTTAACTACTTAAAAAATTGATAATTTTTCAATCGTCACACTGTGATTCGTCCGTCTTCTGCGTCCGAACGTGCGTCTGTTTTAATCCATCGCAGTTTTTTTTTGAGCGTCCATCTCGATGGGCCGCCTGAGCTCTTGCTGGGCCTTCTCACCTCACACGTGGCCCAGGTGGAGCAGGGGAGCCAAGGAGGAGCCGACAACGACACCCACGCTTCATCCATCGTTCGCTTTTCATACAATCCATCGTTTTTTTCGCCGTTTTTTCCAGTTTTTTTTCCATCCGCTATTTTTTGTCACTATTTTTTTTAAGTTGCGGTTTTTTTTTTTTTGCTCGTGGTAAAGGATTCGATTTTTTATCTATCCGGTTTTGTTCCACCGCCAAGTTTTTTTTCATCGTCGGGCCGAATCTTAGCACTGTCGCCACGTTAATCTGCCTCCAATACGTTTCCTCGTCCAATTGATTGTAAAAATTGATTATCCCACTACTCCCTCATTATTTTCCCAATGATTTCCTCTTTCAATTTGGCTTTAATTCACTACATTTAATCCCCATTTAACAATCAGTGTTTTAATCGCGGTTTTCACTAAGATTTTGATAAAAACGGAAAAAGGAGATCGATTGGATGAGAAACCCTCAACTCTAATTTTGGGAGATCGAGAAAGATTCGATTGGAATTGATGGGAAGGATCAGCTCATACGGGCACGGTAATATCTTCCGAAGGTTGAATATGATAGTCGGGTGTGCGAGCTAAGTCTGCAGATCCACTTGTGAGCTGGGGTGAAGAGAGGCAAACTGAGCAGAGGTAACGGACTGGGTTGAGGCCGAAATGGAATGAAGGAATGGGTCTTCGGCCCAAAACTAAGGAGGGAGTATAATTTAGGGTTAATTAGATTCATGCCATTATAAATTTTAAGGTTTTGAAATATACCATCACTATTCACCTATTTAAAAACATACCATTACAATTTCATATATATTTGAGAGATATCACTATTTACCCTTTTCATGCATTTTCTAAATTTTTCTGATGAAAATGTCCCTATCCTCTTCCTTCCCCTCCTTTCTCTCTAATGTTCATCTCCATCAAGCAGCAGGGGACGGCGCACTAGACCGGCAGCTCGACGGCGAGAAGCTTACGCACGTGCAGATTCAGCAAGTTGATAGCGACGACAGTGATACTCTCAGCTAACCAAAGCAAGTGCATCATAAATTTTGCACTGCACTGTTAACTATACTTAACTGACTAACCCAGAAGGGAAGCAAGTCCAGCAGCTGAACAACCTCACCCTCACTTGCTCACTTGCTCCAAGAGGTGGCAGTCTCCTTCCACTCGCCGGCGGCTGATGAAGTGGGCAGCTCTAGCCGCCGCCGTCGGCCGACGGCGGCAAGCTCCGCACCTCCCCGCGCTTGCCCTTACGCTTCATCGAGACCATCGTCATTGAATCCATGTACGAAAAAGAAAAGAACTCTGAAGAATTCTTCAGAAGCTTTTGTAACCGGGAGGACCAAAAGTGTGGACACTAGGGTCACACTGGAATAAGGAGGATGGGAATGGCGTCGGATTGGGAGCGCACCATCACGGGTGGCTGGACAGATATAGCTGTGAGAATACGAACATACGAACAGGAGAGAGGGTGAGAGGAAAGGAGGAAGAAACGGACAATTTGGTCCAACAAATGTAGAAAATGCATAAAGGGGTAAATAGTGGTATCTCTTAAATATGTATGAAATTGTAATGGTATGTTTTTAAATTGGTGAATAGTGGTGGCATATTTTAAAACCTTAAAATTTATAATGGCATGGATCTAATTAACCCTATAATTTATAGCGATCAAAAACATTTTTACCCGTTGCAACGCACGGGCATTTTTACAATAGTATATAATATTAGGAATCTATTCTACACCCTCATAGATATTCTACACCCTCCCCCATAGACCAAACCCCCCTCCTTCCTATGGCCCAAAACCCATCTCCCCCTTCCTTCCTATGGCCCAAAACAGCCTCCCACCTCGGTCAAAGTCAGTTAAAGCCCCCTCCGCCAATCAGATCCCGATCAAACCCGCCTGCTACCTTCCCCCACTTACACCTCTTTTCAGTTCTCACCTCGTAGGAGTGGCATAGTAACGTAACGGTCAATGTGTAGTAACACGACTGCTTTCTCACAGTAATATCGTTAAAATATAGTCATGACTAATCTAGTTTTTAAAGCCCTTTTTTAGAGTATTATGGTGCAAATGGTTCGAAAATATAATATGTGAAAATATAATATGTGGTGTGAGAGATACCATTGTTTAAAGATTAGAATTTAAAAGATAATATTTGTATTTAGTATACTACTTTTGTATCTTTTGTATGTGCAAAGAGATGTATTGTGACCACTTGTGCTAACTTGTGGTCATGCACCTCTCTTATCTAACACAATATTGCTATAATAGTACTGAGATTTTTTAAAATTTAGTTATGCACAAGAAGTAGTACTACTATAGCAGTATATTATTACTAATTATATATGTTAGTGCTACTAATAAAATTAGGTTATTATTGCCAAAAGTGCCATAACATTCTATAAATTTTACAGTAACGTAGTATGTTACTATACTTCTATGATCATGTTACTACTTAAAAAATAGTAGCATGTTATAAGTTCCGTAGTAAAATATCTGATTTATTCTATAATGAAAGAGAAAAATAGATTAAGGGTCTGTTTGGTACAGCTCCAACTCTTAAATTTAACTTCAGGAGTTGGGTCTAGAGTGGAGTTGTGGAGCTACCTAAACCCAGCTCCATCTCTCTAGTTTATTTTGTGAGAGAGCTCCACCCAGCTATACTCCCAGTTTAGGTGGAGCTGAAACTGTTTGGCGGAGCTCCAACTCTAGAAGAGGTGGAGCTGGAGCTATGCCAGACAGGCCCTAATTGGTCACAAATTTTCTTCCTCACATAGTTTAGACAAGGTACAAAAGAAAAATCAATGATCCCTAAACAAAATAGCGTTATATGATGAATTGGTTTGAACTTGCTATGAATCATGAGGTTATAAGTTCAAATTTTGGTTTTATAATTTTTTTCTAGTTGGTTGGTTTCTGTGAGAGGAAAAAACCAAAACAGAAAGAGGAAAAAAAAGTAGGGAGAGAGATCGGGGAGGAAAAAAACAAAGAAAAAGAAAAGAAGAAAAAGGAACGGAGAGAGATCATGAGGGGAGGATGACGCCAGAGAAGAAAAAAAGAAAGAAAACGGGGGAGGGAGAGAGAGATCGGTGCAGGAGGGGTGCCGGTAGTGACCGGGGGGAGGGGGCGTCGGGAGCGATCAAGGGAGTGAATCCGGTTTTTCTGTGATAGAAAAAAAGAAATAGAGGGAGAGGGTGAGGGGGCGCCGGGAGGGAGGGGGATCGGGGAAGGGAGGCGGAGGAGGAGGCTTGGGTACTGGAAGGGTGTACAATAAATATTCTATATGGGTGTAGATTAGAGTTATATAATACTCCCTACATTTCATATATTTTAAGTTGTTTGACTTTTTCATTAGTTAAACTTTATCAAATTTAAGATAAATTTAATTAAGTTTATAGAAAAATTTAACAACATCTAAAATATTAGTTTTATTTTATTAAATCTAACATTGAATATATTTTGATAATAAATTTATTTTGTGTTGAAAATACTACTACATTTTTCTATAAACTTGATCAAATTTAAAAAAAATTACTAAGGAAAAAAGTTAAATGATTTATAATATGAAACGGAGGAAGTATAATATAAAGAGGTGGGATAACATAAACACTATGAATTTTTTATGTAGGTAAAGATAAATAAATTGCATTCAGAATTAGCCCATGAAACGACCTGGCGAGATTATCTTCTTGGTTAACTTTCGTACATAATGAGAGAAACAGCATGGATTATATGACTTTTATAATGCGTAGTTATGATGAGATGATTTGCTGCCGTAGTGAAGTTTACTCCCATAATCTCCACCACGTGTACGCCCTTGACTGGACCGACCTGAAGAGAGTTTATCTAATTTACTGACAAATTTGGTTTAAGCAAGCTAGCAATCACAAATGAATCACCGTGCTGATGAGCTGATCTAAGATGTTTATGTCCTCAACGTCGTATACTCCCTCCGGTTCTATTTTAATTGATGTTTTGGACAGCATTACAAATACATACCAATACATGATTAATTAGAATTCATATTTCCTATTATAACCATATGAAATATATTCCAATGCAACCGATGCTTTTATTCTATTTGCATGCATGCAGAGGTACTTCTAAGAAATACTACTAGATTGAGTAGCCTGGAAAGCTAAAACGTTAGTTTTTTCAATCCAGACACCATTAGCCCATAACATCAATTAAACTAGATCAGGAGAGAGTAATAGCTAAATTGTACACTTGTTTTGCTATATATGGATAGATATAAATTAATGTGCACTGGTTGTTTAGAACATTAATTGTGAGGTTTTCACAATAATGTGTCCATGTGGATGTCTTTTGTATGATATCCTTGTATTTTAGAGATGGAATAAGCTTGGACCAATATGTACAAGGACTAGTTTAAAATAGTAAAGTAAATAACTGGTATAAAAATATCCAATCGAGTTTATTATAGTGATAGATTATTTACTATCACCATTATTGTCTGAAGTATAGATACAACCGTTGGATGCATTATCAGTACGAAAACATTTTTCCCCTTGTCCACATACAACTCTAATTGGTCCTTCAAATAACTAATGTTTTTTTTTCTGTGAACGTGTAAAATGATTGCACGTTAATATATTAGAAGAAGGCAGAGTTTTAATTACACTACACAAACAGCCGGAAAGCCATTACCAGGTAGTAAGGAAAAAACAAGAAAAAAAACAAACAAATCGCTAACATTATTCCCCTTCTCCATACAACTCCAATTGTTCCTTCAAATCGCTAATGATTCTATTTATTTTCTTTGATTGGTCACCCAACACATTTATCCAGATGCTGCCAATGCAACCTGGCTTTTTTATAGGTCCCTTCTTAATGCAACAGGAGACTCACACTAATATTGTTCCTACTTCCTGCATCTGTTTTACAAAAGATGATCGAGCAGCTCTGAAGAAGATTGGTTAATAGTTCATGGATCACAAAGCAAGACATCTCATTGGCCTCAGGTGCTGTGCATTTCATCTGGGCTATGTGGTTGAAGCCCTGCACAAGTATGCATGTTCAGATGTTTCAGCTGATGTACATGTTCAAGCAGAAAGCCAGTCCCAAGTTCTATTCAGACATTCAGTGCCCAGTTCAGTTGATGTTGCCCAAACTCCTTAGCAGCAGTGTGTGCAGGTTTACATGGAGCTTGGCAGGCAGACCACATGCATGCATGCATGGATCAGGAACTCATGGTGCACTGCATATAAACATGGAGACAAAAGCAGCAATCAGGTCGAGAAGAGAAGATAAGCCTAGCTTCGCTTCTCTGCTGGATCATGCATGATGTGGAGATAGATTTTCATCCTTCCAAGGATTTTCTTACATATCACTTGAATCGTTTAAAAACTAAAAAGAATATAAGATATACATACAATTTAACTATTATAAGTTGTAGCAAAAATAACAAATTTTAGGTATTTGTTATTTGAGAAAAATACAGGAAAGTTATTAACAAACAGGGGCGGATCCACCATGGGGGCGGGGGATCTCGAGACCCCACTACCATCCCCGGGACTATAGAGACCCTCTAAGCCCCCCCTAAAAATTTCATCCATAGATACTCGGGATGTGGGGGTTAGAGGCTCTTCCTAGTTTATTCAGTCCCCACTATTATTTTTTTCTAGATCCGCCCCTGTTAACAAACACCCAAATCTAAACAATATTATTGATAAAGTGCGAGTTCTATAGAATATCATCATACAAATGATTTTGTTTTAGAAATATCATCATATCCTATAGCACTTAAGGATGACTAATAACGGTACCTTAACGGTGATGAAAATTCTAAGACAATGCCACTTGTCTGATAATATTTTATAATATTTTATGTAACTTGCACTTGCCAGTGTCATTTATTGAAATAGGATGTTTATTAATGGTCATTTTTTCTTGTTATTTTTGTTGCAACTTGTAGAGATCGAAATTTATGTAATGATATATCTCATATTAATCTATCTTAATATCTTTTAAAAATAATGACTATTTAAGTTATATGAATTCGAAACGAGTGTCTCTTTATGGACGAAAACATTTTTCCCTGCGTGAT
Source organism: Oryza punctata (assembly GCA_000573905.2). Lineage (NCBI taxonomy): Eukaryota > Viridiplantae > Streptophyta > Magnoliopsida > Poales > Poaceae > Oryza > Oryza punctata. The sequence goes on along the minus strand of CM002495.2, from coordinate 27,055,697 downwards.
GCGCATGATACACCAGTTCATGCTTTTCTATGCTCAGTGCTACTAGCAGGCTAGCAGCCACTTGCTGCTGCTAGAGCCCAAACAACAGTACTGTCAGTTCAGATCAGTTGCAACTTGCAAGATCTCCATCTTAGTGGAGTACTTTAGTTTATTTATCCTATAAAGGTACTTACATACTGTAGTCTAAAGGAATGAAATCTCCAGCTAGATATTAAAAAAGTGTGTTCTTTTGTTTTGAGCAGGTTTGATCTGAGGTGACAAAGACTGTCTCTTAGAAGTTTGCAATGCCCATACTTTTACAAACACCTTCATGATTAGCGATTTTAATCCACAAGTCTGAATAAATTCCAGCATGTCTGATGTAGCTCATAGAAGGATTAAACAGCTTGTCTTAATTTTTTTTGTCCTCATTTTTTAAGGGACTATCTACATAGCTGTTGATAGAAAATCTCACCTCCCATTGCGCATTCCACCACCACCGCCCGATCCCCTACCGCCACCACCCGATCGCACCGCCGCCCGCCTCTCCGGCTGGCCGGAGGGCATCAACGGCGCGGCGAGACCTCCCGACCGGCCTCCTCCCCCTTCCCCTCCCCCCTCTCTCCTTCCTCCTCGAGCCATCGCGGCAAGATGCCCCCGCCACCAACACCGGCCCACCGCCCTCCTCCATCCTCGTGGCTCTGGCGTCGCCGCTCGCCCTATCCACCACCCATCACCGGGCTACCGCCTCCCACGACCATCTCTCTAAAGCCAGCGAACTCCCCCCTCTTCCCCTCCCCCTCCTACCCCTACCCCAACTCGGGACCCTAACCCGTATGGTCCTCTGCCGGAGTCTAGGGTTTCACTGGTGCCGGAGTTGGAGGAGAAGGTCCGGAGCACGAATCATGAAGCTCATCCGGTGGTCCAAAATCTGCATTGGGGATGCATTTTTTGTCGGTAGAAGGTTAGCAATTCCGGTTTTTTAATCAAATGACTATTTCATTGTACACTCGTAAAGCCATTTCAACCACGGTAATCTGCTGGTAATTTTTTTAATGTCATAAATTTCATAGGTAGTGATATTACTGCTGATTTCCCAATATCTAACTTTCTTAAATGCCTAATTATATCATGAATTTTCTGCAGGCGTAGCATGTGTTAGGACGCATATTTGTGGGTGTATGGTGGGCGTGCGTGTGTCTTATCAATGTAATTCAAAAAAGTTTATAAAACTATTTTATAAAATTTTTTTAAGTAAATTTCATGAAACCTCACATGTTATGGTTTAAGTTGCACACTTCTAGTACGTGGCATATAACCACAGGCATTACCATCATAAGATTTCACCAGTAAAAAATAGTTAAGTTACCTACAACATTTAAATGATGGATTAAAAGTACTCATATATTTCGGAACTTGTATGTATGTATGGTAGATCAAAGAAAGTTAATGGTGTATATAAAACTATAATGTCGCATAATACCAGCATTACGTGCAACATGCCAAAACTCCGATAGTTTTTTCTTTTTTTTTTTTTTGCAAATTTGATCATAATACCGTGTTATGTGAAATTTACTACTTTACTAGTTGATACCCACGCTTTGCTATAGGATATGTGAATTAATACATGCTATATATTACAGAAATAATATATGTATATGTTTGAATAATGTGAAAATGGTGTGGATATAATGATTTAACATTGCTTGCAAAACTATAAATTATATCTCATGTTTGCATGATATTTAAAATACTCTAGATTATAATTGTTAGTGGGTGATTGTCAGTCTATAGATAAGGCATACCTAATAGTTTTGGATTAAGCTTGGTGGGACCTACCACATACCAAGTCTTATACGAAATCATGCCTCATATACGGAAAGTATTCTGGATAAGAAAGGAGAAACAGAGTTCTACATGGAAACTGTAAGGACTACTTAGATTGTATCCATATTTGTTTTCCTAATTCTATTTGGACAAGGGGACATCTATGAGTATAAATACAAGATCCCTAGGAGGAGATGGAGGGCGAGTTCCCACAGAGAAGTAATCTGGTGCCCGTAGAGAGGGACGGAATAGTCATAATAGTCACCAATACACGCCGTCAGACATCGACAAAAGAGATAAGCCTAGACATACCCAATCTGGTACCTGCGGAGGCCAACAAGAGGGATCGAGCGCTATCTCTGATCTCGCCGAGTTCGTATTCGAGGATGAAGACTACCCCATCGTCGACTACGAATGGTGGTCCATGCTGTCGTGTTGATGACGACTAGATAAATTATCTCAAATATTATACTTAAGTAATTCTGATGAATAACAGCAACACCGGCTTTGGCCAATAGGAGTAGGGCTAATACCTGTCAGTTGAGGGGGGCGAACCTGTATAAAAATCCATATCTCCCATTTCTTTCACATCAATCTCGTGTATACCCTAGTCTATACCATGCAAATACCGTAGTCGTGATATACAACATCGACAGTGATAATGTGGCACACTTGGATATGATTTAAAATACTCTAAATAATAATTGCTAATGGGTGATAATGTGGTACACTTACATGTTAAGTTTTAGGAGTTACTCTCTCCATCCAAAAAACTAAACCTAGGAGGGGTCCTCCTAGTACAACGGGTAACCCTCTGTCCAGAATCATTGTACTAGGAGGTGTTGCATCTTCTCATAGGTTAATTTATTTTGGACGGAGAGAGTAGTGTGCATAAGATAGGATAATAATCTAGTACTTGAATATGATATATCTTAATTTTATAAATCTTGCCATGAGACAGATTCATATTCATAATAAGTACTCACTCTGTCCCAAAATAAATACACTTTTCTAATTTAAATTTATGTAACCGAGGTAATACTACATATTGTGGGACGAGGTGAATATTTCTTTTTTATGAAAAAACGAAACGGTTTAAAAACTAATCCATAGTTAGCAAGTGGTTAAGTGAGCAACCGTTTCCATCAAAGACGGGGCAAAAGTGAGCGGGGAAGACGACACCTCCGCAGCTCGGCGCACAAAGCCTGCAGGAAACCCATCGCCTGTAACCAATCCTTCCATCTTCTCTGCCGTCTCCTTCGCTTCACCACCTCGCCAAAACCGCCTTCCCTTCCCTTCTCTTCCCTTCCAACCCCTCGTTGCGGATTGCACTAGAAAGAAAAGAAAAAAGAAGAGGAGAGATTTCAAGAAACGCTGGGGAGAAAGAAGCAGGCAAGCAGCAGCAGCGAGTGAGGCTAATCTGGTCAGTTTCAGAACAGATTCTTTGTTCAGTTTCTATCCATTGCAAGAACAGATTTTATTTTATTTTTCCTTTTCTGGGATCAGTCTCACCATTTCTGATGCTGCTTCTGATGATGATGATGATGCAAGGCTTGTGGCAACTTGTTTGGTGAAAGAACAACGAGAGGGATACTGGGATAGGGATCAATCAAAGGCAAAGGTTTTTTGTTTTATTTTACCCCGTGTGGTAATTGTTTGTTCGGTTTGTGATGGGATATTTGCTGCCTTTGCTGGGATTGTGAATCATTTTGCCCCTTCTTATCATACAGAAAGGCGCGTGATTTGACCAGCTTGTCGTCTCGTCTCTGCTCTGCCTCGCACTGTCCATCCATTCACGCATCCAACCTTGGGGATTCTTCTCATTTTTTGGGGAGGATTAATTGTTGCTATCGCACTCCTCTTCAGGTGCCCATCTGGATTCTTCATCGTTTCTTTCGTATTTAATTGCCATTTGCCTCTTTATTTCGGTGGGTTTTATTGTAATAAAGGTGGTTCCTTTATCATCAAATTTGAGGTGTTTCTGGGTTTCTTTTGTTCTTTTTTGGAGCACTGGATTAGTGGATTTGTGTGCTCCTGTAAATCAAATAGAGTTTGTCGTTTGGTTGGAAATTCACAAAATCGAGTTGTGTTCCTTTAGTTTGTATTGAAATATTTGCATACTTGTTTCTAGTTCCTTCAGGCTTCAGTTGGGTGTTGGACTCGCTTCATTCTTATAAAAAAATTGCTCCTTTCGTCCTTAGTTTTGTCACAGTTCCATTTTTGAATGTACGAGCTTGAATTATGTGATGTTTCAGTTTGAGCTTGGGATTGTCACCTTTTCATGGACGGGACCAACAACCATGGAGCACTGATGGATGATTGGATGCTTCCCTCACCCAGTCCAAGGACACTTATGTCGAGTTTCTTGAACGAAGAATTCAGCTCTGGCCCATTTTCAGACATTTTCGGTGATAATGGCAGCAACAAACATCAGGATGGACTTGGGAAGAGCAAAGCTTTTGTCGATTCAAGCCGGGAAGAAACTGCTCAGCTAGCAAAAAAGTTTGAATCAAACTTTTTTGGTGCTAACCAGAAATCAAGCTCAAATGGATGTCTATCAGAGAGGATGGCTGCAAGGACAGGTTTTGGTGTCCTGAAAATTGATACATCTCGTGTCGGTTATTCTGCACCTATCCGGTCTCCGGTGACGATCCCGCCCGGTGTGAGTCCAAGGGAACTTCTTGAGTCGCCGGTTTTTCTTCCAAACGCCATTGTAAGTGACTTGCTCACCTCAATCAGTATTGCTCTGTGTAACGTGTAATGTGTAATGTGTAATGTTCAGTTACTCTACTCGTGTGGTTTATAATGGAGGATATATTTGTCAGTACATGGTGAAATCTAAAGCAAGATACGGCATCTTTGATTTCTCTGTCTCTGCAGTTTCATATAATTAGTGGAATTTTGGAGAAGAAAGTGACTATATATGGTGATGACTGATGAATATTCTATGGATCTTATGTCATGGTTTTGATTTATGCAGGCACAACCTTCTCCTACCACCGGCAAACTGCCATTTCTGATGCCTAGTAATGTTAAACCATCGATCCCTAAGAAAACTGAAGATGAAACGCGTCATGATCGTGTATTCTTCTTTCAACCCATTTTGGGATCCAAACCACCAACTTTTCCAGTTGCAGAGAAGGTAGCTTGAAAAAAAACAAACATTATTGTTCTATTGCCTATTTACTGCAATCACTGCTTGGCGTAATTTGTTCTATTGTTACTGCAAATCTGATGAGCAAAATTGAATTCTCAGTGTTTTTTACGCATTGCCCTGATGAAATTTGCACTGTTCAGGGTTTCAGTGTTAATCATCAAAACCAGACCTCAGTGACTGACAATCACCAGGAGCTCAATCTTCAGTCGAGCTCAACTGCAGCCAAGGATTTCGCTTCAGCAACTATTGTTAAACCTAAGACATCTGATTCCATGTTACACAATGATGATCACCCTTCGCCTGCGAATGATCAAGGAGAGAGTGCAACAAACAAAAATGAAGAGTACTCATCTGACCTGATCATTACCCCTGCTGAGGATGGATATAACTGGAGGAAATATGGACAGAAGCAAGTTAAGAACAGTGAGCATCCCAGAAGCTACTACAAATGCACTTACCCAAATTGCTCTGTCAAGAAGAAGGTGGAGCATTCTCAAGATGGCCAAATAACAGAGATAGTCTACAAAGGTTCTCACAGTCACCCTTTGCCGTCTTCCAACCGCCGACCAGGTGTTCCTTGCTCACACTTCAATGATCTGAAAGGTGATCACTCTGAGAAGTTTGGTTCCAAGTCTGGTGAGGCCACAGCAACTTCATGGGAAAATGCCGCAGACGGCCACCTCCAAGATGTGCATAGTGAAGTTCTTGAGACAAAACTGCCTGCTTCTATTACGACAACAGAACATGCTGATAAATCTGTTATGGACAAACAAGAAGCTGTGGATATTTCATCGATGCTCTCCAATGAAGAGGATGATAGGTTAACACATTGTGCCCCGCTTTCTCTGGGCTTTGATGCGAACGACGACGATGCTGAACACAAGAGAAGGTTGGTTAGCCTTAGTCACTAATCACTCAATGAACCAATCTTTTCTTTGAGTAGCTGATTGTTTTCCTTCAATTTATTCATTTCAGAAAGATGGATGTTTATGCCGCTACTAGCACTAGCACCAACGCCATCGACATAGGAGCTGTGGCGTCAAGAGCTGTCCGGGAGCCTCGCGTTGTTGTTCAGACCACAAGTGACGTTGACATCCTTGATGATGGTTACCGTTGGCGCAAGTATGGGCAGAAAGTTGTCAAAGGAAACCCAAATCCAAGGTCAATTCTAATACCATTTTTCGCTTTTGGAACAAATTCTGTGTACTTCCTCTAATCCTTCACTACAAAAGTAAATGTTTAGCTTCATAATATGACGCTATCGTAGACGGAACATCTCTCTATCCATTTGTGTGCATCCATAGTAGGTACAGAGACCGGAACTTGCATTATCTGAACAATTCCATTTGTATTGCAGGAGCTACTACAAGTGCACTCATCCGGCCTGCTCGGTGCGCAAGCATGTGGAGAGATCATCACATGATCTGAAATCCGTCATCACGACGTATGAAGGAAAGCACAACCATGAAGTTCCAGCTGCCAGAAACAGTGGCCACCCAAGCTCAGGCTCAGCCGCTGCACCACAGGCTACTAATGGCCTTCTTCACCGGACACCTGAACCGGCACAGGGTGGTAGCTTTGCTCAGTTTGGTGACCATGCTGCTGCTGCTGCTGCTGCATATGGCTCAGCAGCTGGTAACAGACCAGCTGATCAGTTTGGTGCAGGTGCAACAGCAGCAGGTTTCTCCTTTGGAATGCTACCTCGTAGCATTGCAACTCCGGCACCGTCTCCGGTGATCGCCGTGCCGGCGCAGACGGCTGGCCGGCCTCCGGCGATGCAGGGGTACCCAGGTCTTGTGCTGCCGAGAGGTGAGATGAAGGTGAACTTGCTGCCACAGTCTGGGAATGCTGGTGCAGCAGCTAGCCAGCAGCTGATGGGCAGGTTGCCAAAGCAGCATCCTCAGATGTAAAAATGGCAGGAACATGAGACAATGGTGTTTGCTGCTAATGTATATGAAACATTTTTGGTGCTTTTGTTGAGTATGGAGTATTATAGCTCAATTTACTCAGGGGAAAAAACGCAAATACTAGTTCAGACAATAGGAGAGAGGTTCTGGAAAAGTAAAATGGCTTTGGCTAAGTTCAAAATAATTTCCTCATTTTTCACTAGCATGTTTACTGGACTGCTAAACTATATGTTTTCTGTAAAAATCTGTAAAAAAAATTATATAGTAGTTTTTTAAAAATCAAATAAATTTATTTTCCAAATTTATAATACCTAATTAATCACTAATCACGTACTAAAGATTCGTCTCGTTTTCCAAGGCGTCGACAGCTCCAGCTGAACTCAGCCCCTAATAAGATCAGAACTTCTGCGTTGACATCTTAGGCTGACTGGTTTTATGATCAACAAATTCAGAGCCCCATCGGTTGACCTAGCAAGTTAAAGTAAAAATCAAAATTTGAATTTTTAAACTTGATTTAATGTTTTAGAATTAACTTTTAAATCGCTACAAACAAATATAAAAGTTTTACCTATAAATTATTTTTTATTTCCTAATAGTTTTTTTTTGACTTATTAGAGAATATGGGTAACCGATGAGGCTCTTGTTCTTAATCCTGGAGCAAAAAACTGCAACAAAAAATGTTTTTTTTGTAACTTTACAGGAGTAACGGTCCGCAGATTTGCATTATCCACTAAATGACGTGCAACAGAAGATCGGACACAAACAATTAACAGTCACCATTTGCAATGCCTTGTGCGGGACAGACCAAAGTGTACCCAGTATACTGTCATGTCAGCACTTCGAAACAATCAACGCTACCAAAAGCGAATTACACCATCACCGCTTATATATTTTCTCTGCACAGAAATGTGCATATGTGCCAACTCCAAGAGACTTTACATTTGACGAGGATATTTTTTGAGTGAGGAGGTTTTAAGTTAACCCTAATCATGTTGAAATGTCACTTTATATATTTGGTATTTCTCTTCACTAAAAAGTACAACCAAAACTTCAGCACTTCTTTTTGCTCAGTGGCCATTAACAGCTGGCTGCTGGAAATTCTCTCTTTGATAAATGGCCTTCCACCGCTCAAGCTCTTCCCTGCGAAATAATAGAAACACCAGAAGTTAGAAATGGGAGGAGAAATTGTCCCCTTTCTTTGGGAGGAGAGGAGGGCCAGTTGCAGACAATTGCTTACAGTGCTGTACAATATCAGGTTCTCTAATGCACTGTTATATAGTCGGCTGCGCTAGTGCTACATTATCTTATGATGTAGGAGTATGATACAAAAGATAATTGTAGGATACAATTGTTTAGCTGATTATTGTGTTTCTAATGAAGCAATAAACATATGATCACTTACACAAGATAATTACCAAATCTTGTAGGATACAATTGTTTAAGTTTTTATTTCTGCAGACCACTGTCTACACCTGATCAGAATGTACAGATGGAACAAGTACACTGACATTGAGTATGGGAGCCAAAGGAGACAAAAAAGATCAATTAATCTGCTTGGGTATGATTGGTGCGAAAATATGTTTGGGCATGTTTTTAGATTGTTTTGATCTGGGAATACATGTGCGTGGATACAGATCATTGTTTCTGTCTAAGCTTTACTGAAACTAGCCAGTCACGATTACTTATTTGAGTTGACCTTAAGGAACTTGATCCCAACATAGTTATTAAAGAAAACACGAAGTATCGAAAAGAACAAAAGTCATGTATATATAGTCTAAATCATATAATGGATAAGCTAAGTCTTGTGTACGAGGTGGTAAATTCAAGTGTTGTTGGGCAGTTGGGGCCAATTGAGTTATCTAGTTTCCCCGAGGCAATTAGCTGTTCCAATTGTTGGTTCATATCCAAATAGAAGCTGCCACTGCAATTCAACAAATGGAAGAAAAAAAATACAAGAAGGATTACCTTAAGCACCACCCTATTGAATCATAATGAAGAAGGCCAAGGACCTTACGTCTTCCATCATTCCTACGGCCAGACCTCCGTTTTACCACTGGAAGTTGCTTGATACCTTTCACTTCCATGAGCACCTTAGCAGTGCTCAGATCTGTATCTGGAAAGCAGGTGACTAGTCCTCTTTCATTTCCGTGGTACTGAAACCCTCTAGTGAGGCATGATGAAACAAGAGAAGAATTTGCCTGAAACAATTAAAGCATGTAAGTATGTGCATCGCTAATTTCGAGATTGCTACAAGGGCCTGTTTGGATAGGGGTGTTCCAATTTAAATACTTAGGTTATAAGTTTAACTGCATCCTATAAAATTCCAGATCCAAACATCCCTTAAAACGGTAATTGCTAAATTTAATTATAGGCTTTAAAAGTGTGAGATTTTGCATACATCCGAAGTAGATGAATTTGCCCCATTCCGTGGAATATCTTCACTTAATTCAGATTCAAATCCTTTACGGCGAATGTCACTAATCGTAACAATGCCTTCAAGAAAATCTTCACTGTCTACTACAAGAACACAACTTTGCTGCTTATCATGCATAAGCCTTGTTGCCTCCTTGATAGTCACTGTAGGTGTAACCTTAATAAATTGCTTTGACATTGCTTGTGATACCTGGAACACTCGTTGTTAGAAAGCTAAATGACCACAAAAGTATATCGAATTTACTAAGGATGAACTTGACAAAATAATAAAGAGAATGTAGAGAAAAGAGGCATGGAACCTTTAAATCATCAAGAAGCATATCCTCATTGTTAATACCATAGCAGTAGGGATCATCGTCTAGAATTGCAAGTTCAACATCATCTCTGTCTGATCGTCTCCGGTCTGTCTCATTCCTATCTGTAGAAGGTAATAGTGAAGAATAACCATGCCGAGGAGATGTAGCCTCAAACGCCTCTTTGTTGCCAGACTGGTTTACAACAGATGGCACCCATATTGCTAAACCAACAGCTCCCTGTTAATTAAAAACAAGGGCGAGCTTATGTCACAAGGAGTGTGCAAACTTTCATGCTTAGAAGCTAAATAGCAAATATATTGGATGAAACATTACCATCAGAGGTAGTAAAATTCTGTAATCTTTTGTTAGTTCGAATAGTAGTAGTACTGAAGTCAATGGAACTGAGCAGACTGATGCTAGTGTGGCAGCCATTCCCACCTGAATTAAGCAGACAGTCAGTATACTTTGCTTCTATCAAACTTTAAGCTACCTTCCTAGCTCAAAAAAGGAAACTTACTAGTGCATAAGCTTGAGGGTGTGCAACAGCAGTGTTACCCGGGATGGCAGAGTTTATTAGTTCTGCTGCTGAGCCTCCAAATACAGCACCAACAGCAGCACCAATCATCAAGCTTGGAGCATAAAGGCCACCAACAAGACCAGAACCCTTGCAGAGTGCAGTTGCTACAACTTTTGCAGCAGCCAACTGAGCTAAGAGCCAGATTCCAGGGGCTGAGGCACTTTTTCCAGTATGTAGAATTTCATCAACATTGGTGAAACCCCAGTACAGTATTCCAGGGTACCTTAGAGCTATTAAACCTGCTCCAAGACCACCTAAAGCAGGGCATACTACAGCAGGGAGGCTGAATTTCTTCCTTATCAAGTCAAAAGTCTTTGTGAACCAAACAACCAACTGTCTGAATGCCACACTCACTACCCCACAAAGCATGCCTAGAATAAGGTAGAGTGGTAACTCTGCAGAATATAACATTAGTGATTTAATTGGTTGCATATTTACCAGTTAGACATATCAACATGAAAATAGTAATAGATACATGGTTGGGCGTTCACATCACAGATATACCAGAATTTCAAAGTATTCAATGGCGAACGGTAAGTAAACAAGATCGGAACAATGAGAAGCTGCTAAAACTGAAGTGTTGATGGTAAGGGGACCAACCACAAAACTTCAAAACCATGAGCATATACAAGTGTATAAATGCATGACATATATAAAATAGACTAAAAAAGCAGGATATCACGAGTCCTCTGCTATTGTAAGAACAAAAAAATAATCTACTTAAGTTCAATACCTAACTAAGCAAAATCCACCTTCAGTAATACCAGGTTTGATCAGAATAAGATAAAATACCAGCAGCAGATTTTAGTTCATACGTCGGGACAATAAAAGCTGCCTTCTCCCCTAGCAAAACATTGGACACAGTTGATGATATAACTGATGCCAATATAATCATAGCAGTGGTAAATGGTGGTGAATTCTCAGCTCGAAGTGGCCTCAGTACTGTTTCAATAGCAAAAAAACATCCAGCAACCGCAGCATTAAAACCTAAAGACAAAGCAACACAAGTGTCAGGAGAGAATAAAGAAAACAACATTGGCCTGAAGATACAGGATGTTGAAGAGATGACATTGCAAAGATACGCTTCTAATACGTGGTACAGCAAAGATCTATAGTATTGTTTTTGTAGTTCCAGTTGCTTGAAGCATTAATTTGTCTTCCTTTTTTTGTTAACTTGTACCAACATCTTACAATGTTAAAAGGCAGTAGGAAACGATTCCCATCTGTTGCAATTCCCAGATGAATGTAAAAAAAAAAAAATAAAACAGATGATGATTATTTAAAATTACCTGAAGCAATCCCAGCAGCTGATCCAGCAGCAACAAGAGCAATTCTCCGTTCCCTATTGTTCTCCATCATTTCAGCACATCCATATGCACAAGATTTACCAATATCAACGCTTGGCCCTTCTGGCCCCAATGAACATCCCGTCCCTAAAGTAATTGCAGCTTGTATTGCTTTGATTGTAGGAAAAATCGCAGCCATGAAATCAACACCTTCCCTTTGAGATGATAACGATTGCTTTATCTGCTCAAATATCTCCAGTAATCCGTGCATCATACCAACAACAACTCCACCAGTCACTGGAATTAACAATATCCTATGCCATGTATCAGCAAGTCTTTGGAGGCGAAGCCAAGCAGCTCCCTCTGTGGGTGTGCCTGCCCATGCCCATTCATGTATGACATGCACCTGAAAAGAATAGTTAGCACCACTATTGAACCAGCAGATTGGGATATGAGACAAGTTCAAACAGGAACCGTTTGGTTTTAGAAATGATCATCTAAACTTGATTGGATAGCTTCTGCTTAACAAATCTAAGTTATTTCAAGGAAAGAGCCTTTTCTAGTGACTTTAAGAAATGGGGATTCGATTAATTGCAATTCAGTCAAAGTAAGATAGGCACATACTGGATTAACCCGGTAGGACTTTTCTGAGCTTCTATCTGATCAATCCAGATCTATGAAGTATTCAGAGAACACGAGCAATGCACCGAAATTGCCAGCAAGTAGACATAATCTAGTAAACCTCAGCAGATTATAATACCACACAAGACTCTTTTTCACCTAAACCCATGCCCTAAGAGGAAGATTTTAACTAGAAAAGACCTCATGTTTGTATCAACTATCCCCGTGGCATCAAATTTCACATGAAAAAAATACGTTATCATCTCCATGAAACACCCTAAACGGCAGTAAAAATTAAATTCACAGTCCATTTTCACACATACCAGACAAGAAATTCCTCCAAAACAAAGTGTACCTACATACTGGAGTGCACCGTATACAGCATTACGTTTATTCGTCGCAACCTAAACTGTTCAGTAGAAATCCCCTGCTCATCTATCTCATCCCAAGCAATCACCTTAAAGATTACAGATCTCGCAAAAACACTAGACTTTTCCTAGTCTGAGGTAATTAACGTTTTTTTTTTCTTTTGTGTTTGCAACTTTCCTCACGCAGATCTCTCACTTACCCCGCGGTTAAACGCAGCGACGCAGATGCCGGTGGCGAGGCCGAGGAGGCAGCCGACGAGCAGCAGCGCCCACTCGGGCGGCGCACCGTCCCCGAGCTCGTCGCTGTCCTCCTGCAGGCCCCTCGCCGAGCCGGGCTCCCCGCCGCCGCCCCTGGGTGACGCCGCCGCCCCGCCGCGCCCCTCCGCCACGTGGTGGTGCCGCGCCCGGCTCGACAGCCGGCGGTCCAGGCTCCGCAGAAGCTCACGCACGCGGCTCCTCCTCGGCGTCGACGGCGAGTCCGGGTCCGCCGACGACGGCAGCGCCGCCCCTGCCCCCGACCGCAGCGGCTCCAGGTCGCTCGCCTGCGCCATCATGCCGCGCAGGGAGAGGGAGTGGGAGAGGGAGGCGATCGCATCGGAGTAGGGGAAGGGAAGGGGGGAGGGGGGGATCTCGCGGCGGATCTCGCCGGCCTCGATCTCGTCGGCGGTTGGGCGATGGCGATGGTGAGGTGGGCGTGAGGTAGGAGAAGGGAAGGGACGCTCGCGCGTGGGGTTTTTTGCAGATTAGCCCTCGCGAGAGTTTGTATTTGCATTGGTGGGGTGAGAGGTTTGGTTGGGCCGGTTTGCACTTGGGCCTAGGGCTAGTGGGCACCTGCCAGGTCCATTCACTATGGTTGGGTAGGTTGGCATAAAACCACTTGAACATGTTCTTTTCTTTCGACATTGTAAAACCACCCTGTTAATCACTTAAAATTTGATATTCACCTCTGGTTGTAAATACTTATTCCTCTACTTAGTTTTCTTTTTTATTTTTTACAAAACTTACTCTAGTGTGCGTATGCTTAATCCAATCAACATGTGTTTCATGATCACTATCAAATTAAACACTTCTACGAGTATAGTCTCGATACATTTTTGGAGATTCCACAAATAGAATTGCTAATGAGGACTTAAACATCACACTGAGTTTCACTATATAAAAAATTAATGAAACATGAAGAATAAGTCAAATGCAAACACTTGGACAAGATAACTCAGGTAGTTTAGCTTGTGGTGGCTCTACATAAGTGAAAACAAACTGATTCGGTTAAGCACGTAGGCGCTGAGTAGTTTTTGCAATAAAACTAAATAGGGAGTGAGTATTTGCAACAAAATAACTTGTGGAATGTAAAACTTCAGCCAACTTATGGGTGTGTTTTTTTCAAATTTCCTTTTTTTAATGTTTACGGCTTAGGAAATTGGATTGCACAGGGAAAAATATCTATATCGTGCTTGGCTTGGCTTCGTATAAAATAAATTTTTAATGAAATTTAGTTTTTAAAAATAATTTTGTGTTTTTACTTATCTTCTTAGCAATCATGAAAATAAAGCTATGCATTAAAGTGGCGAAGAAATCATAAAATCGAATTTCAAATTTTAAATCAACTATTGTATTTGTTTCCTGTGTCATGACGGAACAGTTTGGATGTTTTGCATTATTTTCTGTTTTACCTGTCCCACATTATTGCTTAGTATTTGCTTAGCACGTCATAATTTCAGTGGAGAATCCACGTAAACGTTGGTAGTCATTGTTGATTAAAAGGCATAATATTTCACTATTTCAGCATGTCGTCCTGTCACTATTCACTAGACGCATTAAGCTAGAAAGGAGCTTTTTTTTTTTCTTTTTGCGGTTGCAAACCAAGCCTGAAGCAAAAACTGAACCATTTGGACCAAGAGAAAAGATGTTTTACTGCTTTCAGTGATCAGTCAAAGCATTGCTTTCCCAGGAAAAAAGATGAATTGTTCGGTGAAATGTCACTGAAAAAGATCCCTGGGGTGCTCATCAGACGTTACCATTTTTCCTGACAATCTTGCCTCAAAAGATGAATCAGGAAGCAAGGTTGTTCATTTGAAGTAATTGTAGCCATACATACAAGGAAAATCTACACAAACATGGAATTTATGGACTTATCTTTCAGGCCCAGATTAGACCATGAATGCAGGATTATGTACTTGTCTTTCATCCAACAGATGAGATTAGTCTTCACTCAACCTGGACAGGTTACTGGACACTGTTCTATGCTGAATCTTGGAAGCTTGAAAATACTAGTATATACTAGTACAAGATACTGCTGCATCAAGCGTATGACTGATAATAAGTATACTCATAAGGAGAATCCCGACAAACAAAAAACATCTACCAATCATGCAGATTAGATTAGTCAATAGGTGCAGGTTCTCAGAAAGCATGAAGAGTTTGAGAACATCTTCTGCTTATCAGCTAGAAACAATGCTTCGTTTAAATGAACTGATTCAGTGAACATTCTTCACCAAAGTTACTATCTTGATGATGAAATAAAGCCATTTCCCTTTCTGAAAGTTGAATCCAGAAAACTCAACAGTAAAGAGATAAAAAAAGTTTTATGAAATAGAAACTGAACTGTACTGTACATAGCCACTCAAGTTACATTCATATGGCACCGTGAAGCTTTTGGCTATTATATGACCATCACTAACAAAACTTGTTGGCGTCACAGATTCAGAAATGCCAAGACATGAAAACTTCTGATCACCCTCTATAAGACAGTAATAAAGGAATACACATCAGTACATTGCAGCAACTCATAAGGGTTCCAGATATGATCTCAAATCTTACTCCTGTATCTGACCAGCTTTGCCAATGTCTCTTGAGCAGCCAGTGTATGGGCATGGCCATGGCCAAGCATAACAGTCCGGATGCTAATGCAAGTCCTGCACAATTCTTCACCGGTGTCAAACAGCCCACCTCGGAGCAACAGCTTCGCCCTTGTCTCGAGCAGTGTTGCTTTGAGCAGCGTCACTTCCTGCCAGACAAACTCGTCGACACGATGATTCGGTTGCAGCTTCTTCCTCCAGCAAAGCGACCCACGGTTCAGGTCCTGGATCCGCGATGCGTAAGATTTCTCCACCTCCTCAAGGACATTGGTGCACACCTTGAGCAGTTCTAAAGCCGAGCCGCACCGTGAGAATGTCATGAAGGAGTCAATTGCCAAAGGAAGTGCCGTCTTCCTTATGAAAAGCACCATGTCGACTGCCTTGAGTTGAACAGAAGGTGGTTCAGACTTGAAACCAAACACAAGGAATGCACTAGCCCATAGGTGGTCCGAGTACACTGAGGGGTTACCGGCCCTCATTACGCCATTCACTGCAGCCGTTGTTGGTGCCAAACCTCCCCTGATCTTGCCAAAGAGCTGTGTTATTGGGTGGAACTGGATCCAGCAACCAGGATGACGAGTTGCCTTTCTTGCCAGCCCAAGCTTGACAAGTAAGAGTGCTGACTCCACCTCAGCTTTTCGACCATGTGGAGCTAGAAAGCAATGTGTGCCGCATAGAAATGCAGTCTTTAAGGATTCACCCAACAGGTGCATACTGCCTTTCATTGGTAGCTTGCTTGCTGTTGCAGCTAATAGCGTAGATGACACAGGAGCAGGAGCTAACCAAGAACCAGCGATAATCATCTTTGAGGTAAGGCTTCCTCCTTTTGCTCGGTCCATCAATGCAAAACAAAAGACCAGGACCTTTATTAGGAAAGAATTGTTACGACAGAAGCCATCGTCATTGGCACCGAGTGGGAACAAACTCTCATTCAACGATATTCTCTCAACAGCCTCAAACAGAGTGGAAGGTGTAATCATGAGCTCAGACAGCAGTGAACCGATGACCCACAGGCCAAAGCTCAACCGACCTAACCGCTCATCAAGCTTCCTAAGAACTTCCATTTCCTCAGGCGGATAGTCATTCTTCTGTTTCCCCTTTATCAAGATCATGGCATCATTGTATGAGAGCTGTGGCAGTTGCATCGGCTCAAGGTTAATCACACGTGGTAAACGTGTGGTCACAATGACATGCGTTGCTCCAGTGTTCCTAGGGATGAAGTCATGGAGATCCTTACCTTCCCACCAATCCCTCTCACTCTCAAGATTATCAATGACAAGCAAGTAGGGCACATCGCGGAACAGCTCCCGCTTCACCCTCTGGAAAGCATCAAACTCCTGCTCCTCAAAGCTCCTGATCCTACCCCTCTCCTTCTCGGCCTCAGCACTGATGTCCAATCCCAAATTCATGGATAAATTGAGTATGTTTTGCCTCAAATACCGAGCTTCACCTCCAATCCACAGGACCATCTTGTACCGCTGTGAATACCGGTAAGCAAATTCCAATGCCAGTTCAGTCTTGCCAATTCCTGAAGAACCACTGATGCAGAGCACACTGGCACTGCCATATCCTTTGCTGTTGCACCGAAACCTTGACCTCCTGTGCTTTGATCTCTGCTTCTGAAGATTTCTCCCTTTACCCGATGATAACTCTATCACTGGATCAATCCAGGCCTCCAATGTCGGCTCCTTGCACTTGCGCATCTCCAAACTAATATACCTGGCATTCGATGTCCTCACTGTGTCACTCTCTTCATCAGCAAACCCATCAGATACACCGCTCGATCTATCATTCGCAGCGGAACCCCTCGGGCAATCAACCTCTTGGATATCCACCGTGGAACCGAAAAACATTCCTTCAATTTCACTTAGCTCCTTCTCCCTTCCAACGAAATGCCGGTTCCGTGGAAAAGGCATTCCTTCAGGCCCTTCACTCTCCTTCTCAGCAATGCTCTTCCTGCCAAGCTTGGACCGCAGCAAGGTGACCGTCTTCGACACGCAGCTTCTCCAATTGGTCTCATTCGCCTCAAGCTTAAACTCATGGCACCGCATCAATCCTTCAAACGCTTCCTTTCCCTCCTTATCCTCCAATTTGCCATCGAAAAGCCCCGCGATCTCCGGTGGCTCGGTGTCGAACAATATGGGCACCAGGTTCTTCTTCTGAGCAAAGAATCTGATCTCCTCGAGGCTGAACGGATTGAGGAAACTTGACATGGTGACCACTATGACACCAAATGCCACGGAGCAGATGATCCGGTCGGCGATCTCATGGCTCTGCGTGTCGGAGTACTTCGCCCGGTCGGCGACGAAGGACGCAATGCCCTGCAGCTCGAGCTCCGACTTGAGCCACTTGCAGAACCTGCCGAGGCTGCCATTGCCGTGGTAGCCGATGTACACGTCGCAGCTCCGGAGCTTGGCGTTCGACGACGGCGACGCCACGGAGCCCCGGGTGAAGGACACCCGCGGCACGGGGAACGAGAACGACACGCGCGGCTGCACGCCGCCGCCGCCGCAGCCGCCGCCGTCGGAGACCTTGGCCGGGTCGATGCCACCGGAGTCGTAGCGCTCGGAAGGCGGCGTCCGGGACGCGCTCGGCGCGTCGGTGTCCTCCGAGTTGGAGTAGGACGCCGGCGGCGACGGCGCCGCCGCCGCCGCGGGAGTCGGGGGCTCGAGGACTCGAGGAGAGATGTACGGCGACTGCAGCGCCGACACGAACGCGGAGGACGGCGGCGACGGCGAGTAGAGGTGCGGGGTGATGGAGATGGCCGGCGAGATGGGGTTTGACCGGTCGGAGCTACTGCTGAATCCGCCATTGGTCCGGATGGTGAGCGACTTGGTGGTGGCAATGGGGATATCCTTGGGCACATCAAGAAAGCTCCGTGCCTTCTGCTCTTCCTCCATGGCTACCACCAAATCACAAACCTTGGCAACCAATCTCCAAAGCACTGCATGATCTTGTGCTCCTCATGTTCCTATCAAAGATTTGGGGAGAAAGGGAAACAAAACGACAGATTTTCATCAGAAAATCAATAAAAGAAAGCAAATGGAGTACTCACATCTGATTCAAAAAAACAAAGAACACGAAGAACTGTTCTAATAACCTGCAGCAACCTGCAGATTCTCTGATTCTCAACTTGATTCCATTTCCATCCAAAAAATGTGTAAAGAAAGATGAAGTTTCAAGAAAAAAAAACTTACTGGTAAGGTATCCTTCAGGAATCCAATGCCACAGAAAAACCACTGAAAATATCACTTATTTTCTGCAGAAATGCAGAACCACTTGCTGATGAGAGGCTTTAGCTTCAAGAACAAAGGAAAAAATGGCAGGAGAGACTGGAGCAGGATTTGGAATTTAAAAAAGAGGCCAGCTTTTCCCACTCAAGCCATTGAATGGGACGGGTATAACTATAACTATCCCACCTCCTGTGATCTTTGTCCTAGGAGGAGGAAATGAAGGGTGGAGGCCCCTTCATGACAAGCAAAGTACAGGTTCAGTTTTAAGGGCCTCCTCCCTCCCTCTTGGTATATGACCACCACAAACCCTAAAAAAAAGTAAATGTGTGAGTGTGGCATCAAAAGGAGCAAGTGAATGTGGAGCTGCTACTAGTGCTATTGCTAGTGGCACACAACTGCAAGGTGAAGTGAAGAAGACCAGCACCATTTCCAATGGTGAGATGCAAGCCAAGGCCAAAAAACTAACCCACCAACAGTAGAGCCTAACTGCAGCAGCAATGCCAAAGCAGGTGGAAAAAATAAACTATCCAACTTAAAAAAATATTTTTCTTAGCAAAACTATTATTACTACTAAAAAATTAATACTAAAAAAACTATGATAAAAATACCTTAAAATTATTACTAAAATTAAGTGTTAAAATTCAATTTTAATTGTGATTGATTAGACAACAATAAGAGTTCTTATTTTGTCAACCTGAGTCCAAAACTTTGTTCGAGTTCCACCTTAACATGTGTATATACATTATAGGTTGCGCAGATCCTGTGATAGGAGTATCGTTGCATGCTAGTACTAGAATGGATGCATTCTCCCTATATTAGGAGTGTTCACCATGTAGGAGTAGATTCAGCAAAACAAAGGGTGATTCCTATCTGAAACAGTGCTTTCAAAGTGGGGAGTTTGGTGATAAAAATAGGCTAGTAAGACCTTGTTTTATGTGCTTTGGGGGGTTGATGCCCACACACTGTAACTATTTTACAGTGCCCCAAGCTTAGCTAGCAACTTAAATAATGGTTGCAATGCATTAGCCTTTGGGTAAAAACCCTAAGCACTAGTGAGACAGCATCACAGCATGCAATGTGCAGGGATTAGGGATAGGAAGATAGGGGAGGAGATCTTGCAGAAGAGGACATGGAATAGTGCTACACTGCTACTGTGCTAGAGAGGGGGGGGGGGGAAGCAATGGCATATGGGCTCACCTTGTTTTGGCCTAGATATCTGGACCCAAGGGAGATAAACCAAAGACCAGTCCAACTGCTGCTGCAGTAGCTCTGCACTTGCAATCAAATGCTACTACCAGCAACAAGCACACACCTATCCCTCCACACAGTTCAGCAGTTCATCCCACAAACCAAACTCTCTCTCTCTCTAACACATGTTGCATAGCAGACGTGGCAGAGCGGCAGCTGATGGGGTTGAGACGTTTATGATTTGATTCTCTCCTGCCCTTTCCTGGATGGAGATGACTCACATGTTGACCAAATGGTGATATGGATAAAAGGGCCATGGATCCGATCCTAGTTTTTCTTTCTTTCAGTAGTACAGTAGATGGTTGCGATTAGCGGGAATGAAGCCATTTGAAACTTTTGGGGGAAAACATTTTGAAGGCACTTCAAGGTAATTTTCAATTACATGACCTATGCCTATGGATTGTTGCATTTACCAGATAGGAACTCTGGAAGAAACAATTGTATGGATTGGTTTTGTGGCTTTATACAGATCGTAGGTTAGAAATAATTGAGATGGCTTGCCTTTATAAATTAAGATATAATTAGCAATAAGAATAATAAGTAATTCATCAGTCTGAAAATATAACAGTTTCTAGCACTTAGAATTTATCTCAAAATATACATTCTCTTTCCAACCAATCACAATTCTCTACCGATCATATTTATCATTTACCTACACTTTTCAAGCAATCACAATCTCTCCCTACTTAATTCTATCTACTTTCTTAATAATTATGTCTAACTTTAAAACTTTTTATATTCTGAAATGAAATGAATATAGTAATCTTTAACGCATGATGCCATACGTTGAGCCCCGAATGACCACTAGTATCCAACCAACATAGAAAACATTAGTCTTATGCTATTTCTGTTTTCAATATATATGATGGATGTTAACTTTTGGTCATCTGTTTTATTAAAAAAATATGTATATGTTATTTATTTTGATGTGACTTATTCTTTATTAAAGGCACTTTAAATATGGCTTATGTTTTACACATTTACACTATTTTTTTAATAACTCGAATGGTGAATTTTATATCCAAAAATTAACAACATCTTTTATTTAATAACGGAGTACTTACATTACTGACTTCGGTATAATTAAATCCGTTGTACCCTACTGGCTCTCTGTTCCTCAAATAAAATACCATGCATGTTGCCATGCACAAACACTCAATCTGTACGTATAGGCCACAAGTTTTTGAATTTTGGTGTACTTTGTTTCTTCTTGAAACATACGGAAGGATCGTTAATCCATCTTTTGATCAGTAAACAGTACAAACGGTACAGCCAACCAAGCACAGCCAGGAAACTGCCTGTTAACTGGATGAATTCATGGAGATGTTTCTGTACGTCTTGCAGTATAAATGATCATTTAATTCTAAAGTGTATTGAAATTATAGTTCGCAGGAGCACCTTTTAAGTTTAGTGGAAGTAAAACAACGGCTCGCAATTTACAAGCGCCAATGATAGCTGAGAGCCTGAGATGGCATGCGCTTTATCCCAAAACACGGTGATTAGTTCGGTGCTCTCTTTAATAATTTTCATGTGAACAGTGCGTCAGGCCGTTCCAACTGGTTAATTATATTAAATATCGGCCAAATCGTAGCAAGCAAGAGCATTTTTCTAGGATAATATGCAAAATGAAATTCTGCTTGCCTCTTCAGCATCAAGAGTTGAAAGGATAAAAGTGCCTCTTTTTTCTTCGGTAAAGTGAACACTATGTCAATGAACACCAAGCTTATATGCGCCTGATTGTTGAAACGAAGCATTTGCTACATGCTTCGAAAAAAATATTTTCTCAAAAAATTTTATCCTATTGTATTGTTTAAACCACTTTGTTTTAAATTTATTGTTAAGTTTATTTATCAAAATATTTAATTTATTTTTTGCTGGGTCGACGAAGACACCTGCCAAAATCTTATTAAGAAAGAGGTGAAGATTTAATTTATCCATATAATTAAATATCAGAACAACAATCAACTCAATAATCCGTTTCAAAACAGAGCCCCTGAACCATACCAAACCAGATATACCATAATTGCAGTATTGAGATGTCACGGCTGGTTAGCTGTTGCTAGAATAGTATGGGAGCACACACACCAGGTGTATGGGCCCATGCTGTCATTAGGAGAAAGTATATGGAATCTGCTACATGGACCAATTATATGTTCAGTCCAAGAGAGTAGGCACTGGCTAGTTGGTGTATCACTATTATTTTGCGGATCAGAATCCAGACATGATGGACACACATTACATAGAAATCAGGATCTGGGTCTCCTGCTTTCAATGTGTGATCCAATTGGCCCTCACTGCACAAGTTGAAGAGATTGTCAATTCTAATTTGAGCTGTGGGAATTGATTCATAATTGCAAAGGAAAAGAGCTCCTGATTAGCAGAGTTATTATAAAGACTCTCATATGGTTGGTTTAGCATATATATTTAGACATATAACTCGAAGGACAAACAGAAAGAGAAGTATGCAGTAGTACTTGTACTGTATCTAATTAAAATGTAGAAAGTGTGCATACTTGTGTGTGGTGATGCTGATTTTGTGCAAAACAAATAGTAGTATCACAGGTTTAGGAACTGTTCTAGATTTACCTCAAAACAATTGTAGATTTACCATCCTTCAATTGACAATGCATTCTGAAGTTTAACAAACTAAAGCCATTGGATTTACTCCTGTGAAACATACCTGATGCCAGCAAGTAGAAGCATTACAAAATTTCAGCAAATATAATCTGCCTCCATGTTCCCAATCACACTGGAGAACAGCTCTTGATTTAGTTTTTCTTGTGTCCAATGAAAGGTCCAATCAATCCAATCCATCCATCATGCCATTTGAGAAACACATTCAGGTGACACCCTGATCCAACACTAGTCTACCACCCACCATGGAATGCCTCTCCTAATCCAACACTAGTCTATCCATACCTAACACCCCTACCACCAACAACAAAAGCTAACTCAAGCAAAACTGAAGTAGAGGTAGTAGTACTAGTATAGAAACTACTAAAGGCAAGTTCAGCTCTTTCCTTGCTTTGCAATTGAGTTACCTGAAAGCCTGAAACTTTGTTTCAGGTCCAGTCACTTGGATTGGTTCCAACTTCCAAGTTCCAACTCCCCATCAATCAATCCATCACTTTCTTTACGCACTATGACCACTGATCTGCATTTAGCACAGTCTTAACTCCTAACATCAACACCTCAGGTTAACAACAAAAAGGAATTAACATAGTACTACCATGGACATTTCGGGTGCAAAGAGCAGTGTAAGGTGATGATGTTGATGATGCAGCAGAGAACAGGCTGTGCGGTATTGCAGAATTACCAACCGAGAACAACTTTGCTTCAGCATTGCAACCAACTGAGAGCAGCATCGCAGAATTACCGGGGATCATGGCGTCTGAATATGCGGTGCCTCGCCTGAATCATGCTGTAGAAAGAGAGCACGAGAGAAGTGATGTCCTGGACCGTAGCTTCATCATCATCAGTGCCCCTTGCCATCCCATGTCGTGTGGTTTGGCATCGCGCTGCTTCTGCAACTGCTGCAGAGGTGGATCATGGATGTGGAGCCCAATCAATTTGCAAAGAGCTGCGTATGTGTCAAATGGTCTATTAACAAATAATAATAATAATTTGTATGTAAAACATTTATACATGTGTCCTTAGCAACTTAAAAGTTAATATAAAAAAGAAAAACTACGTTGACAATACTCTAAAATTAACTCCGAAATTAAATTTTGACACAGTGATTTTTCGTGGGACAAACAATAAGGCTACAATAGACAGGTTCCATTTCCATCTTCTCGTCCATCACATCAAACTGCCGTTTTTTTTATTACATGGAAGACGCGTACATGCCACGCACGCACGCACAAAAGCGTG
Source organism: Oryza punctata (assembly GCA_000573905.2). NCBI lineage: Eukaryota > Viridiplantae > Streptophyta > Magnoliopsida > Poales > Poaceae > Oryza > Oryza punctata. The sequence goes on along the minus strand of CM002495.2, from coordinate 27,032,037 downwards.
TACTGTGATTTTGATGGGAGCAAAAGCCATGGATAATGGATTCCAATTTCATATCCACACAAAACAGTTTTCATCTGAGATCCAAGAGGATAATTGTACTGTACTCTCTATTTGCATCCGTAGACCGTAGTAGTCTTTCAAACTCAAAAGTTCCACAGGTTTATAATAGGAGGTGCGCCAGGCAAGATGATCGGTGCATCGGGCCGAAGATATGAAGTTCTCTCTTACTGTTGTACTCCCTCCGCCCATCCCACTCACCAAGACGTTATCAAACTTTGGCATAGACTTTATAACTAATCTTTAACTTTAAATTTCTCATATACTAATATTTGTAACAAAACCATAATAATTATATAAAAATAAATTAAAATGATAATCCAATAATATTATTTTCATAAAGTAAAACTTAATTTATAATAAAATATTCATTAGTTAAATGTTTAAAAAGTTAAAGTTTAAAATGCGTGTGTTCCCAGTACTAGCGTGCATTACTGCACTGACGCTGCACGGATCGGCATACACTGCTCGCGGATTCAATTCTTGCAGGGGCATTTGTACAGCGTTCGCCTCGTTCCATTGATTCGATTTTTTTTATTTTTAATTTTATTTATTTAAATATTTACAAAAATAATTTTCTATTTGCAAAAAATACAAAACTAGTCGCCCACCGTTCTTTAGGAGGGTGATTTTTAAAAATTATCCTCGCAAGGACGATTTTACTGACGTGGCAAATGAACTTTGGCTCTCACTTAATGGTCGGGTACCGAGGGAGAGGTATTTTGCAAGATACCCCTTACCGTCCTCCTAGAGGGTATTTTTTTCACTGTGTGAGGGTGTTGACGACGAAATTTGGTAAATCATACATCAAATTTGGAGTTAAGACCGAAGCGGATTTGGAAGGAAATCGGTGACAGAAACAGAGTATAAATCAGATTTGGAACTGCATCGGCTACGGTGTGCATCGGCTGATATTAAATCGGACAAGGAAGCCGATGTAGCCGATTCCGACTAGGGGATGTTGGAACCATTGTCGGGTTCGTTTAGAGTGCTTCATGAGGATTGCCATGTATGGATTGAGTCCGAAAAAGACAATTGTATCTATTAATTAGGAATAGTTTGTTAGCTTCCTTTTATCTTTAGGAAAGTGTGTTTAGTGTCCGATAAGGACTTTATGTGTTTCCTTTTATCTTTAGGAAAGTTTGAGTTGTGTCCGATATGGACTAGTATCTACCCATGGGTATAAATATGTACACCCGGGGTCTATGTAAATTATCTCTCGATCAATACAACTACTCTCGGCGCATCGCTACCCTCTTTCTGAGGTTTTTACTTATCAACCGGCGGAATTTGGCACCTGACGCAGGGCTGCATCGGCTTTCGATCTCCGACGAAGAGGTAAACCCTACGTTCCGTCGGGTCCTGGTGAATTTATCGGCTACATTGGTGTTGTTCAAGGCTGCATCGTTTCGATCTCTTGGATCGCTCTGGTTCGGTTGATATATTTACCTGATATCTCAATTCTATCTTAATTGCATTATGTTTAGAGACGCATCGGTTTAGTTGGGACTGTCTCGGTTAAGTCTGATCTTCTGTCTTAGCCGATATATCTCTACAATCACAATATTGTTTTAAATAGATTTGTTATATCCATCACATTAAACAGATCTATCGGTTCATCAAGTGTTAGATTATCATATACAATCTCGTGCTGCATCGGTTAGGTTCGACCTACTAGATTGTTGTTGATAATATAAATCTTGTTAAGCCGATAGGTTCATGCTAATGTTTAATCGGAGTGCTAGCCGATAAATTATCTGGACATTGCATCGGCTTACAAGGATTACATGCAAGTTGGTTTGAGCCGATGACAACAAAGGTTTCACTGTTTACCTCATCATTTGGATTTATTGACATCGGACCTCCAGCCGATGAATGCTTCAACCTTCGAATCAGTGCTTATTCAATCTATCATTACTAGCCGATTGGTTTCTACTGGATTATATTATTTTATTATCATCAGCCGATTATTTTTATGTCATTATTTACTCAAGTATCAAGATCTATACTGGATATTGGCTGGTATCGACATCGGCTGGAATCACTCCATCGGCTTGTCAGCCTATCGGCTATCTTTTGATTTTCAATTTATATATCTTGTTAGCTGCAGGATCAAACTAACTGGCACGCCCGCATCTCATCATTATTCTGGACCTGCACTGGAGCTAAGAAGATCTCCCAGGCCGTCGTGTTTTTACGTCAACAGAGGGGCCACCTGCAAAAGGGCGGCCTAGTATTTTGCAGGCGCCCCCGCACAGTTGAAAAACGATCTCTGGGAGGACGACAAGGGGACCACTTGCAAAAATACCACCCCTGCCACCCTTTAAGCAGGCAGTCCCCCGCACAGTAGAAAATAACCATCTTGGAGGGTGGCAAGGGGGTAGCCTGCAAAAATGCCAGGCTGCCCTCCCAGCTCTTTTGCAGGCAGTCCCCTAGAGCCAAAAACCGTTCTCTGGGAGGGCAGTAAGAGGGCCGCTTGCAAAATTCCGACGCCCTCGGTTGCCGGGTGTTAGGCGAGGGCCAACGTCGGTAAAATCGCCCTCCTAGAGAACGACGAATGACTAGTTTTATAAATTTTTCAAATAGAAAATTATTTTTATAAATATTTTAATAAATAAATTAAAAATAAAAAAATCCCATTGATTCGCTCTTCTTCCGTGTGTTCCTGTGGCCATTGGACTTCAGGGCTGTAGTAGTTTCGTTGGAAAGGGCTGGACCTTGCTGTCGACGTATGGGCTTGACCTGACTGATGGAACAATCTCTATATATGGCTGAAAGTTCAGAGAGATGTTGTGGGCTTGTGGCCTACTCTTTCTGTCAAAAAAAAAAAAAAAACTATCTCCATCTTATAATAATTGCATTTATATTATTCAAAATTTATTCCACAAAAATTGTATTTCTGAAGATGAAACCCGACAAATGGAAGGTGTACGCTAACCTTCCTTTTAATTAAGTTTACGTATGGAATGTGTGCTCCGACCTTTCTTTTAAGAAAATACACATATGGAATATGTGTATGCGGTGTAGTTATTAAATAGGGTTACTGTGGTAAATTTTGTTTGCTGTTAATCTATCTTTAATTTTTTAGAAATGCAATTATTATATAACAGATGTAGTAGATAATTATCTTTAGGATTGTTTTTTTAAAGAGAAAGGTTATCTCTTGTATAGTGACTGAAATTCATTTCAAAATCAATACGAAAGGAAAAAAAATAGAAAATCACTAGAAAACAGCAAGTGAAAAAAAAGGCACTTGTAGAATTCCAGCCTTTCCTCTAACTACACACGCATCAAGCTCTAATATAATAGTACCAGGTTAAAATTTCGGTTTGGACCTCTCTATCGCGGGGTACTAATAAAACTGAAAATCTATAGAAAATTTCGGTCCAAAATAATTTGAATTCAAACAAAATTTGGTTAAATTCAAATAAATTTGCTGATTCCCAATATAAAAAGTTCAAAGAATTTTAGGCAAGATAGTTTAACCGCAGGAGCAGGGCGCGCAGGATGAAATTCATGAAAATTCAGAAATTCCATTTCGGAATTTTGATCCCTGAGTAGTACAATTGCTATACTAACCTTTTTAGAAAATGGAATGAGCATCCCTACTGCTACTTTCGTACATACATAAACTCAAATAATTCAAACTATCCATTACTATCACTGCACATTCAAACAATCATTTACAGTAATTGAGAAGTGGATTAGGAAGCATCTTGAACAACTACTTTGCCTCGGAATGCGCTAAAGAGAGGCTGCTCTATTTGAGGAGGCTGTTGTCTCGGATGTTACTTCTAGTTGTCCATACATCCGTGGCCAGCCAAATGGCTCAGTAGTTTAGGATATTGCTTAGGTCATGGATTGCAAAATTATAATCTCCTGCTTAGAACCTTGAGCTGCTTGTCACGGCATTTCGTGAACCGTGGGGTTTGTCGTCGTCTTGACGAGCAAATCAAAACTTGGTGTGATTTGTGATTAGTTCACTGCGTAGCAGCAGCAGAAGAATTTAGTTCACTTGTGATGGATGGGATTCAGAAATTCTGAACGTATTGTGAGAGAAGTACAGGGTACAAACGTTATAAAAGTCTAAAAACTGCTACGCCAAATTGACTTGTGCGTGCACACCTTTACAATACATCTACCTTTTAATTAAAAAGGCCGTCCAGTATTAAGATTAAAAACTTCAATTATAAAATTGAAAGGGGCAATTGTTAGATCCAAAAATTGAAAACTAAAATTTTTAAATAAATTGCAATCAGATTTGATGAAATTTCAATGGAGGGGAAATTACACGGAAAACACATTTCTTTTTATTTTGTCCTCTTCCTATATACCAAAATTTGATTGTTTTCTTTACCTACTTGAGCTAAGTTTGATGAAATTACCCATAGAAATTTCACCAGGTTTGGTTGAAATTCATTTCAAATTTCAAATTTTGATTTCCAAACTTAGAGTCAAATAGTTCTCCCCATTCTACTTTTTGGAACCAGATCGTATTCAACTTGAGAATTATATTTTCTTTAAGCTAGCACTTAATGTGCAAGTGAGGGCAACAAAATCAATCTATAAATATAAATATATGACGACCAATTCACTCACAACTAATGGAAAATATATAAAGAGGATCGGAAAAAAAGAGTATATAAAGAATAAAGATAAAACTAAGGCATAGAAGGGTATAGTTTTTTTCCTCAATATAGACAAGATGACCAAGAAAAGAACTCCAAAATAGACTGCAATATTCTTTTTGAACGATTATAAACTGCAATATTATAGGGGTCCTAATTAATCACATCACATCACTTATTACCAACAATACGTGGGAACTTGACCGGGACTTGTTGCCGCGAGAGGCCGTAATGTGACCACCAACGACCACGCGAGATCACTGGCCGTTCGATGAGCATCGGACGGCGGGGATGAAGCCGTCGACACGGCAGACTGCGCCTCCCGCCACACGGTCGACTTTTCCCGTCTTGCCCGTTCTCTCGCGGCGCTGCCTTCTCTTTTTTCTTTTTTCCACCGATGACTCACTCAGCTGCAGCCTATGGACCCCGTACAATGCAAAACGCCCATGATTTCGGCGAAATGCCCGGTAATGCCACTGCCAATAAACAGAGAGAACTGAAGCTTTATTACCAAGAGTTGTGCAGCTGTGGAAGTTCAGTTCCACAGATCGGTCACCAGCTGGAGAGTTTTCTGACTTGTATCCATGGTTCACAATTTCGATACTGGGTAAAAATCACTAACGAGCGGTATTTTTGGATTTTATGGAAACTGTATGAATCTTGTCAAAATTTTAAAACTTGGTTTGTTTTTTTTATCTTGACCAAAAAACCAAGTTGTTTATGTTTACGATACAGCCTGAAAAATTCAGATTTCGCAAAGTTCGGACCGATTTCCTCATTTCCATCGAGAATGTAAACCCTGCCTGGTACTACTGCAAAGCTTTCAGTTTCAGGTTTTGGGTCAAATATGGCAACTTTGTAGATAAATTATGTGCACAATTTTTTTTAGTACCCAAAACCGACACATTTATGAGGCTCACAAGTCACAATCTAGAACGAAGAGAGCCTTCTAATAAAAGGTCAAGAAAGCCATAGAATTGTATGGCAAAGATGCAATTAACCACCAAAACCGAGGACTACTGGATGTTCAAACAGGGGTTGGTGTGGTGTGCATCTTAGTCAGTCAGTCAGTCAGTCCCAAATTCTTGATCTATTAAATTAAAAACCATTTGTTGACTCTATAACCACGATCTCTCTTCTGCTTGGAATTCTCTACCCTATTTTCATCTCATATTTTAACCATTGATTATGCCATGATTGGATCTTGGCACAGTGCTCTGCATGTGTTCTTGTGTTAATCAGCTGCCCCTAAACCCCTAGGAGACCATTCTACTGCTGCTTAGCTCCTGGTACAAATTTGCACATTGCCCGGTGAAAATTCAGCAACTGAGCAAGCCAACAAGAGCCTGTGTTTCTGAACTCTGACGAGCAGTTTCACCAGGTACAAAAAGAAAAAATATCATTTTGTTCCCTAGTTCAGATTATCAGTTTGTTTCTGAACATTTTTTACATGTTGTGAGAACTGCATGGCATTTAATCTTGTCGATTTCGCGGCGTTGATCAGATTGGCTTGAGCTAGAGAGAGATCGATGGGGTGCGTCTCGTCCAAGATCCTGAGCAAATCGGGGAGCTTTCAGGAGAAGGTGGTTAGCCATGGCTTCAAGGGGAGCAACCTGATCGAGGAGATCATCCTGTCCACCCCCAAGAAGAGCAACTGCGATCAGTTCTTGGCCCTCCTCCGCACGTCCAACTCGTCGGCGGCGGCGGCGAGCAGGGGCGCCAAGGACGCCGCCGATCAGAGCACGACGGAGGCGGCCGCCGAGGAGTTTGTCAAGATCGAGACGATCAACGTGTCCGAGCTGCTCGCCGGGCTGGAGGAAGACGAGGAGGAGGAGGACGAGGAAGAACGCGACGACGACGAGAAGTGTTTGGCTCAGCAGTGCGTGCTCGATGTCGCGGCGGGGAGGGCGAGGAGCTTTCGCACGGTGGAGGAGTTCGACGTGCTGGTGACGCAGAGCAGCTCGCCGGAGCAAGGCAAGGAAGCCAGAGCGGCGGTAGCCTCCTCCTCCGATCGAGACGCGACGAGCGCCAAACCGTCGGAGCAAGAAGAGGCCGCCGCCGCCGCCGGGAACAAGAGGCGGGCGAGGGCGAGGCAGCTCGGGGAGCTGAAGGTGCCACCGGCCTTCGACTTCTCCAAGTCCGGCAGCCTGCGAGACTGGCTCCTCCAGGGCGGCCAGATCTTCTCGCCGGGTTCCTACGTCACCCCCAAGTTCGGGACCTCGTCGGCGCCGCCGCCGCCGCAAGAACGGGGAGTACTCCACCACACCGGCGACCCGCAGCAGCACACCGTGTTTGACCCAGAGCTGGTCGCGCAGTTCGAGCAAGCCATGGAGCGGCTGTCCGAGGACGAGGAGAGCGTCTTGGAGAAGATCCTGGAAGCCATGGGAGCGGCGGCGGAGGAGGAGGAGGAAGCGACGCCGAGGCTGGAGGTGCCAAGCCATCGGCCGGTGATGGTGGTGCAGGAGTAAGCGACGGTTTTGGTAGGTTTTTTGCAGCGCGTGTGTGATGTAATCTGTAATTTTAAACCCTGTGCTTGCAAAATGTAAATATGAATGTTCACTTGTTCAGTGATTGGGAGTGGATTTTAATCTCTCGAGCGATGGCCCCTCGTTGTTTGCATGTCACTTAAATAGTTATGAAAAAATTTAAAAAAAATTAAGAAAATGTATTAACATGTGATATATCACTCCACAAACATGCAAGTTCAAATTCAACTTCTACATCTCACAACGAAAAAAACAAATTAAACTACAGCTAGTTAACGTATATACATAGTTAAATTTGTTTTTTTCGTTGCGAGATGTAGAAATCGAATTTGAACTTGTATGTTTGTGGAGTGATATATCACATGTTAATACATTTTCTTAAATTTTTTTAAATTTTTTCATAATCATTTAAGTGACATGCAAACAACAAGAGAATATTCTCGAGAGATCAAAATAGTTTACCTTTGGTGGGATGGTTTTCTGTCGTGTCTAAGTAAATTCCAATTCAGTTCAAATTCAGTAGGCCAAGAGGACGATGACGAACACATCAAATGCAGTCCATCATCCTATTTAGTAAATTTTCTTCAGATTTATTAGGGAACCATCGTGGCATCATTTTTTTTTTTGAGAACTCCATCGAGGCATCGACCCACGACATGTAGAAGAATCTGAACAAGATCTTGGCCCAAAGAAGCATCTGGATGCGAATAAAAGCTAGGTTTATAATTGAGGGACGCAAAATGCACCTTCCTCCCCACCTTCGGCTTCTGGACCTCGCCTTATGCATCTTGGTGGCCCTCGTTCTAGAGGAAAATGGCATGAAGGAGAGGGCCGAGGAGATGGAGGAGCTCTCTTGGAAAGATTGACGGACCGATGGCTGGTTCCCCGCCATCGGCCTCCCCCTCTCTCCCTGGCCACCGAGCTTCTGCTGCCTCTGCTTCGCTGTAGCGGATGAGGGGTTTGATTGAAACTCGAACCTAAGATGAGGAACGTAAAGTGAACTTATTCTTTTAGGATCAGCCCACATGTCTACGGTGCACAACAACTATTCAGCGCCCCTAGCTGGAACTCTCATCCTCTAACATAATAATGTCGGGTGACTTTTGTGTCATTGATATATGTTTGATTTGTTATGGGTCCATATATTCATTATGACCTCCTAATTGGCATGGCTTAGGGTGATCGGAATGCAAAACTACAAGGATCCACCCCCACCTTACACTCTCCCTTCTCCAATGCCATTGGCACACCGCACGTAACACGAATGAAAGAAAATACAGGACGCCCACGCCGACTGTTGCTTCTCAACAGCAAGAGAAGTCATCGGATTGGGATTGCTCGTTGTGCTGGTCTCGAGGTGGATTTCAACTTCTCAAGGGAGATGGATTTTAGTCTCCTGGGTTTCATGCATGCAAACAAAAAAAATTCAAAAAATTGATAAGATAGTCTAATACATAATATAACACTTTACAAACAAGCAAGTTCAAATTAACAAAAAATACGAATTAAACTCTACATAGTACACATATATTTGCAGCTAAATTTGTTATTTTTGTCAAAATTTATAGAAGTTAAATTTGACAGTGGCGCTAATACGCGCGCTGTGCGCGGAATGTTAGTTCGAGCGCCGCACAACGCTCCCTCCTTCCGGTTATTCCTTTATTAGCACCCCCACCTTTCCCTCGTCTGTTTTTTTCGTTTTTTACCACCTCACCTTTCGTGTTTCTTTTTTCTCTTTTCCATCTCATCCGTGCTTCATCAGAGGGCCCGATAAAATTTTAACTATCCAGATTTTTCCCTTTTTCGTTCCTTCTCTCCAGATTTTCTATTTTCGCATTTTAGTAAAATATTTACCGTCTAGTTTTTCTTTCCGAGTTTTCTATTTTTTAGTCTTCCCACGTTTCAAAGGTAACGAATTAACTGTGCGGAGTTTCCCATTTACTCCCAGGCTCCTACATGTGCTCATTCAAAAGTAACAAATTACTCGCATAAATGCCCCCTTCAAAAGTAACAAATTTAGTTGCATGAATACCCCCACATCGTTCGACATTGTTCCTAGATGGTCATAAAAGAATTACTACTAGCTTACAACGCTAGTAATTCTTTTACCAGTGTTATAAATATTGTTTAGACTTTATGGTTTGCGAGTAAAATAATTACCACCTTTCTCTTGATATTGCCCGTAATCTTGTAGCCATCGTGTAGTAATATGTTTAAGAGTAAAAACTGATACTAAGAGTATTCTTAATCTGTATTACAAAATGGTCGTACGAATGAAAAAATTACAGGATCAATTACACACGAGTTATAAAATTACTCAGAGGTAAATCAAACTAGAAAAGAAAAAAATGATTCAGCCAAAAATCCATCGTGAAGCTGGGATCCTGGTGGTTTTGCTGGATCTTGAAGTGGAGAGGGCAACCGGGTGGCAAGCGCTAGTCGATGATGGAATTATGGAAGGATGTAGTGGCGTGGTATAGAGATGAGCTTGACGTTGCGCAGTAGCAGCCTGCATCCATCATCTAGCAAGCACGAAAAAATGGAAAAACATTCTCGTTCATGTCGTAGAGACGACGAGCAAAAGAAAAATAGCAAACAACCTCCATCACTGGCCGACTCCATATTTGTGGAGTGATATATGACATATTATCTATCTTGTTAATTTTTTTTAAATTTTCAGTTTTTTAATTTTTTATCATAATCGTTTAGTTGATATGCAAGAAACAGATGAATATCCACATGAATGCTTAAAAGTGTTTCCCTTCTGAAGAGCTTCTTGTCTCATTTGTTGCATGCGGCATGCAGTTCAAATATTAGGAAGAAAACCTCTCTCTATATATTTATTTTTAAAAGAAGATTTCTAAATAAATTTAACGATATAGATTATTGTCTCGCTTATGTATCGGTCTACAAATACATGATGTTAAAGTCAATCTACGAATTAAGAAACAAGATAAAAGGTACAGATCGAAAGGTACATGTTTAGAACGAATTTGTTCTTGCAACCACAATTTGTTTCATTATATGTATTTATAATTCAGGAATGCTACTGACCGGGATCCCGTCCTAGCGTCCATACACGATATCCTTGTGACTTTGCTGCCTCACGATATCATAGCGTCCTACCGTTTATATTACCCTAATATAATTTTAAATGGTGGTTTAGTACATTTTGGAAGCTTACACTAACAACTTTGAATAACTAATATAATTTATTTGCATATTTCAGTTGTAAGTCATTGATTTATATTTATAAAGTGATACCATGTTATTATTATATTGGTACTTGTTTGCCATTGAGATCTAACAAGGGGTAAAAAGAAATATCTAGTTGAAGATTTTAAAATATATGTCCAGTGTGTATGTCACCTGATCAAACTCATCCAACTTACATACAAATTAGATAAAAATCAGTATGCAAAATCACCTTAGACGGTTAAATAAACGGATTGTAAAGTTTAGTGGTTGAGTGTCTGGTTTCAAACCTCAGGGTGTTAGATGGATGTTCATTCAAAATTTGAATTAAGGGGGTATTTGAACTTTTTACAACATCAAATTTGATACATGTCTAGCAATCATTTCATTCGAACGTGATCATATGTGGTAAACAACACCTTTATAATTCCCTTTTAGTTATTTGGATCGTACAGGACAATTCTTTGTCTTAAAATACTTTATCGTCTCACCCTTGCAGCCTGCTATACACTATTCTATATTCTGATTGAACTTTACCAGTAAGCTGACTATACTCCCTATTACTACCTCCATTCTAAAATGTATGACAATCTAAAATATATGACACTGTTAATTTTTCACATAACGTTTAGCGCTTCATCTTATTTAAAAATTTAGTATGAATATGTAAAAATATAAGTTAAGATTATAATTTTTATGATAAAACAAGTCACAATATTTTAAATAAGATAAATGATCCAACGTTATATAAAAAATCAACAGTATCGTACATTTTGGATGGAGGGATACTATGCCCACGGTTTTTCTAGATATATTTATACTCCATATTTTATTCCAAGACTACTCCAGTTACCGATTGTAGCTGATTGGTAGAGAGTAAATGAGGGACTGCAAGCTCAGGACAAGGCCACAAGCGCTGTAAGAATTCTGCATTACATCTGCACTAGAAAAGCGACAACATCGTCGGAGCCAGCAGCCATGGCGACCTACCGGCCGGATAATACCCTCCTCAAGACTGACTCCATCTACTACTACTAAATCGATTTTTCCAAACAATCAAAACAGATTTTCGCATATGGGTGATGGCCCACATGCACCCAGGTATATGCGAAAATCGGATTTTTACATGTGTGTAGAGCAACTGCATGCGAAAATCATGGGCGCTTAAGCTGTCCGCACGCAAAACTGAAAAATCACCAAAAACAAAATTCCGAAATTCAAAACCCAGCCTGGAATCCTAACCCTAGTTGTCCGCCACCACCGTTGTTGCCTCTCCCGTCGCCGCCGCCAGCAGATCCACGCGGGAGGGGGAGGGGTGCCAGATCAGCCCCTCTAGTCGCCACCGCCGATCCACCTGTCGGCTGCCCGCTCCCTCCTCTGCCACTGTCGCTCTCGAGGATAGGGGTGGTGGATCCACTTGCTCCCGCACCACCACCCGCCTGCCCGCCCACCCGGGTTCGCCACCGGAGAAGAGGATAAGAGATAGGGGAGAAGGGAGAGGGAAGACAAGGGATAGGGAGAAGTATGTAGTGGAGAGAAAGAGGGGTTGTTAAAAAGGTGCGGAAAAAACATTGGATCCACATGCTCTCCATGTAGCCTGCATGCAAAAATATATTTTCGCATAAGGTCACTTAAGAGACTCGAATGTGAAAATATACTTATTTTTGCACGCGAGTGTGTTAAGAAATCCATATGCAAAGATAGACTTTTCTGAATGCGGATCTCTTAAGTAGTCGTATGTGAAAATAGAGGTCGATTTTCACAGGCGCGACCAGTTATAATCTACCTACAATATATAGGGGTACTCGTATGTAAAATTTATTTATGTAGCGGTCATCCTGAAGGTACGTATATACTCGTGGGTGTGTAAGTGCCTGCGGATATAGTGATGTGTGTTGTATCGGAAGAGATCGAAAAATTTAGGGAGATGCATATATATGTGTGCACTCTGTAGTATGTGCAGGACACGATGGTGTACGCACGGGAGCACGAGCAGCTTGCGCGAGCTCCGCCTCATCACGCAGAAACATCCCCTCTACGTTAACGTTGCTCCCGTTGCATGCACAGTTCTTTTCAAAAAAAAAATCCAAACACCCTTCTAAACTTTAGATAGAAATCCATCTAGTACCCTGAACTTTAAAACCGAATATCCACCTCTGAACTTTGTAAAATCATTCATATTATCCCGTAAGATGGTTTTGTATAGTGATTTTTATCTAAATTATATACAAATTGAATGAGTTTGATCACGTGACATACACATTGGACATATATATATAATCTCCACTTAAATATTTCTTTTTACCATTTGTTAGCTCTCATGTACAAACAAGTATTAACGTAATAATAGTGTGGTATCACGGTATAAGTATATATTGGTGAATTACAACTGATGATATGCAAATATGTTATATAAGTTATTTAAAGTTGTTCATTTAAGCTTCCAAAATATACAAAACCATCATCCAAAACCACCTTAGGGGGTAATATGAACAATTTTATAAAATTCAGAGGGTTAGATGTCGGGTTTTAAAATTTAGGGTGCTAGATAGATTTTCATCCAAAGTTCAGCGGGGTATTTGGACATTTTCCTTTTTTTGTCTTGTCACGTCGATGATGTTTTAATTTACACACATACTCCATCCGTCCCAAAAAAACCTCTCTTTAATTAGATGGAAGTTACGTATTACAATGAACCAGGACATAGGCATGTCTAGATTCGTTGTATTAGGTAACATTTCATCCAATTTCGTTGTATTAGGTAACATTTCATCCAATTTTAGACTGGTTTATTTTGAGATAGAGGGAGTACCATCAACCATTTCTCGCCGTCCTACTGGTACAACCGAGGATACTTGGGGAAGAGAGAGTACCGCCAAGAAGATTTGCGAAGAGGGGATGATATGTGGGCCTCACTTTACTTTTTTAATTTTTTTCATGACTGGGTGTCACGTGGATGTCATTTAAGTAAATACCACCGGTAATGCTGCTTGGGAGTCGTTTTACACTGAATTTTAATGGTTGGAGAAATTATTATACCTGATTTTACGACTGAGCTATACACAAATTATATATGATCATTATTTGAGAGACTTCAATCGGACTTTTAGGTAGGTACACAATACAACTACCTATCTATTTGTGCATGCAAAGTGTAGTTCACGTCGATGTCACTCTCTCACTACTTACATGCAAATGATAAGACTCTATTGTAAGATTTAAATACTTTTTTTCTAAACTATTTATCTGATATACGATATGATTATATCGTTGTACTAGTTGTAGGGCTCGTTTGGTAGAATTCCAACTCCTAAATTTAAATCCAAGAGTTGGGTTTGAATTGGAGTTGTAGAGCTGCCTAAACCCAACTCTACCTCTGTAGTTTATTCTATGAGAGAACTCCACCTAACTCTACTTTCATTTTAGGTAGAGCTGAAACTGTTTGGCTGAGCTGCAGCTCTAGAAGAGGTGGAGCTGGGGCTGTGCCAAACAGACTCGTAATTAATATTTACAACAAGATTTTCTATATTATATTCTAATAAAAGTACATAACTTTCACCCAGTAAAATTGAATGTTTTATGCATAAGAAGTGAATATTTCAACTGGAATTCGACTTTGTTTTAGTTTTTAGTTTTTTGTTTTATAACTTTTTTTAGTCGTTTCGGTTTAGGTTTCATATATTGGTTGTCGATATCTTTTAATGATGAAGTGATGAAACAATTACATATAAGTGACAAAACAACATCAATTTTTTTAGAGAAATCAGGCGTTCGAGCTGTAGTCTCGCCAAAACAAGCATATTACTTTTTCTCCGTGGTTTTGGCTTCTGCCCACAGGTTTACCACAGCAGCTATTCAGCCCGTAGAAAATTCAGATAGCCAAATTGGCCTTGTTGCTGTCTTGTGGCTTCTGTTGAAGTCTTCATTTTTGTATGAGTTGGGTATATAATGGTTGGTAGAATAGCGAGGAGAAAATGACATCACAGCATCTGAAGAGCTAGAAAGACAATTCATTACAATTAGAGTCAAATCAGTCAAGCTCGTAACTTCTAAACTTAAACTACACATACTACACCTTACTTTTATTATAACCCAAACACCTAACCCGATAAGACAACAAACTCCTTTTATCTCTCTACTTAATACTCGTGGTAACCACTAAATCTTGTTATATTTTGAGATTGGTGGAATATTATAGATTAGAACTGCTATGATTCCCACAACCAATCTAATTGGGAAAGTCTTCGGATTAGATCGTCGAGGTGGATTTCTAATTCTCAATAGCAAATAGCCTCATTTGTTGCATGGTGCACGATTTAACTATCTGAAAATATATAAATATATTTTCCGTGGAAAACTTCTAAATATATTTGACGATTAAAACTTTTGTATCACCTATCACTTTATATTGGGTTTAAAAAACCTGGCGGTTTCCATGAAAATTAAACTTTTCATGGTTTTTGGCTCTAGAATGGTTCGGTGAACATACAAATCTACAAACACATGATAATGTTAATTAATTAAGTTCGATCTACAAGTGAAGAACTAAAATATCCAGTTCAGCTCCAGATGTACGTACGTGACGGCACTTTAAGTAGTCTGATTTATCTTCTCTCTTTTTTTACACGTTTAGATCCAAGCTCTTCTTTCACGTACGTGTAGCCATAGATGACACCAGGTCACAGTCTATTTGTTCTACTTCTGTTATTACTAGATTTTTCTGTAATTATTTGCATAGTACATGTGTGATGTGTCCTCCATAGGGCTTAAAATACTTTATCGTGCTCGTTTTGTCAATGATACTGTATTCTGGTTGGAGTACTACTATACGCTTTTTACACCCACGCACCCCACGCGGTAGGGGTGCGATCAGCCGGTTCAGTCTGGTATAATTATTATACTCCCTCCTTTCCTTCATATTTAAACCTTAATCATTTGGTTTTTCACAAAAGTTTTCTAAATAATTAAACAAATATCACATTATCGAAGTATATTACATAAACATAAGTATTAAACTTTCTTTCATTATGGTTTAACGAAATTGCTAGAATGCTAGAAAACCTATCGTTTTCCTCTAAAACTTTCAGATTTGTAACTATTGGATCACCTTGTTTTTCAGATTTGTAACTATTGGATCACCTTGAGGTATGTGCATGAATAAAACAAAATTACTAGAAAAAAATTTTCCCACAGATTATGCATTAGATCCCGGTGCTAACTAACCAAACTATCGTTAAATAAAAGTTCTATATATATTATAGTTATAACATAGTTATGATGTTATGATAGAAATGTAATTATACTTCAATTATATTATTATATATTGGAATGTTTTTACTAAAAAAACTTACGGTGCAGTTTTTTTAAGATACTCTCATAATTATCTCAAAATTATTAGTAGCGCTGAACCGGTAACAGTTACACCATATATATTTTATATCAGTAAAGACGCTGAGTGACTGTACGTTCAGGCCATCATGTGACCCACCAATTTTATAAAAAGATGTGTCGTCTTGTTCTTCTTCTTCTTTAAGCCTCATCGGTTACCCATATTCCCTAATAAACTGTTTTGACTTATTAGGAAATCAAAATTAATTTGTAGACAAAACTTTTGTATATTTATTCATAGCTACTTTAAAAGTCAATGCTAAAAAAATACATTAAAATATTTTAAAATCAACATAAAAATTTAAAAATTTAAATTTTGGTTTTTGCTTTAACTTATTAGACCAAACCGATAGGTTCTCTATTTTTAATCATTGATCTGCATTATATAAGAGGTCCAGAAAGCTAGAGAGGCCATTGAGAGATCATCATCGGAGCTAGCCATGGCAACCTACCGGCCGGACAACAATACCCTCCTCAAGGCCGACTGCATCCTCGAGGTACGTATATACTCGCGGATGTGTAAGCCCGATGTGCGTGTATAGTGGTGCGTGTGCTTCGTGTGCACTTTTTTTAAGGAAGAAATCGAAAATTGATGGAGAGATGCATATTCGTGTGTGCACTTTGCAGTATGTGCTGGACACGACGGTGTACCCGCGGGAGCACGAATGCTTGCGCGAGCTTCGCCTCATCACGCAGAACCATCCCCTGTGCGTTTGCTGCCGTTGCAATATTGCTGCCGTTTTTCCTTGTGACGTCGACGCCGTACGTTTCATTGCAGGTCGTTCATGGGGTCGTCGCCGGACCAGATGCAGTTCTTCTCCGTGCTACTCAAGATGACCGGCGCCAAGAACGCCATCGAGGTCGGCGTCTTCACCGGCTACTCGCTGCTCGCCACCGCGCTGGCCCTCCCCGACGACGGCAAGGTGGTGGCCATCGACGTGAGCCGGGAGTATTACGAGCTGGGGCGCCCGGTGATCGAGAACGCCGGCGTCGCGCACAAGGTCGACTTCCGCCAGGGCGACGGGCTGGCCGTGCTCGACCAGCTGCTCGCCGACGGCGGCGACGGCGGCGCAGCAGGGGCGTTCGACTTCGCGTACGCGGACGCGGACAAGGAGCAGTACCGCGGGTACCACGAGCGGCTGCTGCGGCTGGTGCGCGTCGGCGGCGTGGTCGCCTACGACAACACGCTGTGGGGCGGATCCGTCGCGATGCCGCGCGACACGCCGGGGAGCTCGGCGTACGACCGAGTGGTGCGCGACTACATGGTCGGGTTCAACGCCATGGTCGCCGCCGACGACCGCGTCGAGGCATGCCTGCTCCCCATCGCCGACGGCATCACGCTGTGCCGCCGCCTCAAGTGAGATTCAATCGATCGATCATATTCCCTCCATCTTATAATATAAGAGATTTCAGACAGATATAACACACTGTAGATTTCAGATAGATGTAACACACTATTTAGATTTGTAGTACTAAGATGTATCACATTTCTAAAAAAAATTATATTATGGAACGGAGTGAGTAGATTATAATTAGTTGGATTAGATCGACTGGTATCTACTATGCTGCACTACTAAGTACTGTTGCTGTTGATCTTGTGATACCATAATTGAAGTTCAAATTGAAAGTCGACTTTTCCACATGTATAGTTCAGGTAATGATGAGCCAACAAAACATGATTACACGAACGAAAATATTTGTGCGACAATGTGCATGCTGACTAGAGTTTACCTTACCGCCGGTAACCGCGCGGTTACCACGGGGTACGGTAAAAGGAAAACCACGGTAACCGTCTCAAATTCAAATAAATTTAAAAAATAATTTAAAATTTTGATAAATTTTATATGAATTTCGTACGGTTTACCACGGTTACCGCTGTTACCGCGCGGTAACCGTGCTTACCGGTGGAGCACGGTAACCACGACCCTGGCAGTAACGTAAACCCTCATTCTGACCACTCATTTCTCATCCACTTAACGGTCTTAACCTCATCCACAAGGACCATATATAACTTGCTGGTGCCAAATGTAGTAGGACATAATAGCCTCCCTCTCCGTGCTACCTTTGCTTGTCCTCAGTCGCTTGTGAAGCTATCACCGAGCTAGGAGCATGTCCATGGCTTGCACGAAGGTGTGGAGAAGCACGATATACACCAGGTGCCTCCTGATCTTCTAGCCTCACCGTGCGTCATGGTTAATTCCCATGCTTGCACATAATCAATGTTGCGGTGTTCGATGCAACAAGTTAATTCTTTGTTTTTCCGATTCTTCTTTTCCTTCTGTTGCATTCTGGGACTCTCTTGATCGAAAGGAGAATAAATTTTGTTTGTCATTGTCAACAATATATAAATTTGTTGCAAATTTGCTAAGTTATTATTGCAGTCAATTAGTTTTTGTTGCAATGAGTAAATGGCTGAGATTAAGCTTGCTAAGTGGCGTTATACGGTGGAGGAGACCTTCCAAAAAAAACAGAGTGAAAGATATAGTTTTTTTTTCACATCATATAGCTTTATGTTTCGCCTACAATCAACTGAAACATTAACAATCCAATTTTCTGAGTTAGAATTTGATTTATAGCCATGTCAATATTCTTGTATACCATATACCACAGTGTGAATCCAACAAAATTCCTTTATCTCCTTTTCAAAGGCAGAAAGGTTCCTTTCCCCACTCTCCTCCAATGGGTTACTGTTGCGGATGTATCAACATGCCTAGGATAAGCATCTCTTTCGTATTATGCACGTGTGGTTTTTAAGTGTTATAAATGGGCCATAAAAGAGCCCAAACAACCACACACATGGGCCGTTCGCTCGAACATGGCCGCCAGCGTGATCGGCCCTCGCCAACCCCGGCAGTCCACCGCCCATCTTCGCTGACACCTTTGCAGCCTCACTCCTAACTACTCCATCGTAGAAATAAACTGACCTAACATAATTATATTCAGATTCGTCCTATTAAGCATGTGTTTAGTTAGAGTTATATGATAGCTTGGGTTAGAGCGAACTCATTTTCTCAGGGTGTTTGATTTGGAGACAAGCGAAATAGGATGATCCCTAAAAAGCAATATTTCCTCCAGATATCCAGGTTAGCTTTATCCTAAAAAACTGACGGACCAATCCAAACGACTTTTTCTCTCATTGGTATACAGACCACACCCTTCAAACTCTTAAAAATGAACCATTCCCAACCCTTATGCTAAACACATACTCCCTCTGTCCCAAATTATTAAGGATTTTGATCGATTGTGATACATCCTACTACTATAAATCTAAATATGGAGTATATCCAGATTCATCGTACTAGGATGGGTCACATTCAATCAAAATCTATTGTATTTTGGGATGGAGGGAGTAGATGGGATCCTATATAAAAAAATTAGGATGTATCTAACCCATGCATTCCACTTAATCCCAAACCAAACACACGTTTATTTTAGATTGACTAGCAAAGTGCCCATTCGTTGCTACGGGAAAAGGTACACCAAATTCTAGGTTAGCCATAGAAAACGATAAAGGTAAATTAGGACTACAATAAAAGTAAGTGAGATGACATGAGAGATGAGGATGTGCATATTATTTTAATCTATACTCAAAATTATTAACTATACCACAGTTAGCCATTTGATTTGTTTACATTCAAAAAAATCAAGATGCGTCAAACTACGCATGGAATATCAATAGTCAAATCAATATCGATAATTTATCTGAAATGGGAGTTAGAGCTATTGATTTTTTTGAATTTATGGACCTCTGTCATATGTTGGATCTAAAATTCAGACTTGACACTATTTAGGTGACGCAGAGAGCTAGTCGGGTTTGATGTCATATATAGTTTGGTTGAACCAATCTAAATCTTATGGATAGATGTATGTAAACTTTCTCTCACCTCGAGTCTCGCATGGACGATCGTCAAGAGCATATCACAGGCTTGCGGTGATTGGCTTTAGCAGCTTGGTGGCAACAAGGAGTTAGGTGACGAGAGGAGTCCCATGAGGTTTTGTTTGCTGCTTTTATTTGGCACAGACTCAGCTCAAACAAAGTTTCGTGGACCGTAGGCATCGTATTTGATTAGCATCAACACTATTGATCTTTGGTGATGGACGTGATCTCTACCAACGGGTAAAAATAATCTCGAAATGGACCAAGACGTATCAAATCAAATTGTGATCACGGTAAGGATATATACGTGCGAAAAAACCTGACCCAAACTGATTTGGTGACTAATGGAGGAAGCCCGCAAGACTCGGAAAGTACGTCAACGCGTGCATGAAAAAATCCAAAAAGTACATCATCGAGAAACCGATCCGGAGAAGAAATTGTTGGTTTCGCTTTTGATAGAGATAGAGATATATATAGCTTAACGTTGCGTGGAACGTTTTTTCTTCGTGAACATTTGTCCCGAAGGAACCTTTTTTTGGATGGAGGTTTGATTTGTTTTCCTGTTGCGTAGTAATTGAACAGTTTTTCACCTTTTTTAAGTTTTTTCTTTTGCATTACGTATAAATAGGACGGTTATTTTTGCCTTTTTTTTACTCTTTTACATACGGCTTTTTTTGTTTTTCACCTTTTTATGGGATATTTTTATTACTGACGGTATTTTTTTCGCGTTGTGTAATGCCGAACTGGATTTTTTAGGCGGTTTGGTTTTTCTAGCTTTGCGTAGAAATCAGACAGCTTTTTTCTTTTTTTAGCATTTTGGAAGGCATTTTTTTTCTTTTTTTACTTTTTTTGCATTGCGTACAAATTGAATGTTTTTCTCTTTTTTGTTTAATTATGGATGGGTTTTGAAGTTTTTTTCACCGTATTTTTAGAGGAATCGGATTTTTTTCGTGGATGTTTTTCTCGCCTTTTTAAAAATTTTTGTTTTAACCTTTTTTGGATTGCTTTCGTTCCGCCTTTTTGCCTTTTTTGCAATCCGAAATTTTTTTGGTTTTCTTTTTCTAACAGTTTTTAATTTTTTTTCACCACTTTTTCAAGGAATCGGACACTTTTTTGCGAGGATGTTTTTCACCTTCTTTTTATTTTTTTTCGGACGCCTTTTTGAATCGGCTGACTTTTTTTTGTTTCGCCACTTTTTTAGTGAATCGGATTTTTTTTGCGTGGATTTTTTTCCTTCTTTTTATTTTTTTATAGACGCCTAGAATAAATTGGACTAGTTATAAAAATCCTTTTAAGTAGTAGGGATATAGATATAGAGGTGGGTCGATGGAAACACTGTATTAGGAAGGGAGAGTGTAGACTCAATCCAGCCTGTATGCCAGCACGGAACGCACCAACGGGCCATCCGATCCCGATCACGCGGCTCACACGCCGCTCAATCCCACCGATGACCGTGACCCATCCATCCGCGGTCCCATCCGTCGTCACGCCGCGCCGCTCACGTCTCGCCCCCCCAAGCAAGCACGGCGATTCGGTGACGCAGCCACACCATGCCCATGCCGCGCCCGCGGGCAAACCGCCAACCACGCAAGCGCACGAGGAAAACACCCGAAGGGGACGGGCCGTGTGATGAGCGGTGAGCCACAGTGGCCGGCCAAGCCGAGCACACACCACTGCACCGCATGCACCGACTAGCTGGGGACGACGACGTACGTAGTACTTGTCCTCATCCATCCCTGCATCTGCATGCTATCTGCGTGACCGCGACCGATCGAGCGGATGACATGGCACCAGCTGACGCCCGCCGGGCTAGCTAGCTGTCGGCTCAGCTAGCTGGCAAACGTGCCGTGCCTTGTGTACATACAGGCAGCTTGGCTGCATATAGGCCTCTCCTGGTAACACTTTTCCGGCCTGTACAGCAATCCAGGCGGCTGAAGCGAACGACACCGGCAAGAGTATCAAGCACGGCCATGGCGGCGGCGAACGGCGATGCTCGTGGCGTGAACGGTGGCATTCAGTCCAAGGAAATGAAGACGGCCATCCACAGCAACGATAGCCCCAAGACCCTCCTCAAGAGTGAAGCCCTCCACGAGGTATACATCGATTTCTATTAATTCCCCTTACTCCGGTCATGGATAGATCAATCGATTGAGATTTGAGATGAGATGACAAACAAAAAATGTTTTTTGTTTATGCAGTACATGCTGAAAACAATGGTGTACCCGCGGGAGAACGAGTTCATGCGCGAGCTCCGCCTCATCACCAACGAACACACCTAGTACGATTCGTCTCATAATTTACATGCTGTTAGTTGATATGATGCTGTGTATTAGTGTATGCTAATTTATTGGATTTAATTAGTGGGTTCATGTCGTCGCCGCCGGAGGAGGGGCAGCTGCTGTCGCTGCTGCTGAAGCTGACAGGCGCCAAGAACACCATAGAGGTCGGCGTGTTCACCGGCTGCTCCGTGCTCGCCACCGCGCTCACCATCCCGGACGACGGCAAGGTCACCGCCATCGACGTCAGCCGGGAGTACTTCGACCTCGGCCTCCCCGTTATCAAGAAGGCCGGCGTCGCCCACAAGGTCGACTTCCGCGAGGGCCCCGCCATGCCCATCCTCGACAAGCTCCTCGCCGACGTACGCATCGAATTTACCGCGCGCCGCCGTCCAATGCCGCCGCCGGCGATCGTCTTGGTGTCGCCTTGTCTCGCTCACCACCGTTCGGTTGATTGTATGTGTTGGTGCAGGAGGAGAACGAGGGGAAGTTCGACTTCGCGTTCGTGGACGCCGACAAGGGGAACTACGGCGAGTACCACGAGAGGCTGCTGCGGCTGGTGCGCGCCGGCGGCGTGCTGGCGTACGACAACACGCTCTGGGGCGGATCCGTGGCGCTGGAGGACGACTCTGTCCTCGAGGAGTTCGACCAGGACATCCGGCGTTCGATCTTGGCCTTCAACGCCAAGATCGCCGGCGACCCGCGCGTGGAGGCCGTGCAGCTCCCGGTCTCCGACGGCATCACCCTCTGCCGCCGCCTCGTCTGATCTGTGCAACCGCGTGCAAAGCACTGATCGGCGGCGGCGGCGCCGGGGGGGTGGGGGGGGGGGGGGGGGGGGGGGGTGGGGGGAAGGACCGAAGTGGAGCTGGATTGGGCTTCAATGGGCCCCACAAATGGGCCTGAACTGTAGTATAAATAAGCAGGCAGCTGCACTCCAATTATATCGTAGCCTTGTATACTTTTCATTGGAGATTTGTGTTTGAAAAGAAAAATTAAATTCTAGAGTGATGGTTATCTTGGGTGATGTTCATTGGCAACTGTGGAATAAGCAGCTGTTTAAGTGCTTTGCGCATGACGGTACGTGTCATTGAGACATCCGGGGCTATGCGTCCGCCCGAGAGTCCGTGGGTCTTGTATGTCAGTGAGCAATCCTACACATACAGTACTGCAAAGAACCTGTATCCAGGCGTGGCCCTGCCAAATGGAATGTGATTTGAGCATCAGCTGTTTGCTTTACAAATTTGATAAAACAGAGTGCAAATTTCCCCTTTTCTGAATTCCTTACCATGTAGTATTTGGTTTGGGGTGAGACAGGATAGGTTGGACTTATCAATATTTTTTTATGGGATGGACTTATTTATTCGGTTGGTATGAGTGACGGGATAATGATATTTTAAGGATAGTCCACATGTCAACGAGAAAAAAGTGTACGTTGGATTGGTCTTTTAGTTTTTAAGCGACCAAGTCAACTCAGATCTTATGGAAATATTCCATATTAGGTATCATCCTTTCTCACCTATCCTCCATACCAAACGTCCTGAAAAATGAAAAATGAGTTCAACCTAACCCGACTTACCAGAACCCTTAAATCAAACACATGCTAAGAGTATAGCAGGGCCTCATCAGTTGACCATAAATCGTAATGGCTTATTAGCGGTAAAAAAATAATTTATGTGTAAATCTTTTATATATGTGTTCTTAGTGGCTTAATATTCAATACTAAAAAAGAAACAACGTTGATAATATCTTAAAATCAAATTCAAAATTAAGTTTAAAATTTAAATTTTGGTTTTAGCTTATTCTTTATGGAGGCAATCGACGGGGCTCGTGGTATTTTCTTTTTATTTTTTGATCTTTGGAGTGATGAATAAATAAAAAGCGGTGGGTGCTCCAACAACATTACTCTCATCTTATAAAATTTAGCAAGTTATAGTCATCAACAAATATAGCAAGCTAGCAACTGAAGGTGATGTTGGACTCCGATTTAGGGGCAAAATGGATATTTCATATCACTTGTCATGCTAGCATGCCCATCTGCCACGCGATAGTGACAAAAATAACGTAAAATTAAGAAATCATCTCTCTCCGCTAGCAAACATAACATTATAAGTGTCAAACAAAGAGCGGTTAATTACTTATAAGATTGAAAAATAGTTAAATTCCCCCATGTTTTCTGAACCCCTGCAAAAATTTGACAAGAATATTCTGAGGTCAAACTAGCAAAAAGAACACATATGCACTCACGAAAAAATATAAACAGTTTTGGCCTACATTTGTAGACTGAGGCTGTGTTCTTTATTCTGAGTTCCCAACTCATTCCTCTCGTGTTCCACGCGCACACTTTTCAAAATGCTATATGATATGTTTTTTGCAAAAATTTTCTGTACGAAAGTTGCTTTAAAAAAATCATGTTAATCCATTTTTAAAAAATAGTAGATATTTAAATAATCATAAGAAAATATATCGCTCCATTTTTCATGCGGAGGGAATGGGTTCCCAACTCAATAGAATGAACACAGTCTGAGATATCTCACTAATAGCAAGGTAGAGTTTCTGGTCAGCTGAAAACTACAAAGCATACTTTACTTGTTTTAGCCAGTGAGTGTGTTTTTTCGTGTAACTGGAAAAAAAAGAAAATTTGGACTAGCATATACAATATGGAATGATGCATCTAATTTGGAAATGTTCATATGAAGGCTGAAGCCAACTAGCCAAGTCTGAACAAAGCTAATCTCCGGCACTCTCAACTCTCAAGGTTCTGGAAATTCTTCACCATGCAGGAATCCAGAGTTGACCTTCTGTTTTCTTTAGCCCCAAAGCTATGACAACCAAATCCTCCATATATACTTTCTCCCCTCTAAAGAAAATAAACTTAGTACCGAATGTAACATAATTTAAATAGAAACCTAGATTTATAGTACTTAAACGTGTCACATATTATAATATTATAATAGATTTATTTATTTTAGAACAGAATGAGTATATCTTTAACTATAAGATCATATGGGACCTCATCATCATTTGAGCCTTCTCTCTGCTGTATATGCAAGTGACAGCTACACTCATCTTATGGAAATGTTGTTGTCAAGTTTGGCATGTCCTCTTGGAGAAAGCTGCAATTGTAGCGCCAAATTGATGCCCTACTGGCAATTCCAGAAATAGCAGTGGGGTCAACTCTGCTGAGGACCCCACACATTTTCCCGAAAATATCTTGCATTTTACCATTTTACCTAAGTGCAAGAACGAGAATTAAATAGGTATGTGATCATAAAAATATTATAATTGGTTGTAAAAATAGATGAAGAAATTAAATAGAAGATAATTGTAATGTGTTGAGATGATAGGTAGATGAGAAAACAGTTTCATTTAAAAAAAAACTAAATGATCGAAATAGTTTTATTTTAGGGTGATGGGAATACCTACAAATACTTTCTTAGTTCTACATAACCTTTTTTTCTTTTGAAATGACACATGTATAGGTTAATCCAAATCGTTTTTCCATTCACCAACCGCCTACCCCACGCAGATGCCCGGATGCGAAGACCGGCGAAACCGCAAGAGCCCTAGATCTATGTAAGCCAATCATGGATGTTGCTACATGATTCCACCACCAGCTTCGTCAAAGATCACTAATTCCTTCGTACTAGCCACTAGCCAGTGCTCTCTCATGTTCCCATGACAGTAGCCAGGGGTTCTTCAGTATACTAGAAAAAAAGTTATTAATGAGAAAATACTAAAGTGTTTTTCTCATCGAGGAGTAACAATATCGATAAATAGGTAGATATATAAGAGATACTAAATAATATAACTTCTCTATTTATATACTATTTCCATCTCGATAACAACTTAAAGATCAGTGACATATACGGTAGTAACGAATTTGAAACAAATCTGAGGAAGTCTTATGAAATTTAGATATGGGATCTATTCAGATTCATAATATTAGATCGTAACCCATCCGATTGTAGATTGTAGTGGTCCGGATAAGAGGCTCGAGATCAAATATGAGACAAACAGAAGTACTGTGCCGAGTAGTAACATTTGGTAATGACCAGACTCCGGACGAGCCAACCAGTGCCATCTCGACTTCACCAACCGGCGATAACGTCGTCGTCGGTCACTCGGCCCACCACCACCCCCAACCCTTTGCCACTTTGCGAGAGTTGTGGACTCCGGAGTGTCGAGCGACGGCGACCCGCCCGCCAACCAATCGGTCCAGGTAATTTTGGCGCGCCACCAGCAATGCCCCAATCGGAGCGTTCTCTCGCAACGCCCACACCACCACGGCCAAAGCAGGTGCACCCATCCATAGCCTTTTTCTGGTCGTTTCAACGATAACTGGAGAGGGTTGGTGTGTGTCCCTGTCTGTGGGCCAACTAGGTGTATTGAGTTTGGTGAAGGGCAGAGGAAGTAAATAAGGTCACACAATCAGGGTTTTCAAAACCGCCGGTAACCGCACTGTTAACACGCTTACCGTAGGGTACGGTAAAAGGAAAACTATGGTAACCTTCTTAAATTCAAATAAATTTAAATAATAATTTGAAATTTTGATAAATTATATACGGTTTCATTGGGTTTATCGTGCTTACCGTCGGAGCACGGTAACCACGATCACGACAGTTTGGGAAACCCTGCACACAACACGACCATCTCAATTGCCAGTTGTTCGAGGTGCAAAATCGATCAAATTCGACGACAATTTTGAGCTACGTAATAAATGAAGGAGGGTCTCTTGTCGTCGCTTTACGGTACTCGGTTCAATGATGTTGTAAATCGACTGTTCCAATCGCATATACTGTACGACACTACGACTACTCTACCAGCGTGCATTTGGTGATTGGCGTGTGGACGGAAGGAAGTCGGCCGTACGTCGGGCCCCCGCAAGCGTGTCAAAAACGTTTGTTGCGTGCTCCCTCCTCTAGTCGCGGTAGCGACCTGTAATTGTTGCATCCTCTCTCAGTAGCAAGCCTGTTTTGACCCAATTTTGGGTGCCCATCCACAGCCACAATCAGAAAAATCAGATTTCAGAGTATAGATCTCTCTTTCTGACAGATCCGAGCTTCTCCTGATTAATTTTCTCCCAGCCTTACATGCAGCACGAGCTCTTATTTTAGGATTAAACTACACGTCTTAAGTTTGATGAATAAACAAACGCAGCGCCACTAATTAATCGATCACTTCTAAGTTCTAACACAGCTAAATCGTGGTGAACTGGCGATTGCTAGTGTCTCTTTGGAGATGCCATTTTGCGGTGCCGTTTCGCTGAAGCTTCCCTTATAGCAAAAGAATTTAACCAGGCAGAATAATAATCGGATAAACAGGGTGGACAAAAGTGTGCGATCCCTTTCTTTAGCCAAACCACGACAAAAGCAGGTTAGGTCGAAGCAGGTGGTGGTGGTAGGAAGAAAGAAAAGGAAAAAAACACACTAAAACTTCACATGTAGTATAGTACTCCTACCAGTGTGCAGTTTACTGGACCACCTCAACGGGAAGACCAGCTCCAGCACGCGAATTAACGCTTAAAAAAATGATCCTCTTTTTGGCACTTGATGATAGACACGTTTGGTGGCTCAACAACCAGGTCACCGTGCGATCGATTGCGGGTTAATTTCATTTTTAAAAAGGAAGAGAGAAAAAAAGACCGAGTGTTTGGTGGCGCCACCAACCTTCTCTCGTGAGCCGATAAATATGGCTCGCCGGAGCTCCCAGTTGACGACCCAACCAATCCACCCGCACCACCAGCAGCAGCAGCAACAGCTCAACCGGAGGAAGATCTCATCGCCATGACGACCGGCAATGGCGACGCACCGGTGATCAAGAACGTCCACAGCGACATCGACAGCACCAACAAGACGCTGCTCAAGAGCGACGCCCTGTACAAGGTACGTGCTGATCGACGATTCTTGATCAGAGCTCGTCGCGGATCGTTTCGGATCTCTGTTTTTAATTTGCTGATGGTTGTGTTCGTCGCCGGTGAACTTGCAGTATGTCCTGGACACGACGGTGCTGCCACGGGAGCCGGAGTGCATGCGCGAGCTGCGCCTCATCACCGACAAGCACCAGTGGTAAGAAATCACGCGATCTGCTAATTACTAATTAGTCTGCATGGCCATGGTGGTTAATTAGCTTAGCTAATCGAATAATTCATGCATGCAGGGGGTTCATGCAGTCGTCGGCGGATGAGGCACAGCTGCTGGGGATGCTGCTGAAGATGGCCGGAGCGAAGAGGACGATTGAGGTCGGGGTTTTCACCGGCTACTCGCTGCTGGCGACGGCGCTGGCGTTGCCGGAGGACGGGAAGGTGGTGGCCATCGACCCGGACAGGGAGAGCTACGAGATCGGGCGGCCGTTCATCGAGAAGGCCGGGGTGGCGCACAAGGTGGACTTCCGCGAGGGGAAAGGGTTGGAGAAGCTGGACGAGCTGCTCGCCGAGGAGGCGGCGGCGGGGCGTGAGGCGGCGTTCGACTTCGCGTTCGTCGACGCCGACAAGCCCAACTACGTCAAGTACCACGAGCAGCTGCTCCAGCTGGTGCGCGTCGGCGGGCACATCATCTACGACAACACGCTGTGGGCCGGCACGGTGGCGCTGCCGCCGGACACGCCGCTGTCGGACCTGGACCGGAGGTTCTCCGTCGCCATCAGGGACCTCAACTCCAGGCTCGCCGCCGACCCGCGCATCGACGTCTGCCAGCTCGCCATCGCCGATGGCGTCACCATCTGCCGCCGCCTCGTGTGAGACCGAGACCGAGACCGAGACCGAGACCTCACCGGGTCGATCCATCTCATCCATCCATCCATCGCTCTCGCGTGATTAATTAACGTGTGTCGCTGTATTCTTCTACCACTACTATACTCTTCGGCTGTTACTTCTTCCTTAATTGCCGCTTAAACTTGTTTCAATCAATGAGATTATATTCTTCTTCGACATGAGAGACAACTACAGAATGTAGGGAGTACGTAGTACATGGTTTCGTACACTCAATTGAGCTGGAATAATTGCAATATCTCTTTCCATGGTTGTTACTCACCGTGTCATGTTGGTTGCGGATTTTGATCTCATCCGCAGGACTGGCCAAAAATGAACAAACTGTACTATGCAAAGCTGCATTGTGCAGGCGTACCAGTGGTAGTAGGAGGTGGCAAGCCTGGATGGGCAGGGAGTCGGCGTCGACAGCGGCATGTGCCAGCCATGATGGGACAGGAGGGTGGACGAGACGTGCGGTGGCGGCCATATGGCGTTGGGTAGCGTGCCGGCATCTTCGCATCGCAGGCAGGTGGAGCCGCACCCACCCACCCAACCCAGACCACGACGAGGCCACGACGGGTGCGGGCGGTGGTGCGCTGCGCAGTGTCCCGGCCCCCGCCGTGCAGAGGCGGCCGGCAAAGACTGCACGACCGCACGAGGCCACCACACCCACCGGTTGGCAGGACGGGAAACGGGAGGCGTCGCGTGGGATGGGAGGAGCGGTTTGCCGCAGGCGCTGGCATGCGGCACGCGGCCCGGTTACGTCGGGCTTTTCGGGCCGATTTGTGGTGGCCACCGTGAGGGCCGCGAGAGAGGCGACTCCCCCACGCTATTCGGCCAATCTGGCCTCCCGCCTACAGCAGAAGCCGGCCCGTAGAACCAGACTAACTAAACAGTCCAGAAAATCACCGGTGCCCAGTCAGAAAAACAACTGTACAAAAAAAAAATCTGATTTTACATTACAAATTTACATTTACATTAGAGTGCCCTGGGTAGGTTGTTCTGGGTAGCTATCGGTCGGTTAACACTGGCTTCCGCGGAGCCAAGGTGTAGAGAACATGTACGTAGTGTGCACGTGCAGCATGGGCGGTCGGGGTCAGGGACGGCGATCGTGCGTGATTAGTGATTACCCATTTACCCGCGGGTAATTAAAACTCTGTTAAAGAATGTTTTGTTCTCACTTTTATACCCGTGATACATTAGTATTGATGAAATACCTAACCAATGTCCATTGGATAAAATGGACACAAGCATATTCCCCCTTCGCCCGTTTACCCACTAAATCCAACCAACACATAGGGCGTATCAATTAGTAGTCCCTAATATTTCTATATGGGCACGATTAAATCTTCTGTCACGTCAAGTTTTAGGCTGGTCTAAAAACCCCAAGATAAAATTGTCAAGTCCAAGCCAAAACGATAACCTAAAAGGCTAAACCCGGCCCAAACCCTAGGGTTTATGAGGTATAGCCCCAGTGATGGAGCTTGAAACAAAATCAAGCAGGGGCCAACTTCTATAGAATGAAACACAATATTAATTGAACTACAAGTTCTCAAAGAAGAAAAAAGATAAAATAAACTTTTTTTTCTTATAAGAAATAAGAGCTATAGGAAATTTTCAAAACAGGAGAAAAGAAAATGTAAAAACAAAGGTGTTCTTGTAGAAGCTATGGAAAATTTTGCAAAAAAGAAGAAAAAAGGGTATGTGTTATTTGAACTCCAAACATGTAGGATGAGAAATCTACTTGCTAACCAACTCACCAGAAAAATCCATAATTTCAAATTTGTTTTACCTAGTATATATGTGCGATCATCCAAACCTGGAGGGGCCAACACCCATTTTGGTCTCTACTAAGCTCCGTCCCTAGGTATAGGGTATGGACATAGGGAAGGTTTCATAGTCCAATTACTAGTTGGGGGTGCACAGGAGTAGTTCATGTTCTTTGGGAGAATTGTGCTTTTGACTTCATGAAATTTGTCATAGATCTATCAAATTAAGTCAAATATGTTATAGATCTATAAAAAAACACCATCACACATTTTATATACAGTAAGTGCATAATACTAAACAAATAAATAAAATATTTGAAAAGGTAGAGTCAAATAAACGATGATATATACTATATTTGAACATTGTCATGAGTTTAACACCGTTGGCTTTATGGGATAGGGTAAGACAAGAGCTTTATTTTTTAAAAGCATGACCAAGTGAGGTGAGGAAAGTTGAGAAAATAGATAAAACAAAAAGGTAAAATTTGCTACAGAATACTTAAAATTTGTATAATTTACTGGTAGACATCGTAAAAATGTATCACAGCTGAAAGATACTCTAAAAAATTGATAATTTCGTAGGGGACACTTTCGGTGTAATTGGAGAGAGAAATTCTTCAAAAATATGAAAATGCCTTTAGAGCCAAAAACTTTTGAGTTAAGACTGGTGTAAAGATGGAATATGAGTACTTAGAGTTATGGTAAATTTAGAGTTACATAATTTCTGATTTTTTAATCTAAATTAAGGTCACGTTTAAAGCATATGGTGCTAGGGGCATTCTTGTCTTTTTTATAATTTCTCTCTTCAATTGAGCTAAAAACATCATACAACAAATTACCAGTTTTTTAAAGTATCTTTCAACCATAACACTTTTTTAGGTGTCTAATATCAAATTACACAAATTTTGAGCGTCATACAGTAAATTTTGCTAAAAGTTACGGTCTTAAAGTAAATTTCAAGGTCAAAAGCATGATTGACTATCTTCTTTCTACATCTAAGAAACTAATTAATAAAGTACCCATAGTGTATGATCCTGATAGGTAGGCACGAAAGGAGGAAAGGAAGCCCATTTGCATGCACGAGTGGTGACTCATCAGATACTCAGAGCGAGAGCATCGGCCATCGCACACCGGACATGTCATGTAAGAGGTAGCGCGTGGCGCGTGGCATGGCCCCCTAGCCATGATGTGGCAAATTTTGAGTTTGTAGAATCAAATATAGGAAGACTCTAGAGGTGAAAACGGAGTGAGTATTTCCCGATCATCCGTTCAACGTAAGGTTTGCGGAAAAAATATAAGAGAGAAAATGAGATACCCGATATTATCCAAGTTCGAATCTGAATTCGTACAAAAATATGAAAATATGAGTTATGATACAAGAAAAGTGCTATCCCCCATATATCCCATATTATAAAATATTTATGAAATATATTATAAATTCACCTATAAACATAATAAAAGATTGGTTAATCACTATTTTATGAGCTCACATGTAATATTGTATAATTTATTTCTTGATGTATTCTTTAGTACTTTGGATTGTCTTATATTAAATATCTGTGAACTATAGATACAAATAAATATTCGTTCCTAAATTCGTTTCAGAGAAAACAATATGGGATAGGATACTAAATGAGTAATATGTTATTTGATACTATTGCATCCAGTTCTGAATTCCAAGGGAAATATGAGTTAGGATAAGAGGATGATGTGATTCGATCGTACCCGCTTGTTTTCACCCGTACTCTTGGAGAATGGTGTGATTTTTTGACCTTAATATTTTTTTAATGTCCCACAAATTATAACTCAATTAGACATATTGCTTCTTATTACCACCGATTGTACGGACCAGCGCTACCTAAAAACTCAATCAAGCTGCTGAGGTAAGCAGAGCTAGCCACGTCGTTGCCATCTCGCCGAGAGCCCGAGACGTGGCCTGTGCGCAGACACCGTACGCGAACGTGCGATTTTTCTTAGAAAAAGAAATGGAAAAAAAAGGCTGTGGTTTCGTCCTCTTTTCTCCAGTTCGTCCGTCGATCTCCCTCCACGAGGCCCGCGAACTGAAGAATTTGCTACTACTACGAGCTTCTTCCACCTTGCTCGATTCCGACAACCCGGCCATGATCTCCGATCCCAACAATTTCTGCTTCCCGCCCCATTCCGCGATGAGTTCGTCGCTTCTTTGATGCCACTTCCGCCGGCCGATATGGAGAACGGCGCCGTCGGGTCGCCGGCGGCGGAGGTGGAGGTCGGTGCTTATCCGGGGAGCTCTCCTGTGATCAATACCAAAGGCCGTGGGCTCCGTCGATGGCGCCGTATCCCGCGGGAGCAGCACAAGGAAGGATCCGCCGGCGGCGATGCGACTGATGAGGACTCGGC
This sequence comes from Oryza punctata, assembly GCA_000573905.2. Lineage (NCBI taxonomy): Eukaryota > Viridiplantae > Streptophyta > Magnoliopsida > Poales > Poaceae > Oryza > Oryza punctata. Next base: position 26,999,237 of record CM002495.2, on the reverse strand, counting down.
GCAGCTGCACAAGCGGCGGATACCCCTGCCCGCCGGCGCGCGGAGGGGGAAGCTGCACGAGGTGGTGTTGGATGAGGAGGAGGAGAGCTGCACCGCCTCCGTCGAGTCCCGCTTCGTCCCGCCGGCGAAGCTGGATCCGAGCCTCGGCACGCTCGTCGCCTCCGCCGGCTTCTCCGTCGGCGCGGGCGGCGCCGACTCCGACAACAGCGAGGACCGGAGCAGCGGCAGCAGGTCCTCCACCGCCGCGAGCGCCCCGCGCCGCCACGACTCCTCGCCCTTCGCCGCGCGCGACAGGGCGCCGCGCTCCTCCCTGCACGGCAAGATCAGCCACCGCGCCGCGCGCGCGCGAGCCATCGCTGCTGCCGAGGCAGAGAACTCGCGCTCCGGCGTGGATTCCGACCCGCGATCGGGCGCCAACGCTGCTGGCAATGGAATCCACAACTTCAAGGAGAATGTGAGTGCGGTGGGGAGATTGGCGCAGGATTCAGATGCTGATGCTGCTGAGAGGAGTGTGGGGAAGAATGGTGGCATTGGATCAAGGATGGAGTCGAGTGCTGATCCATTTGCGGAATCGATTTTGTTGCTTCAGAGAACGCAAGAAGCGCTTGAGAATGGTATAATTGATTTTGCTCCCGGTTTACTCTCATGCATTTTGTCAAGTTGAACTCTGTTTCAGTCATTGTTATTTATTGATTATGAAGCAATTTCATGTCATGGTTCAGTTATCTGTTCTTACTTCCTGATGTTGTTTACTCAATTCTGTGGAAATAAATAAGTTATAGCTGCATTATGGTGATCAGTCATAATGGAAATACTTGGATAAATGATGCTGGTAGTTAAGTCAAGCAACTAAATATCTGATTAATCAATTTATTAAGTTCTAGTCCATTCAGTGATGAGACTCAGGTAGCCTATAAAACTAGCATGAAGTTAATTGCTGAAGTCGTTAACATCTCTGATGGTTACAATAATTAATACTCTACCTTGTTTGACCACATAATTGGAATTGTCACCTTATTCAGGAAACTGCATCAGATAAATGATAATTGGGTAAAGTGCTACATATTCTATATAGAAATGGTGTGATAAACAAATCAAAAACTTGTCCTGTTAAGTTTTCTTAGTTCATTCCCGATTATATGCAATTCATTGAATCTGAGGTCTCATACCAGTATTATAGTGATAACATGCTGTACCTTTTGATGCCTTGGTTCGAAGTTTCATCCATGCAAAATTGCTTTTATGACAACCATTGCTCCATGCCCTACTGCAGAGATTAAAATGTTTGCGGTGATCAGTAAAGAGTCAAGTGATAATTTTGATGGAAACGACGATGATTGGAGTGGTTTGGTCCATCTCGCAGAACCTCTTGAAGAAACAAGTCAAAGTGTAGATCCTGAGTCCAGGCTAGAAGAAGCATCTTACCTTGGTCAGCTCTTCCTGGAGAAGACAGAAGCCGAGATTCAGAGCATCATCCTGACAAGAGCTGCTCAAACCTGGGAACACCTAGCCGATGATCAAATAGCGCTCTATAACGCGCAGAAATCTCTTTCGGGTGATTATAAGCAGCTTGAACTTAAACTGCAGCATACCAAGAACCGAGCGGCGATGTTAGAAGAGATGGCTGAGAAGCTGAAAGCTGAATGCAAAGATCTATCTGGGAGTTCAGAAGTCCTGCGATTGCAGTCTAGAGCAAGCAGAGTTTTTCTCTTTTGTTTCATCCAGTTTGTTCTGCTGTTTACTGCTGCAGGAACCTTTCTTGCACGGCTCTTGCCCTCTCCTACTGATGATGTACTCCTACCTACTTAAGCTTATGAACAAACGAATCACCGATACACGATACGGAGTTAGAAGGAACATACATCAGGAAATCTCCTGTGTAGAACTGCTTCCAAAATTTTATACCCTTGATAGTTTCTTTTTAGGACATGAAGCTTATGAATTTTCTTTGTAACTCCGTTTTCGGAAAAGAAAATTCCTGGCTCAGCAGCAGTCCTTACTACTACTTAGTTCTTCTCTGGGTTATCCAGTTATCATTTTGGAAATTCTTTTGGAACCATTTATAATAATTTCCTGAATAAACGAGATGCATTTCAGACTTGGCCTGTCCCGGTAAAACGGACGGCCCAGGCCAACCCAGGATGCAAATTCTTGGTGGCAACACCGAGGCAGCCCAGCCCACTTACTCTGTCGGGCCCATTTCGGCCCAACACGGTTGACGCGTGAACCACCGTCGCCGCTGCCGCCACTTCGTCCAGCACCAGCACGGCGGTCCGGCCGGCGGCCGGCCACCGGCGGCAGCAGAAAGGAATTAAATTTGAAAATATACTGTTCATTTAACTTTTTTCCAAGAATATTCGTGAGATAAATTATTTTACACAAGAATATTCGTGAGGTAAATTTTTTTACAGAAATATTCACGGTATCGCGGATTGAACGCGCGAGACCGCGCGATCTCGCGCGACGACGACGCGAGAACCAGCACTGCGCCGGGATGGACAGGCGGTCTCGCTCTTTCACATAGCGACACCGTCCCAATGATGTAATTAACTAATGATGTGATTAAAAGATTAGTGACTAATGATGTAATTAACTATTTAACTAATAATAATTAGTGATTAATTAATCAATTAATTCGCTAATCATAATAATTAATCACTAATCCACCGGTTTGAAATCCGATATCGCTGATTCGGTCTCGCTCTTTCATGCCGCGAGACCGCGCGGTCTCACGCTTCCCCCGCACGATACCGCTCGCAAACGTCACGCCACCTCACTTTCGTGTAATGATTGTGCGAGATCGATTAAAAAGTTTTAAATCCCGGATATTTCTAAAAATAAAATGAATGAATATATTTTTAAATTTGATTCCAGAAAGTAGGTCAGGATATTTTCTGCCTTTGCTGAAGAATCCAGATAGTATCTTCTGTTCGAAAGGATGATTGCTCATCTTGAAGTCTCAAGGCTACAGTTTTGTCCAGCAAAAGCAACAGGCCATTGCGGATGCATTTCAGGTTCCTTCACAGTAACAGCTACAGATATTGACATATATACATATTTTCTACTCTACTATCGTCTACAATTTTTTGTGATTCTACATTGCTCTGTCAGTGACAGCAAGTAGCAAATTCAGACAGCAGAATCAAGGTACGAGTAGAACCGTCGCCGGTTGTACTGGAGGAGGCTGCTATAGGTCCGATCATGAACACCGATGAAGAGAGCCTCGGTGTCGGGACTGAACGAAATGCCAGAAACCTCACCGAAGAAATCCACCACCTGCTTCCTGCGGTACCCTCTTCCGACGTCGAATATATGAACAAAATCTGCCGGTTCCGCCATTGCCAAGAATCGCCCGTCGGATGTGTAGCGGATCGACCGAATGGCTCCCATATTGCCACCCAGAACAGCAACGGACTCGGAAAGGTTTCGGATATCCCAGATTCTGCATGTCTTGTCTTGGTTACCGGTCGCAAATGTCCGGCCATCTGGGTTCCATGCTGACGCGAAAGAATAGTCCAGATGACCACGGAGATCATGAACCGTCTGCAAGAAACAAACAGTTATGAGCTTTTCTTTTTCTGAAATGTGAGGTCAGTATTTGGAAGTTAATCACTAAGCGTTGCTTTCTGCTTACTTTTCCTGAATTAGTATCGACTATAAGTCCTTCAGGGTTGTCCCCAACAATAGCAACAAGTTTACCATCAGGGCTCAATGATGTGTGCTGCATGGTATAAAACAAGGAGCGCGATTAAATTGATAAAACATTAGGCTTTCTTGAACAAAGCATTCAGTAGTGACTAGAATGCGGCGGTTAGATCAGGAATATCCAATAAATAACACAAGAGATAGATATAAACAGTTTGATGAATGAAGTAAAGGCTTACATTAACAGCCCAAGGAAAACGGAAATTATTGCAAATTTGAAATTTTTCCATGTCAAAATCCCGAACTCCACAATCATTGTTTGAAGCCAGGAAGTGCACCGAACCACTGCATAATTCATTTTTTAAGATTATGATTCATACATTCTCACTTCATTTTAAACAAAGTAGTAGTTTCTAAAATGATGTTATAGTACCTGGGTTTTTCAAATATCTCCAGAGAATTTGTGATGCCATTGTCATCGTGTGTTGACTTGCAACAATAGCTTATTCCTTCACGATCCAAAAACTGCATCCCCACACAAAATTTACACATTACACCATGGCTACATTGTAACTCCATATAGATGTCACACTATGGCTACATTGTAACTCCATATAGATGTCAGATTGAACAAGAGGTTATGAAAGATAATTACCTTGCAAATTAGTTCTCCACGAAATCCACCAGCAACAAGCAAATTACCTCTCACTGCTAGTGTACTAACTTGAGCCTGGTAAAATCCCTCGGAGACATTCCCCTGGTGCTTCTGAAGTCAAATATATGGAATTTGAATATGCATGCTTACAATACAAATATCAAAGAAAGTTGCTATTCATGAGGCTAGCAAGTTCAAATAAACATTTGAAAGAGAAATAGAGACCTCAGATGGCGTGATATGTCCTTGAAGATCAATGACTTTGTGCTTCTCACTGGCGAATGGTGACCAATGGAGCACAGAATGTTGTGATAGAAGATACACATCATGTCTAGTAGTTGCCCATACTAAATTTCTCAACTGCAAAATAGCAACGGAATGGCGTTAATAATGTAGTCGGAGTTGAGCAAGAAATTTTTATGAGAATATCTGATTATTTGGTACAACTATAGTCCATGAAGAAACATGCAGGTCTACAGAACTACTTTTTCTATGGAAAGTGAACATATTATCCCCTTGTAGCCTTGTAGGGGAACACAAATCTGTATTAATTTCCAAAAGGAATTAATAGAAAAACCGCTTGCAGTTGTGTTAGGTACCAATACCATAACTATAATTCATTCGAGTACATATATGAGAACCATGTGTACCTTCAAAAAAAACACATGTATAGACCAACTAGTATACATTATGATATTCCCACGTGTTCCATACGGAGTACTATCGTAAAGGGATATTGACACAATTTTCATCACACATCAAGAAAAATGTTCTGCAGTTAATTAACTTCTACAGTACAGACTGACAAGCCTGCAAAAGAAAGAACACATGCACTACCTATTTAGCATATGTAGCAGATCTTTTGACCTTGGAATGTATTGGATATGTCGCCTAATACATAGTAGTTTCTAATGTTTAAGAACTCAAAATTACGACTCCAGAAGGCACAGCTCTCACCTGGAAATGAAGAATTGATGGTTTCACCGATCTTGTGTTGTACTGAAACTCATAGTAGAGTGCCCCTTTATCTACAAGTGTGCATACCTGCATCAAGATCAACACATCAAAACTTCCATGTTAGATACAACGCAAGAACCCTCAGCAGTTTATCTGAACATGTACTATGCCATACCTTCTCTGAATTTTTCCCGGAGTTAGGTACATTCTCAAAGTTCGCATACTGCTCCAACCTTGTCTTCCTATACCTGTCCCTTGTGAAGCTCAAATTATCCCATGGAATTCCTTGTATGTCCTTTCCTTTCTTCACATCCACCGCCGACGTATCTTCTTTGGACTCATTAATCTACAAACAAGAAAATTACCCTTTTATCAGACTGAACAAAACAACTATAACTCACAAGATGCATGCCCAAATCATCTAAAAACAACACTTAGCTGCAGGTACAGCCAGAAGCAAACTAATAAAAAAAAACTTGCATTGAATTAGACAAAGATTCATTCCTGCGCTCAAGTTTGCACATACCTACTCTAACATCATGGTTCCGCATGTCACAACAGCAGTTAGGAACAACTGCGACATGTACTAGCATTTTCTCCATTCTTTTGTGAAAAAAAGAAAAGGAAAAGAACAGTATTTTTTAGATAAATTGTCAGATGGGGCAAGTTGTTCGTGCAGAGCTTACAGATTGTCCGTACACGTCGTCGTCGAAATCGGAGTCGCCCATCAGGTCAACGTGGCGGCCTTCCTGCTCCGCCGCGCGATACGCTCCGGAGAGCTCGCCGTCAGACCGCCGCGACATGGCCTGCACCGCAATGGTGGATTTCTGAGCCAAACCACAACCAAATTTGGCGGCAAAGCTTCGAAATTTATACCGCAAGAATCGCTTACCTTCGCCTCGCTTAGCCTCCCGAGTGTCAGGGGCCTGCAATGGTGGATTTTGAGCCAAACTTGGACCAAATTTGGCGGCAAAGCTTCAAAATTTCTGCTGCAAGAACCACTTTCTTTCGTATCTCGCTTAGCTTGATAGCTTCCGGTGGCCTGTGCTCTCGCCGAACTAGGGTTGTGAGGTTTCTGTGAGCTATGGAGGAATCTGGAAAGGAAGCAAGCCTCTTTAACAGGTGGCTCTAGAAGCAAGGAGACAACCTCAAGAGGAGTACGGATAGTGCATTTTTTCAGGTTAGCCCCTGTAAGTATTGTAGGAGTACTTTCCATGATGAGCTTAGCACTAGTAGTAGTACTTTTCAAGCATTTATTTTTTACTGAAATGTATATTCTTTTCTGTATCCAAAACATATTTTAGTCACATGTTAGATAAACATATCACATGAACTATAAGTTACTCCAAGTGGAGGGCTCTCTTTTAGGAAAAGCAAAAAAAAAAAGAATGAACATGAATAGGATGAAGTTGTAATGAAAATGCTCAAATCATTTCCGTTACTATACTTTTTTTCTTGAAAACATAATCAAAACGATAAAGCTGCAAACTATAATGATATTAGTAATACCTAAACATCAAAAGAAAATCAAAATAAGACCTTGGAAACAACATAGCATAGGGCAAGTAAATCAAATTCATGTTTATACTATGATTTTAAAAAACAAGATTTGAAGGGAGAGGCGTTACTCCAAACATTTTTTAAGAAAAAATTGTGAGCGTGTTGAGGATTTCTCGGGGTTAAAACCACACACCCCTTCTCACTGCACTATCAAGTGTTTACTATAATTTTACATCAAACTAACTATTAGTGAACATTAAAAACAGTAAACAACTAATTTAATTACTTCATGATAGTATCTAGCATCAATACTAAAATACTAACAGCACGTAAGGGTTATGGTTTCTTTTATTCTGATGGGTCATGGGTACTATAAATAATTTCTCTAAAAATTTCGAATAAAAGCAATATATCATTAAAACGTTTAGAGAAAAACCCTCTACTGTTTCCCTTCCGTTTCCTGATAAATAAAACGCATGATGCTTTAAAATTCATCCAACGGAGGGCCAACCTTTTAAGGCTGCTTTCGAGGTAGAGTTCCTAACTCCACAAATCTCCCCCTACGGAAAACGATATTGCCTATTAACAAATGATTAATTAAGTATTAGTTTTAAAAAACTTTAAAAAAGGTTAACATGATTTTCTAAAGTAATTTTCGTATAGAAAACTTTTGCAGAAAAATGGAGGAGTAAAAGATAGGTAAGTTGGGGAAAGAGCCCAACCTAAGATGCAAGGTCATTTGTTTCTTTTTTTACGGAGAGAAAACATCCTGCTTGTATATAAAGCATCAAAAACCGGAGGATCTTTTTACAAATAGAGAAAAATACAAGGTTTCCAGAACAGTGTCGTTTTGAGTGTTTGACCCAGGTGCAAGGGGATGCTTATCCATCCAATCCAAGCAAAACCGATGAGCCGACAGGTTGCGTTACATGGTTTGCATTTATGCGGCAGGCCGCAGGATTTCGCGCCAAATGGAGGCCACAGCCCCCTGAATTTCGCCGTATCCTGTTTTACTTTCTTCTACTTATATCTTCCTCCTTCTTGCTCTTGTTTTTTTTTTAAAAAAAATATTTCCTTCTTGCTCTTGTAGATACCTGTAATAATCAAGGACCATTTCTCCAGCGGTTTCAGTTGATATGAATTTATTTTAGAGAGAGGTTGCTGTCATCTGATGTCCATCAGCAAAAAGTGATATCAAATATGATAAGATTGTCTGGTGTTTTCCTCTTTGGATCTATGTTGACCATGTCAATTGTGTCTCTCACTCTGTATTTTATGGAAAAGGACGCAAAACTTCAGCAAGTTTCATTTTATATTGATATATCTTTTTCTTTTGTTGTGTTAGAGAATTCTACTTTTCTATTGCCTGGGATTTGCTCATGTGATAATCTCTTTGTAATGAGCATAGTTTTATACCAAGTGGTCCATACAATGGTTAATTTGATGGGAAGAAAAACATGGGCAATTTCATCTCTCTCACACAGATAGACATTAATTTGCTGAGAGATCCAGATGCTAACACAAGCGCACTGAAATTTCAGGCACCATGGGGACTTTTCTACTAGCCCGTACTAATCTGTTACTATCCTGCAGCTATCACTACTTAATTTTCTCTGGTGCGAAGAAAGCATGTGACGTTTCTAGAAGCCTGAAGTGATGAAGCTAGAGCAACACGCTAGTTCATAGTATTACTAAATTACTAGAATAAGATAAACGTATGGATGAATGTGTAAAACAAAAGAAAATAGAATATAGGATTGTTTTTCCTTCCATAAACAATGGAGTGGATGTTTTTATTCCTATGGAATCAATAAATTTTGGAAGTTTGGCTCCAGATTCCAATGGATTTCTTTTTCCACTGAATCCAACGGATAACTCTTAGTTTGCGTTCCAAAGTGGGTTGGATTAGGCTAATCCCTTGTTTTACCATGAGTATTTCTTCAAACTGCTAAATATTATATTTTGAAAAAAAATTATTTTATAATAATCAATACTTAATTAATCATACACTGATGGTTCGTATTTTTTCCTAAACCCAACAACGAGGATACGTATAGAAAACTATAGGTAATCTCAATTCTTCTGAAATAAACACTATTTCACGCATTATGGTACCCCTTTTGAGAATTCATCCACGAATTTATGATTGGTTTGGTTGAAAGCCTTACCAACCGAAATATTACTAGTGCTAAATCTTATCAAGTTATGACAGTACTATTATTTTTTTTAGAGAGTTATATCAACTTTATTGATTTTTCAAAAAAAAGAATAGCTTTAATATGGATGGCTAGCATGTTGCCAAATAATTGCTATAGTAAAATTTGGTATCAAACCAAAATAGTGTGGAAGACGAAAGATGTTCTGCAGCCATCAACTACAAAGAAGGCATGGAGAGATCAGTCAAGCAATTACTGCTGGAGAACAGACATGCTATTGCTAGCTGACCACATATTTATCCAGTCAAATGAGCACTGCTTCCTCCACTTCAAAATATAACACGTAACTATTTCTTTTCTATATTTCATTATACAATGTACGCATATTAACTAGCCACTCTATCCTCTAAACTCGTTTTTTAAAATACTTCACCATGAAGATCTCTAATCTCATTGATTACATGGATTATATTTATTGAGATAATCGAAATGTGAAGAATCTTATTGGTTACATGGATCTGAGGTGACCGAAATGAGAAGGATATAATAAAACCCTTCTAGATCTTTATGTTAGTTGTTGGAATATAAAGTGAATTATCCCTCTTTACTTATTAGTTTATTGTTTGGTTTGAATTAATCAGTGCATGTAACTCAGTGTCGTATCAGAGTAAGAGGTCTCAAATTCGAATCCTTACTGATACGCAATTAAATGAAAAATTACAACCCACTTCTATTTCATGTTAGAGGCGGGGAGACGGGAGAGTGTTGGAATATAAAGTGAATTACCATTTCGAATTGGTCGGTGCATCATCTTAATATTAGTGATAGTTATATCTTATATTTTAGAATGGTTAAAGTATTAATTAAGAAGAAAGAGCATGGAACCTAGTATGCTTAGCAGAGAAGACACCAATTAAGGCAGATAGTGACTTTGTCCTAGGGGCACGTACGCGTTGTTGAAAAAATCGTGGTACTCTGCATCACCACGTTTTTCTCTGGTTATCACACAGATACACACTACTGACTACTGACCGCGATGACAAATCTAATCATTATTTACCGAGCTTATTAAGTGTAGCACGGAGCACTGTGCGGCGAATGTTCTAGTGAACTAAAAGCAGGCGAAACCGAAATGTGTACGGTCAAAGGCAGAGTTTGAATCACTACTTTCTTAGTTTTCTGTTAGGGTATTTTCTAAACTGCGAAATTATGTATTTGATATAAAAACTTTTAGGGGCCTATTCAGTTTGAAGGATTTTCATGAAAATTTTTAAGTAATTGAACTGTTTGATATAAAAGTCCTGTAAAATTCCTGTGTTCCAAAGAAACCCTTATATAGAAGTTTTCTAAAATATTTAAATAAATTAATTTTAAAAATTTATAACCGTTAATATTTATAAATCAATACATGTCCCGGTTTTCATGACATATCAACCCGCATTTATCGAGACTCATCTGCCAGCTAGACCCACGAAATGGAGTTGGACACAAGTTTCACAGCGCGGGGGAGGATAATATAGCAAGGACACAACCCTCATAGTGCGCCCGCGGTTCTCCCTTCCCGCACCAGATACTCTCGATCGCCGAAAAATGTGACCCAATTTGAACACGTGGTCTTCAGGTTCATATGCTAGATACGAACGTGGCACCGAATGCGTGGAACGTTCGGGCCTAATGCCACATGGCCGCACTGTGAAACCCTTATGTTGCGTTCTTTCTCCCCCTTCCAACTTATATTCCCTTTTTTCACGTGCACGTTTCCTAATTACTACCTCTGTCCCATAATAATTGCATTTCTACCATTTAAGTTTTATCCCATAAAAAATGTATTTATGATAAGATGAGACCTAACAAATGAAAGTGTACCCAACTTTTCTTTTAATTAAGTTTACATATGGAATGTGTGCTTCAACCTTCATTTTAATAAAAATATACATTTGGAATATGCACACGCATTGTAGTGTGGTAAATTGTGTTTATTGTTAATATGTCTCTAATTTCCTAGAAATACCATTATTATGGAACGTAGATAGTACTAAATGATGTGTTTTTAAAATATATATAGAGAGAGAAATGTTGCTTAAAAATATATATTAATATATTTTTTAAAAAATAGCTAATTATATGGTAACGAGTACTACTTCTGCAAAATAATCTCCTGTACACCAAAAACGACGCTCTATTGGTGTTCGTCTATTTCTGCAAATAGTAGTACTACTTACAGCCCGATTAGTTCCAGTTTTAGAGCGCGTACGGAAAAACGCTACGATCGATCGGAAGTTACGAACTGGTCAGAAAAAAGTGGGTGGTTTTTTCCTTGGCGCGTTTTGATTTTGAGGCCTGACAGCGACATGAGGTGTTTTTCTGTACGCGCTGGATCGTTAGAAGGTTCCAAAGAAAATGGACGCCGAGACGAGAATGTTAATTAGTAAATGGAATGTTAAATGTTCCTGCTAGCTTGGTCTCCGTAAATTAAACGGATGGAGATCGAGAAACCCTTTTTGCTTAGTAGTTAAGCCTTGCGTTGGCGTATAAGCTCGATCGAGAGTTGGAGAGCAAGGAAGACCTGTGTTAAAGGTAGGTCATGGATCCCTTTCGGACGGAGTTAAAAAAAAAGTTGCTATCTTCATCTTATAATAATATATATATATACTACCTCCATCCCACAATATAAGAATTTTAAGAATTAAACAAAATCATTAAAAAATTAGGTAGAACTAAATGGGGAAAGATTACGATTGGATGAGAAAACGAGGTAGATGGAAAAATTGAATGGTGGAGTGTTGTGATTGATTGAGAAGTTAATATTGGTGAAAAAATTGTTATATTTTGAGAAAAATTCTAAAGGGACTGTTTATGGGTAATCCGGTAGAATTTTTTGTAATTTTTTGTTATTTCATCCAGATTTGTAGCCGTACGATCAGCCACCCTTCACGATCTCCGAAATTATCTCCCACCCGTTGTGCAAGCTCCACGCACACGAAATTATTGGACTGGATTTATCCCATGCTTGTTAAAAAAGGACCAGCAAACAAAACTTCCTCTCCCTTCTCCTCCCTCCAGTTTCTTTTGACTGCAGTAATTCTTAAAATCTAATTTTATATTTAGTCTAAACAAAACCTTGTCTCTTATGCTTTCATGAACAAATTTGCTTGTGACTTTTGTACTTTTATTCCCATAGCTTTTCTCAATAGTAGCGGCAAAAATTGCTGACGTATGCACCTAACAAACATCGCATTTCTGAAAATTCAGAATTGGACGTACCGCTGCATCTCAGTGCCTTGTGATGGTATTTGGCAGAGTCCGGCCTCATCTGGATGATGATCTTCTAAATTTCTACATGGAGAAATCAAAACAATACAAGAGGGGACAAAATGTTGAATTGCCTATTCATACATACTATCCAGCATAAGCAAAACCATTGACTAACATGGTGGTCGGTATTACCTATGTTGCTACATTAGCGCAGCAGTAGAAGCAAAAAGAAAAAAGTACACCATCCTAGAAAGTATAATATCAGCTTGAAATTAGAGAAATTGGAGTAATGCTGGAGGTTGAAAAGAAGAAAGACAAGAGAGACTGTGTCTAAAAAAGAGCAAAAAGACCCACAACATTTTAGTCCCTATCATCCTGAATGCAGAGATCTTGAGAATTTTCTCCACAAAATGCATGGTCTGGTTTAGTTTAATTGGTTAGATTGCTTACAAAATCATGACAAAGCGATATTAGTGAAGTGCATGTTAGTTTAATTCGAATGACTAGTTTCCTCTAAATTTTTTTTAACAAAATTAACAGAACTATTTTTGATAAAAAGTAGCAGAACTACTGAAATATTTTTAACTTCAATTCGGCCTAACAAGACCGGTCAGTGCTAACAAAACTAGTATCTACTCCAAATTGGATAACAAACAAAACCTACTGCTTACAGAACCGGTGAATATTATTAGTGAACAAACAAAAACTAAGAAATTGCTAGGATATTAGTGAAGAAAATACTACTAGTATCACAAAAAAAACCTAAATATTATTTGTGAATAAAATACTATAAGTGAACTTACAAAACAGAATAGTTGAACCTATATTTTCTGACAAAATTAAGTACTCTTTCACTTAATATTCTGGACTGATGCATGTAGATTTCTTACATTGCTTACAAAACTGAGTACTCTTCATTGCTACATGATTTTGATTACAAAACTAAAACCACTAGATGATTTTGATTACAAAACTAAAACCGATAGATGTTCAGATGTACACAGTTAACTTCTCAGCTAGTTAAGCACGGACAATACTAGTCTAGAACTAGCACAACTACTCACTAACCCTAAAAATTTGCTAGCAAAATTACAAATTGGACAAAAAATATACATTTTTTAAAAAAATAAAAAATGGACAAAAAACAAAAAAAAACATGACAACAAACAAAAGGAACAAAGGAAAAATAGAATAATCAAAAAAAGCCAGCAAACAGACATCGAGTTGCTGATCTACATAGCCACACAAAAATTCAGAACGGGAAAAACAAAAAACAAAATAATCAAAATTCATTACGCTTGCTAACAGAAAAAAAAGTTAACGAAACCAATCATGCTCCTTGGCTCATTTCTACCAAAACTTGATGAAAAGATGCACATAAGACATGAGCAGAACTAGTAGTAGTAGACAAAACTAAGCATTGTTAATAGCTTACAAAACAGGGTATAGATGAGTATGTATTATGTAAACTATGAATTTCAGATACATAAATTCTAAGATAACAGTGAACTTGTTTCCTTGAACAAACTATCCACTTCTACAAACAAAGAAAGTAAAATTGAAAAAAATTACGATTGTGTGTGTGCTCTTAGTAGCTGACAAAATTAAATATATCAAGTGCTTTCTTCAGGCAGAGCCAAGATCTGATTGCATCAGATATTCTGAATTTTTCGGATGGTGAGCTGACAACACTGCACACCAGTTTGTCTCCCCTGATGGCATCATGCTGCTGCAAGCATTGTCCTAACAAAATTTGGCTGCTTGCTCATCTTCTGAGTGCATGTTTCCATAAAACCTACATGGAAAAACTAGAATCATTAGCACGTATTTACATGAATATGTATTTAACCGATGCTTTCGGAAAAGAAGAAATGTTAAAAAAAACGTAGCCATTTACCAACGACGAACAGGCTAAGTGGAGTAAAGTGCTAATGTTGCAATTTTCAAGTGATAGACAGAGCAAATGCTAGCTAGTAACACAACTGCACAAGTTTATTTACACATGAATAGATCTGATAAATTACACCTAAATATCAACATCATCAGCAAATATTAAAACACATATTCATGTTCTCCCCTACGAATCATGTATAAACACATAAAGCAGCATTATAAAATCAAACTAATCTACACACGAAGATATTTCCTAATTTTCACCTAAATCAGAACACCACCAACAATCAACATATTTGCATTCCCCTATGAACCATGTATAAAAACATATAATACAAGTAACATAATCAAATCCCTTGTGTTACAAAATATACATTGGCTCAGCAATGAGATCAACATGGCCTCGGTGTTGATTTCCTCATAGATCCAAGATCCAAGAGAGAGCTCTGGACCAGCCAGCGCAGACCGCCGAAGAGGAAGCCTAGAGCGCCACGGCCGCACTGCACTTCTTCGTTGGCAAGCGACACAAATCCATCCCCTCTCTGGTGCTCTCTCTCTCTCTCTCTCTCTCTCTTTTCTAGTCTGCACTTCTGCACTATGCGTATACCTGACCAAATGGGTCGTGCCAAGCCGGACCGACCCGAGCACGGCAGTACTGTGCACGGCCCAGGCCCAGCACGGCACGGCGGCCTGTGGGCTGTGCCGGCACGGCCCGTTAACCCGTGCCGTGTCTGGGCCGATGCCTGAGCCCGTGGACCGGCACGGCACGGCTACTGTAGCAAGTCTGCATCTCATCCATCCACAAGTCTGCATCTCATCCCTCCCAGCCGATGGCCCAGCCCGCCAGCCGCCTCCGCAAGTCCGCATCTCACCCCTCCCAGCCGATGGCCTAGCTCGCCAGGCGCCTCCGCAAGTCTGTATCGCATCCCTCCACGTCATTTCAGTTCCTGGACCGACCGTGCCGTCCACGGCCCATTTACCATTTACGGGCCCGTGCCGGCCCGGCACGGCACGGCCCGCTAGAGATTCCGTGCCTAACGGGTCGTGCCCTAGCGAGCCGTGCTAGCAACGGGCTCGTGCTGTGCTGGGTCGGGCGGGCCGCCCATCTGGCCAGGTATAACTATGCGTGTCAGCATGTGAGGAGGAAAAAATGAAGGAACATATACATGTGTGTGTGGCTAAAACACTGGGCGCGTATGTGGTTTCTCTGTTGGATGCGGGTTCAACCCGATTGCTTCCACACGGACACACGGGCCCGATAAAAGAGATCACCAATCTTGGAACAAATCCAACGCTCGACAATTCAGCTGATAAAAAAAATAAACAACAGGCTGTTGTTTAGCAAATCCCATTCTAAAAGCTAAAAAATGTTATATTTTATGATGGAAAAAGTAGCTTTTATCTAGATTTACAGTAATATGTCTTGTTCGATATAAGGTTGCTAGATAGGAGAAGTGTTTTGTTTAGACACATGAGAGGTAGAGGCTGATCGGCTCCTTTCTTCAGCGCAAGGAGAACGACATGTGCCTGGATTGATCCTCTCGATCCGATCTGTATCCTGGGTGTGAAGGGGCAAAACCGTTCAGTCACGTAGGAAATGAAAAGAAAGAAATGAGAAAATTTGAAGATGGGCACAAAATAGACAAATCCGTATCTTTAGCGGTAAATTTTAAGACGAGCAAACTTAACTTGGGTGGCAAAAACTATGGCCTGTCCTGAAGAAACCTGAGCTTGGCTCGATCTGATGGTGTACGGGCCTGGGCTTGAGCCTACACTTTGAAGCCACAAGGTTTCCTAGGAAAGCCCAGCCATGCTTAGCCGCCTCTGCATTTTTCTCTCTGGCTTTTGTAGGCCCGTCCCGCCCAACGTTGGAGCAGACCTCACCGGCATAGCAGATAGAGAAATAATAAGTCATTTGAAATTCATCCGTACATCGCAAAACCAGATATAATCTATCCCGAAACTTGTAAAACCATATTAAATTTTATCCCAAGATAGTATTGCTACTGGCTTTATCCAACGTGGTACTTTGACTCCGATCAGCTACGTTGAATCAGCGTGGGTTCCACCCACCTTTCAGCAGCCAATTTTGCCACCTCTACCCTCTTCCCTCTCTTCGACTCTTCCCCATCCCGCCTGGACAAGGGCCACGACCGTCATCCGGCGGGGGGTGGGGAGAAGGGCTGAAGGGCTTAGCCGCGGGCAGCGTGGACAGGGGCACAGCGGCCACAGTCGCATTGACCTCGGGAGAGATACGAGTAAGGGAGAGGAAGGGAGGAGGCGTTGTGTCCTCGGTTCCTGCTCGCAAGAGGCGGAGACAGCGGGCATCGGGCGCGGGGAGGTGTCGCCATCGTCGGGTTTGGGGTGGAGTTGCTGCGTGCGGAAGTCAACGAAGCCGACCACCTCCCGTTCCGACTGCTCCCCGCCTGCTTCTCCCTCCCACACCGCGGCCGCGTAGTGGTCGACAGCGAAGGCGTCAATCCCGTGTCTTGGAGAAGCAATATTTTTATATTTTGTTTGACTCATGGATCCCATTATTTTTTTATCTTTTGTCCGACTCACATGTAGGTCCTATATTTTCAAAAAGATTTTTATTTTTATATTTTGCTTCCAGTGTCACATCACCACCACGTAGGACGAGTACCAAGTTAAATCAGTCACGTTAGGCGCCACGCCAACGGAGACCACCATCCAAACCGTCTTGGGATCTTATTTGCATTGGTTTTGAGAGTTAAAGAATGTGTCATATATAATATTGTAGTTTAGGGACGAATTTCAAACTCGACGAATTGAAGTATAGTGAAATACTAAAATTTGTCATGGCAATGGCAGCAACGGAGACCCATCTGCAAAGCCAGTCTCTTCAAGCGGGGAGAACCAGCCCATCTCACAATTCACAATCCTGACATCACCTAGATTAAGTATTAGACTTACACGGAGATTTGTATTTATACCTAATTATTTGTTTAGTGATAGATGACATAACCATCAGAACGCATTTGTACTATGTAAAAGAAAGAGTAAATTTCATAAAACTACAAATATTTTGATCAAATTATCACAAAGATAGATTTAATGTGTTGTATAAAAAAACCACATATTTAACAATAAATTTCTCACAAAACCACATATTTAGGGCTAAATATCATAAAATATAGATTTAATAATAAAATTATCATAAAAAATATAAATTTTACTGATTAAACACTAATATTATGTTTGAGGTACAAATGTTAATGTTTGGTGATTAAATTAGCGTTAAACCAATAGTTTCGTGATAACTTTATTTCTAAATCTGTTCTTATGCGATATTTAACCTTAAACCAGTAGATTTATAATAAATTTAGTGTTAAATTATAGTTTATAGTTTTGTGATGTATCATGCTAAATTTGTTGTTTTACAATAGTTTGATCAATATATCTGTAAATTTTATGAAATACCCCGCAGTTAATTTTTCTGGAGCCGCTGAAGTTTTCGATGAATCTGAACTATTTGGTTGGACTTGAAAAATGGGAGCTGGAGAGCTGCCAAAAAAATGCCCTGCTAAAAAAAGAAAAAAAAGAGCCAGCTGGCCGACACTAAATCTTACAGTTGAGCCCCTGCAAATCACGCGCTGTCCCTGGAGCGGGAGCCCGGTGAGCCCGGTGAGCCCGTGACGCCGACGCCACGCAGCAACCGCGCCTCCTCTCGCACTGCACGCCGTCGGTGGGAGCAGCGCGGTGTGGCGGGCCGCGTGCGTGGCCCTCCAGTCGACGCCTCGACGGATCGCACCGCATCGTGCCCAACAAACACAACATCGTGCCAGATTCACCACGTTTCCATGTGCAAACCAGGAGAACCAAAAGAACAAAAAGAAGACGGAGCACAGCATTGTACTCCTATCCCATTGTGATTATAATCTACTACTCCAGTATTATGCCATCATCATTCAAAGGAGGTAGCAATGTAACTACTAAAAGCAGCATTTACATGGGACATTTTCACCAGTAAGCTATCACCAATGTGCCCTTTGTCAACTAAACGGAGGTCAGCTGTAAAAACTTTCAGACTCATCAACATTGAAGTTCGGCCATCTTTTCTTTCCTTGCCCCTGAATGCAAAAGACCTTGACGAGATCACTTGCTGGCCAAACAAAAAAAAAAAACATAGCTGCACAAAGCACGGCACAACATTCACCAGGCACAAGAGAAGGGCTTTACTACTAGAGACAACACTACAAAAAAGACGGTGAGATGCTGAAAGGAAGCAGCTTAGCAGGCTATATCAGCAAATGCTGTCTTCTCTTCTCTTTCAGTTTTTTCCCTGGCCCGGGATGAAGTCGGGGAAGGTCAAAAATGGCACTGGCAGAGCTTCATGCGTCGCGGTTAAATGTCGACATGGTTCTTGACTTGGTGTGGTATATCCTATGAACAAAACAATCTCTTCTGCACAAGGAGAGCAGATAGGTGTTAGTTCAGTTCAGCTTATCAATGTCGGCTCCTCCATCCAGAATAGTTCAGAGATCATGAACATGGTTGATTCAATCAGCAAGGTCGCAATCAACGTACCCTAGCTCTTGATGACTCCTGTACAGCTTCCAGAGTCTCCACCAACGCTTTCTGCTTCACCACAGTGGCATGCAGCACCTGCCATGGAATGAGCAAGGGTCTTTCAGCAAAGAAAGCAGAAAGACAAGAATGATGTCATTCATGTGTCAAGAATTGGGAGCTCCATCATAGTTCCTACGGCAAGTTTTCATAATCATGGTATTGCTTCAACCGCAAAACTGACAATCACTATGTCTGTTTCTAAGACAGGTTATTTACAGAAAGGAAAAACTCACAGTTTATCATAATCTATTTATCTATGTTGAACAGTTCATTTGTGTAAAAATGAAGGTATCACAGTACAAGAGCTTACTCTTTTGGTCCTCTCCAGATCAGCCTCAATGCATTTGATCCGCTCAAAAGAGTTCAGTAACATATGCTCTTTCTCTCTGGGAATCTCTGGTGGCCTGCTGGCTAGATGGTTACACAAAGACTCGAGACTGTCAAGACGTTGTAAGCACGCGGTCATGTCATCATCACGTATAGACTGAGGCTGTGGATTTTCTTCAGCTGGGACAGGTACGGTACAAGAATGAACATTCTCGAGCCTCCTCACTGGTCTGGAGATAAAAAGGCGGATGAAGGAGAGTAGCTTGATAAAGGTTGTGACAACAACTTTGATAAAATTTTCCAAACTCCTTCGGGGAATTGCACCATCCATGTTATAAGCATTGTTTCCTGTCATTAACAAAACACAGATAAGATTAAAAATCAGCAGCAGCATATTACTACTCCAGTTACATTAAAAAATGGAGCTATGCACAAAATTATGCGTCTATAATCTGAACTCAAATAAACGAGCAAAGATGCTTATGCAGAGAAATTAAACATAAAATACTTCTAGAATTGGAAGTAAGGCAGTGGCATAAACAGAATGTTTCCACTACCCACTCTGTGATGAAGCAAGTTTTACGTTATGTTTCCAACTGTTGCAATCAAGCAAGAACACACACCAATGTTAATGTATTAATGCATATGACCATACATCTTAATGCAGCAAGTTCAATGAATGAATGGGTTCGTGAGGACACTACACAGGTGTCAGATATGCCACATGCATGGTACTTCATTCCTTCTTGTCAGATTAAAACACTTAACGCCAAAGCTGTCCTTCTGGGATCTAGCATTAGTGTCGGCCACCAGAAATACAAATCGAGTTCTCTTTCAATCAACTAGACAATTGTTATGGTTCTACACTAGAGCCACAACCAAACACACAAATTTCACTACTAAATTGATAGCAATATCAGCAACAAATTACAAATTTTGATGGCACTGAACAATAGAGGTTAAAAAGCAAAACTGAAGGAATGGGAGATACCTAAGTCATGTGGGTTCCAATTTGTGGAGGGTTGCCTGTTATCAGGTAGTTGATTCTGCACCATTCCAGTAGCATGCACTCCCTTACAAGATTCAGGAGCTATATCCCGACGAGTCTGGTCATCGCAGCTATAGTAAGTCAAAGAATCTGTTCCCCTTACCTACATTAAGAAAAAAAAATCAACCCACAGAATAATAGGTACCATGCAAACTCAAGAGAAAGAGCAGATGTCTATTTGTGCAAAACAAAGCATAGGTTCCTACAAAAAAAAAAACTGAATAGAACCAAGAAATGGACAGGTTTAGGCTTAAAGTGCAAACATCAACTGAATAGAAGCAAGAAGCCTTTAGGCTTAAAACGGAACAGTACAATCATTGGACTTACTTCCTCATGGACTGGAGTGAGGCAACCATAGTCAACACCTTTCTGAAAGAAAGAACCAAAATCATCAACGTCTGACCCTGACTCAGCATTTGATATGTCACTAATCATGCCCTGCCACTGGAAAGCATAGATGTCTATTTGTGAGGTTTAGAAGAAGATAAGAAAAAGAATAAGCACTTTGTATTGCCATTTGCTTGACTGGATATTTGGATAATGTCGTTTTCAGAATCTTGCCTTCAGCTGCTCCAACCGAAGAGATGAGCTGCTTCTTTCTTCCCCATCAGAAACTGGCTTGATCTCTCTGACGCAACCAGCCTCCAAATTGTGTATCAGCTACAAATGGAGCATGTGTAAGTGATGTATTTTACAATATGGTACAAAAATATTAACAGCATATAGATGAATTAGCTTCCAGATAGTTACAGCACAAAAAGGTACCTTCAAAATGAAAGGATCATTCCATGGGCCTTTATTCGACCCAAGACAACCACCCTTGTCACTGCATGAGCATGACCCACCGAGGAAGTCCGGTAACTCACTAAGAAACACAACTACTGTCAAAATGCTGTAGAATCTACATATACAAACAGATGTGAAATGTCAAGGATTCAGACAAAGCTCCTTCTCATGAACTTAACCAACCTGGAATCAATTACTTCAAGAAGTCTACTCTGGTAATTCGAACCAAGAACCTAACATAAAGACAGAGAAATAAGGTTATTGTTGGCCTCATGATGCATTTCGAAAATACTCAAATACTCGTGGGGCTTACATGAATCTTGGATGAAGTTTTTGGGTCCAGAAAGCCCTTCACGCTATTCCAGATCAACTTGAACCCACTGCCAGCATTCACGACAAACATTTGATGTAGTGTCTGCATTTATAAGTTCAAATGAGTTTCTTCAGATCAAAATACTAGCAGCAACAAACCCATTACACAGTGAAAAATAGAAAAGACCTCAGGGTAATAGTCACTGTCTATCTTCTGCATTCGGTTGATAAGCTCCCTCGCAGTCTTTGAGAAATTCTTAAATCCCTGCATGGAAAAAACAAGTCGAAGAAACAACAATGAAAAAAAGCACACACAAGCAACACAAGATCTGAAGGCATAACACAAGAACCAGTCACATACCACCCCCTGAACATCCAAGATGGTGGTGGTGGAATCAATGTGCCTCTTGGCTGCCAATGTGCAGGCAGGAAACCTCTCCCTGAAGGCCCTCTCAAACTCCTGAACATGATACTTGATGTAGCGGTCCACCGAGGTGATCTGCATGAGCTTGTTCGGGTCGACCTTGCCGAGCCTCTCGATGTACACTGGGCGGCCCTCCCGGTCGACACCGTGGTAGCCCTGAGGGTAGTAGCACAGCACTTCATCCAGTTCATGAAAATCAAAATCCTGACCACACAAACTCATTATCATATCAGCCGTTGTCCCAAGATGAATCAAACAAAAACTCTACTAATCACAACAATGGCTAAAAGGCCAGCGTGATCACCTGAAGGATTGTGTCAGCTCCGAACTCTTCCCTCCATTTCAGCATGTCTGCCCACATCTGCATTGCCCTGTCGATATCAAACTTCCTGGCCTTCAAGAACCTGTATCAAACATAACCACGACACGTTCTAGATCCCGGCATTCCAAAATGGTGTCCAAAAAGATAATAAAAAGATAAAACGAAAGTTGTTTCTTGGTTAAGACCTTAGCATCATATGGTAGTCGTCATGCTTGTCGGCGAGGAGGCCGTGCGCGGCGAGGCGGTCGTGGAAGGCGGCGACGGCGCGCTCCTCATCGGCGTCGCGGACGTCCTCGATGGAGATGGCCGGCGGGAAGCGGCAGTCGACGCGCCGCCGGCCGCGCTTCTTGATCGCGTGGATGGCCTTCCGGCGCAGGTTAGACCCGATCCTCCGCCGCCGCCGCTCGTCCTCCGAGTTGACGTCGCACAGCGATATCTCGATGTCCTCCGCATGGATCACTGCAGGGAGCGGCGCCTTCCACATTCCATCAAAAACGAACAAAACATCGCAAGAAAGAAAAAAAAATGATAAGCAAACATCGCAGCCAAAGAATTCGTTCTTTTACCTGACATCTTCTCCACCAAAGTCGGGTTCTTGGATAGCTCAGAACTCGCGTTCCAAATGCCCAATCTTTGAATCGCCTCTACGGGAGAAAATCTCCGAGGATTAGTTACTTTACAACGAACAAGAAACAAAAACGCGCATTTGTAGCTGCAGGAAGGAGAAAACCCGGCGCCACAGATCTGAGCAAGAAACAAGAGGAGCAGAGGAACAAATCTCGGAGCCAAACAGAAAGAAAAAAAATATATTACAGCTTCCAGAACCAGAGCAAAGAACCTGCATTGGATACTAAAAGCGTCACAATAAATTCCACCCAGAGAAGCGGCATGGAGCATCTCATTTACTCCACCATCCTAGTAACTACTCTCAGGTAAAAAAGAAACGATCGAACCTGACATAGCAGCAAGAATCCTACCTCAGAAACAGGAACAGGCACAAAGCCAAGCTCAACACCAAATCACCTAACCTTAACACCACCACCTCGCTAACGCAGATCCAACAAACCGAACAAAGAACCGAAGCACCAAAGATTTTCTAGTAACAGAGCAGGGGGGCTTACATTTATGTGCAAGCATCAAGATTTCCTGGAGACAGGAGCAGAGGCGAGATTGGAGCTTTCTTTCCGTTCCTCTGCCACTGCCCCTCTCTCTCTCTTCTCCCCCAACTCTGCAGCTGCCTTCTGCCTCTCTGTGTTTGCTCCTTCTGGTGGGCAGCTAGAGGGTTGGTAGTACTAGTATTGCCTCTCTATTTATGCGTATTTTAATTCAATTCGCGATGTAGTATACAGTACATCAAACCGTATACATCTACGGTATACGTACGAGCTGTTTCCGCACCGTACTCTCCTGTTGTAACGAGAGAGAGGAGAGGAGAGGAGAGGAGATGAAATGGGGACTGAAGAAATGGCCTTTCTGCCTAGAAATGTGGCACGTTGCTTTCGGATGGATGAGGTGGACCAGGATTTTCTCCAGATACTAGTATCTCACGGCCGTTTTGATATCCCCTTCCATTAATGCTCGTAAGACCCATGCAAAAGTCTAAAAGCATACTTGGAGCATTAAGGGTGTCTAATTAAGGCTCTGAATGACTTGAAAACCTTTGGATGGTTTTTATTACAATTCTGTAACCTCCTACTACCATGTTTAATCAACCACCTTCTTGAAGTATCATTATGTGCAATACTTTAAGATCAATTTTAAACTATGCTTTATCTGGAAAAAAAATCGTTTTGGACAACAATACCGTGTCTTAGAACTGCATAAGTTAGTACTTTTAAAAATAAGTATAATCTCATGGTTGCATACATTATCTAATGAAAATATTGTGATACATATATCAGACCTGATAAAAATAGAATAACTAAACATAATATAAGCATCCACAAGCAAATCACAATCACGTCATAGATAAAAAAATAAAATATTGATCTATATAGATTAAGCTCTATGGAGAGAGAGGGGGTGATCTTTTCAAGTGCTTACCTTAATAGGAGACGTCTCGGGTAGATCTGCCAGTTGATTGTAGTAACACCGACACCGGTGGTGAGAGCGTCCAAGAGGAGAAGGCGATTTGTTGGTCTATGAATGTTTGGAAATTTCGTGAGGATGACTATGGTGAGTTGTATTTGAGGCGAAGGAGGAGCGCACACAGTAAGTAGTGATGCCGTGGGTTGCACAGGTCTCTCACTAGGAGGGTGTCTTTCACGCGTAGTGTGCGTGCGAAAAGCAACCGAAACAATACTGTGTGCGGATGGTGGGGACAGGATGTTATTGTTTAGCATTTCTAAAAAAAAATATTTATATACAAGAATATAAACATTTTGTTACACGTATAGCCAAAGCATGATGTGCTCTTTCCATGAACTTTTTTTTACGTTGTGTATTCATTTCTTCCACTATTGATAATTATATTTTCTTAGCGAAAACAATAAACATGTGAGCTTAGTTTTTTTTAAGATATGTGAATTTGCTTGGATC
Organism: Oryza punctata; assembly: GCA_000573905.2. Lineage (NCBI taxonomy): Eukaryota > Viridiplantae > Streptophyta > Magnoliopsida > Poales > Poaceae > Oryza > Oryza punctata. The sequence continues at coordinate 26,974,829 of CM002495.2, read as the reverse complement.
TTATCCTATAAAACCGCTTCTTCTCTTTTTCTTTGTTATGTATGGGCAACACTCAGAATTAAGGGGGTGTCTAATTATGGTTTTAAATGACTTGGAAAACTTTTGATGGTTTTATTTGGATCCTGTCACCTCCGACCATTTTAATCAAATCACCTTCTCGATGTTATGTACAATGCTTGAAGGTCAATTTTAAACTAGAAATTTTAGCATGCTTCATCTGGTAAATTAAACATGTTACCTTGGACAACAATACTGTCTTGAAAACACATAATTTACTTACTGTCTGCATATGTTATCCGATCAAAATATTGTTAAAAGATATCCATACTCAAAAGTCTAATCACAAAATTTACATCTTTTGGAGTGGGTTTATTTTTTTACACTGTGAATTTATTTCGTGTAGTTATTGATGATTATATATTTTCTGAACGAAAATGATAAACATGTGAGCACAGGCTGATTTTTTTTCTAGAAATATTATTTTGCTTGAATCATATCCTATAAAACCACTTATATATTATATCCCTTCACATCTTCTTTGTTACGTATGGGCAACGCTTGAATACAGAAAACAAGCAAAGAAGTTGGATCTAAAACACTTCCTTAAGATTGAAGTCTTGTCCAAAAGGAGCGACCTTTTTGAGCTTTACCGGAACAGAATTTTATCACAAGATCGAATGTTTGTTCGCCCCAACATTCCGGTTTGGCTGAAGATTAGATCATGATCATCACTCCGATGTGCCATGCAACAAAGCTGATGAGAATGGCCTACCTGCCCCGATATAACAGGAAACAAACTAATCGTGGCCGAATTCCTCAGCAATGGTGCCCTTGATGAGTGCTCTACACCACTTTCCAAATCTTTGCCGTTTCCGCACGAGTTCTGTTCTTTCTTTACCCCCAAAAAATTAAATAAAAACCACACAGAGAGAGAGAGAGAGAGAGAGAAAGGATGAACACTTCTTATTTAGAAAGAAAATTACAACTTGAGCTGGATGTGTTTAGATAGAAGAAGAAATAGTAATCAAGAAAAAAGTTGGGGCGTTGCAGAAGTAGGTAAGGGGCCGCTCCCTGTGAGGTGGTGAGCCACGCACACTTGTTAGGTGACGTAATAGCGACCGGTTTCACCGCCGCTCCCTCTCTCCGGCTCTCCCTTTCGCCGGTACGGCAGGTTGCATCGCTACACCGTGTTGTACACCACACTATCAGTATCAGGCAGGCCTATCACACACTGTGGTGACGACTGTGTCTCACGGCAGTAGCTTCCCACTGTTGTTTCTTTTTGCCGAAACAGGAGGAGAAAATGTGCGGTGTGCACGTATGCCACCGACCGACCGGCTACCGAAGAGGCAACAAAGCCAAGCCGTCGTCCGCCCCGCCACCGAGAACGCGTCGGGCGTGGCGGTTTTTCTTGTGGGGGGGCAAAGCGCTGCGCACCGCGGCGCAGGAGGAAGAAAGCGAAAGCGACAGCATTATTTGGTCGTCAAAGGGTGAGTGCGAGTCGCAGCGCAGCAGCAGCTGCTGCTGCTACGTTGCCAGGCGGGCGTGTCACCGCGCCTGGCGCGCCACAGGCCGGTGCGCGCGGCAGCTCAGTTGGACCAGCACTCACGAGCGCGCGCACGCAGGCAGCAGCGGGAGGTGGGCGGCGAGGCGGAGGACGCGCGCGGGGCGCCGGTGCGACGAGACGCCGAGCACCAGGGAGGTGTGGGTGCGGGTGCGTGCCGCCGTGCCCTGCACCCGGGAGTCAAATGCGTCGGTGATTAAAACTATTTCGGTTGAGAATTAATCAAAACCTCGTGCAATATTGATACAATGCACTTTAGTGGTGCTGAGGTCTCCCGTGTTACCGACCAAACAACAGGGAGTGTGGCACAGTGGCATCATCAGAATCTATTACTCCTACGTGTATATTAGTACTAGAGTACTAATACGTGTACCCCTTTTCTGGAGTACTTAAGTTAGTGTAGTAGTATTAGGTTGGCTAACATGTGGAGACCAATCACCATCCCTGGTACTAGTACAACTAGCGGTGTTTGATTAGGCCGGGGTCCACTCGAGATTAGACGTTCGTCATTGGGGATTACTCAAAGTTTTACAACTAGACAGCGATTAGATTTGCCGTGGGGTCCGTCCCCTCCTCTTTAATCAAGATTCCGGCAGGGCGTAGTACGAGAGACGACGGATGCGATGTGGTCTTGTCGCGTTGCGGTCTCGCCTCGGGACGGTACGGCTTTTAGATGCGTGTACACCAGTTTTTCGTCAATTTTCTTCCCGCTACTTTGAAGCAAACGGCGCGCCCATCTAGAGCCCGTGCTCTCTCCTCGCGCACGGGTTTCGCGTCGCCGGCCAATCCCGTGCGATGCGACGCAGTTGCGCAGGCACACGTCTCGATCGGAAACAGGAGCAGAAAAAAAAAAAGAGAGGCTCGGTGAACAGTGGATCGGCACGGTGAATTTTGGGCGTGTTTGTGCATTGCCCCCGGCGCGGTGGTCGCCTCCGCGGTTTTTTGCCCGCATTGGGAGAGCAAAAGGCTCGCGTATCTGGCCTTCTTTTTCAAGACCGGTGGACGACAGATCGGCAGCAACGGCGTACACTTTTTCTCGCCTTCTACGTCCCCAACCTTTTCACATGCGTACTTCCAGCTTTGTATTAGTACTCGTCTTGTTCTACTTACGTGAGAGTGAGACTGCGAATTGACCACACATGGTATGGTCTCGTAGACCATCATGGTCATGTGGAGTACTCATGTCATGTGTAGAGTTTTTTTTTTCATCGACAGTGACGTAGTACTACTCTAGTAGAGTATTGTTAGTACAGTTGTTAGATAGAGGGAGTAGTAGCGTAAGTTCAAGTGCATGGGCTGAATTAAGATCTTGTTTTTTGGGCGGTGATTAGGCATTTTTTTGGTGGGAGATGAACATGCGTGCCCTAATCTCAGGGCGTGAGCTTGACTATTGGAGCACCCCGGGCATGTTACCTGGCTGCAGGGCTCCCGGTGCTTGCACGGGCAAAATGGACGGAAATCCCATGTGCAATGGGAGAACACCACCAAACGTACTGTCTCCCGGTACACCTTACATTCTTTACCTCCCTCTACCTCTCCCTAGTTGGCACTGTTCACTTAACAATTCAGCAAAACTAGTCTTGCTACAAACATGACCGCAGCTCAATATTATTCAATCATGTAAATCAGACAATTTTGGATATAATTCTAGTTCAATTACTACATTCTCAGCATATAAGGATTAGGTCATGTTTGAGATAGGAGGAACAACTAGTAACCGGCTAAGTTTCCCGACTTCTGATTTTCAGTTTATTTTCTATATTTTATTGACATTAAATCTTATAATTTCGTGAATTTTAATTGTTGAGGAGAGCTGAAAATTACTGCTATAAAAGAACACGTAGCTACAAGCTTCTCAAATAGCCGTAGCCTTATGCCATCACCATCGTGTATTCCAATCCATCCAAAACATACTCCATAAAATTAAAGGCAAGCCGCTTAAGAATGATGACACCCAACTGCAATACCCGTCTGCCATCAAGAGGCCGGCGCCCAGAGACCCCACATCAATGCCGCGACGAGCACACGCAGCGAACCTCGCCGGAACGTCGCCGTCGTTGCACGTTGCCGTCGGGCAGCATAAACAGCGAAAGCAAATGCACAGCTCCTGCCTCTGAACAAGCAGGGTAACTTTTTTTCCCCCTGATCTTCTCTTGGCTGCTTGTAGACAAAACGAAATCACGCATGGCCAAAGCCAAACACACGATTTCCTAGCGCTGATGGTGTCCTCTGTTTTTTTTAACCCCGTGCCACGGAACAAAATGTCCATTTTGCGTGCACTGTCTGGTCAAGATTCGGTATTTTTTTATTATAAAAAAATCTTGTTTTTATGTAGGATAAAAACAAGAGAATGGATGGGTTCTTCTATGTGAGAAGTACTTAAATTATTGGTGTTGCAACAGTGTGCTGAGCAGTTTAGGTAAAAGCGTCCTGATGACCTAGAATTGTCGTGTCTAGACATGATGTGATCATGCGAAGATTGTTGCATACTACTATATGCTTTTGGGTGGAAGCCTTAATGCTCACTTTGGATTGCCATTTTGCGAGCATTGGTCATTTTACATATTATTTTGTTGGTTTTAGTGTTTAAAAAGAAAGTAGATACACGTATGCAATCGCAAGAATTGATCCACACCTCAAATCTTCTCTTTTCATGACACGTGGCAAGGATCTGACGTGCACCGCCATCCAATCAAATAATTCAGCTACATGCGCACCGTATGCACAGCTCTTAGCAAACATGTCACGTTATCACCTCATCTCTCCACTAAATCAGAATGTGATTCATGATCCATGGCCGACCATGGGTTATTCTTGTCAATATACAACCATAATCTTAGAATAATATATTTCATAAAACTACGTATAATTTGATTGTATTATAACAAAGTTATAGATTTAAGATATAAATATCATAAAATCGTAGATTTAGTATAGGACTTATTACAAAATTACGAATGATTTTGCTAGAGAACTATTGAAATAGGAAAGTGACGGAGCGTGAGCTCCTCAACGGGGGACAGCGAGGATCCCTTTTTGTGAGTTCGGCCGGGGACGCAGGGTGAGATTGGTGCTCTAATGAAAGAGAGATGTCGAAGGGGTTAGGCTCCTCAATGAAGACGAGACAAATGAGTTTATACAGCTTCCGGTCACTCGGAAGCGTAACACCCTGCTCCTGGATGTGGTGGATATGTGATTGAAAATGTCCAGGAACCTAAGTGCTCGTCCTCTCTTTTTTTTCTTCCTCCCCCTCTCTCCTCAGGCCTGGGCCTCCTTTTATAGCTAAAGGGGCTACCACATAGGCCAACAGGCTACCTAAGAGAGAAAGGAAAACATTTGTCTTATTGCTTGACTCGGAAGCCACACGTATAGTCGTCGCGGCATAGCCCTCGTCCGATCAGCCGACTGACACGAGGGACACCCGCGTCACTCCCTATTAAATGGGTGGAGACTTCTGTGTTCCGTTCATATCGGGGGATGGGAACCATCTGACCAGGACCGGCATACCGACTCTGGTTGAGATGAGAGGTAAAAAAGCCCCCATCATTCTGATGGGACGAAGCAGGGCGTGCTGCGTGCCGCCTGACGTGTGGATAGTGCGCGGGCGCTCCGCTACCGTCCCATCCATCATTTGACCGGTCACGGACCGGTCAGTCATCGTGACCAGTCACAGACCGGTCACACACCCCCACGCCGCATTAAATGCGGCGTGGCGCGCTCGTCCGAGCCGCCATTAGTGCGGTTAGGTGGGTGTTGGAGACGCTCACCTAACCCCGCACACGTGGCGTAATTGCGGAGCGGTCGAGGCGGCCCGCCCCTCGGGGCAGTGGAGTGAGGGGAGAAAAGAGACTGGAGAGGGCAGCCGTCGCCGCACCTCAGGCCTGACCCCCCCGGGGGAGCGCCACGTGGGTGCAGGGAGCCGCCCATACCTTTAGCCTTGATACCCTGGGCCCGTATCACCGACAAAAAGGGAACTTTCAAATTTTCGACCACGGGATATGCATGATTCTTGCTATCATCTAAGGAGAAAAAATCACGTATTTTTCATCCGTGCACGCAACAAGGATCAAACTCGTGATGCTCGACTCAAACGCTGGTTGCACTAGCCGCTTTTGTGACCATGCTTGCTTTGGATAGTTATATATAAGTTATATTGCATTTACATACTAGTTATAATGTAATTATACTATATAATTATACGATATCTTCATTAAAAATTTTCAAAAAAATATCGAGCGTTATATAGGTACTTCAAACTATGAATTTAAGCAATACTATCACAAAACTACATATTTAATGATGAAAATATCACAAAAAGTCAAAGAAACACTATAAAGACAAATTTTCTAGGCGGCTAAAACATATTTTTCCATGCGGTTGGGATACCCGTCTGCACGAGAATGTCTACAAAAATCGCTATTTTCGCATGCAGGTGCTTGTGTTGACCGCATGCAAAAATAAAATTCCAAAAACAAATCACAAAAAAGAAAGAAGCACCCGCTCCCACCGCCCCTACTCCCCGAGGTTGGCGGCAGCAGATCCACCCGTCGTCGGCGCTCGCGAGGGCGGGGGCGGTGGATCCGCCGTTCCCGCCGCTGCTACCCGCGGTCGTCGCGGCCGTCGAGCGCCCGCGCTGCCCGTGGTTGTCACGATCGTCGACTGAGAGAAAGAGGGGAAGAGGAGAGGAAATAAGAGAGAGGATTGAGAGGAGGAGTTCAACAAATTTTGAAATGTTAAGAGGGAAAGATGAGGTAAGTTAGAGTTCTAGACGGTTCCTTAAAAGAACCATATACAAAAATCAATTTTCGTAGTCGGATCTCTTAAGGGGCCGTATTCAAAAATGAGTTTATTTTTGCATGCGGTCCCTTAAGAGGTCCGCCTACGAAAATCAATTTTGCATACGGGTCTCTTAAGGAGCCGTATGTAAAAATGGAGGGCAATTTTTACAGACGAGACCAATTATGATCCGTCTACAACCTAACGAGGGTCTCATCTAGGAAAACCATTTTTATAGCAGTGATACATATTGTTGAGTTTACAACTGCGTTTGAATCTTCAACGAGAGTGGATGAAAATTTGATATTTGCGGCACATTTTTCAAACTACTAAACAGTGCGTTTCGTGTGGAAACTTTCTATATGGAAGTTACTCTAAAATATTAGATAAATATATTTTTTAAATTTATAATAATTAAAAATCAATTAACCGTACGTTAATACCACCTCGTTCTGCGTAAAACACTTAATCTTCATCTTCATCTTTATCTACATGAGTTTCAAACACCACCTACATCCCAATATTAGGGTCATGCTAGAGTTTCAAAGTCTATCAAGTTGGCATTAAATTTTCACTTTCATGATAATATTGTTTAAATTTGTAGTTTTGTGATAATTCTAATACGAGTCTATAGTTCTATGATATAGCACTCAAATATATAGTTTGTAGTTTTCTGACAATTTGATTAAAATACCTATAATCCTAAACCAATTACAATATATAGCTATGGTTCTTCATCCAGTTATGGGGGCTCATTTGGTACAACTTTATACTCCGATGAGTAAAGTGCACGTGCGGTCCTTAAACTTGTAGGAGTGTGTCATCTAGATCCCTAAACTCTCAAAATACAGATCCAGATCCCAGAACTTGTTAAAGTGTGTCATCTAGGTCCCAAATCGACACAACCCATCTAGTATCCTACATGGCGCTGACGTGGCATACCACACGGACGTGACATGTCTTTTTCATTTTTTTTCTTCTTTCCTTTTCTTTTTCTTCTCCTTCTTCTATTTTTTTCCTTTCTTCTGCTCGGGTCACAGAGAAAGAAGAAGAAAGGAAAAAAAGAGAAGGAGAAGAAAAAAAAGAAAAAATTTTGGATCCCATTTATCAGTCAAAATGATGCCATGTCATGTCCATGTGGCATGCCATATCAGCGCCACGTAGGATCCTGAAGAGGATGTGACGATTTGGGATCTAACTAACACATTATAACAAGTATTGGGACTTGGATATGTATTTTGAGAGTTTAGGGACCTAAATGATATAACACTACAAGTTTAAAGATCACCTGTGCACTTTATTCTACTCCGATGTTTTTATCATCTGGAGTTAAAGTTATACCAAACACTTCCAATATTCTGGATAATGTAGAATGAAGTTGTTGCTTTGCTCCTAAAAATTACAATGCGTAGCAGCTCCACTCCACCCGCAGAGGGTCGTACCAAACGGGCACTTAGTCATTATTTCACCCATGAAAATATTTTCTGAAACCGCGTTGGTAAATCTTGCCTATACAGCTATCAAGAATCCCACTAGCTCACATTCGACTCTGATGTGCACTTTCCACCGATTGGGTAGAATAATATTTTTTTTTCTAAAATCCATTGACACCGAGATTTTCCTTATATCCTTGGTTTTTGCTTTTTAAAGAATTCAGCCCTATAACTGCCTATAAAGGTGAATTCATGTGATCATGTCTATGAAGAACCCAACACAAAGAATGAAACACTAGGATCCACTGGTAATTAATCTACCCCTACCATATATGGAACCAGAGCTTGGAATATTATCCCCTTTTCCTCCTGGGCGTATTCTACTTGGCTCTTTTGCTCCCAGCTCACTTTCACCCAACCTGTAAGTACTTGTCGTGGTCCATTTTGTCTCTGCTTCTCTAGTAGCAGTGTGTATATACTAGTACTGCACTACACTAGAGAGCAGTGAAAGAGCAAGCTAGGGGACCATCCATCAGGGCAACTTGCATGGCATGCCAGCACGAGAGGAGAACGTACAAGAGACAATTCACACGCATATATACAAAATTATCCCAAGAACGAGATCTAACCGATCGTAATTATGGATGTGGGGGTTCAAATCGCGTCTCCATCCCAATTGAGAGATTCTGGATTTCATGTGATCTGCCGTCCTGTGAGAAGTTTCCATATAATGATGGTGCCGGTGCCAAACTGAATAATGGCGTGTTGTTTTTAACTTTACAAACTCTCAATTTCTGCACAATATAGCAGGTGTTGCGATTTTGAGGGTACACGAGAAGCTGAGCTCTGGTTGGTCGAACTTGTCTTGGCAACTTGGAATACCCTATTATTTTAAAAATATGGAAATGGGAAAAAAAAGGTGTAACAAAATGCCATGCTCAATATGATTCTAAAATACAAGAATCTTGAATTTAGAGTAAATTGCATTGGTGGTATAAGAACTTGGTAGGTGGGTGCGATTAGATGCAAGAACTTGAAAACTGAGCATAATTGTATAACTTGGCTAGGTGGGTGCGCTGTGCGCTCATGGTTCAAATGTTGCCACATCATTGTTCCACCTCAGCAAAATTACCACATTATTAGTGACCGTTTATCAATGCTACAAATAAACTACGATGAAAAAAAATCAAATCAACTCTCTAATTAAGTTGTAAAAATTTAAAATTTGATTACAGTTTATAAGCTAAAGATCAAATGGCAAAGCTGTTCAATCCATATGAATTTGATCAAGCATCCTATTTGTTTGCTCTAAACAACGCTCATAGGAAATATTTAAGGCTGAGTTCTTTCCCCCAACTTTTCCAACTTACCTCCATCATGTTATATGCGCAGGTTTTTCAGACTACTAAACGGTGTACTTTTTAAAAAAATTCAAAAATTTTCTATATGAAAGTTGCTTTAAAAATCATATTAATTCTTTTTTAAAAAATAGTAAATACTTAATTAATTATAAGAAAAAGCGTCGCTCCGTTTTACATGCGCGAGAGGTGAGTTACTAATCTTCCCTCCCGAATACAACCTAAGAAGGATTTAGATTCCCCCACAAACCCTACGAAATTCATGTGCTTAAAAAGAGCCCTATGTCCAAACCATACATTTGGCGATGGATGGTTGCGATGAGATCACGACAGTAGACCCTCCGAACGTACTACGATTCCAAGCTGGACACGGACACATGGTTTACCTGATCCAATGCTCCCCACCTGCAACCCGTGAGCCAATTGTTAACACATGCTCCTACATAAATGACATGCTGATTAGATGGAGTTCCATTCCATCACCCTGTCCCCGAATACTCATCGAAAGGAAAGGTGGGCAAATATGCCCTTTCGATACCAAGCAAACCAAACTTTACCTGACACGATCGTCGGCCACCGATACCAAGCCGCTGCTCTTTTAAAACGACAAGCACATAGCACCAAGAACCCGTTGTCCTCCTTGACCCACCCCTCGCGATCCCCTCCCCATCGGCAAATTCGGCCTCACGCGCACGCGCTACACCCCCCAAAAAAACCAAACGCTAACCGCGCGCGCGAGCCCGAAGCGAGCACGCGTTCTCCGTTGATCGATCTGATCTCCCCCCGTAAAACGAACAGATAATGTAGTACGAAATCGCCTTTCGCAGCGACGGATCACGATGAATCCGCGCACGGGAAAGGCGTCGGTCGCCGTCGCTGCGTGCACTGGTGGCGCTGGTATGAGCGTGGTTGCGTGCTTTTGGTCAGGGCGCCCGATGCGTAGCGTAGCACGTCGTCGACGTCGATCGATCCCATTTCGTGTGTGCAGGAGCAAGGACCAAGGAGGATGAGGCCTGAGGGTCTCTCTCCTTCATCGTGCTGCTCCGGGTGCAGCGTGGCAGCTACGTCGCCTCTACACGTCTAGTAGTACAGGATGCTGGCTACAGTAGTTTCCTTTCGTCTCCCTGTCCAACACCAGAGTCTCCAGACCACAGCAGCAGAAGAGCCCTGTGCCTGCCTCTCTCTGTAGCTCACGGACAGCCGGAATGGCGAGGCGAGCAGCCGAACACACAGGCATCAGGATTCAGGACGGACGCGCATCTCGATGCATCACCGTCCGATCGACCGGCTCAGGCGCAGCGTCGCCTCGTGATGCCCCTTTTTGCCGGGCCCCCACATGGCGGCCGCTATACACACACCGCTGCACACCGTAAACCGAGCCGAAACGAAACCCCATCGACCCAATCACCCAAAGCCGGTAAACCTACGCCCGAGAAAGCCGCGCCTGCCTACCTGCATCGGCCCCACGAGCCCCAGAATGCTATCGCATGGCCATGATTACCTCGTAAGTGGCTTCTACGCAATGGATAATACTCCGACTAGTACAGTGGTATGATGGTATCGTAATTGGGCCTTGGTTTAACATGGACGCCATGATGGATGATGAATTGGTTTCGATGGCCCAAAGTACAGTACAAACCGGGGTACTGTATCTGGCATGTGGCTCGGTGGGAACAATAGGAACTAACGATGCAGGTGAAGTAATAATGGACTAGCGGCCACCCGCTAGCTGCGGATCGATACAGATCGATGTCGCATACTGCTTGTATATACTACAGTTGCATTTGCATATCCCAATTGCAATTGCAGCCGTGGGGCTGTGCGAGATCATATCTGAGACGCAGGTTGGCGCGGCAACGGAGGCTGTAGCAGCGCCCTGTAACGTGGGGACGCATGGCAACATTAATGTGAGCCGGAGCGGGAGGAGGAAGAGGACGGGGTTGTGGTCTTGTGGACTCGTGGTGGGGTGATGCGCACTGATGCGGTGGGGGGTGATAAACGTGGTGGCATGGCATGTGATGCGATGCGATGTGAGGCGCCTGCGCTGCTCGACCTCTCGCCATGAATGCATGCTGGTTCTGGGCCTTTCTGGTTCTGGGCATGTTTGCCACAAAATATTGGTTGGGAAACTTTTGGGGTTTATTTTGAAGTTTAGGCTGAGAAAAGAAAGGGGGAAATTCCATCTCTCAAGTTGAAGAGAGATTCCAGCGCACGCGAAACGTGACGTGATTAATTAAATATTAATAATTATTAACTTAAAAAATTGATTTATTTGAATTCTTCAAACAACACTTATATAGAAAATTTTTGTAAAAAAACACACCATTTAACAGTTTGAAAAGCATGCTAACTTAAAATGAGTAAGTTGAGGGTTGAAGTTGGAGAAATTCATTCTTTAGAGTGAGTAGGCCTTAGGCTGAGTTTGGTATTTCATGTTCCCAACTTACTTATTTCGTTTTCCGCGCGTAAACTTTTCAAACTGCTAAACGATACGTCTTTTGTAAAAATTTTCTATACGAAAATTGATTTAAAAAGTCATATTGATATTTTTTTTAAAAAACTAATACTTAATTAATCATGCGCTGATGGATCGTTCTATTTTACGTGTAGGAGGGGTTAGTTCCCTGCACTGCCGTGCCGAAGACAGCCTTAGAGAGAAATGGAGTAAAATACGTAGGAGGGGTTAGTTCCCTGCATTGTCGTGCCGAATACAGCCTTAGAGAGAAATGGAGTAAAATACAGCGATACTACGTTAAGGAGGTAAAATAGCGGTGCTGGACCAGTGTGGTACACCTACAGACCGTTTTCTACTCTACGCGACAAGACCGAAATTTTTGTCAGATTGTGCGTGCAGCCCCACATGTCATGCATGTAGTACTTCGTACGCGAGTAGTAAAGTTCTCGTGGGGGGAAGAAATCTCTTGCACGCTCGTAGTACTCCAGTACTGTTTTTCCAAATTTAAAAGACGCAAAGTACTCCTGTGGAAACTGTACCGCGGACAAAGATGAAAGTTGCTGGGTAGCCATCTGTTTAGATCCACCGTCAAATTTTTTTGCCCCGTCACATCGAACGTTTGAACACATGTATGGAGTATTAAATGTGGATGAAAAAAAAACTAATTGCACAGTTTACGTGTAAATCACGAGACGAATCTTTTGAGCCTAATTTCGTCATGATCTGACAATGTGGTGCTACAGTAAACATTTGCTAATGACGGATTAATTAGGCTTAATAAATTCGTCTCGCAGTTTACAAGCGGATTCTGTAATTTGTTTTGGTATTAGACTATGTTTAATACTTCAAATGTGCGTCCGTATATCCAATGTGACCCGTCAAATTTTTTTAACCCCTTGATCTAGTCACAGCGCCGCTTGCTCGCTCTCGCAAGTCGCAACCGGCAAAATCCCATCAGCCGTGGCCACTGTACCCAGACGTCGTGCAAAAGAGACAGGGGATTCTCCCTGATCGAACGGCGTCCCATACCCCGTAATATCTACAGCTCCAGCCAAAAAGCGACCCGTCCCGTCACACATCTAGTATGCCCTGTAGAAACAAACAGAAAGGCACAGGCACAGCGTGTACTACTCCCCTCGTCTCGTCTCGTCTCGTCCACTGCCCCTGTGATTTTTTACCGGTTCAACGGCTGCATCCATCCATAGCTATTCCTACTCCGCTAGCGAGCGCGCGCATCGGATGCCGCCCCGCGCGGCGCGAGAGAGCAGCTGCAGCGGCGTGAGCCAGCTGCCGAGACGTGCATGTGCAGCGGCGCTGTACTGCGCAGGCAGGCGCGCGCAGCAGCAACAGACAGGCGCCGCGACGATGGGCACAGCTCGCGTGCTGGCGTTAAGCAGCAAGCGAGCGCGTCCCGGTCACAGATTCCGCCCGAGACCTCTTTGGCCGTTTCCGTCGCTAACCTCGCATGCTACTGCTACCATCCTAACTATACACATTATGTGCTCCAGGTCGATCAGTATACATACTAGTGGGATTAATGGTAGCTGTGTGGTGAACTATTGGTGCATAGTGTTGTCATTGTTCAGACGTACTTCGAATCTTTGGCAGCTTCACCACGAGGAGAGCTCAGGGTGTAATGCAAAAAGATGGTGCAGGGAGATAGATCTGGCCGCCTCTGTGCAGTGTGTACTCTTCTCGAGTAAATTCGTTTCGCTTGCTAGCACTTCATTTCATTCTCTGAACCTCTGGATGAGAATCTCGCAAGCCAGTGGGGTTAATTCAATTCATCCGACGAGGTTAAAGAAGAAAGAGAGACGACGACGGGTTGAATGAATGAATCATGAATGAATGAGTGAAGAGAGAATGTAAGACGCATTTACTACGTGCAGGTAGGGGACGCATGCTTGCATGCATGGATGGAATGACGACGGGTGCGTGGGATCCCGTGCACCGCACTGTTCGTTGCGACCGACGCGACGCGACGAAGCTATAAATTCTGCCGCCCCTCCCCTGCCTGTGCACCACGTCGACGCCGCCGCTGCCGCTGCCGCGGCGGCTATAAATTCGGCCACGCGCCTCCGTCCGGTCGCCGGCCGGTGGCATCACGCGGCCGCAACTGTTCACGTGGAATGTTTTCACGTCAGCTCCAGTAACGTGGCTCCAGTGTGCTGTACTTCACCCAACTACATAATGACTTCCATGCTCGGCCGTTGCCAATTGCAACTTTACAAAATTGCAATTGTGTGCAGTGGAGCAAACTGGGTCCAGTTTCGAACTCCAAGCCCAAAAACTGGGTCATGGGCTGTTTCTCGCATGGCTCTTATTTGTTGACATTGTTGTGCTTGATCGTTCATTACAGGAATTAGTTCACTTTAGCTCCCTCCATTTGTTGCGGAGTCTAAATTGGTCCCTTAACCGTAATCCCAGATATGATACATCCTTCAACTCTCAAAATCAGTGCAAATAAGATCCCAAGACGTTTTAAACGATGGTATTGGCTAACGTGGCTCCTACGGGCGTTGACAAGTGAGTGCTCAGTTAAAATAAAAAATTTCGCAGTGGTACCAACTCTATCACTCTTTCTCTTTCCCCTCTTCTCTCCCTTCCTCCTCTCTCTTGTCATCGGCGGTGGCGGTAGTGTCAGTGGACGCACCAGGCCTATCGAGGCGAGCGAGGAAGAGGCAACACCGGGAGCCGAGCTCCTAGACACCCACGACGTCGTACCCAAACCTAGTCTCTCACGACGGTGTACCCGTACCATGGCGTCAGGTTGGTGTACACCACGAGCAGGTGCCACCTTGCCGCGTCCATGGCGAGCCCCATCATCGTCCTCTTGGCGGCCCCGAGGTCCGCCACGACCACCTGTGCCTCCTCCTTCTCCTCCATCACACCCACGCTGTCACGACGCACCTCGACGACACGACCATCGATCATGGTGGTGATCAGGAACTGCTTGTCCTCGACGTCCCACCTGACACCGTCATGGAACCACCCGTCGCCAACGTAAGATGGTGGTGACACCGGACGCCAACGACGTCACCACGTGGCATGGCAGTGGGGAGGGGAGAGACGGGAGGAGGAGGAGGAGAGTCCTGGGAGCGCGTGAGTAACCCACCACGTCGGAAAGGGAGGATCTTGGAAAGGTAAGGATGCACGGTGTCAGGTGCTCCAGCCCTAGCGTTGAGGAGGGGGCAGAGGGCGTTGGCCGCAACCAACGGGGAGACGGCCGCGGCGGAGGCGGAGAGGCCGCGTAGTGGGTTCGCCGCAAAGGCGTGTTCACGGAAGTGGATGGACATGGCGACGGTGGCGACTACGTTGCATGCAGTTTTTTATGACTTTAAGTGTTGCATCAAACCACGTAGCCACCACGTCAGTCGAACCGCCGTCTAAACCGACTTGGGATCTTACTTGCACTGGTTATGGGAGTTGAGGGATGCGTCATATCTGGTGTTCTCGTTTAGGGACGAAGTTTAGACTCGGCGGCAAATTGTGGACCTAAAAGTAAATTATTCCTTCATTGCAAGCCCAAAGACTTACCCAGCCCAACATGCTGAGATATTGGGCTTTGTACGATGGGCCACTGCACGAATATTTATGCGGCCCATAGGTTAAAGGCCATCTCAAGCCCAATGAACAGACCAGCCCAGCCCAACGCGGATGATGATTTTGATGCGGTGCGCCACCGAAATATCGGAGAAAATTGAATGTTTGCCACTCCCGTCGCGTGGCTTCGCAATATTGCCACCTTCGATGTTTGTTCCGTAAAATTGCCACTTTGCTCGTAAGCACTTTGATTAGTATGCCATAATCACCTTTTTTTTAAGTCATTTTGATTTGTTTTCCCATTAATCAGCAGGGTAAGTGACAATACTACCCCTGCATAGCTTCTCCTCACCGGCAAGCCATGCTGGACGTGGATTTTCTCACCATGGGCTATTAGTGACACAGTACATTGACATCATCAAATACATCAGTGTTCTTTTCCGAGCTTTCTCAACTCATCTCTCTCTTTTACTATGCTCACATTTTTCAAACTACTAAATAATGTATTTTTTGCAAAAATTTTATATATAAAAGTTGATTTAAAAAATCATATTAATCCATTTTTCAAAAAAAAATAGCTAATACTTAATTAATCAAGTGCTAATGAATTGCTTTGTTTCGCATGCGTGGGAGATTTGTTCCCAACACATATGAACAAACGCAGCCCGAAGATGTCAATCATACAATTGAGTTCACAGCTCACAAAATAAACTGACATCATAAGTTCACAGCCTCATTCATTCAACTGAATTCACATGTCACAAAATAAATTGACATCATGAGTTCATAGCCTCACTCAAATTGAGTTCATACTGAATAAAACTAGTTGTGAGTTCACATCTCACATAAATAAGCACATTGATATAATAGTCATAATACTTAAGCCATTGAGTTCATCACAGAGATCATTCATCCAATTTGTAACTTCCTTTTAGGAGGTATCTTCTTTGGTGGAGCTGCAGTAGGCATCTGTTGTGGAGTAGTTATGGTGGATTGTGAAGAACAACGCTCTCCCAGCAAGAAAGCAATACGGCTGCACATATATATGTTATCACACTTAGATAAATATTTTTGTTTGTCATTTTGTACATTGCTTGACAGTAAGCATTTGTCATGTTGCTTACCTTCTAGTGACCATGCCTGGACTGTTCTATAGTATTTCTTCCCTAGTTGGCCTTTGTGGGGTGCTAGGTTCACCCGGTTTAGCTTTTGTAGTGTTCTTTCTAGGCTTCCTCTTTCTGCATATAAAAAAAATACAATTATGACAGATGAACTGATAATTTAAGATTTGAAGGAAATAACAACACTTGCCTCTTTTTGGTTCCATTGAGTGGGCACTTGTAACTAGCTTGCCTATGACCCTTCATTCCACATCTTGGGCAAGTGATTGGGCCTCTAATCATTTTTTTCCCTTACCATTATCATTAGTAGTGCTCCCATTCTTAGTAATATCCTTGTCACGAGACTTGCCACCACCTTCAAGACATCCTTTAATTCTCAGTTTCCTTTGTCTTCCAACATTTCTTTTCGCAAGTGGTGCTCCCACAGCAAATGGCAGCTTCACATTTGGCCACTGTGATTTGCTGGTCATTGGCTCAATCTCTCTCTCATAAGCAGCTTTGAATTTGTCCACAGAGTAGTATGCATCCACAAATTGTTCAAGATCTACATTCCTTTGTGTTGTTACAAAGGCCAAAACATATTGACATGGCTTACCAGTGTGCTGCCATTGAAGACACGTACAAGTCTTCTGTCTTAGCTTTACAATATGCCTTTCACAATTTGTGCTATTGTCCCAAACCTCTGCACTTCAATTAGCTGATTCCACAACTTTCAAGTGTCCCAAACCTCTAGTATTCGCCCTCAGTTGAACCATCACAGTTGGTAATATCCTTCCAACTGGTAGTCTTTCTCCAATCCTTCTTCTCTTCCTCCACAAAACCATGATCATCTCTCTCACCTTGTCAGCTAATTCCGCAACAGGCAAGTCCTTAATATCTTGGATCCAGTTGTTGAAAACCTCCGCTATATTGTTAGTGATGTAGTCACACTTGATGTTGGGATTGAAGTCACACCTCATCCACTTGAGGGAATGGTATTGACTTAACCAAGCCCATACATCCTTTGATTCTCTAATAATTTCTGCCATATGTTTTGTGAACACTTCAGTTCTGTAAGCCCTTACTGCAGGATACATCCTTCCAAACCTGTGAAACCTTTTCGTGAAGTTCTTCATAAGATGGAAAAAACGTTCCCTTTGTTCAGCATTGCGAAACACATTATTCACTGCCTTCTCTAAGCCTTTGCAAGCATCCGTGCACACTGCAAGAAGTGGAGGATCCCCTATTGCCTTCTTAAGTTGATTCATGAACCACGTCCAATTTTCCTCTGTCTCTAACGCTATGAATCCATATGCAAGTGGATACATCCAATTGTGACCATCAACTGCTGTAGCTGATGCTAAATGGCCATTCCACCTTCCATTAAGTGCAGTGGAATCTACACTAAGATATGGCCTACATCCTTCCAAAAATCCATCAATGCATGGTTTAAGTGCACAAAAAAAGGATGAAAATACACTTTGCCATCTATTTCCAGTACGTCAATCTCCACAACACTTCCAGGTGATGTCTTCTCAACCTCAGCCTTCCATTTGTATAGAAATTCAAAACTTTCTTCCCAATTACCATAAACCTCTACGAGAGCTCTCTCTCTCCCCCTCCAAACGGTGTCATATGAAATTGTGACCTTATAATCATCTTGCAACTTTGTTTGCAGTTCTTTAGGTCCCAAATTGGGTACATTCCTAAGGATACTGACAGACTTGCTAGCTACCCAAGCCTGAGATGGAGTTATGGTCTTGACCCTGCTGCTCGAAATACAATCATGTTTATCAACTAAAACTGTGACCTGCATTACAAATCAAGATAATATTGTTAAATAAATAACATACATGCATACACATAAAGAACCACAAAAATGAATGTAAGTTACACACACACACACACACACCATATTTATACCTGTACAGTACTATTATCATCCTTCCGATGGCCAACAATTCTCCAAGGGCAATCTTCACTAGACTTGCAGAACCCTCTGAATCTTTTTTTATCTGTTTTCTCTGTGCCTAGCTCAAATTCCTCATTGATGGCATATTGCCTCACAGCCAACCTGAATTCCTTCATTGATGGGTACATAGTGCCAAGATCCATACTTGGGTGGTCTTTATCATATGTAATCACTATCTCATTTGGTATGGAATCAATAACAGGAATGGCAACACCTTCAGCATCAGCATCATCCACTTGCTCAGTTGCATGTCTTTTTGACATAATTACGGCCTCCTGTTTAGCCTTCTTTGCATTCTCATCCTCATCCCTCAAGCCCAACATCACATAGAGCTGATCCTCGGTAATAAGTTCAATTCTCCCTTCCTCATCATGTTTCTCTACGATCTGTATGTTATCCCAATCGACTTCTGGGATAGCTGCTGTTGGTTGTACAATTGAAGCAGCCTCAGCCAATAAAGGAGTATCAGTACTTCTACCAAACATGTGATCCCCCAATATTGTGACACTTGACTGACTACGGACGGAACTACTGAACACGAACTCCGAATTAAGCCTACCCGAAGCATTTAGAAAAACATGAACACAAAATCAAGTTAGGGTTCCTGTATGTTTTGTTCTTGTTCTTGTCATATCGATGTAAAATCTCTTAAGGGAACAGAAAAAATACCGGCCAGGTGCATCCTTTGGCTCGGTTTCCATGTCGTCTGCAGAGATTGTACTCATGGATTCCTCCCTACTCACCATCAGAAAGACTCAATTGATCAACCAAGTGTAGTGGAGATGCTTCAAATCCGATGAGAACAGGAAAGGGAAACGGATTCGGGAAAAGATTCCTAACCTTGTCGGAGTTGAGGCCCTCGTCGGAGGACGCCACCTCCTTCGCCTCTGTCACCCGCGGTCCTCCGGCGTTGGGAGAGGAGTTCCGCTCGCACTCTGTTCAGTTGGAGAAAATTCAGGCCAATTTTTTCGTTCGTAAGAAGGAAATCAATCTCATTCATGTACGTAGAGATACGCTTGTATATGCAGGGGTAGTATTGTCACTTACCCCGCTGATTAATGGGAAAACAAATCAAAATGACTAAAAAAGGTGATTATGGCATACTAATCAAGGTGCTTACGAGCAAAGTGGCAATTTTACGGAACAAACGTCGAAGGTGGCAATACTGCGAAGCCACACGACGGGAGTGGCAAACATCCAATTTTCACGTGGCATGGCAGTGGGGAGAGGAGAGACGGGAGGAGGAGGAGGAGAGTCCTGGGAGCGCGTGAGTAACCCACCACGTCGGAAGGGGAGGATCTTGGAAAGGTAAGGATGCACGGTGTCAGGTGCTCCAGCCCTAGCGTTGAGGAGGGGGCAGAGGGCGTTGGCCGCAGCCAACGGGGAGACGGCCGCGGCGGAGGCGGAGAGGCCGCGTAGTGGGTTCGCCGCAAAGGCGTGTTCACGGAAGTGGATGGACATGGCGACGGTGGCGACTACGTTGCATGCAGTTTTTTATGACTTTAAGTGTTGCATCAAACCACGTAGCCACCACGTCAGTCGAACCGCCGTCTAAACCGCCTTGGGATCTTACTTGCACTGGTTATGGGAGTTGAGGGATGCGTCATATCTGGTGTTCTCGTTTAGGGATGAAGTTTAGACTCGGTGGCAAATTGTGGACCTAAAAGTGAATTATTCCTTCATTGCAAGCCCAAAGACTTACCCAGCCCAACATGCTGAGATATTGGGCTTTGTACGATGGGCCACTGCACGAATATTTATGCGGCCCATAGGTTAAAGGCCATCTCAAGCCCAATGAACAGACCAGCCCAGCCCAACGCGGATGACGATTTTGATGCGGTGCGCCACCGAAATATCGTGAACTCCACTCGCGCACACTCTCTTTCTCTGTCTCTCGCCGTGCGTCTCTTTCCCCTCCCACGCCTCCCTCCCTCTCTCTCCCGATCCATCCACCGGTGAGCGCCGCTTCCGCCGACGCGTCAGGGTGAGCACCATGTGCGTCGCCTTTCCTCCGTTCTTGCTCCCTCCCCGCTTCTGGAACTTTCTAGAAGTTCCGATCTGTTTCTGTTGCTTTAGCGCAGACCTAACCGTTTGAGTTTGGTTCCCCTGTGTTGAGCTTGCTCTAGATCTTCGAGTTGTTTGGCTGCTACCCCGTAGATCCACGAGTTCCCTTGTTGTATTCTGCGCTTGCTTGGCTGTTGTGTGTGAAGAGTGGAGTGTTTGATTGTGTGTGGAACACTTCCAGTTCTAGTAGGTGTTTAAGAGGTTTGTGCATGAAGTGTTGAGATGTATTATGGTACTAGGTTGCTGTAGGAATTGTTGTAATGTTTTGCTCCCGATAATATGCTTTTGGTTATTGGAGAATTTTTGGCTTTCTTGTGCTTAGGAATCGGTGAATTGCTGTGCCTGGTGGAACTCTAGCACTAGCAGATGTTTATGCAGCCAGTATGACTTCTAGGTGGAGAATTGATGTCTGCTACCAACTTAGTAATATAGATGTTATATATTACTATCGTAGAACGGAAATTTCGCAAAAGACCTTCTACTAGGAAATTACTATAGGTTTCTGCAATTTGTGTCGTAATTATGGTGTTATCTTGGTGATTCCGGATGAATTATGGAGTTGTTTGATTGAAAGAATGGCTTGGTTGCAGGTTAGCTCACACATGTTCTAGGCTATTGGAGGATTTTTTGCTTCATATGGCTGGGGCTCTGCGTTTTTCTTGTTCTCCAGCTCCATTAGTGTGCGCTCTTTTGTTGCATTCTACTTGCCTGCAGTGGCGAACCAGAACGAAAATTAGAACGAAAATCACCCGGGGGTCCTTGACATATCATAACACATATAATACTCTAATTTTTTAACTAATAATATAGTTAATATGGGCTAAAACAACTAAATATTGAAATTCTACCCGGGGTCTGGTGACCCCGGGTAGTATAGTGTCGGAACGCCCCTGCTTGCCTGGCAGCTACATGCACACATACTCCCAAGGTGAGGAAATATGGGCCAAGGTGAACTCCCTTACGTCCATCGAGACGGAGATGCCATTCAGCTACTACAGCCTGCCATACTGCTGGCCCCAAGGCGGCATCAAGAAGAGCGCCGAGAACCTTGGTGAACTTCTCGTTGGTGATCAGATAGACAATTAACTCGCCCTACAGGTTCAGTTTGAATGTTAATGAGTCCCTCTACCTCTGCACCAGAAAAGGGCTTAATGAGAATGACGCGAAGCTCCTCAAGCAGCGCACACGTGACCTCTACCAGGTTAACATGATACTGGACAATTTGCCTGTCATGCGTTTTACTGAGCAGAATGGTGTCACTGTACAGTGGATTGGCTTTCTTGTTGGTTACACTCCAGCTGGAATCTCGGAAGATTACATCATTAACAATTTAAAGTTTAAGGTGTTGGTCCATGAGTACGAGGGCAGGAATGTGGAGATCATTGGCAGTAGGGAAGAAGGATCTGGTGTCATCTCGGAATTTAACAAGAAGGGGATGTCTGGGTATCAGATTGTTGGTTTTGAGGTTGTGCCTTGCAGTGTGAAGCGTGATGCTGAGGTTTTCTCCAAGCGTAACATGTATGACAACATTGAACCTGTGAGTTGCCCAATGGAGCTTCAGAAGTCTCAGGTGATCAGGCAACAGGAGAGGATCACTTTCACTTATGATGTTGAATTTGTGAAGAGTGATATCAAGTGGCCATCTAGGTGGGATGCTTATCTGAAGATGGAGGCAGGTGCTAAAGTCCACTGGTTCTCCATTATGAACTCCCTAATGGTGATCCAGTTCTTGGATGGAATTGTCTTTGTTATATTCTTGAGAACTGTCAGGAGGGACTTGACGAGGTATGAATAACTTGACAAGGAGGCGCAGGCACAGATGAATGAGGAGCTATCTGGGTGGAAGCTTGTTGTGGGAGGTGTATTCAGAGAGCCAACTTGCCCTAAGCTGCTGTGTGTGATGATTGGTGATGGTGTTCAGATTTTGGGCATGGCAATAGTAACAATTATTTTCTCCACACTTGGGTTCATGTCTCCAGCATCAAGAGGAATGCTTCTCTCACTGGGATGATCATTCTATATCTTTTCCTTGGTATTGCAGCTGGATATGTCAGTGTGCGGCTGTGGAAGACTATTAAGGGCACATCTGAAGGGTGGAGATCAGTGTCCTGGTTAACTGCATGCTTCTTCCCTGGTGTCTTGCTCATGGTCCTTACTGTTTTAAACTTCGTCTTATGGGGAAGCAAGAGCACTGGAGCTTTACCTATCTCACTATTTTTCGCCCTTTTAGCTATGTGGTTCAGCATGTCTGTGCCATTAACTCTTGTTGGTGGCTTTGTTGGTACAAGATCAGCGCAGATAGAGTTTCCTGTGCGTACCAACCAGATCCCGAGAGATATCCCTGCACGGAAATACCCATCCTGGCTTCTTGTCTTTGGTGCAGGAACACTGCCATTCGGAACCCTGTTCATTGAGCTCTTCTCTATTCTGTCAAGCATTTGGCTTGGAAGGTTCTACTATGTGTTTGGCTTTCTGCTGATTGTCCTTGTGCTGCTTGTCAATGTCTGCGCTTAGGTCTCTGTTGTTCTGACATACATGAACCTCTGCGTGGAGCACTGGAGGTGGTGGTGGAAAGCTTTCTTTGCCTCAGGATCTGTTGCAATCTATGTGTTCCTCTACTCCATCAACTACTTGGTACTTGACCTCAGAAGCCTGAGCGGGCCTGTCTCTGCCATGCTTTACCTTGGTTACTCATTCCTCATGGCATTTTCAATCATGCTGGCCACTGGAACCATTGGATTTTTGACATCATTCTCCTTCGTGCACTATCTCTTCACATCCGTGAAGATTGATTGATGAATGAAGATTGCAATACTCTCTGGCCCTCCGGATTGGTGTGAGCTTTCACCATGAGATGCACTGTTTATTGTTTGAGGAGATTTTGATCAACTGAAGATGTTTTTAAGATGAAAGGCATTCTCCACCTAGCGGATATAGTCATTTTTCCTCTATTCCAACCGTTGTAGTGAGTTGTAACTGCTAGAGTTAATTAATCTAGATGCATGCAACCCAGCTTTGCAAGGGTAAAAAGGGCAATGCTATGCCCATTATCGTGATTGGCAGATAGAATTCTGTCATATCCAAGTGAAAATGTAGCCACCTGCCGTTCAAAATTCTGATGTGTGACCTGAAGATTAGTTGTGTCTGCTCTTGACAAAACTGTAGTACGATTGCAAGTACCTGTTTACTTGGCATTTTTTTTATCATCTCCAGAACAACTTTATATTTCCTTATCTGTAGTGAGATAGTTTCTCATCAAATTCTTCTATAAGATGTGAATTGTTGAATACTTATGTTCTTCTTGCCTCTACACTGGAACTAGAACAATTGAAGAATCCATTCCCACCATGCAAAGAAGCCAAGTTTTGCTGTTCATGTGATAATATAAGCACCCGCGGCACAAGCTGTTCTTTATTACAGGTAGTATTATCCCTCTAGATGTGGGCATTACAGCAGCTGACACGACGAACATACATAATGCATCGTGCATACGTCACAATTCCGGCGCCGGAGTTGGAGCCCTACGCCGTGGAGCTCTTCAGGTTCTTGGCCCAGACGATGTGACCGTACGGCATGAGGTGGCACACCGGCGCGCCGCCGGGCTTGGTGCCGAGGAGCTTGAACGAGACGTGCTCCGGGTTCCACCGCGACGTGTCGGTGTGGCACACGGTCGCCACGGTCACCGCCCCGCCGCCATCGCCGCTGCCGCCGCCGCCACCGCGCGGGCCCTCCATCTCCACCATGTACGCCCTGGCTGGGCCGGTGGTGTGGCACCTGTACACGGTGTACGGGTACGCCTGGTCGTGGCACGCCACGAAGCCGGAGCCCTCGACGGGGAGCACGGCGCGGACGGTGTACGCCTGTAGCGGCGCGCCGCCGCGGGGCAGCGTCGACGTCAGTGCGGCAACGTTGCGTGTCCCGAGCGCCGCCATGGCGCCCTCCACCAGGGCCTCCAGCGACGTCGCGCAGAACTTGGTCTCGCCGGCGAGGGTCGGCCACTCGCACGTGCGCAGCGTCTCCCTCATGCTGGCCGCCTCGGCGGATCCCGGCGCGACGCCGAACAACGCGAGGACGCCCGGTAGGGCCGCCGTCGTGAACGGGATGGAGTCCGCGACGCGGCGCGACAGGAAACCCCGCGCCGACGTCGTCGCCGCCGGGAAGTAGAACGGGAGCCTCTCGCCGACGCGCACCGCCTCCTCGTGGAAGAACACCGTCGTCGTGGCGGCCGTGCTGACACCTCGCCCCGTTGTCGACGCCGCGGTGCCGCCGTCGCCGCTGCTCGGCGCCTTGTAGTCGTACCCGAAAGGGTCATCATCTTCCTCTCCGCCGGAGATGCTGCCGCCGCGGAGCTTCCTCGCGCTGACGTACTCGTCGTAGTTTAAGCCCCCGTCGACGGCAAGAACCTTCTCTCCCGCGGTGGCGCCGCCGCCTTCGCCCTGTGCACTGTAGTCGTAGCCGAAAGGCGCCGACTCGCCGACACGCTTGCCGAAGTCACTGGCGTGGTCCGAACCAGTCGTCGTCGTCGGAGAAGATCCCCTGTAGTCAGTGTAATCGTAGGGGTATCTGGTACGCGCCGCGCCACCGGCCTCCGCTTTGCCGACGAAGCTGGTGTCTGCAACGACATCGTCAATACACGTGCAATAAGAATCAAGGGGAACTCCAAGGTTTTCGTCTTCGTCTCATCTTTCTCGTCGGTTTTCGCGGTTCTTTATTTCATCCTACAGGAAGAAGATCGTCTGTGGTTAACTGCTGGTGCCACGGTTTTTGGGTCTTATTGGGAGGATAGTGGTGCTCCGCTTCTCACCTCGTGTCTCTATCTCTGCTAGCTTCAAAGCCTTAGTCTTTTTTAGTTTTTTTTAGCATGTTTTTTAACCCCTGTTTTGTCCCCTCAGCAATGGCTTCCGGCCATAGCATTTGTTAATTGAAACTCTGATTTTTCTAATTTATTGACGTTCAATTTTTTTGCGTGTTCGTGAATAAATAAATAACCGCAACAGCTGCGGAGGAAGGAAGAACACTGACCAGGGCGAAGGAGGCGGAGGAAGGCGTCCGGCAACGGGGAGCCCGGCAGCACGGCGCGCCAGAACACCTCGGCCGTCGACGGCGCCGCGTCGCCCAGCTGCTAAATCGTCGAGCGATCATTAGTATACGTGTAACGGTGCAAGAGATCGAACGAACGCTAGCTGCATGGCATTACCACAAGCACGGAGGCGGCGACGGCGACGGCGACGGCGACGGCGACGACGAGGAGGAAGCGCGCCATGGAATTGGAAGCGTTCGATCGGGAGAGGCAGAGCAGCCGATTTCTCGCCGGAGACGACTCGATCGGTCGGCGCAGAGTAGCGGGAGTAAGGCGATCGACCGGGTTGTTACCACGTGGTACTTATAGGCACGCGTCATCGTGGCCAAATCTCAGAGCTGTCTGTGTATATGGCTGCCTCGCTTGAGAGATCGACGGCGACGGTGACAGGAAACAGAAAAAAATGTTGGCTCCGACGAGACGTCGGCGCGCGCGAGCGCGAGGGGGGAATATAATCTTGGGCGTGACGTTCGCCGGCGCCGCGCTGTTTGCATGGGGGAATTTTCGTGACGCAGCCGTGATCCGCCCGGACGTCACATTTAAACAAAGCTTCTGCTGGTGCCAAAACTAAACGGGAACATCGATTGTTTTCTTATTCGAAAATAAATAAATAAACGGGAACAGCGATTGTTGTTTTCTGTTCATGGTGTTGAGAGCCTTACAAGGAATTTTTTTTTGCACAAATGTCCATTTGCATATATTATTTGGATGCATTCAAATCGCTGTACAAAATTTAATGTCCTAAAGCAAAGTTTGGTTATATTAAATAGGAAAAAGTACAAATAACTCCTTAAACTTTGGATGAAAATCTATGTAGCACTCTAAACTTTAAAACCACACATTCAACTCCCTAAACTTTACAATACCATTTATATAACCCCTAAGATGATTTTGCATAGTGTTTTTTAATCTAATTTATATATAAGTTGGATGAGTTTGATCACGTGACATACACATTAGACACACACACATATATATATATTAAAATCTCGACTTAAATAATTTTTTACTCCTTATTAGCTCTTATTTACAAATAAGTACCAACACAATAATAGTATGATATCACTGTTTAAGAATAAATTGATGACTTACAACGTATGATATGCAAATATGTTATATTAGTTATTTAAAATTGTTCGTTTGAGCATGCAAAACCACCATTCAAAACCACCTTGAGAGTAATATGGATGGTATGGTAAAGTTTAGGGGTTAGATATCCGATTTTAAAGTTTAGAGTGCTAGACGAACTTTCATCTGAAGTTAGGGGGTAAGAAACAAAAGATGCTCCGTGTCTTTGAAATGGTGTAAGAAAGAAGTGCGATCAGATGAGCAGTCACAATGCCGACCAAGCGCGAAACTATATCAACCTGTATAGGCTATAATCATCTCCAATTCTTTAATAAATCTGCAAGTTGATGTCACTAAATAAATCCACGATTCGAATCCTGAAGGTAGCGTTGAAAAAAAAAACACTATTGCCAGTCTCCGATGTATTACTGTTTTTCTCTGTTGCTGCCAGCAGACAACCTCCCTGCATGAAAACTTTTGCTTTTTTTCCTCTAGACGTGCATTGTGACTCTGAACGTGGTATAGGGATCGCGCCAATGACTAAAAAAAAAGGACCATCTAGATGGGATTCGACAGATTTTTTTTTGCTCAAATCATGCAGATTTTATAGCCTTAGGATTAAAATCTAACGGCTGAACAGATTTGACATCAATCAATAAATAAATAAATAGAAAGATTGAGCAAATCTCTGATCAGACTATTTGGAGGGCCCAAATTTTTTTTGGAGCCCAATCACAAGCTCAAATATAACAAAAAAACTATACAAGAAGCCCATTCTAAAGCTCAAATAATATTTGTAACATATTACAATGCATAAATTTTAACCAAAGCATGTCAACAAGTCCAAAGACTCGAAATTTTTTGAGCCCAATCACTGGCCCAAATATAGAGAAATGTACATTCTAAAGCCCAAATAACATTTCTAACATATTATAAAGCTCAATATAGGCTGATTCATCTCAAATAAGCAGAACAAAAGCCTATCAACAATCCAAAAAGGAAAAAGCCTGTTAAAATCATTTGAAAACAAAATTAATAGTATAATTGTGATAAATTTATAGTACAATTCTGAAATAGTAAAAGATATAGATTAAAATTTTGAACCAATGTACTATCCATACAGATTAACTAGTTGTGCATGACTGAACTTTTGGCAATTAGACTACATATAAGGTAATGAAGTTGATCAAACAAAATCACAAACAAGATGTATGTAGTTTTCTCATGCCCACATTCAAATCTTCATAGCATAACAACCCCATCCTGATTTTTGTTGTTTTGCCATGTGATTGATGCTTAATTGTGTAAAAGCCATACAGATTAAGAACTAGTTGTGCAGGACTGAACTATGTTAAATTTTGAGAAAATACTTAGAAATCTTAAATTTACAATACATTTTTAAAAGAATTACATGGGAAAAACATTGTAAATTTAATATATACATCATGTAATTAAAAATTCAATTGTCACCGATATACCATTAACTTCTCTAGTACTGAAATGGTGAAAAATGTAGATTGAAACTATGATTTGAACTTGTTGACAGGTATGACAGGTATATGAATCTGTATTTTAACTACACATGCATTTTAAACCAGATGAAATCCATAACTAGATTACTTACATACAGAACTAGAAGACATTCTTAAACTAGAAATCTAAAGCTACAAAAGGCACGTAAAAAATACTCCAATGTTTATTCAGGTATATTCATTTGAAAACAAAAATTACAGTACAATTGTGATAAATTTACATAATAAGAAAACTGTAATTTTAATACATACAACATGTAAATTTTAATACAAACATCATATACTGAATCAAATACATGCTAGTAATCAATCAATTCAATCAGACTAAACATATTTTTACTCGATCACGTAGCAATCAAAATTTGTACAATGTTCAACTAGATTAAACCTGAGTGTTCATGCACTTTAAACTTGATTAAATTGATCCATACAGGAGCACTATACAATGTTCAACTACACATGCACATTAAACTAGATGAAATCCATAACTAGATTACTTACATACAAAACTAGAAGACAATCTTAAACTACAAATCATATGTAGAACTTAGAGTTGTAACCATATTAAATTCTAGAAATGGACTACTTATTTAAAATCTTCCTGTTCTATGCATATTAACATTGAAGTTGACAAGTCAAATAAGTTTAAGTACTGGACCATACTAAATAATCACATCATTGCTGGTACAACCATAAACTATAAATTAGTCATGTAAGAAATTCACATTAAATATTCCTCTTCGGTTTGTTTTGAAATAGTATACAATATAGATTCAAATTTTGAACCAATGTACAGTTCATACATATCAAGAACTAGTTGTGTAGGACTGAACTTTTTGGCAAGTAGACAACATGTAAGATATTGAAGTTGATCAAAACTAAATCACAAAGAAGAACATGTATGTAGTTTTTTCATTCCCACATT
The DNA here is from genome assembly GCA_000573905.2 of Oryza punctata. NCBI lineage: Eukaryota > Viridiplantae > Streptophyta > Magnoliopsida > Poales > Poaceae > Oryza > Oryza punctata. The sequence continues at coordinate 26,945,959 of CM002495.2, read as the reverse complement.
TAAATCTTCATATCATAACACCCCCAACAAGATTTTTCTTGTTTTTCCATGTGATTGATCTTACTTTCGTAAAAGTCATACATATTAAGAACTAGTTGTGCTGGACTAAACTTTCTATCTGTGCATACATGTTAAATTTTACGAAAATACTTACAAACCTTAAATTTACAGTACATTGTTGAAAGAATTACATAGGAAAAACACTGTAAGTTTAATATATAAATCATGTACTAAAATGGTCAAAAAAAAGTTGTAGATTGAAACTAGAATTTGATAGGTTGTGTGATATAGTGCTAGGTTTAGAGAAGCCAATTTGTCATTTACTATAATTCACATAGTTTTAATAAACTACAAGTACGATTGAAATCAACTCATTTAAAACTTTCTATCACATTCCTACCACCTCATCAATCAAGTTGGTCAAATATGACTCCAAACTTATGCAAAGAAGTACATGTTTGCGTGACTAATCTTGTGTTTTTCTAGATTTTCAATCTCTAAAAAAATAGTAGCAGCAGTTGAATCGGTTCAATTTCAATTTCAAATGAACTGACTCAACTCATTTTTTTTTGCAATACTCAAAGAAAACAAGGAGAAAGAAAGCAGAATTATATGAAAATGCTAGCATCAAAATCAGGTAAATATCTAAGAACTTGAGTTAAACTAATAAAGATTAAAATTAGGTAAGTTCACTCAGGCATTTATTTCACCAACAAAAATAATTCAGGAACAAATTAAGGTTTTTTTTTCTATCAATACAAGCTTACAAGTCAGATAAATTGTCTGGTAGAGATATCACACGTGAATATCTATTAGCTATGTTGAAAGTATTCTACTACATTTGTATGTACCTGAAAATTGAAATTTAAGTTAACTCTAACCATTCAATTTGGAATTGACATGTATTTATGTTCCTCATAAAAATAACCCCATGGATATATTGGGGGAAAATCCATGAGAAGATATAGAATCAATATATTGGTGCATTTAAGACTTCATCAGATCTGTTGGTTGATTATTGAGTATTCATTATTATAAATTTTGGTTAGCTAATCATATATCAAAATTTCAATACACAAGTCAATTGGAGGGAATGAACATTTCAAAGAATACAGAGTCGCCTCAAATGGATAGCATCAATTTGAGCAATAAAGGTGATAACAATATTTCTAATATTTCTTATGTGTGGATACAAGTATGCTTATTTACATAGTTTACAGTAATTGTTTGATAAAATTACATATTAAATATATTATAAATTTAATATAGACTTGTTATAATTGATAACATTACTACTACTGATTAGTTTAGAAACTTAACAATATTTTGATCCAATTTGGTTGATCAATTTGCAAACATTAGTAAGAAATGGGAGGAGAAATATAATTAGTCAGCAACACACAAAAAACATTAACTAGTTTGAAATCAAATACTGGTAGTACTAGATCTAAATTGGAAACATATATTTATAACCTGATTAAATTCAGAACTGGTTTATTTGTTTGTATGCTTTCTTATTTGAGGATACAAGTTTTTCTTATTTTAATTACTGCTAGGGCTTTGCCTCGCAGTGTAATTTTCATTAAAAAAATACAAGTCAAATAGTCACATTCAACTATTAACCCCAGGAATCTTTTTCAATTAATATTTTTGTAGGTCTCAAAGAAAACTACAAGAGGGAATTCAATGTGATGGAAAAAACCAAGCATCAACTAAGGTTAAGAATTTCAATAGATGAACAATTTGCTCTCACCTTCGAATATGGGATATGAATTGTGTGCCAGTTCTATAACTGCATGGATCTAGTTGACAAGAAAGAAATCCATACATAAGAAATAACAAACTCCTCACTTCAACTAGATCCATGTCATCAAGTTTTAGTCAGAAATATAAGCCTAAATTCATCCTGACTTCAAACCAAAACAATTAGTCATTCATCTATTGAACACATGTTGATAATTTCTATTCATTAATCTACTGGAGATATCAATGTCATCAAGTTTCTTTCTGAAAATTGTAAGGGAAATGCAACTTTGATCATTATAAACATGTGGACATGATGTAGTTAGCATCATAATTATAATTTCATATACAGACTTCTAAATGCTAAAGAATTAAGCCTTGATTGAATACTTATATGACATGATTCACATAGCAAAACAAAAAGTAATATGCAAAACATGGAGCTAGTCAGATACAAAAACATCAATTCATCCCGATTTCACAAATTTTGATATACAGAAATAGAAAACAAAGTTCAACTACAAGATCATAATTGGAACGTTCAGTTGTAACCACATTAATTTCAGAACTAGATTACTTGTTTAAATGTTTTATTTTCTATGCATATAAACATCCCACTCCAAGTTAGACAACACACGATACTTTTTTTGATATAATTGCATATTAATTGCAAGGTTAAAGTAATATGGACTACCAACTTCAAATCAAAATTACTAGTCATTCATCTAACATACATTGATCATTTAGGTATATTCATTTGAAAACAAAAACTACATTACATTTATGATAAATTTACAGAATAAGAAAACTGTAACTTTAATACAAACACAATGTAAATCAATGTAATTTTGATATATAGAAATAGACTTGTAGTGACAAAAAATTCATGGTGATTTGAACCTGTGATGTCAAAATGTGTTTCTTATGCAAAGATTGGAACTCAAAATACTTGATGTGATAAGAAATATTTCATCCGATTATCACATCAACTCATAACTACATTAATAAAGAATTTTTTGTGGACATTAAAGAGATTTTGACATGAAGTTTAAACCTGATTCAAATGGTAAATTCAAAACCACATTCATATTTGTGTAATTATCAAACTTTATTTTATGTGCACACAAGTTTAAAAGTCAGATAGGTCAACATTCGTATTTGTGCTATAATGTGAAGATTAGATATTTTTGAACATTATTTCGTAAAATTTTTGTACTCTACAAGTCAAGTAGAATAATTTTCCTTATTTGCAGGATTTTTCAGAAACCACAAGGCAACTACTAGTCACACGCTGCATCGAAAGCCTCATAATTTTTATACAATTGATAAACCAATTGAATATGTAGTTGCACATTGCTTGTAAACAAGAGCAACATCAGTAGCAACTATACAAATCAACACTACCACTAACACTAAAAAAATTCAATAAGGTGCATGCTAGATGCATTTAAAAAAATCAACACTAAAACTCCAACAAATACAAATCAATCATGTGTTGCATGAGCTATACAATCTTGAACTCATGGTAGAGCAATACAATATAAGAGTACTGCTGAACAACATATGCAAGATGGAAGACATGACAAACTGATAATCACAACATGAACTGATATTATGTGCAAATGTGTGGTCAATCTCATGAATCAGTACCAGAGATCTCAATTGCAATAGTTAAGCAACACAGTATGAATAAGAAGTATCAAACGTGGAAAGAGATTTTTGATGGCACAGTGCAAGAACTTAAGTTGGTACTACTTCGTTGAATTGCATATTTGCAGTACAAAGTATGTATACACAGGTTCACACAGACGATATTGTAGAAGTAGAAAACAATGTATATTACCAAATCAGAATCACTGTAATGCTGCATTGCATAACAACAGTAAAAAAAGTAAATTTACATAAAAATAGGTAAATTTAACAAATCTACAAGTATTTTGACAAAATATCACAAAACTACATATTTAAGATGTTGTATCACAAAACTACATGGTCAAAAAAAATTTAATATTAAGTCTGTAGTTTGTGATACACCGAGTTAAGTTTGTAGTGTAGTAAAAATTTACTTAAGAAAATAAAATGTAAAGGTAATGAAGGCAGAAAATAGTGTTTCAATCCAATATCTGGCTGCACCACTAAGAGAGAAAAAATCAGTTTCATAAAATATTTTACATTGACAATCCACATCATGCAAATCTATAGATAGTTCACAAAAAATCTATACTTCAGAAAATATACCTACTGACATACACATTCACAAACAACACTAAGAAAATATTCGATTTGGTAAAACAAATAGCTCAAACAGCGTCAGCAATGGAATTACTTCGAACTTGTCATACTATTGGAATCTATTACACTAACTGCAACCATGGCAAATCCATCCAGATCCAGTTATCCTAACGTCCTAATTACCTGCACTAAAAAAAGGGAGGTGAAGCAGAATGCACACAATAGAGCAATAGCAATAGCAGATCTATGACTTAATTAACTGCAATCGCTTCTCAAACCAATATGAAAACTAGTATCAATCGCTTCTCAAGGCAACACGCACATGGAGAAAAATACCTAGAAGAGGATGGAACTGAACGTCTCAAAATCAAAGGAGAACCTCAAAACATGACGAACTCACCTCACAGCTCCAAATCGACAATGAAAAAAATGCACATTCATCGCAACACATTGCATAACATAACTCCTTGCAAAAATAACTAAAATACCCTAATTTAAATGGGAAAAAACTCACAGATGGGGCTCACTGTATCAGATTCAAATAGGAAAAAAGGTCACCATTTCACATTAGAAAATCAACCACATCAGAGGTCCAAATCGATAACAAGTACTACAAGCTTGAAGCGAAAGGAGACCACGATGAGCCCGAATCGAGCACAACGAGGAACAAAATAGCACAACTAATCTCACCGGATAAAGGAAGACATTACCAGGGAATCGGTGATGGAAAGCCCGAATTGGCGTGGTGTCACCTCCAAGGAGACAACCACACAGATCGAAATCGAGTGCACAAATACACCAAATCCATTAACTAAATCGAGCAAATCAGCACAACTTCGAAGCATACAACGGATACGAAGAAACAAAGAGCACACAATAATCACCGGAGAAAGAAAGGGAGGGATCACTGGCGAATCAACGATGACAAGACCGAATCCCGCCGCGTCGCCTCTACGAGACGATGACTCGATGAGAACGAGAGTTCTCTTAACCCCTCCTCTCTCTAGGGAAAAAAATAGCAAAACAGTTGTACTACACAGGTGAATCACTCTCTCTCTCTGTCGGTGGCTAGTAGTACTAGTACTCCTACTACATAGGCGCAGTTAGTGCAGGTGAGTCCACATAAGCCCAAAGCAAAAGCCCAATCCAACATAGAAGCTCTGATCCAGCATTGCACTAATCTCAAAGGAAGATCAATGGCCCAAAAAACGAATGATTCCCCCATCATTTTTCTGTCACCAGCCAAATAGCCATTCCGAAGAAAAAACCCAGCCAGAGAGCGATTAATCGACCAATCTCATGGGGAGCGAAGACGACGCCGGCGATCACAAGCGAAGGAAGAGAAGTCGTTGACGTCGGCTCCTTGTTCCCACGATCCAAAGATCACGGACACGCAAGAGGAGAACAGATCGGAGGATGAAGACGAGTACGAGGAAGAGGAAGAGGAATTGCTGTATGATATCGATGACGTCGAGGAGGACGCACCGGTCGAAGCCTGCGTGCTCATCAGCGTGAAGCACAACGATGGATCAATCTACAAGCCGAACCCCAACTCATTCCACAGCCTCTACCACCTCGACGACGCCGGCGAGACTCACTTGGAGCCCATGAGGCTGACGGCTCCTACCGATCACTGCCGGCCATGCTGACTCAATTGCACGGTACACTTTGGCCGCGCCATGATGCAGACCTTCTCTGTCAGGATAGCTACTCTGTCCACCGCCGCCCCGGTTCAGATCTACGGCTTCATGGCTGCCCAGGATCTCTACGAACCCCTGCGCAACTACGTCTTTCGCCGCAGCCTGAACGATCCCTTCGTCTTGCGGGGCCACTACTCCGATCCCGATTCACTCATAAATTTGTCGGGTCCCAAGCGAGGCATCTCGTTGCAGAATCCTACCATGATCGAGTACGACCTCAAGATCAAGAGAGGGGAGGAGGAGGAGCAGGACGACCTGCAGCTCATCGACGGGGTGGCTGTCTTCAGCGACCTCACACCGTTCCACGGGGTGTACACCCGTTGGATCCATGGCGTTATGGACATCTGCTTGGCACTCCTCCACGAAGGGATGGAATGCACCATTGAAATCAGGGTCCCAAGGTTGCTGATGGCGGCATACACTTGTTAGTCTCTTGCTTCGTCAGCCAAATACCACTGAAAATCAAGCTCTTCGATGGCACCATTGCTGAGCCATGGAAGCTTAGAAATTATGTGGTTGCTGTGCAGCGAGACACCACGTTGATTATGGATTTCAAGGTTGCACCGGTCGTGGCCGCTGGTGGCGGCAGCTCCTCCGATCGTGTCCATCGCTTCTACGCCTTCCAGGCAGAAGCACATGCTTATGCTTTCCAGCGGATCCAACTTGATTTCGCCACTATAGATATGCGGGTTAATTGGTCGAATCTGTTCTACTCCCTCCGTTTATATTATAAGTTATTTGACTTTTTTCCTAATCAAACTTCTTTAAGTTTGATCAAACTTATATAAAAATCTCCGTCCCAAAATATAAGCATTTTTAGAATAGTGCTAAGTCAAACATTTTTAACTTTAACTATTAATAGCAAAAAAAAAGATCAATCACGTAAAATTGATGTTACTAGATTTATCATTAAACAGAATATCATAATATATATAACTCCTTTTGTTTAAAATATCTTACTTTTATAGATATTGTTGGTCAAAATAGTATCTCGAAGATTGTGTCGAGATAAAAAAATGCTTATATTGTGGGACGGAGGGAGTAGTATTTTTTCAACACAAAACAAACATATTAGCGAAATATATTCAATGTTAGATTTAATATAACTAATTTAATATTTTAGATGTTGCTAAATTTTTCTATAAACTTAATCAAACTTAACAAAGTTTGACTAGAAAAAAAGTTAAATGACTTATGATACGAAACAGATAGAGTAATATTTGTAGACACGTAGGAGTATGAACCAACCTCCAACAACTGCAACGGCTGATACCAACGAATGTTGGGCATGATATTATTTTAAATCATACCATTATTTGTTAAAAGTGATAAACACGTGGATGTATTTACTTTGTTACGAAATATTGGTGATGTAAAGAATTTCGATAACATCACATGTAGTCTATCCTATCAAAATTTAACAATACTATTAACTTATCAAAATTTTAGTATTATCATATTTTAGAAATGTTCATTTTGACAGTAATCTAAACATAACACAGTACATTATCACCAGTTTTTACGCATGATATCCTCTAGAAACAGAAACAGGGACCCCTAGTCGGTTTGCTTGTGGATTGGGTAGCCAAGCTTTCGCGAATCTCTGATTATTTAGTCGGTCGGCCTATGTATAAATTAAGTAGTTATAATCTAAATTTTTAATTATCTTAAGTTGTATTTGCTTATCTGTATCATTGCTTAAGATGAAAGTGTGGAGCTAGTGCACATCCTGGGAACTAGCTTCACATGAGTATGAGTTTAGAATATTTGGGATGCAGTAGATTTTTAGCTATTTTATCAAGTCTCCTGAATGTGTAACACATCTTATCACCACTATCGTGTGGTTCGACAGGTACATCTCAGACTGAAGTTAACTGGCAAGCTAAAGACTGGCTTTGGAATTTATATTATACTTGTAAATTGATTTAATATGTTTACGTCGATTTGCAAATATAATGTAAAGTCCGGGTATCCTCCACAGCATGGTATCATAGCACTATAACCAGCATGGCTTAAGCGTGCAGTAGTATTATGCAAAAAAGCCCCTACCTTCCTACGAAATTAACATCCCAGTCCAAAATCCGACCGTTGCCTTCCTCCTCCCCCTCCCCTAAAGCACTCGACCGTTGGACCCAACCTTCCATTAAGCCACGCGCGGCTTCTCCCCATCTCGCGGCTTCCAATCTCAGATCAACTCGAAGCTTTCCAAAGAAATCGTCTCTTTCCTTCCAGAAACATCGGTTCTTAACTTCTTGGGAGGTTTCTGATCGATGGAGGAGCAGCCGATCAAGAACGACGCCCACATCGTGGAGATCCCGGTCACCGGCGACGGCGGCAACGCGGAGGTCGCCGGGTTTCTTGACAAGGCGTCGTCTGGGAGCCATCCGCTTGGCGAGATCGCCGGGAGCGCGGGGCACCTGCTGCTGCTGAAGCTGTGGCAGCGGGAGGAGTCCCGCCTCGGCCGACGCGCGTGCGCGCTCGAGGCGCTCATGGACGCGGCGCGCCGTGACGCGTTCTACCTCTGCGCGGCCTTCCTCGCCTTCCACGGCCTCTCCCTCGCGCTCCTCTTCGCCGCCTCCGTGTCCGCGTCCGCGTCCGCCGTCGCGGTCTCGCCGCCCGCGGAGCAGCGCGCCGCCTGTTGCAAGAGGTGGTGGGTGCCGTCGTCCCTGTCGCTGGTCGCCTCCCTCGCGCTCGCGGCGGCCGTGCAGCTCCGGGTCTGCGCCTACTGGCGCGCGTCGCGGCGGCTGCGCCGGGAGCGCGGCGACGCGCGCGCGCTGGCGCGGTGCGTGCAGGAGCTCCGCATGAAGGGCGCGGCGTTCGACCTGTCCAAGGAGCCGCAGTACGGGGTGACGAGGGCCAAGTGCGCCAGCGTCGAGGGCGCCGGGGCGTGGGGCCCGCTCCGGTGGTGCTACCAGAACATCGTCGCCGCCTGCCTGCTCGCCGTCGCCGCCACCACCATGTGCTCCGGCAAGTTCATCTTGTGCTCGTAGCCTGCAGGCTAAGGTAAGCCGCACATCCATTTCGCTTTCTTGTGGCTTTCTTATTAAAATCTTGAGAAAAATTATGTCAGGAACTGAGTAAAATAGCGAAGATTCAGAAGAAAAGTAACATTAGTGAGACGCAGTTAGAGTGCTTTTCTGATGTGAATTGTGAAATCTGGATTTGTGATGCCAGCCAGTGAAATTATAATTGGATACCTCAACATTGTTTCTGTAGTTTGGGCTTGTTTGGATTGTAGCGAATTTTTGCAACTACAATAGTATCAAATGGACGTTTGTTATGGTGTCAATTTCTGTCTATACTAGTTCAAATTCTATACTACCACAAACCCTTTACTTCGTTTGCATTGAAAACTTGATGTTGATTTGTTGGCGAAATTCTGATGAAATTTCGCTCTCTCGAACTTGCAGTGCAGCCAGTTTATTGTGTTGATTTGGAGGATACAGAAGGGGATCGCAAATGTTTGTCGCTGCATGCTCGCATAGGACAGACCGACCACTGCTTGTGCTCCAATGGTTACGAGACAACTAACTACAGTTTTTCTCAGCCCTGAGATGTCCAAAGGGCATATTCTTTGTATTGATTTACTTCCTGAAACTCAAATACTGTGTTGTTCTGGTTTCCAGTCAGTTTTGACAATGTAATAACATTGCAAATTTCATGCATTTCAGCAAAGAAATGTTATTTTTTCAGTCATTGAACTACCTTGCAAGATTCCACATAGGCAGTTCTCACAAGCAAACTGAATGGAGATGGTTCCAGATCAATCGCTCAACGATTATCCGAACGTGTAAACATTGTCAGTTTTCCATTAGCCATCAGATAAAATAACAGGACAGATCTTTTTATTTTTCAGAGAGGAGTTGTGAGTGTGACATCCTACCAGTGAACGCTGATATCAAGTTAGCAAATCCTGTTGTTTTCAGAACCGCAAAGTTTTGTTTAACCATGATATTACAATCAGTCACTATACAACAGAAACATATAAAGCAATTTGATGCACAAGGAAAATTTTCGAGCAGCCAAGTCAGTATGATAGAACATAAGATAAGCACTTGTTTCCTGTCTCGTACTAGTGCTTTTCCAGTCGTCAACCATGACTACGAGAGTTGGGGTGTTTTCAGGTGTACAGTTAAAAGAAATATTGTCAGTGACTAAGTGGAGTAAGTGCTAGTGGCAATCATGATCACAAAGCAACAAGTTTTGTGGCTCGCAGAATATAAAATCAATTAGTACTCCTGAATTGGCCATTACAGCTTATCAAGTCCAATATTGTCACTGGATTTGGATCCAAAGGTAGTGTTGGCCACGCATAGAAAGAGCCTGGAACTCTTTTCCTAAGTTTGTAGATAATGAACAACTATCAAGATAATTTAGGGCCACTGCTCAAAAGATGGAGAACAATCCATCAATTCACACAAATATCCTGACTACGGAAGAATCAGCAAGTCGAAGAATATAAGCATCAATGATAAGAAAAAAATTGTAAAATCAACAAGTTAATATCAGTAACTGCGCACAACAGATGTTGCAAAGAGCATGCAAATTACACATGGAACTAAGGAAGCTTGTGCGCATACAGGTCTATAACATCAGCTATAACAAAATGCTAGACTTTGATACATTGCACACTGAAAGTAATACATCCACAGTTTCACACATTGAATACTTACTTAAAGGAGGAAATGAAATACCCATTCATAATTAAAAAAAGCACCAAACAAATATCTGTTTTGAGCAGAAACATATGCTGTTTAATTTCCATCCTAAATGTCTAAAATATATTATCACACAACCAAATATAGACAAAGGAAATAGAGAATAAATCATTTCTCAGAAACTGATGTTGAACAACAACTAAGAGAGAACATGGGTAATAATTCATTGTGATATATGTTAGACATGCATCAATACCAACATACAGCCTTCCTCAATCGCAACAAGCTCGCCCAATCCTCAAATCGGATTGTTTATACACCGAGAGGAGGCCCCTCACAATGATGATCACAATCTTCTAGTTATTACACAGCAACAACAAAGCAAGCATAATAACAACTACGACAACAGCAGAAAGCATTCCATAAATAAAGATCGCTAAATAAACTTGAAGCTATACGGTAGGAAAATGTTACTGCGGCTGGACATAGTAGTATGCCATGGGGTCGGTGGCGGGCAAGCCGGCGGCCGGGTGGGGGATCCCGGCGGCGACGGCGGCGGCGGCCTCAGCATCCTTGGCCTCGTCGCGGGGCACGATGTCGACGAGGAAGTCGAAGACCTCGGTGCGGGCGATGGCGGCGGCGATGTCGGACTTCTGGAGCGTGCGGCGCTTGTTCTCCTCGGCGTGCGCCCAGCCGCGGTGGGTGAGCTCGAGGATGAACATCTCGCATGCGCGGGCGAACACGACGGGGGCCTCGGCGGCGATCATGCGGACGTCCTCGTCGGCCTTCATGATCTTCTTGATGCGGGCGAGGGGGAGGTTGTGGTTCTTGAAGTCGGTGGTGTGCTCGATCTCGCGGTACTGCTCCGCCCAGAAGTTCTGGAGCTGCGCGGCGGCGGCCTGCTGCGACGCCGCGGTGGCGGCGGCGGGGGGAGGAGGGGCGTAGAGCGGCGGCGCGTGGGCGTAGGGCCCGACGGGTGGGGGGTAGGCTCCCGCCGGCGGGTAAGGGACGGGGGCGCCCAGCACGGGAGGCGGAGGAGGTGGAGGAGGGGTGGTGGATTTGGGCTCCATTGCTAGGGTTTCCGGGGGAGGAGGGGAATGGAATTGGGGGTGAAGTGGTCGCGACGGTTGCTGCTGATGCGGAGCGTGGCCGAGTGGGGATGGAGAAGAGGATTTTGTTTGCTTTGGGGGATTAATTACCGTTGCTTTCTGGATTAATTGCGGGATTAATGAGGCGGCAGTGAGGAAAGTACAGCTTACTTGAAAGAAAACTGCTAGTTTTTATTTCTCTCTTTTATTTACTCGTTTAGTTATATAATTCTTAAGTTTTGGATAATGATATAACCTCCAAAATATATTTTTTACTATATTTTTATTATAATATGTAATATATATATTTATGATAGTACTTTGTTGGTCAAATTAAAAAAAAAAATCTAACCTTGTCTAAAACGTCATAAACCCGGAGGTGGTACTTTGTAAGAAAATTAGTTTTGATTTCTATTATTTTTATTTTTATTATAGTATTTTGTTAGTCAAATTATAAAAAATTACTCCAACATTATCTAAAATATCAAAAATTATGGAACCGTATGTGGTACTTTGTATGAAAATTAGTTTTTATTTCTATCTTTTACTTTGTAAGAATCCATGGAGTTTAATGGCATACGAATATATAATTACTCACAACTAACTTAAAAAAATCCATAAGTATTATGTTACTTGTTGCGTAAAACCAAAATAAATTTTAGAGCTAATTTCAAATAAACTTGAGGTATTAAGGTATTTGTTGCATGAGTTCTGGTACTGTCAAGTTAAATATCCATCATTAACATCAAGTTTATTTATTGTTAGCTAGAATGTTCACCGGAATGACAGAAGTTACAGTAATAGTATTTCCAATTCAATTTCTCTTTTAAATTGGTATCTACTATATTGCAGCTTAGGTTTTATGTCATCAACTTGTGTTTTTCGATGGTATCGAGGTTTTACTGTATTTGCAAGATATAAGAGGTGAAGCAATGTGGACTATTGATAAAGAGAGTTACTGCACGAAATAAAATTATCGTAACCGATGGTATAGAGTAATTAAATAGTAAAACTAGTTGATGTGGGATATGCGGATGATATCTATTATACATTATAAAAATGATATATGTATATGTTTAAATACTATGAAAACGATATGAAGATAATGATTTAACATTTCTTTCATGTTGAGTTCTAAAAATACAACAAAATTATAAATGATATGTTAAATTTGCATGATATTTAAAATACTGTAGATAATAATTACTAATGAATGATGATGTGATACACTTGCATGTTAAGATTTAGGAGTTAGATAGGATATTAATATTTTTTCTTGAGTGAATACATGGCTCAACATAAATATTCTTATTGAGGAAAATAATTTAATCATCTAATCGGCACGAGAAAATAACAAAGATCAGCTTTCTTCCCGCCTTCATTCTTTTTCTTCTTTCTACGGTTTGAATTGGTGTATCAAAAGAAAATAGAGGGAAAAGCGCAGGTCTGACCGGGCCACCATGGAGCCGATGATGGCATGATGCGGACACCTAGGAACTCGTGCCGTGCAGAACAACCAGTGCATCAGCGGCCTCCACGGCGGCGACATGAACGGCGCCGGGATCGATGGCCATGCTAGATGAGGATGTCTCTGCCGCGGCACGTCCACAATCATGGCGTCATTCGCATTGCTGACACTGCCGACAATGCTCGGCGAGGCCGGCTTGTATGAGTAAATCATAGGTCTCGTTCTAAACTTCCACGAGATATTGATTTTTTTCTCGATTTTCATTAGCACATTTTCCAAACTACATGTTTTGTGTGAAATTTTTTTACATAGAAATTACTAAAAAAATCAAATAATTTTATTTTCAAGTTTTTAATGATAAAAATTCAATTAGTCATGTGCTAATTATTTATCTCATTTTACGTGCACACTTAATCTTCATCTTATCGAAGAAATGAACGGGACCGTAATCCTATCGAAACACAATGGAACACATACAAACATGTGCTGGTAGATAATGTAAATCTCAGGAAAATCATGCAAATAACATAACAGAGATGGAGAGATGACTTGATACGTACTACTGGAGATGGAGAAGAATACTGTCAGTCTTATAGAAAAGGCATACCCTATAGTCTTGGGTTGAGCTCGGTGGGGTTCACCATATACAAAATCTTGTACAAATCATACCTCATATGCGGAAGGTGTTCCGGATAAGGAAGAAGAAGCAGAGTTCAAGTTGGAAACTATAATGACTACACGGATCGTATACATTCTTGTCTCCCTAGTTCTATTTGAACAAGGGGATATCCGTGAGTATAAATACAAGACCCACTGGAAGGAGAGGGGACAAGTGAACATAGATCAACAAACACCGAGAGGAGGGTAAGCCTAGACAGACCCAATCTAGAACCTTAGAGGCCAGATGAGGATCTAGCGTTATCCTCTATCTCGCCGAGTTCGTATTCGAGGAGGAATACTACTATGTCGTCAACTATGTGTGAAGATCCATGCCGCCAAGTCGACGATTATCCCAAATATTATACTTGTATGATTCTGATGAATAAGAGCAACACCAGCTTCGGCCAACAGGAGTACGGCTATTACCTATCAGTGAAGGAGGTCCTAACATGTATAAAAATCCTTATCTCCCTCTCTTCGCCTCAATCTCGTGTATACTTTGACTCCAAAAATTCTCATACCATGCAAATACCTTAGTCACGATCTACTCCATCGATAAATACCTACAATTAGTATGTTATTCATCTACCAACAAATGAACAAAATAACTTTTTTTTGTCCTTCCTAAGTACCTACATCAATATTTCTATCCTGTATTAATACCCAGATACCTTTCGCATGATATATTTTATTCTGGAGCATTGCATTTTACCTTTTTTTTTTTGGAAATACTGTAAAGTTCTCATTATCTATTTCAGCTTTGAAAAAGCGAGATATCTAGGAAGGGTAATGCATTCAAGTTGACTAATTTGCATTCAATCCTTAATCCTTAATTAGCTGGAAAGCAATTCAGAGAGTAGCAAAGGATTCGATTCAAGCTCCCCGCTGAGTATTATTACAAGCACACTATAAATAAAAACTTTGCTTCCTCCATCTCATGAAAAACCAAACTACTACCGAATATAACTTAAATCTAGACGTATAACTGTCTAGATACTAAGATCGATTTTTATAGGATAGAGAGAGTAAACATTTATTAATTCAGTTAGTTGTATAGCCAATTGAGGTACACAATGCACTAGTAAATTAACTACGTTATTTGTGCTCTTGCTAAATTGGAGAAAATATTCAGATAATTAAATAACAGATGATATAACAAAGTAAAGGCTGAAAAGTAAAACACCACCAAAACATTGAATTATTACATCAAATTCGACCAATTAACGGTCGTATCTATAGTGGCGAAATCAAGTGTGATCCGTTGAATACTAGTCATGTGTGAGTCTGCGCCTTCAGCGCAGAACCGACGGAGACGATTGGAGGAGCCGCCGCCACCACCATCGGCGGTGGCCGTGATCGGCGCAATCTTAAATTCCAGAATCATCACAGTATGCAGCTGCACGACAATCTAAGTTTCGATGGCACGGTAACGATGCCGTCGAAGAGCTTGATTTCTTTGGCTATTTCGCAAAGAGAGCAAGAGAGCGACATGTGCATGCCGCCATCGGCTAGCTTCGGGATCCTGACTTGCACGATGCACTCCATCGCATCACGGAGGAGCGCCAAGCTGATGTCCACGGCACAATGGACGCCATGGATCCGGCGAGTGTACACCCCGTGTGGAATAGTGTGAGTTCGCTGAAGAAGGCCACCCCATCGATGAGCTGCAGGTCGTCCTATTTCTCCTCCTCCCCTCTCTTGATCTTGAGGTCGTACTTGATCATGGCGGGGTTTTGCAGCGAGATGCCTCGCGTAGGACCTATCATGGTTAAGAACGAGTCGTGATCGGAGCAGTAGCCCCTCAAGACGAAGGCATCATCCCGGCTGCGATACAAGACATAGTTACACAGGCAGGGGTTCGTAGAGATCCCAGGCGGCCATGAAACCGTAGATCTGAACCGGAGCAGCGCTGCCATTGTCATCAGCGACGGCGGCGGCAGACAGAGCTGCTACTTTGATGGAGAAGATCTGCATCATGCGGCAGCCATGATGTATCTTGCAAGCGATCCAGGGTTGCCGGCAATGATCGGTGGGAGTCGTCAGCCTCATTGGCGCCAAGCGAGTCTCGCGGAAGTCGTTGAGGCGGTAGGGGCCGTGGAACGAGATGGGGTGGCGGGGTTGTAGATGGATCCGTCGTGATGCTTCATGCCGGTGAGCACACAGGCTTCCGGTATGTCGTTGTCGTCAATATCATACAACGGTTCATTTTCCTCTTCCTCTTCGAAGAATTCTTCCTCTTCCTCCGAGTTGCTCTCCTGGTGAAAGGGGTGGATCCATGTAGATGTTGGGGAACTTTGTCTTCCCTACGCCGCTGAATCACTATTGATAGAAGGACAGAGGAGAGAGGAAGAAGAGGGAGAAATAAAAAGTAGGCGGAACTGAAGAAGGAAGAAGGAAATGGGTTCCCTTTAGTCTTGTTCTGAATCCGCTCCTGTGGTGGTCATCCTCCAGTGTTGGTTGGGTCGAGGGAGCAAGGAAGTTGTGACTTCTCCTTCGTGATCTTTCGATCGGGGGAACAAGGAGCCGACGCCGACGGTTTCTCTTGCTTCTCCTGTGACTCCGGCCTACGGCAATCGCCGGCGTCGTTTCCACTCTCCATGAATCGATCGATTAATCGCTCTCCGGCTGTGTGGTTGTTTCAGTGCTGGGCTGCCTTTCATCTGATATAATCTGATGGGGAACCGTGTCCGAATCGAACCGCGTCTCTGACTCTGGTAGACGGCCGTTAGTTGAGCGAGGTTCCTCAAAATCAAAACCAAGAATCTGATCAGAATGCCGATGAGGTTCCTCAATTGTTTTTGGAGGCTCTTCCAGAGGATTTACGGGCTGAAGTTCTTTCTTCACGTCAAAATCAAGTGACCCAGGCTTGTAACGCTGCACTTTCTCTCCTGATATTCGTGAAGAAGTTCTAGCTCAGCAACGTGCGCAAAGGTTGCAGCAGTCACATGATCTCATTGTTGATTCGTGCAGTATACATCCCTCTGTTGCTGATGTAGACTCCGTGGAAAATACATAGAACAAACTATATATATTATAAACCTGAAAAATACATAGTATAAAATTGTAAAAATGTATATAATCTAGTGGTTGCAGTAACCTAAGTAGTACCTCAAGAGTTGTTTGAAGGCTAAGTTCTCAATTTAAAAAAGTTGCATATATCCGATTGAATATATAGGCCAGGTAAAAAATACCCTATAATTATCTTTATCTAAAAAAAATAAACCTGGAAACTACCTAAGATATAAAAAGGAACGTTTGAGATTTGTTCACGTTATTCTGAGTAAAGTTTTTTACTTTCAGTAAAAAGAATCACTTATGATTAAATCTGAGAGTAAAACAATTATTAGGGGGGACGTGGATAAATCTTATACGTCCATTTATATATCCTACGTTAGTTTCTAGATTTGTATGTATAGAGTTTGCAGATCACTTATGATTAAATCTGAGAGTAAAACAATTGTTAGGGAGGATGTGGATAAATCTCGTACGTCCATTTATATATCCTACGTTCTAGATTTGTATATATAGAGTTTACGCTAAATATTTTTCCTAAACTCTGTTATTTTGGTGGTAGGAATTAAAATAGTTCGGAAAGTTTTTGGTTTCCGGACTTTTTTTGGAAACAAAAAGTGTCCTTTTCGAAAAGTTTTAGGAATGAAAACGAATTTGGACACGAAAAATGAAAACTTGGGGATTTTTTTTAAAAAGTAAAAGTTAGATAATAAAATGGGATTCCAGCTTCTTCAGGATTAGACTGTAGCTCAAATTCAGTCATGTTAAGGCTGTGTTCGGGAGGTGAAGTTAAGAAATCACCTTCCGCGCACGTAAAACGGAGTGACGTATTTTTTTATTAATTAAGTATTTACTTTTTTTTTTGAAAAATGGATTAATATGATTTTTAAAGCAACTTTTATATAGAAAATTTTTGAAAAAAATACACCGTTTAGCAGTTTGAAAAGTGTGCACGCGGAACACAGAAGAGGTGAGTTGGGAAAGTTGAGAAAAGAACTCAACCTAAGTATTCAAAGTTCTGAACTTCAACAGCAGCTCTACCCGAGAATTTGACCAGAATTACATTCTCATTGCAGTGTAATTAGGGTAATATGAAAAAGTTACTTTTAAGACAATGATTATACTAATAAAATGAGCCATATACAAAGTAGTACTAGCTTAGGATGCATTTATGTTTAAGGTCTACCGTAAAATTCATCTCATGAACGAGAGCTAAAGCAATTTTTTTTATTTCATGTGGGCTCATTTTATAGCCAAATCCTAGTCATAATATTGTGAGAATTTGCTTTACAATGATTCACTGTTAATAAGCTCTATCTTAAAATTACACTACACCATGCATAAACATTTATATTGCCCTTAAGCTTATCCGTCATGATATAGAAAACATAGTTTTCTGGTGCCAGCATTACTTAGTATATTGAAAATCCGCTAATTTATTTTCAATTTGATGGGGAAAATGGTATACGAAGGACGAATCAATGTCCTTTACTAGTTTATATCAAGAAATTCAGAAATCGCGGAATCCTTAGAAGATTACGGAGACCAGGCTGCATATACGCTTAACGAGGGGAAGGTATTTCTCGCCGGAGGGGAGGCCGGAGAAGACGCCGGCGACGCACTTATCGCCGGCCCGCGCGAGCACCGTGCAGCACTCGCCGCTTAGGCGCGGGGCGTGGAGGACGAGCGACAGGAGCACGTCGCGCGCGCACGGCGGCGACGTCCCCACGACGGACTCCCAGCAGCCGTTGTCGTCATCCGCCGGAGGAACGGTAGTCACGCCGGCGGCACCACGGCCAAGGACGGCGTCGTCGTCGTACTTCGGCGGCATCTGCATCGCCGGTGTCGCCGCGCCGACGTTGCCGTGGCCGTGCCACGGCGTCGTCACCGCCACGGTGTTCCCGGCGACGGCGAGGAGGAGGAGGAGGAGGAAGAGGCAGAGAGAGATCACTAACGAGGTGTTTGCCATTGTCGTGTCACGCCGGGCTCCGGTGCTCGTCGGAGTTGAGACACCGGAGGAGAACGGACGGTGTAGTAGCATTTGTAGTGGAGAATGTGAGATCAGTGGAGCTAGCGAGACATTAATGTCGTCGTCGTCTCGCCTGGAAATGAAACCGGGCGTAACGCTAGTGAAAAGCAAACGTAGTGTTACTCCGGCCATGTCAGTTAACCTGCACGATCAGCTGAGCGCACGCAGGAAGAAAACGCTTGAACGACTCATCGACGTGATCGCCCAGTGAGCCATACTCATATGGGATTGGATTTTCTTGTTCCTTATATGCTATCTGAATAATTATAAAAAAAATTAAAAAAATGAATAACATATATTAATATAAGATATATCATTCTACAAACATAAAAAAACGAGGACATCCTTAAGAGATGAAAACATTTTTCCTACCCATACTCCTATATTCATTTGACCACTGATCAAACAAGTGGATATGATCGACTAGCGATGAAAACATTTTCTCTACCCATACTCCTAAATTCATTAGACCACTGACCAAAGATGAAGTGGGTAGATAAACAGTAACATGATTGACCAGCGATGAAAACACTTTCTCTACCCTACTCCTATATTCATTAGACCTGACCAAACATGAAGTGGGTAGATAAACTACAGTAACATGATCGACCACTGTAATTCTAGGTTGCGATGAGTGCAATGTGTAAGTGGATTAATCCGCGAACTCACTTATAAGTTAAATTATAAGTTAAATAAATGAGTAATTCAACGGATTTTTTTTCTAAGTGGGTTCATAGATCAACCCACTTATACCCTTAAGTGCCCACTTATACCCTTAAGTGCGAGATCAACGCATTGAGAAATAACGGGGCATTTGCAAATTTGCCTTTGGTTTTTTATATTTTGCAACAATGCCATTTGAATAACAATTCTGGTGGTATTTTGTAGTTTTTTAGTGACAAGTTTATAATAACGATTTAAAATGGTGGTAAATTTTCGATTGACCCTTTTAACTTGTTTGCATTATGGTTACAAGAAATAGATTAATCAATAAATATAAACCCTCTAGATCACTTTGATAACAGGGAAGAAACAAACCTAAAAGGCCTAAAGAAACAAGATTATTTCGGCAGCATATTCACAGGTGTATCCCTCAGCAACTCAGGGATGTATGTTGCACTCACGTATAAACACATTGTCAAAATTGACATATTTGGACCAGTATTTGCGGTATTTGGCCATTGCAATCTCGAGCCAAGGTTTGTGATTCCCGTTGTAGTGTATCACAGCTGCCCCCTCGATATCCTTTTGGTTCACATTTGGCTTGTATCCTAGCCCCAGGAGATGCCATTTGTGATCAAGAGGGAATGTTTGGTTCCAGAATGTCACAAGACCAGCAGGGAGTGTTCCTAACTTCCACAGTAGTCTATGTTCATTCTGCAGAAATGAGGAGCATGCCCTTGGTCAAATATAGTCAACACCACAGAAAAGTAAACCAACTCTTGGTCGAGTACTACAGGCTACAATCTTAACACAACCAACGCTTGCAAAGTAGGAGTTCGGTAGTAAATTTTTAAAGCTTAGAGATATGAAAGCTGCAATTTTGCCATAAGAGATTTGTAGAAAGCTCATTAATACTCACTTGTTCCTGCCAGTAGTGGTAAACATCAGTAATATTGTGCTTTCTCCACTCAGCCAAATCAAACATGTTCATGCCATATGCCCAGCCGCATGCACGCCGTTCAAAATTCTTGGCAATAAGAGGGTTTGAGAAGTTGAGGTACCTATCAAACCTATGGAAAGTCTCTCCACAGGTTTGGATAGCACCATTGACCTTACCTTTGAGGTCTATTGACCAAAGTGCACTTAGGTCCTTCTGGACTACGATATCATCATCAAGAAATAAAACCTTGTTAAGCTTTGGGAAGATCTCAGGAAGATAGAACCTTAGATGATTGAGAATGGACAAGTATTTGGGGTTCTGGAACTTGGGGTTGTTATCAAGCTTGTCCTGCTGGGTCTTGAAGTAGTAGTTAATCATGAAATGAGATTCCAGCTGCTTAAGAACTGGACTGTAGCTCGAATTTAGCCATGTAAAGTCTTCAATGTTCTGAACTTCAACAGCAGCTTTACCTTGAGAATTTTCCAAGAACCACATTCTCATTGCAGCGTAATTAAGCTTATCCGTCACAATATGGAAAACATGGTTCGCTGGTGTCTGCATTACAGTTTGAGGCAAGATGTTAGCACTTGGTATATTTTAAACTGAAAGCTGATTATTTATAAAATGTTGCTGAAATATAAGTCGAATTGCCATGATCCAGTTTGTTATATGTACTCCCTGACATTTTTGAGCTGCTATACCTTAGCATGTATAATAGTTGAATTTACAACCACAGCAGCTCCTAGTACATTGTCCGAGAATAATGCATAGTGCTGTAATTTTGGGTCTTCCAACTTTTCTTTATATGGAAAATGCTTGTTGTTAGAGCTGGAAGAATAATACTCATTTGTAAGCCTCATTGCAAGGCAGTTAAGTCTTTTGGGTAGAGCTTTAGCCGCTATTTGTGTCACATAGTTAGTCTCTTGCTTGTGAGCCTGCATCTGCTTCTCTGTAGAGTGAAGCGTAGCTTGTAGCTTACTAATAACAGCTGCACAGTTCTCATGCACTTGTTTGACCTTTGTTAATGTCAACTCCATTTCTCTGATTCTTCCATGAACACTGTGTAGGCAACAAAATTGAGTTAAACAGGTAAGAGATGTTGACTTCCTATAAAAGAGTACCCTGACACCAGGCACAAATCGTCATCGGAAATGCCAACTGTGAAGAACTTTGTGTAACGATGAGAGAGATAGTACTTCTTTGGTAATTGCTTGTCACTGGTTGCACCACTGAGTGCCTGCTGGATATCTCTCATCCTTCTTCTGAGATCCTTAATAAATCCATGATTGCCTCTAGAAGATAGAGACCCAATATACGCTCTCGCTCTTTTTAACTGGTCCCTGAGAACACGGATTGTACTATCTGGAGGAGCTGTGGAATGACTAGTATTATTGCTGATTGCCCTTATATCAGAGTCCTCTGAGGTAGTGTCTGTAGTTTTCTCAGGTGGCCTGTCAGCAGTATGATCCTGGAAATCAGACCACAAGTAGTTAAATAATTAATTAGGCCTGAAAGTATTAAATGACAAGGAAACTATTGTTGTCGGCTGCAAAATAACAGCCAGAAGATTATATTATAAAATCAGACACTTGAGAATATCAACTGATAATGAGAATTTTAAGTTTTCTTCATCGAATATTTCTAAAATGGGGCAAAAGGCAAAAGGAAAGCATCAAGTCTGTTAAAGGGAAAAGGAGAGACACCAACAAATCGATTACCAGGAGAGCAGGAGGAAATGTACCAAACATAACATCTGTTAAGGGAGGGATAGTTTGATGAAATGCATATTCCTCAGTGGAAACAGCAAAGCTTCCTCTGCAAACTGAATGTATTTGTAGTACGAATTTATTTATTTGATTTGATCCTATACCCATCAAACCTACAAATATGACTGCTAATTTCACTCTTTAAGCAGGAATACAGGCAATCAACCATATATTAATTGAGTAGCAAACAGTAGGGACTTCACCTTGTTCAGTGTAATATTCAGACCTCCAGCATTGCGCATTGCGCGAACTTTGTTCTCCCGCAATTTACCATCATCGATTAGGCCATTCTCTTTTGTGAATTCAACACCGCCCTTCACATTCACAGAAGTAACCATACCATTATCCGTGGTCCCTCTATCTATACCACTGCTCTGATCAACAATGTGCTGAATCAAACCCGCCTTGAGTGCGGCAGCGTCAGATGCAACCATCTGAATAGGCTCCCTCACCGTAGCAAATGCGTCCTAGAAACAATATTTCGTCACTGTAACATTCAGATCACAAATTTACCGATTCATTTTGACATCTGTATGCAGAAATCAACCTGTTTTAGAGCATTTAGCCGCTCCCGCACCTCCTTCCGAGCAATCTAGGACAAGAAAACACGTCAAACGATTGTAAAGTTTGCCACCTAATCGACTGATGAGAACTGGTGGGGGATTCCAGATGCGGTCGTACCGTACCAGATTGGACAGATCGAGGCCGGAGGCGGCGCTCCCGATCACTGCGAACAACCGAGATCATCACACACGCGTCAGGACGGGGAAAATTTTTCGTTAAGGAGAAGGGCGAAGCAGCAGATCGAGGAAGCGTACGGATGGGGCCGGAGAAGGGGGGGATGGGGGCGCCGCCGTAGAGAAGGAGGGGCGGCGCGAGCACCGAGGCGATGAGCAGCGCCAGCACCGCGTCCCGCGTCCTCCACTTCCACCTCCACCGCCACCGCCGCGCGGACGCGGATGCTGCCGCCGCCGCCGACGCCATGGTCGCCATTGGTCCGACCACCCGCCGTCCGTCGATCTCCTCCGATCCGGCAAGCCGCCGCACCGGAGGTGGCCGCACGCCGGAGCGTTTCGCCGAGAGGGGAGGAGGGGGCCGTCGCGGCGTTCTGTTCAAAGCGGTGCAATTTGGAAATTATGTTCTCTGTTTTTCCTTTTTTTTTCCAAAAAAGAATAAGACAACGGTAATAACACGAAGGAAAATCACAACAAAGACCTCGTTCCATTTAGAGGGAATTGAAAATGATGGGAGAGAATTAAGGGGGAATAATTTCATACACAATAGGTGTGGAATAAATCCCCTTCAATCCCTTCCTCATGGGAATTAAGCGAACAAGGTCTAAATGGGTGGTCAGATTTTAACCAAAATTATAAAACCCATAAAAACATTACACTTTTTCACTGGTACACTTATATTTCTATTCTATGATTCTTTATCTTTATCGAGATGCCTCCTATGCCATTTTGAAAGAAAAAGTGCACAAATATCAAAGATGGTGAGAGGCCTAAATTAAAAGATGATTAGCAGGGTGAGCTTAACTTGAGTGGTTAATTTTTATGGTGAAACATATCTACTCAAATTTAAATTCTAGATTTGGTACGGGTACTTACATTTATAACTAATTATTCTTGAAGAGGTAGGTATTGTACGTATCGACAGCGAGACATCGACGGTGATTTTGCCAATCTCGAAATATGTCAGTCTAATTTGATTTTGTTAATCTTAAAATATGTCAGCCTAATTTGATTGTGTCAATTCTTACAGAGGTCGGATGGGCTATAAGATATACTCCCTCTATTCTCAATTAATCATCATATATTTTTTTAAAAGTTATTTCCAAATGCCCTATCATATTAGTATTCATTTGCTAAGTTTGTTCGTTATCTGTCCATTGTAGTAAAAGAATTTTCGCGCATGTATCCATGTTTCAATTTGTGAGTGACTAGGAAGTAGCAGTGATGGTACATGTATCAAGTTTGTTACCGGAATAAATGCAATATAAAAGAGTTATTGGTTGTTCTTGATCTTCATACACCTATGTAACACAATGATCAATTAGAAACGGAGTAGGGATGGCAGTATTGCCCATGAGTTCGGATACTCAGTCTGATGGGCACGAGCGTGGGCACTTTTTTTTTACTCGTGGGCACGTTCCCGATACTCGCAAACTTAGTGGACGTAGGCAGATTTCATATTTCTCCCACAGGTAACCCATGCCCAACATGAAATCTTTTTAGCCCATGTATATCCTTCGTGCCTTCAATAGTTTAACATCCCCTCATGGTGTTGGCCCATTTGTATGCAACAGTATATATATTCACTCAATGAAACCCTAACCTTATCCTCCTCCCCACCGCCACCTCTCACTCTTTTAGTCTTTTACACAGCGGCGATACACGGGAAGGATCGAAGGAAGAAGGAGGCGGCTGGCGGTGCGGCGGTGGCTAGCGACGTGGTGGTGTACAAGCATAGGCAGGAAAGCCCAATGTGTACTGTCGGCCATGCCCCGGCCATACCCGTGCGCGATGGGCATGGGCACGGACTTGGTGTTTTGCCTGATAGACTTTGCAGGCGTGGGTTGGACGTGGGTACGTGGGTCTCAGGCCAGGCATGAATTCGCTCTGCTCGTGCCCGACCCAACCCGTTATCATCCCTAGAACGGAGTGAGTAATTAGCATCCTAAACCTAAGCAAGTAGGGTGTAATTCTCGTTGCATGTAGTGTTAAAAAGAGGAGCCTAATTATGTACTATCCAGATTTAAATTTGAGAAAAAGCATATTGAACAAGAAAGATGCAAACACAAAACACATATTGAAATCACTCACAGTTCTTGCGCAAGAAGATGACGAACTTGTCGACGAAGTAGTTGCAGATTCCTCAAGCGGTCGCGTGTGTACGCTGCCCAAAAACCTGATTGCCGCCCCGTGCAGGAGTCTCGCGGCAGTGGTTTCGGAGATCCCGCTTCCTCCAAGCCCGGTGCACGCCGAGATTGAAGGTCGACGAAGCGCAGTAGCTAGAGGTCAGAACAACGTACGCGTGGGAGGTGAAGTGACCGTGTTTTCTACCTTTTAGCCACCAAGACGTCTCCTGATGTTATAGGCTCCATCAAGCGCTTCAAATTCCCCTCTCATTAAACAGGCTAAAACTGCCCATTAGATTGCAGTAGAAACTGCCATCATAACGCAGCAAAAACTGATGCAATCAAAAGGAGTAACTGAAACGCCATCAACACAGCACAAATATTTAAAAAAAAATTGCACATGAAACAGTTTGTTGTACACATACGCGTCGCGCTCGTCGCAAGTCACAAGTCACGCGATAATTCACGCGAAAATGCGCGGGCTGCGCGTGCGTGTATCAATAGTCTCCTTATCTTTCACATGCATCTATTTTTGCTAAGAAAGAAGACTCCCATATTTAAGCAAGGCGACCTCTCCTTGACTTAGCAATATGGGACTATTGTTGTGCATGCTTTAGAATTTACAAAATAGGCCAAACATGGGCCAAATTCCAGCATTCCCCCACCAATTCTAAAGCAGTTGATGTTCTAAACCACTTTTATATACCAGATTTTCGGTATAAGTCCCGTACGGGTTGAACTTACACCTAGATCAACAAGGTCCATCTACCAGCAGCTTGTGAATGGACTAAGCCTTGAATTCATAGCTTTTTGCCATCAGATTTCTCATGAAGACCTATCTGGTACTAGGCTACCAAAACGCCAAGTCTAAACGGAGCTTTAAAGGTCTTGCTCCCCGATCTTCTCATGAGCTTTCCAGAGAGCACCCCACTCTCATGAACTGCGACCCAACAGTTTAGCTCACATAGGTGTGTTCATTATAGGTATCCTGTAGGACGATACCTTTTCTCTCGGTAGACACTAGAACACATTAAGGCATTATAGCCAGCCTTCCATACAGAAGAGAGTACACGTTATGGACATAGGTATTTAGATGAATTGTACTCCCCGTTACAATAGTAACTTTGTTTTTCTCATTTTCCAAATAAGGGATCTCCTTTCAGAGGAAATGAGTTACTATTACTTTGCAACTAAATGGGCCTCAGTCCCATGTCCATACTTGCAACAGATATTGCTGTCCGTGCAAGTCCTTTTGTAAAGGGATCTGCTAGATTTTTCTCACTGCGAATATAATTCACAGCAATTACTCCGGAGTTTTTCAGCTTTCTAACAGATTTAAGCCTCCGCTTCACATGTCTCGAGGACTTCATGTTATCCTTAGTACTCATTATCTTGGCCAAGACTGTTTGATTGTCACAGTACGTAAGGATTGCAGGAACTGGTTTCTCTACCAGTGGCAAGTCCATGAGTAGTTCCCTTAGCCACTCAGCTTCAACTGTAGTTGTGTCAAGTGCTACAAGCTCAGCTTCCATGGTTGACCGCGTCAAAATGGTCTGCTTACATGATCTCCATGATATTGCGGCACCTCCTAGTGTAAATACATAGCCACTCGTGGCTTTAATCTCATCTGCATCGGAGATCCAATTGGAATCACTATATCCTTCTAGTACAGATGGATAACCAGTATAGTGAATTCCATATGCGATTGTACCTACTAGGTAACGTAGCACTCTCTCTAGTGCCTCCCAATGATCCTTCCCTGGATTGGAAGTAAATCGACTTAATTTGCTCACAGCAAAAGAGATGTCGGGACGTGTTGCTCCAGCAAGGTACAAGAGAGACCCAATTATTTGTGAAAATCTCAATTGGTCCAACCCTTCGCCCTTATTTTTCCTTAATTTTACACTCGCATCGTAGGGCGTAGGGGCTACTTTGGCATTCTCAAAACCAAAGCGACACAATAATTTTTCCACATAATGAGATTGATTTAAAATAATACCATTCTCATTTCTTGTCAACTTAATATTCAGGATAACATCTGCTTCTCCCAGATCCTTCATGTCAAAGCATGAGGATAGAAATGATTTGACCTCATCAATCACTGCAGTGTTAGTCCCAAATATAAGTATATCATCAACATACAAGCACAAGATCACCGTTTGACCCCCACCTTGGCGATAATAAACACACTTATCTGCTTCGTTTACAACAAAACCAACAGATGTTAAGGTCTGATCAAATTTTTCGTGCCATTGTTTGGGTGCTTGTTTCAGACCATACAATGATTTCAGCAATCGGCACACTCTACCCTCCTGTCCCTTAACCACAAAACCATCAGGTTGCTCCATATAGATTTCTTCCTCCAACTCTCCATTAAGAAAAACTGTCTTTACATCCATTTGATGAATGTGTAGACCATAGGAAGCAGCTAATGCAATGAGCAGTCTAATAGTGGTTAACCTGGCCACGGGTGAATATGTGTCAAAATAATCTTCACCTTCTTTCTGGGTAAAGCCTTTGGCCACAAGCCTCGCTTTATATTTGTCGATCGTGCCATCTGGTCTCATCTTTTTCTTGAAAATCCATTTACATCCAATGGGTTTGCACCCAGCAGGACGTTCAATGACTTCCCAAGTCTCATTTGCCATGATGGAGTCCATCTCACTACGGACTGCCTCTTTCCAATACTCTGCATCTGAAGATGCATAAGCATCAGCTAGAGTTTTAGGCACATCATCTACAAGGTATACAATAAAGTCATCTCCAAAGGATTTCTCAACCCTTTGTCTCTTACTCCTGCGCGGAGTGATGACTAAACTGTTATCCTCCTCATTGGCCTCTTGTAAATTATTATCATCAACATCATCCTCTCGTAGAGATATGTTCTCAACTTGTTCAGAATGAGGAAAGTTTGGAATGACTACATCCACATTTTCTAAACTGCTGCTAGTCTGTCGCATAGGAAAGATATCCTCAAAGAAAGACGCATCCTTAGACTCCATTATAGTATCAACTATCATCTCTGGAGTTTCGGATTTAACTACCAAGAATCTATAGGCAGGACTATTCTGAGCATATCCTATAAAAATGCAATCGACTGTTTTTGGCCCAAGCTTTCTCTTCTTCGGCTCCGGAATATTGACTTTCGCCAAACATCCCCATGTTCTCAGAAAGTTGACATTGGGTTTTCTTCCCCTCCATGCCTCGTATGGAGTTATGTCATTTCTTTTCGTGATCACTCTATTTAGCACGAAATTTACAGTCAAGATTGCTTCCCCCCACCACATGTTAGGCATACCGGCACTTTGTAATAAGGCGTTCACCAAATCTATAAGCGTCCGATTTTTCCTCTCAGCTACACCATTTGATTGTGGTGAATAGGGTGGTGTGAATTCATGAATGATCCCATGCTCAGAACAAAAATTAGAAAAGTCTGTAGAGGTATACTCTCCTCCTCTATCATCCCTAAGTCTCTTAATCTTTCTTTCTAATTGATTCTCAACCTCTGCCTTATATATCTTAAAATAGTTAAGCGCTTCATCCTTTGTTTTCAGCAAATAGACATAGCAGTAACGTGTTGCACCATCAATAAAAGTAAGACAATATCTTTTTCCTCCTTTAGTCAAAACACCATTCATCTCACATAGATCAGTGTGAATTAAATCTAGAGGTGTCAAAATCTTTTCAAACTCTAATGCCTTGAAAGGCTTTCGAGGTTGTTTTGCTTGCACACAAGTTTGGCACTTAGAATTTTTGACTATATCGCATTTAGGAATTAACTCAGATCTGGACATTCTAGCAATTGTATCAAAGCCAACATGACAGAACCTTGAATGCCATACATCAGCAAGATTTTTATTCAAAATAGTACTAACATTCAAATTATAACAAGAGTCCACAGTACTTAGGCGGAACAAGCCTCCGCTGTCATAGCCTTTTCCTATAAAAACCCCAAATTTGGACACAACTAATTTATTCGACTCAAAAACTAGCTTATAACCACTCCTACACAGGAGAGACCCGCTCAACAGGTTCTTGTTTATTGTTGGCGCGTGCTGGACATTCTTCAATTGGAGGGTTTTCCCTGAAGTAAGCTTCAGATCTACCGTACCAACACCAAGAACAGACACACGCGATCCGTTCCCCATTAGGACGCTGGAAGCCCCTGCTGCCTGATACGAAGAAAACAATGAAATACCAGAACACACGTGAACATTTGCACCAGTGTCAACCCACCAGTCGATAGACTGAAATGCAGAATAGACAACAGAAGGATTACCGTACCCTCCAGAAGTTGAGGCCTCGCCTATGGTCACATGAGTGAACTTCTTGCTAAGTTCAGTGGTCCTGTCCTTGCGGTCTTGACAATCCTTGGCAAAGTGACCAGGATTACCGCACACGAAACAGGTGAGGTTCTTCAAATCCTTCTTCTCTGTTTTCTTCCTTTTAAAGCTAGTAGTTTTGTTCTGCTTGGGGCCCTTCTTCTTGTTAAATTGTTTTTTCTTTTGCACAAAATTGGCACTGTTCTGCATGTTCTTGACCCGCACATCTTTTGCCCTTGCCTTCTCTTCCACATCGAGAGCTGCAATGAGATCCTCCATAGAAATCTCCTCTCTTTTGTGCTTTAGAGATGTAGCAAAATCACGCCACTCTGCAGGAAGTTTTGCAACAATCGTTGCCGCAACAAACTTTGGAGGCAGAGCACATCCCAAATGTGCAATTTCGCCAACCAGAAGCTGGAGGTCGTGTGCTTGGGTTACAATTGATTTAGCATTATCCATGCTGAAATCAATGAACTTTTCGCACACATACAACCAGCGACCGGCTTCAGCTTCAGCATATTTCTGCTCCAAAGCCTCCCACAGGGCAGTGGCCGACGTGTAATTCATATACACATCGTAGAGTTGATCTGCCAAGATGGTGAGGAGACAGCCTAATGCGGTGTTATTCGCATTATCAAACTGAGCTTGCTGTTCCTCTGTGAAGGGATACATTGGGTATATCACCCACCACACTCCCAACGACATGAGCCAAAACTTGGCCCTTGTCTGCCATCTACGGAAGTTTTCACCTCCAAACCTCTCAGGTTTCATGGCATCAGATGCACCCGCCATTGCTAGATAACAAAAATAGGCGAAATCAGGTTTTTGGATTGTTAAAAAGAGGAGCCTAATTATGTACTGTCCAGATTTAAATTTGAGAAAAAGCATATTGAACAAGAAAGATGCAAACACAAAACACATATTGAAATCACTCACAGTTCTTGCGCAAGAAGATGACGAACTTGTCGACGAAGTAGTTGCAGATTCCTCAAGCGGTCGCGTGTGTACGCTGCCCAAAAACCTGATTGCCGCCCCGTGCAGGAGTCTCGCGGCAGTGGTTTCGGAGATCCCGCTTCCTCCAAGCCCGGTGCACGCCGAGATTGAAGGTCGACGAAGCGCAGTAGCTAGAGGTCAGAACAACGTACGCGTGGGAGGTGAAGTGACCGTGTTTTCTACCTTTTAGCCACCAAGACGTCTCCTGATGTTATAGGCTCCATCAAGCGCTTCAAATTCCCCTCTCATTAAACAGGCTAAAACTGCCCATTAGATTGCAGTAGAAACTGCCATCATAACGCAGCAAAAACTGATGCAATCAAAAGGAGTAACTGAAACGCCATCAACACAGCACAAATATTTAAAAAAAAATTGCACATGAAACAGTTTGTTGTACACATACGCGTCGCGCTCGTCGCAAGCCACAAGTCACGCGATAATTCACGCGAAAATGCGCGGGCTGCGCGTGCGTGTATCAATAGTCTCCTTATCTTTCACATGCATCTATTTTTGCTAAGAAAGAAGACTCCCATATTTAAGCAAGGCGACCTCTCCTTGACTTAGCAATATGGGACTATTGTTGTGCATGCTTTAGAATTTACAAAATAGGTCAAACATGGGCCAAATTCCAGCATGTAGTTTCTCAATCTGCATGACCTGCATCCCCTCTTCACATTTCGTTCCTGTGTACATATAAGTAATGCAAGTTTACAAGAAGTTTGAGAGAAAAGCATCCACAAGGCAGGAGGACCGCATGACGGCAAGCGGCGCACCGCGAGAGAGAAACAAAAACGGAATCCCGAATGCATGGCATACGTAGCGGTTGACGGTTGTCCCGGGCCACCGCGTGATCCGATATTTTTTTGCCACCGGAAAGCCGCGGATTCTGGGGCATCCGGACATGGCGACGCGACGACGCCTCCTTGCAGTTTCAACAAATCTGAAATCTTTCGGTTCGTTTCAGTTAAACGGAAATGATGGCTGAAATTAATTAGTGGAACCGTTTGGTTTTTAAACGAATGGTCGGTACTCGCAGATGGCAGTAGACAGAGGTAGAAGAACGATTTGTCCAATTGAGCCAAACAATGGGATGCAGCTTTTAGATTCAGCTTGTTTGCGCAGTTGCACTGTATTCGTGAAGGCCAACCTTTGATTTGTTTGAATTGTCAGGTTGCTTGCGTATGAAATTTAGTTTTTTTTCTTTTGCCAATCTAAATGACCGCCAATTCCAAAAGAAAGGGATCGAATCATCATACTTTTACCAAGTTTTATGATTCTGTAGTTAATCATCACGCGTATGCATGGTTTCAAGTTTTCTTTCATTATAGGAGACTGTAACAGTAAAACCCCAAACCTAGAAAGTATAAAATTTTGACGATTATAAGGTGTTTAAAAAGTGAGAAGAAAAAAAATAATAATAAAGATATCAGATGTAGCCATCATTCGCTTCCTACCTTATAACACTATCCTCTGTTGTCTGCCACGTCAGCATATATAGCAAAGACGTGGACCTGTCTGGAGCTGGCTGCCAGGTGGGCCCGTGGGCCCTACGGATCGACACGTCGGCGTCATGCGGCGGTGGGCCTGGGTCCCTCCTCGAGCACGGAGCGCCAGACGGGGTCCACCTCCCCCTCGCCGGCGGCGGCGAGCCACGCGTCCACGTCGTCGAACAGCGCCCGCTTGCTCGGCGGCGGGAAGAGGCGGTCGCCGGGGAATCCGATCGCCGCCGCCCTGCCGTCCACCAGCGACCGGAAGAACACGTCCCGGAGCTCCCACGACCCGCCGCCGCCGCCGCCGACGGGGACGCCCAGCCCGCCGCGGCACTTCTGCCACGGGAACTCGAACACCCCCGGCGGCCGCTTCCACCCCTCCTCCCCTTCCTCCTCCTTCCCCTCCCCACCTCCCACCACCACCGCCGCCGACGACGACGACGACGACGTCACCTCCTCGAACGCCGCCTCCTCCTCCCGCTCGCGCTTCCTCCTCATCCCCTCTCGCCGATCCATGCACGCGCGCGCACGGCGAGAGCGATCGATTTCAACCTCCCTTTAATTTCTCAGAGAACATGCATGCATGCACGCGTCTACACGGCCACCATCATCTGGTCGTCGTCGTCATGGCTGCATGCATGCGCAGCTGGAGGATTACCTCTGATCGGAGCGAGAGGAGGAAGGAGAAGGGTGGGGGTGGTTGGGGAGGCGGGTGGGCGAGTGGAGGTGGGTTGATATGAATGTGTCCAAGAGAGAAGATGGATGTGTATGGAGGTGGATATATATAAGCTCGCGGGGCGCGGGCACACTGGGTGTTGGGCTGGCTGAGAGGGTGAGCGTCTTACACGGTCGATCTCCGACCTAAATAAACCTGGATCTATCCCAACTCGTAACCATAAATATGATCTCCATTTCCACGCCCTAATCCAATCAATCAGTTTTGGATGGTTTGAATTTGGGACCATCTAAATACTGTATCTGACAATATTATTACTTGGAAAAATGTTAAATTAATCACATATAATTATATTATAATTGCACTATAATTACATTATAACTTGCACGTAATGTGCTCATAAGTACACAGAATGCAGCCATCTCAGTTGGGAGAGGCGTGTCGTCATGCCAACCGGTAGGTTGTGGGATGTCTCGCATAGCGAATCTCGACGCGATCGGATGGTAAAGAAAAACAATCAGAGAAATTTACGATAGAAATATAGAAATTCGATTGAATTTTTCTTAGTGATCAAGAAAGTAACTTTTTCTTGAAAAAAGGGAGAGAAATTAAATTTGGTAGTTTGAAGAAGGGGGTGATTTCTATTTGATTTATTAATTTTGTTAGTCTCTGAAATTCTTCTTATTATAAGTTTTGGGTTTTGTGGGTTGGTTTGAATTGAATAGGAGTGGTGCATATGCGGTGATTATTTGAAGGAAAATTGTAAGTGTTATGAATAAGGTTTGGTTCTTTTCTTCGTCCACGTGGATAGGGTGGAGAGCTGTTAGATTAGGATTATAGCAATTTGAGTAGTTAAAGTTCATAGTACAAAGAACAATCGAAGAAATGTCAAGAAAAACAAAATATCGTGTGCCATTTATTGCCATTAGACTTGCAAGAAGATTTGGGGAAACCAAGCCGCTTATGTAGTTTTGCCCTAACTGAAGATGTCAACATTATGAGATGATTGTGACATGAATTGCATTGTGCGTGAAACAATGATGAGGAAGAAGGTCTAATGAGGATAGCGACAAACTTCATATGCAATCCAATATGTTACAATATGACAAATAAATCCGCAGGAGCATGTTGATTTAATGTGGGAGATATAGATCCAAAGAAGAAATAGAAGGTTGTGGAAGAGCAACACTAAAATATAGATTGTGACATCGTTACATGGTTCGTTTTGTGGGAGAGATCTTCGATATAAATCCAGAGAAACGTGATCATTGACATGAGAACTTATGGATGATGGAATCCAATACTATCCCTAGCTCATAAATCAAAAAGTTTTATCCTTTTAATGCACGATATCAACCCACCCACCAATACTGTTTTCATAGAAATGAGAGATATTTTGGTTTTTTACTACATATATTTTTTAAAAAAGTTAGAAGTCAGTTTTTTGTTTATCTTAAAATTATTTATGGGGATGAATCTCAACAAGTAGAATTGATTTTTTTTCCTATTGGGACTGATGGAGTAACTCCTAAGCCACATAGAAAAATGAGATGATACGAAGGACGAGTGTACGTAACTCAACTAATTAGGTTTCTTACAGTGAAATCAGTTCGGTAGTTTAAAATCCTAAACTTGATATAGATGTTTATATTTAAGGCTCTTTAGATAGTACACGTAATGGCCGCTCAGCTAGCGTGACGGCGCCACTCCTGGCTTCAAGTGACCTGGTCTCATAGCCATGCTTGGTTGCATCGCCTGTTTGTTGCATGGGCGGTGTGACATGCATGCGTTATTCTTTGCTTGCTTCCAGCTTTGGGTTAAAACGGCCACAAAATCCTCTCGTTATAGAGGAGTACGTCAGAGGTAGAGCTAGCCTCCCAACTTCCAAGCTTGCAGGGGTCACGGCCGATGTAGGGATGAAAATCGAGCTGACTACGCTTTTTATTGAGTTTTTTAGAAATTAATTTATTGTGATTTATTTATTTCTCTTTTATTTAAGACTATTTTTAGTGTGCTAAGTGAGAGTGAAATTGTTCAAAATAAAATATTTTTAATAAAAAATAGATCTATTGGAACAATTTTGAACCGAGCCACCAAATCAGGTAAACGAGTTTTAGGTTACGTTTGGCAACAACGGATTTAGTGGAAAGATAGCTCGTTTTCCACTCGCACGTTTTCCAAACGGTTAAACAATATATTTTTTAAAAAGTAACTTTATAGAAAATTATTTCAAAAATTATATTAATCATTTTTTAAATTTAAAATAATTATACTTTAATTAATTATGCGTTAATGGCTCACCTCATCTTATCTATTTCTCAACATTCTCATTTCCCTTCCTCTCTCAAATAAAAGAAGGGCTAAAAGAGCAAGAAACTGGTACTAGTACATTGCTCTGCTAGATTAACGGAGGTAAACAAAAACTAGTGTGGATCAATATGAAGACGGAAAGGCAGACAAGTGGATTTTATAGACTGTCGCCATCTTGTTATGAATTCTCTCGTACAACGGTGCTGCATGAGTAGTACAGTACATTGCTATCCGCATACTCCCATGATCACATTTCTATGTGTATTTTCTTTTTCCGAAAATGCTTAGTATCCGGACGACTTAAAAATATCGGGAACACTCTTATCCAAAACAGTTAACTATCTCCTCCACCATACGTTCTCATCTCTTTCGTTTTACTTTTTCCTCGCTCCTGCTCTATCTCTCCTCAAAGACTTTTCTCTCGATGACCATACGGTGACGGAGGAGATCCAGGCCTCACCGGCGGCAAGCACATGACGGCGGGACGCGGCGACGTGGGACAGGGAGGAGGCGTTGGACCTCGCCGGCACCACACGACAGCAGAAAAGGCGGCGTGGTAGGGGTGTACAGTGATGTGGGATATGGTGGAGGTGTTGGATCTCGCCAGCGACTGTTAAATATGTGATCCGAATTTTAACATGCAATATATTTGGATTAGTTTTTTAATAAGACTTTGTATCATAGGATTAGTTTCCTACTAGGACTTCGTGTCTTTATCTGTTAGAACTCCTAGATTTCTCATATATATATCCCTTGTAAGCCGCATCAGGAGGGTGCAACAGCCCAATATATCCCCTGCGTTTGTATTCAACTCCTCTGTACTAATCATTTGTCGGTCAGCACCCGTGGTTTTTTTTCCCGCAGGGGTTTTCCACGTTAAATTCGTGTCTCCGTTATGCATCTATTTTTGTAACAACGACAGCGGTGGCTAGGCACGGCGACCCAGGATGGGGAGGAGGTGTTGGATCTGGGTGTTGACGCGGCTAGCCCTAGCCCTGACCGGAGGCCACCACCCCGAGTCGCATCTTCGCTGCGCTATCACCTCCCTCCGCCGCATTGGTGGTTGTGGTGGCCGGAGGAGAAGAAGAAGATGGAGGTGGGTTCATTTTGTCGGAATTTTTAGTGATGTTGCACCCTATTGTTTTTCCCGTTGCACTTTGTTGCATCATGGGTGTTTCATTCAATTTTGATCGATGTTGCATATATTAATTTTTCGTATTGCCATTGGTATGTTTTGAATGTTGTATTTGTCCTCGTTCTCGTCTAACGCTATCACCTCGTTTATCTCTCCCGTGCCGGTCGCTTGTTTCCGGTGGCCGGAATAGAAGAAGACAGAGATAGGTTTTGTTAGGAAATTTAGTGATATTGCAGTTTCTTTGTATATTTTGTTACATTTTATTGTATTCGGGTGTTTCATTCCGTTTTGACTTGATGTTGTATGAATTGATTTATTGGTGTTGCAATCAATATTGTTGAATATTGCAATTGGATGAAACAATTTTGCTCAAGCGCTGAAACATTTTTCTCTGCTAGTGATACATCTGAAACATTTTTATTGAAACATTTTTTTACCGAGGGTGAAACATGTGGAACATTCCTCAATAACACGGTGCAACACCATCCGACGATTTACACCAAATCAGACGTCCGATCCGTCGCAGTCTCCTTATTTTTCCTCTCCGAGAAAAGAAAGGAAGATAAATCATCTGATCTTGGCGTTTTGCCATAACTAGCTATTACCATCCCAAAAAGACAGGAAGAACGCAATCGAAAGAAACTTCCATTCCAAATCCTGTGACTTTGGCCATCTGCTACTGGTATAAGAGTGCAAAATTAAGACAAACGCGTTATCAAATTGGTGGCAATGTAAATCAATAGAAATGTTTGGAGTCTTGGTATAACTTTGGTACATAATACAGTAGTTTCTTGGTACATAATACAGTAGTTTCCCTAGATATTATCTAATCAGAGTGCAACAGGCGTACAGCATGTCAAAAATGCAATATTGCATGAAGAAATGCAGCATGTCCAAAAAAGTGATCTTGGAAAATGTACGTAATATTTGGCACTAGAAAATTATGAGGACCCCTTATTGAAGAATTGAATGCTTTTGGGCCAATGAGCACGGCGATAATGTAGTGCAAAGGAGACGAACGCATGTCAGCTATAAGAGGGGAAAAAAATATCAAACAGTATATTGTGCCTGAAGGAAAATTTCATGACATGGTGTTAGGTTGATTTCACTGCTGATGCAAGTGACTTCAGAAGAGTTGGTGACGGTCTTCTTAAAGTGTGCGTGAGAAGGATCATCAGTGACAGTAGTGTCAATGCCCCAGCTTGATGAGCTGAGCCCAAGGAAGTAGGAACATACATCAAAAGTGTAGATATTCCCAATGTAACCTGGTTGAAAAAAAAGTAGAATGATAACATTTTAGGCCATTTTAATTAAGCAAAAGAACTATGGTGATGATTGATATGTTAACAACAAATAAAACTGAAGGGTAGTTTTTTATAAATTTTTACCTGAAGGGCAGCCATTCCAAGTGTGCTTCCGATTAGAGACTTGATTGCTGGATGCATGTCCACTTTCCTTGCAGCCAACCATAAGCCACCCACAGACAATAAGGTAGTTGTTGCAAGAATTCGGTGATTAAGCTACAACAATGAAAACTCCAAGTTAGCACAGGACATTGTACCACACCAGAATTATATAGAAGAATGGTCTATGCTCAGCACTGATGAAGAAATAATAATAAATTAGTGGTTATAGGACTGTCCTGCAATGTTGATGATTGCATGCTATGAAAAAGAACACGTTTTGTTTATTGGTATAGCCAGTTGTTCCTTTTCCTAGAATAGTGGTGTGAATGGCTTATATTACAGGTAAAAAAAGAAGAGAATGAATCTGAAAAGGAACTACAAGCATAACCTCCTAAACATCATAAAATTTCAGAGTTGTAGACTCGTTATTGTGAGATAAAGCACTACCTGCACAGTGGACGTGTTCTCAAAAAAGTTACGTATGAAAGGCTCCATAGCGAACACATCTTCTGGTATCCAGGTGTCACCCATCTTGGGAAATGTATTGTATGCATGCCCCTGTTGATAGCAAATAATTAGATAGTTAGGACAAATACTTAGATGTACACATGTTTTTAAGATAAGAATGAGAACATTGACATACTGCATCATTGCCCGCAACAAATGCTCCAGATATGGCAGTAATGCCTACCACGGCACTGACAGGAATTGCCAACTTTTTAATCTTTGCTGCAGAATTTACCCAATTCATTGATCCAGCCGGAGGTTCTGGCATAACCACTGACAGAGCTGTCCACAATATGCCACAATATATAACAAATGCAGAGGTTAAATGGGTCGCCAGTCTGTATGGGCTGACTCTTGGTTGAACATACTCGGATGCTGGTTCCTACAATGAAAAAAAGCATGATGAACCCACATGCAACAAACCCTAGTAGCTCAATAATAAGGATGTTGCATTAGACAATAAGCACCTCAAGACCACTTTTCACCATCCACCAGCCAATTAGTCCTTGACCCGCACCAAGTGCGAAAAGACCTGACAGCCTGAGTCCCAGTTGGCAGGTAACATACCCTTTTGCAATGAAATAGGCAAAAGGAACAGAAAATAGAAATCCCAGAGCTCTTCCCCACATTCTGTGTCCATACTCCATCCAGTATATAAATTTGAAATCTTCAAGGCTCATGCCTTTGTTCACCCTAGAAATGTTCATGAATGCTGCTATTGCATTAGGAGAAAAATAATATCCAAAACAGTATCTCATTGTTCTATGTACATGTTTGAAAACAAAACTTGACGTGACTGAGACTGAACATAGGTTGGATGAAGAAAAGATCTTAACAAGTCACACTAATTAGAGCAAAAGTCACCAAATGCTGAATATTTCAGTTATTTTTCTCATATATAACTATTAGAACCATACCATTGTTCAAATTGATTACACATAACAGCAAATTCATATGAGTTCCTCTAAAAGTAATTGGATCGAGGGTCCCAGACCCACAGTACCAGCCCAGTGAAACCTATTTAAAAAGAAAGTCCTAGATAAGCTCATAAGCATATATAGAAAAGGCATACATTTGACCTATTACTAATCAACTGAAACATTTATGGATAGTTCTATAG
This sequence comes from Oryza punctata, assembly GCA_000573905.2. Classification (NCBI taxonomy): domain Eukaryota; kingdom Viridiplantae; phylum Streptophyta; class Magnoliopsida; order Poales; family Poaceae; genus Oryza; species Oryza punctata. Next base: position 26,907,181 of record CM002495.2, on the reverse strand, counting down.
CATCCTAAATATTCATTCTAAAATTCATAAATCAACATGATAATATCAAGAACTGAAGCTAACTGCAGCACAAGTTCAGCAGCACTAAAACTATGAGATTGATGTTTACACTAAATCATAGGAACATAACAGGGGATACACAAAATTCGACATGCTATACAATTAATAGGTGGAACTGTACAACTCCTAGTTTCATCAGTGGGTTTTTGGCAGCAGCACACTGCAGTCGGCCAACAAATTCTTACCTCTTGTACTCAGGTGACACTTTGTATTTCTCAAATTCCAGCAGCCACTCTTCATCTGACATTGGAGGCAAGCTCCCCGTAAATTTCCAGTCAGTCATCGACAATCCTGAGCGTGTAAGCCGTGTAACTCCTCCAAGTATGACCAAGCCAAATACCCACGCAGCACATCCAAATAGCCATATCCCGATGGCCTTCTGTGCTTGGGGCCCTTTGGTAACAAGCAACTTCAATCCTGAATTTGCCGCTGCATTGGCCACACCTGAATTCAGTGATGCTGCAGTAGTAGTCATTTTTCTTGTGCATTGGCCCATCAAGGTCTGAAATGGAGCACATAGAACCTCTATCAACACAACTAGCATTTTTAGTGCTTACAAAGTTCTAGGAAATGAAATATATAGGACTGATGAATGTGACGCATATCATATTTCAAGTTTCAATGATTAATTTTGTAGGTATGGTGAAGCTTTAATACACCCAGTTCATCATGTATATCGACTCCCTGTTCCAAAATGCTCAGACCCTGACACCAAAACTCCGCACATCCAAATCGAAACTAATGTTGATACAAATTCATAATACTCCTCCTAATAACGGCATGTTCTACAGTCCATTCCGCTCAAAAACGATCGCGTCATAGTGTCATTCATAAATCATACTCACAGAGGGTTGACCACAATCCACTACACTCCAGAGTGAGTGACGGCATCAACACGGGCCAACCACGCAAGGGATGGGAAATAGAGGGGGGGAAGGCACAGCGACGCGCTCACCTTGGAGCCGATTGAGCGGAAGGCGTGGAACGAGGCGAGGCGCGATGCGGAGAAGACGGATCCCGTCGACCTCGGCGGCGTGGCTAAGCCGCCGCCGCCGCCGCAGCCGCCGAAGGAGCCGGATCCAACCCTAGGAGTCGCCGGAGCCGGAGCCGGGCCTCCCCTCGGGAGGCGAGCAGCCATCAGCGAGGACGCCTGGTCCCTCCCCCGGCGGAGCAGCGCCGCCGCCACCCTGCTCCCCATCATGGCGCGGAGGAAGGCTAGAAGCTTGCGGAGGAAGAAGAAGGCGACGCGGAGGTTTAGAATTTTTGGAAAGAAAAAATTTTGTGGGGTTTAGGCGTTGGTCCACGTCGTCGCCATGGGAGACGGCGGCGTGGGAGCTGATGATAACCACAGGCGGTAAACACGCGGTTTTGGGCTGAATCCGGTGATCCCACCGGAAAACGATGCCCAAAACTGCCTCGTGATGCGTGTGCCCTCGCGCAGGTCCACCAAGTTTTGGGCCAAATGGGCTCATTTTTTTTTTGGAGCTGTAAATGGGCTCAACTTTCCCTTCTTATAAGAGCAGCAGAGAAAAATTCTTACAAAACCTTTATTTATTGGAAAATTTACTACAGAACACTCAAAGTTTGTTGTCTTTACTGTGACACACCCGAAGAACGTGTATTTTCTTGTGGACACTATAAAAATATGGTAATTAGCTGTTGGACACCCGATATATTATTTTATTATTTTTGGTGAAAATGGAAAGAGAAAGAGCACTAAAAGTACCAAAATGCCCCTGGACATTTTTCTTCTGCCTACATCAGGTCTCTTTTCTCTTCTCTTCTCTTCTTTAGCGAGCCTGTGAGGTTGCTGACGGTAGAGAGCGGAGCGACGGCGGGCGAGCACGGCAGCGGGCGACAGAGGGGGTAGACGTCGGGCGGGGTGGCGACATCCCGTGGGTGTCGTCCTTCATCCCTACTAGCTCCAGCTTGCCCAACGCTTCAACCCAGCCTGTGTCTCGGTGGCAGCCACCATCAGTGCCGATTCCGAGGGATGCTGCCGAAGGGCGGAGGCAGTCTGACATGGTGGCGAGCTCATCCGCTGCGGGGGCCTGTGGGGGCGTTCACCGCGACCACGACAGCGTGCCCACGAGCTTGTCCGCCACGGGGGCCCGGGAGGCGTTCGCCACCTCCTCCATCGCCTCTGTGGCCGACGCCCACCGCAGCAGTAGCTGACCCAGCCACCGTCGAAGCCTCTTGTCGCCACCAGTTTTGGATGGGGATCGGGTGGAAAAAGAGCATGTAGGGGCAAACTTGTCCTTTTAAAATTTCTCTCTCCATGCTTTTCCCAAATATAATAAAACAATGCCTCGGGTATCCAGTAGTTAATTAGTATATTTTTAGTGTCCACAAGAAGATACACATTTTTTGGGTTCACAATAAAGACCATAAACTTTGAGTGTCAGGTAGCAAATTTTGTCTTTATTTATGTACATGTTTTACAGTTACAAAGTTGCAATGGTCCTGTTCTTTTCACCGTTATTTTTCAGATTTTGATCACGGATATTTACTCTACGTTTCTAAAAATATGATTTTTTTTAAAAAAATTAGTGTATTATTCGTGCCACTTGTTCTAAGTTATTGGTGGAGTTTACTTTTCAAATATTAATTTATTGTGTTAGTAAACAATCCGCCTCAATATCGTTGACACAAGTACACAACACAAGTTGAGCAAAAGAGAGCCATAAGAATAAGGTTTGTTAGAGTAAGCCAAACTGTAAACCATTTTTTTTCTTTTGGATTTTTGCATACTGTATGTGTATGCTCGGAATGACATGAATCGGCCGCAACATCCGCAGCAAGAATGTTGCAAACATCTCAACCTAGCGTGTACATTGTTCAGCACCATGCTGAATCTCAATTCCCCAATCCGGGTTCAGTAAGAACCTGAATTTTTTTCATAAATCTCATATCCACTCTATTTTTCCACTTGAAAAACATTCAGAAAATTCAAGCTAGCAACGTCAGTACTCGATCGAGATGGTCCAGGAGTAGAGTTCTTGCTCCGGCACGGCGAGCTCGAACGTGACCAAGCCGCATCCATCAACGTAGCAGAATTCCGCCGCCTCCGAATCGACCACCACCCTCGTCGGCCTCGCCGAGGAGTATGCCCCGACCGTGCCGGAGCCACGCACCCTGACCTCAACGCCGGCGTCCTCGACGTACCTCACCGCCGTCACCGCCCCGCCGGAGTTGAACATCGCGATCAGCCCGACCGCGGCGAAGGAGACGCCATTGTCGAGCTTCTTCAGTGGGACGACGGTGAAGACCTCGTACTCTCGCGTCTTCAGTGTCACCGGCAACGACGCGTTCTTGGGCAAGCAGGTCACTTCCCCTGAACAAAATGTTCAGATAATTTCAGAACACTGTTGTCCTAATCTCTGAAGATAATTGAAATGCCATTTTCTTGATGGTGTCAGTGAGAGTGATGACTTCTTACCTCCGATGTGCGAGTAGACGATCACGTCGCCGTTCCAGCCATCGGCAGCAACGGTTGCGAGGTGATGCACGTCCTGTGCACGGATGACACCGGTGACCGTCGCCGGCTGCTCGTCGTGGACGAGGTTCTTCTTCCCTACTCTGCACCAGCCAGCTCCCTGGCAATTGAAGGCGCCAATCACGCCGGAGTGCTCGTTCAGACTCCATATCTTAAGGATACTGCAAAGATCATGAAATAGTTCAGTGTTGTGTCATCACTCATTAGTAATAACATCAACTGGTAAAAGAATTATTTTTAGAGGAATTTGTGCCTTGCTAACCTCTTGCCGTCCCTTGCAGGGTCTGAAAACAGGCAGTCTCTGGTTGGCCTGCCAGGAAGTTTGGCTCTCAGGATCGATCCGTCAGGAAGAACCAGTTTCTTCAGCAAATCGAAGTCATGGTTCCCAGGCTTGTCACTGCAACATCACATATGTACAATGGAACTTATAACTTAGCGTCAAGAAGTAATTGCACTTTGCAAAGTAGAAATTATTTTGAATGGAAAAAGTAGAGGAATTTATTTGTGCTGAAAAATATATTCTGGTTATACCTGACATATATGGCACAGCCACCGACTGCTCGAGCTGCAGCATGGTATTCAGCCATCGGATGAACGCTCTGTCAACAAAACGAATTCAGATTAGCAGCTCAGACATCAGATAATCCATGGAAGCAAAAGGAGTAGGAAAATTTAGTGGCGATTCTCACATGGAACATGTCCCAGTCCGGCTGCATGAATTCTCCAAGAAAGACTGTATTATATGCAACAGATGCAATATGTATAGTATGGGAAGCAGGGTCTCTAGGCCAGAAATCATCAGAAGCTCTCACAACAGCACTCCTCTTAGAACTGCATCATCAACAACAGCAGAAGCATGTAAACAATCAACCCCCCAATTCCATGTTCACTGCACCAAAAATTTCACTTTCAAGAGCAAACACATGCTCACCTGTACAAGTTATCCGTGTTGTGGCTCATGCAGCATATGATGCCGTTGTCGCGGAAGTTCCGGGCGATGGAAGCTTCTAGAGCCTGGTGATACTTCCTTGCCAGAAGCACTCTTCCACCATGGCCAGCACCCAGCGTCTCAAGAATATTTTGAACATCTACTTTCACTCCATCTATCCCAGCTGATGCAAGGTAGGCGTGTAGCTCGTCGTAGAAGCTGAACACTCTGTCAGGGTTCACAAGGCCAAGGCCATTGGTGGTTATGCTGTTCAGAGCGTCACAGGGTTCGTTCTTCTGAACTCCCGGTGATGAAACCGGGTACTGCATCTTCGATTCGTAGTGCTCCATTCCATCAGCACCAGGCCTTACTCCACCCCAGTATCCGGTGATCGCGTGCCACACATAAACATACCTGAATTTTTTACACGAATTTGCTGTCAGAAAGATGAATTTGGTTGAAAATTGACAGGCATAAACTGAATAAAAGAACAAGCTGTTAAAAGAGAACATCATACTTCAACTCATGTTTGCCCTTAATTTCATTGACAATGTGTGCAAGGCCATTTGCCGGATTCTCTTCCCTGTGACCCTTCCTCCCGTTTAGCTGAAATTTGTGGTTCTCCTTTATGTGAGTCAACCTGTTTGCAAAGCTATAGACAGAATAGGCAAAGTTCAGTTTTTTTTTCTTTTCAGACCTGAAAAAGATCAGAATTAGAACTAGCAGGCAAAGTTTAAATGCTTACTTGGCTGAATTGTCAGCTAGTGATGCAATTCCTGCAGGATCCATACTGACTGATTGCCATCCATCATCAATTATCACAAATTTTGGTCCAGTTCCACCTTTTCCTAGACTGAAAAAAAAAACAAAAAAAAAAGAGATGCAGTGGAGTTCAGTATAATTACCATGTTTAAGCATTTTTATTAGGTGAAATAAGACTGGTAAAAATACCTCTGTAATCCTTCCTTCACTCCTTCTGAAGTAACATCAGTATAAAACGCATCCCATGTGCACCAGCCAAACCAGTTTAGCATATCTGGCATCTGCAGAAAGCTGACAGTTAGCGAGCCTGATTACGCTAAGGATGCAGAACTCATGTGCCAACATGTCTGCAAGAAACCACTAATTACCTTCTTCTTTTCCCTGTGAGAAAACGTCTGCAAGTGCCTCTCAACAGCCCTGCAACAAGTTGACTCATCGATCATCATTCATGTGATCTCATCGAGCAAGCAATGCATCCAGAGAAAGAAAAAATGCAACTGCCAAATTGGATCAGAAAAAAATAAAAGGAGAAACTGCAAATAAAACTAGTGCTACAACACGCAATGCAACCACCTAAAACAATATGAATTGTTACAAGAAGTCAAGAAACGTCCACGCACTTGACAGAATTTGTGATGACTTCGAATGGATCCGATCCGGCACCGACGAAAACCAGATGCGTGCCTTCAAATGATTCCACAGCTGGGTCACCTGAATTACGAGAAGAAAAATACTTAGAACACTAAGGCCCCGTTCTTTGCATCCTCTTCCCAACTCCTCTCCCTCGTTTTCCGCGCGCACGCTTTTCAAACTACTAAACGGGGGGTATTTTGTAAAAAGTTTCTATACAAAAGTTGTTTAAAAAAATCAAATTAATCCATTTTTGAAAAAAAATTTAGCAAAAACTTAATTAATCACGTGCTAATGGATCGCTCCGTTTACCGTAAATACTGTGCGTGTTAGGAACTGCCGCGTGCGAACGCAGCCTAACTCTCGGAATGATTTTTTTAATTCCCATCAAGCAACTCTGCAACTGTGCTCAAGTCAAAGGATAGATTTTAAATTGATTACCACTCTCGAGGCAAATCTCGAGCTCATCATCGGAGTTCCCCTGAAGCACAGCTCGGAACGATCCCTCCAAGATCGGCAGGAACACAGTGTACACCGTGGCGGGGCCGTCGCCGGCGTCGCCGGCGGCGGCGGCCTCCACGAGGAGGAACTGCGTCTCGAAGGGGATGTCGCGACCTGACGTCCCCATCCTCTGCGTCATCCACCACATCTTGAACCGGAACGTGCACATGAACCGCAATTCCCTGCATCACCAGCGTACTGAAGATGAACACCCTTTCCTAATTTCTTGCTAGTATTTGAATAATCAAGAACAGGAGAGAGAACAATCCTGGATGGAATTAATTAACAAAAATCTGTCACATATTCACATATGAATTCTAAGAATTGTTCGTTCTGAGAATTGTTCACTGAACTCCATGAAACCATTATTTCCATCTCGAGTTTGTCGAGAGGGACAGATAATTGCCCTCCATGGCTGGCTGATAGTCTGACACGACCAAATTAGGCGCACGTGTGCTTAATCCACATACCTGAGCTTCCCGACGGGGAAGACAGTGCGGCTGCCGGCGGTGGCGGAGCGGACTCCGACGAACGCGCCGCTCGTCATGCCGGCGCCGGCGGCCGGCGTCAGGAGCACATTGTCGCGCACCTCCGTCAGCACCGTGGCGCCCAGCGCCACCAGGCTGCCGTCCTGCACCGCCACCCCGGCTCCCACCGTCATCTTCTTCCTCCTCCTCTCCGACTCCGAATCTCGCCGGCTCAGGCGAATGCCTGATTGCTTCGGTCGCCGCCGGCGGTGAGTGCCTCGTGCTCGCCGGATACACCGCTGCTTCTCCCTCCCTTTATATAAGCGCTCATAAGGACGGATTTTGCGATTAGCCCCCTTGTCTCTTGCGAAATTATTTTTAATAATTTTCTGCAATGGCCGCGTCATCTCGTCTTCAAGAAGACAAGAAGATGATGAGTTCGCTACTGGTAATAAATTTGACAACTTGACACAAACACAATCCAAACTCTCTCTCAGAATTTCGATTAAATTCTTGTTTCGGCGAGCCGACAGCTACTGGAGAAGATTAAATTTGGAATTGTAAACTCAGCTGTAATCAGCTACTACTAGGGTCCCGGTGCAATGCATCCTCTGATTTGGAAGTTAGCTACGCAGGGATGGCTAGATACAGGCATACAGCGCGTGATGTCGACTGCATCTGCATGCGTTTGATTATTACAACTATAGTACTGGTTTAAATGTAAGTAATTAACCAGCATAAAAGTGATAAGTACAACTAAGGTCCACGCGTATGACGTGATTAATGAGCAACTAATCATATATACTAATATGTTTAGCTTCCTCTAAAAAGTTACATAAGCTACAACTCTAACAAAAGTTATATGAAAATTTAGATATTTGTGACACGCTTCTTAAGCTGCTAAATGGTGTGTTTCGTATGAAAACTTTATATATGGAAGTTGCTCTAAAATATCATATAAATATATTTTTCAAATTTATAATAATTAAAACTTAATTAATCATAAATTAATACCACCTCGTTTTGCGTAAAAACTTAACGTTCATCTTCATCTTCATCTATATGAGTTTTAAATACCACCTAACTCTATTTCATTATTAACATTCAGGTTTTTCCTCGGTTTTCGTTAGCACGTTTTTCAAACTGTGTTTCGTGTGAATTTTTCTAGGTAGAAATTGTTTTAAAGTATCAAATATATCTATTTGTTTTTTCTGAAAAAATATATCTAGTAATAGTAATTAAAACTTAACTAATCATATACTAATGATTTTTTCGTTTTACGTGTACCAACCTACTCTTCATCTTCATGGTGATGCGTTTCAAACCGGGTTGTTTAGTTCGCGAGTGATCGCGATACCTAGCCTCGCGCGATCATGTTTTGTTTTCCGTAACGATGCCATCCGTCCTTTTCGATTTTTCTTTTTTTGCGTGGCGTAGCTCCTCTTTTGTTCCTTCGTTTGTCGAATGGGCTTTCTGCCTAGCCTTTTAGCCCATATGTTGGGTAGCTTTTTGGCCCACATGCACACATGCAGATTGTATATATATAAATATATTTAGGAACTATGTTTTGGTTTGTAGATATAAACTTTGCACGTATAAACTTTACACATGTAAACTTTATAACATAGATATATTTGGTATAGAAATTCTATACATGGAAATATATTAACTTTTTATATAAATATATAAATATCTTGTATATAAACTTTTTACATAGATGGTTTGTACATATAAACTTTGCGGATAGAAACTTTGTATATGTAAATTTTGTACATAGAAAATTTTAGTTAAACATGGTATTATAGGTCCATTGGTTATCTGAAAAAGTAAATTGCTATAATTCAAAAGTGAAAAAGGTAAATTGGGCCCAGCCTATGGATATCCGACACAAGGACCACGTTCAGGAAATAAAAAAGAGATGACGCGTGGAAAAAAAAAGTAGCGTAAAAAAAATCGGACGTGTACCTCTAGTTACCGAAAAAGGAAATTTTGATCCTATCGCGTGCGGTTGCTAGAAAAGGAAATTCCAATCCGATCGCGTGCGACACCGCTACATGATTGATCGCGGATTAGTGTTTTCGGTTTCAAACACCACCGAACTCTATTTCATTATTTGACACCGGCCGGTTTCACGCGTTCGAATTCAAAGCTCCACGTAGGCTATGAGTCGGATGACGCTGACCCACTGGAAACCCTCCACGTCAGAGCGAGGTGTCCACGGGTGAACCGGGGATATTTTTTTTCAGCTGGGAAACGGTTAAAAAGCGGCTGACTGGTGGGGCCCACCTGCTTAAGCATCTCTCTGTTTGTTCCTGTTCCTGATTAGCCGGACATTTTATGCTTTGGATTAGCGTCACAGAGACACTTTGCTACGCTGGCAGCGGCCTCGACCGTCCATGGTGCACGGGCCCACGGGTCTGTGGGTGCCCCGGGATCGTGGGTATATATCCCGGTGGGATAAAATAATACTCCCTCCGTTCCTCTGTATATGGCAGCACTGGCCACTTTATTTGTTCCAAAATATTTGACAGCAAATAGTTCATAACAGTGTACTTTTCCTAACTTACCCATTGTGGACTCAATCACATGTTTCCTTTTTTTAGTGATGTACGGGAGAGAAGCCCTTGTGTGGAGAGAGAAGTTGGCTTTCTGCTTTGATGTTTCTAGTTAGGGGTTTGAACAAACCAACAGTTATAGAATAATCTAGTTAGGGGCCTTTTAGTCATTTTTCTAGTAAAATCGAGTATTTGTTTTTCAGAAACCCCTTTCACATTCTTTTGTTTCATTTTTGTCCTCGATGACAGAGTAAGATATATATGCCGTCTATAATATGTTCACTACTCCGTTGATAGAAAATATAGCTTTATTTTTCTTTGTCGATAGAAAATCTATTCCTAAATCTTACAGGTTTTAGGTGGATGTGCTTCGCGATTCATGCTCTAGGTGCTTCACCTCCAACTCCGACGACCTCCTATTCTTCTCTAGCGAGCAACAACCCAAACTCCGACGGAGTGTAACAAGAGATAAGGGAGGGGGAAGGAGGGAAGGTTGCTAGGCTTCGAGAGATGGTTGTGGGAGGCGGTGGGTGGCGGAACGAGCGGGCAGCAAGGCGGCAACAACGCGAAAGAAGCCACGAGGTTAGCAGTCTGTGGTCGGCCAATGTTAGCGATGGGGCCAAAGCAGAGCGATAGGTTAGGAGACAACGGCCAATGGTGAAGGATTCCGCGGCGGAGAGCCACCAAAGACGAGGAAGAAGGTGGGGGTAGGGGTGCCACACCACCGCTAGATCGAGGAAGAGTACAGAGGGAGGAGGCTGACTAGCTAGGGGGCCCTCACCAGTGCCATTGACGCCTTCTTGGCCAACCAACGAGGTTGCGCAGTGGTGACGGAGGAAGCGACCGATGAGAGGTATCGTGCAGGTGTCTGTTCGGGGTTGGGGTGCCAAGGAAAAAGAAAAGGAGAAGGAAGTGATTACAGTTTTGGTGTCTGCACTGTTTGATGAAAACAAAATAACGAACACACAGAAATAGGGAAACCCTGTATTTTATTAATCATGATTCATTAACATGAATGTTTACAAATACATGAGGGCTCCCGCAGGAGTTCGCCTTTTGCCTTCGCGATGAATGCTTAATGGAAAGGTGTACTGACGGGAGATTGCGTGTAGTCCGCTGATTCCCGGTGCGTAACAATGAGGCAACCAGTTAATTACATCCATGGGACGAGCTTATGGAATACCTCTGATTAAGCTGAGCTTGTAATCTTCGTCTTCAAAATTAATTGCTCGCTGAAGATTAAAATTGGCGCGGATTTGATGGTAATATAATGAGATGGCCTCATCAATGCTCAGCCATAATCAATAACTGCTCCCGTGCGCATGCATGGGTCTATATTTTTAGTTATAGAAGCAACACCTAGACAGTCCGATCGCCAATGAGGGCCGGACGTATCTAGTACTTTTGTTCTCACAGTATCAAATAGACAATCCGATCTCCAATGAGGGCCGGATGTCTAGTTTTCTCCATAGAAAATATCAAGTAGTACTCAGCTTAGTCTAATCACTAATGAGGGTCAGACTAGCATAGCACCATTGATTGTATAAGCGCAATCTGATAATAGCCGTGTTTTGGCTCTCACCGATCTGGCTTTAACCTCATAGATTAAGAACACGTAGACGTTCCGATCACCAATGAGGATCAGATGTCTACTATGTTTAATCCAGAAAATTAATGTTTATTCAGTGTCAAGAACAGAAGCAGGTAATTTAAGAATAAAATCACAGGGGTGTACCTCAATAACTTTATAGAACAGAGTAGGGAAAGTATGGATGTATGGGCTAGGAATTGCCTAGACTTCCAATGGTGTTGTCACTGTTACATATATTGCTGGTGGCTGTCTAAGTAGGCCTCCAATGGATTCTTCGATTTCTGCTACCCTCTGTCGGACCACTCCTCCTTCCGGCGCTACACCTTTAGGCTTTTTATCTTGCGGCGTTTGCAAAATCACCGGAGGCATCGAATCATTATCAGTGGCAGAGGATTTAGGAACTCCATGAGCTCCTGTATAATTTTTACTAGTGAGTGACCCAGTCAAGGTAGGAGTAGAAAGAAGCAAAGGCTCATGAGATGTTGAGCCATGTATTATTTTAGTATCAGGAATAGACCTTAATATAAGCGGTACTAAAGCAGCTACTCCGGTGCTCAGCGAAAATGGAGGTGTAGACGAAGAAGACGTTGCCTCTTTCTTGATCGGAGTGCTTCTCCGTCTTTCTTGTTTCTTCGAAGAACTTTGTTGAAAATGAGATTGCACCTCTAGCGGGGGAGGCACGCCAGGTAAAACAATGATATCAGCAGGCGTTGTCACACGCCCATGCCGAGTTTGCATCCCTTCATTTGGAAAGTAATACTTTGCGTCGGCATGGTGTGATTCTTGAATGGCGTAAGGTGTGGTGTTGCCTGCGATCCGGTGTTGTTCACCACTTCAATCGGTGAACTTTAAGCATTGATGTATCGTTGAGGGGACTACCTGATACTTATGTATCCACGGTCTACCCAGGAGTGCGGAATAAGATGTATTTGCCTCTATAACAAAGAATCTCACTTTAAAACTGAAAGCGGACATTTGAATTTTCACCGTGATGGAGCCTAGTGCTGATCTCCCTTGGTTATCAAAACCACATATCACCACTTCCGTGGGTTCTAGATCATCCAATGTATAGCCAGCTTGAGTTAAACTTCGAACTGGCAAGATATTCACCGTGGATCCTGGGTCTATCAGGATACGGCGCAGGTGTGCAACTCCAATATTTCCTTCTATATATAACGGACGATTATGATTATCATCCGCCACCACCTTGTCTTCTTCTGAGAAAGTTATCTCATTCGCATTAAAATAATTGCATTGTAAGTGGTGTTTAGCCATTGACACCTCATATAATTCAGGCATTTGTAACGCCTTCACAAGTGATTGGCGCAACTCGGGCACCAACATTAATGCATCATAAACACTTAACAGTGCTGGTATATGTTTCAAATGTGCAACCACATTGTAGTCAATGTCGATCACTCTCCCTTTCTCGTTCACAACTCCTTTAGGTGTGCTATCTGGCATGCCATCATCTTTCACCGGTTGGGCTTGCTCTTTGCCAGGCCTCTGGGGGTAAACTCTTTCAGGAAGAACCTTCCCACCTCGGAGATTCATGTTCACCTCCTCCACAGGGACTTCTTCTAGGTTAGCTTCGGCACGCATTGCTTCACGCTCGTGTGGTGTGATCGCCTCATCTGAGTCGGTGCTAGTATTATCCTTATAATCGAGGATCACATTGCACGCTGCTTTATGAAATGGTGTTGATGAAGGTTTTTCTTTTCCGGTACTTGAGTTGACTTCCTTTGACAATTGCCCCCAGTTGCGAGGCATGAACTGTGCTAGAGTAGGAGGAGTTCGGTGAGGTCGAGGGAATGATTCATCTCCCTCGGACCTTGGCACGAATCTAGGTGGCATACGGCGTTGACTCGGGTCGCACCACCTTCTTGTAGATGTGGCATGGCCACCATGTTGATAGGCACTATTGAATGGACGCCTATATTGCTCTTGTGCAGCCATTCTAGAAGGAGAGAACTGTCTTATTAGAAGGAGAGACGGGTTACGTGCAGTATCACCACATGTCGCCTCAAAATATGACAGGTGCTCCCGTGCATCTTCGGTTCCATCGAACTGACGGAACTTTGGTGGGTGCCATCCAACTGGAAATGGCACTAAATCATGCCATGAATCATATGGCTTGTCGAGCTCACTTTCAGAGCTCGTCGGAGCCTGCTCCGCAGTGACTTGCTTCATTTTTCTATCAATTAAGTCCTCAATCACGCCATAGTATTCCTTCAATGTGTTCGGAGGAGGTGCACTACTATTAGTAGCACCAACCAACAAACTTGATTGTTTATTAGTTTCTTCCATCCTCGGGTGGTGACTTGTAGCATTTAATTCTACTATTTGTGGATCAATGACAGGTGGCACAGGAGGCAGAGAGGGGCCTTGACCCGTACTTGTCAGTATATCAAAGAGTTGATCAAACCTCGCATTGAGATTATCTAGTTGTTGTTGCTGCGACCGCAACCATTCTTGCAATTCTGGATCACATGACCCGGATGCACCCAGATCAGTAGAAATCTGTACAGTTGGTATCACCTGGGACCCAGTGCCCGGTGGAATTTCAGTCCCTTTACTTGCATCAATTGGTACCTCACCAGTCACATGTGCTGGTGCGGTGTTTTGATCTCCTAGCATCCCTTCATCATCTGACACTATGGATGGAGCCAATAAAGGGTAGTGGGGGAGATCAGGAAGAAATTGCAATGATGCGCTAGAGTCATCATCGGAACATTCAGTCTCATAGCCGTCTTCCCTTGCATCTTTAGAGACATCAGATACACGCTGAGAAGCTATAGCTTTCAAGCGAGTCCCAGCACCTGGACGACTTGCTATTTGTTCCAAGAAATGAATATTTTGAGGGAGACGAGCTGTGAGCGCTGTATAAGGGTGAGATAATGCCCCCGTTTGGAGTATCCTTCTTTCCTTAGAGGGGAAACCCCCACCAGAAGAATTTGCCAAACAAGGAGCTGCTGTTAAAGACGCTGGTCTATCATCATTTGATTCTCTCTCTACACCTTTAAACCAACCGTGCACTTTCTCAAATTTTGGCAATAATTTTTTAGTAAACACCGTCTTTGGGTTAGGCACAATTTCCTCATCAGAGGGATATGAGAGTTCCTTCTCAACACGAGGAGGTACCCAATTTGCATCATTCTCTGAATCAGAGTGTGCAGTTAGAGCTCCACACATCACGATATCCGTCGAATTTGGATCCACCTCTTTAGGAGTGACCTTCACATTACTTGACTGAGAGTCAATCTCATTGACATGAGCGGACAACTTAGAATTTTGGATGTTGTGAATATTAGGTGATCTTTGATGACTCGCCTATTTATCCTCCACTTCTGAAGCCACCTTTTGTGCTTCTGGTAAAACATCTTCCTTTTCGGAAATCATTAGTTCATCTTTTTTCTCTCCTTGATCAGGAAATTTTTGAGATGATGGCTGATGGTCGCCATCAAGTTTCTGGGCCATTTCTCCCTGTGGTTGCCGTGGCTTTGGCACAAGGTGATCAACAAGGAAGTTATATCTTTCATTTTGCAAAAGCGCCGGAGAAAGACGCAATGTAATTTTATCATAGAAAGGATGAACATTTCCCTCAGGTCTTACTCAAACATGCACATTTCCTAGTACAAGTTCTTGCAATTCCTGGTACATGGCACACCGATTTTGTCTACATTTATCACGTTTGCGTTGGTTCACTGAGGAAACATAAGCAGCCCTTGGTTGAATTGATGGTGTAGGGAGAAGCGGCGGAGCAACCTGAACGCCCATCATAGGCTCACGTTGTGCGTGTCCCGCATCTCGCCTTTCATCAAGCTGTAGCGGAGGCGATCGTTGGCCTGGTTGCATATTAGCCACACCTGAACGAGGTGGCGATGAATCTCTCCTAGGTTCATCATGTTGTTGTTGCTGTTGAGATGCTACAGGACGCCATTGTGGACGTGACCATGAGTTCCAACATTGAGGCATGTGTGACTGCCTTGGTTGAAAAGAAGCAGGCGGAGGAGACCTTCGTCGCGGTGCCCAAGTCCTTCGCTCGTGTTGAGGGCGGTAGCTTGGCACATGATGCCTAGCGACAGCTTGTCGAGATGACTCCGGTGTTTCAAAATAACGTCTAGGGGAAGAGCGACTCAACATGCCCCCAGATCGTGCATATGCTTCAGGTTGTTGTAGATAGTGCCTAGGGGAAAAATGCCCTGGCCCACCATCATTTCGGTGTTGAAGTTGTTGTTGGATCTCCATCATTTGGGATTGTAGTTGCTGGAACTGCCATTGTAACGGGTCCGAGTGAGGTGCTGGTATTTCATTTGCTAGTGCCGCAAATTTATTTTCATCTTTGCTAGTCCTGGCAGTAATGTGACATGACGAAACTAGGGTCATGGAACGGAGATTATTTACTCCATTATTAATAACACCTCCTGGGAAATTGGCTACGTGTTTTAGGAGACGCGTCCAGAACTCATTCATGATAGCCTGTCTAATGAGCTGCTTCAACCGGTGTGGCTGACTAGCGCACTGTCCCGGGAAGAGTATGTAAGGTTCATTGATAGGATCAGGATGCTCTGACCCTGTATCATCAACTTGGTTTTTGTAACGCCCTGGAAATTCGACCGTCGAATATAAAGCACTAAAATACGAAATTTCAAAAACTTTTAAATTAAATTAAGTTGCATCATGCCGCGTCTAATCGCTCGTTTATTCGGATCTTTAATTGCAAAGCTCGGATTTATCAAATCCATTTAAGCACGAACCCTAAAAACAAAAATCAACTAAGTGCACAATTAAGGAAAACAAACTAAAATATGTGGTGAGGCAAAATTGTGGTAAAGAAAATATCCTATGAAAATGTCACAAATTTATTTGGGTAATATAAATTTAAATAGGAAACTTCACATATATATATATACACAATTATCTATGCCTATGCATATATATATACACATGTATATAATGTGTATAAATATGAAATATGGTGACACAAATTCAAGCGGGTATTTTTGCATATATATAAAAGCATATATACATGGGGGCGTAAGTATAAACCCTAGTCATAAATATATATATATATATATATATAGACCTACATATATATCGTGTAAATAATGCATATAAAGAAAATATATAATAAATTATAGAAGCATGGAAATTTGGAGTGGAATATCTAGGAACACTAAAAATATTGGGCAACATTCATTTAGTTAAAATTACAAAATTTTGGATGGTTTTTAAAGTGGGAAAATCACCTAAATTGTCAAAAAAAACCCTGACGGCACTGTTCATTATCCGCCACGTGTTCGACCCTGTCCTTGCCGGTCACATCGCCCGTACCCGGCCGCCGCGCGCACGTCGCCGCCCGCCGGCGCCGCGCCCCCGCGCCTCGCGCCCCACGCCGGTCGCCCGCGCACGTCGCCCGGTCGCCGCCGTACCCGCGCCGCACGCGCACACGTCCGCCTGCACGCGCGCCGCCCGCCGGCCGCCGCGTGCACGCCGTCGCCCGCTGCCGCCGCACCCAGGCCGCTTCCGCGCACGCCCCCGCGCCGCGCCTCGCGCCCCGCGCCGCTGCCGCGCGTGCGCCGCGCACACGTCGCCGTACCGCCGCGCACGCCGCCGTACCCGCGCCGCGCGCACGTCGCCGCCCCCCCCACGCTGTGCGCACGTCGCCGCGCCGCGCGCCCGTCCCGTCGCTGCGCACGCCTCGGGCCCTGGCCGCCTCGTCCGCCTATATAAGCCCTCCCCTCCCCTTTCCTCCCCACGCCTCCCCCTTTCTTTTTCCCCCTCTCCACCTCGTTGCCGTGCGCCGCCGCCGCACCCCGGGCCGTCGCGCGCCTCACCGACCGCCACCGCGCCCCCCCGGCCGCCGCCGTCGCCAGTAAGCCCCTCGCCGCCGCGCCGTAGGCCAAGACAGAGAGAGGGAGAGGCGGTAGAGAGAGAAGGCAGAGGAGGGAGAAGAAAGAAGGGAGAAGAAGGAAGGAGAGAGAGAGGCAGAACAGAGAGAAACGAGAGAGAAAAGAAAAAGAGAGAGACAAGAAAAAGAGAGAGAAAAGAAAAAGAGGGAGAAAAAAATAGAGAATAAAAGGGAAGGGAGAAATTTAGGAAATCGGTAAATCCGTCGTCGTCAATTATTTTAGAAACTCGTAAAATTAAATCGGATTATTTAATTACAAATATTCACTTAATTAGATTATTCATTTAAGTGATTATTCTTTTGCGGGATGTTCGATTAATTAGACTCTCATTCATTAGGTTTTGCCAACTCGCGCATATATTGACCGGAGGATATATTCGCCGGTTATTTCTAAGACTTCCGAATTTATCGTTGCCATTTAATATTTATTATATCCATTTAATCGCTATTTAATTAATTTTACTCGTTGAATAGGTTATCCGCTTAATTAGCCGTCGCGATTATTTAGTCAACTATTTATCACCAAAGGTTAAGCATTATTATCGGGATCTAGTTTATTCAAGTCGCGTAAATTAAATCGGATTAATATTCTAATTGGCTAACGCTAATATTCTAGGACGAAAGTATTGAAAATCGAAATAGAACTATTTTATAAATAATAATGGAATCGATATCAACATTCAAGCTCGCGCTCGATCTATTCTTTTATCGGATTTTATTGGATTTTAATTGGATTCCAACCGAATTCAAATCGATTTCTTTCGCACGTTATTATAGATCCCGAGGGAGTTGTGAGTCCGACTGAGGATCAAGACCCGCAGGACTTCGAGAAGGCAAGTCATCACTATTCCTTGAACATATTGATCCCAGTTGCGAAATTATTTTGTTTACGAATAAAGTTGCATGCAATGATGAATATCCTACTTGTTATTATGCCACGCCTTGATTATTGTTTATCCCATATTCCCTTGTAACCATGCTTACGTATGAGTCCCTAGTCAATTATGACAAATGCTTAGTGATGCTACTCTAGAATCATGCATACTCATATTTATCAAATGCTTTATGCTTGGGCAATTACCTTGGGGAAGGTAATTGAGATGCGGCATGTGGGGACATGAGCGCCACATTGCCATGATATGATGACATGCTTTGTGAAAGGAGAAATAAAACTAAACAAGTGTCTTCGACTGGGGCAGATGGTGGATTTGGGTGGCATCCGGAAAAGGCTAGCACCGTCCCCGGTCAGTTAAGGACCGAGCCATGAAGTTAAGCATGAAACGACCCCAGTAAAACCGTACTTCTCGGATAGGTATAGACCTAGCGGACTAGATAGCCGAGCAGAGGCAGTATCCTTGCATAGATGGTTCACCCCCGTGTGTGAGGCAGGTTCGCTACGATGGGGCAGCCGTTGAGGTGGGGCCGCGATGCATACCCTACATTAGTGTCGCCGTTGGTAGGACTGCCACGTGTGTGAGAGTGAGAATCTAAACTTAAATTATAAACTTTGCGTGTGTGTGAGACTTCCCTTCCCGGGAGCGCCAGAACTCCTCTCACTGCTAGAAACAGATACACCTAGAGTGCATGAGGATGATAGTTCATGGAGCGAGTACTGCCAATGCAAGGTTATCGAAAGGCTTTGCCGTAACGCGTCTCATGTGTTGGGACGAGGCTCATGTGTTGGGCAGTTGCGGAGTACGGGTAAAGTGTACATCCACTGCAGTGTGAGTAAACCAATCTATTCGAATAGCCGTGCTCGCGGATATTGAGAACCGGGACATGCATTACACTTGGCTAGACTCTAAATTCTTAACCTGTGTGGGATGGGATAATGCACGATGAATTTTATGCTGATGGAGCCACTTCCTGAGAGGGGGGGAAGGTGGACGTCCACAGAAAACCATGACGAACCAATGACGGGAAGCTATCCTTGGGATCACAATGGATGGTGGACAGAACCGTCGTTGTTTAAAGTAAACTCTGGTATTAAAACTTGATCAGTTATGCTAGGTCCTAGGTTTGTGAAAAGGATTGCAAAACTAGCTTTATGCAAATGAACCTATGCCTTGTCTTGGATAAAACTTGTCATATGCATTGTTGCCGTGGTGACTTGCTGAGTACGGTTGGTACTCACCCTTGCAATTATACTCAATCAGAAGTCGAAGATGACACTGCGGAGGATCCATACGCCTACTACGAGGAGGATGCGGAAGAAGAGGGTGCCCACTAGGTCTAGACATGGTCGTTGCCTGTGGCAATGGCGATGCCGCTGCCTTCGTTCTGCTGCTCATCTATATTCTGTTTTTGGAATGTACTCCGGGCCGTATGGTCCTTTATTCTAAGACAACACCTTTGGGCCTATGATGTAATTATTCGTACTCGACGTATATGTATGCGCTTTTGGTAATTTAACTACGTATCGTGTGTGTCAAACTACTTGATCCAGGGAAATGGCACGGAATATACGAGTGATTCCTATTGTAAAACGGGGGTCCTTACAGTTTTGTTCATCGTTTTGACTAAAATTATCCTTCAACTGAGCGTACAGCTTATTCATTTGGCTTCGCTTTCTCCGGAAGTTGTGTGCAGCATTTATATTGTTTTGGGACCGAGCGCTTCGGACCGACCAGGAAAGACAGTAAGCTTCCTGCTTCCTTGTCGAGCTTCTCCAGGATTTTGGCTTCCTCCTGGTGTACAGCGGCCGCGATTGATCTTGTCTCTGAACTTATAAGCAGCTCACGAGCCTCGGTTACTAAAGGCCAGCCTTTCCTTCCTAGCTTTAGAAGCTGCACGCTTCTTAGCTTTCCTCGACGGACCAACACGACGATCAACAGTCTTGCGTGGCGTGGATGTAGACATTGCCCCCATGCTCGATGACCACCAAAGGCGGTTGAGTTCCAAACTGGAGCATGCACGAGGTCGACGAAAATTCGTTTGCTTCCTCCATGGTGATGGTAGGGAAGGACTCACCTACAAAAGGGAATCCTTCAATTAGCGCATCAATTTAAATATCTATTACGCAAACATATGCATAATAAGTCTTCGCACAACCCTCATAAAATAATTTATGCGATGCATTTTTTTATAACACTGTCACATGTGATAGTACAATATTATCACGGAAACATCTATTAGTATGGTGCTTCTCTTTGATTATCTATTAAGGCAGCGTTCGCTGCTCTGTTCTAAACTTGCACAGTGATTGCGAAAAACGGAGCGATCCATTAGCGCATGATTAATTAAGTTTTTGCTAATTTTTTTTCACAAATGGATTAATTTGATTTTTTTAAGCAACTTTTGTATAGAAACTTTTTGTAAAATACACACCATCTAGTAGTTTGAAAAGCGTGCGCATGGAAAACGAGAGAGGTGAGTTGAGAAGGGGAGAGAAGAACACAGACTAAGCCTGCATGGTTCTGTTTGTTCGTTATTATGGAGCCTTTTCTTTGCTCTCCCTTTTTTTATTATATTTTTTGTCCTGCACTCGATGGGAATACAGGGTACTGTACTTATTCCTTCGGTATAACAGGTCTTCAAAATGCTATATTGATGAATATTTACTCGGCGCGCATGCACGCAAGTATATCGTGCGCATATATTTTCCAACCGGCCATCAATACATCAGTTAATGAATTTAATCAGCACCATTCAGCGAGAATTTTTTTTTCGAAGAATCAACGACGACCATCAGAGCGCAGCAGAGATGGGAGGAGAATCAGGTCTCACTGGCGCAGGAGTTCGCCTTTTGCCTTCGTGATGAATGCTTAATGGAAAGATGTACTGACGGGAGATTGCGTGTAGTCTGCTGATTCCCGTGCCTAACAATGAGGCAACCGGTTAATTACATCCATGGGACGAGCCTATGGAATACCTCTGATTAAGCTGCGCTTGTAATCATCGTCTTCAAAATTAATTGCTCGCTGAAGATTAAAATTGGCGCGGATTTGATGGTAATATAATGACACGGCCTCATCAATGCTCGGCCATAATCAATAACTGCTCCCGTGCGCATGCATGGGTCTATATTTTTAGTTATAGAAGCAACACCTAGACAGTCCGATCGCTAATGAGGGCCGGACGTATCTAGTACTTTTGTTCTCACAGTATCAAATAGACAATCCGATCTCCAATGAGGGCCGGATGTCTAGTTTTCTCCATAGAAAATATCAAGTAGTACTCAGCTTAGTCTAATCGCTAATGAGGGTCAGACTAGCATAGCACCATTGATTGTATAAGCGCAATCTGATAATAGCCGTGTTTTGGCTCTCACTGATCTGGCTTTAACCTCATAGATTAAGAACACGTAGACGTTCCGATCAGCAATAAGGATCATATGTCTACTATATTTAATCCAGAAAATTAATGTTTATTTAGTGTGCTTACCCTCCAGTGTAAATATTTTGGTCGGTGGCATGGTGTCGATGATGGAACCGGCTTGACGCGCGGCGCGCCTGCTTCCGAGCCGCCGGTAATTTACCGGCAAGTTTTAATCTCCTCGGAGTACTACCGGCGGATGGATTGGATGTGGTTAATCTCGAGTCTCTCTCTCTGTTTCTTCCAAGTCTCCTTGTGTTCTTTCTCTCGTCTCTCCTCCCGTCATCTGGTCAGGGGTCTGCGCCTTATATAGGCACATGTGACAGTAACGAACTCGGCTTGATCCCTCCGAACTTTCAGCGCAAGATCATGTTGATTTTCCTGATAAGCCTGCTGCAGTGCTGCAGATCAGATCAAACGCACCTACCGGAATCTACAGATAATCACCAAATTGTCTCTATGACAGTGGCCCCTCATTTAATTTCCAGCACCTGATCGATCGTTACAAACGAATCTATGTAATATATCTGTAGCACTAGCCCATTTCTTTTGTTTGAACGGCTCAAATATTTAAACTATATATCAAATTTGAAATCTGTTTGCACCAATATTTTATATTTAAAATATACATCAAAACGAGTCTAATATTGGACACATTTATTATTTGATAATTTTGAGCCTACATTCATACGATCATGCTTCACGACGTGGTGAACATTTAAAATGCAAAATTGATACCTGTTATTTAAAATAATTATCCGATAAATTTTAATCCAAAAATTCATCAAACATGCACGAATCTGAAAATGATCCAACGGTCAAAAAAACCAAATTTTTAAGGGGTGTCTTCTATCGAATGTGTAAAAGACCGTCACAAAATTTATACACATAAGAGCTGGATTGGATAAGAAGTTTTTCTGCCTTCAGTCGATAGATACATATTTCATGGTCATTCTTGCATTCAAAAATGAAAATCTTGATGATTTCTGGATAACGAAGATGTTTACATCACCGGTCTCTATATCGCAGACGCCCAGTCGTATAAAGTTTTTGGTTCATACAGAATCCTGCTGATTGGACAGCGTAGGAAAGAGATTTTTTTTTTGGAACGATACGTAGGATAGATTGCAACTTGTTATCCACCCGCTAGCTCGACACACCGGATTATCTATTTAGCAATATGTTTCTATCACTGAGCTAGCTAGCGATATTTGCATTGGATCATACTTTCCCGTCATATCATATTAGATTTATTTATTTTGTGACGGAGGGAGTATAAAGGAAGCACTCTAGCTAGCCTTCCTCGTCGGCTCACCGACTCATGCATGGGCGTGATTTGCCTTGAGAGCGACATGGATGGAGGAGGGAGGCGCAGCGCCTGCATGGGTGGTCCGACCGGGGAGAGAGACGACGAGGAGGCCGCTGAGCCCATACATTGATTCGCCGGTGAGCCCATGTGAATTCCGGCGGAAAACGCCACAGCGCGCAGCCGGCGCAGGTCGGCCGTTGATCAAGTTGAATTGATGCGCATATTTTCTCTCTCTTGCGTCAGTGCAGGGAATATCTTCAGAGCAGAAGTCCAAATGCCAGCTACAGTACGGATGAAATTATGAAGCGACAGAGTAATTTTATTATACATTTTGATGGCAGTATCAGACTGCAGAAGCAGAAACGTACCAGAAGCACGCAGGCATATGCATTGTTTGCTCTCCCATTTCGCGGCAGTTTGATTCTCTGAACAAAATCGACTTCAGCCTGGAAAGAGAGAACAGAGGTGAGGAGCATCGGTCAGAGGTGAGACCATTCTGGCATTCTCCATGGCTAATCATTCGCATTTAGTAAATAAAGCTGTTGAACATGTGTCATTTTACTTGGTTAATCACTTGCGTGTAAATCGTTGCACGGAATTTTGATTTTTCTGAACAAACTGATTGAATGCATTGATCAGCAGTTCAACACGTTTCAATCGAATCATTCACAATTCACATTTAGGCCTCGTTTCGGTGGGCCTCAATTCGGGCCAATCCGCTTAGATGGCCCAGAAATGAGGTCCATCAAATTATTCACATTTAAGCCTTATTACGATAGGCCTCCATTCCGGCCCATCTGCATCACTTAGATGGGCCAGAACGGAGGCCCATCGAAAATAAGTACTAAACATAATTGGAAGAAAGGAATAAAGGAATAAAAGTAGTAAAAATTTATTTTGGCCCATGCAGGTCTCGAACCTGCGACCTTCGCGTTATTAGCACGACGCTCTAACCAGCTGAGCTAATAGGCCAATCAGCTTTTGATCATGGTTGATAGTAATTAACTCGTGAATTCTCTCTGTTACTTAGCCAAACTGAACAATCAACGATCACTATTGTTTTGCATATGCCAGTTCAGAAAAGCAGCATTCACCAAGTGTTAGATCGGTAGATGCCTTACAAAATGGAAATCTGAAGTAATATTTTCTTCCAGATCAGCAGAATTGTTACAATACGTGGAGTAGGATACAAGAATTAGATTTACATATATGATATGTACAAAATCCAATCAAGGTGTATATACATTAAATTTAGAGCCAATTTAATGGCATGTAAAATGTAGTACTATATATTTACATGCTTTACCAGCAAGAATTCTGGAAAGAATGCTTCTGAACCAAACCAGAACCGTATAAACATGCTTATCGCCCACTCCATGTTGTAAGAATACCTTGGAAGATTTCAGCTATGATATCCCTGTCTGCTGTCTGGAGGAACACCTTGAAATCGTCATGCATTTCGTACACCTTTCTGAAATCTACCAGAAATCTCAAGCAACCATCCTTGAGCTTCGGCAGTCGATACAAGTGCGCCGTCTGAAGCCTCTCGAGCACATTCTTCGTGTCGATGTCCTCTAACAAGCTCTCATGGCATGCCTCTTTAAGATCAGCGATGTCGTACTTATCGGCAGCTCTGAGAAGAGCTAACCTGTGGGTGAGGAACTCTTCGCTTCGTAGATCACCATAAATGTAGTTGAGGAAGGCCTGACATGCTTCAAGGGACATGTCAGAGATGTCAACTGTTGAGAGTTCTTTCTCCTTGAGGTCGTGTGAGAACATGCTCCTGAAGACAGGGGAACGGCTGGCCAGGATTGCACGGTGGGCCATAATGCTGCCGTCGGTAGCGTTGATTGTGATGTCGGTGAGGATGCCTTCTTGCAGCATTCTCGCCAAGGATGACAGTGCAGTGTTGTCCGAAGATTTCTTGATTTGGTGGGAAGCCCAAATTGAGGCTGGTTCACCACCCTGGAATGCAGAATTAGAGTCAGTAAGGGAATTGTACTGCTCATGAACATGAGGTAAAGGTTGCTAAGTTACAAGCACAAGAAGCGAACACTAGAGCTTTTTATGTTGAATGCCAATGAAATTATCCCAATAGTTGAACATGATCTAAAAGCACAAAAGGTATATTTTGCTCAATACTCTTTCTTCTAGGGTCTTGATTGAAGTTTACTGGTCAATAAATCAGAAGTTTGACTTTGCTCTTCTAGAAAGTTTGGAAAATGTTAAATTTCCATTTGGCAGGGTGTGGTCTGTTGATGATATCGCTACTTAGTCAATATTCAATGTTCATTTACGACATTCTCAAATTTTAGTTCTGAATGTTCTGATATGCATTGGATTTGTTGGTTTTGGTCAAAAAAAAATTATTGACAAGTGGCGCCAGATGTATGCTACAGGTTTCTATGTTGTACTACTTGCTAGCTTCTGTTTTTCTGCTGAACCAGCATATCCGGATGAGATGTTGATTGATATCATTTATCAGGGTCGTTAATTTTCAACACTAAGCAACTATAGATTAGACAGGATTTCAGGTGAGTCAAGGATGTCATTCCACGTATCCTAATTGTTGTTGTACCAAACATTGAAAAATGAGAAGACAGTGACACAGTGCTTACAGATGGATCTGCAATTTTCAGGTCAAGAAACTCTATCTCAATCACAAATCTTCCTGTAACAGTACTATCAATTGCCCACACAAAACCGTCGTGTTTCAGGGGCTTGTCAAAAATTCCTGCAATATGAAAACCAATTGTCAGTTATAACTAACCGACAGATGGTGTCACTCTACCGTGCTTTTATGGACACACTGTTTTGTGTGCAGAACTCAGCTCAGAACTTGAAATAGAAACAAAGCCTTCAATTTGAAACCTACCCGAGTGCCTGGTATTTCTAACGTTCAATAACTTAAATTTCAGGCTGCATGGCACATACTTTCTGAACAAACTTAACTTGAATCGACATAAGCTACAAACATTCACTTTCTTTTCAACAGCTCACTTATATATTGAGATACTGAAATATATCTTCAATTTCCATACACGTCAAGACAAAGTGCATTGCAAATACAGGGAGGGGAGACAGCGGACCTGTGTAGTAAGGGCAAAATTACCTGGATGAACTATGGTCTTCTGATTTGGAGGAAAAGATATGAGAAGTTTTGTGACGAAGGAAGCAATAGGGGCTGGGGTTGTATTCTTGGCAGAATTCGATAACTCCGCAAAGACCTTAACACAAGTTTGCTTGTTATTTCTCTCCACAGATAGGTACCTTCATATTGCAGAATCAGAAGCCATACGTTAGATCAAGACATGATAGCAGGCCCTCCTCATAATTCCCATCTATTAATGCAATGAATTGCTCATTTATGGTTGTAATAATCATCTAAAAGTGGGAACATGAATAATTAAATATTCCTCTTGGTAACAGTAGAAAATAAACTGGTAACAGTGAGGGTTGAATAAAGCGACCACTTATATCTGAAATACCTTTTATTCCAAGCAAAGCCTTTACTTTTCTCTTAGAGCCTAAATATGGTTAAGAAAGGATCCCAACAACTAAACATAGTTTGGTGAGGAAAAGTATCTGAATCTAACTGAAAGGAATTTCAAAACGGCCAGGACTAGAAATATAAAATTTAAGCAGATCATCCAAAACTAATGAATACACAAAGGTAGCAAGCTGAAAACTGTTGCACTGAAACAGAATTCAGTCAAGTTCCACTGCTACAAAATCCAAAGCTTTTGCAACTTCAACTCTGACTACAGCTCAATTCACCACAACCAGCACAAAATTGAATAGATCACTCCTTCCCAAATAACTGTTACATAAAAAATAAAAATAAAAGAAATTGACTACTTCCGCACCACCGAAAATACAGGAACTCATAAAAATACCTCAGGCCATTCATTCACTATTCAGAACAACAACAAAAAAATGATTCCATGTCAAACTACTACACAAGATTCACCTAACACACAACATAAAACGATCAAACCCCATGTCGAATTCATCTCAGAACAACAATAACAAAATCACTAAACAGAACAAGCAACTGTACTCTCCTAAAATCTTAAAAAACTCTTTTTCGGAGAGGAATGGATAAGAGACGAACCAGTTCCAGAGGCCGATGCGGAAGGGTTCGGACTTGCGGTAGGTGTAGCAAGGGAGCACGTCGACGCGCCATTGCGCGAGCCGCGGCGCCGCCTCCACGCGCGCCCCGTCGCTCATCGCCCCCCACGACGCCGCCACCGCCGCCACCACCTCATTGACGCACCCCAGCAAGCCCACCTCCTTCCCCAGCTTTCCTCCTCCCTCCCCCCTCACCCCACCTCCTCATGTACCCCCTCCCTCTCACCCACTCCTCCGCCGCCAAGAACCACCACGACGGCAACGACGACACGGATCTCCAAGAAACAAGAACACACGATGGAAGTGTGCACCGTGAGCTGGGTGGTGGCTATATGGTGGTGGGTTGCGGGCGCCCGGGAGGAGGAGGAATGGAGGATGACGAGAGGATTAATCGGGCACGCAAATGGTGGAGGACGCGACGGTGAAGACTTACTTCTACGCGAGTGGAAGAAGACGGATGATGACGTATCTCTCTCTTAGTGCTGCCTGTCGCTTACACTACACACACACAGCACACCACCACGGTAAAAATTCTGCTCCAGAATGATGAATTCTTTAAACTTTTAAATTTTTAATTTTAAAAGTAAACCTTTCCAAACTTTATTTTTAGAATCTGAACTTTTTAACCTGACCTGCATAGCATGATAAAATGACACTGACTTACCACGCTAGCCAAGCTGACGTGGCTAATAATGATATCATTCCACCCTGCCAGCCTGACATGACCATATATCGTTTACTTGATAATATTATTTTACCACGCCGATCCACCTAGCATGGCAAAACAATACTCGCACACCACACACAACGAGTATGACAATTTTGTATTGTCATGCCAACCAGCTTGGCATGATCAAATAACACTAACTAGCGTGGTAATATTGTTTTGTCACGTCAATCTGTCTAGTGTGACTAAAATGTTTAGATCATTTTTGAAGGTTTTGTTTTTAAAATTTAAAAATCAAATAATTTCCAGAATGATCAATTCACCATTGCATACTTGTATGGTTTGTTCCTGAAGCTCTTGATTGGTGATTACTGGTAGTGAGGTTAGTGGAAGATTGACCGAGAAATGATTTTGAAGTCTGAACTTTGGTGCATGCATGTGTGTTTGTACGTATGTATGTATCAAAATCTACTATCTTTGTCCATGGACCCAAGATTTGTGCACTGAATTTTTCTGCTTTTCTTCTGGTCACTAGCAAAGATTTGGCTTTTGTGGTAACCGGTGTTCTCTTTTGACTACAAAATCGCAACCAATTGGCCACTTTGCTTCTCATCCTCTCTCTCTTCCATCCTCTGAATATTTTTGGTCACGATCACTCGCTAAATTCCTAACAACAAGTGGGGTTAATTAAACAGAGGGGAAAGGAATCAAGAACCAAATTATTGTTGCTAAGATACGCACCGCCTGCTCGTAGGGAAAGAATCACGGCGCGAAAATAAAAAGGAATCATTGAGCAAAAATTAATGTTTTTCTTGAGGAAAATTTGTTCACAGATATGCTTTGGATGGTATGCAGGGTAAGCTAAGCAAGTTAGCATCATTGCAAAGAATCCAAGCTGCAGAGGTTACCAAGCCACTGTCACATGATCATGACACAAAATGCTGAATTATTTTTTTATTTTTGCTGGGATTATTCATTAAAAGTCTTCTTCTTGATGTCATCTTCTCCGTTACCTCAAACAGCGGACGTGAGTTAACCTGGTGGAGTGTGAAGCTTAGAGGCAGGATGAGTTGGAGATCCCGAGTGGACAAGGAAAGTATCTCCGTGATTCCATGTGGGGCCCACGCCTCTTGCCCCCTGGATTCTCTCTCCGATGATGGAACCACCCCAAGATGACAAGCAACCTACACAGGCCCCACTTCCTGGAATCTTTGATTCTTTCTAGCTGAGCTGATGGGGCAGGTTGTGTTGTGCAATGTGCAATGGAATTTATTTTGTTTTATTTTGAACTAGTTAGGTGATCCGTGCAATTGCACGGCTAGTGTGCATATAAAATTATTTTTTTTACATATGAGTTTACTTAAAATTTATTAAATAGTTGTCTCGTTATATTAGAACTTTAAAATACCGAATCTTATCATCTCTATGGTTCTAATTTTATAGTTTTAAAATTCACACCAGTCGTTACCTCTTATTCCTTTATCACCATTTTATTTGTTTTTGTTTGCTCGATCTACTACGGTTTTTATTCATCCTCCTTTGATCTTTTACAATTGGACCTTATAAATTTTACAGTTCATTGTCTCGTTGGTTTTCGTTTTTATAATTTGTAGTTATTCCATCAAACGTCACCACTCTACTCCTCTACGACCCGTTCACCCTCCTCTCTTTATCGCATTGGGATTTTCAAAATCGAACATAATTATCGTCCGTGTTCATTTTTACCTTTCTAGAAGTCCCGCCAAACCATCAGTGGCTTCGCTATTATACTGCTCTACCGCTGCTTGATGCCTTCCCTTTTATTTATCATTAAGATTTTAAAAATCAAACGTAATTATCATTGGGGTTTATTTTTTTACTTTCCAGAAGTCCCGTCAACCACCGTGATTGTGTTGCTTAACGGGTTGTTCGTCGTCTCTCCTCTTAATCGTTATTGGGATTCTATTTGGGTGTTTTTTTATAGTTTTTACGCCTGTCTTCCCTCTTTAATATCATTGTGATTTTAAAAATCGAATATGGTTATAGTTGGGGTATATTTTTTACTTTCTAGAAGTCCAGCCAACCACCGTGATCGTACTGCTTAATGGCTTGTCCGTCGTCCCTCCTCTTAATCTTCATAGGGATTCTATTTAGGGTTTTGTTTATGGTTTTGAGATGTCCCATCAACCGCTATCACCCTACTCCTTTATGGCCCCGTTGCTTCTCCTATTTTTATTGTCATTTGTCATCGTTGTGTTTATAGATGGATTGTTTTTTTAAAAATAAACCATATTTTTATACCAATATTATGTTATTTATAAATTACATTCCTACCTGAACTATTATAATTATTTTTATATTTTCGTAATTAATTTATTTTTTAATTCTGAATTTTAATTAAGCTCGTGTCGTGTTCTAAATGGTCTCTTATTTCAATATTACTTATTTTTTATTCCGAATTTTAATTATTTTTAAATTGTATTCCTACCTGAACTCTTATTTTTCTTTTTCTAATTTCAGAATTTATTTTGTTTTTTATTCCGAATATTAATTAATCTCGTATTCGGTTCTATATGGACTCTTCTTCTAATATTACTTATTTTTAATTCCGAATTTTGGTTATTTCTAAATTGTATTCATACTTAAACTCTCTTTTTTATTTTCTAATTTCAGAATTTATTTTATTTTGTATTCCGAATTTTAATTAATCTCGTATTCGGTTCTACATAGACTCTTAATCCAATATTGCTTATTTTTAATTCTGAATTTCAGTTATTTCTAAATTGTATTTCGAGTTGGACTCTCCCTTTATTTTTCTCCGATTAATGTAGGAATTTCTAGTCTTCACAGCGAATGTTTTGATATTATGTTATTTATAAATTGTATTCCTACTTGAACTCTTATAATTATTTTTATATTTCGGAATTAATTTATTTTTTATTCCAAATTTTAATTAAGCTCGTATCGTGTTCTAGATGGTTTGTATTTCAATATTGCTTATTTATTTTAGTTATTTTTAAATTGTATCCCTACATGAATTCTTATTTTTATTTTTTTCTAATTTTAAAATTTATTTTGTTTTTATTCCGAATTTTAATTAATTCGTATTCGGTTCTATATGGACTCTTATTCTAATATTGCTTATTTTTAATTTCGAATTTCAGTTATTTCTAAATTCTATTCCTAGTTGGACTTTCCTTTTCTTTTTCTCTAATTAATGTGGGAATTTCTAAGCTACACAGCGAACGTGATGACTTTTTTTCGAGCTGTCTTAATAATATAATAGATGAAATCACCTACTCAGATTTAAGATTCAGAGAAGAAGTATGGGGACAAATTTCATAGTAGATCTTTACTGTCACAATACCTATAATGGAAATAGGTAACAATGTATTCTTTTAAAAAATTCAATCGAAAATGGCACGTGTTTGAACTCGGTCTGAAAGTTCAACCCTTGTTTCTAGTTTGCACTTTGAAGAGCTATGGACTATATGGTCTCAGTACTACTCAAGCGCCCATCTCTCTTCATGGTTCACAATTTCGTTCGAAACACATCGAATTTCATCGTCCAAAACCCCAAAAATCGAAGCTCCCAAACTGCTAGGTTTATCCTTTTCTCAAACAAAATTCGATGAATTTTGTGTTTTTCTCTTAAAATTATTGGAATTTGCAGCTCAGCTCAGAATTTTTTAATCCAGAAACGAAATTGTGAACCCTAACTTGTTTCGGATGGCAAGCTCCTCGTTTTCTTGCAGCTCTAAATAAGGAAATAAGGAGAGTTGTCCATCCAACCCCTCTCACATCGAGCACACAACGCATAAGCACAATCCCTGGTAAAAACCATAAAAAACCAAAGAGATCATGATCTCTACTCATTAACATCCCCATCCCATTTCCAGTCACATATATAGGCCTATGAAAGAAAGAAGTCTCCATAAAATTCAATGAAAATATCGCAATTGTAATGCACATATATCCAACTAATTTTCATAAAAATGGATGATTGCATCCCATCGTATCCTTAACCAACATAAAAAAAGCTATCTTTTGTTTTCACACGCCAAATAATCAAGCCCCATGTGTAGCCTTCCACAAATGACCTAATGCTCTATTGCATTGCACACACAATTAGCAAAGTAGTTGCTACATGTCTAGCCAATTCTAGACGATGTGGTGTATCTAATTGAGCGAGCAACCTTGAACAGAATTGAAGAAGTATCCAAGGAAATTAAAGCATGCAACAAATATGTGTTAATTTCTTTGCAAACCTTGGCAGGTTATGCTTGGTAGTTAGTGGGTAAAACAACCTTAGCTGGTGTCATTTCTGCTTGCTGATGCGTACGTAATACGAGATAGATTAAAAAGATGGGCAAGTTGGTGAATTGCAGTAATAGATACGGATCAGAAGGTGCAACCAATTTGTCATGGCAGTGACCGGTGGGCCAACCTAGCTCCAGTTTTTGACTTGTTATATATTCACCGTGCTTGCTGTGGTCATGCATATATTTCATTCTGATATAAGTTTTTAGTTGTTTACAGGTGAACCAAGAAGATTTCTTGTTACGCAATCTTGAGTATTAGACTCTGATCATTGTCTTGAGTGATCAGTTTTTTACAAACTGTCTGAATTTCATTGATGCTCAGCTTATCATAAAAAAACTCAATCGATGAGAAAAATATCACCCCATGGTTTTTAATTAAAAGGACGAACTGCGGATCCTGACACCCACAAGTGAACTCGTCTCCTATGTATTTATCCTAGTGCTTTGCGATCCTTGCTCCCTACACAAGAGTCGATTCTTAACCCACATGTTTTACAAAAGGCTAGAGAATGACTTTTTTAACCAAGCGTAAAATGCTTTCATGAAGAGTCGAACCCATGGCATCTGAAGGTGCTACTCGAGCTTATCATAGTGATGTAGTTCATGCTATTAGGACAGTGAAGCAGTAGGCATCATCACTTGGGCACTGTAGATAACAAGTGGAAGATTAGTTCTTTTTTCTCTTATAATAGAATAAAAATCCCAGCCTGCATCATATGATGTACGCTGCCATTATACTTTTTATAACATTGTAGTCCTTATTTACCATATCACAAAACAATAAATGCTCTAACAAAAATAAACTTAACTAAAGGGAAAATGGAATATCAAACATAGATTCTGTTAGGAACCTTCCGTCCATAATTTGTGAATATTCCAGAAAATCAGCTTCCTTGATTGGATGTGTTTTCTTTTGTCAAGATTGGCGCTCATGTGGCAGGACAATGAAGGACAGGTGTCTAAGTCTGCAAGGGCAAGGTTACAGCTCAAAACTTAGGAAAATGACACTGGGGTCAGTGATGCATAACTGCTCCTGCACACGTACCCTATCCAACTAATTACAGAGTCAATTTCTCTGCCTGATTGTCTTTCCTAGGCCTACATCGACAACGATGCTACGTACTATGAGTAGAAGAATCAGTCCAATTTATGCAACGAAACTCACAAGCATTTCAGTGATCACACTTCCAGTACTTAATCCCAGGATATTTTCGTTAATAATGGTAAGACAAAAGGTGACTGGTGAGCAATATACAAGATGCTACGTTTGTTTGTGCTTGTCTGAACTCTTTTTTCTTTTTAGTACGCAATTCATTGTATTAAAAGGAGAAATTATCTGAACTCTGAAGAGCAGATATATACTATTCAGCATAGCTCTTCATTACTGTTTTGTCACTAGTGAAGAACTGGCAAGAAGCACCACAGCATACTGAGAAAAATTTTGTTTTCGGCACCACACTAATAATCAGAGTTTAGACCAACAAATTCAAAGGTAATTAGACCAACATGTTTAGACCAAATATCAGAGTAGCTTGTAGCTGTCCCTGCACCCGTGACTGGTAGGCAAAGGCAACAGCGGAAACACTGACA
The DNA here is from genome assembly GCA_000573905.2 of Oryza punctata. Classification (NCBI taxonomy): domain Eukaryota; kingdom Viridiplantae; phylum Streptophyta; class Magnoliopsida; order Poales; family Poaceae; genus Oryza; species Oryza punctata. The sequence continues at coordinate 26,873,968 of CM002495.2, read as the reverse complement.
TGTGTGTGGTGCTAATGGTGTGGGCTCGACCAAGGGTTACCTACATTTGGCAGCGTATGCATCGTGTTGTCAAAGCAGCAATGGATTAATTGCCGGCGATCGATGTAGAAGTGATCGCAAAAGAAATAAGTAGTATCTCCATCAAAAAATATAACATTTTTTTACTGTGAATCTGATCACCATAACTAAAAGTACTTATAGAACGAAGGGAGTATGAATTTTGCATCTTCAATCGTTCAGGTTTTCAGGTCGTAACTCGCAACACTGAAAATGACTTGTCTGCATAAAACTTCTTTGAATGTACAAATATTATAGGAACTTTAGGAGGATTAATTCAATTCCTATAACATTTTTTCTTAAAAGATCTCCATTGTAAATGAGAACTTGTCCTCAAATGCAAGTATGCAACAATGCAACGCATCACTGATGACTTGTGTCTCTTTCTTTTCTCTTTTGGAGGGCAAAGGAATAAGTTCACTTTTGGTCCCTCATGTTGTCGTTTAGTTTGGATCACGTCCTTAAACCGTAATACCATATATAATATATCTTCCAACTTACAAAACCGAAGTACTTGAGGTCCTAAGGTAGTATTGAGGCCGGTTTTAGGTGACGTGGGGCTGACTGGCTTGTTTACTTCAATACTTCCTTCCCCAACTCGGATTCGAACTAGTCAGGAAAGCCCAACAACTCCGTCTCTTTGTTCGGTCTCCCAAACAAAGCGATGACAAGTTTACCGTTAACAAGTACGATGGAATTAATCGCTGGTGCTATCAGCATAACTTTAATCTTTGGCATGTTCTTCGTTTCGAAGAGCTGGACTTTGTAGTCACTAGAAAAACCGGGTTTGTTGTTTCAATTTGTTATTGTTGCCAGATTGATTTCTAATCACAGATTAATCTCTTGGTGCTTTTTGTTGTTCGCATGTAATGACGGGCGCTCCCGATGTGATTATTGATGGTCGTGGACTCATGGTGTTGCTATGCGGTCAACCAACCACGGGGTCTGCCTTATCGTGCATACTCTGTTTGACCTTGCATCCACATTGGCCAACTCCGCCGCACTACTGATGGATAGGGGTGGGCATTCGGTCTGACAGAAAATTTCTATCTCAGTCTTCGGCCTTTCGGTCAATTCGGTCTTTGAAAAGTGAAGACCAAATTTCAACGTAAAAATATCATGAGCGACAAATTCGGTCTCGGTCTCGGTCTCGGTCCTGATCGAAATTCAACAACATTTTCATATATGCAAAGAAATAATGGATATTTTCAACACAAAAATCACAAAAAGAATTCACAAACATGTATGAGTAAAGATTCTTATTAGGTTGCATGCCTATAAGAAGTAGGGATGTGAAAATTAGAGTTTGATCCTATTGAACTTAGTTGATTATAGGTTGCATTTGGATATTTTTTTGTTAATTCAATCTTTTCGGTCTATTCGGTTAACCGAGGAGACTAACGGAATTTGACCGAACAAAATTCGGTCTTTTACTGCCTAGGACCGAATTTCTCGGTCTTGGTCTTTTCGGTCTCGATCTCGGTCTCGGTTTTTTCGATTTGGTCTTTTTCTGCTCACCCCTACTGATAGGGAACCTCGTATTCACCGTCAGCTACCTCCGCCATCACCGACTGGTGACCTCGCCCCCTAGGCGGCCGACTCTGCCACACCATTGATAGGCCACCTCGTCTTCGCTGTTGGCTGTCTTTGCCATCCACTGGTGACTTCACCCCCATGCCAATTGACTCCACCACTTCATTGATGAATGACTTCGTCTACACCGCCGGCTGCCTCTGTCGCTATCTCAACTGGTGACTTCGCCTCATGCCAGCCAACTCTACGATGCCATTTATGGGCAAACTTGTGTTAACCATCGGTTGCCTCCGGCGCCGCCGATTGGAGACTTCGTCCCCAAGCTGATTGACTCCGTCGCGCTACTGATGGGTAACCTTGTCTCCACCTTTGACTGCCCTCGCCTCCACGTTGATTGAAATATTTTCAAAAGCATATCGAACAAAGGAAGATTGGGAGAATACTTACATTCATAGGTCAGCTGACTGTTAGCAAATCCTACACTGCAACTTCTTTCTGCTTGTTCAGGACAATGCCTTCCATCTCGACGGCGCTATTTTTTCCAAGTGATTCCTATTGGCGGGTTAGAGTCTTCAGCAGATTTAATCCGGGGGATATCTTCTTCGATCTTCTCGTCTTTCTTAGCACCAGTCTCTAAAGCAGCGTGACGCCCCGGAATAATTGTTGAAAAGAAAAAGAAAAAAAAAAGAGAAGAGCAAGTAGGCAGGCAGTGAGCAAAGCTAGCTGTTTGTGTTGGCCTTTGGGCCATGGGCCAGAACACATGCATCAGCAGGCTCTGGCCTTGGGCCATTCAGCAGCTAGTAGCAGTGCCCAAGCAGCAGCAGCAGCAGCGAGGAGAAGGCAGCAGCTGTAACAAGCTTTAGTACCACCTTGGCTAACAAGCTTGGTGTGCGAATTAATTCCCGGTTAACTATTTTGCACAAAACGAGCACGAAAGTGCCAGTGAATTAATTTAGAGGTATGGTTCAACTGAATGAATTGGCCTACATATGTACTGGACCCTGAGCGTTACAAGCAGTAGTTTTTTGAACGGAAAACAGCACTAGAGTACCTTTTCATTGAATAGAGCAGGAGAAAATACAACCCCTAAGAGCAAAAATGAAAAAATAAGAGAGACTGTAGCTATACACTATAAATAGTACGGGATTAACTCGCGCAGCCGTTTAGCCCCTGCTAAAGCCCAAAGGCTAGCCTCCTCTTTGATTATTGAGAGGAGGAAACTCGTTGCCACCTCTTTGTGATCAAAGATTCGCCGGTTTCTCTCCTTCCAGATTTCCCAGACAACTAGTAGGATGAGTGATCGAAGTCCTTTCTTCGGAACATTTGGCGTGTTTGCAATGTTCTCCCACCACTGCTGTACTGACTGTGCCTCCTCCCATTGAGCCGGCTCAATCTGCTGATATCCCACCCATCCAGCAACAAGGCCCCACATCCTTTTAGTGTATCTACAAGTAGCAACGAGGTGCAGCGCCGTCTCAGCCTCACAACGGCATAGAGGACAATATCCGTGTTTTGCCAACCCCTGGTCGCAAGTCGATCTGAGGTCCAGACTCTATTTTGGATGATGAGCCAAGCATGAAATTTACATTTCCCCGGAGCCCAGATTTTCCAGATTAAGTAGTTGAAGCTTGTGCTCGGCGTTCCTTGACATTTACAAGCAGTAGTTTTGGGTAATTTCAGTTTTGATACTGATCTAGGCTGAAGATGTCTCATTTTCACCTTCAGGTTGTTTGCTTGCTACAACCTGCTGCTCTTGTTCATCGTTTTTCGACTGGCCTTCAGTTGATGGTTGGTGCACTTCATGACTCGACTTGTCATAAGTCGGGGGCTGCCGTATTTGAACGTTCGGTTGATCCTTTTGGTGTTCTTGAGGCTTTTGAGTCTGTTCGCCCGATTGGCTACCAGTCGGATGTTGTTGAGCTGCATCTCTTGACTGACTGTTGCTGGTGGGATGCTCAATTTTTTCCTTTGACTTGCCAGTCCAATCAATATCAGAAGGTTTCATGTGTTACAGAAGGTAATAGATGAAGGCATTTTCAATTATGGGTGTTAACTTTAGAAAGATACAGAGTAAACAATACCTAGAAGAAGTCCTAAAGCACATATTTGCCCGATGATTAGGAGGTGGAGGACTCGGCGCCTTAGATTTCGGCTGAGGAGAAGTTGTGACGGTGTGGCTAGCTTTGCTGATTATATCCTCATCTTCATCAGATTCAACTATCAGCCATCTTTTCCTTTTATGATCAGCATCATCTATCTTCGGGCTGGCTGCTGCTCTTTTTTCTCCACTTTGACCAAGTTCACCGATTCTTGGACCAGTGGTTGATTTTTTGGGAGTCTAATGCCTCATATCCGGTGGACGAGACACGATCAGATGATTTTCCTGAAAACATACGAAATGCACTATTATAAGTTTGTCCCTATAATGATGACAGAAATGAAGTCATACCATCTGCTCAACCTGGCTCCTGAAGTGGAGGACTGCGGTGAATAGGAGTAGTGGAGTGATGCGGATCCGCGGCAGAGAGGCAGAAACCTAGCTTTTGGAGGCAGAGCGGTTTTTCAAGCGAGAAATAGTAGTGCGAAGGGGAAAACTTGGGCGAGGAAGACGATGCAGCGGAGAAGATGGAGAGACACGAAACACACGTGTCCTTATTAGTGCCTTATTGGGCATGTTGGGCTTAAAACCTAGCGCGTTTGAGGCCCAATAACGAACCTTAGTGTGGCAAGCGTGTCCTACTGGGCTTTAAGTGATTTCGCATTGGCAACCTACATGATATATTATCCAGGACCATTACTTCTTCAAGTAATATCCAATGGTTATAACTTAACTCTGAAGTTATTATTTTCAAAGGGTATCAACAATATGATCATGAAGCGTTTTAGCTGGCTTTTTTTAATAAAAGTCAAATGCTAATTAAAAAACACCCGTAGACGTGGTTACCCTAGATCACGCATATAATATTTCTAAGACATGATTGGTCTATAGCTACATGCACCCAAGTTTTAAGACGCGGTTGGCCTAGAGCTATGCGCATTATATCAAGAAGTAGTTGGCTTTGAGCCATGTGCATCACATTCCATGCAGTTAGGATATCACTCGGGTCATATTATTCGGGGATTCACACCGTATACGCTACACGTAGGTGTAAGCCACTCAGTTAACAAAGGATTATTATTGTTGACTTATGTTTAGTTTTTCTAAACTAAGTACATAATCGGGAACTGCACCTAATAGGTACATCTATTCGATGCAACTATTTTTATCAATTCTTCAAAAACACCTTCACGACCTCTTTTAAATTTTTTGAAGGGGACTCAAGAAGGAAGCACTAGGGACATTACTTCTAGAGAAGCTGGAGCACTCAGCGATCGGTCAAGAACCAAGGAGATTGCGACTCGACTGTGAAGGTCTCGGGGACTACTATGGAGAGTATAGGTACTAGATACCCACATGGCATGTATATACAATTATCAATTGGAGGTGGGCCGGATGCATGTACTATGTGATAGAGTAGGACTTGGCTGCCATGTTGACTTGTGTTCCAAGGTAGGATATATAGCTTTGACTATTTACTACTCCTACTTTGTATAGATTAGGAAATTGAAGTCATTTCTGGCTAAATTTTCCTCATTGTAACCCTGACCCTCGACCTAAAAAAGACACGGGGAGCCTTCCCAAGGGCATGTCACCATGGAGCGAATCATCAGATTCATAGCAATACCAGTTAATACAATCCGACGAATCTAGTCCGTCAAACAAGAGTAGAGCGTTACTTTGCATCTATCCACTTTTAGATCTTGTGCGTAGCCCTTTGTATTATCACCAATATCAAACATTGATAGTACGTTTACGATGTAATTGTAAAAAAATAAAATAAAAAACACCATACTCCCTCCGTCCCAAAATAAACCACCTAGGTTTAGATGAGACATAATCTATTATAATAAATCTGGATAGAGGTATATCCAGATTTTTTTGTACTAGGATGCGTTCCATCGTATCATAAGTTGTTTTTGCAATGGAGAGAGTACAAAAGAAGAAGGAAAAACACCATACAAAATGCTAGGGGCCAGCTAAAAATCAAGTGATATCAACCGTCTCAGTTTCTTGACAGAGCTTGCAATTTGGCTCTTTTAGCTAGAGATTATGAATGACTCTAAAAAAGTCAATTTTATCCTAATATTCTATAACTACTATATAGTCCACTCTAATTGTCGGTGACATGGGCCCAAGGGTATGTTGACTTAGGGCTTGAGGCGCCCCCCTACGCCCACGTGGCCATCCCCCGAGGAGGGATCGGGCCCGAGGGTGATGTGGCGGCCGCCCGCCCTAGGTCCCAGCGTCTCCCGGTGAATACCGCGGCAGGGGTCGGGCTCTCCCGACCCCCTCGGGCCGTCGCCACGTGTGTCGGAGTAGGTGAGCGTTCCCAGCGCCCACCTACCCCCATTAATGGCGGCGCAGCCGGAGTGCGCCTGCGCGTGCACGCGTCCTGCATTAAATGCGAGATGACGCGCACGCACGCGGCTGACACCGGTCACGATCGGCTGACCGGCCTGTGACCGGCACGAATGACTGATGGGACGCAGCACAGTACCGGACATGCCGCCGCACGCCCGGTAGGTATGCTGTGCACCCCGTCAGGTCACATCAAAGTCATGTGAACCGGCTCAGCTCACTCACCGCACCAGAGTTGGTACGCCGGGTCTAATCACTTGGCACACATCGCCGCGTACGGTTGGAATAAGCAAGTCTCCGGCCGTTTAATGAAGAATGACGCGCGGTGTCACGCATGAAAGATGGGCGGTCTGACAGTAGTCGTGCCAGCGCTACAGGACGGTGAACTTCTGCCGCAAGCCACAGTGTGGCCCTTAATTGTAAAAGAACATTATTTTCCTTTTCTCTAGGGTATAGCCAGTTTGGCCCATGTGGTGTCTCCTTGGAGTATAAAAGGAGGCCCAGACTTAGAGGAAAGGGGTTCAATCCTTGAGAACAAGAACACATAGATAGTCCATCTCACAGGAGTAGGGTATTACGCCTCGCCGGCGGCCCGAACCTGTATAATCTCTTGCGCCACTGCCCTCTCTTACGCGAAGCTGTTTTCCTGCATCTCCACCTCACCGGCACACCGGAATCGGGGCCGAGGAAAGCCTCTCTCACGCGCCCTAGGCCGAACCCAAAAGAGGGGCCTCCACAGTCCCCCGCTGCGGAGTTTACCCTCCGACTCTAATAGTAAAAGTACTAGGTGGAATTAAAATGGATGATGATTGTGATTGTCAATGGCATTTCTTATATTTTCTCTTAGTATTTTCTCTTACTAAGATAAGAGTCCCCGACTACAAAACTCGTTTGGTACTATTTCCTGCACTCCACCGATTCATCTATATGTTTCCAACTTTTGTCATCGTCAGTAAAAAATAGCATATTCAATTGCTATTTGCCAACGAAGTTCTGCCCCCGCTTCCACCCGTTTCATGTTCTTGATGATTTCCTGCAGGATGGGATACTCCTAGAGATAACTACAAACAGAACACAGTTCAGTCATCTATAGCTTCTAGCAGCCTTCAGGAAATGTTGTGCCAATGTAATTGCACACGATATGCAAGAACGAAATCAAACATTCTAGTTTTCAGCCATAAGATTTTCAGATTTGATAATATTGTCTGTAAGCAGCTGTAAGCACCAGATTACATATACAGTCTGGGCTCATAAATATTAATGCTTACGGTAATATTTGTCCAATTTTTAGAACTTTAACCATCAATAATATCTTAAATACTTACTTTAAAAAATTGTATGTACAGATTCACTTTGAAAAGTACTACTACAATATCATACATTGCTTAAATTCTATATATAAACTCAATTTAGTATGAAAATTAATGGTTGAAGTCTTAAAAGTTTGACCAAATCGTGGTTCTAAACATCAAATATTTATGGACGGAGAAAGTGATTGTTTTCAAGAACTTGATAATGTTTCCATTTTAGTTTTGATATTATCTTAAATATTAAAAAAATACATTCGGTCTTAAGGTCTTGTTCTTTTTTATTAGAAAGTATGAATTACCGAGGACATGCTCTCGAACTCCTAAAATAATACGATTACTATCAAAAATTTCAATTAGCATTTCTTAGAAAAACTTAATATATCTAACTAATCAACATTTTAATACAAACTTAGGCTAAAATGTGTAATGTGTGTCTCCATCAGCAGTACGGATTATCTATGGTACTGTTGGTGCACTAGCAGATACTGACATATGAGCCTGAACCTACATGCCATACGAAGTATTAGTTAATAAGGACATGCTCTCAAACTCCTAAAATGGTACTTCTCTAAAAATTTTCAATTAGTATTTCTTAAAAAAACTTATTATATCTAACGTACTAGTCAACATTTTAATACAAACTTAGACTAAAATGTTCTCCACTAGTGATGCAGATTATCTATGGTATTGTTGGTGTACTAACAGATACTGACATGTGAGCTAGAACCTATATGCCAGCTAGGTAGCTACCTACTGCAACTGTGTCAACAGTACTACAGAGGATCTGCATTCCTGTAACACTAGCAGATACTGACATATGAGCCAGAACCTATATGCCCGCTAGGCAGCTAGCTACTGCAACCCTGTCAACGGTACTGTAGAGGATCTGCATTCCTATAGCACTAGGAGATTTTGACATGTGAACCAGAACCTATATGCCAGCTAGGCATCTAGCTACTGCAACTGTGTAAACAGTACTGTCTTGGTCACCAAGATGATGTGAGGTATGCAGACATAGCAAGCAGAAGTACAGTTAACATGACTATACGATCTATCCACTAATGTGTTTTTATTTCCTGACTTATGATCAGCAGTAAAATGGCTACTTTTTCAATAGTCAAGCTGAGAGAATTGAGTTCATTCTTAATTGGTGGTCAGGAGATGTTGGTCCTAGTTTAATTTTTAACTGGAGGATCACAGATGTTCTTTTCAGTAAGATGAAGCCTGGTCTACTTATCCGGCTCATGAAGGTCCAATCAGATGTTTGTTGCATTCACTTCATGATTTAATTCACTTCATGCCATGACATTTAACTATATGCCACTTTTGATTTGGCATTTAACTATTTACCACCCATATGTTAGTGACACGTTGATCCATACGTGTCTATGACATGTGGATCCAATGGAAAATAATTAACTACCACATGTACAAGTGGTAAACAGTTAAATATCTCCAGAACATTTGTGAGAACTCAATGCACTATTGTCCAATAAATATTCTGGTAAAGGTTGTGCATGCTGAAAATGTACGTAGTATTTGTTACTTCTTGTATCTTTTAGTTATGTAGATTGATAATGGCAAATATTTTTGGCAGTGTGTTAGGAACAAAAAGGAATTGTGCTATTGGGCTGAAATATTTAGATTGGGAAATTCTTGTAAAAATTTGGGTAGTGCTATTGTGCTGAAATATTCTGGTTGGGAAATTCCTTGACAAAAGGGCTGTGTGCTATTGGATAGGAAATGACCAGGTTAGTAGTACTTGTTCAGCCTTCGACCTGAGATTTGGCAACAATTATTAATAGGAATGTGCTCAAACTAAAACCGTTTTTCCGGCTAGAGATCTAGACATTGTAAATAACTTTAGGCAACATATATCATTGTAAATAACATGTATACCGTTTTTTTTCTCACATTATGTGCGCTACATATATATCTGCTAGTACCCAGCTTTTTGGTTTATCTTTGAAGGTAGCTTGAGTATTTCTCATATACATATATTTGATGCCATTTGGATCAGCACACATACTGCATACATATCTTTGGCTGATATTAATCCTTGTGAACTATGATATCTGTGTAATTATGTATGTGTACTTGTTTTATGTTTGTAGGACAATGAATCAGAGGTTGTTAAGTGCAATGGAAAGGAGACCCAACGGTGACCTGGAGTTCTCATGGAAGTGGGCCAGGTTGAATGGTCAGAACATACTACCGGAGGTTCGTGATCAAGGTAACCATCCAACTTGCGTCTTCCAAGCTATCCATGCTGCTGCAGAGATGAAAATGATGAGAAATCTTGCCAACCGTGACCCCCCAGCTCTATCGATATCAGGTTAATTTGATGCTGAACTACTAGCGCACGACTATGAAGAAGAGATACATCTTGCTCTTGATCAAAACCATGGCTTGGGTCACACTGTGAGGGGAGATACAACCTTGCGTTTGTTCCATCGTATTGGGGCATTGGCAACATCGTCAGGTTGGGAAGGCCATCAAAAGGGTGAAACTTAGAAGTTATCTCTCTCTGAGTACATCGAACTTCGAGAGGGTTGCTGAGTACATCATCTAGGGCACGCCTCTACTTGGCACAATGCTAACCGGTGATGAATTCAGTACGATGCTTCCGGATGAAATATTTGAGTTTCGTCTGGGATATTTGCCAGTTGGAACTATGGCATCTACCCACATGGTTCTCGTCATGGGATATGGTTACAGGAATGGCCACCCGTACTTGGTGTTCTTGAACAGCAACAGCAAGAGCTTCGCAGACGAGGGTTTCAAGAGGGTGTACTTTGATCAGATCTATACCGAGTTATTTTATACACTGAATGCCAGAGCCCCTAATGCCTCAGTACGGACAACTCATCATAATCAAAATGCCAGCGCCTCTACCTCGGCGACCACCCTGCAGGACAAATATAGTAGACAAATCTAGGACCATTTTGAATTTAAAAGCTGAACTCGAAATATCCAAAGCGATATGATAATCAAAATTTTCAACTTGCGTACATTCAACATGTTCTGAAATGTCACGTACTCACATGTATATATCTACTTATTATCTAAGCATGTATATTATAGATTGTGTTTGAAAATTTTATATAGGTGGAATATCTACCCAATGTCACCAGCCATATTTCAAAAGTACTATTTCTCTATAAATTTTCTTCATCGGTATTGCTTAGATAATTTTTCCACACTATTTATTAGCATTGAAAATATATAACATTTTACTACATCCCTATAAGCAATTATGTATGATCTCTTTATTGTGGAGTTAGATTTAGTTTTTTTGATAAACGTGTCTAACAAACTTTGTGTAAATACACTTAAAAGTAAGGTGTTTTGTCTTGTTTAATTAAATTCTTATGAGCCTTTTTTTTAAAATCATAAAGAACTATTATTGTAAATAAATATGTATTATTTGTAAGTTAGTCCTCCTTCTAGTTGGTTCAGATTGACGCAAGTTGTTACAAAGTTACATATAAATTAACAAAGAGATATCGTAGACCTCCTTCCTTGTGATATGTGCGATCTATACTTTCTCTTTTTCAAAGAAAATACCATGTGAACATAAATCCAAAAAATTAAATTTAATTGTAAGAAAGATAACTTTCCAACCAACTATATACTACAACATTAGTGTGGCTGATGTATGCAATAATATGCGGAGAAATTCATAATATCTAAGTATTTACAAACTATTATGAAAATGAGACATGCAATGGTTGGTCCAATTTTAGTGAAAAGTAAGAACAATTTTTTTAAGAACTTATTAAATTTTCTACAAATAGTTCAATTTAGTCCCTATTGATATTTTCTGTTTCCTATTTTATTTTATACCAGTTCAAAATTTAGGCGGTATGGATTTTCATATCATTGGTTTAATTATGAATACAACAATAGTTAGATTAAAAATCAGATGTTTATTTTGCAATGGAGAGAGTAGAAAAAAAATAAGGACAAACACCATACAAAACGCTAGGGGCTAGCTAAAAATCAAGTGATATCAACCATCTCAGTTTATTGATAGAGCTTGCAATTTGGCTCTTTTAGCTAACGATTATGAAGGACTCTAAAAAAGTCAATTTTACCCTAATATTCTATAACTATTATATACTCTACTCTAATAGTAGAAGAAGTACTAGGTAGAATTAAAATGGATGATGATTGTGATTGGTTGAAATGTTTATGATTAGTTGAGATGAGAAAATACATGGAGAAATCAAATGATGAGGATTGTGATTGGTTGAAATGAATGACTAGGTGAGAAAGTTGCTATATTTCAGAACAAATTTTGAGTGCTAAACATTGATACTTCCTCAATTCCAAAATAAAACGTGTAATATCACGTAATAGGCTGATTTATTTTAGGACGGATGGAGTATGTATTTAAAGACAGGGCAGGTAACCAACAAGGCACAAAACACATGATAATATCTAGGGAGTTGAAGGTAAAAGCACATCTGCAAAAACCAACTTGAGATATTACAAATAAACTGGTTTTAAATTCAAAAGGTGCTCAGGTTTCCATAGAATGATAATATAATATGCATTTCCTTTGTTTTAAATTATAAGACATCTGTAACTTGACTAATAACTGCACTAATATATATTTCGTATCGTACATATCATATCATTATGTTTATATTTGCATGCAATATTTGATATGAATTCTGGCTTAAATCAAACAGTGCTCTCGAAGTAAATTGCTGAGTTAGCCTAGAAAATTTGGAACCTTCACGGTAAGGTATGGTGGTAGATTTATCCATTACTAGAAAACAAAATCCAAGAAATACTATTGACAAACATCCAATTCCAAGAAATGAGACATCGACGAGTACGAGTTCTGTGAAATACCATCATAGAAACGACTTTGTCATAGAAATATACCATCTTAGTTAGGGCTCCGTTATAGGATGCCATTAAGTGTTATAGGGCAAACAATGCATTTAACAACGCGGGATGGACGGAATCCTAACGGCGATGGTATTTCTGGAACAAAATTATTGCTTGTATAATGATATTTTATGGATTTCGCACTTGTCGATGGCATTTTTGAGATTTGGGTATTTGTCAATGGCATTTCTTATATTTTCTCTTAGTATTTTCTCTTGCTAAGAGAAGAGTCCCCGACTACAAAACTCGTTTCGTACTATTTCCTGCACTCCACCGATTCATCTATATGTTTCCAACTTTTGTCATCGTCAATAAAAAATAGCATATTCAATTGTTATTTACCAACGAAGTTCTGCCCCCGCTTCCACCAGTTTCATGTTCTTGGTGATTTCCTGCAGGATGGGATACTCCTAGAGATAATTACAAATAGACCACAGTTCAGTCATCTATAGCTTCTAGCAGCATTCAGGAAATGTTGTGCCAATGTAACTGCACACGATATGCAAGAACGAAATCAAACATTCTAGTTTTCAGCCATAAGAGTTTCAGATTTGATAATATTGTCTGTAAGCAGCTGTAAGCATGTCACGCCCCGAAAGGGAACTAGAGCGGGACGCTCCAAATAAACCTCTAAGCCGATACTAGTCCCAGGAAAATAGTGCTGGTATCACAGGAAGACGAAATATCACAGCAACAACGGTCTCTTCATTAAGAGTAGTCTTACAGTCATGTTGGGCAACGGACAGACCCCTTGCTCACAACTGCATTACAAAAGGGAAAGGCGGAAGCGAAGACTGGCCCAAGGCCACAAGCATAACTTGGGAACTATGTCGAAACCCTAAAACTGCTCGAAGCCGTCCTGCTCCTGGAAGAACTCCTCATCAGCGGGATCCATCTCCTCTTCTTCGAGAACTGGGGGGTTATTTATATAGAGCAAGGGTGAGTACGGGGAGTACTCAGCAAGTCTTGGGAATTAAGTGTGTATTGCAAGCTTCATAGAACGGCTGTTTGTTTTTGCAATTGATTTGGTTTCAAACTTTCGAAATGATTCCTAGAGAAGTGCTTCTCAATGACTCGAGCCTGATAGTGCATCAAGCCCGGTCGGAGTTTGTGCAATGTATCAATCTTTCAAGATTCAAGTTTTGGCTCCCGGCCAAATGATTTTGACGGCCTCCCTGGCCTAGCTGAACCTGTCAGCCACAATTGATAACAACGTCATCCAACCCATCAAGTCAATTTCACAAGCAGTAGTAAAAAAAAACTACGCGAAGGAATCACCTCACATCCGCCCATAACCGTGGGCACGGCTGTTCGAACAGTTTGTTAACCTCTGCAGAGGGGGTACACTTTACCCACACGACGTTACTAGCCTGGGTCACCCAGCCCGTGCAGAACAGCCACGTCTGGTGACTTTGAGGCTTTCACGACAAGGCATTTTCAAAGCCGACACAAGGTTACCATATGCCAACGGGAGGGGTCATCTGGACCAACAACAGGTTAGGTCCTAGACCATACTGTGCCAGGAAGCCCAGGGGTCCTCCCCGACACTACCCCGGTGAATCCACTTGTCCCTTGGCATCACGGCTTCCCTGGCCCAGCTAGTTACTCAGCCATGGGTGTCCCAGTTCACCCGTGTGGTCGCACTTATTATACGCTCGGATGAAATCCCAAAGGGATCGGTCCTTAAGCACAAGTACGGAAAAGCGTACTCCCGGTACGTCCCCCGCACTGCGATTTTAGAAATCGTTTTATTTCGCAGACACCGACCCGTGTCGGGTTTTCCAAGTATTTTATAAACCCAAGTTTTACCCATCGTTGACAGTTTTAAATTTGAGTCCCCGATGTACGTGCCCGAGGGCTCGGACATCGGGAACCGGCAGTTGACAAAGGTGGTATGGGTATTCAATAATCAAGGAAGGTATGTGCATCAAATAGGTTGGGCCGACAGGTTATCTTGCAAACCGCGGCCAATTACAAACAGGTGTGATCTAGTCATGCATAGTTTGCGAAATAGAAATACTTAGTTTCAAATCATGGGTGCAAGATGGTCAAAGGTGACTTGCCTTGCTCGAGATCTTGAACTTGTTCCTCGTAATCCGCACACTGCGAATCTTCGGGCTCCGATACTATAGGAGAAATGAAAAGACTCAATAAACAGCAAAAATAAATCCCTAATATAGACCTCTACGTGTGCCATTAAATAGATCTCGATTTTTGAAAGATTTTGGAAGTTGAACGGAGTCAATCGGACGAACGATTGAAAAGATATGGATTTTCTAAGGTTAATTGATTTTCTGTCTAAAGGAAAAGGAATTATTAAATTCCCTGGAAAAAGAAAAAGTAAGGAGGGGGTGAGTTGCAGACTTCTAGGCCGGCGTGGTATTGGCGAAGCGGCCCACAGCCGTGGCTGCGGCGGGAGGGAGGCCGACTGGGCCGAATCGAGGGAGACGGCCCAGAGACCGTGCGGGGAGAGAGGGGCTAGCGGGCCGAGGCGGGGACACGGCCCACGCGGCGTTGCGTGGCAGGCCGACGAGGAGGCGGGCTGCAGGGGCGCGGCCCAACAAGTCACATGGGCCGGCGCGCGCGCGAGGGAGAGACGGCCCAAACGAGCGTGGCGTGAAGCAGGCCGGGGAGAGGAGCTAGCGGGCCAGTGGAAATGCAGCCCACAGGCGCATGTGAGTGAGAGGGAGAGAGTGGACCGGGTCAATGGGGGGTGGGGCCCACGGTGGGTCCCACCGAGTCCGGCCTGGCGGGCACAGCGGCGGCGCAGGAGGGGCAGGGGCGCGGCCGCGGCGACTCACGCGGCGCGGCCGACCAGGGCGACTCGCGCGGCGCGGCCGGCCGGCGACAAGGAGAGGCTACGCGTCGGTGGCTACGGCCTACGGGAGGAGAGGGGAGAAGAAGGGGGCTGCGAGGGAGGTTTTACCGCGAGGGAGGAGAGGGGCGACGCCGAGCCGGGGAAGTGGAGGCGCAGCCAGGGTGGGCTCCGCGCCGCGTGTCCGCGGCGACGTCTGGCGGCGAGCAGCGAAGAGGGAGACGGCGGCGATAGAAACAGCGGCAGCGGCGTTCTTGGAGGAGAGGGTAGGGAGGAGCGGTCGAATGGGAGAGGGAGGAGGATTTTATAGGGGGAGCGCGCGGGGAGAGGTGGCTCACGGGTGTGCGCGGGCGCGGCGTCCACCGGCGCTAGTAACCAAGCACGGCAGGGGAAAGACACCAGTGAGGGGAAAGGAGGAAAAGGGGAAGGGGAAAGGGACTCTGCCCCTTGCCGAAATGGAAAGGGAGAGAGAGAGAGCGAAGGAGGGCTGCCGGCTGTGGCTCCGAGGCTTGGCCTCTTGCGCGCAGGCGGCGGCAGGCGGCGGGCGGGCTGGCGCGCAGGGGTAGGCGGCGCAGCGCGGCAGGTCGGTCGCAGGCGGCGACCGGTGGTTTGAACGGCGTCGACGGCAACGCGAATCGAGAGAGAGAGTGAGAAACTGGCGTGGGAGAGAGAAAACGTGATGGAGAGAGAGAGAGGGACTGGACCGATAGGATTCGGCCCAAAGAACAGGAGGGAGGCCAATTAGACTTTTTGCAGAGAATTGATTTGGAGAGAATTTTTTTTGGATTTGAATTTGATTTTTGGAATGAGATTTGGACAGCGGGTAGCGAGATCTCGGCACACACATACGCAACAAAACAAGAAAAGCGAAATTTTCGAAATTAGGGTCTTTAGAGAATTAGGTTTTCCCCTAAGGCTAACACCGCGACGGAACGGACGTTACAAAGCACCAGATAATATATACAGTCTGGGCTCATAAATATTAATGCTTACGGTAATATTTGTCTAATTTTTGGAACTTTAACCATCAATAATTTCTTAAATACTTACTTTAAAATTGTATGTACAGATTCACTTTGAAAAGTACTACTACAATATCATAAATTGCTTAAATTCTATATATAAACTCAATTTAGTATGAAAATTAATGGTTGAAGTCTTAAAAGTTTGACCAAATCGTGGTTCTAAACATCAAATATTTATGGACGGAGAAAGTGATTGTTTTCAAGAACTTGATAATGTTGCCATTTTAGTTTTGATATTATCTTAAATATTAAAAAAATACATTCGGTCTTAAGGTCCTGTTCTTTTTGCTTAGAAAGTATGAATTAACGAGGACATGCTCCCGAACTCCTAAAATAATACGATTACTCTCAAAAATTTCAATTAGCATTTCTTAGAAAACCTTACTATATCTAACTAATCAACATTTTAATACAAACTTAGGCTAAAATGTTTATTGTGTGTCTCCATCAGCAGTACGGATTATCTATGGTACTGTTGGTGCACTAGCAGATACTGACATATGAGATCGAACCTACATGCCATACGAAGTATTAGTTAATGAGGACATGCTCTCAAACTCCTAAAATGGTACTACTCTAAAAATTTTCAATTAGCATTTCTTAAAAAAAACTTATTATATCTAACGTACTAGTCAACATTTTAATACAAACTTAGACTAAAATGTTCTCCACTAGTGATGCAGATTATCTATGGTATTGTTGGTGTACTAGCAGATACTGACATGTGAGCTAGAACCTATATGCCAGCTAGGTAGCTACCTACTGCAACTGTGTCAACAGTACTATAAAGGATCTGCATTCCTGTAACACTAGCAGATACTGACATGTGAGTCAGAACCTATATGCTTGCGAGGCAGCTAGCTACTGCAACTGTGTCAACGGTACTGTAGAGGATCTACATTCCTATAACACTAGCAGATTTTGACATGTGAACCAGAACCTATATGCCAGCTAGGCATCTAGCTACTGCAACTATGTAAACAGTACTGTAGTGGATCTGCATTCATGTAACACTAGCAGATACTGACATGTCAGCCCTCCTCGACCTCCCCTGCAGCATCTCCGGCGACTTCTCCCTGCTGCCACGCCACCCTCCATCTAGATTAGGTGAGGCGGTGAGGCCTCGCTGCTCCACTTCCTTTTTCTGTTTATGTTTTTTTACAAAGGTTATGAATCTTTCCGCTGAAAGAACTATGAGTAGAAAATCAGCACGACCAAGTTTTGGTAACATGACTATATGACCAAGTCTTGGTCACCAAGATGATGTGAGGTATGCAGATATAGCAAGCAGAAGTACAGTTAACGTGACTATATGATCTATCCACTAATGTGTTTTTATTTCCTAATGATATGATCAGCAGTAAAATGGTTACTTTTCAATAGTCAAGCT
The DNA here is from genome assembly GCA_000573905.2 of Oryza punctata. Classification (NCBI taxonomy): domain Eukaryota; kingdom Viridiplantae; phylum Streptophyta; class Magnoliopsida; order Poales; family Poaceae; genus Oryza; species Oryza punctata. Next base: position 26,856,477 of record CM002495.2, on the reverse strand, counting down.
GAGAAAATTGAGTTCATTCTTAATTGGTGGTCAGGAGATGTTGGTCCTAGTTTAATTTTTAACTGGAGGATCACTGATGTTCTTTTCAAGATGAAGCCTGGTCTACTTATCTGACTCACGAAGGTCCAATCAGATGTTTGTTGCATTCACTTCATGATTTAGTTCACTTCATGCTATGACTTAATTCCCAGCAGAATAATTCTTTAGCTAATTCTTTAGCTACTTGTGTTTTAGTTAGAACGGCATTGTGTTTCAAATTCTAATTGCATAAGCAAGTTGATACACTGTTGTGGCATTTAACTATTTGCCACCCATATGTCAATGACACATGGGTCCATATATGTCTATGACATGTGGGTCCAATGGTAAATGATTAATTACCACATGTAAAAGTGGCAAATAATTAAATATCTCCCGAAAATTTGTGAGAACTCAATGCACTGTTGTCCAATAAATATTCTAGTAAAGGTTGTGCATACTGAAAAGGTATGTTGTGTTTGTTACTTCTTGTATCTTGTAGTTTTGTAGATTGATAATGGCAAAGATTTTTGGCAGTGTGTTATCAACAAAAATGAATTGTGCTATTGGGCTGAAATATTTAGATTGGGAAATTCTTATAAAAATTTTGGTAGTGCTATTGTGCTGAAATATTCTAGTTGGGAAATTCCTTGACAAAAGGCTAGTGTGCTATTGGGATAGGAAATGACCAGGGTAGTAGTACTTGTTCAGCCTTCGACTTGAGATTTGGCAACAATTATTAACAGGAATGTGCTCAAACTAAAACAATTTTTCGGGCTAGAGATCTAGACATTGTAAATAACTTTAGGCAACATATATCATTGTAAATAACATGTATACCGTTGTTTTCTCTCACATTATGTGGGCAACATATGTCAGCTAGTACCCGGCTTTTTGGTTCATCTTTGAAGGTAGCTTGAGTACTTCTCATATACATATATTTGATGCCATTTGGATCAGCACGCATACTGCATACATATCTTTGGCTGATATTAATCCTTGTGAACTATGATATCTGTGTAATTATGTATGTGTACTTGTTTTATGTTTGTAGGACAATGAATCAGAGGTTGTTAAGTGCAATGGAAAGGAGACCCAATGGTGACTTGGAGTTCTCATGGAAGTGGGCCAGGTTGAATGGTCAGAACATACTACCGGAGGTTCATGATCAAGGTAACCATCCAACTTGCGTCTTCCAAGCTATCTGTGCTGCTCTGCAGAGATGAAAATGATGAGAAATCTTGCCAACCGTGACCCCCCAGCTCTATCGATATCAGGTTAATTTGATGTTGAACTACTAGCGCACGACTATGAAGAAGAGATACATCTTGCTCTTGATCAAAACCATGGCTTGGGTCACACCGTGAGGGGAGATACAACCTTGCGTTTATTCCATCGTATTGGGGCATTGGCAACATCGTCAGGTTGGGAAGGCCACCAAAAGGGTGAAACTCAGAAGCTATCTCTCTCTAAGTACATCGAACATTGAGAGGGTTGCTGAGTACATCATACAGGGCACGCCTCTACTTGGCACAATGCTAACTGGTGATGAATTCAGGATGATGCTTTCAGATGGAGTTTCATCTGGGATATTTGCCAATTGGAACTATGGCATCTACCCACATGGTTCTCTTCGTGGGATATGGTTACAGGAATGGCCGCCCGTACTTGGTGTTCTTGAACAGCAACAGCAAGAGCTTCGCAGACGAGGGTTTCAAGAGGGTGTACATTGATCAGATCTACACCGAGTTGTTTTATACACTGAATGCTGGAACCCCTAATGCCTCAGTACGGAACACTCATCATTATCAAGATGCTAGCGCCTCTACCTCGGCGACCAGGCTACACCGTCTTCATCTGCTAGACCTCGACCAGCACACCCATATGCCAGAGCCTCCACCTCGTCCACCACCTTGCACCTATCATCTTCATCCACTCCACCGACTACATCCCGGCGCCGAGATGATCAGTCATCTCCTCCACGGGCGACAAGTAAAGTCTGCTGTCATCGACAGTCAAAATCAAGAGCCCGGGGCTCTCTTGCTCTCGCCTGAACGCACGCATTAGCAGTTGTGAGTGTTTGACGGTCGCTTCAGTGATTGCTCCTGGCAAAGTAGTTGCTACATGCTCATCTCGCTTGCATGCAGGGCCATATATATTACTCGGTGCTTTCTTCTTTGACTATTGAGAGGATCAATCCTAACCGGTAGGCCAAGTGACATTGGTGTGGCGAGCAACAAGCTAATTAACTAACTGATACCTGAAGCAAACAGATGTTCTCCTGCATGTTCCCTTCAAAATATTGGAAAGATCACAGGTGACGTTTTGGATAACCACAAGCTATAACATATAAAATATGGAAGAGAAATCTAAGACCGTTTTGAATTTAAAAGCTGAACTCGAAATATCCAAAGCGATATGATAGTCAAATTTTCAACTTGCGTGCGTTCAACATGTTCTGAAAAGCTCACACCAACTTGACTCACATCAGCACACAGTAGTATCACATACGAATAGAAACCATTGAGAAGTCATATCCATGAAGCAATCTAGAACTTCCACGAAAACAACCCGAAACCGACTCCCTCCTGGAATCACCCGATCAGACTGTCGAACCATCCGGTCAGACCGACCACATACCTCCGGTCTGACTGGCACCTAGTGCTACCCAGCACTCTTCACCGACAGAAAACACTATTCACCGTATTTTTCAAAACACTCACCTTTGATAATTGTTCATCACCGCGATTAAATTATCACATGATTCTACAATCTCCCCCTTGATGAACACATTGGCAACATCTCAAAATGCAAATTGGTGTTTTTGAAAAACAAAAAACAAAAAAGAATCAAAAAGCATAAACGGCTCACAATTCAAACGCAGTGACAAAGAAAAACTCTCCCCCTTTTGAAATATTTCTCCCCATATTTGCAAAATTGACTATTTTTAAAATTGAATTGTTTTCTCCCCCTTTCAAGAAGCATGCATTTTGTATATTTCTCTCCCCCTTTGATAATAATTTCATCAAGAATTTTAAAAGACAAACATAACCAATAAAGCACAAATATCGTGATCGCCATTGTGTAAAAACCACTTCCTTTTTATTTTCAATTTTCTGATTTTTTTTTATTTTCGAGAGCTTTGAAGTGTACCTAAAGCAATTCATGATCATGTGTTGCAAGACAAATGAGATAAATCCATTAACTAGTTAGCAAGCATGCATTGGAGTATAAACATGAATCAAAGAGATTACAATTAAGCTCAAATCAACAATAAAGATCCATGATTTTGAATGATTTATAATGAAACATATTCACAAGTACATAGGTTGAAACAAAAACCCTATACATATATATCTATTGCATTTATCACTCTTTCTCAAATTAGCTCTATCACAAAACAACCAAGATAATTATTAAACATTCAATTGAGCCTTTTGTTTTTGCTCTTTTATTTCTCTCAATTATTCCGGGTACATCCTTGTCGTCAAGACTGTTTCCAAGGAATCGACACCCATTATTTTGCTCACGTCGACTACGTCCTTATCATTAAGACTGTTCCAAGGATTCAGTATTCAACAAGCATATATATAAGCATTAGTCATCCAAACTAAATACTTACTTCAACATTGCATATTTACTTAATTCAAGTAAAAGAATTAATGTAATGCATCATTTCACTTAAAAGCAATATATAAACCTCATGTAAAAACGAAAAAAATGAAATGACTGTTTACAAGCCTGTTTCCAAGGCATTTTTCTAAGATATCCCTTCTGTTATTCTACATCCCCAGCTCATTTGGAACCTATTGTTTGGAAATCTTTTTTTTCTTTACTGCTGAGGAAAAGCTAACCAATCATATAAATTACAATAAAAACAAAAATATAGCTATACAAAGTGGTGCCATAACATCTATATGCACTTCATAATTCTCAGCTATGCTAATGACTTACGCATTATTTCAGCAACTCCCACATAAATACAGTTATAAAATTTCCATTAACTTTAGTTACTCTCAAAACAAGAATTTTAAAAATTAACATATGCTTGTATTTCTTCTAATCAATGTGTCAACTTATATGTAGTTTAACTAAAGGCCATTCGTCGTTTTCATGATTCATACTTTTAAAACTGCACTATGTTCCATCACCTATTCTATTATAGCATCAGCCATGTAGCCTTGTTTGAATATAATCAGCTGCAAGCATACACATCAAACAAAAGAAATGAAATAATAAAAATCTAAATAGCAGTTGAGGAACTTTACATTTTTGGATCCCGATGGTCCTCAAGATAGCGATCAATAGCCTTGTCAGCTTCCTGTGAGCTTTGAAATGGCCCACCCACATCAGGATATGTGTGGTAAGATCCCTGAAGATCAACCCTGATGTAAAATATGCATCCCCAATCTTTCACATGTCGGGCCCAAACGTGTGATGCCGGAGATGAGGAAAGGCAGCTTCCTGATGGTGGCAAGACCTCGGTGTCATGAGCTACTACATCTGCTTGCTGAGAGGATGAGGAAGTAGCAGTGATGGAATATGGCACATGCCCCCTTCTTTGCATACATGATATGGAACAAGCAAGCTAAATGAGTAGAAGAATTTATTACTATCTTACGTCATCCCCAACCCAGAAACTATCAATTAGTTTCCATACTTATTATGTCATATAGACACTATGTATAGAAACTATGCATTCAATGGATGGTGTCTTGAAATTAAATTCTCTTCCAATCACATCTCTTCCCTCTCCTTTTATCCACATATCTCCTTGGTTTTATTCTTGATTCTTGTGTAGATATTGTTTCTTGCATTAGAAATGATATCTTCATTCTTTTACCTCTCTCCTCATTAACTCTATTGCCACATCAGATTTTTGCTTATGTGGTAATGTATTAAATGTTTTGGACACTAAATGATATGGAGGGTTGGAGATGGTCTTAGGAGACATAAAAACCAGAGGCATATTACCGTGAGATGATAAAGTTGAAGGAACTATCTATCTAAAATAGGAAATATTTTGCGATACATTTTGCAGGCATAAACAGTCATATTTTTTTGGCACAGTTAAAAGCCAATGAATAAGGTTTGTCAACAAGAAAGCATACTAACAGGCACAGAAAACATAAATAGGCTCACAGATGCCAGCTGTCCATTCAATGACCATTTTGTCAGTTGCATATCTCTGGTATTCTTACTGGCCTATTACCATATTTGAGAAGAACATAAGTGGCTAATCCACAGTGGAATATTATACAAACTTACTAATGGGCACACTTACCCATACACAATTTACAGTGTCAAAACAAATTTTGCATGCCTAACTGTTATAGTGTCATTTCAATTTGGCATGCAACATGCCATCATGACAGATCATGCATAACTATAAATTCATAAAAGCAGTTCCTACAAATTGAAGTTAAATCCATGATTTGGATCAGACTGAGAAACAGCAAACCACCATAATCAGAGTCTAGAAAAACTAGTGAAAACAGTTGTCACTTGTACTCCCTCCGTCGCAGATTAGAGGGCGCACATTTTTTTTCTAGGGTTAATTGGATCCATGCCACTCTAAATGTGGCAAATCAAAAAAATGCCACTACTATTTCGGTATCCGGCTGCGTGCCACTGCTATTATGTCCAAATTCGATCCGTGCCACTATCTACGCCTCGCGCGTGCTTTTTCACCGTTTGGAGGTATCGTATTTTTGTATGGACCCATTTGCCCCCGCGTTGACTTGCTCTTGATGCTCTTGACCAGTGCGTCGTGGTCTGGATCGACCATGCCCAACCATTCCCCACCTCCCACCGAAACCCTAGCTTGAAGACGGCGGCGGACGGTGAGAGCACGACGACTGTGGGCGCGACAACAAACGACGATGGATCCAGCGAGCAGGAAGCAATCCTCCAGTGGTGGCAGTGTTGGTCGATTGCGGGCATCACCACCTTCCATCCCCAAGCTGAAGTGTGCTTGCGGTGTCTCAGCAATGGCGCAAACGTCGAACACAGCTAGGAATCCTCGGCGCCAGTGGCTACAATGCGGCAAATCGGTAAGAACACCTGCCTCAAACTCGTTGGCAAGCTTCATTCTTACCTCAAACTCACCTTTTATTTGGAAAGGAGGGGTCTTGCTTCTTATGGATCTGGGAAGACCTTCTAAATGAGTATGCTGAGGAGATGGTTGCATACTGCCACGCCGGCGAGTACGAGCATATGCGAGAAACAATCGACATGCTTCGCCAATTTTTAGCAGATGAGAAGACTGACAAAGGGAAGATGTGTGAGCTCCTTGATGCAAAGCAAAATGAGCTGAAGTTGACAATTGAGGCGCTCAATCAGTGTAGGCTAGAGTGTTTAGCGATGAAGAAGAATTTGGAACAAGTTAAATTAAGTCGTTGTAGACTTCTGTACGTACTGTTAGTGCTCTCTTTCTTAGTTGTTAGCTTAGTGCTTCGTACAAACTAGATGAAATATGTAAGTACTGTGGTGAAAAAAATGGATGTATTGTGAGCAAGTATTTGTGGTTAATGAATTTGTTTTTGTCATGGGAAGAAAATGTGATGAAAATATGACAGATTTATGTTGTTCATCTTGATAAGTGAATCTCAGATTGTAAAACAAATGAAATTCAATAATGTTCCTTTAATGTTGATCAGTGAATCTCAGCTTAAAAGTCTGATGAAAATCAGATATGTCAGTTAACAAAATTTCAGGTTCATTAAAAAATGTCAGGCCATGCAAAATGTCAGGTTCCAAACTGTCCCAGATATATTCTTTCCATCAGACAGCACACAATAGGCATAGATACCAAGTTTACAGTAGACTGCTTCATTTTGCATCACATGGAAATAGTTTGCAAGTTACATGGCCAAACTTGCATCCATGACATAGTACCAAAATACCCAAATATAATGTTCACTAGCTAGTTGCATGGCCAATTCTAACAAGTTCATCACAACCATACATACATCACATACTAGCAAGTTGCAAAATACTTAGAGTTGGTGTGTCATTACAGATCAAGATAACTAGATAAACTCCTAACTACTCTAGCTGGTGGTGCACTAGAGGAAGCAAGATCTTTCCTCTTCTGGGGTGTCTTCTTCTTCTTTGGTGTCTTTTTCTTCTTAGGTGTTTTTTTCTTCTTTGGTGCAGAGCAGCTAGCTTCAGTTGCTGCCACTGCCTCATCTTCTTGCCTGCAGTGTTGCCTCTTCCTACAAAAAAGAGTCAGTTTTGTGAGATTAATGCCATACAGATAAAATCGACCAGGTATCAAGTTACCTTTTTTTGGGGGTGCATTTGCTACTCAAATCATCTGCATCAGTAGGTTCTGCCAGCTTGCAAGTTTTCTCAAAATGACCAAATCTCTTGCATCTCTTGCATTTCACCCTCTTTCTTCCAGGTTCAAGAAATCCCCTAATTCTCTGTACTCTAGGCCTTCCAGCACCTCTCTTCTGCTTAGGGACATTAACCTTGAAGCCAAGATCCACTACTGGCCACTGTGTTCTGTCAGTCATAGGTGGAACTCTGCCTGCATAAGCTGACCTAAACATTTGCACACTATAGTATGGGCTAACAAAATCTTCAATTCTTCCTCCACTACTGCATATCCAAGCCAATGCATGCCTGCATGGCTTTCCTGTTATTTGCCAAGCCCTACAGGAGCATTTTTGGCTATCAAGGTCAACAGTATGCCTTCTAGTCTTATTGTTTGTATCCACAAGTGTCACCTCTGCAAACCCATCATCACTCCTGGCAACCTTGACCACTTTGAGAAGGGATGTGGCATCATTAAGCTGCTTCATAACCCCTGGAAGGATTCCATCAACCATTGACCTGCCAATATCTCTTCTACTAGCCATCTTCTCCATAGTTAGCTCTCTTATGTTGTCTACTAGTTCATGAGGAAGCAGTCCTTTCAGTCCTCTGATCTGAGCATTAAAACTCTCAGAAACATTATTTGTCAAATAGTCACATCTGCTGCTTTCTCCAAATCCACATCTGTACCGAATTCTTGAATGATGTTTCTCAAGAAACTCTATTGCATCTGGTTTCACTGCATGTATTTGCTGCATCTGGTTTCTCAAGAAACCCCTGTGGCAGCAGGCTGAGAGGATTGGCCAGAGATGTCAGGTGGTTGTGTAGGTTTTGGAGGAAGATACAAGTGCTCATCATTAACACCAACATATTCTTCCTCATTATCAAACATGTCTGGCTCTCTAACATCTGCTTGCACTGTTGCAGGCTGTGCACAACCTCCAACATTAGTAGCAGCTTGTCCAGAATCAACACTGCAGGAAGGGTTCTCAGGAGAGATGACAGCAATGGGCTTATACACACATGACACATCTCCAACATAACTGGGTAGTGAATTTGACCTTTCCTCAAGAACGGCTACAAGTAGATGGAAACTGGCCTCGGTTGAATACATCTCGAAAATATCTGGCAATTCAGTGTCCCCTACGAGCCTAACATCCTCACCAACATTTTTGTTAAAATACCACACTGAGGGACATTGGTTCGAGCCCCATGTAAACTCAGACCTTAAGCTTTTCATCAGAAAATCAAAGGAAAAACTCTCTAAATCGATAACCCAATGCCTAGTGCCGCCTTTACTGATGATTTTCCTACCATCAGAATCTACTGTCGCATAGGGTTGAACACTAACATCAACTGAAAACCAGTGCCTACCAACGAATGACAAAAGAATAACTCAAATCGCACATGCAGAGCTCAATTAAAAATCAAAACACATACTTTAGCTGGACTAAGAGGAGTTGGGGGAAGGTACTCACGGTTTCGAAGCAACGCGTAGAGGGGACCTACCCAAATCCACTGCCTCCGCCGCGGGGGGCGTAGGCGTACGGCCCTGCGCACTCATCCCTTCATCGGTGGTGCTCCTCGAGCTAGCGCTCCCCACCGCCACCGTCTCCATCGTCGTCGTCGTCTGCGCCGCCGCCTTCAAGAAGCTAGGGTTTCGGTGGGTGGGGAATGAATGGGCGAGCTGGGCGAGCCGAACCACGATGGAGAATGAACATACCGACGCGGGGGCAAATGGGTCCATACAAAAATACGATACCTCCAAACGGTGAAAAAGCACGCGCGGGGCGTAGATAGTGGCACGGATCGAATTTGGACATAATAGCAGTGGCACGCAGCCGGATACCGAAATAGTAGTGGCATTTTTTTGATTTGCCACATTTAGAGTGGCATGGATCCAATTAACCCTTTTTTCTATGCCGTCCCAAAACAGAGGGTGCACGATCTTTTATTGTGATTTTTTCCCGAAATTATACTTTTGAATGCACCGTTGAATGCTTTGGGAAGATGGGAAGAACTAATTAGTTGTGCAAATCAAATACGCATTACCAACAGAATTTTTGCATGCATGCATGCCATGAATCAATTCTGCATGCCACGGGAAGTTGCATGCTTGCGACTTGGGAAGAGTATTTGTTTTCCTCACGACCAGTTTTCTTGGTCTTATAAAAAAATATCACACCCTGTAAAATGGGATGGAGGGAGTAACATTCATTATTAATGAAAAAAACAGTGTTTAGGAATGTACAAAATGCAGTTGGGTCCTAAAAGTGAGTTCAACTAAGCATAGAAAAAGAAATTAAATTATATGATAGCAGCATAACTCGCAAGAGGTGGATATCACAAGCAACAAGTTAAATACAAATTGGCATGATACAGCTGCAAACATTGAACATGAGCTGTGTAGGTAAGAATAAATTAACTAATCTCCTGTACGAAAACGGCCACTGAAGCTACTCTCATGCATCAGAAAGAAAAAGGCCACATACACAATGGAATTCATTGCCCCACAAAACGACTGTATATTAAGGAATAAAATGTCTGACAAACCTATAGCATTGATAATTCGATGTTGAATTGATAGAGCCCCACGAGAAAAAAAGAATTTCCTAGCTTTGTACAGAAAAAATGGTGTAGGACAAAAATCTTCTGGTAACTATATCCGACTGAAATACATAGGGTTCAATACGAGAACCCTCTCTCCCTAACCATCCAAGAATCCAAATCAAGCAAGACCCTCCATAACCATTTGGCCTATGTATACCCTTGGACTAGATCAGCAACGGAAAAGGACCTATGTATAACCTTCGACTAGATCAGCAACAGAAAAGGACCTACGTATACCCTTCGACTAGATCAGCAACACAAAAAGAATGATAAGGGAGAGGGAGAGGGAGGCTCGGAGTGTCCGGCATGAGTTTTTGCAGATGCAGTCTCAACCACATGTTCCTCCTCCTGACATCTGAAGTGTAACAATTTCAAGCGAAGATGAGTGAAGAAATTGTCACCAAAGAAAACAAAATTAGGATGGTCTATATATGTAACTTCAATCCAATCCAAGCAACATATAAACAAAACGATTCGAATTCGACTGGATCGTTCCGAACTGAAACAGAAAACAAACAGTAATCGAGAGAGAGGCGGACATACGGTGCGAGCGAGCGAATAGGACTGAGACTGCTGCCGCGGCGACGGCGCCGGCTGTATGTGCGAAGCGGTGGCATGGGGTTGGCGGGGTGGAAGAAGCGGGATTAGGGTTTGGTGATTTGGGGAGAGGAACGCAGAGGCGATTTCTAGGGCTTGGTTCCTGGAAGAGGGAGGGGATTCCCGGGAATGGGAAGATGGAGAGTATTATGACGGTTTCAAACTTTCGCACGATATCTCCTCCTCGTCCAGAGTGCATAAGAAAATGGCAGAGGCGTCATCACCTTCCGGCCCAAACATACGGGCCGCCAATCCCGTTCTGGGCCAAATTCTCTATGGGCCGCGTAGCAATGGCATCTTGTTGCACGTCGTCACGCTCACGCGCCACCGGCTTTGCTGCTGTATCGTTAAGCATTGGTTTGGGACCAGAAAAACAAGGAGTATCTGTGTTTCAAAAAAAAAAACAAAGAAATCGGAATCAACCTTCTCCCTCTCATCCCCTCCTACCCACCGCACGCAGTGTGAAAAACCTCTGTAATACCACTCCCACCGCATCTCCTAAAATTAACCGACTAATAAAATCAAATAAAAAAACTGAGTCATAAAATTAAAATTATGTATTCTTTCAGATCCAGGGACGGATTTAACATGGAGACAGGGGAGAGGGGGTCTTAAGATCTCACTACTGCCACCAGGATCATGAAGACCTCCCGAAGACTTCATTATTCTTTTTCATAAACATGTAGGATGTGGGGGTTAGAATTTTTCCTAGTTTATTCAGTCCTTTCTATTATTTTTTTCTGAATCTGTCCTTTCTATTATTTTTTCTGAATCTGTTCGGATCCTACTACAATGCATACAATGTATGAGCATAACACTCGTCAATCATTCGATGATGTAGTTGTGATCGTGATTTGCGATTCGCGAGACGTTTATCTAGCAATGCACACATATACACTCTTCCTTCAAACCTTCCATTAGAGAAAAGGTCAGGATGTTTTAGACGAATTAAACAATGTTTCTTCAAAGCCACGCCACGGTGGATCATACATACAACGTGGAGTAACATATCCAGAGCAGAATCCGGCACAATAGTAACTGTGTCTGTGTGCTACTTCTGCTCATCTTTCAGTCTCTTGAAACCACTAGGAAAGTTAATATATACTGAAAGATTTGTTGATGGCGAAATGTACAATCTTAAGCCACACAAAGGTCCGAGGGATTGTCTGTTTCACTCTGACGCCCTCTTTAGACTTCCACTCTAGCGCTTTCCTCAGTCTGTGGATAGTTCCTCCACAACACCTGTATCATCAAGGCCCTAGAGAGAACGAATACACAAAATACACAAAAATCAGTTTACCAACATGATGGCACAATACCGCCCAAAATATGACAATTACCTTGTACACACGCCTTATCTTAGCCTCCTTAGCTTTCACCTGTAGAAGAGGAGGAAATACATGTAACTAACACTGAGTCAAGAAAAAAAAAGTTAAGATTGCCAGGAGATAAATCGTCATACATATTCAGCATCATCTTCAGAGTCACTCCACTGTTCAACGCATTCATATGGCCTACCCAAGTCCAAGTAACCACCATCATATTCGTGAGGGTCAGGGTGCTTCATATCAACACTTCCTTGGTTGGCACAACCATAGCATATTTTAGCTTCATCTTGAAAAAAAAAGGCAACAGATAGTTCACTGTCAAGTAACCAAACAAGGCACAAGCACATGATAAATATCTGGAGAATTGCAGGTAAAAAAACACATCTGCATCACTGCATGAACCAACTCAAGGAAAGTGGATGGCATGACATAAGGGGCAAATAAACAGGTAAATAAAGTACAGACCATAAACTGCAGCCCGAAACACATTTACAATTATATGTGACAGATAAGTTCAAGATAGTGAGAGCTGTAAACTGTATTTCAAAAGTACTTATTAAGATAAGGATATAGAATACCGTTATCAGTAGGATTAACCATGCAGAAACAGTTGGCCAGCATTTCTTCGTGTTTTCCTTTTCCCAAACGTTTGATTTCCACAAAGAACAGATTGTCACTGCCAGCATCCAAATCATCAGCTTCTTTAGTCTCTGTAGATTGAGATGATAGTACCCCATACATTTGTCACGAATTGATTGGTAGTGCAGAACATCTTTTGAGCTTATGTGCCAAATCCTAAAAATAAGAAAGTTGAATATGATCAGCAATAGTCAATGACAAGGCAAATAAGAAAGTGTACCAATTCACAGTTTACAGTGGGGGGAGAGAGGGAGAGAGAGAGAGAGAGAGAGAGAGAGAGAGAGAGCAAACCCCCAAAAGATTATGATCCTCATTATACTTGTCCACTAAAGCTTGAACTAATTGGCACATTCGCTTATGGGTCTTCTCAGTTGCATACGATTTTGTGCGCTTCTTAATTGAGCCATCAGGCCAGTAAATACATTGCCATACAATAATATCCATTGCAGAATCACCATCTTGCTTCAACCACCTAGTTTAGAACAGAACATCATATATGATTAGCAGATCGTACTCTCTCAAAAGTGGAGAACACGAACCAATCCTAAGTACTCTCTCAATTATTATCAGCCTGACATATAGGGTCAGGGTGAACTAGATGGAAGATAGTTGAATAGGGATCTAAGTAACATAATTCATGTTGTAATATAGAAAAACAAACCGAAATGAAATTGGACATGCCCACAAATTGCCAATGCAATTTTTATTTTAAAAAAGGTGTGCCTTCTGTCACTTTCAGATCTCGAACTAAATGTGTTCTAACGGCACTGTTTTGACCAGTTAATGGAACTATTGTTTGTCTGTCACCAGTTTTTATTAATGCACTAGGAAACAGAGTTGTGCAAATGTTCCTGTACATAAGCTAATCAATCGTACAAATTACAACTAAGATAAACATATACCTACATTCAAAGTGGTGGCATAACATCGCTATGTACTTTATTAATGTTTTAGCTATGCTAATGGATTTATGCACTGTTGTAAGTTGTAACAACTCTGTCACAAATACTGGTCCTAAGAGGCCAAGACAGGAATATGAAAATCAATATGTGCTTGTATTTATTTTAATTAACATGTCAGTTTATCTAACTTAATGTCATCCATCCTTATCCTGATTCATATTGTAAAAAGTGTGATCATCTTCTGTGGCCTACACTATTAAAGCACGTGGCTATGTAACCCTGCTTGAATATAATCAACTGCAGGAGTGCACATAGATGATAGAACAGGAGAAATCAACCTACAAAAATCTACAGGACAGTCGAGGAACTTTACAGTTTCGGATGCCGACGGCCTTAAAGATGGCGATGGATAGCATTGTGTGCTTCCTGTAAGCTTGGGAATGGCCCACCCACATCAGGATATGTGTGGAAAGATCCCTGCAGATCGACCCTCATGTAAAATGTGAGTCCCCATTGACGCATCAGTCGGGACCAAATGCGTGAGACAGGAGACAAGGAAAGGCAGCGCCCTGATGGTTCGGAGAAAATGGTATCCTGAGCTACTGCTACTGCCTTTGGCTGAGAAGAGGATGAGGAATCAGCAACATGAATCCAACTGAAATACATAGGGAACTATGCTTGAGCCTTCTGTTCCCAACCACCCAAAAATCATAGAAAGCCCCATCGACAATCAATTGGAACAAAACATAATGATGGAGCGAGAGGGATGGGTGGCGTTGATCATACAACGGGCCGGAGTGGTTGGAATGCAGATGCTGGTGTAGACCAAGGGTTTCTGCAGATGCAGTCTCAGCCCCATGCTCCTCCTCCTCCTCCTGACACCTGAAGTTGAACATGCTCCAACGATGAGAAGAAATTATATACCTCGAAGGAAATTATAGAAATCGAAACCGATTGAGAGAGAGAGACGGGGCATACGGTTGGCGGGAGTATTCGCTTCCATCGGCATCGTGCCGCCGCCGCCGGTGGCCTGAACGTAGCATGGAGATGGCGGAGAGTAAGAAGCGCGGGATTAGGGATTGGATTGGTGACTCCCAGCGGAAGCGGAACCGCAAGCCGGGCCGATTGTTCTTCCTCCTCTCGCTCTCCTCCCGCGCTCCGCGGCTCCGCCTTCGCGGCCGTGAAACCGACGGAGGCCGACGGGGCTTCGCTTCGGGATGCGGCCGCGGCGGCGCGGCGGCGAGAAACGAACTCCGGCGAGGAGAAAAAGTCGAAGCACTTATCGGTCGGATTCCGCAAAATTATGGGCCGAAGGAGGATCATATATGGGCTGAAATTGTGATCATCTACGTGCTGGAATTACCATAACCTCTGGGCCGAAATTACGAGCACGTATGGACCGAAACTACGCGTAACCATGGGCTGAAGTTAAGCGCAAGCCTGGGCCAAATTTAAGCGAAACTATAGTTCGTACAGAGTACGCTAGCAATGCACGAGTAGTCAAACCTATATTCAAAAGCCAACGGCGTTAAACACTGAAAAAACGGAGGAAATATATAAGATTGTCAAAGAACATAATACAAAGCTCAGGAAATAGGCACCCCCCGCTCATTGTTTACAAGAAGATGAACAGTCCAAGAATATAAACTCCAAGATAGTGTAGACAAAACCAAAAAATATGTAAAGGACACACTGCCTTATCGTATTATTATATACTCCCTCCGTTTATAATTTAACTTGCTTTCAGTCAAACTTATCTAAGTTGATCAAGTTTATAGAAAAATATATTAGTATTTTTAACCCAAAATAAACATATTATCAAAATATATACGATGTTAGATTAAACGAAACTAACTTAATATTTTTTTAGAGTAAATTGCATTTTGCACCGGATAGATTGACACTTTTTTCGCCTTACACCAGGTTTTGCATATACTTTCACTTTTCACCGGGGGATGACAAATTATATTTCACATCACACCGCCTTCCATGGACTCAAACCAGATGCACATCCATGTTGTCTCCAATTGTCCATGTTAGCTCACGCAGAAGGGCAAAGCTTCTTGTTCTTGCGCGGTTGCCAGGAGAAGATCACAATAGGGAATCTCGTCATTAGTCGACACAGCAGGAGCAAGGAGACATTAGCTGAGTTTTTGCAAGCACACGGCTCCGAACACACACTGACACAACGAAGTATTCTGGGGTTAGATTTTACTGGATCTTGGAGACTGATGGTACGCAAGCAACTTATAATATGAAACGGATGGAGTAAACGGGGGGAGTAGATAGCAAACCATCTAAACAATTGATCATGACCTTATACAATATATTAGTAAAATCCGGAGGGAGTGGGAATATATATAGTTCCTTCATAACAATTGGATCATCAGACCCTAAAGCAAATAAAAAGATCGGCACAAAAACTGCATTCTACCCCTTCCCATCTTAATTTCACCCTCTCATGAAAGGTATCTTTGAAGAAAATTAACATATACTCAAAATTTGTTGCTGGCAAAACATACATTCAGTCACAACTCAAAACTCACAAGGAAAGCGCTGTCCTTTCAGTCTTCCATTCCAGTGCTTTTCTCAGTCTTGCATGATAGTCACGCCCGGTGGAAAGATGAGTTCCTCCATAACACCTGCGTCATCAAGGCCCTAAAGAGAATGAATACACAAAATCAATTAACCAACAATCATGTGTACAAACGGTACCAAACGGCCCAAATTATGGCATTACCTCGTGCATAGGCCTAATGTTAATTTGAGTTTCTACCATACAGAATTTTCATCTTTTAGGAAGTTAATCTCTTGGGTCATCCCTTAATTAAATGGATATTGTTGTGGTTGTGCTCAGAACTTTTGCATTCATTGAGCATTTCAAATTTAATTCCTGCGATGGGGTTAACTACCACAAGTTCAAATTGAAAAGCAATTCCTTACTTCATCTTGAACTGTTCCATGAAAGAATATTGTCCAAACTATTTTAAAATCACAATACTGGATTCTACAACTGATGTTTGAACTTTATATGCAGGTATAGTAAACAAAAAGTGTGATAAGAAGGTTCCAAAGAGAAACCATAAATCGGAGGGATAAACTTAAGCGGGACAAGCAGAATGACCTCTGTACTGAGCTGGGAAACTTGCTAAGTATGTGTTTGCTTCATAAGTGCAAATCCATAAACATGATTTCAGATTGCATAATTGCATTACAACATTTGGATTTGTCTTTATGAAAGTGCTTATTTTATGTCGTCCATCCAGCACATACTTTCCATACTGCTAGAGACAGCCATTTGTAAGCTTGTAGTTGGTTATCTATAACTACATTTTATGATTGATGGTAGAAGCTCTATAGACTACCGGATCCTAGGTTGATGTCAGAAATACTAGAAATGTAACAGCTGGCATGGACTTAAGTTTAGTACTTACGTTATCATCTGCCATAACCTGCCTTCTACCCACTGACCTGTAACACCAAAAACAAGAATGTGTCACTGAGTGTAAGTATCCTCATGCATAACATTTGTCTATGATAGGTTTTAGTTTTCTGAGTTTCAAAACTATATTTTCTTGAATATGAAATTATATTTTCCTAAGCAATATACAAGCTGTTTTCCAGAACCAGACAGGCAGAACAATGAGAAGGCATGTGTACTGGGTGAAACTACACGAATGCTAAAAGATTTACTTTCACAAGTGGAATCCCTCTGAAAGGAGAATAGTGCCTTGAAGAATGAATCTCATTATGTAAGGCTGTAAGCTCTTTCGAATCGAAATATCCTATTCAGCTCATTGCGAATTAGTAGTTAAATTATTTTACTTCCTTATCAATTTGATAGTCTGCTGCTAGTAATATGGGCACAAAAATGTAAGTACATATTTTCACTTTAAGAGTTCGCTTAGAGGGATCCAATTCCACTGGTTGTTAAATTCATGCCACTATGGCGATAGCTTCATGCAAGAATATGTCAGCCATTGATTCATGTCATTATCAATTACTCAGAAAATAATGCCACCTTACCACTGATTCATAATCATACCTTACATCAGGTCGCATTGGAAAGAAATGAATTGCGCGACGATAACTGTATGGTTCATAGTGAAATCTTGGAGCTTCAAAACAAGCTTAGGAGTTAGGACGCAGATGGAAAGCAATCCTGTTTCAAGTCATGTAAATACTAGACCAGCTCTAGGGTACCTATCACACAAGCGGAGTGTTCCCAGTACAGCACCTGCCACATTTATGAGAATATCAGTCATCACAACTGACACAACAGCAGCATTTCCTCAGCAGCAACCAGCTGTCATTGAGCAGCACTATGCCACCACACCAAGTGAACTCAGCTCTTCCCAGAGTCTACAACAAGTGAAGACAGTGAACCATCGCAAAAACATGGGATTTCTGATCATGTGACACGGCGCCAGGCAAGGTACCCAACACCAACGGCCACTTTGACAGTAAACCTGTTTCCAGTGCTTCCAGGAAGACAAGATCAGCAGTGTAGCAGTGGTACTACTGGCACTAGCGAGGAAGACCGTACAGATAGATCTTAGGTACATAACGAGAGATCCATACCATGATTTGAGAATTCCTTACTCTCAACTTATAATTCTTGCTTTCTTGAAGTTTAGCAAATGTGCAACACAAATTTGCAACTGTGCTCATGGATAGTATGATTTTCTTTTCAAGCAAGGGTTGATCTTGGCAAAATCCGTTGTTAGTCACCTATACGGAAGGTATGGCTTCCAATTGAGAATCACACCAGGATTCAGATAGATACCTCACCAAGACACTTCGATGGAGCTGCAACCTGCTTCCTTCTTGTCCTTGACAATTTTCTGCTCTTCTGAATCTCTGAAATGTGCAATCTCATCCCATCGGCTTTCCAATGCATATGTATTTGACAACAGAATGGCATCTGATGGATGGTAGTCGACCATGTTATCCAACCGTGCCTGCACCATCCTCCCCAGGTTGACATTGCCATGGACTCTGCAGGCCGCAAGCAAAGCTCTCCATGCTGTGGCATCACCCTGGGAAGATAGGCTCGCTATGAGCTCATAAGCTTCATCCAACCGCCCCGCCCTTCCCAAGAGATCGATGATGCAGCCATAGTGCTCAGTGTTAGGGGAGATGCCATATTGCAACACCATGCTCTCCATGAATTTCCTCCCTTTCGACACCAACCCACCATGGCTACAGGCGTTCAGTACTGCGAGAAAGGTGACCTCGTTAGGCACCACTCCATCTTCTTCCATGGAGCGAAACAGGGAGATCACTTCACCTGCCTGTCCATTAACACCGAAACCCATGATCATCACTGTCCATGCCTTCACATCCCTTTCTTGCATCGCGTCGAAAACCGCCACCGCCTCACTGGGGCACCCGCACTTGAAATACATATCCATGAGAGATGTGCCAAGTGCAGTATCAAGTTCAAGTCCTGCTTCTAATGCAATCTCGTGAAGGCGATGGCCAGCTGCCATTGCCCCAGATGCTCCACAAGCAGACAGCACACCCACAAGAGTCCCTGAGCTTGGCCTCACTCCCTCCAGTCTCATCCTGTCCACCAAGCCCATTGCCTCCTCAACTTGCCCTGCCTTAGCATAGCCATCCACCATACAATTGTACAGCACCAGGTCCCTCTTGCTCGCCTCATCGAACACCTTCCTGCCACACTCGACACTCTTCTCCCTCACATACATCGCAACCATTGCAGATGCCACCTTTGCGTCCCTGCAGAACCCCACCTTGACACAGAATCCATGCACAGGCTCAGCTTGCCACCCACACCGGATCATGGTGACCAACGCTGTCACACTTACGCCCACACTGCAGCACATCATCTCACTGAACATATCCACCGCCTTGGTTACCTTCCCCGCCCTGACATACCCTCCAATAACCGTGTTCCACGACACGGCGTCCCGTTCCGGCATTTCGTCGAACACCCTCCGCGCGTCTGCCATTCCCTTGCCGCCACCACCACCACAGAAGGAGTAGAAGTGGCACAGGGCGTTCCCAAGGCTAACGACGCCAGAGAACCCGTACCGCACGACGAGCGCGTGCACCTGCCTCCCGAGCGAGGCCGCGGCGGCGTCGAAGTCGGGCCCCCGCTTGGCGCAGAGCGCGAGCAGCGGTTGGAACGCGAACTCGTCCAGACCCGGGAGGCGCGCCCGCGCGGAGGCGAGGACGGGCAGCGCGGCCGCCAGCGAGCCGCCGGCGGAGGCGGAGAGCGCGCGGAGGAGTGCAGTGTGGTGGAAGAGCGTCGGGGTAGGGATGGCGGCGAAGAGGGAGAGCGCGTAGGGGAGCGTCGCGTGCGGCGAGGCGAGCAGCTTGGCCGTGGGGAAGGCGTGGTGCGGGAAGAGGGAGGACTTGAGCATGGCGGCGTGGAGCTGGAGGAGGTCGCCGGCGCGCGACGCCGACTTGAGCAGCGCCGCGATCTGGCGCTCCCGCCGCCGCAGCTGCATGGCTCCAGCGATCAGCTACCGTTCGTCAATACCAAGTAGGAATAAGTTAACTCTAGGTCCTCAATTTATAGCCGGTTTGATTTTCATCCTCGGCCCGCAAAACCGGATACAACACATCCCCGGGTCCAGCTCCAGCTCTACTGGAGCTGAAGCTTAGCCAAACAGTTTCAACTCCACCTAAATTAGGAGTGAAACTAGGTGGAGCTCTCTCACAAAATAAACTAGAGAGGTGGAGCTGGGTTTAGACAGCTCCACAACTCTACTCCAGACCCAACTCCTGGAGTTAAATTTAGGAGTTGAAGCTCTACCAAATAGGCCCACAATCATAAAAAGAAGATCCCTCAGTAGTATTGATCCCGGTTTTAACTGATGTGACGCCTACATGGCTCCTTTACTATGTTTTTGTCGCGTAAAAATAATAAAATTCCACACGTTAGTTACACAAAGCAAAATAATAAAAAAAATGGTAGGACCCATGTAACCCCACATATCATCCTCACTACTCTCTCTTCTCTCTATCCTTTTCCTTTTCTTTTTCTTTTGGCTTTTCTTGCTTCTTCTCCTGGATGGCATCCGCGACTGGTGGGAGAGCTGTGCCGGCGGAGAGGGTGGCTGACAGGAACATGGATCTCATCCCCCGGCGCCGGGCAGAAGCCGAGCAAGCAGAGGAGCGCGTAGCGGCCAGCAAGATAGGAGTGGCGGCGCGTGGGGGTCGATGAGAGAGAAGGCAGCGCACGGCGGTCGATGAGAGAGGAGCGGCGACGCGCAGGGGCCGGTGGTAGAGGAGGGAACGGCACGCTGATGGCCGACAAGAGAGGAGGGAGAGAAGCGGCGGCTCACCAGCGTCGACATCCCCGTCTCCTCCCTCCCCGCCTTGTCCCCTCTCTGCTATCCAGGATAGCAGTAGAGTTGGAGGAAATATAAAGAGTGGAGGAAGTGGGACCCACATTTTTTTTACTGACAGGTGGGTGCTACATATTTAGTTTATTTTTTATTTTAATTTTTTCTCCTTAGTTTTTTCCCGGATCAAACTGCCACGTAAATGTCACGTCAATATCACGTGGGATGAAAACCTGATCAAAGGAGCAATGTAGCCGTCACATTAGTTAAAACTAGGGTCAATACTGCCGAGAGATCTGTTTGCACTAGTTTGTAAGTTGGAGGACGGGTTATTATTCGGTTTTCCGGACCGAGGATGAAAATCAGACTAGGTGATCAATTGAGGGACTTGAATGAACTTATTCCTACCAAGTATAGTATGGGCCTCACCGGAGGTGACAGTCACGTTTCGACCCAAGTAGTATGGGCCGGTAAATCATCAATCACCTTCCGGCCCAATGGTTCGCCTCAATTCTAAAAAAGTTGTGAGCAAATTTTGAAGGTGAAGGGTCAAATTTGACGTGAAAATTTGGAATCTCAGTTTGAACTTTCGGAAGAACCTTCTTGAGATCTGCCCACCTAGCTAAAACAAATTGCTTTTGAGGAGGTAGATCGTCAGCTACTTCCTTTGTTTGAAAAATAACTAGCATAGAATTAGACGAGATCTTTTGCAATTCATTGTATTAAAAAATATTTCATTCAATTTTAAATTAATGTATTTTAAGATGAATGGAGTACCGGCTAGTCCAATACATAGCAGTACCACGCACATACAATCCCCAAAACGGCCACGCTCTCAAAGGGAATTCACTGTTCTTTCAGAGAAACTACCTTGTAATTGTCGTTGGCACGGTGGATCAGTATGCAATACGAATTTGGGTAAAAACAAACATATCCAGATCTGAAACGCACAAAAACTGCGTTCTACTCCTCTACTACGCCGTGCCGTAAAGAATGAGGCTAGCACACACAAAGATCTCGAGTTCGTCTCCTCTTTTTTCTCCCCTTTTTTTCTCTGCACGAAAAGAGCTTCTCCGAGTCACTGACAACTGGGCCATCCGCGCAATTTCTCGCAGCCCAAATCGAGCCCAATTTGACGGTTGTGAAGGATCGAAACGGAGCAAAAACGCCTATATTTATCTCCTCCTCAGAGTCTGTTCGTTTTCAGTTCGCAAGGGTTCTTGATTCCGTCCTCGCCACGCCACGCCAACGGATTTGCTTCCTTCCCCGCGAGGGATTTCCGCGCAATGTAGGTCGCCTGATAAATCCGGGGAGTTCTTTTGATTCATAGTTTTTATTTTTATTCATTTATCTCTACGCCTTGCAGCCCTTGCTACTCTTTTTTTTTTTTTTCAGAAATCGGTTTCTCTTCTCCCCCCTAATTCTCGTCTTCTGTTCTTGCGAGGGTTTTTGCAGATTGTGGTGTGCGACTCTGTTAAACCCTTCTCTCTTTTTTATTAGATTGTTTCTTTCTTCTTGAGCGGAATCGAGAGATTGTTGATTTTCTCTTGTTGATTTGTTGTGCAGCGAGTGGAGGGAGATTGATTAGGAGGAGGAGGCCATGGGGGCGTTCTGCTCCAAGCTGAATCCGTCGGGGCAGCAGCCGCACTGCTGCAACCACAGCAGCAGCAGCAATGCCGCGCCGAAGGGGAACAATCGGTTCGCCAAATTCGGCGATGATTACCATACCCTAGAGCAGGTGAGATCAATTCGGTCCCTCCTGATGCATCGCATCTGTTCTTGCTTGCGAAACTGCTCATTGCTGCCGGGTACACAGTGCTATGTGTGGGCATTGATGTTTGCTTCTGAATAGTTGTGTGGTGTTTATGATGCGATCTAGTCAAGGATGGTGCTGTACTTGAATGGAAGTGGATTTGTTCCTGTTCAGGAATAAGTTCTTTCACACATATGTTGGTGGGAGGTTGGATGTACAAACACAACCCCATCTATTAACTACTATTTCATGCTTATTTGTTTGATATCAAGTTCCTCCTTGGTATCCTCTTATACTCATGTTGCTCATATGTCGTGAGAATAGATTGTTTATGTCCTGCAAAGTAGGTGCCTCCTCTTAGATGTATATAGAGCTTTGCAGTTTGCCCTGGTTCTTCAAGTAAAAATAAATTTATTAATACTTCAAGAATTAATTATGCTTGGTCCAAAGAAAGAACTAGATACAGTGAAATGTCCTGTATGTCCTTCATTGACAACTAGATTTTTTTTTTCATAGGTTCTTCTGTTCCCCTTCAGCACATGTAACTTCGGTTATACTGAAGTATGATATCGTATTGTTTTCCTTAATCTAGGTAACTGATGCTCTTGCACACGCTGGTCTTGAGTCATCAAATCTGATTGTTGGGATTGATTTCACAAAGTCCAATGAATGGACAGGTTTGTTCAAGTTTATCAGTGCACTGCTTCCTGAACTTTCATCAACTCATCTTCCAGTTTCTTGTTTCTTCTTAGAGAAGAGCTGATGATTTCTATTTATATGCAGGCAGAGTTTCCTTCAACAGCCAGAGCCTGCATGCTCTGGGCCATATCACAAACCCATATGAGCAAGCCATATCTATCATAGGGCAAACTCTTGCACGATTTGATGAGGACAACCTGATACCATGCTATGGATTTGGTGATGGTCAGTTCATTAAATCTCTTGACATGCTTCATTCTGTACATAAAAGTTATGCAAATTTTTAACACTGTAAGTTTATGCTACAGCTACTACACATGACCAGAAGGTATTTAGCTTCTATCCTGACAACAAACCATGTGATGGTTTCGAACAAGCACTTGATCGGTACAGAGAAATTGTTCCACAACTACGTTTGGCTGGTTGGTTCATCTTCTGCTTGAGTTTCAATTAGAAATCGATATTCATTTTACTGATATGTTTCGATTGTTCTCAACAGGTCCCACTTCATTTGCACCGATGATTGAGACAGCTATTGGAATTGTGGATAGTAGTGGTGGCCAGTATCATGTCCTGCTTATAATTGCAGATGGACAGGTTTGTTCTGAAATGAGTATCTAAGTCTGTCAGCATGAATAGTTTGACATATGATATATGGTCTAATGAATTTACAACTGCACCGTTCTTGATATGTTTCATTGAAAATTTGCATAGGTTACACGCAGTGTTGACACAGGTAATGGGCAGCTGAGCCCTCAGGAAAGGGAGACTATAGATGCCATTGTGAAAGCCAGGTAATCATATGCTTAGCATTTCCGTGTTTAGTGTTACTATCATGTTAGTAACTAATATATTGCCATGTTGAGCTCTTACATTTCAACTCAAACATGACCTTTTTTTTTCAGTGACTACCCTTTGTCAATTGTGCTTGTTGGAGTTGGCGATGGGCCATGGGATATGATGAGGCAATTTGATGATAACATCCCTTCTCGTGCGTTCGACAACTTCCAGGTATGCTCTGTTGTTAATGGGTTAAGTGACAGCCCATATTTAGCTTAATCATGAGAAATACTAATATGACAGTGCAATGCAGTTTGTGAACTTCACAGAGATCATGTCGAGACCTGTTCCTGCCAGCAGGAAGGAGGCAGAATTTGCTCTTTCAGCATTGATGGAGATCCCAGAACAGTTCAAGGCAGCAATAAACCTCCAACTTCTTGGGTATTTTACTGTCTAAATCAAAATCATAACACTTCGGAAAACCCAGAACCCTGGTATTTTTCAGCAATGAACTCACCCTTTTTTGGGTGCAGAAAACATCGAGGATTTCCACATCGAACAGTGTTACCTCCACCTGTGAGTGATTTCCAACAATACTATGGATGCAAAACAGTCAAAGAAATGCAATCTAGTAGCTATGGGTCGCCGCAGAAGAAGACATCAGTACCTAAACAGGATAGTGACATAGGTGATCAGGTACTTTCTTCAAAACAGATCCCATGTTGAACTTGTGTTTTGCAGACAGTATATGCTTTCATATATGCGTCAAGCCATCAACGTTGTCATGTTTGTTAATTTGATCCCATGCTGAACTTGTGTTTTGCAGATTTGTCCAATCTGCTGGTTGGAAGCAAAGAACCTTGCTTTTGGATGTGGGCATCAGGTATGAAAAAGACTTGAAAATGTATGTAAAGATTTAGATGTAAATACTAAACTGATGGGCCCTTGGAATGCAGACGTGCTCCGACTGCGGGAAGGATCTGAAGGTTTGCCCCATTTGCCAGAGAGAAATCTCCACAAGAATTAGGCTCTACTGAAGTTGAGAAGCTATACGCAATTACCACTTTTAAGCATACACTTACACTTTTTGTTCCTTATGATTTAAGATTTTGCAAGGGGGAGCACTAGCTGTAAATACAGTGTTATAGAATACTCATGGTATTCAAACTAGTACTGGTTCTGTCTCATTGAGTGCATTTTGGATAGCATTTGTGAACTGAATGTTCCTATCATTTTGGATAGCATCAGTGTTCCTATCAAATAGTTATATTCTTTAGTAAGTATCCTTGTTTTTAATCTTATCGTTTGTGAAATGAATGTTAAGGGTACGTCATCTCTCATCCATAAGTTTGAGCGACTTGTCGCCTTCAATGTGACATAGCTTTACTGCCGCCGATGGTTAGGCAGTGGTTAACAACATGAGGAGGTCATCTACTCATCTTTGAAGGATCTAACATGCGAAGTAAAATGGCATTTTGTTTGTGTTTTAACCGCTGAAGTCTGAAAAACCATGGACATTATATGAAACGGCCTGAATGAATCATTCAGAACTCATAATAAGGCTTCCTGAATTCTATCTTCTGTCATCTGTTGAATTTATGTTTGCATGAACGTTACGATGGATTTTGAGTGCATGAACAATGACATACTAACTTGATGCAGAAAGTGCCAGATCTGATTCTGTAAGGTAGAAGAACAAACAACATTGATGGCTCCTTTAAAACGCAGGATCTAAAAACATTGATGGCACCTTTGAAACGTAGAAACAAATGAATAGAAAAAATATATAATTTTTTTGACAGGGAACGTAAACGCAAAACAGAGTATTGCAAAACACATGAATCGGATGAGAAAAATAAACTCAAACGAAATTAGAACTCTCGCTAACTTTTCTTCAAAATCTCTATATAATTATTCATTCCATAGGAATTTCAAAGAAAGAGATAGGATTCAATCCTTTATTTCAAAGTCCTTCCTAGGATTTTTTTTCCACAGGATTAAAAATCCTTTAAATATCATATTTGTTTCGTACAAAGCAAAGCGTCTTTGAATGTGTACCATACCTGAGCTAGGAGGCCGTGCTTGCTATACATCGTCGTCGTAGATGGAAATGAGCAAACCCTGCATGACTCCCTCAATGCCAACCAGGAAGCAGCCGGCCACAGCGGCACGCTTCTCGGATGGCATTCAGGGAGCCAGGCAGCGTTAATCTCATCTCCTACTTCATCAGTCGCACCGCCCATTGATCATATATATACTAGCATTAATACAGTGAAATTAATCAATCAATCAACTCGAGAATAGAAATTAACCAACAACCAACTCAAGATCGAATTGAACATAAATCGACTGAGGAGATCGAGATAAAGACATACACCTGAACCTTTGTTGTTCCAACGCCATCACTTCCAATGCCATCAGAGAGATTCAGAGCTCACACTTTCTGAAGAGAGCTGAAGGCTCTGCATGCCAAGCTGCAACTGCAAGTGCCTATGCCTTTGTTGGGTTAGAGATGCAGATAGATAAATGTATATGCGTTGCGTTTCTTTGCACAGCAGGCAGAGCAGCAGCAGTGGTAGGGCCGTGGTTGGCAGTAGCGGTCAGGGATGTAAAGGTTGGCAACCTTGGCCGTCTCTGCGACCGCGACGAGTTGAGCGGACAGAGATGCAGATTTCTGCCCGCTGGATTGCTGAATTTGCTACATAGCTATCAGGCTATCAGCTGCTAATTAACCCGACCTGGCCGAGCCGGCTCCACTCCTACGTGATGTCCAACTCCAACAACAGCAGCAGCAGCGGCAGTGTTCGTCGTAGACGAGATCACAAGATCACAAGCCGGCGTTATTAGCAAGCTATAGCCGCAAGGGCACGTACACTGTGGATGGGTAGCAATTAGCATCGTTTGTGTTGGGTGCGTTCAGTGTTGTGACCTGTGGCTGTGTAGGTAGCGGACGATCCGATTACAGCTCAGTGCCCTGCCGGTGTTAGGACCATGCATGCTAGCTGTTGCTGCTGCTGCCAAATGCAAGATCGATCGGACCAGTGGTAAATCCTACTGTTAATTAGTAGTAGATTTTTTATCAGTCGTAACAAAGGGTAGAATACAAAAGTGCTTTTCAAATATGAATCCGCTTACGTCAAAAAAAAAAGGAATCAAAATCTTACGTCAAAAAATCCGTTGATATATGTTTTTAGTGGAAAGTGTAGTTGTAGTTTGACTAACTATTGTTGATCGTTATTTATTAAAATTTTGGGTTTTAAAATAAAATGTGATTTAGAATAATTTACACAGTGATAGTAGACAGTACTCCCTCTGTCTCAAATTATAATACCTATATTGTTTACACGATCTTCAATAACATATTTTCACTATTTATTTATTTCATGTTATATTTTCAATGAATATGAAATTAGCATCACACTTCAAAATATGAATCTAATAATATAACATATATATAACACTTAGTATATATATGGTAAGTATAATTATTAGTTAAAAGTTTAGAACAGGGGGAGTACTTCTTAAAAGAGAAAAAAAAGAAGTAATTGTTATATTGCTAAAAAAATGGATTTCACGTACTGTTTCAGCAAACAAATTAAGAGGCTACCGAAATTGAATCTATATGGTGAAATGCCGATGTTAAACCAAAAATTGAGAGAGTTGGATTTCCCTGGATTTAGGATATATGACTGGAATTTATAACTTGTGTTCGCTCCGGAATAGTACGTTCCATCCCCAATCTGATATTTTCCCCCCAAATATACATTTCCTATGATTTTGCATATTGTTTTCAAACAAATTTAAAGAAAACAAAATTTTAAAAAAATATATATCTGGCATTGGTGGGTATGCTTTTGCAAAAACAAAATATGAAATAGATATTTCTATAAAACCGGTGGATTAGAGGTATATTTGAAAAAAAAAGCTCCCCTATCTGATCGATCAATACATTAAAAATGACATTCAAACCTTTGCAATCAACAAAGATCACGTGACATTGCTTCACTAAACAACCAAATATCCACAAATTATTGCTGCAATCAGTTGAATCACTCTGTTACGTACAGATTCTATCCAGCCGTAAAATCCAACGTCTAGAAATGACGGGGAAGCACTAGCAGTGTGTTGGGTAATCGTGGGTGCACGGTTCTATCTCATCCACTAGGATTTAAATAAATCCTAATACACACGAATATTATGCACATCCAGTAGGTTTTCAATAGAATTTTAGTAAAATCAGGATATACCATTGGTTTACGTATCTTGGAACGTGTGTTAGGTGGGTGCATATGCGGGATGTGAGTGTGGTGTTACATGTGCGGGGTGCATATACGGATGTGAGTGTAATGTTACATATGCAGTGATGTGGGTGTGCACGTCTGCCGTGTAAAAAAAAAACATCTATAAATGTCAAAAAAAATATATAAGAGAAATTGGTTAGCACGTGGAGAGCTATAGCATGTATGTTTACCTCAAGGCAGAGCAACTGCTTCCATTCCATGCCTCGAATCAAGTGAGGCCGCCACGGAATTTATAACCCTCGCGAGAGTTCGAGACACGTAATCGCCGTCTTCCTCGCGGCGACGAGCGCTCCCGTCCACCCGATCCCCGCCTGAACCGCGCCTCTCGCGCGCGCCGCGCGTCGTCGCGCTCTCGATCGAGCTCGCTCTTGTATATCACCATTGCCTCGCCGCGCGCGCTCTCGGCGCCGCTCGCTCGCGATCGATCTGTGAAGATTTTGACGTCGTGAATCGAGGTGGTAGCAATCGTCGTCGTCGTCGGCGGCGGCGAGCGAGGGATAAGGCATGGGGAGGGTGAAGCTGCCGATCAAGAGGATCGAGAACACGACGAACAGGCAGGTGACGTTCTCGAAGCGGAGGAACGGGCTGATCAAGAAGGCGTACGAGCTGTCCGTGCTCTGCGACATCGACGTCGCGCTCGTCATGTTCTCCCCTTCCGGCCGCCTCAACCACTTCTCCGGCCGCCGCGGGTAATAACCTGTTCGTCCTGCAATGGCCGGCGGCCTCACCGTCGATCACGGTTAAGCCTCCATGGAGCACGGCAGAGCTTCCTTTCCCTCTGATTCTTGGCTATGGCTGATCTTGTGTTCAGGGTGGAGGACGTGATTCTCCGGTACATGAACCTCTCGGAGCACGACAGGGGAGAGTGAGTGTTAAAATGCAACCAAATCGAGATGAACAAATCACGCTCTGTCTCTTGTCTTTTTTTCTGACCAAATCGATGAACAGATTATCGAAATGTGACTTGTGTTTTTGTTTTCTTTGCATGGTTTGATCGTCGCAGAGCCATCCAGAATCGAGAGGTAAACCGTAAACATCTTCTTCTTGTATGAGAGGGAGGAGGTTCATCGCGTGATTAGCTGATTGTTCGATGCAGTATCTCATCAGCATGCTTCAGCGGCTCAAGCGGGAGAGCGACATGGCGACACAATTAGCAAAGTGTGCTCATGCATATATAATCTGTCTAAAATTCATTTAATTATTCGATTCCCTCTCTTCTAATCATTCATGCATGTTTCTTATTTGAAAATTTCAGCCCAGGTGCACTGAACGAGAAAATAGAGGTGATAAATTAAGATTTCAGAGCAGAGTTTTTATTGTTAAAATCTCCAGTTTTAATATGCAATTTAATTGTTTCTTCTATGCACTTCAGGAGATTCAGCAGGAGATATACTCTTCACAGCAACAGCTGCAAATCACCGAGGACCGCCTTAGGTATGAACAAGATGATGATACACTGTCAGAGGCAAAAACATTACTGCAAATCTGCAGTAATCCAATCCATGAACACACTTTATGCTCGTGTTCTTGCAGGATGTTCGAGCCAGATCCTGCGGCGTTCGGCACCTCAAGCGAGATTGACGGATGCGAGAAGTATCTCATGGAATTGCTGACCCGAGTCGTCGAGAGGAAGGTACAAGCCAACGATGAAATGAGACTGAACTGCAGAATTCTGAACAAAACTGTAGAGATTCAGACAAGAACAAAATCTCGTGCTAATCCATTTGCTCAGAATTCTGAACAAATCTCGTCCGAAAAAATCATCTTGCAGAACAACTTGTTGAGCAGTCACATGGCGCCGTTCGATGCAACGGCAGCTGCGATGCATGTAAGATTTTTTTTTTCTTTTACTGCATTTTTTTTATCTGAACTTGAACGAATTACTGAATAACTTCTGTTGCAGGGTGCAGATGGGACGCAGATGTACGTGAACCAGGCGGACGGGATGGGGACGTTCGGTGGTGACGCTGCCATGTGGGGCCCAGATGGAGGCGCAGATCCTGGCCATCCGATGTTCAGTGCATCTGATCCGTTGATCTACCTCCGGTACGTGCACCGCCGGCGCATCTCAGCCGTCCATCGATGGTTGCGAGTTTTTTCTTTTCTTTTTCAGGGACCACGACGTGTACGACGCCAACTCACAGGTGGCCGGCCTGCACGGCGGCGACCCGTGCGCGGCCGGCGGCGGCGCGGCGGCGGCGGCGGGGTGCGTCGACGACATCGCCGGAGGCCACGCCGCCGCCGCCGACGCGTGGAGGCAGGCGTACACCTGCACCGAGCTGCTCTCCACGCTCATCCCCACCACGCCGTTCCCCCTCATGCCGGTGAGCTGCTGTCCACACGGCCACCGTCGTCACCATGATCGGTGGCGGCGACGACGACCTTACAATCTCACATATGTACGCGTTCCGTTGCTGTAGCATTGCCTGGGGCCGGAGGACCAGTACCTGTCGATGGAGCATGGCATGGTGGCGGCGGCGCAGGAGCCGATGGAGGCGTCGACGGCGAGCTGCTCCTACGTGCCCAGCGACGAGACCACCGGCACGCCGGTCATGGCGTACGACAGCAACCCGCCGCCGGCGAACATTGCCTGACCTGATCGATCGACCATCGCCGCCGGTGACCTAACCTACAAATTTAATCTGATACATTAATCCATCAACTGTACACTACTACTACATCGGAAGAATCACTAGAGAACTGATGAATAAATAATCTTGCCAGCTCTGGCACTTGCAATCGATCTGTAGTTTGCAAGCTACAAAGTGACATGCATGGTGACGCACACGCATGTGTTTGAGCTACAGAACTGAATTATCTGGTGGTAAAGTTCAGATCAATATCGCATGCAAATGCAATGAACCAACCACTGATCAGTCTGAAGCTGAAATTAAATATTACTCCTAAAATGATTAGATGCTTTAATTTCTTACTCTTACCACGCTGTCTGATTAATCAGTAGTCAAAACTGCGGCCAGCTAAGTCTGGAAAACACCTGAAGATCGAGTGGTGAAGAGATAGTGCAATCCTACGCGAGGAAGATATTGTGTAACCATGTAAAGATGTGCAGTGCAGTGAAGCATCATCTTTCTGAGTCTCTGACAAAGAAGGGCACTAAAGCCATGAGTCAGCTGGAATGTTCTTGTTACAGTCACATAAATCTATCCAGGCGATTCTGTCATATTTAGGTTCCTTAGCCATGAATTAACCCCCATCCTCCCTTGTCTTTATTTTGGAACAAAGACGAGTAGAGTAGTATGAGTAGTGCTGTCTTTTGCCTTTTTCGAGGTTAAGCAACTTGTGCTAGTTTTCTTCCTCTCTCCTGTGTGTTCAACAGAGCATGCTTCTCATATGCTGATATCTTGCAATTTGCACACACTTCTCACCTGTTGTAAACTTGTCATGGATTCAGCTTTATGCACGAGATTACAGATATCTGTTTTGACTATGACAGTGTGTGACTTATGCCATTAGTTGCATCCTACAGTAAATTATATATACCTAACAGAAGTCATACACTCATACTTACTTGATCCATAGTGGAAGAACCTTTTTTTTTTTTCTAATTGCTTTTGAAAGAAAGAAGAGCACATTCCAATTTCCAAGTAGCTGTAATAAACCTGTAATATAATGCTGTTTGAACATGGCAGAGAACAACATCAAACAGGCAGCATCAAATCGGTTGTTTGCTGAGGCCTGAGGGCGACAAATAACTAAAGCTTTAGTATTTGCCCAGCTCAAGAAATATGCTTTTGTGAGATAAAGCAGGCTCCAATCAATTGCCGGCAGCAAAGCCACCATACCCCACTTCACACCTTTACTCGAAGCTGCTCTGAATTTTCAATGGTGAAACACAAGGCAATGGCCCCCATTTTGCCACCCCCTCACATTTTTCAAAAGCTTCTCTTTTTCTATTGCTCTCTCTTTAATTTGGACCCCCATTAGCTGAGATAGCTAGCCTCCTTTTAATCCCATCACTCCATTCCATTGTTCTTGTTCTTGCTCTTGCTCTCTCTAGCTTTTGCTTTACTAGTTGGACATTGTTTCATTCGATCTTGGTGGTGGTGAGCTGATGAGCTGAGCTCTTGTCTAGCTCTCATCTTCTTGGTGGGTGGATCTTGCTGGTGGTAGCTAGCTCAAGATTAATGGCGACTCCTTACCATGCCCAGTCTCCAAGAACCATCCTACTCAAGATGATTACCACGAAGCAGCAGCCGCCGGCGCTGCTGCCGCCGCCGGCGCAGCCGAAGCTGATCCTGCAGCCGAGGCAGCGGACGTCGCCGGCGATGTGGTGCGCGGCGATCGTGTGCTTCGCGTTCAGCCTCCTCCTGATCGTCGCCGGCGTGGTGATCCTCATCGTGTTCCTGGCGGTGAAGCCCCGTGCGCCGTCGTTCGACGCCGCGGGCGCCACCCTGAACGCCGTCTACGTCGGCTCGCCGGCGCCGTACGTGAACGGCGACATGACGGTGGTGGCGAACGTGTCCAACCCGAACCAGAAGATGGACGTGGTGTTCCGGTCGGCCGCCGTGGAGCTCTTCTTCGGCGGCCGGCGGATGGCGGCGCAGGCGTTGCCGGCGCCGTTCGTGCAGCGGCGTGGGCAGTCGCAGATCATCAGCTTGCACATGGTGTCCAGCCAGGTGGCGCTGCCGCCGGAGCTCGCCGTGGCGATGGTGAACCAGGTGAGGAACAACCGGGTGGTGTACACCATCAGGGGCACGTTCAAGGTGCAGGCCAAGCTCTGGTTCTGGCACTACACCTACTGGATGTCAGCGCTCTGTGACCTGGAGCTCACTGCTCCTCCCTCTGGTGTTCTTATTGCTAGGAGATGCAGCACAAGGTGACTCATGATGATTTAGGATTCAGATTTCTCCCCTTTCTTTCTTGTATGAAAACATAGTGTGTTTTCATCAGGAAATTGAGCAAGGCAAGGCAAATTATACTGATGTGGATTTATATTTTGAGGCTGGCTGGCTGGCTGCTGATTCCTCTTTCTTGTTTGAACAATTTGTATTGAAGTCTTCAAGCAGAACAGCAGCTAAAGGTTGTAGCAACCTGAACATAGTTGATCAGAAGTGTATACACAACTACTACTTGGAATGGAAGGATTGAACTCATTGCTTGTGTGTTGAAACACAGCGAATTCTATCCAGTTGTTGGCTTGTTGTAGATTTAGATGATACATAGAGTGCACAAGTTATTCATCAACAGTGCATCGATGGTAGAGATAACCAAATGGTAGTCGAAGGAAAATAAACTGCATCGTTTATCAGTCAACCAATGCTAGGGCTTATTCGGTTTGGAGGAAAAGTAGAGGATTTGAATTCCTATGAATACTGGTTTGTACGAATGAAGTATAGGAACACCAAAGAAATTTTTTTCTTTCCTACAAGTTGTATAGAGAAAACATAGAAAATTTTCCATTCACTTAAACCTCTTGAAAAACTTTCTATGGATTTGTGTGTGCATGCATTCTTATTTCTCTACTTTTCCTATTCCTATGGGTAAAAATTCCTCCAAACTGAATAAGCCATGTCTTTAAGTAAAATAATGTCAGTTGAACATTAACAGAAAAATGCTTTAATTTTTAATGGTAATATTTTCGTGTAAAAAGACTAGTTTACTACAACACATCTGGGAAGATACAGGCAAGACAAAAACTGCCAATCACACAACAGTTTGACAGTGAAATCCAGATGTCTAAGCATATGTTCTGTAAGCACTAGATGCTAAACTATCTCAAACGTCACGGACCTCAAACACCCTTACACAATGATCAGCTCCACAAGAAGCTAACTGTAGTGCTGATTTCTCATTGGAGGAGTCAGATTTCTGCCACCGTAAACGGTGCACAGTTGACACATGACACAGCAGAGGATCAAAACGGAGCATGCATGCAAAGCTGAGTGGAGATGAACCTGATCCACTATTGTCCGTGGAGGCTCTCCCCCCTGAAATGTTCCAGAGCTCGATCATTCCGTTGTCCATGCCGATAGCGAGAAGGCCAGCATTACTAGCACGGTCACGGCCTGTCCAGGCCAATGCTGTCACACTGTCGTGGAACTGAGGCAACGTCGCGAGCAGCTTGACAGAAGATGAATCTTGAACGCGCCATATCTTGACGGTCTTGTCCCTTGACCCAGTAGCAAATTCGTAGCTGAAGGGGTTCCATGAGCATGCCCATATAATTCTTTTGTGTGCTTCAAGCTTAGCGACAAGATGATGCTCTGCTCCATCATCTAGAGTTACACAAGTGGAATAACATCAATAATTACACAACAGACAAATATTGGCAGTTTACTTTTAAGCAAAAAAAAAAAGGAAAGAGAAGCTTAAATTATAAAAATCATAATTGAAAAATGCAACAAATATGTAGGAACTACTAGATCATAGGAAGCAGTCCTTACCTGTCTTCCTGATTGAGAAGACAGACAAATGACGATCCCTTGATACACTCAAAAGAAAAGCATTGTCACAAGAAAACTCCATCTGTGTAACTGTCAGGTTGTGAGATTGCAGGCGGCCAACAGCTTTCCATGTTCCAACCTCCCACAGCCAGATCTCAGCAACTGGTGCTGATTGAGCCTGCAACAAGGTCACATTACTACATCACACTCATCAAGCCAAACTATGAGCATAAAGTGCATGAACTAATGTCGCTATGCCATACATGAGGACAAATTGAGAAATGTGTTATTTTCAGACAAGATGTTGTGATAAAATATTTCATGGATATCCAGAGATAAACATGCTCCATCTAATACCTTGCAAGATGATGCAATGATCTTTCCTTCATGATCACAGCAGATGGAGAAGAGTTCATTTCCATGGCCATAAAGTTTGTGAGTTTCAGGCCATAGGGTATTCCAGGCTAGTTGATCCTCTACAGGAGGCTCAGTGAACACAGTTGGCACTGCATCAGGAATGGTCTCCATGGAATCTGGCCCATCATTAGAAATGCTGCTCGGGGTTTCCCTTGCTCCTGAATACAACCGTCAACAGAAATAAGTACCAACCAAATGAAGAACTCAGAAAAGTTAAATTATGTACTAATTGCTCAATGTGGCATATTCATGAAGAGGGCATGATGAATGCTGACCATGTGTATATATAGGTTTCTGTGAAAGTCCAAGAGCTGACATATTTGCTCCAAGTACTTGCACATCGTCAAAATCTCCAGAGTTATCAGGTTTCAACAAAGTTGCATGTTGTAGAGTCTTCAAAAATGACAAAGGAGCTTCGAAGACTCTAGAGACCTTTTCATCAGCGCCACTAACGAACCGGTGATTCCCGGTACCCTGAATGAATGCCACACAGTTAATATCGTGCCCATGAATTTGAGGGCGAGCAATTTCACGCCAACAAGTCACATCCCCTGGGCTAACTTGGCTTCTCCAAGGAGCAAATACGCGTGTTGTCTGCGTATTTATTGTTGATGCAAAAGAGGATTAGTAAGTGGTGAGGAGAATGACAATTAACATACTACATTCGATTAGTTAGGATTTAAACTGTTCTAAGAACTCACCTGATCATGGCTGACTGATAACAGATATTCACCAGATCTTGACCATGTTAAGTCAGATACAGATGCAAAATGACCAGATGGTACTATCTGAGGCTGCCAGTTTTCAGAACCCAGTCCAACATCCCTCCACATATGAAAGGATCCACCATATCCATGTGCAAGGATGGATTTGCCATCAGGCTGCCAATGGCCACCATAGAATCCAAGTGCTGAGTGACTTAACTCACCAACAGTCACTGAATTTATCCAAAGACCAGTATTTTTCTCTGGCTTCCATATCATCATCATCTTATCCATGGATGCAGATAATATGCTCATTGGCTGATGAGCTTCATCACCAGTTAGTAGTGTAGGAGGCTGCCATTCTACAGAGTACACCCAGTCCTCATGACCAACAAGAAGGGACTCCAATGATACCTGGTAATGTGTATTACCGGACACAAACAAAGGGCCTTCAATATAGGAGGCAATCCCAATATCTTCCTTTCTGGATGTTGTGTGAGCAGACGAAACAGCATCCGAATTCATTTTCCAGATCCGAATGGTTCTATCCTGAGATGAGCTAACAAGGAAAAGGCTGTGCTCCTCACTGCCCATCATCACAGGTAAAGATAAGTCTAAACTTCTAATCCAATCAGAATGACCTTTAAGCTCACAGGCTTTAATGAACTGCATACCAAAAAAACCTTACTTAAGATAAGCAATGCAATAACGGATAGCAAAACGGGACCAAAGCATCAGTTACAAACCTTGCCTGACTGATCCCCACAATAAATGTGGACCTTGTGATCCAAACCTCCCATTGCCAAAATGAGATGGCCTCCCTGCCCAGGCAAAACTGCTAATGAAAGTGAAACCATTGGCTTTGGACCAACGGATATAGAATGCAAACAAGACACTTTGCAGCTGCCTGCACATATGGAAGCAAATTACTTCGGTTGGGCAGCAGTGCACATATCCTTAAACTTTAAGATCAAAATCAAACAGTTACTAGAATTATAATTTGACTAATAGAGCTTACTTTAGATAATGGCTAGAATCAATATGGCTTTCTTAGGCTCTAACTACAATTTATCACAATCTATGTGTCTGTTATCTTACCAACACTCTCTGGTTCATCTTCCATTTTCCAAATGACCACAGTTCCATCTGAGGAGGTGGAGGCAAATATTGACACAGTATCTGAGACCATCCTTCCAGAAAGACAGGTGACCCCTTTTTTGTGCATCACAGGCAGTTGCAACGCATGAGTCCACTGCAATGCAGACAGAAAAACAAAAAGAATTGCTGTTAACCACTTGAGTCAATCCTCAAGACAACATAGAAACATTTCCCAGCAAATACAATTGCAACCAGTTCTAGTCATAGAATACTGCATGTGGAAGCCATTAACGGAGTTATGGAACAATCTATACAAAGATGATAAGGTGAAGACTGAAGACAGAAGAAACTGACCTCTCCTTTTCCAAAATCAATCTTCCATGCCATGATATTGCCATCAGAACTTCCGGATAATAGATAGTGTCTCTCCCTGGAGCGGACTACAAACCGCAAAGAATATCAGCCAAAAACTCATTTATCAGAATCAGAACATTTTTCACCTTTGATCTAAAATCTAAAGTACTCTACAATACCTATAGCTTATCACCTACAAATATTCAATGAACTACTTCCTCACAATCATTTCCGAATTACACTAACAGAGTGCAGAAATGCAATTTAAAATTTTCCAAAAAAATGGAGCTCAGTAGAATGACATCATGATGTCTAAAGGAGTTATTTCAGCCACATCATCCAAAGTTTGAACTGAAATTACTCTAACATCCAGATATGAAGAAGAGTTATTTCAACCATATTATACAAAGTTTGGACTGAAATTACTCTAATATACAGATATGAACACAAGCAATATAACAGCAGAAAAAAAAACCCCTTACTTTGGAGCACATCCTTCTTCGTGGGCAACCAAAGGGTGCAGTTCACCGTAGCCTTGTGCCCCGGAAGCGTCGTCACAATCTCACCACTCTGTTCGCACACGGAGAAATCGTTTAAATCAACAGATAATGGGATACTAAAGGAAGAGAAAGAGAGGAGCAAGCAAGACGGCGGCGCGGACCAAAGGGGAAAAGAGCGCGACGGCGTTCTGCGCGCCGAAGGCGACGAGGCCGCAGACTCCCCAGGAGACGTTGTTCACCACGCGGTTGCATCCAGCGCCTACGAAGACCCTCTCCACCCCTGCTCCGCAGCCCTCGCCGCGAGCTCCGGCGACCTCTCCTGCTGTTGGCCACATCGCGTGGCCAACACGGAGGAAGAGGCTACTGCTCGAGGAGGATTGGAGCACCGGACGAGGGGGATATGGAGTAGGTGATGGCTGGGATTGTGCGCCGGCGGCGGCTCGGTGAGGGCGGCGCAGGTGGCGGCGGCGCGCTGGGAGAAACGGTGGCGGCGCGGCGGCGCGGAGAGGGAAGCGGCGGAAACACGTAGAGGCCTTGTTTGGCAGGCTGGGATTCCGGCCCATTTGTCCCGTGGCTGGGCCGGGATTCTCGGAGGCAACGCACGCAGTGGATACCAGCCACCGGATCCCAATCCAACGCACCATCTCAACTTGACTTGTGTTCTTTTTTAAGAAAAAAACTCTACTCAACTCAAAATCGCCTCAGCGACTCAGGCTATCAAATATCAAAATCAACTCCTGACCTTCCAGTAATTTGGCAATTTAGGGCCGGTTTGCTGCTTTTAACCCTATCAGATTTTGACACTGACAAATTAATTTTGCCGCTGACAATTTTTGGTACGATAAAATCAAACATAGTCTTACCACTAACTACATTATCAAATTTTGATAATTCTGGAAAATTTCACTCTTACAAACTCTATCAAAATTTAGTGAGGTTTTTATATCAAATGCATCCAACATTAATAGAGTTAAAAGTAGCACCAAAGTGAATATTCATGTACCAAGCGGTCTTTCTGCAAAAAGTGCAGAGTACATACTCAGATACTCCTGTATCTTTTTTTTTTCAAAAATCAGATTACATTAATTTACAAGTACAAATACATCTAAAAATACAACACTTGTAGCCTCAAATAATTCAAGAAATCACTACTTACTATCTAACACTACATTTCTCTACAACAAAGCAGTTCAACTCGAGTAATCTGACATCGCAAACGAGCAGCTAGAAGAGCTGCCCTTCGGCAACGTGCTCCTCGCCGGCGACCGTTGCTCGGTCGCCGGAGGTGCCACCGCATCACACGTCTGCTCCTTCCCCTCGCCGCCGGCGGCGCTCTCGACCGGCCGCCGGATCTCCTTCAGCAGCGCCACCACGTCCTTCATCGTCGGCCGGTCGTCGGCGCGGTGCGCGATGCAGAGCACGGCCACCGAGAACACCTGCAGCATCTCCTGCACCTGCGCCTCCGGCTTCCCGCGCAGCCGCGGGTCGAGGAGCTCCACCGTTCCCCGCTTCGCCTGCAGGTGCTCCCGTACCCATTGCACCAGGTGGGTCCCACCTGGCAGCGTCGGGTCCAGCGGGTGCCTCCCGGTTAGGATCTCGAGCACCACCACGCCGAAGCTGTACACGTCGCTCTTCTCGCTGATCCTTTGCATTGACGCGTACTCTGTCACATAAAAAAAATCAGAATTTATTTTTCTAAAATGATGGAAAAAAAATCAAAAAGTAAGGTTCTGTTTGACACATGACACAGCTCCAGATATCAGATTCGCGGTAGATTTATACTCCCTCCATTTGTTTGGATAAACTATCAATCCATATGATATCCATAGTACTAGAAAATTTTAGGATGAGGGAGTAATTGGTATGTTAAATTATAGTGATTTAAAATTTTAATTTTATGGAAGTAAAACGATTTATCTAAATCTTGTCAATGTTATCGTATATTTAGATCGTTGCAATTGAGATGCTAAGAATACCGGGTTCAAAATAATCTGGATTCAAAGCGTGTGAGAAGCATTTTTTTACCTGGTGCGATGTAGCCGTAGGAGCCGGCGATGCGAGGCTTGGACGAGTCCACCTTGGCGGAGCCAGAGTCGACGGCGCCGGAGAGGACGCGGGCGAGGCCGAAGTCGGCGAGGTACGGCTCGTTGCGCGGGCCGAGCAGGACGTTCATGGCCTTGATGTCGCCGTGCAGGATGGCCGGGAGGCAGTCGTGGTGGAGGTAGGCGACGGCGTGGGCGACGCCGAGCGCGATGTCGTAGCGCGGCGCCCACTCGGCGGCGCCCTTGACGCCGCCGCGGTGGAGGAACCCGCTGAGGCTGCCGTTGGGGAGGTAGGTGTAGAACAGCAGCTTGGTGCTCCGGTTCGCGCCCCACCCGAGCAGCCGGACGATGTTCCGGTGGCGGATCGAGCCCAGCGCCGCGATCTCGTTCCGGAACGCGCCGGCCTCGTCGGAGGACCACATCTTCTTCACGGCGAGGGAGTCGCCGTTGGGGAGCCCCACGCGGTACACCACCCCGGAGCTCCCCGTGCCGATCACGTTCGCTGACGTCAGAGACCGGACCACCTCGTCGACGGAGAAGTCCAGCTTCTGGTACAGTGTCACCTCCCACGTCTCGTCGGCGCCATGGATGGCGCCGTTGTTGCTGTTGCGGCGCGAGCGGGCGAGCACGTACGTCGCCGACAGGAGGAGGAGCGCGCTGACCACGGCGAGGATCGTCATGGCTAGCTTCAGCGACGAGATGGCCGCCCGCCTGGTGGCCTCGTCGCCGCCGGAGCCGACGACGAGCAGGTGGTTGCCGGCGATGTCGTTGATGGGTAGCTTCTGGAAGAAGGGCGTGTCGGGAAGCTCGCCGGAGAAGGCGTTGTAGGAGATGTTGAGCGTGACGAGATTCTCCAGCCTTGCCAATGGCTCAAGGCTACCGGAGAGCTGATTGTACGAGACGTCGAGGCAGCCGAGCTTGTCGAGTCCCCCAAACTGCGACGGGATCTCGCCGGAGAGGCGGTTGCAGCTGAGGTTAAGCGAAATCTCCAAGAAAGGGAGCTTCCCGAGCTCCGGCGGGATGCCACCGGAGAGCGCGTTGTCACCGAGGTCGAGCAGCTGGAGCTTCTCGCAAGAACCGAGCTCCGGTGGAATGCCACCGGAGATCCGATTCTTCCCGAGGTTCAGCTTCGTCAGCTCCGGCAACAACCCAATTCCGGCGCCCAAGACGCCGGTGAGCCGGTTTTCGGAGATGTCGACGAACTGGAGACTGCGCGGGAGCTCGTCGGGCAACGTGCCGGTGAGAGCATTGGAGTGCAGGTCCATGAACTCGAGGTTGTCGCACCCAGACATCGCCGCCGGCAACGGGCCGGTGAGACGGTTGCTGCCGAGGTCGAGGAAATTGAGATTCTTCAGGTTGCCGATCTCCGCCGGGATCGTGCCGGACAGCCGGTTGCCGTTCAGCCGGAGCCGGTAGAGGTTAGTGCAATTCCCAATCTCCGGCGGGATGAAGCCGGCGAGATCGTTGCTGAGCAGGAGAAGCTTGGTGAGATTCTGCAGCGCGAAGAGCTCCCTCGGGATGGCGCCGGTGAGGTTGTTGTACGAGAGGTCGAGCGACTGCAAGCCCTCGCACTGCGCGAGGCTCGCCGGCACGCCGCCGGTGAGCCGGTTCTGCCACGCGTAGAACAGCGTCAGGTTGCGTAGCCTCGGGAAGTCGATGCCGATCGCGCCGGTGAGCTGGTTGTTGTCCACCTCGATGTCGGTCAGCGACGTGCAGTTGGAGAGCTCCGGCGGGATGACGCCGGTGAGCTTGTTGGTACTGAGCTGAAGCTGCTGCAGGTTTGCCAAGCTGCCGAAGCTTCTCGGGATCGGGCCGGTGAGCTCGTTCAGCGACAGGTCGATGAGCACGAGCTCCTTGCAATTGCCGATCTCCGGCGGGATCGTGCCGACGAGCTGGTTCTGCCATAGGAGCACCGTCTGAAGCTTCTTCAGCTGGCCGAGCTGCGGCGGAATCCCGCCGGAGAGGGTGTTCTGGTAGAGGTAGAGGCTGATGAGCTCGGTGCAGTTGCCGATGCTCTCAGGGATGGAGCCGGTGAGCATGGCGGTGTAGATGGCGATGGTCTGGATCTTCTTGAGGTTGCCGATCGTCGCCGGGAGGTTGCCTGAGAGGCCGGTCTCGGCGAGGCCGAGCATTGTGAGGTCGGTGCAACCGCCGATCTCCGGCGGCAGAGGGCCCTTCAGCGCCTGGTTCCCGCCGGCGCGGAGCACCTGCAGCTTCTTGAGGTTGCCGATGCTCGCCGGGATGGTGCCGCTCAGCTCGTTGTCGTAGAGCGTGAGTGACGTCAAGCCGGTGAGGTTGCCAATGCCGTCGGGGATGGCTCCGCGCAGCGAGTTGCTGTTGAGCGCCAGCGACTGGAGCTTCCTCAGCCGGCACAGCTCGGCCGGGATCGCGCCGGTGAGCTGGTTCTTGGTGAGGTCAAGCGTGTTCAGCTCGGCGAGGTCGCCGAGCTCCTTCGGGATCACGCCAGTGAGGTTGGTACCGGAGAGCACCAGCGTCTTCAGCGACCTCGCCAGCGGCAACAAGCTCGTCGCCGGCAGCGTCCCTCCAAGATCGACCGACTTGATGATCACCGCCACGACGTCGCCGCGCGCGTCGCACGACACGCCGAGCCACTGGCACGGGTTCGCGTCCGACGCCTTCCACGAGTCCAACCCTCCGCCGCCGCCGCCACCCGTCCCGTTCAGCAGCGACGCCTTCCATCGCAGCAACGCGTCGCCCTGGTCGCTGACGCAATGGCACGGCGGGACGAACACCGCGCACGCGCACGCGAGGAGCACGAGAAGCCTCGTCGCCGTGGCGCGCCAGCGCGGCGGCATCGTAGAGAAGAGAGAAGAGAAAGGTGAGGACTTGGTTTGGAGCTGTGGCGCCTCCTCCTGGCCTTGGGATTGTAGAGGAGGGAAACCCCACAATTTGTTTATATCTCAAAGGCTTTGGAGATCTGGATCCAAATTAACAATTAACAATCTAATTAGCTTTTGTAGGATATTCTTTTGCAATAAACAACAGATTTGATTTGGGTGAGGTGTTGAGTAGTAGTAGTGTTGAGTGTGAGCAAGTGATGATGAGTGGTTTGGATTGTGCAAAAAAAAATTTGGTTCTTGAAGTTATGGATCAGAAAGGAATATGTGCCATTTTATAAGCTGTAAGGAGAAGATGGGAGGAAGATGGCATGGAGCCCTGTTGATGTCATCATTTGGATATGTTTATCCCCTAGTTGATGTACTGATTATTGCCATAGGGTCATCCTGAATTGTTAATTAGAGTAGTTGCTGCTGTCAAAAACATCTCCTCTCTTGGGTTCTGGGGAAAAACATGTAATTCTCTCGGTAATCCAACTTTAATACATTGTTAAGTACGGTATTCTAGTGCCTGTGAAAGTTTGTTCTTTTGTACTGCTTTGGTTCAGGATGGTCAGAAGTTAACAGCGTCTGCTGCTGGTGTTTGTTTACTGTATTGCTTTGACATGCTCTCTCCTCTGAGTATTACCTTCTGAAATGTTTCTGCTGCTCTGCAGAGGTTCAGACCTTTTTGCCAAAAAAAAACTCCAAATTTGTTTTACTGCAGCAGTGTAATTAAAATGCTTACTAGTACTAGATAGTAATTTGGCAATTATGTCAAACTTGTAGCTTAACTAAGTTTTGTCAAGCCTACCCTCCAGTAGTCCGGTGTATTGAGTAGTGCTTTTTGATAAATTAAACTACTTAACTGTGCTTAACTCAGTGTGTTTTGTTTTGTTTTGTTACTGCATGGTTTTACATCTTGTCAATGGAAGATTCAGCAGTCTGACTTTCTAGAAAAGCTAACAATTTAACATCATTCAGATACAGCAGTGATACAGGTGAAACATGCTCTGTGCTCTTGGTAATCAAACCTTGTTGGGACTGATGACCTGCTAATGATTTCCCTCAGAATATCCTTCTTTTATTTACCCTACACAATCCTCTTCACCTGATTTTCTCAGATCTGCAAAAATTTAGAGTAGCAGACTGCCACAGATAACTGCACATATACTAGCCCTGTTGTCATGTTCCTCTCTGTGCTGTATATGATGCATCATTTCATCTAGCAAACCATTAAACATTTCCCTGCTAGTAATATTTAGCGTATTACTGAGTACAACAGCGATCCGACAAGATATTGTGCTGCTGCACATGGACAAAGAAACAAACTTTTAGGCAGGTCTATGTAGGGGTGTAGCCTGAAGCACTGTACAAGACACAGCACTAACTTCCTCCACAGTAATTTCACATTAGATTAGTAGAGTACTAAACAATTGCAAGGTGGGTCACGTTGTGAACACTAATCAGGACATTAGAAAAGAAGACTCTACTGGGGAAAAGACAGCTGTAGAAGCAATCAGTGAATTAACCATATATTGTCAAGATTTAGATTACTGTACAGTTTTGCTAAGTTGAAAAGAGCATGTTCACATCACATGCCTAACTTTCTGAAGAAATCATAAAGATAATAATAAAATACAAGAGCCGGCAAACTCTTATTACTGCCTGTGAACTCATCATATGCATCAGGGAAGTTTTTTTGGTTAAGAAAACTAGCAAGTGAGGTAGAATAAGCTAGGAATCTTAGGGTGCACATGGCAGTAAAGGGGTAAAAGTTAGTATATTAGCCATGATAAAATACTGCCAACTTACCTATGCAAAAGGGTGGCAAAATCGCTGGAAAGTAACCGAAAAGAATAGATGCTAGTGAAAAATC
Source organism: Oryza punctata (assembly GCA_000573905.2). Taxonomy (NCBI): domain Eukaryota; kingdom Viridiplantae; phylum Streptophyta; class Magnoliopsida; order Poales; family Poaceae; genus Oryza; species Oryza punctata. The sequence goes on along the minus strand of CM002495.2, from coordinate 26,811,979 downwards.
ATCACTTTTGGGCAAGAACATGTACATGTCTTTGAGTAGAAGGGACTATTAGGGATAACATACTAAGATAATATCAGTGCTAATGTGCTATGCTAGTTAAATCTATCCATAGGTTGTCTAAGCTATCATCCTTCTCAAGAACCACCCTACTGTTCCAAGTTGAATGAATTGATCTCAGATTAGACTTGTGTTAGTTGTAACAATTATGCAGTCAATGCCATATACTAAGTAGAGATAACACCATAAGAACATGAATAAATCACTTTAGGTTAAAAATGCAACCACATGGGCAATGACAGACAGGTTAGGAGACATGTTAGGTGTCACACATGGTTAACAATGTTATTGTTAGTGTAATGGGAATGGAAGCATCATTGGAATATAGAGAGGGCTATGTATGGATTTAGATCCCATCAAGGGGGGTTGTGGTGTGGTGAGAAGTCCCGCACTCTGAAGACAACATGGAGCACATGGTTAAGTTTAAGCGGACTTATCGCGGGGGTTTAATTAAGATGAAACATGTACCTTGTTCTAGCTGTAATGCATGTTCTTTTACATCTCATTCTTCCGTTGGTTCTCTGACACCAAAGAGCATTTTTCAGACCTAGTTGCAGGTTGCAGCCAAGATCTGATCCTTTTGTACTTTAAAAATTTTACAGAACATGGTCTGAACTTCACGTAGTACTTGGATAGATCCAACCCAAGAATTCCCGCAGAGTACATTGTCAAAAGCTAGTTATGATTGTTGCTATTACATTTACCGAATGTGACTTCTGTCAGTTCAGAACATTCTGCTGCTAAGAAGCTACAGGGAGTAGTTAAATAAGGTGCACAGAGGATAAAAGTTTTCATCTTCCCAGTCATTAGACACTTCTTGCAACGTGCTGTCCCCATATAGATGCTCACAATCACAGTAACAGTGCTGTCAAATGGTTAAATACTTCACACTTGCCACTTTGCCAGCATCACCTCATCACCAAGCTCAGTGACCTTTAGATAGCAACATTTCACCATCTAAGAAATGAAACAGTAAGCTATTGCAGAAAATGGACACACACACACACACTCTCTTCTAGCTTGCAAGATGCTATACCTAACACTCTAGAGCTAGCCTTTAAAAATTTCTGCTACCTACCTGGAGTAGCTACAATGTCAAAATGCAAATGTTCTAATGCATTAAGAGTAGCATTTACCTTATTACCTACAGTGACCTCTGGAAAGATGGGAGAACATACCATCGACAGCAAAAATGCAACAGCTAAAGATAGCTGCAGAAAGGTAAAGGTCACATATAGTTAGTTCTTGCTTCCAAAGTGCAATGCCTAAAGTACTAGCAGAGGTAAACGTCCAAGCTTCTAGCCTGACCACTACTGAACCCAAATTACTGAGTTTGGGGGCATCTGTCTGCTCCACAGATTCAGTCTATCCGAGATTTTGCAGCCTTCTAAAATTTGGCCAGGATATGATACGATTAAGCTCAAAATAATCAAATTCTAATGCAGCTTTGTGCCTTTGGAGATTTGGGAAGCTCCATGGCGTGATAAATCAGGAGATCATGTTGGGCCACACAGGATATATGTGTGAAAGCCAAAGTTTTAGGATCAAATGGCATCCTAACGAATCCTTGCAACACCTTTGAGTTTCTCCACGTGTTATGTCATCGAGTAGCCGCAAAGAGGATTAGGAGGCAATCATACTCACTTCATTACCCTAATTAAATTAGTTTCTTTGTGCAATCTCATAATGCAAATGCAAAATTCTCTGTTCAGACATAAGCCAAACAAATTGAGCTGCACAATGGAATGGCACAGGCACAAACTTTTGTCCCCTTGCTGCCAATCCAAAAAGACCTTATATGCTCTTATTATGGTCACAGTTAAGAAGGCCATGTAGAATTGCAGATAATCAGCAGTGCACTGAACATCTGTTCATCAGCAAGATGTGACTAGCACCATGGGTCCATGGCAGTTAGTTCACCCGGCACTACTCCATGTTTTCTTTCCCTATAAAACTTGGCAAAAAAGACTGTCTATCTTGTCCAGCTCTTCAAAGCACAAGAAGGGTCACCATCCATATCTCTGCCTGCCCTTTTCATTTGTGCATTGAAAAATGAAAACTCACTCACTGTGATGGTTAAGATATACTAGCAGGAGATGTGTTAGAATACAATGTGATGTGTTCAAGCTGATGCATGGGGTCACTTCAGTGTCCCCTAAGCACAAGACCTAGTGGTTGGAGATGATATTGTCACCCCCTAATTTCAGGATTTTGTTGTCTTTAGCACCCACATCACTGTCCTCATCTTTATGCCTCTGGGCATTTTTGTATACAGTGAGTGGGTTACAAAGACTAATTAGATTGCAATTAAGTATAGATTGTGCACGGCCATTCTCTATTGCTTTCATTAGTTTAGGGCAAAAGGAAAATTTTGGGAGGTCCACTGAAACGAACAACAGCCAACAGGCCAATACAACTGTGTGAATGAAAGATTTCGGCAACTATTTGACAAGAAACAAGATTGCATAGTGCTTTGACTAAGCGTGCATGCTTTGTATTATGAGTTGGTTGATTAGATTACCAACTCTATGATTGAGCCATCGGCCATGGATGTTCCTACAATAATGGATATTTGGGGGTTTTATCATCTATCAAGAATCGAAGAATATAGTTGCGCCTGCAGTTACATCTGCCCAAAATGTATTTCCTGCAGGCGTGTTTTGGTTTGCATTCCGGCCGGCCAGCACTCGTGCAAAACTTGTTCTTGTTTGCACGATGTGTCATTCTTTTAGGTTTGCCTTTTCCACAATTATTAGATTCCTCGCAAATAATGCAAAAGATTTTGTTGCCTTACAAAGAGAGGTTCCAATTCCTAAACCTGAAAACTGAAGATACCAATTCTTGAGAGCAAGACAGGTTCTGTTCTTCAGGCTTGAAGAGAACAGCAGCAAACTGTGTTTAGCAAAACCAAGTAACCAACATGATGAACTGCTACAGAAATCCTCTCCCTGTCCTCGCCTTCAGAAGAAAACGCATGAGCACATGAGGTCCCAGGCTCTGAGCAAGCACTGGCTATGGCTAATACTGATCAGTAATTCTTGAAATGATGAACACTGCTTCAGAAATGCAGAATGATGCACGCTGTTCTGGCCTCTGCGCCCTGGGAACTCTCACGGTTACCTGAAAAAGTCTGCAGCGCGGCGCTCGTCGCACAACGGCGGTGCAGACTGCATAGTGAACCGGCAAAATCTTCTGGACCGCCCGTAAGATGCAGGAAACTGACAATTTCTTTCTCTATAACCAAATACCTTTGGGCTTTAGTCTATATGATCCAACTAAAATATACTCCCTCCGTTTCATATTATAATACGCTTTAACGTTTTTCCTAGTCATTCTTTTTAAATTTGACCAAATTTATATAAAAATTTAGCAATATCTACAACGCCAAACTAGTTTCATTAAATCTTTGTTTAGCCTTTCCTGTAAATTTTATTTCTCTTAATATAAAGGTGCATAATCCTTTTGCGTATTCCCAAAAAAAAAGTTTCCATGATGTCCACCCACTTCTTGATCGTTTTGCCAAAAAATTCGCTTGGTGGAAGCCGAAGCTTCTCTCCACCGGTGACCGGCTAACTCTGATCAAGACGGTCCTGCTTGCCCTGCCGGTGCACTGCATGTCCGTTCTTCAGCTTCCGCAGTGCGCAATCAAAGAGATAAACAGGAAGTGCCGAGGGTTCCTGTGAAAAGGGCAAGAGGAGATGAATGGTGAGTACTGCCTGGTTGCCTGGAAATCGGTTTGTATGCCGTATGAGAACAGCGGCCTTGGAATCAAGAACATCAATTACTTCGGCAAAGCACTTCGACTCAGGTGGATGGCCGGGAGAGGGGAGCACCGGGACCGGCCATGGACATAAGTGGTGACAGAGCAGCCGAAAGACTTGCAAGACCTTTACCTCGCGGCAACAAGACAAGTGCTGGGAGATGAGAAGAGCACCAAGTTTTGGTTAGTGGATTGGTTGCCGGTGGGGAGCATCAATGCGAGGTTCCAATTGATTTTTAGCCATGTCGAGCGCACGGGCTTGATGGTGGCGCGGGGAATTCAAAACCACAGGTGGGTGCAGGATATCAAGGGGGCACCCTCCAACTGTGCAACCGGGGAGTACTTTCAGGTTTGGGACGCGGTCCAGGGGTTGCATTTGTGAGAGGGGCAGGAGGATGTGACAATCTGGAAGTGTGCATCAAATGGAAGATACACTCCCTCTTCGGCATACAACCTGTTCTTCATGGCGAACACGGTTGCGCGGTGTGGTAGCCTGATTTGGAAAACAAGAGCGTCGTCAAAAGGTAAAGTTCTTTATGTGGTTGGCTGAGAAGGGGTGATACCTCACGGTGGATAACCTGAATAAGCGCGGTTGGCTGCACCAGCAGATCTGTCAGCTATGCATGGTGAGCAATGAGGATTGTGCGCACCTCTTTGTCTCTTGCCCTTACACGACCAGAGTGTGGAGAATGATCAAGGGCTGGATTGGTGTTATTCCTGTTGCTGGCCAAGTCAGGCATGGACCTGGGGGAATGGTGGTTAGCATTGCGGCAAGGGTTCAGGACCTGCTACAGGGATGCCATTGACACCTTGGTGCAGCTTGTTTGCTGGATGGCTTGGAAAGGGCGAAATGCGCGTGTATTTCAGAATCAGTGGCGCTTGGCAAGCTTCCTGTTTGGTTCGATTAAGGAGGAAGTGGCCATTTGGAGAGAAGCTGGGGTTTTTAGAGATTTAAGAGAGTAAAACCTAATGTAATTTGTTTTCTTTCGGGAGGTAGCTTTTGTGGCAACTTCCATTTTACTTCGACAGCCGCTTGTTGAAGTTGGAAATCTTGTATATTTGTACATAATCCTTAATCTTAAGTAAATTTTGTCGGTCTAGCTTGGGTTGGCCCGGCAAAAAAGAAGTTTCATTAAATCTAATATTAAATATATTTTGATTATATGTTTGTTTTGTGTTTGTATTAAATCTAGTATTGAATATATTTGATTGCATGTTTGTTTTGTATTTGAAATGTTGCTATGCTTTTCTAAATACTTGGTCAAATTAAGAAGTTTTATTAAGAAAAAAAGATAAAATCTCTTATAATATAAAACGGAGGGAGTATATGTATGTAGTATAGATCGGTTGTGTGTAGCCATAAAAGTTGGCCAGATTTTCTCGGTGCTCCCAAGTCTTAAGCATGAGGCATGTCACTATGTTAGTATGTCACTAGGATGAAATGCTTTATAGTCTATAATTACATTACATGGGCCAACTTATCTTTAGCATTGGCTAGTGGGCCGCAAAACGCCTTAGCTACATTCCTACATATGAACCGTACTGTTAGTTTGTGTGTATTTTTTCTCTACTATTTCAAAATCTATTTTCCAAGTAGCAAACAGAGTAAATGACATGTGGATCATCCAAGGACACTGATATGGGTCTAGAGGGTGAATTTGGTCAAAGTTTATTCAAACTTGATCAAAGTTATTTCAAAATTTTAAAAAATCGTTCCTAACTATTCCGAAATCTCAGAATTTCGCTACCGAGCCCAAATGTGCAAAATGAAAAGAGCTAACACGCATATTTCTCCTTGAACCATTGAATTTCTAAACCATTGCCACTGACTATTATTGGTTGTATTTTTTTAAACAACTCATACAATATATTACAATATAGTGCGACGTTTTTATTGATATAGCAGAAAAAATATAAGTCTATAATACTGAGAAACTATATATAGTCAGGAAGAAGAAAAAAGCCACATCATACTTCTACATTTGATTCTGCTGCTGAAAAACAAAACAAGCACACAACACCTCCTAAGGAATAGATTTTCTAAACGATACCCCTAAGTAGGAAACAACGCCAAAAGCGTCGCTGCCACCCGTCCTAGAGAACTAGGATGTGATTTTCACCTAAAAACATTGGAAGAGAAGAAAAAACCGCAACAACGCCTCAAGGATAATGCGGCGCTCGCAGGCATCGCCGTTATCGGTCCGAAGGGTAGGTCTTCGCCCGTAGTTTTCCTACTTGCCCGCGTCATTGAGTGCTTGCCAATTTCAGCAGTCACAACCAGCTAATCCCCTTCAACATGTAGCCACCGTGCCAACGCTTCGCCGCCGGCCGGCTATCAAAGTAAGATCTCTATTACCGATGCACTCTAGATCCATCTCCATATGTGAATATAGAGATCATTTCTATCCATCTTTACCTACTTAAAAGATTCATAGTGTTTCTGTCATCCCACCTGACATACCGACCCCACCTGATATACTGACCTTGAAAATACAAAATCACAAAGGAAATAAAAAATCTAATCTAACTTAATCTAACGGGAAATCTAATCTAACTTCCGTCCGATTCCCTCCAACCCCAACTTACATACAAACCAAATCACAAAGGAAATCAAAATACCAGTCCATGTACCACCTACTTATTCAATTTCCTGTTTCAATTTCTATCAGCCCAATTTCTATTCCTATTTCAATTCGCCAACACAACAAATATATCTGATACAGAGTTGAACATGAGACAAATATAACATGTAACTGGACAAAGTAAACAAAAATTCAGAAATACTCCTACAATACATCTCTACAGCACAATACTCTTTCAATATATTGTTTCATTGAGATCTTCATAATTATGTCTATCACATATAAAGCTCCAATCCTGAGATGCATTAACGGAAATCACCATATGAATTCATGCATCATGTTTACCATGCTCAAAGTTTTCGTTGTGAAAGCAATCTTCAATTATTATACAACATTGATCATCTGTATGTCTATGTGTATGCAATTTTAGTTTTTCCCGTTGCAACACACAATCCTTTTTTCTAGTTATTACAGAAAAAACAATTGCCATTGCCGCCACACCCGTACATGATCAGCAATGGCTCTGTAGTCTCGGCATAGGCGGGATCACGAGCTCGATGTTGTCCTCCTTGTTAGGGACCCACTTTTTTCAACTCAAATATCAGTAATCTCCAATACAAATTACAAGTATATAGGTGGGGTTGGAAGAAACAACAACTAACAGGAACAAGATTTAGAAGGTTCTGAAGGAATCAGTAAGCAAGAGGATACATTGGTTGGTAGGAAGAAGTAAGAGGGAAAGAGAGATCGACAAGGAGGCAAACCCGCCTCCAGGTCGCTGTTGCCGCCGTGTCGCCCTTTGGACAATGATCTGTTCGATCCTCCCTGGAAGTGTATCCCCTGCTATTTGTAGTCTCTTTCTTGTCTTGATTGGGCCAGGCTTCGGAAGGCTACTGAACGACCCATATTGCAGCCCACATGGCTCCTAACATTCCCCTTCCCTTGAAATCCGGCTTGTCCCCAAGCCGATGACCCTAAGTTGTGCAAAGCTTCACACACTTGATCTCCCCTGTTACTACTTCTCTTCTAATGTAGCCAATATTACCAGAGGAACCACAACCAGCCAATGCTTGTAACAGCCCACAGTGAAAGCCCGGTTCCTTGTTTAGCAGCCAATGCAAGATGAGAGCCGCCTGGATCCCATGGAACACTTAATAAATTGACAATTACTAAGTTTGCAGAACCATATTGCTGCAGGAACATAACAACCTTCATGTCCTTGTTAACAGCCAATGCACACAACCAAAGAACACGTTTCAATCGCTCTCCTTCTCTGATCTGCCTCCACCCGCCTTCGCTCGAACTCCTCGAGCATCCTCAAAAGCATGTCAAACTTGTCCTCACTTTCCATGGAAGCTTGCTTGGTGAGCTTGATGGGGATTTGTGAGCTCTGATACCAGATTGTTAGATACCCACTTGTTTCAACTCAAGTATCAATAGTTTCCAATACAAATTACAAGTATATAGGTGGGGGTGGAAGAAACAACAACAGGAACAAGATTTAGAAGGTTACGAAGGAATCAGTAAGCAAGAGGATACATTGGTTGGTAGGAAGAAGAAAGAGGGAGAGATCGACAAGGAGGCAAACCTGTCTCCAGGTCACCGCCGCTGCTGTACAGCCCTTTGGACAATGATATGTTCAATCCTCCCTGGAAGTGTACCCCCTGATATTTGTAGTCTCTTTCTTGTTTTGAACGGCTCATATTGCAGCCCACATAGCTCCTAACACTCCTCTCGCGTCATGATGAGCTCTGCGCCTCTGCCTCCCCCTGCGGGCGCGACTGCCGCCGGCAACTCTCCTCACCGCTCACCACCGCGATGTCTATCGCCTTGCACCGGTACACTGTACGTCCCGCTCCGCTGCACCTGATGGCCCTGGAGCTCTCCCCGTCGTTCTCTCGCCTCGAGCACCCACACGTCCACCCCTCGCCGGCGCCACGGACTCGCACGTGCTCACCGTGAAGCCCAGCCGCGCGAGCACGCTCGTCACCCGGGCACACGGTGTTCGCCGGGAAACTGGGACCGCGGGCACGGCCGGCGGCGCGTTGAACTAGTACGTCGAGCCGGCGACGCTGACGATGCCGCTGGAAGAGCTGTAGCTAACACCGCCACTTCCGCGTCGCCCAACGTGAACACCTGTGGACGCCATTCGTGAGGCGGCACGTACCTTGTTTCCGAAAAATAGCTTTGTATTTTTCTAAAAGAAAACTAAACTCTGAATCGAATACGAATCAATCAAAACTCAAAGGAAGCTAAATTCGCGATCCGTGAGACTAAATTGCAGCCGATCTGATCAGCCAGAAATTGTTTTTTCCCCGTGTCAGCCATGTCCATCAAGATTAATTCAAGACCATACCCTGTACACGTTCAGCGGCTCGGTGGTCTCGACGTGGGCGAACGTCCGGACATCATCGTAGGTGCGACACTCGTACTTGCCGACGGCCTTCCCTCGCATCTTGCCGTTGATCCGGGCCTCCCGGCACTGCAGGTTCTTCCCGCCGCTCAGCTTGTGCACGTACAGGAAATCGTGGCTTCTGGAATACCGCCACGTCGACCCCGTCATGGCGTGGTCGCCGTGGGCGAAGTGCGGCCACACCATCTGCCTGTCCGCCCCGTGCAGCTGCACGCTGTACCGCCGGTTCCACCTCCGGCCGCCCGCGCCGCCCTCCAGCACCCACACCTGCACACACACGACATAGAGGAGAGTCGAGGAACGACGCCGGTGAGGTAACAGGCACTCAGGTGGAGTACCGTGCACTAGAAATGTAATTGATGATGGTTAAACAAACAAGGCGGTGGAAACAGAGGATTTCAACTCTAAGATTTTATCTCTATCTATGATATATATTCAACTCTTATATCTAACTGTGCATATATACTTCTAGCATACGAGGAAAAATGTTTTCATCTCCTTCGAGAGGATATCCCTTCGATTCGTATATGTCATTTAAATAGTAATAAAAAAATTTAACAAGATAGATTAATATGAAATATATCACTCCACAAATATGCATGCTAAAAATTCAATTTCTACAAATCTATCTATTAACTTATTAAAGGAATAGAAAAAGAAGACTCCACGTTCGCTCTCGTAGCCTAGAAATTCTCATATTAGTCGGAGAAAAAGAAAAAAACATAGTCTATATAGGAATACAATTTAAAAGTAGATAAAATTCGGAATTAAAAATAAGGAATATAGGAAGAGAAGACTAGAGTCCATGCTGGTATACAATAGAACTTATGAAAATTCGGAATTAAAAAATAAGAAAAATTAAAAGTAGAGGTTAGAGTCCATATAGAAATATAGTTTAGAAAAAAGAAAAAATAGAGTTCATATAGGAATACAATTTAAAAGTAGCTGAAATTCGGAATTAAAAATAAGGAATATAGGAAGAGAAGACTAGAGTCCATGCCAGTATACAATAGAACTTATGGAAATTCGAAATTAAAAAAATAAGAAAATTAAAAGTAGAGGTTAGAGTCCATATAGAAATACAATTTAGAAATAACAAAAATTCGAAATTAAAAAATAAGGAATATTGAAAAACTTATTAAAGGAATAGAAAAAGAAGTCTCCACATTCACTCTCATAGCCTAGAAATTATAATATTAATCGGAGAAAAAGAAAAAACAAAGTCCATATAGGAATACAATTTAATAGTAGCTGAAATTCAGAATTAAAAATAAGAAATATAGGAAGAGAAGACTAGAGTTCATACCGGTATACAATAAAACTTATGGAAATTCGGAATTAAAAAATAAGAAAATTAAAAGTAGAGATTAGAGTTCATATAGAAATACAATTTAGAGATAACAAAAATTCGAAAATAAAAATAAGGGATATTGAAAGAAGACTAGAGTCCATATAGAAATACAATTTAAAAATAACTGAAATTGGGAATTAAAAAAAGAAATATTGAAAGATAAGTTTAGAGTCCATCTAGAAATAAGATTTAGAAATAATATAAATTAGGAATTAAAATAAGGAATATTGAAAGAAGAGTATAGAGTCCATATAGGAATTTAGAATTAATTAAAATTCCAAATAAAAATATTAAAATTAAAAATAGAGTTTAGAGTACATATAGAAATACAATTTACAAATAATTAAAATTATAAATTAAAAAGGGAATAGTGGAACAATAGTCTAGAGTCCATATACGAATACAATTTAGAAGTAACTGAAATTCGAAATTAAAAAAATAAATAATATTTAAAGATGAGTTTAGAGTCCATATAGAAATACAATTAGAAATAATGAAAATTCATAATTAAAAAAAGAAATAATAGAAAAAGAGATAGAAATACAATTTATAAACAACAGAAATTCACAATTGAAAAATAAGAAATATTGGAAGAGCAGTCAAAGAGTTCATATAGGAGTATAATTTATAAGTAACTGAAATTTTGTATTTAAAATAAAAAAATATAGGAATAAAATTCATAATTAAAAAAATAAAGAATGTTGGAAGAGGAGTCTAGAGGACATATAGAAATATAATTGAGAAATAACTAAAATTCGGTATTAAAAATAATTAATAACTATCACGTGTATACAACACAACATGAATATTACACATTGATAATTTTATAAAGTTAGTACAAAATTTAAATTATGTTATTATTTTAAGATATTTTAATAATAAAATAAGAATATATATATATATATATATATATATATGATATTATATGAGAGAAAACATAAGGATGCTAGCCGCGCAATTTGCGTGGCCACCATGCTAGTTGTAACAAAAATAAAAATATAAATACAAATGTACGATAACTATTTTAATTTAATTTGTTCTTTGTGTTACAATCTGTAAAAGTCAAATTTGGTCTTACATGATTGTGGAGTGGTATATTTCATATTAATTTACGTTATCAAATCTTTTTATAACTATTTAGATGACATACAAGTAATAAGAAGATATCGTATCGAGGGATGAAAATCCATATTTAACTCATGAAAATCCATATTCAGCACACGAGACATCAGATCAGAGATCAATGGAGGAACAGACTGTAAACTGTGCTGTGATCAGCAGGTGCTTACCTCTGTCTTGGTGTTCGTCGGCTGGGTGACGATGGCGGCGACGGCGAGCCTCCCGTGTGCCTCAGTCAGGTGGCACTTGCGGCCGGGCTCCGACGCCGGCGCAGGCAGCGTGATCACGGCGGCGAAGCGCTCGTCCTTGAGGTCTAGCGACATGACCTTCTCGGTGTCCTTGGCGACCCAGTAGGTGAAACCGTCGACGCTGACGAGTCCGCAGCTCTTGCGGAGGCACGATCCGGCGGGCGCCGGCACGTCCCGCCACGACACGGCCTCCCCGAGCGTGTACACCTTCACCACGTCGAACGACCCCGTCCATATATCTTCGACGGGGAAGTGCACGATCTTGTACAGCCCCGTCGTCGGGTGGTGCGCGAAGCTGTACTCCTTGTGCTTCCATCTTCTCCATGGCGTGCCGCTTCTGATCGGCAGCGGGACGTGCAGCGTCTCGCCGGTGACGGGGTTGGACAAGACGAAGCCGCCCGTGAACCCGCCGGTGCCGACGACGCAGAGCAGGCCGTTGCACGTGCCGACAATGTCGGCGAGAGAGCAGGGGGACGGAATCTCCCTGCTGCTACCTCCCGGCACGTCGTCGAAGACGTACCCTGTGCCGTGCGCGACGACGAGCATCTTGGCGGGGCCCGGCCTCGCCGGCGCGCGCGAGTCGACGACGTCGCGCCAGTGCCGGCTGACGAGGCGGGAGCGCCGCCGGTCGAGCGGCGGGAGGCGCCGCAGGATCTCGCCGAGGGGATCCGAGGGTATGTCCCAGCCGTTGTCGCCGTCGTCGTCGTCCATTGCCGCTGGTGCAGCGCCGCCTTGGCCCGTCGCCACGATCTCGAGTCGTTGAAGGGCCCGCGAGGTGCGCTCGCCGTTCGGTACGGTATACCTACGTCCTCGCGGAATTTAGTTCAAAATCTTTCCGGGTTTGATTCCAACATATATAAATATCTCTTCTCCTGGTAGTATTGTTTAGTTACGTAGTGGTCAAGCTAATTAATTATATTGCCTAGAATTGTGTTCGGTTTTGGATTTTAGAGTTGACTCTAGAGAATGGATTTTAACCGGACGAGGACCATCGGAGGGCGTAAGAGTATATTGCCTAGAATTGTGTTCGGTTTTGGATTTTAGAGTTGACTGTAGAGAATGGATTTTAACCGGACGAGGACCATCGGAGGGTGTAAGGGGAGGGTGGTTCCATTCTTCTCTCACTCTCTCTCAATTCAATTCTAAAGATGTGGATAAAGCGGTTTTCGTGTTGGTTGTAAAGGTTGGGTTTTACGCAATACCTTTGTTAGCCCAGCGGTGATCAGTCACGCTTAGTGACGGTCGATCCGGTACTAATCTTTTCCTAGGTCTGTGTGTGGTGCTGTTAGTGCGTGGGTGGTGGTAAATTTTTTTCGTTTTCCTAGTTACGATCTCTCAGGGTTGTAATCTTGTAATTTTTTTCCTACTCTATTAATATGAGCTTCGAACTATCCAGTACGAGGTCGTCAAAAAAAAAAAAAGACTACAGCTTCCATATTCAAAACCGAAAATTTAAATCTAAAGTTATAATCTAATTAAAACCCAAAGCGTAGGTTTTGATCTCCAGAAAAGTCTTTTTTTGGCACATGTCAAAAACTTAAGCTTTTAATTATGAATCAATCAAACTCAAAACGGACCACAACTCGTTAATCGACCAATGACACTGCATGCAGCCTTGCAATCTCACACGATCAGCCACGTCTACCAAGCTTGTAACCGCCCAATGGCTTAGATGTCTCCACGTAGGCGAAAACCCGGATGTCCTGGCAGTGGCGGCCGAAGCTGGCCACCACCCTGCTCGGGGCTCCAGAGCTCCACCTGTCGCTCGGCCGGTGCGCGTACAAGCGGCAGTGTTTGTTCGAGTTCGTCGACGCCGCCAAGATGTGCTCGCCGTGAGAGCGAAGTGCGGCCGCGCCAACCATTCATCCCACCCGTACAGCCGCACGCTGTCCCGGCGGTTCCACCGCCACTCGCCGCCGTCATCTCCGCCGCCACCATCCAGCAACCACACCTGCATGCGCACATATCTCTCTCGATCAAATGGAACATTCCTATCTAAATAGTTACTCACTCTGCCTTATAATATAAGAGATATTGGGTGATCTGTCACATACTAATACAATAAATCTAAATCTAGATAGACAGTCTGCTCAGATTTATTGTTGTAGGATGTGTTATATTAACTCATTATCCCTTATATTATGGGACGGATGGAGTAATATTTTTTTAAAAAATAATAATCACATATAATAATGATTTATCACTTCACAAATAAGATCAAGTTCAACTTCAATATATTGTAAAAAAAAGAACAAATTGAACTGAAAATATTTTTCATTTAACGTGCTATTAATTTTTTATATATTTTCATAATTTATAAAAATTGAATATGCATGTTTATGGAATATTTATGGAGTGGCTTTCATATTAATTTATCTTGTTTATTTTATAAAAAAATATAGAACTATTTAAATGACATAAAAAATGGATGAAAACACTCTCCCGATCAAATGAAGTGGTACGCCTCTAGTCTGCTTTGAGCTCGATCTAGCATCGACTATGTTACTATGTTTGTACCTCGGTGTGGACGCTTACAGCGGCGACGGCGAGCCGCCCACACACCTCCGTCAACCAACGCGGCATCGCCGAACGCGACGGCAGCGGCTTGTAGGCGGCGACGCGCTCGTCCTTGAGGTCGAACGACATGATTGTCCCGGTGTCGTTGGTGACCAAGTAGATGACGTCGTCGACGCTGGCGATGCCGCAGTTGCCACGGCGGCTCGATCCGGCGGACACCGGCACGTCTCGCCATTACGCGTCGTCACCCACCGTGAACACCCGCACCACGTCGAACGCCTTGGTCTGGTCATCCTTGACGGGGAAGTGCACGATCTTGTACCGCCCCGTCGCCCTTGACGCAAAAGTCTATGACTAAACTCATGGGGTTACAGTATACATTTCAGTATAAAAAGGGTGTGGATAATGTAGTGGCTGATGCTCTATCTCATCACTCTCATGTCCCTGAACTGCAAGCTATTTCAATTCCTCAACCTCTGTGGATGCAAGAAGTAATTAACTCTTATGTGGTGGATAGCAAGGCCCAACAATTGCTGGTGGATTTGGCAGTAGTGCAAACCAATGCTCAAGGGTTCTCTTTACATAATGGCATTATTAAGCGCAATGGCAAAATATGGATTGGTGCTAATTCAGGTTTGCAAACCAAAATCATAGGAGCATTTCACTCTACTCCTATGGGTGGACACTGTGGTATATTAGCCACTTATCATCGTCCCAAGAAGCTGTTCTCTTGGTCTAGGATGAAAGTTGCTGTGGAAAATTTTGTTCAACAATGTTAAACATGTCAGTAGGCCAAACATGAGAACTGCAAACTCCCTAGATTGTTAGTGCCCTTACTAATTCCTAAAGAAGCCTGGCAAGACATCTCTATGGATTTCATTAAAGTTTTGCCCATTTCTAAAGGATTTAACTCTATTTTGGTGGTTGTAGATCGATTTACCAAGTATAGTTACTTCATTCCATTGAAACACCCCTATACAGTTGCTCAAGTTGCTTCTGCGATTGATAAGATGGTTTTCAAAACTCATGGTATCCCTAGGTCTGTGGTTTCAGATAGGGATAGGATCTTTACTAGCAAATTTTGGCAGGAGCTGTTTACTGTCTGGCACACTGAATTACAAATGGGAACAACATATCACCATCAGACTGATGGGCAAACTGAGAGAGTAAATCAGTGCCTTGAGATGTACCTCATGTGTATGACACAAGCTAGTCCAAAGCAATGGAGTTCTTGGCTGCATTTGACTGAAGTTTGGTACAATTCCAGCTTCCATACTTCATTGGGTTGTTCTCCTTATAAGGCTCTGTTTGGGCATGAACCTCATTGTGTTCAGGTTCCTGATTTAGCTGAGGCAACACATCCTGAGGTGTTGGATCTGATCACTAAGAAGCAACAACTCTCTGAATTTTTACAGCAACAATTGACAAGAGCCCAGTTGCGCATGAAGCATATGGCTGACAAGAATCGCTCTGAACGTAGTTTTGTTGTGGGAGAGAGAGTTTTCTTGAAGCTGCAACCGTATGCTCAATCTTCAGTGGTGAATCGACCTTACCCAAAACTAGCTTACAAATTCTTTGGTCCTTATGAGATTGAAGCTAAAGTGGGTGAAGCAGCTTATTGGTTGAAACTCCCTGCCAACAGTGCAGTACACCCAGTCTTCCATGTTTCCCAACTAAAAGGATATGTGCCTGACTATACTCCTGTATATTCCTGTTTGCCTGATCCTGTTGTACTTGATACTACTGATGTGCAACCAGAATCAATCTTGGATCGTCGCTTGGTCAAGAAAGGCAAGGGGGCTCATGTGCATGTTTTGATTAAATGGTCTTCTCTACCTGCTGCTCATGCTACTTGGGAGGATTTTGAAGTGGTACGCCAGCGATTTCCTTCTGCATCAGCTTGGGGTCCAGCTGGTTCTTCAGGGGGAGGCACTGTCATGCCTAGCCAAGTAGGGCATGCCACGGATAAAGCAACAATGTGAAACGGAGTGGGCCTACGTGCCTAGTTGGGCTTTTGGTTAGAATGGGCCTAAGTGCCAGTTGTGAGTTTGTCATATATATATGCAGCTACTGTATTAACCGGATTATAGAAAATAAGAAATCAAATGAACTATCTCTGTCCCGAAATCTCTCTCTGTTCGTTGTGTCCTTCTCTTTCTTACTTCCTCTCCAATCCACTCTGAATCTATCAATTCTTTATCAATTCTTTAGCACATGGCGGCGTGGTGGCGGAAAGGCGGAAGCGGCGCCGGTCAAGCGGCGGGACGTACTGCAGGATCTCCACGTGGGCGTCCGCGGGTAGGTCGCCCCAGCTGATGGCGTCGTCCATTTAAACCGGTGTAGCGGCCTTGCCGCCGCCGTCGCCGTCGCAAAACTCCCAATCGATCTTCAGGACCTGTTTAGAGGTATTTGGAATGGTAAATGGTAAATGACAAAAGTTCTAGTAGCAAAAGTTTTGGTATTGTATTTTTGCAAGTTGGTGTTTAGAGGCATGCAAAAGTTGTCATTTTCCCATACACCATGAGAGGTGGTTGTTGAGTTGTGATCCAAATTCAGTTGCCATTATAAAGGCCAGGCTTCTGCCGGAATGTAGCGGAGGCCCGTCGCCGGAGGCTTGGGCCGGAGCGAAGCGGATCGTGCTATATATACACCCTTTAGGGTTCCACCGTTCGTGACTCTCATCTTTTGTAAGCCGTCGTTCGGCGTTGTAACCTCATCCTGATATAGTGAAGATAGTTTGCTGGCTGGCGCCCGTGGTTTTTTCTCTCCTACTTTGGGAGGGTTTTCCACGTTAAATCTCGTGTCTTCTGTGATTGATCTATCGTTCTTCATCGTTTATTTGCCTATCGTTTCCTAACAAGTGGTATCAGAGCGTGTTCTCTAATTAGGGTTTTCGCGATGGCATCGATGAAGTATGATCTTCCGCTGCTAGACTACAAGACGAGATTCTCGCTGTGGCAAGTTAAGATGCGGGCTGTGCTGGCGCAATCTTCGGATCTTGATGAGGCGCTGGAAAACTTCGGGAAGAGGAAGAAGGAGGACTGGACCGCTGAGGAGAAGCGGAAAGATCGTAAGGCACTGTCGCTGATTCAACTTCATCTATCTAATGATATTTTGCAAGAAGTGTTGCAGGAAAAAACTGCTGCAGAACTTTGGCTCAAACTGGAATCGATCTGCATGTCTAAGGATCTAACCAGTAAGACGCATCTAAAGATGAAGTTGTTCACGCACAAGTTGCAGGAGAGTGGTTCTGTGTTGAACCACATATCGGTCTTCAAGGAGATCGTTGCTGACCTAGGGTCAATGGAGGTTAAGTTTGATGATGAAGATTTAGGTCTACTTTTATTGTGCTCACTGCCTAGTTCGTTTGCAAATTTTCATGACACCATACTCTTAAGCCGTGATGAACTAACCCTTTCGGAAGTTTATGAGGCACTCCAGAACAGGGAGAAGATGAAAGGTATGGTTCAGTCTGAAGCATCGTCCTCCAAGGGCGAAGCATTGCAAGTCAGAGGCAGATCTGAGCAGAGAACCTACAACGACACTAATGATCGTGACAAGAGCCAGAGTAAAGGCCGTTCGAAGTCTAGAGGTAAAAAGTTCTGTAAGTATTGCAAAAAGAAAAATCACTTCGTTGAAGAGTGTTGGAAGTTGCAGAATAAGGAGAAAAGGAAATCTGATGGTAAGGCCTCTGTTGTTACTGGTGCTGAATACTCTGATTCAGGAGATGTTCTTGTCGTTTTTGCTGGTTGTGTTGCTGGTCATTACGAATGGATACTTGATTCTGCATGTTCGTTTCATATCTGCATTAACAGAGATTGGTTTAGTTCTTATAAGTCTGTGCAGAATGGGGATGTTGTGCGCATGGGAGATGATAACCCGCGTGAGATCGTGGGCATTGGCTCCGTTCAGATCAAGACACATGATGGCATGACACGCACACTGAAAGATGTGAGACACATACCAGGGATGGCAAGAAATCTCATCTCCCTCAGCACACTTGATGCAGAAGGATACAAATACTCCGGTTCAGGTGGAGTTGTAAAGGTATCAAAAGGCTCTCTCGTTTATATGATAGGTGATATGAATTCTGCAAACTTATATGTCCTTAGAGGAAGCACATTACATGGTTCTGTTACCGCTGCTGCTGTGTCAAAAGATGAACCTAGTAAGACTAACTTGTGGCATATGCGTCTTGGACATATGAGTGAACTTGGTATGGCAGAATTGATGAAGAGGAACCTGTTGGACGGCTGCACTCAGAGTAGCATGAAGTTCTGTGAGCACTGTGTCTTTGGTAAGCACAAGAGGGTAAAGTTCAATACCTCAGTTCATCGCACTCATCTTTTAGGGTTATATATACACCCTTTAGGGTTCCACCGTTCGTGACTCTCATCTTTTGTAAGCCGTCGTTCGGCGTTGTAACCTCATCCTGATATAGTGAAGATAGTTTGCTGGCTGGCGCCCGTGGTTTTTTCTCTCCTACTTTGGGAGGGTTTTCCACGTTAAATCTCGTGTCTTCTGTGATTGATCTATCGTTCTTCATCGTTTATTTGCCTATCGTTTCCTAACAGTGGTCCGCGTCTCTATGCACTTTTTGGCTAATTTTGCTACTCTAGACTGCTAAATGCAAAATGGCAAGTTACCATTTTTTCATCATGCTGTTTAGATCCATTTTACCAAAAAGTACTTTAAAATGGCAAAAGTTTTGCTATTTTGAAGGATCTAAACAGGCCCTCAGTTGTTGACGAGCTCGTGAGATGCACTCGCCGTTCGATACGAATTTGTAGTTCCAATTAGTTGACATATAATTATCTGATGTTAATTTTTCTTCTTTTTATATTTCAGTTCAAAATAGCGTCTTTTAAATTAGGCTGTTAATAATTCAAGCCTTCGAAACACGAGAATTTACAAATTGTATTTGTACAACAGTATTGCAGATGATGGCTATAATTTTGTTGTTATAAACACCAATGGCGAGCTTTTTGATGCATCAGGGCTCAAGAAAGACGATAGTAGCCGGCCGGGATACTATAAATTCAAAGTCAAAACCCAAAATTTAAATCAAAAGTCCAAATTTAGAATCTAAAACCGAAACACATCTCCTCTCAGGTATGCCTACAAGTGGTAACATAAATTTGGTAGAAACCAACACGCCGAACCAAAATATTTTAAATTCGGTTTTGATTTCGAGCAATTTCTGAGAAGAATCATTTTTAGAAGGGGGAAAGTTCATTAAAATCTTGATCTTCTATGTGTCTGGAAATCAATCTTATCTTAAATCTTCAAAGGCAGGCATTAAGTGTAACTATATATGCAAATGATTTTTATTGAGTTTGTGCATTCAGACATTCAGATGTAGGAAAAACCGAAAAAGAGGTTAAAATCCTTGTTCGATTCAAGCAACGGAAACATGGATCAAAGAGAAAAATCATCCGTACTACTTTAAAGTGGCGGTGATAGTAAATCTGGCACTATCACCTCTATCGCTGACGTGTGGTGAACTCCTTGTTGGTAAAACTCTGGTGCTCACTAAATTAAAACATGCTTAAAAGCAGCATATCTAAGCAAAATAACGACAATATTTCTTTGGTAACGGCAGCGGCGTGACGGCGGCGACGCGCTCGTCGCTGAGGTCCAGCGACATGACCCTCTCGGTGTCCCTGGTGACCCAGTACGTGGCGCCGTCGACGCTGACGACGCCGCAGCTGCCTCGGCGGCTCGATCCGCCGGCGGGCATCGGCACGTCTCGCCACGACGCGTCCTCCGACCCGAGCGTGAGCACCCGCACCGCGTCGAACGTCTCGGGCCGTTTGTCATGGATGGGGAAGTGCACGATCTTGTACCTCCCCGTTGTCGGGTGGTAGCCGAAGGCGTACGCGGCGTGCGTCGGCTGGTAGAAGGGTGGCTCCTCGCCGCGCGGACACGGCGGCGGGACGCCGCCGCCGTCCAGCCTCTCGCCGGTGAACGGGTTCACCAGAGCGAAGCCCCTGGACCGCTCGCACAGGAAGATCAGCCCGTTGCAGGTGCCGACGATGTCGGCACGGCGGCGGGATGCCGCCTCTCGCCGGTGAACGGCAGGATCTCCACGACGGCGTCCGAGGGGATATGTCCGACGCCTCCGGCCGCCATTGCGCGCCGTCCGGCTGCAGCTTCGCTGCTGCGTTGCACTGGATTTGTGAAATCATCCGATTTATTTGTAAGTTAAACATGTGATTGGATTTCAACGATTACTTCCCTACTTGGCCCTCAAGTTTGCTAGGATTCCATGAATCAGCCACACAAATCTCGGTTATTAACAGCAGCTAATTTCTAAAAACCCGGCCAGTTCAATGTTTAAAGGAAAAAGTCCGATTTATCCTTATCGCGGTAGTTCAAATTACAGCACTAAACTACAAAACCCGATATGTAAACTCTTTAAATCGGACGGATAATTCTCTAACTCGATCTAGAATGGCTTTGGTCTAACGTGACAGTCCAATCAACGTAAAAAAAATTCGGAGAACACACATGTCAAAGAGCCCTTCTTCCTCAATCCCTTCTCTTCTTCTCTCTTCCCTCCCCTGCCTGAAGCACGTGTCGACGGTCGGCCCATCGAGCTCGCCGGCCAGGACTCCTCCCTCCTCAGCACAGCAACTGCATCGTTGATCTCCCGCCACATGCACTCGCCCGGACACGTCTCCCCCATCAACCTTTAGGCTGTTGGCTCCCGATTTGCCCCAAATTATTCCCTAACTCCCGAACCTCTATCAGAGTTTTCCATCCGCTGGCGAGGTGCAGCATGGCCTTGGGACCGAATCAGCGGGTGACGCCCTCCTCGTGCGAGCTCATGGAGGACAACTGCGAGCGAGCTCATTTTTGCAAACCAGGCTAGGTCAATGCTTAAATAAACTGGATGAAACCTCTATTCAACGACCATTACTACAAAAATTTGCATGACAAAATAGTAAACTTGAAGATGTAACTGGTGGATTTGTTTCGGTGCCTTTTTTTTATGGTTACATAATGGATAAAACGACCTTTGCTTGTAAGGAAGTTACAAGCCTTGAACCTCTTATTGATATATATACTTTTTTGAATCAAGCGCAAATGTGCATAAAAGAAAAGCATGACAAGAAGACAAGCCACACCAACTCAACATAAATACATAATATTTTATAAGCAATCCTATTGTTAAAAATTTACATGAGCATTGACTCCAAATTTCAACATGCACAATAAATAAATTTATTTCCTCATCAAACCTTTGTAGCTGGTTCTAGAACCGAAATCAATATGTTGCTCTGAAAAATACTTGTATATAAGATTTAACTACAACTTTATAAAAAACATATCATTCCTAGTAAGTAATAACACCCAACATATTTATAAAACCACATCATTCCTATTAAACCATAAAACCTAATATAAAGCTATTCTCATATTTTTGGTTTGTGAGTTAGTACTCAATACCAACGAGCCAACTCCTAAATAATTGTGAGAAATTATTTGGGAGAAATAAGTAGGTGGCTCAGCTACGTGGTTTTATTCAAATATACTATTATGCAAAGGCTCGTGACATAATAAAAGTAGTAGTATAACAAACTAGACTGTTTAGTTAAGCTTAGCATGTTAAATTGTATAAAAGTTTCAATTGATATTTAAATATGTGCTCTCTCTAAAATATAAAAACCATATAAAAGAATTAACAAACTATAGTTTTTTAAGCAGGTTAAATGGTATAAACATATAAAATAGGTGTTTTGATTGATATTTAAATGTCCTCTCTAAAATAGAAAAATACAACAAAGAATAATATTGTAGACAAAGAGGATGTAAATAATAACATCGTATCCGATAACAAGGGTTGCACAATATCCCTTCTTGTTAGGACATACCGAAAGTACTCCAGTAGACATTCAGTCACTTAAAACGAATGGTTCGTCGTTTTCTTCGCCTGGCAACCGGGCGTTGGGGGTGGGGACTTGAGAGGTCATTGAAGATGGAGGTTAGCATTTGCCCTAGAAATGTCGTCTTATCTGCATAAAGAAAAACTTGTCCATATCACTATATCACAAAAACCAAGAAGAATTGATAACACGATAGAAAATAAAGCCTATCTAAATCAAGTGAGAAGGGCGAATATCTCATCCCTCAAGTTTTTTTTTTTAACAATTCTCAATTTTACGTTCTTCTTAAACTCTGTCTCATAAACATATTTCTATAACTTTCTTACAGGAGCAATTGACAAGGGACAATCCACCTACCACTGTCAATTAACGTTTCTAATACATATTTCATCCGAATTCATAATTCTTGATGTTTTGAATAAAGTTAAGGGCAAACAATTATAACTTTAACTATTGATATGTTTTAAAATATTTAGCTCGAAGACACTAGAACACAGTAGGTGGATTAGTCATAAAAAGCAGCACAATAAACTTAAATATTTACTTGTTTATTAAATATATTATAATAAAAAACCATAGTAAAATATATGTTTTGAATATTATGTCATTATCCACAATGTAATAAGTTATAGAACCGGAGAGATAGGTCGTACCTGTAGCCATCTCCTCATCGTTATGAACCACACTTCCAATCTTAGAGCCATCACTGCATTGGTAAACGCTCAATGGCTCCGTAGTCTCAATGTAGGAGAAGGCCCGGATATCACTTTGATGACCACACGTGAACATGGGTTCATGGTAAGGCCAATGCTCGTGCATCTGCGCTACGCTGCACTGTGGCCTCATCGCACTGCTCACACACCGGTGCACATACAAGGACCCGTAGTGGTGGGCTAGGATATGTTCGCCCTGGGTAAAGTGCGGCCCTACAACTTGTTGCACCTCCATGCATCGCCGCGTAGTCAGGTAGAACCGGCAATACCACCTCTCCAGGCTTTGCCGTCCATTACGCTCCAGCAACCACATCTCCTGCTCCAAGGAAGATTAAAAAGGAGAAATTTAGGTTTTATATATACTCCCTTTGTCCATAAAATAGTGTTTTTTTTATCCTTCGAATATATCCATGTCATGTGGGGGCGCACGTACACTAGGCGCCGCCGGGCCCGTGATGTGCGCCATGCAACGGACGACGCGTGCAGGCAGGCGCTAGAGGAGGCCACCGCGAGTGGCTAAATCAAAGGAGATATTTAGTTTCTATTTTTACTTCTCCAAAATTAGGAAAGTTTATTTGGCAATATATATGCTGTACTGTACGTTGGTTTGAAGGCAAGAAAGAATTACCGATCTAATCTCCTTCTTCCTGTTCTCCACTAAGCCTACGGCAGAGGGGCAAAACCTCGCCGGAGAAGACGGATCGTGGCTACTAACTACGTAGCCAGGGTCCTGCTATCCGAGGGTTTGACGCCCTTGACAACCTGGTATCACGATCCAGGGCTTCCTCACCGCGCCGCACTCCCTTGCCACCACCAGCCGCCGCGCCGCCATCTCCGGCATCCTCGCCTACCACGTCCTACGCCGCCGCCATGGGAAAGGTGACCTCAAGACCACCATGGAGGCTCTCGTCGCCGCCGTCCAGACTTTGCAGGCCATTGCAGAGGCCAACACCAAGGCCATCGCCGCCCTCTCCGCCGATCGCACGTCCACCTCGAGCACCAAGTCGGCCACCGGCGAGCACCACAACGATCGGCTGCCAAGATTCCAGAAGATGGACTTTCCGCGGTACGATGGCAAGTCCGACCCCCCATCTTCATCAACCGCTGTGAGTCATACTTCCACCAGCAGCGGATCATGGAGGAGGAGAAGGTGTGGATGGCGTCCTACAACCTGGAGGACGTGGCGCAGCTGTGGTATATCCAAGTCCAAACAGACGAGGGTACCCCTTCGTGGCGCCGCTTCAGGGAACTGCTCCACATGCGCTATGGTCTACCCCTGCGATCTGCCCCCCTCTTCGAGCTCGCGGACTGTCGCCGCACCGGCACTGTCGAGGAGTACCAGGACCGATTTCAGGCACTCCTGCCTCGCGTTGGCACCCTCACCGAGGAGCAGTGCGTGCAGCTGTTCACGGGCGGCCTTCTTCCACCTCCGGGAACAGTACAACCGGCCACCAGCCAAGAACGCGGGTCGCGGCCTTCTTCCGGCTCCACCATCTCGCCTCGCCCTGCCGGCTCCACCTCTGGACAAGGACAAGGCTGCGCCCACGGCCACGGTGGATGGGCGACCAGTGAAGCGGCTCTCTCAAGCGGAGCAGGAAGAGCGCCGTCGCCTCGGTCTTTGCTATAACTGCGACGACAAATACACCAGGGGGCATAACAGGGTCGGGTCTGCAAGAGGCTCTTCTACATCGACGGCGTTGAGATCGACGACACCGGCGACGCTGCGGCCACTGCCGAGGCGGACACGGAGGCTCCGGTCTTCTCCGTGCATGAGGTCGCCGGTGTTCCCATCTGTAACACGGTGCAACTCAAGATCGAGCTGGGCGCCGCGTCAGTCGTCGCTCTCATCGACATTGGGTCAACCCACAACTTCATCAGCGAGGCTGCTGCCCTGCGCTCGGGGTTGCCCATCCAGCCACGCCCCCAGCTCACGGCGACGGTGGCAAACGGCGAGAAAGTCTCCTGCCCAGGTGTCCTTCGCCAAGCCCCAGTCACCATCGACGGCCGGGAGTTTCGCGTCGACCTCTTCGTCATCCTCTCGCCGGGTACGATGTGGTCCTCGGCACGGTCTGGATGGCCACGTTGGGGCCCATCGTTTGGGACTTCACCGCTCGGACCATGACATTCCAGCAGGAGGGACGTGACATCTGTTGGCACGGTATGCCTCCACCGACCGCGCCGGGCCTCCACACCACCACGGCCGGTGCCTCCCTCCTCGACGGGCTGCTGGACGCGTTCGCCGACGTCTTCGCCGAGCCCACGGGCATGCCTCCAGTGCGCGCGCGCGACCACCACATCATCCTCACGCCCGGCGCAGCACCAGTGGCGGTGCGGCCATACAGGTACCGGGCGGCCCACAAGGACAAACTAGAGCGGCAGTGCGCAGCCATGCTCGAGCAGGGCATCATCCGTCGCAGCGACTCGGCGTTCTCATCCCCGGTACTCCTCGTGAAGAAGCCGGATGGGTCGTGGCGATTCTGCGTCGACTACCGCGCACTGAACGGGCTCACGATCAAGGACGCTTTTCCGATCCCGGTCGTGGACGAGTTGCTTGACGAACTCCGCGGTGCCCGGTTCTTCACCAAGCTGGACCTACGCTCGGGGTACCATCAGGTACGCATGCGCCCGGAGGACGCCCACAAGACGGTGTTCCGCACACACGACGGCCTCTACGAGTTCCTGGTCATGCCGTTCGGGCTGTGCAACGCACCTGCAACCTTCCAGGCCCTCATGAATGACTGATGTACTCTGGCCCTTCCTTCGTCGCTTTGTGCTTGTTTTCTTTGACGACATTTAGATCTACAGCACGTCCTGGGCGGACCATCTGCACCACATACGCGCCGTCCTCACCAAGCTTCACCACCACAGGCTCTTCGTCAAGCGCGCCAAGTGTGCCTTCGGTGCTACCTCTGTCGCGTACCTCGGCCACGTCATCTCCGAGGCGGGCGTCGCCATGGACCCGGCTAAGGTGCAGGCCGTCCAGGACTGGCCGATGCCTCGCTCGGCGCGGGCGGTGCGCGGCTTCCTCGGTTTGGCCGGGTACTATCGCAAGTTCGTCCACAACTACGGCACCATCGTCGCGCCTCTCACCGCGCTCCTCAAGAAGGATGGCTTCTCCTGGACTGAGGAGGCGGCCGCGGCTTTCGGAGCACTCAAGGCCGCGGTCACCTCCGTCCCGGTGCTCGCCATGTCGGACTTCGCCAAGATGTTCGTCGTCGAGTGCGACACCTCGTCCCACGGGTTTGGGGTGGTGCTGGTCCAGGAAGGCCACCCGATCGCCTTCTTCAGCCGGCTGGTCACGCCCCGGCACCGTGCCCTCGCCGCCTATGAGCGCGAACTCATTGGCCTCGTCCACGCCATCCGGCACTGGCGACCGTACCTCTAGGGCCGCCGCTTCCTCATCAAGACCGATCATTACAGCCTCAAATACCTGCTGGACCAGAGGCTCGCGACGATTCCCCAGCTGCTACCTGAGGGTTTGACGCCCTTGACAATCCAACAGAAAGTGTCTTTTTAGCTATGTGCTCCACTAAATCTCTTAATATTTTTCTTACTGTTTTAGCCATCCAATGATCCAACCATTGGTACTCCCTTCTCCTGCTTGTTTCCTTCTCTCGTTTTCTTTCTACATTAATGGATGTAATAGGCTTTTATCTATTTCTTCATATGCCTTTAACTTCCATAAAAAAAATGTTCTTTGTAGAACGGAGGGAGTACATGAGTGCTTGCGGAGTATGGATGAGCCCTCCAATTATGAGTATTTAAGGATTGAAAGTTTCAAGAGTTAAGGAAATCTTGTTCTAACATCAGTACCGTTCCAAAATAAATTTATTTTTCAACCATCTCACATGCACTAATAAAAAATAAAAAGATTAGAATACATTTATTTTATCAAATCCCAATACAAGAGTCTCCCACTTTCTCTATTTTCAATACGATTGTTTCTTACTTTTTCTAGTTCCAATACATTTGTTCTCCTTTTACAAACATCAATATAATAATTGCTTAAAGTTAAACTTATTTTAGAATAAATAAGAGGGGATAAAAGTGATCTTATTTGAAACGAAGAGAGTAAATTTATGATAGGAGAGAGTAGTACAGTAATATACATACATCGATTTCGGTGTTGTTCCCGTAGTCGTGGATACGGGTCCCGACTCCCGACGCACAGCCTCCCGCGCACCTTCCTCAAGCAACCGGCGTTCAAGTTGTTGGCCGCCGCCGGCAGCGACGTGATTGGCACCACACGCTCATCTGTGAGGTCAAACGACATGAGCCTGTCACCACCGCCGTCGCTCATCCAGTACGTGGCTTGGTCGTCGCTGACGACGCCGAACGGCAGCCAGCACCTCGATCCGGCGGGCGCCTCCACTCTCCGCCACGACGACGACGCGCCGTCGTCCTCCTCCCCACCCCCAAGCGTCAGCACCTCCACCGCCTCCAGCCACCCGTAGCTCACGGCGAGGTGCACGATCTTGTACCTCTCCGTCGCCTGGTGGTACGTGAAGCTGAACGCCTCGCTGCACGGGATGTGGCTGTACGGCTCCTGGCGCCTGAGCCGGTGGACCGGCGGCCCGGCGACGTCCAGCGTCTCGCCGGTGACCGGGTTGAGCAGGGCGATGTCGCCGGTGACCCCCTCGTCGTACAGGCAGAGCAGGCCGTTGCAGCTGCTGATCATCCTCAGGCGGGAGTAGATGGCCGGAAGTTTCGGAATATCGGCGGCGGTGTCCCATAGCTTCCGGTGGCATGCTTCCTCCTCCCCCAGGTCGTCGATGACGTACGCGGCGGTGGCTGGATCCGGCCGGTGATGGTAACTGTAGACGAGCGTCTTCACTTGGCCCCGCCACGCCGGCGCGCGCGAGTTGATGACGTTGCGCCACCGTCGGCAGACGAAGCGGAGACGCCGCCGCGCACTCGGCGCGATGCGCCGCAAGATCTCCACGAAGGCGTCCGTGGGCAAGTCCCTGATACTGGTCTCCTGCTCCTCCATCGTCGATCGGGGTTGCGTACGTGCAGCTTCCCCGATCGATGCCGGCAGTGGCGAAGATTTGCGGTGGAATAAAAATCACTTAGGCCTCGTTCGGTAAGGCCCGGAATGGCTCGGAACAGCCTCTGTTCCGGCCGGAACGAAGTGACCCGTTTCCAAATCTGGTCTGGCCCGGAAGCATCGTTCGTTTCGGTCGGCCCGGATTAGAAACGGGCCCGGTTTGGCCTCCCTCCCCCTATTCCTGGCCTGGATTCAATCCCCACCTCCCACCATCCGGCTCCAATACGGACGCGAGGCAGCGGCGTGCGACGCGAGGCAGCAGGAGACGGCGCAGCTGGCAACGCGAGGAGGCGGCGCGGCGGCGCACCGACGTCGACGGCGACGGCGACCTCTTCTCATCCGACGTCCGCGCTCTCCGCTGCCTTCTCGCCGGTAATGCTTCCTTGTTCCTTCTAGGGTTCTTGCTAGGGTTCTTGGCTGCCTTTCTTGATGCTCCGCGGGTCGCTCTGGAGCAACAGGAGGAGGAGGCTGCCTTCCTTGTTTTGGGATTTGGCTAGTAAAAAGTTGATTAGTGACAGTAGGAGAGCAGCAGCAGGTCCTGCACGTCTGCAGGCTCTCCTTCTGCGAGATTACGCCGCGTGCGACAGGCAACTGGAGTCCCTACTCAAAACTACTAACATTGAGCAGCATTAATTAGTGAGATTTTGTTTGTTTACAAAATAAACACATACACACTGGAACAAAGTATATGATCAACTATCCATTTTTCTTTTGCGCTTACGTAATTACATGAAGCTAGTTATTCCTTTCTTCAGATTACATAACCCAAACAGGAACAAGTGCAAACTGAAGCTGTCTGTCTTGTGCTGCTGAAAGCCTGAAACTGAACCAATTTCCATGCAGATTACAGTTCTTCCAGCTGCCATTCTCAACTAGTATATCTTCTACTACATCGCATGAAAAATTGCTACCAATTTGAGATACGTACACTCCCATAAACAGCCAAATATGTCTATGTATACAGTATTACAGTATACACAATACATGAACTAGTACATACAAATATGAACGATCAATGAGTAGTGCCCTAGTTCTCTCAGTCCTCTAAATACAAAAGAGCCAGCCAAGGGGAATAGAGGCAATTTGCCAAGAGCCTCTAGTTATTATAATATTATTATATTAGAGTGTATTTACACATAGTATAAGCATAAATTGAAAAGGAATAGGGCCTGTGATATTATAATGTTATTTTCTCTAAGTACCATATATATAGAGCCACCAAGAGAAACCCAGTTCTTAATTTTCCCAGATTTCAAGGCGGTCAGGGCAGCTACGTTGTGAAACTAATGGTGGAACAAGGGAAGGTGTCAGGATGGCACCTTCATGCATCTTACTGGCAAGTTGAGAGGATCAACTTGCAACTCTTCGCAGATATCTTGGAGGAACTCTGCCTTCTTTGGGGTCACAGCCAACTCATCATTAAAGAATTTTAGTAGGTCTGAAATACTCGAGCCTTGACATCTGAGATGATTGCTTCTGCTTCATATTTCGCCAGTTCAAATATATTCCTCAGTTGATTCAAAGCCGCAAGCTGCATTACCATAATCATGTAAAGGATTCGGTTAATATGATATCATGCTACCAAGGTAGAACAAACATTGTTAGGCGCAGTTATCATAAAGCATGCATGCACCTAAGTATAAGCAGATCAACAGAAAAACCAAAATGTCTAACGGGTAGGATATGTTATAACTTGGTACCCGACATGCCAATGGTATGTTCTCTAGCAATTTTGGTCCGGATTGACTGCATTATTTACATGTGTTTACAGTACTCGTTATTTCACAATCAACTGGGTAAAGTGTATTGAACTCTGTCTTTGGCATTCTCACAAAGCTGAACCTAATGAATTTCAGCAAGCTATATATATATATATATGCCTTAGCACTAATGTATAATACTATTAATTTATTCAGATTGTACCAGCAGTTCCTAGGATTGGTGAAGACGAGCCGCCTCCTTCCTGGGACTTTGTTTTGACTCCAAAAGGTACTCCAGTAGTTTTCTCCCTCCTATTGCCCTGTTCTATATGGCTGCTCTGTTTTTCAATAAATATATGACTACCCCGTTCTTTTGGTATATAGTAATCCAATGAATATGTCTTTGAGAGACCGTATTAGAAAGAGGAGGGAGGAAGAGGACGACGACATGATGCTCTTTCTTTTCCCTGCTTTCTCTCTTTTGGGTTCTAACCGAGGAGGGGAAAAGCAACAACGTCATAGCCCTGAGGTATCGGGTGAGGAGGAGGTCCGTCGGTTGCTCCAAGGACACGTGAAGAACTATTTGGTAGCTTTCCGGATGGAACCCTGGATCTTCAATTATTTGGGTGATTATCTTCGAAGGAACGAACTTGTTCTTGATACGAGAATCAAGATCGAGGAGAAACTTGGATTCTTTCTTTGGATGCTCAGCCATAACTCTTCCTATGAGGATCTCCAGCTCCAATTTCACCACAGCAATGATACATTTCACCGCCACCTAAAGCGCTTCTTCAAGCATGTTCTGCCAGGTCTTGCTCGCGAATTCATGAAACCTCCCAACCCTAATCTAGTCCATCCAAAAATTGCCACAAATCCAAGATTCTTTCCTTTCTTCAAAGATTATCTTGGTGCCATTGATGGCACCCACATTCCTATATCAATTGCCTCTGAAAAAGCTGCCTCTTTTAGAAATAGGAAGTCAACACTGAGCATCAATGTTATGATTGCTTGTGATTTTGACCTTAAGATCACGTATGTTTCTAGTGGATGGGAGGGTTCTGCTACAGACTCTAGAGTGTTGAGGTCTGCTATGAGCAAAGGATTCAAGGTGCCTCCAGGCAAGTTTTATCTTGTCGATGGCGGGTACGCAAACACCTCTTCTTTTCTAGCACCGTATCGGGGAGTTAGATACCACTTGAAAGAGTTTGGGGCTGGACATAGAAGACCACAAAATCCTAAAGAGTTGTTCAATCATCGCCATGCGCTTCTAAGGAACCATGTGGAAAGGACTCTAGGAGTGCTTAAGAAGCGCTTTCCTATTCTTAAAGTCGCAACATTCCACAAGTTGAAGAATCAAGTCAGAATACCCATTGCAGCTGCTATATTTCACAATCTAATCAGGGAAATGGAAGGAGATGAGTTGTGGCTGGATGATCAGCCAGATAATATTGACCCAACAAACTTTGTTGATTTGCCAAGTGGTGATCAGGGCAATGCAGCTAGCAGTGAAGAGGGCAACGCATTGAGAGACTCAATTGCTCAAGAGATGTGGGTCCAGTATCAGCAACATGTACATTAGTCAACATTAGTCATGAGTCTTGTAATAATTGAATAAAGTTATGTATAATATGAATCATCATGTAATAATTGAATAAAGTTATGTAAATATATGACAGCTATGGTTGGAAGAGGTTCGCCAAAACTCAGTATGATTCCAAAGGGATCTCCTAAGTTTGGTAGGATGCTATCTGCGACAAGTACTAGGATGAAGAGAATCTCTCCTCAAAGCAGACCTGCTAAGAAGGGTGCAAGCTCTCCAAAAGGTTAGGTATTTATTGTTTATTCATGATTTCTCAATACTCATCACATTGTACATCTATTATGTCTGTAAATGATTCTAAAGATAATTCCTTTCAGGCAGCCAAGTCAAACAGAGAGCAGTTTGGAACGCAGAGTTGGAGAAGTCACTGGTTGAAATCCTTTTTGAGTACAAAGACAGTGGTTATAGAGGAGATAATGGCTGGAACACTGAAGGATGGAATAGAATGGTGAAGGAATTCCACGCACGGAACAAATGCATATCATTCACCAAAAATCAAGTTCAAGAGAAGGAGGGTCAACTGAAAAGAGATTACAAGATGTTGAAAGTGGCCAGACAACAAAGCGGGTCTTCTTGGAACGAGAAGAGATGCATGGTCGAGGGATCGCCAGCTATGTGGCAAAACTTGCAAATTGTAGTGGATTTGTGATCAATATCTTCCTTTGCATGTGATTTGTGATTTCTTTGATGCCTTACAATGGTTTGTGATTATCCTTTTGCATGTGCAGTCATTCCCAAAGATCAAAAAGTTTCGCAACAACAAGGCCAGCTTTCCCTTGTATGATGCACTTGGTGAGCTATATGACGGTAAGTTTTGATCTTGCTGTCCAAATTAATGAGTTCTCTTTGTCAAATTGCTACTTATCTGCAATTTAAACTGTATATTGTTTTCTTGATCTTACATAGGCCGTCTTGCTGAGGGAAAATACAACTGCACCTCCCTTGATTCAATGGAAGATGAGGAACCCCTGAGGCTAGTACAAGAATTGGAAGATGATAGTCAATAGCAAGATGATGTTGTGTTGCTCGAAGACCAAAGAAACTCAAGAGAGGAAGAAACTGATGTTGTGCTACTTGAAGACCAAAGAAACCCGAGCGAGAAGGAAACTCAAGCTGAGGATTCAAGAATTGTGACTGAAGAGCAAAGAAGACGGGCTTTAATAGTAGAGAGGAGACAACAAAAAGAAGATAAGAAGACTAGTAAGAATTCAAGAGTGGAGAGCATGATGTATCGATACCTTGAGATGAGGAGTAAACAACGTGAGGAAGAAGTTACAGCTAGAGAGAAGGAATTTTCACGAGCAGCAGAATATTCTGTCAAGAAGTGTGTATCTATGTTGAGCTCAATGGATGTTACCAAACAAGAGAAGGTAAAGGCTTATGCAGTTTTTAAGACCCCAGCAAATAGAGAAATCTTTTTGTGTGCCTGCGAAGATGACTTTTAGAGTCTGCTTTAATGTGGCTGAGAAATGAAATGGCTGAGAAATAAATGTTTCTAAATGAATTTCCTGTTTTATCAAAGTCCTCATCAAACTGTCCTTGAATGGCAGCATGATCTACAGGATATCTCTCTTATTGCTGGAACATCTTTATGGCTAGTACTTTCAGAAGCACTTTCTTGAGCTATCTTGATGTTGGTAGAAACTTTGCTGTAATTGATGTTGAGCTATCTTGATGTTGAGCAGTTCAGTCATGTATTGAAAAATTACGTAGTATGCCTGTACATTGCTTATTTCTGAATTTTTTGTTCTTGCAAATAAATGGCTTCATTCCAGCTCAAACCAACTGCACTTTTTTGAAGAGGTGGATTAAGAAAAGGAGTGGATTCAATCCATAGGTGGTTTCAAGTTTGCAGTGAATACACCTGGTTCCATTCAAACCTGGCCTGGAACAGTTCCTAGCCTGGTTTGGAAATTGGGCTGCCGAACAAGGCCTTATGCGTCCGATTATTTTGGATCATACCTATACGTATGGATCTAGGATCTTAACGACCGGGTTAAAAACTAAAAAACAACTCACGACACTTGTTCTGGATGTGACAATGACGGTTAGATAGTGCACGAACGAAAAGCCCGTACGTTGCAAGGGGTGTAGGGTCTATGGCTCTATCCAAACCATTTTAAAAGTAAACTCTTGTTTTATTACTTTATTATTATCTAGCAAAGTACCTGTACGTTGCTACGGAGAAAGGTACACTAAATCCTAGCTAGCTAGAGAAACGAGAAAGGTAAATAAGACTACGATTGTTGGAGGCATGCCACACAAAGGCTTTCGACCGAACTGCTGAAACACCATCCACAGTCACCTGGGCGAATTGTAGGCGGCAAAAATCTGAGGATCGCGAAGACAAAGGCATCGGGGCGAAGCACTGGGCGAAGCTAGGCCCTTCGTCATGGGACCAAGTCCTTTTGCCCTCAGAGCTACGGTCTCAATGGCCAGGTAGGCCGAATGGCCCCTAGAGGCTCATTTAGTGGCCCAAGTAAGGTTACAATGTTATATTGTCTGTAATTACCCTTGTAAATATCATTGTCATAATGGTAGCCATGTAAATTCCCCTATAGTTAGTAACCTTAGGGTGCATGAGTCTGTACTAAGCCTATAAATAGGTCCTATAGGGCATGTAATGAGGGGATCCCCAAGAATTTCAACAAAAATATAAATATATTACCTTACTTCTCCAGTGAACCCCGTCCTTCAACGGACGCAGTTGTCATTCGACAACAACGATAAAAGAAAGTGAGAGCACCGAAGAGACGATGATGGACATATTACTTTAATCTAAACTTAAAATTAGTAACTACACCACACATTTAGCTACCTATGTCAAACTACGCATGGAATATCAATAGTCAAATCAATATTGATAATTGATCCGAAACAGGAGTTAGGAGGTAGAGCTATTGATTTTTCTGAAATTATGGACCTGTCATATGTTGGATCTGAAATTCATACTTCACACTATTTGGACGATGCATAGAGAGAGAGCTAGTCAGGTTTAACCATTTAGTTTGGTTGAACCAATCTTAAATCTTATGGATAGATGTATGGAAACTCTCTTGTCTCGAGTCTCGCATGGACGATAGTTGAGAGCATGTCACGAGGTCGCGGTGGTTGGCTTTGGCCGCTTGGTGGGAGTTGGTGGGAGTAAGGAGCTATGTGACGAAAGGAGTTTAGGTCCCAATGATGCCTTGCTTGTTGTTTTTATTTGGCACAGACTTAGCTCAAGGAAAGATTCGTGGGCCGTGGGCATAGTACTAGATTAGCACCGACGTGGTCTATCTTTGGCGATGGACGTGATCTCTACCACCAAATAAAAAAATCTCGAAACGGATCAAATCAAATTGTGATTGCGAACTGGATATATACGTACGGAAAAACCTAACCCAAACTGATTTGGTGATTTGACCCAAACAGATTTGGTGACACGGAGGATGCCAGCGAGACTCGGAAAGTACATCGACGCATGCATGAAAAATCCAAAAAGTACGTCACCGAGAAATTGATCCGAAGAAGAAAATTGATGAACAAAGAAAACATCTTTCACTTTTTGATAGAGATAGATATATACAGAGCATTGTGTGGTGCCGAATCGGTTTTTTTAGGACAATGTTTCTTCCCTGGAATCAAATTTGTTAAAAACGTTGCCTAAATTTTTTTTTGCAAACTTTATTTACAGCGATTTTTTTAGAGGAATTGGACTTTTTTATGTTCCGTGGAACGCTTTTTTTAGCAGTTTTTGTGTCGATTTATTTCCTCGAATCGAATGGTTATTTTTTCACTTTGCGTGGAATAGGATTTTTTATTGCTTTGCGTTGTGCCAACACCCCTCCCCCCCTCCCCCCCCCCCCCCCCCCCGCCACCGGAATCATATGGTTTTTTTCACGTTTGCGTGCAATCGGACTATTTTTCTCGAATTGTGTTGGTTTTTTTTGCGTTGTGTGGAGTGAGATGGGGTTTGTGCGTTGTGTGGTGCTGAACCGGTTTTTTGAGATGGTTTGTTGTTTCTCTGTGTACCATCGTACGATTTTTTTCACCCTTTTTTACTGGCTTATTTTTTCGGATGGCTTTTTTTTTCTTTTGGCAGATTTTTAAAGTGATTTTCTTTCATTGGGTACAAACCGTACGTTTTTTCAACTTTTTTAGTTTCTCTATGGGTTTTTTCAGGCTTTTTTTGGGACGCTAATTTTTTTCTCCAAGTTGCATAGAAATCAGATGTTTTTTTTTGATTTTTTTGGGTTCTTTTTTATTCTGACTTTTTTATTTTTTTTTGCATTGTGTACAATTCGTACTCTTTTTTTGCTGTTTTTTACGAAGGCCTTTTGTTTCCGGCTTTTTTTTCGCCACTTTTTTTCGTTGCTCTACCAATCAGACTTTCTTTTCGCTGTTTTATAAGGCTTTTTTTTTGTTTTTTGGCAAGTTTTACGAGTTTCTTCTTCACCGTTTTTGATGGTGGTTTCTTTTTCTGCGTGCCTTTTTTCAATTTTTTACGGTCGGCTTTTTTCCGGTTTTTTGCCACTTTTTTCATTCCAGTACGAATCGGATTTTTTTCGCTGTTTTTGTTTCGTGTTTTGTTACGGCATGTTTTCTTTTTCTGTGTGATTTTTTCTTTTTTTTAAATTACAGATGATGGAAACCTTTTTCGTCGTTTTAAGTATATATAGTAGAGATATATGCTCATATGAATTAAAAGCTTCAAACTGATCACCCGGAAAATATTCCAAGCACAAGTTCCAGAGGAGTAAACTTACACTGCGAAACTCATTTGCACAAAGCTAATAAAAATTTGGGTGAAAGGAGGTACCTAAAGAAACTTCAAGATGTAAGTCAATTAACTATAGTTGGTAATAATTGCTAGTAATTCCTTTGCTATTTTTTTCGATGCAACTGTGCCTAAAATCCCAAAACAACACAGAAGACTAGACGATAAAAATCATTGAAAATAGATAGCGGGACATGTGCTGCTTTGTCCACCGCGAGGGTTGCCAAGATGGGTGGATCTTCAACCCGGAAGAGTTTTGAATTCATACACGAAATATGAACTTTTAGTTAGAGCAAAGCTCTAAGATAAATTATCTGGATCAACCTGTAAATATTTTTTTTCTTAATTATGTCATATAATATATTATTGATCCATTAATCAAATTTGCAATATGTGTGAAATCATAATTCTATTAATGAAATTCAAATCCCCAACTATTCTATAGAGTGCTACGTAATATGACGATAATTGTATTTGTTAGCTACTGTTGATGCAAAAAACACACACTGGCCTGAGAGATTTGCTTTACTCTAGTGCAGGTCCAAAATTAGTTCGTTAGGTTCAAGAGCGTGCCAGTTGATTTGATCCTGCAATCAACAAGAAGAAATATACAAAGAATATTAGTAAACGATAGTCCATCGGCCAGCTAGCCTATTTTATATCGTATGTAACCTAGCCGATGCAATAAAACATGAATCGGCTGTAAGGTAAAGTCATTGATGATATTAACCCTAAAACTAGTATATCGGTTGTAAAGATCAATATTACATAATCAATACATCAATGTTACTTTAGAAATAAGCAATTGGGATAGATCGGACTGAACCGAGACAGTATAAATTGCCCAAGTCTAAAACAACATGAAATAACAATTATATAGACTCATGTCATAGCCGAAATCTAGATTTAAGCATGTATCGACTATAGCTCCGATACAACCTTATACTAGGATATTCTCTAGTGACAAATATATTTAACTATAACCAATTAAATTGGTATCAAGTTCAATATATTTATATTAGATTAGATCCTGATATAACGGGCAGATATAGAATATTAAACAAAGCATAAAACAATGTAAAACATCTATACCAGGTAAGATCAGCTGAAACCCCGATACTATCCTTATTAGCAACCATAAGACAAGCTATATATCATGATTCTAGATACGACTTAATAGGTTGGACTTAACCAATGCAGCATTAAGTATAAAGAGAAACAAGACATCTAGACAATCAAGACGATGGTTGCCTTTTCAAGATGGTAAATACATTACATAATCTAAACCAACAAAGTAATCTAGCCGATATCGACGAAAACCCTAAAGAGAATCCAGCCGATGCAAGTAGATTGCATTGTCTATCTAAATTATATAACGTATATGATAACTCGAAAGTTTACAAGATAGAACTAGAGTGTCATAAAGATGTAAGCACTAGCCCTGATAATGCAAATCGCCATCACAAGATATACCTTTTCGTCGAAGATCAAATTGATGCAGCACGACTCGAAAGCACAAACTTATCGAAAACTAGAAAACAAAGGTGGCGATGCACCGAGATTGATTGAACGTGTGTTGTTCTTATTCACAAGACCTCGGGACTATATTTATACCCGAAAATACAAACATTGTCCATCACGGACACAACTCATATTAACCTAATACAAATCCAACTAACGAACAAGACCCTTAGGCGGACTCTTACCGGGAATATCTATAAGGAAATTACATAAAATATCCTAATCAATAGATACAGTTACCTTTTCAGGACTCTATCCGTGCATGGCAATCCGTATAAAGCACTCTAACTTAACCCGACGATGTGTACCGAGTTGTATCTCCAAAATCGGCTCAATCGGCTAACCCTGTCCGACTCTGATTCTGCCGATCCTGTCCGCAGCCGATTCTAACTATAGCCGATTCTCACTCTGTTTCCGATACGATCTGATCTCTTCGATTCTCTTTGATTCTATCTTCATCTCCAACTTGAATTACCAAATTTGGTCGTCAACAGCTACATATCATCTTCATAGGCAAGCCACATGAAGGAACAGTATGTGAAGATTCATTTTTCGCAGTCAGCTGGTTTTATGGGTCCATCTACAAAGATACATTTTCATTGGCAGGCGGGCGGATGCTTGTGAAAATGTTCTCAGGCCTTTGGTTGTAGGCCATGTGGACGACCACCTGTGAAAACATCTTTTGATAATCCAATCCGTAGTAGAGCTCGGTAAACGTTAAACCTACAGGACTGGCTTCAGCGCGGGAGTGTCGTACCACCCTTTAATTGCTTTTTAGCTTAAATTTTATCCTTGGATTATATATGACATACATCACTGTGGACCAAATAGATCCATGAGATTCACAAAAATTGCAATGAATGCATGCTCTTTTGTGAGCATCAAGGTGTCAACTCGGTTGCGGGGAGTCAAAGCACCCATAACTCCAACCATACCTTTGCCACACACATCTTCCGGCCTAGCTAAGCCATCCTCTCAACGTGAGCACCTGCGCACCGCGTCCACCGCCAAGGACAGGTCATGGACGCGTGCGGAGGCAGGGGCGGATCTAGC
The DNA here is from genome assembly GCA_000573905.2 of Oryza punctata. Lineage (NCBI taxonomy): Eukaryota > Viridiplantae > Streptophyta > Magnoliopsida > Poales > Poaceae > Oryza > Oryza punctata. The sequence continues at coordinate 26,773,650 of CM002495.2, read as the reverse complement.
GTAGGTTATAGGGGGATTCCGAGTTCCCCTGCCCCGCTGGATCACCATTGATAGAAGGAAAGAGGAAAAAGAAAAAAGAAAGAGAAAATAAAGAGTAGGGGAAACTGAAGAAGGAAGAAGGAGATGAGTCCTCTTTCAACTTTATTCTGGATCCACCTATGTGCGGAGGTGCATGATCTTGTACTGCCCGGTTGTCCATGCATGTAGGCGAAGCTGAACACCGCGTGCCTGTAAATGCGGTAACCGGCCAGCCCAGGGACATCCAGCGTCTCGCCGGTGACTGGGTGTCTGGGTTGAGCTAGACGATATCACCGGTTCGCTTGTCGTACAGGCAGAGCAGGCTGTACGTTGCACCAATGCCAACTGCAGATCGACAAGGCGGAGCTGCCGCCGCCAGCTCGACGGGCGGGATATGACCTGCAACACGGCAACAACATCTCCTCGAAGACGTCCACGGGTAAGTCCCCAAAACCGTGCGCGCTCTTTCGAATTGCCATGCATGCATGTTCTCCTTTGTTAGCTATGATTTGTACACCAAGATATATAAGTGCACAGCATCAAATGCTGCCATGTGCGTAGGTGAATGTGATGAAAAAAACATACTAGTTTAATTATTAGTTAAAATTTTTAAATGTTGATTTTGTGAAAAATAAGGACACCTTATATGAGTATAAAGATGTGATGGGATATGATTGGTACAGGTTTTATATGTAAAGCCATTTGCCTCCTGCTGCCTATGAAAATAGGTGGACGAGCTAGGGTGGGTCATCGCAATATTATATACCGAAATATGTGGCGAGTGGATTCTAAACTCTCGAGTGAACATCGTTCGTTGTTTGTACGTAACCCAAATGATTATGAAAAATTTGGAAATAATCAAGATAGATATATTCACTCCAAAATTATACTTCTACGAGTTGCAATGAAAAAACGAATTAAATTGTGGCTAGTTAACATATATTCGCAGTCAAATTTGTATTTTCGTTGTAACTTGTAGGAGTTAAATTTGACCTTACATGTTTGTGGTGTGGTTTATCACATATTAATCTACCTTTTTGTTTTTTTTTCAAATTTTTCATAATCATTTGGGTGACATACAAATAGCAAGAGGATGTCCCTTCGAGAGTTTAAAATAGTTTCTCAAATAAGTGTTACAAGTGGCACTTCTCATCGAGATATACAAATGTTATGTTTGGGAATATTAAAATTCTAAGAATCTACTGAGTGGTAATCAATTTCTGAGAATCTGAAGAAGGTGGATTTTCCAGCGTTGGCTTCTAGTTTATTTTCTGAATTTTACAACTACAATTTTTTAGAATATATGTGACAATTTAGACTGTTTGGGAGGCAGCTGTAGCTGCTAGAAGCTCCCCCCAACAAACCCAAAGATAGGTTCTTTGCACTCATTATCGTTGTTCAGTTAGAGCTATTTTAATAGTAGAACGAGCTTTCTCTAATTTTAACCATGTCATCTATAGATCTACTCATAAATTAAGAGGCGACTTGATGTGTTCTGTTTGTTATTAAGTAATATATAGGCTATATAATACTCACACTTTTTCATTTCTTCTGTTCTATTGTTAGGGTTACGGTTAAGGTATACCCCACGATCATAGGTTAAGCTCGACGGGGTCCATCATATACCAAGTATTATATGGAATCATGCCTCATATACGGAAGGTGTTCCGGATAAAGAAGGAAAAGCAGAGTTCGAGTTGGAAACTAAAAAGAGTACACGAATCGTATACATATGTGTCTCCCTATTTGTACTTGGACAAGGAGATATCTGTGATTATAAATACAAGACTCCCTAGGTAGAGAGAGGACAAGCGAATATAGATCAACAAACACCGAGACGAGGGATAAGCCTAGATAGACCCAACCAGAAGCCACAGAGGCCACATGAGGGATCTAGCGCTGCTCCCTATTTAGTCGAGTAGATATTCGAGGAGCAAGACTACCCGTCATCGACTATGTATGAAGATCCATGCCGCCAAGTCGATGAAAACTAGATTAGGTTATCCCAAATATTGTACTCGAGTGATACTACTATATCAGAGCAATGCCGGCTTCAGTCAACAGGAGTATAGCTATTAGCTGTCAGTTGAGGGGCCCGAACCTGTATAAAAATCCTTGTCTCCGTCTCTTTTATCTCAATGTCGCGTATACCCTAGCATCAACAAACCCAATAGCATGCAAATACCATTTGTGATCTACAACGTCGACATTTATGACTTCTCTAATTTGTTTTTTTTTTCATTTTTCTTTTTTAGTTTTGTACAGACTTTTTTTAGTTCATCTCTTCTTCTTTTTTAGTCATAAAACTTTTTGGTTGCGTGTCTATAAGTAGAGACCGGAGATATAAAATATTTTCATTATCTAAAAGAATATTATTCTATTTGTATTAAATTTGAAAATAAAATGTATACAAGGAAATCCTTTCGATTGTTTAAAATCCAGACCCCGCAGATGGGTAATTATCTTATGGCTTTTGCTACCCATCACCAGCGTGTTTTTTCCGTAAGTTGCACTCGAATTTCCAGTTTTTGGATCAACATCAAGATTCGTGTTTACTCTATCGAGCCCGTAGCCATTTCTGGGTTTAAGGTCTGTCTGTACTGATCCGTTTAGATGAAACTGCTCCGCGGCCACGATTTTTTTTCTAGTTCAACATACACGCGTCCCTTCCGCCTCCCATTTTTTTTCAACAGTATTTTCCCCTCCCCCAGCTCTCCACTGCGCAAGGTGATGTCGTCCAGGGGAGGGGGCGACTCCGGCGCTTGCCGATGGGAGGACGTCACCTCGCGCATGCAGCAAGGCTACGAGCAAGACTGCTTCGCCGCACCCTGGCTCAGCTGTCAAGATCTGTACAGCCCCGCCGTTGCCCCGTTACATGGTAAGCAAGTTTTTGTTTTGCATTTTGTGAAGCTATAGGTCCGTGTGTTTTTTGTTTTCTGCTGCTGATTCATTCTGATTCGATTTGATATACAAGGAGATGTAATCACATTTTTTACGGGGTTTTTTCTCTGATCTGTCACTATTTGAATGTATAAATGATTAGATCTGTTTTACTGTTGAATATATAAACACTCATATCTCTTGTAACGTCGAATGTATGAAAGCAGTTTTGTATAGCTGAATTTCCCAAGGTGAGGGGGGAGGGTTTGTGAGCAATAGTACTAGCAACAGGTGATTAGAGCATTTACATTTTTTTTTGTGGGATTTTAATGCCTACACTACTAGATAACTGATCTTTCAATGTGGTACTCAAAATCACAAATATCTCGGTTAGAATAAAAACCGGCTAAAAGTCCAAGTCTCTAGAAATATTTTTAGTTCCGGTTGGTGTTACCAACCGGTACTAAAAATGCATTTTTAGGATCCTCGATCTTTAATCCGGGTTGGTGTTACCAACCGGTACTAAAAAATGTACTTTTAGTACCGGTTAGTAAAACAAACCGGGATTAAAGATATTTTTTTCACTTGCTATGCATCTTTAGTACCGGTTCTCTTAACCAGTACTAAAGATTGAGATTTTTATCCCGATTTACTAGTCTCAGGTTCTACAACCAGTAGTAAAGGGGTTGTAAATCAGGACTAAAAATCGTTTCCCAATAGTGCTATAAGAGTACTTTACGTACAATGGGGGACATTTTCTTTTCCGAATGTTATACACGTTTTCAAGTTTATGTGCATTAAATATGCATTGCCATAAACTTTTATATTTTATGAACTTCACATTACCAGTAACAGTTTACTTAACTTTAACCTGTGAAAGTGCCAATTCTTGGGTTCTTTAGCTTGATCAGATAAAAAATCTCATTAACAAGTACAAATACTGAAAAAATGTTGTAGAGAGACTTAGGCTAAAATGAGACCCTGATGACTACATTTTGCTTCATACAAATTCCTAAAATCCTGGAAATCAAGGAATTGCCTCTAAAATTTTAATAGTTTGTAGAATATATACCCACGTGAACATTTGTGGTATTAGAGATTCTAAATTGGAGTGAAGGTTTGATAACTTCAAAAAGGCCCATTTTGATAATTCTACTGTACAGTCGTAGTTTTGTAATGCTAATTGAATCACATGCAGATTTAAGGCAAAAAAAATGCCTCTTGGAGAGTGGGTTGAAGAAACCAAAATTTCCAGGTTTGTATAGTTTTGTACAACCCTTCAACTTTGTTCAATATCCATAAAAAATGATCTACTTAACCTGTACATCCTGAAGATTTTGCGTATGTTTACTAGTTGGAGGGATTTGTGAGGTGGGAGCCACAAGGAAGGCATGCAAGAACTATACTCTATTTTTGTGGCAGAGCTGAGGATGAGCAGAAGGTGGAGAAGCCAAATCTCACATCACAACAGATCAAACAACCCTCAGTTAGCTTTGTGGCAATGTGAGTATGGTTGTTATCTAGATTTTTGTTGCCTAACTCATATGTTTGTCTGTGTGAAATGATAATTGCGTTGTAGTTTTTTGTGGCAATGTGGTTTTCGATTTCTAGTGTTTGATGGACTGCAATATTTTGTTTTATTACATATTAGTGGTGCATTATTCAGTAATATTAGCGCATTCTACATGAGATACCAGGTCAGGTATATAAGTTAGGCATCAAGCCCTCCATGGCATTTCTCGACATGAATTTTTTTTTATTATTTGGCAGTCGAATTTTTTGAAAATAAGGTGGTTGTGGAATCTGAACACTTACAAATTTTGTGATTTATGAGCACAACTACAGATAATTTATCCTATTAACACATAATTATATTCTAGCAACATCTATAATTTTTTTGGTTAATTTTTTAAATAAGGTGTTTTGTTTGTTTGTCAACTATTAGTTTTTTAAGCAAATTAATAAATTATGTTTTTTCAGCCATTAGTTAGATAATTGCCACATGAGGACCTAATCATCTAAAATATGTTAGTTTTGTAAGTAAATTAATAAATAGTTTTGTCAGTCATTAGTTAGATAATTGCACCATGAGGACTTGAGCATCTCAAATACGGAGTATGTTATTTTGTTTGCAATGTAATAAATTAGTTTTGTAAGCCATTAGCTACATAACTGCAGCATGAGAACATAATCATCTAAAGTCATGTAAGTTTTTGTTAGTTTCTAATTCCGGTGCAGCGTAATCAAGTGTAGGTGTTTTGTGCCCATGTTCAGTCTTTTGTTTTATCTGCAAAATGGGTATTAGTTTTGTCAACAAATAAAGGTTAGTTTTGTTAGCAATTTTCAGTAAGTAGACGAACTATAGTGAATACATGCTAACATCACTAAGACAGTAACAGCACCTCTAACAAATGAAACCAAACTCTCCATGTTGATAAATAAATACCAAGTTAGCTTTGTCAGGTTCTAAAATCATGATCTGTTATATTTTGTGTTATTTAATCAAGTTAGTTATGTTCTGTTATGTTGCAACCGTTAGTGCTCCTTGAGTGAATATCGATAGAAATGTTCTTTTCAGGGGGGCCATGTTGTTTTTTGTCAGAGAATATGTGGATGCTTAACTGATTATTTTGCCGGACATCAGGTTTGAAAGCAAATTTCAGTAGTGAGGTTTTTGTTCTGTCGCATGATTTTGTTCTATTAGCATATTTCATCAAGTAGAGGTTTGTACTTGGTTGCGGAATCTGAAAGAAAGATGCATTTTACTAGGGGTATGTCATTTGGCATTCACTAGAGAATAGTGAAAATCTGTACACTTCTTTTTTGCTGACCATTTTTTGAAATCCCAACTGTGTAGTGCTAGTGGATAGTAAAGAGATATGGTGATGGTAGTATTCAGGTTTTGTAAGAGGGGATGTTTATGTATCCAAGGTTTGTAAGAGGGGATGTTTATGTATCCAGGGTTTGTACTGCAAAGTTCAGTAAATTTTAGCAAATATCATCTCCCAGAATGTTCAGGAAAATGTAGCATGCTTGTTCTTTCTTTTTCTGTTTCTGTCAACACGATGTTTATTCATGAACATGCCAATGGCTGCAACGATCGGAGAGGTAGCTTAGTTTCTGTTTGTGGACACTATCTATTTTCTAGTAGCTTGTTTATTTAAGCTACTCGAGTGGCAGTAGTCTGTGTGGTTACTGTCTATGTGATGTTTTTTCTTTTACACATGGAATCGACCTAACGGTCTCATCGTTTCGCTTATACTTATGTTTATCAGCCAAAATTTAAATTTTCAACCTTAAATTTGGAGTTGATTTTAAGATTTTTTCATCGAAGTTTATTTTTCAGCCTTAGCTTTTAGATCACTAAGAACACAAATATAAAAGTTTTATTTACAAATTATTTTTTGTTTGCAAATATGTCGTTTGGCTTATTCCCTAAATAAGCTAAACGATGGGGGCCCAATTTGCTAGCCTATCAGCGTTGCGCTGCTGAATCAGCACTAAACGTGGACCCAAGCTGAATCAGTCAACAAAACCAGAATGCTAGTTTTGTGGGCCAAATTCTAGCCCAAAACAAAACGGGTCCGGGAATTGAATCTGATCCAATAGGCAGAATTGGGTGCGCGCTAGCTGGGAATCTCGGCGCTCGCTGTGGATCGCATCAGATCGCCCATCGGATGGTCAGAAATTCTGGTGCATTTCTAAAATTTTTCACCCTAGTGACACATAGACAATCCCTTAGGTTATACATGCAACCTTTATCGTTTTGACATATGGTGGATATTCAACGGCTCCGTGGTCTCGACGAAGGAAAACGTGTGGATCATGCTCCGGTGCGGATCGTACGTGAACACGGGCTTGATCCTTGGCCAGTAGTCATCAATCCGCACCACGCTGCAGACGCTGCACTGCGGCCTCGCCGCGCCGGCGCCGCTTACGCACGGGTGCGCGTACAAGGATCCGAATAGCTTGGTCAAGACGTGCTCACCCTGCCCAAAGCCCCAAGGTGCACACCTACGATATCATGTGGCCCAACTCGATGAGGCGGCGCGCTGCACCCGGCGGCGCCACCTCGTCCGGTCCGGCCGTTGTCCTCCTCCGCCGCGCTCGAGCACCCACACCTCCTGCCCAAACCAACGCGACGGGAAAGGAGAGGAACGCCTCCGACGATTGACCTTGTCGCCGCAGTCGGCGTCGGCGATGACCCCGAGCATCCCGCCCACCTCCTTCAGGCAGTCGACTTGGAGCCGTCACGGCGGCGCCGGCAGCGAAGAAATTGCCACGTACAAATCGCTCGTCCGTCAGGTCGAACGACATGAGCATCTTCCAATCGTTGGAGATCCAGTGCGTGGCGCCGTCGACGCTGACGATGCCTGAGTAAGGGTTACAGCTCGTTCCAGCGGGCGCCTTCACGTTCTTCCATGACACGTCCTCCCCGAGAGTGAGCACCTCCACCGACGGCAACGCCCACCTGGTCCTGTGGCGGACAAGGTCGCGTTCGACACGGAGGTGCACGATCTTGTACTGCCCCGTCGTCTCCAGGTACGCGAAGCTGAACGCCGCGTGGATGAACTTGGGGACGGTCCAGCGGATGGACCATTGGGTCTCGCCGGTGGTTGGGTTGAGCAAGACGATGTTGCTGGCGGGTTCGTCGTACAGGCAGAGCAGACCATTGCAGGTGCCGATCATCCTCGTCCTCATGCTGGGATCGTCCAAATATGCGGCGGCGGCGCTTCTCCATACCTCCCTGCACTGCCCTTCAACCAGGTCGTCGAGGCCGTACGCGGCGGCGCTAGCCGGCTGGCTGTAATCCTGCTAATGGTTTGGGGCTAAATGGGCCAAACGATTCGGTTCTTTAATTGGCTTGTTAAGAAAGATGATTCACAGCAAAGGCCGAGTACCACTGAATCATCTCGTATCTTGGGTTCACCGGTTCTTGGAAAAAGGAAGCTTGAAGAAGAATTTCATGAATATAGGTCAATAAGAAGGAAGGGTTCATGGCGTGGTCCAAAGTCTGAGCTTGAACTATATTATGAGGAGGAGCCGGATGACAGTATTGATGATGTTCTACTATGGTGGAAACAAAATGCAGAAAAATACCCAATATTGTCACTCATGGCTAGAGATTTTCTTGCTGTACCACTTAGCACGGTGCCATTTGAATCCGAATTCAGCTCTGGTGGTAGGATTCTTGGGGATACACGGAGCTCACTAACACTTGAAATGCTAGAGGCCTTGGTGTGTGCAAAAGATTGGCTAGCTAAACCTCGGAAAGGTATAACAATGTTTTTTTTAAATTATTGCAAATATTGAAAGTTTTAGTGAATAACCTTTGAAATCTTATGAGCAGGAGATGCTTCTCTGTGGAGATAAACAATCTGACATATAGTTTTGTGGGAGGTATTGTATAGAGGTACTTTTTTATACACAGATCGAATTTATTTATTATGTACATAGCCAGCAGCAGTAGAACTAATTTCTTTTGTATCCTAGCATGATATATATGTGATAAAGATTCAGAGATGTATCTTTCCATATGCAAGTTGCTATTGATATCTTTACTAGCTCTCTTGCACAGAAAAAGAGCATGTTGTAGTTCAAACAGTTCCTTAGTTCCTTTTCAGTTTTGTCATTTGACTGTACATGCCGATATAATATTTACCTAATTATTTTGTTTAACCGAATTATACTTGTTATTTAATCAGGCATCTGAGGTTAAACATGACTCGCTGAAGAGCATTACCTGCCAGGATCAGAAAAAACGACTTCTGCATTGGATTCAAAAGCTGAAACCCTCACATAGCACCTGAGTTCTTGTAGGCTCTAGCATCCTTTCTGCTGATGTTTTTATCCGGTTCTGTATGCTCAGTAGCTTAGCATAAGCTTTTCCTTTTTGTTCAAACAAAAGGTGAACCTGTGTTCTAGGATGCTTGGAGATGTTTATCAAGTGAATTGCAAGTAGGTTTACAGTAGCTGTATATTGTGCTGCCCTTCTACTCCGTTCTCTGTTTTTGTGAAATTTAGTAGCAGTTCATTCACATGCAGGTGTCTCAAATTAAGATTTTGTGACAAACCTTTGCAGAGTTGACTCCAGGCCGTCAGAACAGAAAAATCACATTTGTAATATGTATCTTCTTTCATTATTGACTCCAGGCCGGCCAGTTACTAACGTTGCATTGAAATGTTCTTAATTACCACCAGCTCTTGATCCATGGGTTGAACCCATTTCATTCAAGTGGATTGAATCCATTTTAGTAGAATGGTTTGGGGTGGATTGGGTAGGAATTCAAAGCGGGTTGGATTGGTTTTGTTGTTAGAGGAGGGGAAATGGGGTGGTTTGGATTGGTGTGTTGCTTGATGAGACGGTGGACTGGGTTGGATTTGAACTGGATTCCTGCCCACTAGCAGGCTTAGCTGGCTGTTGATGAAGACGAGCGTCTTGGAGCGGCTTCTCGTCTCCGGCATGCTCTCGTCGATGGCGTCGCGCCAGTGCCGGCACCCGAGGCGGAGCCGCCGCCGCGCGCTCGGTGGGAAGCCAAGCAGGATCTTCTCCAAGGCGTCAGCGGGTAAGTCCCCAAAACTAACCTCCTCCTCTTCCTCCATCGATCGCGGTTGCGTGCAGCTTCCCCATCTCCGACGCCAGCAGTGGCGCGCCGGTGTGTGCGACGTCATCGGCATTGCAAAACTTGGGCGATTTCCGGTTGAACAAATCACGTAGATATAGCGGATGGGGTCGAATACGAGTCCAACTTGTTCGTCGCATACGTACTCCGGTATGATCCCGAAAACGCTTTAGATCGAACGTCCGATGCTAAAACAAATATCGGACGCTCCACCTCACGCGCTCCGCAACCCTATCATTATCCTCACATTATTCCCCCATCTCTTCTCTCCCCCACCTGATATTTCCTAGCCACAGCCCCCGACGAGGAGGTTGCCACCGCCGACGAGGAGGTCGACTTGATATTCCTTACCCCCACGGCCCCCCGATGAGGAGGTTTGCTGCTGCCGACGAGGAGGTCACTGGTTCCGTGGTCCTGTCGAACCCCGTGTGTCGCATCACGGCGACGTTTGGCCCGGCAGCGATACGGGGATTCTACCATAATGCCGCCGAGCGGTGAGCCAGTGGCTTCCTCTAGCTAGAACTAGACCGTGCCTTCCTCCGCGGGCGGCAAGCTTTTGACATACTATTGATTCTGCATTCATAAGCTTCTTCCTTTATTCTCAACTCCCATGATTTGATTGCTAGTTGTGTGGTACTAATATACAAGCACTGCTAATGGAGTAACGGTGGATATGGAGTAATGGTGGAGAGTTACATTTCATCAATCGATGCTTGTCTATGATCGCCTGCTGCTCAAAGTATATGAATGCGTTCAGGATATGACCGGCAAGGAGTAGAATAGAGGAAGAAACAGATCATGCCAACAAAGTAGAGGAAGAAGACGGATCCGACCACCGGTGTCAAGGAAGAAGGTGGATCCAGACTCCGTAGTAGAGAAAGGTGGTGGATCTGGCCACCAAAATAAAGTAAGAAGACGGACTATAGGTTTATTGCAATCTATTGTATATCTTTGTTGTGCTTTATTGCATTCGAGTGTTTCATCCTCTTGTGTTCGAATGTTGCATATGACATACACCATGTTTCTTCGATGTTGCACGTAGTAAGATCTTGATGTTTCAATTTGTTTGCATCTGATTGAAACATTTTTCACCAAGCGATAAAACATTTTTTATCAAGTAATGAAACATCTGAAACAATTTTTGTTGGAACATTTTTTGAAATATCTGAAATATTGTTTTATATGAAACATCGTCTGGAGTTTTGACTGGGATCGGACTCCGTATGATCCGGATCGTACGAGTTGCATCTTCTCAAAAAAAAAATTATAAGAAAAGTATGATCCGGATTGTACAAACACAGATTGGGAACAGGCACTAGCTGATTATAGTATTGCACAGGTTTAAGACGATGGAGTATTTTTATTACGTTCACGCGGTTCGAGTTCTACTTCAATTCGGACTTGCGAACCAATGTTACCGATTCGGACCGCTAGCAATCACATATTGTTGGGCTTTAATGGTCTGGGCCATAAAAGAGAACTTTGAGCCGATTAAGAGAGTATAAGTCCATCTAAATCGGCCATAACGCAAACTGCGAATGTCCACCACCCACGCGAACTGAAATTGTTCACGAGCTATTTATTATTTAGCCTGGAAGACCAATAAATCTGCTCCAATCTCCCACAAGATTTAAACCGTTCTACCAAATATATAGTAGTAGCATATAGAATTCTTCGGTAGGCCTACCATAACTTGGGCCGATTTGGCCTGCTTCTTGGAGAGAATGAGGGCCCATGTAGGCCTTTGCGAGCTAGGATCTCTCAACTATTGGTAGCTAATGAAATCGGCCAATTAAAGTTTTGACCTTGCACGCGATCCGCGAACGGAGCCAACCCACACAGATTGGTTCGCAGCGAACTTCCACAAAGAAAGAAAGTCCACTTTATGTCCAACTATGTGTCAGGTTTCATTTCATTATAATCCTTAAAAAGCATAACTAGATATGGAGTGCCAGCCACCCAATACTAAAACCAGTGCAAATTAAGTCTCTTGGTAATATTAGAATAGTTTCAGTTGACATCGCGTCAACGTAACTTGTTGACTTGATCTTCATCCCATACCATACTTATATGGTATTAGAAGCAATAATTTTAGAAAATAATATTAACACCAATAGGACCCACGCATACGTCAGTGGGATTGTTATTAAAAGAATTAAATAATTTGTTAGGTCCATGCGTCAGTGTATATCTAGTTAAAAAATATAAAAATATATCTCTCCCATCTTCTCTCTCCTAAGAAAAATCTTGTGAAACAAGTAGTACTATCGCGATTTATCATGTATGTCACGAAACCATGGTTATCTATACGTATGCTTTCGAAAGAGAGGTGGCCCCATATGCCATAGGGAAGGCTATTGGAGGATCTAGAATACAATGTTGTCCTTAGTTAATCCTGGATGATAAGATTTGGATTCGACCTTTGTGTGGGTGAAAGTAAAAGTATCTTCGTTTGTTTCTTCCCTTGTACTAGTCATTTGACAAGGAAAATTTTCCATTCTACCAGTACCAGACAAGAAAAGCTTTGTTCGCCCATGGTTACCAACCGAAACATTCTCTCAAATCTCAAGCCTACGCTGTAACGCTGAAAAAAATATATATATGGTTTTGCTATAATTATATCGCTATAAATTATTATAGTTAGTTTATTAGCCCCAAATTTTCCTTTTAGATTTGTGCAGGATTATTTTGCCATAGTGCGTGCAAACACTAGTTCGTACTTATGCATGCACACGTGCTTAGTTCGTATATACACATGCACCTGTGTTACTTGCTGTGATTTATCCGATCACATTCCTTTACTATCTCCATACAAAATTACATCCTATTTACACTCTACTTACATATGTAATTTTAGAATTCACATATGTAATTTTGATACTTACATTACATTGTAAATATACTAAAATTATATATGTAATTTATAAAATTACATATGTAATTTATACCGATTTTTTTTGAAAAATATGGTATCTTGAGTACATCTACACCCAAAATATATTCAGGAGAGACCCACATATATCCACGTGGTCGGCCTTCTGTAGTTCTGTTCCTCGCGCTACAGTGTCATCGGTGACACCACACCAGGCACGGCGAAACGCCGAGCTGTCCGGACGCTGCTCCAGCTATCGCACGCACCAGGCAGCCCACACGTAGCTCGCCACGCGGCGGACGGTGGCACTCCACCCAGGCACCCAGCCCCCACTCCGTGCCAGTTCATCACCCGCACCACGCCGTACGTCTCCGCGGCGTCCGCGCGCGCTCCCCAATGCAGGCTCACGCGCGCACGCGCGGTGCGGCGCGACGCGGCCGACGTCCGCCAGCCGCTCACGGCACACGCAACTTCACAGCCGCAGCGCAGCGGGATCCACCCAGGATCTCCCAGACCACGAGACCAGGTTACCGAACCCGACGGTTATCACACGGTAACAACGGTAACAGTGTCGGAAGAAACCATATAAAATTTATTAAAATTTAAAATTATTTTTAAAATTTATTTAAAAATTTAAAGAGGTTACGGTAATTTTTCTTTACCGTACTCGTCATTACCGACGGTTTTGGAAAGGCGGATCCCCTAAGCCGCGGGCTGGTGCGGCGTAGTGGCGCACGAGACGCGCACATCGCTGTAGCGCCTGGTGGTGTCACGCCCGCCCACGCGGCCACGCCCACGCCCACGCCGGCTTCACGTGACTTCGTCCGTATGCTACGGTAGTGTATTTCTCGGTTGGCGCCTGGTCTGCCGCGCGCGCGCGCCGCTAGCTCTAGCATGGCTGCTTCCGTGTGTTGGCTCCATATATCTGCCGTTGGCACCAAAACTTTCTATGCACGAACGAAAATTCTTTGGTTTCTAGCTCCTTCTAAAGAATTTTGGGATCCGATGTTTCCGTGCCCACACGCATTATCATCGTGGCGTAGTATATATGTCAGGATGTGTGGGGGCACCCGGGGCTTGCTCAAAATGCCCTCGTGTTGAAATGCGTTATGCTTTATTTGGCGCTTTTGTCTCTGGACCGTACAGATCTTACCGACGATTGCAACATATATTGGAATCTCCACACGATCCACGCGCGATAGAGGTTGTTGCTGCCTTTTGCAGTTCAATTCGCAATGCATACACACGACTCACCATGGTTGTCGAGCCACCGAAGCGAGAAGCCACCACGCAAGCAGCACACGCATACGTAACGGAGTACTCTTGACTCCACCCGTACACGTAACACGTCCCGGCCCAAGCGTTTGCGAGCGGCCAAAGGGTGGAAGCGTGGCTGCGAAGAAAGCGTGAGCACCGGTAGCGCGAGCAGCGTGAGCTCCCCGCGACGGGAACGTGAAATCATACGTGTCCCGGGCTCCCAAGTGTCGCGCGCCGGGGCGCCGCGCGCATGGCTACCCCGCCAGCTGCCGACGCGGGCCGCACGTATACCTCGCGCCAGCGCAACCAAACACTGCAGCAGCCAGGCATCCCGCTCCGTCCCATCGGCGGATCGGCCATGCATCCGCGTGGGCTCCTGCACCGCAAAGGCGCACACCGCGTGCGCCGTACGTAGCGGCGCGGATGCCGGTTTGGTAGTTTGCCGCGCGCCGCCTGCGGTCGCGGCGGCCGTCCCATGCACCGGATCGATCGGTGCATGCACCACTGGCCATATTCATCCAAAGTTAACGACACGTACATATAGCCAGCAGTTGAGTGCTGATGAATGATAAAATGCTATATATGAATCCGAGTTTACGATGATTGTTGGAGGGTACAAACGTGTATAAATTGAATAAGTTATTTTAAAAAGTTTGTAAAATACCAACGAAGAAAGATATTATCATGATATACCATTTAAAAGCTTGGAAGCAAATTCCATTTGCCAAAAAGAATAAGCTTGGGAAGCGGGATTAGATCACAATATAAGAAGAGTTGAATTTACAAGGTCTGATAGAATTAAATACAATCTGAATGTATAATTGTGGCCAGGGGCGGATTAGAAATAGGCCAAGATCTGGATCGCCCCATAGAAATTTTGATCCAACACAAGTTTACATACACGGTGAAAATCCATACTTCTCAATGGGTCTTTCATCCCAGGCCCCGGGCCATGGCCCAGCTTGCCCGGGTCTCGGTCCTCCCCTGATTGTGGCAACTTTCAATAGTACTTCCTTTTTTTAATTACGATACCGTTAACTTTTTTTCATAACGTTTGATCATTCATCTTATTAAAAAATTTGGTATAAATATGTAAATAAGTTAAGATTATATTTTATTTAATGATAAAATAAATCATAACAAATAAATAATATTTATATTTTTAAGTAAGACGAATGGTCAAACGTCATAAAAAAGTGAACGATGATGATGTGACCAATAACCATTGTTCCCATCATATATCAACAGGTGAACTCGTTTCTTAACATGGTCCAATTTATTAAAAATATGGTCCTACCTAGTGATAAAAATATATACATTTATTTGTTCAAAACAATCTACATATTTAGGCACATACAAGAGAGTTAGAAACATCACTCACGGTGCAAAAAGAGTTAGAGATCAAGTCCCCTAAATCCTATTCGGCCTCCTAAGACAATGTTGACTTCAAACGATCACCAATTCTGCGTACCAGCTTTGTTTAGGCTTATGAGTACTTGATAGAAAGGTTTTGGAGTGCTCTTTCCAACGGATCCGAACACATCTCCACATTCCATCTTAGCTATCCACAATTGAAGAAACAAGATGTTACACTACCTATCATGGGTCTTTGGGCTTATAACTTCATTTGATACCCCGAACCAAGTGGAGCCCAACATGAGTGTGCCCCATCCTGGTAGAGCACGACCCTGTTGACGTAACACACAGTGGCCTGAGAGATTTGTTTTACTCTAGTGCAGATCCAAAGCTTGCCTTCGGGTTCTAGGGCGTGCCAGTTGATTTGATCCTGCAATCAACAAGATTAGATGTGCAAATGACGTTAGTAAACGATATGCAAATGACGTTAGTAAACGATAGCTGATCGGCCGGAAAGCTGATGTCGTATCGTGTTTGTAACCTAGTCGATGCAATATGAGGTGAATCGGCTATAAGGCATATTTATAATAATAAATAAACCCTAAACTTGGTTCATCGGCTATAAAGATCAACATTATGTAATCTATAAATCAATGTCACTTTAGAAATTAGCAATTGGGATATATCAGACTTAACGAGACAGTATAAATTGATTTTATTCAAAGCAACATGAAATAATGATTACATATGTTCATATTATACCGATGTTTAAATTTAAACATGTATCGGCTATAGCTCCGATACTACCTTATACTAGGATATCATCTCATAATAAATATATTAAACTAATATCAAATATATTGATGATAAGCTTAATATATTTAAATAATTAAGATCCTGATATGGGCAGATACAGTATATTAAACAAGATATAAATCTAGGTAAAACAACTATATCAGATAAGATCAGCTAAAACCCCAATATTATCCTTATTAACAACCATGCAATAGGCTAGAGATTATGATTCTAAACACGACTTAATAGATCAAACTTAACTGATGCAGCATTAAGTATGAGAAGAAGCATAATATCTAGACAATCAAGCCGATGATCATCTTTTCGAGATGGTAAATACATTATATAGGCTAAGTCAACAAGTCAATCTAGCCGTTATCGCTAAAATCTTAGAAAGAGATAAGCCGATGCAAGTAGAAAGTATTGTTAATCTAGATTATAAAACGTATGTGATAACTCGGTGATTCATGAAAGCAAAATTAGAGTATCATAAAGATGTAAGCACTAATCCCGATAATACAAACCGCCATGACAAGTTTTACCTCTTGTCGAAGATCGAAACTGATGCAGCTCGACTCGAAAGTAAGAATTCGTCGAAATATGAAGTAACGAAAAAGGTGGCGATGCACCGAGATTGTATTGAACTGATGTCCATTATCTACAAGACCTCGAGTTTATATTTATACCCAAACATACAAAATTATTCACAACGAACACGACTCATAGTTTCCTAATACAACTCTAACCAACGAACAAGTCCCTTAGGCGGACTCTTACCGAAAATATCTATAAGTAAATTACATAAAATCCTAATTAATAGATACAATTGCCTATCTTGAACTCTATCCTTGCCCGGCAATGCCATTGAAGCCTTTCTTTCGCATCTGACATCAATCACTTAACCAATCTTACCAATATCGGCTGTATTAGCCAATCATATCAAACTCGGTATCGGCCGATACAATCTTCCAGCCGATGGGCATTCTGTTTTCGAGATTTCCGCATATCTTCAAATTCACTTCGGATTGGATCTCGATTCCTATTCATACATTTACCAAATTCCATCGCCAACAGACCCTTGGTGCCCCTTGGTTATCCTCCCACCCCTTAAATAGTTTGGTACTACTTTAGGGTTTCTTAGGTGTTTTTTAGGTTGTGTTTTTGCTCTTTAGCTACATCCGGGTATTGGTATCGTTGTTTGTATCTTCAGAACCTCTTTGTCGCCACTTTGTTATCTAGCAAATACAAGTTTGCTTCTTCATATTTGTGTGCAATTACCTATCTAGCGATCTGAGTTGCTTCAATCTATTTCTTGTTGTGTTCTTCGTTTGCATTGCATGAAATGTTCTTCGTGAGTAGGTCAACCGGGTGTGCCATGGTTGATAACGTCAAGAGTGTGATGTAGCGATTGCAGATATTGACCTCAGGTTTGTTGTCACATTGTTAACGTCAATCCTACCTCAAAACGATAGTTATCCCTTACCGAAAGACCAGTGAAATGGAGGTAGGATATATATAATTCGGACTGTCACGGTAATTCAAGTGGTAATTTTATCTTTTCACCTAAATAGTACTACGAAGTACGACTAATTAAAAGTTGGACTAAATAACACCCGTGTAAAGTAGATGGATGTGCAGACCACTAGACCAGACAGTACTGTGTAGGAAAAGAAATAAATAACTACAGCTAAAAATTGATTAACCAGACGAAATATATCATTGAGGTGGAATGGTGGATAAATGATGCGCTTTATGCAATGATTACTGGATTATCCTATGTTGTTTTGGATGAAGCAGGCTATTTTATTTAGGTTCCTTCATAAAAACCACAAATAAATTAGCATAAAACAAGGATAATATAACGTCCACTAGGGGCACCTAATTTGATACAATGAATTGACCCTCTGCCCAGCATTATCGATTAGCGCCTCCACATGTGCCCATACCAGCAAATCTCTGAACAAAATCTTGCTTAAGGAATAAATAATCAGTCGCGGCGGCCATTTATCGTAGTGAGCTGGTCTTCTTTGGCCAACCGTTTGGAATTTAAGAAATACAAAAACGAATCCTACTATATTATGTTGTTCTTGCAAAATAATGTTGAAAAGAGTCCGTTCGGAACGTCCATACTAGTTAGTGTTAAGTTGGGTTAAGTTTGCATGGAACAATTTGGTTTCCTTGCTAGAGATATATAGAAAAATGCTGTGCACCAATTGAGCCGAATTTATCCCTGCATTTCAAAATAAACAAATGAGTTACAATAAAGTTGCTTGAAGATTATTGTGCCTCCTCTTGCATGTGACTATACAATAATCTCTATTAACAACAGTGGAACGGCACTAGTCCATGTTTTTAAGTATCTGCCCAACGCCGAGCACAAGCACAAACCTTAATTAATCAGGTTTGTACATTTAAATCATGCAAACATATTCGCGATGTCGGAGGTTTCAACCGCAAGAACGGCCGCCCTCCTTGTCGCCAAGCAAAGTTTAGCAGAATTAACATTAGCAAGTGACACTTTTATATTGCCACTCTCACATGCAAACCTTGATTAGTTGTTAGATAACCTCCTCTACGCAGCTTAATTGGAAGTGCCCCGCACGTATCGCATACAAAACTGACCCGGTATATTTAGCCTTGTTCTTTTCTAATTTTTCTAATTATAGATTTTAGATTTCCGTTTACCCGCTCCCAAAGCTTCTAAACAATACTTTCATGTATAAATTTTTAATATAAAATTTTCTTGGAATACTTTTTCAAAGCATCATTTCAACTTTGCGGTAAATAACTCGTTCATTTTATCCTCAAATAGGCACCACGAAAATCAAATTATCTATTAATCTAGCAATTTCAGCTATCAGACAGGACCTTAACCCGATCAAATTAACCCAAATTAGCTACAATTACTAGTACATGTCAACATTACAACAGGATTGATAAAATGGAATCAAACTCCGTGTTCCACAGATTTTTCTACCCTGCATATCACATCAAGGCAACAAATGATGCTAGCTAGTCTTGTTCAACTAGGATTGGGGGTTTGAACGAGCCTGTGATGGAGAACGGCGGACAGGTGGCGCCATCCTGGCACAAGGGACAGGGGGGAGACGCGCGACGTGGCGAGCATCCTACGGCGCACGGCCGGTCGCGTGACAAAGCCACCGCCCCCATTGACGGTCGCCGTGTGCAACATGTAGCCATCAATCGCCGTCGATCCGCCCGTCTCATCTACACAACACACAGGAGTGCAGAGACTGGTTGGTGCGCGCGTGTGCGTACGTGCGTCGCAGGCGCAGGAGAAGCTTCCATGTAAGTAGCCAGTCATGATCAGCGTGACGGTCATGTCCGGGTACTCGTCGTTTTTCTTTTTTTCTCTTTGATGTGATAATGCGGCCAGCTGAGGGTCTCACACAAGTGTTCTGATTCGTATCTGGAAACTGAATTCACTGCCTGCACATGTTTATGATTGGATGGCATCATCTTTTGACAAGTTATTGCTGTTTTCCTAGGCAAAGGTAGGGAATGGTGAAACATGACCAATAAATTCGTTTACATATAATTTAGTACTTACCATAATTTGGTAAAGAGGGATTTTATATTTACTTGTATTTCAACGTGGACATGCTCTCGCATACCTCAGAAATAAGTAAAAACAAGCATATATACCTCCATCAATTTGAAACATATTTATGTTGCAAAGAATGAACCATCACTGTCTGCAGGATCAAACATCGTTGCACACTGTACGAGCAACGTGCAACATCTCTTTACAATTGCATGCATCTGCTCATTTAGTCATTTATAAAACAATATGGTGGAGACCAATCTATTCATACTAACCTTCTCAACTTTTTTTTTATCTACGAGTAGGAACTTATCAGTAGCTGATGCGAGTAGTGACATACTGACATGATGTGCACTGTGCATAGTAGACCGATCTAACGGCCGGACGTGCATTGGGGTCATCGTACTAGAGTTGTCGTCTGCGTGACAACAACTACACATACACTTACAATTATCGATGGAGTAATCAACAATGCAAAGCACACCTAACAGGCTAACACATTATGCTCTAAGCAGTTTGGCAGTACTCCTAGTCCATATTGGGTGTTTGGTCTCATCATCAGCTGCCCTGCCATGATCTTATCCAATAAATTCAGTGCAGGTATTGACCAATGACCATTTCAACCACAAACAACAGCTAGACAACCCGTACACACCAACTTGCATGGTAGCAGAACAATAAATCCTGCACCAAAACCGGGAAGGTGGTACAAAGAAATAAATCACCGATAAGTATGCTTGTCCCGTTGCTAACTAAACTCCTTCCGTCCTAAAGAGTTTATTTCTTACCCGTCAAATTTTATCCAGAAAATGTTTAAAATTACTAATGGAAAATGCATACATAGGTAATATATGCTTTAGCAATTCAGTTAAGGTCTATTTGGTTGGTTGCAAAAAGTTAGCACGCCAAACCTTAAACGTACCAGACCTATTTGATTTATTATTATAATTATGATGTGACTATTTATTTTAAAAAAATATATAACAAGATATATATACTTAAAGTAAGCTATGATAATGGTTATGTTCGTAAGCCGGCTGCCGACCGTGCGGTGTGCATGTGACACTATTGATACTAGCTAGGACGCAGCTGCTAAATTAATAACCAAACAGATCAAATGTTAAACATGAATAAAAACAACCTTTCATGATCTTATAGTTAACCACTTCTTTGCACTTTTGCCAGAGGGGAAAAAATCTGGTTGTAGTAGAATGCCATCGGACTCAGTAAAACGTGTCACTACCCGCTGTGACTTTAAAAAAATGTCACCTTTTGTTGTTTTTTAACGTTAACCAAACCACACTAGCGATAGACCGGGAGGCCACCCCACCCCCACACTCTAGAAGCGTCTATAAATACCTCGACTCCTCCCACTGTACCCACTACCATCTCCGTCTCTCCCACCTCGCTCCCCCGTAAAACCCGAAATTACAATCAGGTCCTCGGCGACGCCACCCCCAAATCTGAAACCCTCGTCGCCACCGCCGCCGCGCGATTCCCCCGGAATTCCATCGATCTCTCTCCCACGGATCGGATCGGCGGGCGGGCTGCCGTGTTCGTCTCCTTCTCCGGCGAGATGGGCATCTCGAGCATGCCGGCGCCCAAGGACAGCCTGGTGGCGTACCTGCTGTACAACACGGCGGTGTCGATCGCCATCCTGGCGGACATGGTGCGGGCGGCGCTGGTGTTCCTCGGCCTCCCCGTGCCGCCGTCGGCGTGGGAGGACGGCGACGACCAGCTGACGGCGATCGCGGCCGCCGCCGCCGCGGCGGCGGCGGCGGCGGGGGGCCCTAGCCTGGCGGACAGGTTCCGGAGCAGGTTCAGGCCGGCGAGGTTCGGGCGGCGGCGAGGCGGGGGCGCGGCGGCGCCCGACTGCCGCGTCTGCCTCGCGCGGTTCGAGCCGGAGTCTGTGGTGAACCGCCTCCCCTGCGGCCACCTCTTCCACCGCGCCTGCCTGGAGAAGTGGCTCGACTACGACCACGCCACCTGCCCGCTCTGCCGCCACCGCCTCCTCCCCGCCGCCAACGACTCGCCTCCGCCGGCGGCCACCCCCCATTTCGCCCGGATTTAGAGAGATCTCCCCCTTCTATCCGCCACTGTGCCGTGTGCGCGTAGGAAAATTGAGAGAGGATCATTTAGCTCTAGTGCTAGCTCCATTTAGTGCTCCTTTTTTTTCCACTTTTTTAATTTTTTTTCACCTCTTTGCAGTGTTTTTTACCATCTTCGAGTGGCCTTTTTTTCTTTTTTTTTTTACTTATTTGTGTTGCTGCTGTACCATGTAAATATTTGCAGAGTGCTCCGATCGATGGAGAGGTGTAGCACTTGTGTGTACAGGGCTTTTGGAAAGGGAAGAGATGATGATGAGAAGAAGAAGAAAAAAAAATCATTGCCCAAAAAAGCTCCTCTCCTTTTACCTTTTTCTTCCTATTTAAATACTTTCCTATACCAGAATAACTCAAAGAAGAAACATAATTCCAAGATCAAGTGAAGTAATCAGTAGACATAATTGTACTACAATTGTTTTTATCGTGTTTTTGCTGCACATAAAAGAGGAGAGAAGAGTATAGAAGAAGAGGAAGAGGAGGAAGGAATGTTCTAGTGGTGTGAAGGGAGGGATGATATTTTTGGGGGTGTTAGCAAGCAAAGCAGGTGGTGGGAGGATATCTCTAGAGGTTAGGAGAGGAGAGGAGCAAAAAATTTGTGGGGGAAAAGCGGTGAAAGAGGCTTGTTGTTTACGTGGGTCACATGGGAGACGTGCTTATCACCGCGGGGACCCACACGCCG
Organism: Oryza punctata; assembly: GCA_000573905.2. Taxonomy (NCBI): domain Eukaryota; kingdom Viridiplantae; phylum Streptophyta; class Magnoliopsida; order Poales; family Poaceae; genus Oryza; species Oryza punctata. Next base: position 26,751,500 of record CM002495.2, on the reverse strand, counting down.
TTGTCCGCATCGCCGGTGGTGGTGGTGGTGGAAGCGAGCAAGAGGCCAACCTCGCCATTAACTCCGTGCGTGCCTCATCGCAAATATGTAACGTAGTAGTAGTATATGGCAATCTAAAGCTGAGTTTTTACTTCACTTTCCCAACCATCTCTCTTATTTTTTTATTTTTCAATTTTTCACGTGTACACTTTTCAAATTACTAAATAATATATTTTCTTAAAAAAAATTATACAAAAATTACTTTAAAAAATCATATTAATTTATTTTTCAAATTATTTTTAGTTAATACTTAATTAATTATACATTATAAACAATCATGTTTATCGTGGGGAGGTGGAGTTCCAAACTTCACCTCCCGAACACAACTATGCCAAAATGAACCTTCCCAAAATTTTGACAAATTGATAATATTATTATGTTTTGGTAGGATAAACTAAATAATATGTTACCAATTTCATAGACATTACCAATATTTGACAACAAACTAAATACAAGCACATAATTATCAATTTTACCAAAGAACGATGTGGTTTAAGATGGCACCAATCTGAACAAACCTTAAGATGGATTGGAATTAGACTATGAATCTAAACAATCCAATCTTTGGAACAGGATATGTAGATTAGTGTTCACAATTCTGATACCAGATCGAAATCTACTCACGAGCGTATCGTCGGATTTCTTGAAATCTGTTGATAACCAACTAAAACCTGATAAAATCTGAATAAATTCTGTTAGAATTTTAAAATTCAGTTTGATTTTTTTGAACTTGATCCAAAAATAAAGATTTAGGATTTCGACCCAGACCGGATTTCGTGAAATCCGAAATGGGTTCCACTAAAATTGTGAACCTAATTCTATTATTTTAAAATATAGCAATATAAGATGCAAAACATAGTAATATAAGATAGGTTGGGATTAGATTATAAATCTGAATAATTCTAACGTCGCTATATTTTAGGGTGAAGGTTAGGAGTATACGTTGGTCTATCTGCATGCACCCTGGCTGTCGACATGGATGGATGGATGGACCATCGGGATGATCACTGATCATGCTGGCTCTGTGTGTTATCTCATCTGGATGGCTCTGTGCGTTATCTCATCTGGATGGAGTGGCTGCCTTGGCTGGTTGGCCCAAGGTGAGGCTGGTCCAGTGGCAGCTCGACACACGAAAGCAGGAAAAAGAAAAACTTGAAGCACTGTGATTAGTGCTTACTGGTATTGGGGAGCCCTGCTAGTTTTTTTTAGTAAAGCCGTTGATGGAACTTAATTTTTAGAATTGAGTTTAGCTTTAAGTCGCTCTCGTCACTCAGCTTCGATGCTTGGACAGCGCGAGTAGGCAAACTTAGTTTTTTTTTTTCTTTTAAGGCTAAAGAGTAGGCAAAATTAGTTGTAAGCCGCAGGTATAAAAATGCAGAGACCAATATAGGAGTGCCGTAGTAGAGTGGACAATTTGGTTGTTAATCAGGAGTAATGAAGATGGTATTTTAATCGGTTGCTAAATCAGCCGGCAGCCAATCTGATTGGTGGTTGCTGTTTAGGGTGGGATCGCCTTGAATCTTGATGTCTACAAATTTTAATTGCAACGGAAAATGCATGTAAATCGAGCCCATAAATTACCGAAGTAGATGTTTCTTCCAGCCGCTATCTGATATTGCGATACTCTTTTTCTTCCCGTTTACTCTTTTCACGTTGAGGGCTGCTCCACTAGTAGTTTCAACTTCGCTTAGGATGAGATGGGAGTAGTTTTTTTTTTCCATTATCTTGAAAAAAAATATCTGATGCAACCGGATTCTTGGAGATCACAGGTCGCATCAGCACCGTTGAATCTTGACTGAAAAATGCTGTTGGAGACTTGGAGTCCAGTTTTGCTTTGCTCAGACTGGATAAGAATAATGCTGGTCCTTTTCAGATTAAAAACAGCAGGTCTCTTCGATTCCGTGTTTGGGTTCAGAAAATATCTGAGCCTTCGGCATCCTGATGCTTCTGTTAAGGCCATACTCAATAGGAGAAAAGACAAGATATATGACAGATTAGCACAAGCAATAGCGGTTGGAGATTTCGCCTTCTGTGTACCTCACAACTTTATTGCATCATTCACTTATTTCTGCTTCTGTACAGATCAAAATGGTGCAAAGAAACGAATTACAGAACACCGTCGCTCTATATACATCATCGTAAAAGTGTAAAAATAGAGGAAAAAAACCTCATGGTCCAGTCAGATTATATTCCATCACTTCATGTTGACACAGTATAATGAATGGTAATGGTATCTTAATCCTTGCAATCTAGTAGTATGCAATTGCAACTATATATGGTCTACGACAACAAACTTTGGGTTGGCATCCTGATTGAAAGCAAAAAAAATCGATCACAATGCCTAAGCTATTGCAGAATCCGCAAAACCCACTCTGAGGTCTAACAAATGAATCAGCTGTATCTTCGATCAAACAATATATATACAGGGGGTCATACTGGTGGTCAGGAATGTTCAGTCGTTCAGTATTATGCACAGGGACTATAAGAGGTGAGAATTCTTATCTGGCGTGTGGCAGCTGCTTCGATGCTAGAATGAACATCTCCTTCAAGCGAGCAGATGAACCGGAAAGGACACTCTTCTCGATTCTCTTACGGTGCCTAGTGGTCTTCGACCATTCAATCCCAAGGAAGACTTGAACACTACACGCCCTCTGTTTAGGAGCAAGGTCTTCGATCTGATACCGTATATGAATCTGCAAGAACAAGTCAGGTGAACAGATCATTGACAATGTTTGTTATGGTTCTATGCAGAAAGTAAGCATAATATGACTAATTGAATCATAGAAAATCATCTATCTCAACAAATTCTTTTTAAATTGGTTTAAACAAAAGTCTGCGTAAATAAATAATTGGACCTGTTTTCATTTTTCAACAGCATTTTTTTCTATACCTGTTTCCTGGAAGTGGTAGCATTTAAATTGTGCTAAATCTTAGTCAACTTGCCTGTTAGTATAAGCATGCACTATTTTGCTTAGTCAGGGTCAACTAAACTTGTGATAAGTGGACAACAGCTAGCTTATCTTAATATGAAGCACCAAAGAAGTAATAGTGGAGGGGTTGGCTTCAAATGTCAACACATAAAAGCGAACATTTGAGCTGAGTAGGGAGGCACTAAGCCACTAACAGAAGCTTCAAGTATATGTACATACCGTGAAGAAGTCGCCGAAAAGGATTCCTTGTAGTTCCATCACCTCTTCAATAATCCACCCTGCCTTGTTGGGCATAGGAGATTTCTGCTGGGTTCCAGTCACTTCACCTCCAATGGGAGACAACTTCCTGCTAAACTTGTAATGAATTTGTCTTTGATATTCATCAGGCTTATCTGATTCCCATTGTGTGGCTGAATAATTTAGGCATCCAACTTTATTCATGATTTTCATCTCAAATGAACCTCCTCCAAATACTTCCATTAGTGAGGCCATCTGGCAAGAGTCTATGTCAGTTCAGCTCTTCTGATAAAACTACATGATAAGTAGCTGACAAGATTATAGGTGTAAGTTCAAATTGTCATGATCTGTAATAGTTCGGTGAACTTACATTGGCAGAAATCGAGGAGGAGAAAACCTCGTTCATCTGAAGGTTCTTTGCATCCTCGACGCCAACAAATATTCCACTGTCCTCACTCTGAAGAGTATCATTACTTTGGGATTGTTCTTCAGCAATCTGCATTTTGTACTCGGAACTCAAAGATCTTGCTTTCCATAAGGCCATGATTGTCCTGTAAAGAACCAAATAATTATGTGCTGTGACAAGATTAAACTGAAAGAACATGTGCCATGCAACAGGAGATTTCAAGGCACTATATGGATCAATGCAGAAAGAACTCATTATTAAGGTAGTTTGTTTTAATGTAGCTAAAGGAAAGATTTAGTACTCCATGGTATTTTAAGAAAATAGATATTTACCTATTGGCCACACTAAATGATGCAAAAGATTGCAGACAGAACTTCAGCCTTCCATTGTCGACACTCTTTGCACCATGCTTTGCATCCATGCCTTTACCTTTGTGAAGAGTTATTACAAGGGATGGACTCCATGATGATATTGATTGAGGTACTGCCTGTATCTCTTCAATATCTTCCCATAAAAAGAAAAACTTTGTTTTCCGGCCAAACATGCTTGAATAAAATCCAATTGTTCTTGGAGATAAGAACAGATGGCCCTGAAATCAGAAGTAAAAAGAATCTTTCTCAGTTGACTGAACCCTTCATAAGAAGAACCCATGAAAAAAACGCTGGACACTGGGGAAGGACCCAATGTCGAATTTATTAAGAAAGAGGGTGCATGCGTCCGGCCGGAGTCGAACGCGGGTCGTGGAGAGCACAACGGCTGCAGCATGCCATCTGAGCTACGCTCAGTCTCATAAGAAGAACCCATGAGGATTGGAGATTCACAATAATGACAAGTTAATCTAAGAATTTGATCACAAGAAATCTAACTGATAGTACTCCTAAATGGCAATGACTAAGAACTCGGACCTGATTCTCAAAATTAGAGAAGACACTTACTGGCTTCATCTACTATTCGTTTACTATTTGAAATCACATATGTACTAGTTGCACCAAAAAGATTCCTGAACTTTAGCTTATATATTTCAATGCAGATGTTTATGGATGATAAAAGTGGTCCAGCCAAAGTCCTGAATTGCTGGCACCAAATTTTCATTCATAAAGAGTGACAGTGAAATAACAAGCTCAGTGGTCATACATGCAATATGCAATTTGAGGATACCTGTGTGTGCAATTTTCGCTTCAAGCAGCAGGTAAAACTGCTGATGAGAAATTCTTCTGCTGGCAGAGAGAACAGCTCCTGGAATGCAGTATTAGTTCGAGGAGACCGCAATGTCATCTGGCAGAAGTTAACCAAATCAGACTAGAGGAAACTTGCACTGTACCAGTATACCTCCTTAGAAACAGGAAGGAACCTGCTCACCTTTTTGCCAACCTCTTTCTCCATTTTGCTCAGATACTCGGTAACCATAGTGGATCCTTTTGAGTTGCTCAAAAAAATTCTCAGGTGCAACTTCGACTGCCAGGACTGAGCCAAGTTACCTTGAAGAGGAATCCATACATCAGCTAGCTCTGACAAGTTTGATTTTACAAAGTTAATTTCAGCATGTCCAAGTGAGGTAACTTCGTCAAATGGTCCATCAAAATCATATACATGTACATTCATCACTGATGGTGGATCATCCATGGCATCAAATTCAAAGATGTCTGCAAGATTTAGGAACAAATTTTTAGCTGCTTGTGACATGAACCTTTGTTCCATAATAAAATCCAGTACATGTAGTTATATACATAAAAAAAGAGGGAACATCTAAAAGGGAAAAATTTTAACTGTAATGCCAAACACCTACCATTCCACTGAGGTTCCAGTGTTTGGAACTTGATTGAACTTGTTTTACTTTTACCATTGCAAGTAAATACCACATAAGGATCAGAAAAACCAGTAGCATCAACTGGAGCCAGTTTGGTTCCCTCAATTAAGGCAACTGTTAACAACCATCCATCACCTTGTGCCTTGACACCATGATCACCAACTGCACACATTTGTGAGTGTAAGATTCAACAATGCAAAGTACTACATCAAGAAATGCAAATCACATTATTGTGGTATTTGTTCATATGTTTCTGAAGAAAATAAAATATTGTCAGGACTGAATCTTCACATGTCGGCATGAAGAAAACATAAAAGCACCACGTGTCGATGCTAGGGAAGTAGAGTATTTAGTGCTAAACATCAACTGCATCTGAAATTATTGTATGAAAATATCAGCATGAACTTTAATCATGAATTCTTGCATTTCCAGAGAGATTTTTTTTAATTACAACACTTTAGAGATGAAATATGACAAAACTGAATGAGAAGGAAAATGTACCTTTGTGATCTCTTGCTTGAATAAAGCATGAGATTTTTTTATAGATGTGTTGTAATTGAAGAAACAAAAGCCCACCCATGACAATTTCACTAAGAGAATCTGGCAGATCTAATCCAGGAAACTCGAGCCCCTTATGTGCACCTGAACTCCTTAGTTGAACATGCACAGCAATGTATATGGTTACAAAAAGAGAGCATAAAACACCAAAGTTGCAGAAGTACAGAAATGCTATCTTCCAATCAGACTCCTGCCCCCTCTGCAATGACGCTAAGACTTGTCCCTTGTCAGACCCAGCGTTTTCTACATCAATAGGTTTGATCTTCTGTGACAGCAAATCAGAAAACTGTGCATAGTTTTGTTGCAACCCTTGTTTTGCTCCATTTTCTATCATACCTTTCATCATAGTACTCTGAAGAAAATTTATGCGCCATGAAATTACCAAATGTGACGTCAGTTGCTCAGAATCAAGTTCAGGACCTGGCAAAATACGGAAAAGAATTTCTGTCCGAAAATAAGTACCACAAGGAACATCAGGGGTGCTAACACTCAATAAAACTGAATATCCATTTCCATCAGCTTTCAAATAAGACTGTTCTTCTGTTGCTTTAACAGCTTTAACCAATTTGGATGGTGCAGTTGTATAAGTTATCACTCTCTTCAAGGACTCCCCATCACTATCAATTTTCCAGGATTCCATTTTGACATCAGAACAACCTTGGAGTTCAACCACTGTTTGTCGAAAATTTGAATCTGGCGAGAAGAGAAAATTGTTCAGATCACTAGGCGATGTAATGTACGAATTGTCAACAAGAATTCCTTGTAAATCTACAGGCATTTCAACTTCTTGATGTCTTGATTCAAAGTACTTCAATAGTTCATCAAATGGAGTGTCTGTAGATGCACTATAATTTTGGCTTGGAGTTGCAGGAGCTTCATATCCTGTCGTTGCTTCTTGAACATCTTCTGATTTGTCAGTTGTTACCAAGGGGGTAGTTACCACATCATCACTTTTCCTGACAAACATTTGACAGACACGATCAACAAACGATGGCTTATTGGACTTATCCGTTTTAGAAACTTCAGTCCCAGTGGAAGCTGCAACAGAAATCCCATTAGATTTGTCCTCTGTAGTAGTTTGATTTTTGTCAGTATCTTGACTACAGTTGTCCTCTTCAGTGAAACCAGCTCTGCCCAAATTCCCATTGACACTTTCTTCTTGACAAGCTTCACTTCCTTGATAAGATAATGCAACGGATGTTCCTGTGCCCTGACTTGATAGAGAATAATCTTTCTGTATGTCAGTTAGTTCACTAACAAGGTCATCGGACCATGAGCGTGTGGTACCAGCTGTTTCCAAAGACATTGCAACACAAATTTCTCCTGCAAGGTGAAACCAGGAAAGAAAGAAGAAAAGTGATTATCACATTTTTTGCACAATGAACCCACATATGATTCAGACATCTCAGATGTTTGTGGTGCTAACAGTATGAACAACGTTGTAACCTTAAAACACTCAATTCACATGAACAAAAGCAAAGATTCGTGGGCCAAATTAAGAACTAGGGAAATTTCCATCAGTTACCACAGTCAATCGCCTTGTCGGTTTTGCCTTTCGGAAGAAGCTGAAACCACCGCGCGCCGAGCGAGTAGTTATCAGCAGCTAGAACATCCTCCAATGGCACCTTGACTTGCCCCAGGAAGTCATCGATTCCAATCATGTCCTCATCGTAGACATACAGCTTGAGCACGTCCCGGACATCGCCGACGGAGAAGCTGAACTCCTGATCCCAAGCCGGGTTCAGATTCTTCTTCACCACCTTGGTCTTGAACCGCTGCTTCCCGAGCTGCAGCTTCACATACGGATCACTAAACCCGTTGGAATCCATGGCCCGCAGGTTGCGAGCTTCGATCACACGAACATTCAGCCTCATCTCGACTCAAACTCACCCCTCCAAGAACACAACCTTCACCTCCAACAAATCCCCCAATATGAAAACAGCAAGAAACGGTGGGAACCAATCCCCAGCTCGCTCCTTCCCCCAATCCAAAACGAAACCAGGCCGGATAAATCCAAGATCGAAGTAGCAGAAGAACTCTCGCGTGGCCAGATCACCCCCCCCCCCCCCCCACCTCTTCTTTTCACCCACTGCCAATCCCCCAGCGTAACAAGAACAAAAAGCGCAGCGCCTACTTTCCACGGATCATTCCCCCTCTTCTCAGCTCAAGAAACCCAATGACGCGGAGACGCACAGCTAACTAGATCAGATTCACACGCAATGACGACGACTCGAGCAGGAAGAAGGAGTAAGCGCGCGCGTGCGCGCGCACGCGAACGACTGCAACAGGAACGACGACGAGAGAAGCCAACCGCGAGCGGAAAAAAAAAATCTCAGCATTCGAGTTATATACTACTACTACTCCGTACAGCGCAAAGTCAGTCGCGCTCGTTCTTGGTTGGATCGAGTCAAAGCCCCACACCACCACATGGACGCGAGATTTCGTCAACGCGCAAGCAAGCAAGCGAGGTCGGAGGAGGAGGAGGAGGAGGCACAAGGGGATCGACTAGCATGATGATGGCGATGATGGTGATGCGTACCCAAATACGTAGTGGTAGTATTAAATTCGGCGGCGGCGTCGCCTTTTCGGCGCTCGTGATTCGGCTCCTCTCCAGGTGCAGGGGCTTCGTGTCGCCTTCTTCGTCGGTGCGGCGCCGCGTGTGGAGGAGGAGGTCGCCGTCGCGTCGCCTTTGAAACTCCTCGTTGTTAGACTGTTAGGTCCCCGAATCTTGGCAAAGGAGCTTGATGGTTTCCGGAAAAGAGTGGGGTTTCCAAAACGACCAAAGATGGTGGCCCTGATCAAATAACATGATAAGCACAGTACTCAATTTAAGCTACAATACTCCAACAGTCTTCTTTTACTCCCTGCACTCGTCCAACAAGTACAGCGCTACCCGCTCCGTTTCAAAATATAAATATTTTTATAATAAAATAATACTAAGTCAAATATATTTAACTTTAACTATTAATAACGAAAAAAATAGAAAAAGATTGATCATGTAAGATTTATCGCTAAACAAACTAAACAAACTATCGTAATATGCTACTCCATTTATTTAAAATAATTTATTTTTGTAAATATTATTAGTAAAAGTAGCATACCGAAGATCATATGGAAGTTCAAAAATACTTATATATTTTAGAATGGAGTGATTACTTTGCTTTTTTAAAAGAAAACACCCTTTAAGTCATCTTTATTTAATTATTTGACACTACGGATTACACCCTATGTTCCAAGATACGGTAATCAGCATTACAAATCCATAGAGATGCTATCCTGATTCATGCTATTTGTACGTGTGAATGTGTCTAACTTAGTATTGGATTGATATATTTTGAGAAGAGGGATCAATTTCAAATAAAATTAAACGAGGGAGTATACTGCAGAAGGAAAATGAGCTCTCTTTTTCTGAAGGATTGGGAATGCTTAGTATACTCTTTAACCGATGGAGTATTTTATAGCAACAATACAATATGATTAAAAGTATGGTGGGAATAATGTTTTTTGATCCTACAAATCTAATACTTGGATTACCATATAAATGTATGATGGGAATAATGTTTTTTTATCCTACAAATCTATTACTTGACTTACCATATTTGTTACTACTTAATCTGTTCCAAAATATAACAACTTTTTAACTTTTAGAATTTGTTACAAAATATAACAACTTCTACCCAAACATTTTTTTCCTAACCAATCACAATCTTCCACATTCAATTTTTTCACATACTTTTACTTCTCATCTAATTATAATCTTCTCTCATTTAACCCTACATATTTTCTTAATAACCGTATTGTACCGTACAAATCTTTATATTTTGTGATGAATGTAATAGTAGGTTCCAATGTCCTACCATCAACCATCCTATTACTAGCTCTAATGGTATATGTGATGCCCACCCATCAGCTTGCCGTTTCGATGTTCTCCCTTCAATTCCTAGCATTGAAAACCTCTACTTATCTCACACTGTCACACATATCTTATTGATTGATCTTACATAAAGGAATGGAGTCGATTAGGGCTCACCATTGTCTAAGAGACGAGGGAAACCGGTAGTGTTAGGACATTTAACAAAAGAGAGATAAATGAGGTGTCACAAAGACCGACATGTAATATAGAAGCACATGTGACGGTGACTTTGACAAGTTACTCGTGTGAAAGTTGTTAGCAAGAAGGTGGTGAAACGACGTGCATGCAGATGCACGAGTGGAGAGTAGAGGGTATTAATATGGAAGAAGATACTCCATCCGAAGGTACGGTTTTCAAAAAACAACTTTAATAACTATTTATATTATTATAATATTTATAGAAGTGTTAGCAAATATATAATTTTATTAAAGTATTTTTTTAATACTAATCTATACATATAATCACCATATTTTAAAGATAAATATTTTAAAAATTATTCATAATCAAATATTTTCAAGTTTAACCTTATCCTTATTCAAAACGACGAGTACTATCAATGGAGTAATATTTATCCAGCAAGGGAACTGTAGTCGGATGAACTACAGCTTCGTTGACCGTTGATAAATAAGAGCGTGATTTTATTTTCAAACAATCGGTGATTGATAATAGGCAAAATCGTATAAGCAACCGTATAAATCTACAATGACAAGACTCCATTCTTCTTCTATGCAAATGTATATTTCTGTCACCGTTTGGTACCATACAAAAATGCACGCACCCTTTGACCTGCACAATGGCCTACGGAAGCAAGTAGTTTTATTACTCTCGTGTCATCCCCATCACTTTACTTGTTAATATTACGTAGCTAATCATGCCGTCAACCAAAGGAAGCTTCCTCCGATCAGCACAAAAGCAAAAACTGAAAACATAATTCAGCGTGTTTGACTGCGAACAACGAATCGCAACCACTCCTCTCCTCGTGATTAATCACGCTGCTAATCCAAAAGCAGACAGACAATATAATCACGGGCCCAAAATTGTGCCGACATCACGGGCCGTCACATGAGGCGGAATCCGATTCGTAATTGGGCTTCGTGTCCTGTACACCCATGCCCATAAAACAGTGCTACTGCAAGCTTACCACTAGTACGTGAGAAAAAAAAAAACTCTGCTCCTGAGCAGCGAGCACCTGGCACAGTGGCACCGCACATGGTGATTCGGACAAGAGGCAGAATAGTACTATCCCTGGAGTAGTTCGGAATATGACCTCCCTGTGTATATTGCCCCCGTCGTTTCCTTCGTACATCCATCACTATCAAAATTTAAATTTTCAAACTTAATTTTAAAGTTGATTTTGAAGTTTTTTTCATCGAAGTTTTTTTTATCAACATTGGTATTTAAATCGCTAAGAACGCATATATAAAAGTTTTATTTATAAATTATTGTTATTTTGTTAATACGTTATTTGGCGCATTATCCGCATATAACCAAACGACAGAGGACCTATAATTACAATACTCTGTGCGCCGTGCGCGCTACAAAGCATACAGCGCCTCGGTGAGATAATTACCGCTGTGAACGATTCTTCATCATATGCTTTAGCCTCTGCCTTTGTTTTTTAAAAAATGTTTGGAGGGACGTCTCTCCCTCTAAATCTCTTTTTTTTTCTGCCTCTGTGAATAGTTATCACAAGGTATGTATCTTGGTAGTATTGTGTTCGGTTTTGACTGAGTCATCGGTAGGATCCACGGCGGCCCCACATGTCAGGAGCCATCGCTTTCTTCAATCTCTCTATTTATTGGAGTTGTGGAGAGAGCAGATGGGGACGTTGAGAATGGGGGCGACACAGACATGCACCGAGTAGGAGCGCTCGATGTCACCACCGCTGTTGTTGTGGTTGTGGAATAGGGTCACCACCGTTGTCGTTGAGAATGGGGGCGACACAGACATGCACCGAGTAGGAGCGCTCGATGTCACCATCGCTGTTGTTGTGGTTGTGGAATAGGGTCACCACCGTTGTCGTTGCCACCCCACCCTCCGCTATCCACCACCCCCACCGCCATTGCCATCGATGATGTCACCCCCGGGAAGTCATAGAAAAATGAGCTTGCCATGAGAGGCGGCAAGGAAGGGGAAGGGACCGGCAACGGCGAGGGTAAGAGGAAGGGCCCGATCACTACCTTCAAGCTTTTACCCGTCGGCCGCCATCCTTTCCCAGCCAATCCCTCATATTGAGGCCACCACGTTGTCACCACTGGTCCTTTATTTTGAGCCTGGCACACTGCCGCCTCCACCCCTTCCCACGTCGGCTATGGGGAATGGAGGAGAGAGATAGCAGCGTTGGAGAATCGGAGAGGGGATAGCCCTAACATATAGGGCCCACCTAGATCTCACTTGCCACGTCAGTTAAAACCAGGGACAATACTACCTAGGATCTTGTATCGTGGTTTAACGATGTAATTCAAACTCGACGTCAAGATGAGAGATCTCAAGTGAATTTATTCCTTGTCCTTTTCCCCTTCTCTCAAGCACAGCATAAGGCCACATAACGCATACGGGCTGGAGTTTTAATTGAAATTCCGGCCATACGTTAAATGGGCTATATTTGGGCTAAAAGTGGGCCTATTCCTTCTTAGGCAGGAGTGGGTCCAAGAGCTCACGCGGTTTTTTGCTCGCGGCCGCGGCTTCTTTCTCCTTTGAAAAGTCAGCAATTGTAAACCGAGCGACCGAGAGAGAGGAAGTCCGGAGCGCACGAGGCGACGGAACCGGAACCCTAGCTAGCGCGGCGTCCATGGGGAAGGCGGAGGCGAGGTCCAGGGAGCACGGCGGTGGCGGGGGCGGTGGCGGAGGGGGAGGCAGCGGCAGCGCCGGGTAAGAGAATCCCCACTTTGCCCTCCCGCATTTTCTCCCCGCGATTCCGATCAATCTTGCCGCCCTCATGGCGTTCTTGATTTCGTGCGGTTTGGTTTGCGTTTGCAGGAAGATCTTCGTCGGCGGACTGCCCCGTGACACCACGGAAGGTAACTCGCTGCTCGATTTCCTTCTCTAGTTGTGTGAGCTGAGATTCTGCGATTTTTTTTGTGTCCCGTGCTGGATCTGGTGGTGCGTTGGGGGTATTACGATCCGTCGTTGTGGGTAGTTTAGTCTGTGTGTTTGTGTGTGTGTGTCCACAATGGATTGCCTAGCTTGACCTAATTAATTAGGTATGCTGGTTAACTACGGTGTATTTTTGTAGATGTATGGGAATTTACTGTGTCGTGATTCGTGAACATGATGAAGGTGGGATACTGGGACATGCGTCCGCAATTTTTATAATGTTATTACGTGGTCGTTGGTTGTTTTGATATCATAACTTAATGCATATATTTTTTAAAGTTTTGATCCGCTTTAGCCCATATCATTGATATCGCACTGTTCTAGGTATAATTTATTAGTAATATCCAACCAAAATGTTAGTTGATTCATAAGAGATAATTCCGATGTGTGATTTAATTTAAGATATGTTGCTTGTACTTAATGACGTTCAAGGGTACAATTGAGCAATGGAGAATAATAACTGCAATGAGACATGATGGATTAGCTCGTGCTTGCACTAGAACAGTTATTATTTTCTCAATAACTAATCTGATTCGTCTAGTTACAATATTTATAATTGTCAATTGAGTGATTAATAGATTCTCATGGTACCTCTGTTTTTGTGATACTGATTTGGTTTTTGCTATTTTCAATAACAGCGGATTTTGTGAAGCATTTTGGCCAGTATGGAGAAATAGTTGACTCAGTGATAATGAGGGATAAGCACACATCTCAGCCAAGGGGCTTTGGCTTTATTACATATTCTAACCCTGCCGTTGTGGATAGCGTGATGGATGATATCCATGAATTTAATGGAAAGCAAGTAAGTTTTGCTCTTGCATTTGAGTTGAGTTGCATAATGCACAAGCAGTTATTCACTTGAGCATGTATAGTTGTATTGTTCATACCTGCACTGTTTGTATGTATGTACTAGTACTACATTTAGTGTTTGTACTTTCATGTTACTGACCTAGATAACTTGGCCCAACTATCAGTCTGTTGTGTGTTCATTCAAAATCTTGATCTTTCAGTCAATTTTATTTTTCATTTCAATTACACCATTTAGCTTGTTTTCTTTGTAATTTGGCTGTCCTAAACGTCAATTAATTTTGTATGGGGTGAGTACAATAAAGACCTGTCCTATGTCAGGACGAATTAATCTTATGTCATTAAACTTGTAATTTTGCCTACATGTGCATTCGTCATACTGTTTTTATTTTGTTGTTCATGAGGATTTCACAGTGCATAAGTTTCATGAGGATTTCACAGTGCATAAGTTTCTTTTTTTCAATTACTTGCTGTGAAGGCTTTGTATCTTTATAGACATGTTGTCTCAATTAGCTCTAAGCATTTGGCATAAGCTAGATGTTTGTCAACAATTAATAGTATGTGCTTCAATTCGTTTTGGTTTATCAATTTATTTGTTTTCTCATGTGCACGAACAGGTTTTGCCTTACCTATCCAGCTGTCTAAAGTTCCATTATTGACATGCATTATTAATTGCTTGTTAGTTAGTTATTGCTTATAGTTTTCCTTGTTTGCTTTATCTTGCTCTTTCTGTGTTGTTGCTTGATGCCTTTGAATTGGTTCCCTATAAGTGTTACAAGTTCCCTGTTCCGGTGTTCCCACATGTTCACAGCTTAAAACTAAGTGGGTTTGCCTTTTCTTTTGTTTTCTCCAGGTTGAAATCAAGAGAACCATTCCAAAAGATTCTATGCAATCAAAGGATTTCAAAACTAAAAAGATATTTGTTGGTGGGCTTCCTCAAGCATTGACAGAAGGTATTTTGTCAATATGAAATATTTTTTTTTCCTGACACATTTCTTTTATCTGATGGCCCTTCTATACATGTATGACGTATCAGATGATTTCAAGCATTTCTTCCAGAAATATGGCACTGTGGTGGACCATCAGATTATGCGTGATCATCAAACCAAGCGTTCACGAGGCTTTGGATTTATAGTTTTTAGTTCTGATCAGGTTGTAGATGATTTATTAGCAAATGGAAATATGATTGATCTTGCTGGTGCAAAGGTGAGTCTTGTGCAATTCATTACACAAATGTTGTCTGTATTTTTATGGTGCAATGCAACATGTGTAAACCATTGTCAACTTGTCTGCCAAAAGAAGTTGCATTTTTCTGTTGAAATTGACAGCTGTGCTGTTGTAGAATGTGATGCTCAACGGGTAATTGGTAGCAAGGACGTATAGGTTTATATTGATAGAACTTCGGTCATTTGCTTTGTAGGTGGAGATCAAGAAAGCAGAACCAAAGAAATCCTCAAATCCACCATCGTCATCACATGGTAGTGCCTCTAGATCAGCATATGGTAGGGATTCTAGGGGCCAATCTTCTGGCAATGGCTATGGTGGACTGGCCAATGCTTATAGCAACTACAACAGTGGTGGATTTGGGCCTTATAGGAACCATGGAGTTTATGGTGGTGGTAGTCTCAGTGGTTATGGTGGCATAGGTGAATATGGCATTCAGTATGGCCGTTACTATCCAGGATTAGGAGGATCTGGAGGCATGCCTTCTTTTGGTTATGCTAGTCGTGTTGGGCCATATGGAGGAGGTTTTGAGGGACCTTACGCTGGTGGGAACTTAAGTGGATACAGGCGTGGTGGTGATGATAGCTTTGGTGGCCTCAGTAGTTCTAGCTTTGGTGGCGCTATGTATGGCGGCGCAGTATATGATCCTGCACTAGGTGGTTATGCATCTGGTAGCACACCTGAAAGAAGCAGGGGAAATTTGGCTGGTGGTTCAGGCCGGTACAATCCATATGGCCGATAGAGATGCCCTTGAAGGATTGGACCCATGATAATATTCTCAGCAATCTTACTTCCTCATTGCCTTATTTTAGCTTCTTATATGGAGGGCATCTTAGCAATTCTAGTACCCTTATTAGATTGAGCGTGTGCCCAAGTCATTATTCTGTACATGTTTGCTAGTTCTTCTGAGCTTAAAGCTTTTCATCAGTACCATGTAGTGATCAGATTAGTTGTTGTAATGATGGTTTTGTTTGGGATGAACGGAATTCTGGTATTATTAGTTTTATATCATCTACGAAGTAAGTTTAAGCTGCTCTGGTATTGTTCTGCTCTGCTTTGTGTGGGAGAAATGTTGGAAACCGTGTACTTTAGGGCTCCATAGCTGTGCCTCAACCTTCAATCCATCCTGGAGTTCATGGCCAGAACTTCTGGCTCTGGCATTTTTCCTTGGCTTTTGTCCTTGCATACTTCTGTTCTTTAGTTAGAACACACCAGTGTACTTCTCTGGTTCTGGCATTTTTCCTCGTCTCTAATCATTACATACTTCTGTTCTATGCAAACTTGTCATGAATCTGTGCTTTGTGAATTCCTGCAGAACAAGCACATGCGTCTGACATATATATCCTGGTTATGCATCACTACTACATACATACGGCGCTTTTGTTTTACGCACACAGTAGTGCTGATCTTTTCCAACGTCATTTTTGGTCATGATCATTTATAAACCTCAGGAGCTATATAAACCTATATAATCCTAACTGCCCTAAGTTCCCAGCTGATTGATGCCAATGTCTGCTCACTGCACCGGGCAGCCGGGGGCGCTGACCCCCGGCGCCGTGGGGCAACGAGCCAGGGCGCAGTGGTCGTCCACCTCCAGCCCCCACCAGTTGACGCCATTGACGCCCCTTGACTGCAGCACGGCGTACGACAGGATCCCCATGAATGCGACGCCGGCGTCCAGCCCGGCGGACAGCACGTAGTTGTGCCGCGCCCACCACCCCTTGTACCGGCGGTACACGACGTAGTTGAAGGCGAGGCCGACGGCGCCCCACATGAGGTAGTTCACCGACCTCGCCGGCGGCATCATCCCGGTGGCGCCGAGGAGCACCGGCATGTTGACGAGCTTGATCCACGCCTTGTCCGGGAACGCCCGCGACAGCGCCCACACTGGCACCGGCGCCAGCGCGCCGGCGAGGAAGAAGTAGTTCATCTTGGCGTAGTGCCCGAGGCGGCCGAACATCCGCAGCGGGCCGACCACCCCCCAGATGATGGACGCGTTGAAGAACACGTCGTCGCCGGGGCACGTCCACGGGCTCCCCTCCGGCAGCTTCGCCGGGTCGCAGATGTTGCTCACGCTCTCCAGCAGCCACCACGACGTCCCGAAGTACACCGACGACGCCAGCACCGTCCCTACGAGCTGCATGCATCAACCGGGGCGAATTCGCTCACATTCTTCTCCGATCGAATTACGAATCGATGTCGCGCGATGGGCGATCAGCCGATGGACTCACCTGGACGATGAACATGGAGCGTGGTGGGATCTTCATGTAGTGGCCCAGCTTGAAATCCTGCAGGAACATGATCGCCTGGGACATGCTGATGTAGCCGTACGTCTTGAAGGCGACGTTGGCGAGCGGCCTCCCCGGGTACAGGTATCCGATGATCAGCTCGGTGATCACGTTCAGCCCAGGTTGCTGTTCAAGAAACCAAAGAACCATAAATTGATCACGAATTCACAATTCATCTGAGTTTAAGGGTATGTTTAAGGAAGCTTCTGATAAATGTTTCTTCCTCCTAGAATCAGAAACTTTTTTAAACGGTCTAGCTTTTCGTCCGGATTCTAACAAGTTATAATTGTAGAATCTAAGAAACCAGAAGCCAGGAAACACATTTTTTTCAGATTCTCAGAAGCTGTTTCTCATAATAAGGCCCTAATTGTCAGAGTGTAATTAGTCTAGAATGAATGAGTCACCTGATTGGTGGTGGCGGTGATGATGCCGATGGGGAGGGTGAAGAAGAAGGCGAGGCCGGCGGCGAGGAGGACGCCCCAGTACGGGAGCTGCAGCTGCTGGCCGAAGCCCTCGCAGGTGAATACGGAGAGGCCGAGCACGGCGACGAGCATCACCTGGAACCACCACTGCGGCACCACGGCGTAGTTCCGCTTCATCAGCCTGGTGTGCACGTCGCCGGCCTGCCCGCTCACCGTCGCCTTGGTCTGCCGCCATATCGACCCGCCGTGGAAGAGCGCGACGTGCGACAGCGTCGCGGCGAGCGTGGCGAAGCTGAGACCGTAAGTGAATGCGAAGAAGATGCTCAGGTTGATCTTGCCCGCGGCGTCGTACCCTGCCTGGCTGAACTTGAACGTCGCCGTGTCGAGCACCTGGTTGACGTCGTACCGGCTGCCATTGGCGGTGAACACGTGGGAGGAGATGATCGGGAACCGCTTGGCGCCGTACGCGTCGGTCCAGTACGCCGCCGGGACGATCACGTAGACGATGAGGAAGAAGCCGGCCATGATGTTGACGATGGCGAACGCCGGCGTCGACAGCGGCGTGCCGAGGAAGCCAGCCACCGTGGCCCAGTCCAGGCCGAACGATCCGACGCCGAGGCCGTACACGCCGGAGCCGATCTGCTGCGCCGTCACCGAATTCTTCCACACCAAGCACACCACCGAAATGGTGGAGATGGTCGGGAACAGGTAGTTTGGCACAATGTAGTAGGCGAAGCTGGTGATGAGCACGGTCAGGAAGAACTGCAGCCTCGTCGTCCCTCCCTTCGGCCTCTTCTCCTTCTCATGCAAAGCTCTGCATTTCTTAACACAGATATTACTTACTACTTGAATTACAGAATTATTACAGCTTAAGAACAGGTTACTTTTCAGAGAAATGAAAATGTAATTACAGAATTACAGACCTGAAGAGTGAAACTTGTACCAAGTTTGAAGGCCACCACATGTAAGGTGAGTCCACAAGAAACTTTCTGAAGAGGCCAGCCCAACCATATCCCATCAGCTGGCCACAAACACGCCAACACAAGCCAGCAAATCAGAAACACACAAAGATTAAGCCAGCATGCGAACCAGCAACACAGAAAGATTATGAAACTGAAAATCAGCAGCCAATTAGAAGTTGGAAACAATTTTCAGGACAAATTTGTCAGGTGTCAGTCAAGTCACATGTATGTACCTGGGTGGTCTGGGTGAGCAGCATGGCAGCAAGAGGATGGATCTCCCGGCGGTAGAAGGCCTTAACAATGGTGATAATGCCAACGGCGTAGACGGAGTTGGATCCTGTGTTGGCGAAGATGGTGATGAGCACATGCTCCTTGAGGTTGAATGGCCCCGGGTTAAGCGAGAACGACCATGGCGTGCCCTTCACCCTGAACACCTTCTTGGGGAGGCAGGCGGCCATCAGCTTTCCCAGCGGCAGCACGACGATCTGCACGGACAGCGACGAGATGTAGAGCGGATTCTGCCGGTAGCCGAAGAACTGGTTGGAGAAGGCCAGCATCGCGCAGGAGACGAGACCCAGCAGCCATGTCCTGAACGTCAGCGCCGGCAATGTCGGGTCGTCGGTGATCGGCACCGTCAGCCGCACCTCCTCGATCGGGCAGTCGTCTACTACCTCCTCTTCTGCACCACAGGAACATCAAACACTCTCATATCTTGAGCACAAAAAGGATTTCTGAACATCAAACAATGTCATATTTTCAGCAAGAAAGAAGAAGAAGAATCCTGGGTGGAGAACTGAACGAACTCACCGGTTTTCTCATTTCTGCTCTCTGGATTTTCGCTACTCCGGCGACCTTCCAGGCTGCTGAGCTCGAGCTGTGGTTGCTCCATTGGTACTGGTCCTCGCCAACCTCTCACCTAAGTTTGGAAGTTTATATATCTCCCAAAAAAAAAAGTTTGGAGCTTATAAGATTTCAGTGGATAGGGGGTTCTTTGCAGAGTGTACTATGGAATTAGAGGCCCAGTTGGTAGCTGGTAGTTCCTGCCAAATGACAAGGAGAAAGGTTAGGGGTTGTTTTCTCACCCTCTTGTGCTGCAAATAAATGTGCTCGGTGCACTTCAGAGTTCTTACCCAACAAAGCTTCTTCTTCTCCAGTTCTTTTGGTCCCCTTTCACTGCATCTTTTAACATTTCCAGTTCACTGTTATGAATGATAGGCCAAGTTGGGGGGGGGGGGGGGGGGGGGGGGGTAAAGATAGGCAAATATAGCTTGTGGGGCATCTGCAAACTCTTTTTTTTTTTCTCTGTTCTTTTTACATTTCCAGTTCAAAGTTGTGAATGATTGGCCAGCCATTTATGGCGCCGAAGATTGGCAAATATAGCCGGTGGGGCATCTGCAAATATTTCTCTGTAAAAAAAAACTTACTTGTTAATTTATGGTGAAGGTGAATACATAAACAACTAGCTACTTTCTGTGTGAAATACTTGAAGATGGTGACTGGTTTTCAATGTTTCCATGATTTTCACCTAAATAGTGGTTTCCACCATTTGTTTACCCCCCACTAAGGTAAACAAGCCTCTGCTGCAAAAGTATGCTCTTAGCAAATCTATCTAGAGCTCACTTTTAGAAGAGTGTGAAAATGAACGAGGATAATATTAACAATATCATGGAGCATTACATTTTCCTTTTCTAAAAAAGGCACCAACTTTTTTTTGCTGTAACTTTCTTTCTGTGAGAAACACCTTTTGACTGAATTAATCACCTGGTGGAACTTTTATCAAGATAACCAAAGATTGAGAAAGAGAAATATCTCCACACACAGAAAGCCAAGATTGAATTGCAATATCCAGTGGTGGTCTGACAAAAAGAAATATCCAGTTAGCACGCTGATACATACGTATGGTCCCTATGTGTGTGTAGCCACTTCCATCGTGCTCGTGTCAGTCTACCGTCTTATTCCAACGTAGACGTATCACGTATATACCTCAAGATTTTGCATTTTCGCTACAAAATATAAGCTGCTAACAAAGTGGTTGTCAGTATCGAATTCAATAGATTCCATACACTAGCTAGGAACCTCTTGTGCCATGCGCTTTCATACCAGTGAAAAATACGTAGAACTATTTTACAGATGTCTCTATTAACAAGTAGAGAAGAGCGGTCTTGGTAGAGAACTGAAGTTTTTTTTTTAAAAAAAAACAGTTATATACTTCATTAACTAGAATCATGGTTTAGCATCAGACTCTCCTCAATGAACTAGGGGTATAGAAAACCACGTACTGGAAGAAATCACAACAGCTAATTTATGCTAACTTATGCGCACTACTATATTTGTCTGTCGTTCGTCAAAACAAAAAGACATTCACTTCCTGCTCCATCCATATGTTTGTGGTGAATTGCCCGTCCTCCTCACTTATACAGTTATACTTCAAGGTTATCGTCTTATGAACAATCCTCGTATGTATACGATACCGTATTTCACGAGAACGATTGGCACTACAGATCGCCTCATCATGAGCTCGCTCGTGCCGTCCCCAATACAGCGACATTGTTGCATACTTGCATTGGGTAGTAATGGCTGGTTCGTCGTCGGCATCGTCTGATCCATGACTCCATCATTGTCGGCTGTTGCATTTTCCACGGTCACTCTTCCAAAGAAGGAATCTTGGATTTATTTCATGTCTCTTTTATCTTGTTCTTGATGGGGGAATTCAGCAGGCACTCTTTCTCTGAACAAGTTTTTGGATTTCAGCGTCGTTTCTTCTGTTGGAGACTATTGATCACTGTTCGTTGATGTGATGCTTAACGTCCGGCAGGAAAAACGATCTTGCAGCAAAATTGTCATTTGCACACGAAACCTGTGGGCTTAACGAAGACAAGGTGAAAAAGAGACAACTTATGTGAGCCCAATTGGAGTCTTCTCTATAGGTGAGCTGTTCTTGATTCTTGAAGCACAGAATTCTTTTTCTAGTAGTATTGAAGCACAGAATTCTGGAGAAATTCAGAATCCGGATCAGAAAATACTACCATATACTAGTAAAATAATGGAGTAGTATGAAATTCTTGTACAGTGCTTGACAGTATTAGTACACCTACCGGGCGTGCGTGACTCGCAAGATCACTGTATATATGTGCGTGATGGATAGAGATAGAGTGATGCTCCGGTACTCTTTACTTGTAATATTATACTACCAGCAATATTAAGGGTAAATTAATAATTTACTAATACAATAATTACAAATAACTTTGTTATTTATGTTTTTTTCCGGCTAGATCGATATATGGTTATCCATTATGTTGGCATTGCTCATATTCCATTAAAAAGCTAAAAAAGAAGAAAAAATATTTAGTCAATGCTAAATGAAAATTATACCTCTATTTTTGTTGATAATAATATCCCTTCATATTTCTACCACCACTAACCAGGGTGGCAGTAGAAAGTAATCTGAACCCTTCGATCAAATGAAATTAACGATTCAGATTGTTTTCTACTACCAACAGAAAAAAACCCCGGAGGAGTGAAGCTTACAGAGATATGCAAAAATTACAGGTCAACTAGCCAAGCCAAGCATACTTGTCACCGAACCATTAAATTCTGGGTATCTAGTGTGTGTGGTCCAGTGCTCACTGTATGCAGTACTCAACACTTCAGGATCACATGCTATGTGCAATGGATATACAATTACACTTAAGTAGTGATGCTTTCTACTCTGAACTCAAGCTAGCTAGTAGCATAGTACTAGCATACTAGCATGATGTATCTGCATTGTACTAGATATTGTAATTGGTTGCTTGATGCAACTATGAACAGATTCCTCATTTTATTGAAGGACACTAACAAGCTAGATATAATTTTGCATGATACCATGGCATTGTCATATGACAGCTAGCACCATTTTATGAACAGATTACTAGATTTTTCTCCCATTTTGCATGCCATTTTGTGGTTGAATAATCTGCATGCTGCCATAACGCTATGACAGCTAGCAGTCCAAATGACACGCCAAGTCCACGGTCAAGTCAGCTTCAAGATGGACACTGTCACTGAATACATACTGAGAATCGGATGGGTTTTTCTCTAGTATTGGATTGGCCTCTCTTAGCTCGCTGTCAGCTACAGCAATGTCAGCTGCAAGTGCATCTTTTTCTTAGCGACACCACGGCACTGTGCACCGGATCCGAAGTAACGGAAAAGATAGTTTTGGGTTGGCAAGTTGAGAGAGGTCACATGAACTGTATAACACTTCTGAAGAAACAACAATAATTGCTATAGAACAATATGTGCAAGCATTGCAAAAGAGCAATGTACTATTATCACGGCAGCACACATAACTTCAAGGACAAGAGCTAGGGACTGAAGCATTTGATATCCATCCAGCAGCAAGGTGCATGATGCATGCTGCTATGTCCTACCCGTGTAGTAGCATGTGACGAGCTGAACAGATCATTTTCAGAATTCAAGACGAACTGTCCCACATTGTTCAACATGTGACTCTGTTCAAACTTTTCTTAATATGTCCGTCGAAGAATCAATTTCTAGCTATGAAACTGATTAACTATTTGCAGGAATAGTAGTACGTACTAAATTTTTCTGAAATCAGAAGGGCCCTTACAGTTGCAGGTATACATCAATGTGCATCAGCTGTGTGTGTATCAAATGCACCGATTCAGCCCACTTTGTCACAGAAAAAGCATGGCTTGGCAATTTATGCAAGTGCAGCAGTAGACAGCTAGATAACCCTGTTTTTTGAAGTTGATGGCATTGGATGATGAAATGTTTAGTGCCTTTTCAGACCAGAGAACCAGAAGGACTGAGTATAATAGTATATAACCAAATGAAAAAAAAAATTCACTGCAAATCGCATGCCAACATTGTACTGGACTTGTAACAAAATGCAGATCTCGGACGAGGCAAATACTACCCATCAGGAACCGAACAAAGATTTCAACAGGCAACTGGTCTTAAAGAAAACCAGAATCTCTAGGCAAGCACATGCGCTCCTGTATCTGAAGTGCCCGTGCTTCACTGCAGATTCGGCGCGACCACAGTGCTCACGGCATCGAAATATTCAGACTAGTTGAGAGTGAGTGTAATTTCAAAAGAATGGCTAGCGACTTACTCCTACATCCTTAACAGCAGCGCCTATATCTGCATGAAACGGTGCACTGCCATCGGTGGAGTTCTGGATTTGATCGCCATTTTCTGAAGTTGTTATTATCACTGTCACCAGCAAGGCAGGCACCAACCAACCGACAGCCTTGCGTTATTCGGAGGAGAAGAGATCAAAAATCTTCCAGGGCTCACGGCCCAATACGTTCGCGCGAATTGCGGTCCAGGGCTTCAGGACCAAGAAGTAGTGAGATAAAGTGCAAGAGAAGAGGGACGCGATTCGAACATGGACAACATGAGGAATGTAAAATAAACTTGTTCCTGCGCGGTCGTGGGAAGCCTTTTCCTGCCAAATGCATCACGGCCCAACACACTCCCTTTCCGGACTAACACATTACGATCCACCTTTTTTACGGGACCGTAAATGTTAAACTACGTGTACTCCGCTACGGGTTGGCATGCAAGTAAATTTAGTGATGAGAGTTCCTGTACGACGATGCGACGGGTGAGGTGTCCGGGTTGAACCCGCCGCCTGACGCGTCGCCGGAGAGGAGTGACTACGGATCTGCTGGGGATACAAGCCGACGCTCGTGACGCCGGCGAGCATCGTCGGCGAGTTCGACCAGGAAAAGCAGCGGTGCCGTGACATCGCGGCGGATGTGCTCACCGTCGTGAAGCCCGTGAACGAGATGCACAAGCGGAAAGGGCAGGAAGCGGTGCTGCACACCGTCTGCTTCATGGAGTTCTTGGTCGGGGTTTAGATCAGTTTTACCAGTTTGCTGCAGAAACTGAAATGAATTAATACTTGATTCAAGTTGTTTAATTTTCAAAGGAATCAGAAAAGCTACCTCGTTCTGAATCGCATTGCTTCATTTGAAACAGGCATGATATATAAACACTCAATGTGCACAAGTACACTTTTATGAATTTTGCAGGGTATCCTATAATCCTGTAATCCTATCCTATAATACTATACGAGTGATCCTTAGTGTAATTATTAGCAAATCTCTTCTTTTTGGTGCTTTCACGTCATCTTATTTTCTCCTGGGCATTGGATCAGAATCAGACGATGAAGTGTTCGCACCACATCGCTTCTCCGTTCACCCCCGGGCACCGGCACGGCATCATATCCTTCTCTCTCTTCTGTAGCGCTGAGATCGTGCATCGCACTCCCCCGCCTCCGTGACCGTAGGGTTTCCAACGCCAAAGGTGGCTTCCCTCGCTCGCATCGCCTCTCCTGCCCCATAGGACCGCGCTGCCCATCGCTCCCTCTTCAGGATGGGAATGGTTAGGGTATGGATCGAACCTAAACCATTTTCAATGAGTTTGTTGATCCATGGTTTAATAGAATCAATCCATCACAAGTCTATTATATTAATAAATTATCCATGGATACCCAAATGGATCAATTACATTAGTAGACTAAAAAAACTCCTATTACATGTGTGTAAAATTCGGATCCAAAATTTTAAACTCGCGTTCACATTATAAAAACTTGTCAGATTTAGTTGAATTTTGGATAAATGTTTTATTATATGTAGAAGTAACTTTGTACAAATTTTGAGCCATTTAGATATGCGGGACCCACGATGCATTACTAAGACCAAAAATTCTAGTTAAATGTGTAAAACTTAGATCCAAAATTTTTAAACTCACGTTCACACTATAAAAACTTATCAAATTCTAACAAATTTTGTAGGAATGATTTATTGCATGGAGAAGCAACTTCATGTAAATTTCGAGTCATTTATACATGTGGGGCCCACAATGCTTTACTAAATACTAACAAATTTTCATTATATGTGTGTAAAACTCGGATCCAAAATTTTTAAACTCGCGTTCACATTACAAAAACTTGTTAGATTTAGTTGAATTTTGGAGAAATGTTTTATTATACGTAGAAGCAACTTTGTATAAATTTTGAGCCATTTAGATATGCGGGGCCCACGATACATTACTAAGATAAAAAAATTCTAATTACATGTGTAAAACTCGGATCCAAAATTTTTAAACTCGCGTTCACATTACAAAAACTTGTTAGATTTAGTTGAATTTTGGAGAAATGTTTTATTATACGTAGAAGCAACTTTGTATAAATTTTGAGCCATTTAGATATGCGGGGCCCACGATACATTACTAAGATAAAAAAATTCTAATTACATGTGTAAAACTCGGATCCAAATTTTTTAAACTCGCATTCACACTATGAAAACTCGTTAAATTCAGTTGAATTTTGTAGGAATGATTTATTATATAGATATACAACTTTGTACAAATTTTCGACACATTTATACAAGTGAAGTCAATTTGGGTTGAACCTTTTAAATCTAGGTTCTAATGGTTTGATCCGTTTGATCCATTTATATTTTTAGAGTAATCCTAAAAATTCGTTGGAGCAAGTTAACGGATAGGTTTAATGGATAAATGGATCGATCCTACTCCCTCTCCCGCAACGCACGGCCCGCACCAGGCGAAGCTGTTTCGCTTGCCCAGTTTCCGTCCATTCATCTTCGTCTTCCGATAACCAACGTTTCTATTATTTGGTTTGTCGCCTCCTCTTCCCGTCCTCATATATGTCACACGCATGCTGTTGTTGCTAATCACGATACTAGAAGGAAAGCAGCACCTATCCTGGTGTTGTTGCCCATCTGAACACGCACTTTCATGGATCCATTTGTTGGGTAAACAAGGAGGATTTTCCACTTCATGCCGAGCTCTATTGTTCTCAGTGTGGTTCATCCCTAATCCAGCTAAGTCTCTCTTTCTAAGCAACATTGATTGATGCAGTATGGGCAACCAAGTCAATTTCTTCTCAATTAAGCGATTTCGGTATCTCAATCTGATCCCTCTTTTTTTCCCTGTACTGTACACAGGGGCGAGCCTAAGATTTAGAGATTGGGTATTTCGAAATAGGTAAAGGGTAAAAAATTTACACCCAAAAATCCTTTAAAAATTACATACGGGTTATCTGTTATATACTAAAAATCCTTTAAAATTATGTACTAAAAATTCATTAAAATTTTCAATTGCTAGGCAAGATCATATGTGATGGTGTATGACTGCTGCACTGCTACCTGCTGGTTTTGAGCTGTTTATCTACTGGTTTTGGACTGTTTAGGTCAGTGAATTAGGCCAGGAATGTAAGGAGGAGGCAGGCAGGCCCAAGCAGTGAAGAAGATGAACTGGCATTTTTTTTTCATTTTCTTCATATGTATATATACATAATACATACTATATATACACACTCTTTTATCAAAAATCTTAGGTATTCATCGGAATACCCTTGAATTAAAGTGGGCCCACCCCTGCTGTGCACCAGTATTTGCTCCCGCAGATTATTCAGTCCGTTCAATTTCTTCACAGGATGAACTCTTCCAATTGTTTTTGCAGATTTGTTGCTGGATTTAATACTCTGTGATGTTGAATTATTGGGGGAAATTTATTTTCACAATATGCAGACCATTATATCATTTCTTGACTTGACGCAGACCGTCGTTATATCTTTTCTTGACTTGATGCATACCATTGTATTTGATTGCTAACTACATATTTCCTATTATGCTCATTTGTTTTCCATTTTTTACTCATTCATGTTACCTTGCTGCTGTCCAACAACTATCACTATATGTTTTACGCTGGTTTTAGTATTCTATATTGCACAGAGAAAACTCTGAGTAGTGAACTTGCCTACTGAATCTATGCAGATAATTCCTATCACCGACCAAGTTTCAGTGAAGATATATATGTACATAATTTTGTAAACATGAAGTGAAATGACTACTGACAATTCCTAGAGGTGAAAAATTATAAAGAAAAATATGTGATCCTTCAAGCAGTTCAGGTTATCAAAAGTTATGTGTTCAAATAGAGACATTTTTTTATCATACGAAGAGTGGTGATTTCACACAATTTTGTGTGTGACACTTCAAGTACATTACTTCTTTATACAGTGATCAATGATAAGTGCTATGGTCCCTACTGCTGCATTTTCTTTACCAATATTATATTACTTAAGTTCTGATTAAAATAATAGTAGTATGATCTCAAATTAATTTGATTTTTTAAAATAAAGTTTATGTGTATTCACCTTACGTTCATTTTGATTATCTATCATTTTACCTTCTTTTTATGTATTGAGAAAACTGCAGAATTGGTCAGCAGTTCATGAATGCATTTTTTTCATATGGGATCTAGCACCAGGTCAGTCAATCAATACACTGAACTTCTCTACAGAATTTGTATGCATATTGGGTGACTCATATATGTTGTTTTTAGTTGTGCTGATGATCTTCCATCTATGATACATCTATGAAACAAGCATCATATCATTAGCAGGCCTAATAACTGTATCAAATATCTTCAGATTTGTTCTTCTCAATGCTCCTTTATACATTTCTAACCTAGCTTTTCATATATAAATTGTGTTCAGTAAGGCAATAGCTAGCCTACAGTAGTTCCAGTCAAATATGCATATGAAAGCACTCATCAATTGTGGCCTTTGCAAGAGGTAAAAACTGTTATTAGCTCTAACCTTATTGGTTCGTCATGTTTAAATAAGCTCCTATACTGTCAGACCTCATCCCATTTCCTTCTAAGTGACACGTCAAAGTCTAGAATTTTATAACGTCTTCCATCATGCTCCTCTTCTTTTGTTGATTTCATTTCTCTAACCAAAGTGTACCAGTATATAATTTTTTTTAAAATATATCGATGAAAATATCCTGCAGCAGTGCGCGGGGTATCATCTAGTAAGCATTGAAAGTTCTAGTCTTCCTTTCCTTTCATGTATAATCCAATTTGGAGTATCAATTTTGCAAGATGGCATGCAATATTATCATACCCCCTCCAATTTCTTTTATGACGATGATTATTTCAAAATTAAACTAAGCAAATTCATGTTTTTAGTTTTTTTCGAAGAAGGAAGCACATTACTTAATTCTTTGGAGGAATTTATTTTGCCTGATTGGAGTACTTTACATAACCTTTCATCTTCATCATAACTGTAGCTGAGCAACGACTTATCTCTTCAAGTGAAAAGTGAATCTAAAAATTGAACAAGAATGAGCCACGTAAGCAAGAAAAGATGATCCGTCGGATGAGGGAGAGGATAAAACAAGGATAAAAGAGAACCGTTGGATAAAAAAGAGATCTCTCCAATCAAGCAGAGGGAATGGAAGGCTCCCGAAGCACCTCGCACACGGCACAGATCACCCCAGTACGTCTCTGGTCTTTGATAAAAAGAAAGAAAGAAAGGAACTAAAGAAATTAAGGAGAGGAGCTTTCGACTGAATCCATACCACTCTCACGATCTCACCTGCCGAGCCCCACCTCCTGGCTTCCCACTCCGGTGACAACTTCCCCAAGACCCCAACCTCACAGCCACCTCAGTCCATGCAGCTGACAAGTTCACCGCTCTTGCCTTGCCGTGGCCCGTGGGGAAGATGTAGAAGGCGGTGGTGGCACAATGCAGCATGGATGGAAAACATTGAGATGCCATTGCTCATGATGCAGTTGAAGCGGTGGTAAAAAAAATGGCTTCGCTCAGAGCTGTGGTGGTGAGAGGGTAAGAACTGAGAAGTGAAATGAGAAAGAACAGCTAGATGCAGAGGATTCAAGGAAATAGGACAAGGATTGCTAAATGATTCTGACGCAGAAACACTCGATTCAAGGCTTCAAGCTCTACCAGGCACCAACTGCAGTACAGCCAGCTCCTCCATCCAAGATAGTACTACCACGATGAGCCATGTAATCAATAAAACACTGATTGTTGGATCGGCAATGGGACAAAGTAAGGAGGAGAAACGAGAGCCGCCCAAGTAAAAGGTTAAAAAAATGTGTTTGGCAAATATATAAATTTTGAGGATGATTTTAAAATAATACACAAAGTTATTGGTTTAATTTCAAATAAAAACTCATAAACATATGCTTTCAAAGGAACAACACCATTGATAAAAAATAAGGAGTTATACAATAACGGAGATAGGAGACAGAAAAAAGGGAACTCATACTATCATAAAAGTACGAAGATGGCACAAATAGTATTGAAGTAATGTAAATTTAGTTCAAAATGTGAATGTAAGGTTTGCTATTAATTGTTTATTAGATTTCCTACTGACTTTATTCTCTTAAAAATAAAATTTAAATAAGCTAAATTAAATATAGAGGGCAGTTAGCACAACTATGTTAATAAATTCTTCGTGCACCAATATAGTTCATTAATCCTTTTCTTATAGATTTCTTATAGAGTAGATAGCAGGACGGTTAGTCGCATGAATGTATGACTTCATATGCTAGTATATTACTAAAAACTATTAAGTCATTGAAGTGTTTGAAAGAACATGTGAAACACAGTAAAAACCTAGTCGAAACATTTTGCTATTACACATCATGTAACTAGATCATGGATAAGATAAATAGTTTAGAAGAAAATAATTATGTCATATGAACTTCCAATTGTTATGCGCCTGATTTATTTTCTCTCGGCCATCCTTGTTTCGAATTTATATATACTGTATATACCCTCATTTTCATATTATAAGTCAAACTTAAAAGAAATTTGACTAAGTTTATAAGAAAATTTAGCAATAACTATAATACCAAATTAGTTTCATTAAAACTAATATTTAATATATATTTGATAGTATGTTTATTTCGTGTTTAAAACATTACTATATTTTTTATAAACCTATTTACATTTAAATAAGTTTAATTATAAGAACAACAAGAACTATTTATATATATGAAGCGGAAGTACACCATGCGTCTCCAATCTAAGATTGGATAAGATATTATCTGATCGGTTCTCTATCCAGATATCCAGATTTATTGTACTAATAGTGTTTTATCTACTACTATTAGATTGACTTATTTTAGAATGGAGATAGTAATAGGATTGAAGTTGTTTCCATCCAGATTTTGGTATAGTTCGAATTTCCGTGTTGATCGGACGAAGCAGGTCGACATCCCGGCGCCCGCCGCGGCAGAACGATCTCTGCGCGTGCGTCTTCCGCGCGAGGCGTCGTCTGCCTCCGATCGTACGCGGCGGCGGCGCGGCGTGTCGGTTCAGGATCACGCTTTCGTCCGCGTTCCGCCGTACTCCGTTCGGCCTTACGGGCAGAAGTGCCATTGAGTCACTGACATGTGAGCCCCGTATCAACGCGGGTCCACATGTCAGTGACTCAACGGTGGCTGCCGTTTACCGCACACAAATACATCGATACGGAACCCTTTGAGTTTGTTCGGATCTACTGTATCTTTATATACGTGCCTGGCCCTTTTTATGTCTGTTGACAAAACCACAAAAATTCAGCGCCGCGATGAAGAGGAAGCGAGAGGAGGTGGCCGCCGCCGCCGCGGCGGCGCGCCCGGGCTCCTCGTCGTCGTCGTCGGAGGGCGGCATCTGCGACGACGTCGTACGCAACATCTTCGCCCGCCTGCCGGCCCGCGACGCCGTCGCGTCCATGGCGCCGTCGAGGCGCCACCGCCGCCTGATCACCAGCGAGGAGTTCCGCCGCCTCCACTGCCGCCACGGCGCGCCCCTGGATGTCCCGCACATCGCCTACGTCGCCACCGCGGACGTCGTCGCCCATCGCGACACCGCCGGCCGCGTCGATTCCCTCGAATGTTGGGCGCACCAACGAGCCACCCATGGCTTCTCGAGCTGGGGTTTCGCATCGCAATCGAGCTACAACGCGGCGCCCGACCGCTCGTTGAGTTACCATGGCTTCCACGTCGCCGGTCGTCGAGGCGGTACAAACCCGAT
The DNA here is from genome assembly GCA_000573905.2 of Oryza punctata. Lineage (NCBI taxonomy): Eukaryota > Viridiplantae > Streptophyta > Magnoliopsida > Poales > Poaceae > Oryza > Oryza punctata. Next base: position 26,719,940 of record CM002495.2, on the reverse strand, counting down.
GCGCGCGCTCGACGGCCAGAAGTACGACGACAAGAAGTACGTCGGCACGTGCAACGGCGTCGTACTCCTCGCCGTCAAGGAACCCTCAGTCGGCTTCCTCCTGAACCCGGCCGTCGCCGACGGCGAGAGGAAAGTCTCCGTTGTGTTCCCTTCCTCGCCGGACGCCGACGGTGACACCAAGTATCACATCTCGGGCTTTGGCTACGGGCCAAGGACTAGAACATACAAGCTACTACTTTGCAAGCACAAACAGGTCGCCAACTTCAAAATACTCCGCAAAGGCTGCATAGCACGCGTTCCCGGTGCACCTTACTATCTATGGCGAGCTGACGAGTTGGTTGTTTACTCACTGGGCGGCGGCGCGGCGGAGCAGCCGCGAACGGTGCTCGCCGGGCTTGACGACGACAAGATCCGCCGCCGCTCGCTTTACATGGACGGCACGGTTTAGCTCCTCAACGCCGACAAGGAGACGCTCCTCGCCTTCGACGTCGACGACGAGACCATCACCTCCATCGCCCTGCCCGGCGAGCGCGTCGCGGGTGGCAAGCCGCGGTCGCACGACAAATCGCATCTCATGGAGATGTCCGGGCGCGTGTGCGTGGCGACGGTCGACGACGGCGACAAGGAAATCAACGCCGTGTGGATGCTCACCGCCGATCGCCGGTGAGAGCGGCGGTGCGCGTTCAGCAACGACTGTTACTGGCCGGCGAAGGTCGCCGGCGTCTGGGACTGCTGCGGCGTGCTGCTCATTGCCCTGCAGGCTCACGACGAGAGCTCCATCGTTCTATACGACGACGCGACGGAGGAGGTGTTCCGACTGGACGCGCCGCCTCACGCGTCGCCGGAGAAGTCGGACTACCGGATCTGCTGGGGTTACAAGCCGACACTCGTGTCGCCGGCGAGCATCGTAGGCGAGCTGAGACAGGACGAGCAGCAGCGCCGCGACGTCGCGGCGGATGTGCTCGCCGCCGTGAAGCCCGTGAACGAGGTGAACAAGCGGAAAGGTCAGAAAGCGACTCTGCACACCGTCTGCTTCATGGAGTTCTTGGTCGGCGTCATGCGGAATCTCCCCAGCAAGTTGCACCACGGTATCGCGGATTTAGATCAGTTTTACTGATCTCTTTTGCTTTGCCGCATAAATTGAAGTTGATAATCTGGAAACTATTTTTTTGGGCTCCTTTGGAAACGTTTGGAATTCAGTAGAAATCTCATCTAATAATAAAGTAGTACAGTTCAGTTCCTGCAGAAGCAGAAAAATTCTCTGTTCTGAATTGCTACCCCTTACATTCCCTGTTTATTTGAAGCTAGCACGCATAATAATACTGAATATGCACTTCTATTATAAGTGCATGATCCGTGCATTGGAAGTTCTTTCTTTTCTCTTGTGTGGTGTATGATCAAATTTGGAGTTTGAATTTTGCGAGATGGCATGTGTTATCATTATACATTGGTTGAATTTTCATGCGTGGCTTGAGTAACCAACCTTTCATGGTCTATATTTCATTTACTCACTTCTACATACCTTTCATCATTTGCAATGAAACTGTGCTAAGAGGAGAGTGTCGTAAAATCTGCAATGAGCCAACCTGCTAGTACATGCCATTCACTCACAAAATTGCTAGTGCATAGTTACATGTAGGTTTTCATTCACAAATTCCATACACATGGGTAAATATAATCATTTTGTTCACTATTTTGTAATTCTTTGGCAGTACCCCTGTACCGTACTCCATGATACAGCAAAGAAGCTTCAGTTGCAAACATGCAATTCATTCTGAAGCAAAACTGGAATTGATAGTGCCATGTGAAACAGGGTACCACATCCTTCCAAGCATCATCGCTAGATTTGATTAAAAATTACAACATGCGAAGGACGGATTAGATCATAAGCAGTTCAATGAAAAATAAAGGTTGCTCGGAATACATCTAATAACCTAAACATAATATTTCTAAGCCATCCTCCCATACATCAGCTTGAATGCACCAACCCTGTTCAGAAACACAAAGGAAAGCAAACCTAGAAGAACTCGAACTCTAGATAATTGTCTGAGCCCTTCTGGATGGCAGCTTGGGCAACCTTCTCGGTAGCTGGTGCAGGCTTTGGTGGGCGCTCAAGCTCAACTGGCTTGGGTATCTCAGGAGGGCTTGCACATCGTATGAGCGCCCAATTCACGCCCTCAAAGAATGGATGCTGTTTTATCTCTGTCGCCCCACGCTTGTAGGCAAGACGGTGCTGCGGGTCCTTGACCAGCAATCCTCTTATCAGGTCCCTTGCTGAGAAGCTCACCATTGGGGATTCTGGGAACCGAAGGGGCTGGCCAACAACATTGAAGAGTGTAGCCCGGTTTCCCGATCCCTTGAAAGGGGTCTTACCGAACAAGAGTTCATACAGGAATATGCCAAAGGTCCACCAATCCACAGCACTGCCATGACCCTCTCCCTTGATGATTTCTGGTGCCAAGTACTCATGGGTGCCAACAAAGGACATGGACCGAGCATCAGTCGGCTCAGCGATGAGCTCCGGCAGTGGGCTAATTTGGTTGACAACCTCAGGCTTTGATTTCTTCTCCTTCTTGGACTTGGACTTAGACTTGGAGGAGAAAAAACGGGGACCAAAGCAGGTGGTTGGAGCTACACATGATGGTTGGATGCAGGATGGCTGAATACAGGCAGGCTGAACACAATAAGCTTGATTGTTCCTCTGCAACGCATCTGGTCCAGGATTCGCGGACTTGACAACAGTAGGGCTTACAGCACAACGAAGGGAGAGATCAAAATCAGACAGCATTATGTGCCCATCCTCCCGGACAAGGACGTTTTCTGGTTTCAGATCACGGTATATAATCCCAAGCATATGCAGGTATTCTAATGCAAGAAGAACCTCTGCCACATAGAACCTGAAATATCAAGAGACCAGCAAAAGTTTCAATGAGAGGAGTCACACATGCCTTTCAAGACGCCAAAAAAGAATAAAGGAGTTATTAAGCAAACAACAAATGATCATGGGCACTTACGAAGTTCTAAACTATATTAAACAGTGGTTATAGATTGCATGATTCTATAGTCACATAGTACAAAAGAAGCTATGGCTGATACTCAAGGGGATTCATGCAAAAGTATGTATAATGCAGTGATACCACAAAATGGAAATGGAGACCGGAATATAAATTATATATATGATACTTTTAACCTCAGAGACAAAATGGCATATGTGTTATATCTGATAATGAATAAAATTTGAGTAGTTGTCACATACTTTGCTGCTTGCTCTGAGAAATGCTTTCCAGGCTGCCTTTGTCGAAGAGTGTGCAGGTCCCCTCCTGGGCAGAACTCCATAACTAAGCATGAGAACTTATCTGTCTCAAAGTGGGTATACAGTGTGGGAAGAAATGGATGATCCAGAGATTGCAGGATCTCCCGCTCTGTCTGCGCTCGAAGCAGCTTCTTCCGACTTGCTAGAGACCCCTTGTCCATGACCTTCATTGCAAAGTAACTCCTTGTACCACTCAATTCAGAGAGGTACACACTACCAATATCACCACAGCCCAATTTCTTGAGCAATCTAAAATGGCTCAAACCAAGAATACCATCCTTAGACCTGATCATCCGGATTGCTTCCCACCTTGAATCACTCCCTTTGTGCGGCTTCGTCGTGCTGCTGCTCAGGCTGCTGCACGAGCTCTCATCACTGACGTTGCTGCTCGTGCTCGGACGGCACATGCTGCTCTTTCCACTCTCAGTAGAATCGGCTGTATCACTGACCTTGCCACTTCCACAGGTCTTCCTCAGACTATTCGTGCCATCGCTAACTTTAGCAGAAGCAAAGCTCTCACTAGTGCTGCTCTTTTGCGACGACTTCTTCTCCTGATTCCCGTTGCAATCCAAGCCTTGGATCTCTTTCAGCTCCCCAGAGTCTCCTTTCGGGGTTAGTGGCACATCCAGGACACCAGAGTCTGAACCAACGTTAGAAGGACCCTTGTCCAATATAGATTCAGAAGATTCTTGCCGCCGATGAGACGGCTTTTGCTCCTCTAAGATCTCCTTAGCAATGAGGTCTGACCTGCCATCCTTACCGGCCTTGCTAGCCTTTGCAGGAACAGGATCAACAGCTGGTTTAGCCTGGTGTGCAGGCACAATCTGCTTCACCGTCTCAACAGACATGATGGTCACTATGACTTGTACACAGCTGCAAATCTAGCGAAAGCTCACTCCACTTTCTTTAAGCATCCAAGAAAGTTCACTGATTTAACATTCAGGCTGGTCAAAAGAGCCCGTGCCTAACTCCACATCTGAAATCCATCACAAAGAGAGATGCATTAGCATATCAAACGAACGTATGTTGTGCGGTCCTATTCACCCCTAAATTATGTCTTCCAGACATGAAAGCAAAAGAAGTACTTAGAATTAGCCAAGAAATGCAACCGAGAAGAAATTAACATGATCAGAGAAAACCTCAAACGGCGAAACCACCCCTTCCCAGGGAGGAAAAAGGAGAGGGGATGAAGGCCAAAACCAGGGATTGAAAACAAAAGGGGATCTTCTAAATACCCACAAAAACAAGAAAAATACCGAGGGAAAATGGTGCAAACCTGGAAAAAGATAGCGGCAAGATCACAACCCCCATCTTTCCCACTCCATTGAAGAAAAAGGAAACGGTGCGCATGATAAAGCGCACAAAAATCATATGAGCACTAACTCCCGCAGCAACTGGATGAACAAAAGGCGAGGAAAACAAAACAAACCAGGTCTAGAAAGTGACGTGCGGCGACATTGCATAAGCAGATCAAGAAAGAAAAGCCGGCAAACGAGGAGGCAGTGGCACCAATCAGTCAGTCAGTCAGTCAGTCAGTCAAACCATCACAGAGCATGGAAAACCAAGGCAAGTACCTTCGTCTAGCTAGGCCTAGGAGGCCATGGCTGCTCTGCTCCAGCTGCTGGCTTGACACAACGATGGAGGAAAAAGCAAGAAGGGAGCAAGGGTATGTATGTATGTTTGCCTCTTTCTGCAACGGATTAGGGATGGATTAGTGGTATATGTGCTCACAGGATGGAGCCATGAAGATGGCAAAAGGCAAAGCTAGCTCAGCTCCCCCCATGCCTTGTGCTGACCTGTGTGGGGTTGGACACTTGGAGGGTGGTGGTGGTGGCTGCAAAACAAACAAGCTCCTGTAAAGAAGAGAAGTGCATAAACAAGTAAACAAGTAAGAGCATCTCTGGTATATCCCGTTGACTAGCTAAAAAAAAGAGAAAAAATTGCATCTAACAGACTAGCAAATTGGATAGCTATTTTTTCACGCTAGCTATCTCCTCCCCTTCGCTAGCTATATTTGCCTAGTTAGACGGGCTCTCCATCCACGTTCGCTAATTTTAAAGAGTCTGTTGGTTTACCCCTGTTTTTAGGAAGCTTTTTATTTTTTAGCTAGCCTCTTGTTCTTTAAATTTAGTTAGAATTATTGCTAATCTCTTGGAGATGCTCTAAGCAACTGAGCTCACAGAGTGGTACAAGAGTACTCCTAAGAGTAAATTTAACAGTATAACTAACTACTACGGCCAAATCATATATAATTAATATAATAGTTTATTTATATAATAGTTAACATATAAATATATACCACACCATTTATACTTGATCTCATCTCTCATACACACACCAAATGAGCTTGTGCTGTAGCTAACTACAAATTTATAGTCCGTTTTTTTCTCTCTTCTTTCTTATCCTCTTCACGTATGTTTATAGCTGGTTTATATTTCGTTTTTTTCTCTCTTCTTTCTTATTCTTTTCACGTATGTTTATAGCTGGTGTGGTGTGGTGGTCTCCCAGCCCTAGTCCTAAGATAGTTTCTTGTTTTTTTCCCTTGCACTTGTTCACTTCCATCAAGGCCACCACCCTCACAAATTTAATCCCAGTTTTGACCCACCCAATGTCACTTTTGTGTGCAGCTGCAGCACCCTAGGGCCCCCTCTGTTCCTCTCTCCTTCACTCCTCATGTGACCCAATTAAAAGAGCAGAGCCCATCTTTGTAGCTTTGTTAGTAGTACTAATTACTTCACTGTTCACTAGTACAGTTGTCATTGCAAACGTATTCAGATTTTCTTTACAATTTGGAGAAAACGAATTTACTCCCTTCACTTCAGATTATTTGTCTAAATTTCAGACGGAACAAGTACTTTTGTAATATAAATAAATAAATGCTAAAATAACGAGTAATCTGAAACGGAAGAAGCAAAACAAAAATCTGGATTTAACCCAATTCCAGCAAAAATCCTGTAAATAGGGCAGATACAGAGAGAAGAGATGGATGTTTGAATGCGTTGATTTCATTTCGCCAAGGGCAGATTGGGAATCCATGTTATGAGTGAGAGAGAGAAGAGAGGCAGGAAACAACCTTCGCAGCCTTCAATCACTCCCTGTCCCCCGGCCCGCGCCCCCGATGCAGCTTTGGCTCCGGATAATTCCGCCGCTAATCTCGAGGAGCGCAAAGCACCACGGCTAGGGCATCGGAATTCGGGCCAGGTCCATGTGTGAGACGGACGGTTGGTGGTGGGTTGATCTCGAGCTGGGCGCACCAATCTTGAAGCGCGGTTAAAATGAAATCAAAACCCCGAGGACCGAGAAGTTTGAAACTGCCTGCCTGCCGCTTCGTCCGAGATATGGACTTCACTTCACCCTAGCAGCATTTGACTGTACTAGAAAGCCGCTTTCACGAAATGGAAACGGCTTTCGGCGAAAGAAAACAATTCTTATGCTAATAGTCTTGCTTGGGAGGTAGAGGTTCTGAGAAATAATTATTGAGTAGTCATAATAGCTTCTGGCTTCTATTAATTTATTTTTTATATTCTATAACTAGAGTAAATATTATGAAAATCTAAGTGAGAATCTTACACTGTTTGAAGGAATTCTATAACTGACATGTTTAGGATAGCTTCACCTTTCCTGGAGCTGAAGCACAGCAAAGTTTCAGCTTCATCTAAAACGGGAATGAAGCTGGGTGGAGCTCTCTCACAAAATGAACTAGAGAACTGACCTGAGTTTAAGTTGCTCCACAACTCCAATACAAACCTAGCTCCTGTAGTTAAATTTAGGAGTTGAAACTATACCAAACGAACCCTTTAGTAGAAGTTGTAACTACGAGAAACTCTCCTAAACAGGGTCAGCAGTTATTAAATAGTAATCACTATATGGTGAGTAGTTATTAAGAGCAAGTACTATAAGTATTTAATCACAAATCTCTAAATGTCCCCTAAGTTTAAATGATGAGGTGGAGAAGAGGGGAAAAGAGATAGAGGATGAGCCATCTTACATGAGGTACAATCTCCTCATAAACTTTAAGGTTAAAGAAAAAGAAAAAAATAATATTGATTGAATGAGATAAATAAAATAAATATAGGCAATGTGTAATTACTAGTTGATGTGGATAATATAAAGGTGGTAATGACCTACCATAAGACTAGCTCTAAGCAGTATTATCATAATTATCTTGCCCGTTTGATGCTTCTTGGTTGCTCCTGCCATATTTCAACACCATGAAATGGGCGAGCTTTTATCCAAATAAAATCTATATGTAATTAAAATTCAGATATGAATAATCAATGTATGTACTGAGACAATAACAGTTGCGACAGCCAGATCTATGGGGGGCCAGGTTTGCAGAATCTTTGTAGCTGCCATGTTGCCTCATCGGCAAACAGCACAGAGCAGCCCTGCTCATCCCATCACCATCCAAATCTCCGAAAGCTCCTATTCATTCGTACTATACTACCACCACCACTACTACCAAAGATCTGTTCATAATGCTCATCTCTCGGAACAGTTTTGCACAATCAAAACGGGAGCTCGTAAGAAGCAGGAATGGGCAAGTTAAGTTCTGATTTTCTGAAACAAGCAGTAACACGGGTAATTGTTTCTGCTCAGTTTCTAGGGCACCAATTGACAGGCGCGCACACACAGACACACTCAACGAGTAAAAGGCTCAGTGCTAGGCTACACTGTTATGTTAACTTTTCCTAGTCTGTCATCGCTATCATCAGAGAGAAAATGGCTATTATACTCTACGTGGTCCATGGATCTACATCAAGGCGAGCTGAGCAAGTGCAACTCGAAAGGAATCTTTCAAGGGTTGTTAGGTCACTCAGGTCCATGCTAGGATTGCAGCATGCTTGACTGACCATTCAAACTTAGCCATTTAAGCCGCAGCAGGTAGGCATATATACAAGAGCTAATAGCCATTATGTACAGTCAAATGAGTTATAATTAATGGCCAAATAAGATGGTTTAGAGCAGGCGAAAACAGATGGTGGTTAGTTTAAGCTTGATACAACAAAGCCTATCTAGGTTTGGAGCCATGAGCCCCAGCACATGGAGCCTCTCAATGTGCAAAGGCATCTATTGGAGATGCCTTCCAAGTACTTGTTCTAATCTTTGGAGGCTACATGTGCAGTGTCAGGGGATAATGAGATATAGCAGAATCCTAAGTGCAAAACGTGCTTGCTAAACCAGTCAAATTGGTATCGAGTACGATGGGTCCAATGGAACAAGTTTGGCTTGTTCTCTGAATGATTTCTCCTAAACAAAAGAATCAGAATGGTATAACGGTTATACTAGACGTTACCTGGAATTGACAGTGGCAGGTGAGTGTACTCCCAATTACGTACTACTAGATGCAAAACAAGCTGAGGGACAAAACCGGCAGCCTTTTATCAGTCACCTGCAAAGTGAAAAAGGTTTCATTAGTATAGAGGACTCGCAGGAACAGTGCACACCAACAGTAGATGCAGAATCACAGGCCACAAGATGCAATGTAATTGGGAAATGTGATTTAACAACTTACAACTCAGACTGATACTAGCAATCTGCAGCCCACCAGACCAGAATGTGAGGCACTATGTTAGGCAACTGCAGATTCAAACAGCAATTTAGGTAGTAGAAGGCAAGAAAATTATAGTTGACCTAAAAATAGGATTTGCATCAGGATATGTACTTAAACAAGATATTCCGCCAGCAGCTTTGTTCTTCTGATATGTCCCTTCCCTTCTCTTTTTAAATTTCCATACACATCACATGGTGCTGACAAGGTTACAACTTGCAACCCCAGATCGGAAAGATGGTCTGCCCATTGGGCATCAGTGACAGACCAGCATGATTTGTTGATTAACAGAAAAAGAAAATAAAACACTTCACCAAGCCTTACAGAAGTTTTTGGATAGATCCAAGCGAGATGCAATATGCGGAAACTTGTACCCAACTATTGTTTCTCCTGGTTGAGCTTAGTCCAGATATATAGGGAGAGCAATGTGCAGATAACCAGATATATTGTGATAAAGAATCCTGCAAACATAATGAAGCCACTATCGCTTCAACAGTAGTAGCTGTGAAATCTTAACAAGTGTATAGCAGCATGGCGCCATTTTGACATACCATATGGATGCTTTGCTTGCACGAGCATCAAAGAAGGTCGGTCTTTTATTGTTAAAGAAGCAAACTTGTGTACAGAAATGATCATTCCGAGGATCTTCAACACAATTGCCACTTGACTGACAATTTTTTTTTTTTGGAAAAGATCTAAATACACTCCTAAATTTTGGATGGAAATCCATCTAACTCCCTAAACTTTGAAACCGGAAATTTAACCCCCTAAACTTTATAATATCGTTTATATAACTCCCTAAGATGGTTTTGCAAACGGTTTTTATCTAATTTGTATATAAGTTGGATGAGTTTTGATTGTGTGACATACACATTGGACAAATATATGAAAATCTCCACTTCAATCTTTCGTTTTACCCCTTGTTAGCTCTCACTTACAAATAAGTACAAACATAATAATAGTATGATATCACTGTATAAGTATTAATTGATTACTTACAACTGATGATATGCAAATATATTATATTAGTTATTCAAAGTTGTTTGCTTAAGCTTGCAAAATATGCAAAACCACCTTAGGAGTAATATGAATAATATTGCAAAGTTCAGGGAGTTGGATATTCAGTTTTGTAGTTCAGGTGGCTAGATGGACTTACATGTTCCATCCAAAGTTTAGGGAGGGTATTTATACTTTTTCCTTTATATAGGGGGTATTTAGATTTTTTCCTTTTTTATATAAAAAAAGCCTTTTATTGAGATCAAGACAATTACATAAGGTGATACAGCCATCTTGAAATCACTTCTAACCTTTGCATAACTAAGATATACACAAGCCACAAAAGGTAAAAGCCACTTTACATTTCGTCTATCAGGTAGTAGGAATGTTAAGAGTCGAGATTTGCCTGTACATTTTGTTACGGAAAGGAGCTCAGCGAGGTTGTAGAATATCACTTTCACAAGTTTGTGAAATAACCAACTAATTTAATCGCCGTTGAGGAATGGGGGTTGCAAGAACTGCAGAGAAGGTAATAACCTACAGATTTAATCATAGCAATACCTAAAATAAATATGTGCACATACTAATAAACATCATGCTTACCGTTAGATAATCTGAAAGAGCACTTGCATTCAAAAATTTCTCTGGGGTCTAAGGTCCGATTGGATAAAAGTATTTCATCCAAGATCTCTTTCCTGAAAATAAGGGGGAAAATCAGGGGGCGAACATTAGTGGACACTTCTTTCTAAATTAGCACAACATAATATTGTCGGTTTCATCAGCAACATAAATTGCGGGTTTGGAAATCTATTGCGTCCTCAGCAGGAAATCATCAGCAATATAACATTCACAGACTTTTCCTTTCAATGAATAAAAAGAGGGAGCATATTTTTTCAAGAAGGTTAAAAGATTTAAACATGTATAACATTGAAATGCAAAGGCAAAGCAGATGCAACTAGAACTAGAGAACTGCTGAGTGCTGACCCTGACCAAAATTTCCCTTACCGCCAGTTACCGCGGTAACCTATCTCAGTAACGATAAGTGCCATGTAACCCTACCAAGTTCAAAAGAAATTTAAACAAAATTTTGAACTTCTGATAAATGTCATCAGGCTTTCCCACTGCTCACCATGATAACGCACGGTTACCTTGGTTACCAGACTTACCGCTGGTGCGGTAACCCCTCCTCTCCAGTAAGGTAAACCCTGCCCAGGACAAGTTTGACACGGTGTGTCCTGTCCTATTAAAAGTACTTCTACTAGTTTAGAGAGAGGATTGCATCAGCTATAAATCTAGAACACTGACCGAGTCCATGGTGGAATTGGTTTCTGTCTACGCCTTACTTCCTCTTTATGCTCCAAGTTACCACCATCCTCTTCATCAGAATCTTTATAAGGAGACATTTCATAGGGCTGCAACAGATGTGCACAACAAATGTGAAATAAAGTTTTCAAAATGTAATGATCTCTGACAAAACATGGTATTTGAAAGCTATTAAAGCAGCCCATATTGCAGTTGTGTGCGGTTTTGGCCAACAGTTGTTAAGAAACTGGTGGATGTACCCAAACATTACTCCAAGTAACCAAAAGACAGACTACAGGGGAGTAGGGGACAATATCCAGATTCAGTAATCAGTACTTGCTTTGTTCTTTTACTTTTATAAGTTTTTTAAGTTTTATGGTCTCCGAGATGCAATTTTGACCATTACTTCTCATAACTCTACATCACTAATAACGATATAAGCTGATAAAGCACAGAAAAACATTTACTGACAATGATTTTGAATATCCAACTTTTAAAAAATAAACATATTTCTTCAAAGCTTCAAATGTTTGATAGTTCAAAGTTAATGAAATATTCAGCATTCAAACTGTTGCAACAACTGCTCAAAGTTCAGAAGTGTATAGTACCAAGTGATCAATTCAATATTAATTATCAGCATTACTATATGCAACCACAAGATAGGTCCCTGCCATTAACTTACAAAACTTAATGTAAGCATGTACCTTATCAGCATCATCAGATAAGCTTCCATGAATCTGATGACCAGAACTTCCAGACTTCCCATCTGTAACAACAGCTTTCACATTGTTGCTTCCAGATGTTACTACTATAGGAAAAGAATCCGTCTTTTCATCAGATAATAGTTGGTTTATCATTACTCCGACAGTATTCTTCCTGATTTCTGTGTCATCCTGAAATGATTAAGCCAATTGAGATACAGACATAGATTTCAAGGTATTGTAAAAAGACAATATGAATTATAGTGTTCACTCACAGTCACAGGATCCTTCTGACTAGCATCTTTCCCACTGTTCCCAGCATGCATTCTTTCTCCCAGCTGTTTTTGATGTTTACGTGCCTCTTCAATGCATTTCTTTTTCTTCTCCTTTTCCTTCCTTCCATCACCTTCCCACTGCCTCTTCCTACTAACAAGATATGCATCCACTTTCTTCTTCTGCTCCATCTGTTTATGTTTTTGCTCCCTCTCTTGCTTTACTCTCTTGCGCTCTAGTTCAGCAGCTGCTTTGCGCATCTCACACTCATTTTGTTTCTTCTGTTCATGACGCTTTGCAGCTTCAGCCACCTCAACCGCCTTTACTCTAACATCTCTTTTCACTACAAGTTAAAATGTTTTTGAGATATCTGTGTAACATTCGAAATATGTGAACAGAGGAAATGTAGTGTTGCTGTAGGCCATTGAGCTTATGATCCTAGGTTACCGCAAGATCGCATTAGCATATTAATTCAACATATATTTTGAACTAAATATGATTTCACATACACAAGATTTACCACATACTGTTGTAGGTCGTTGCTTTTGTTTTACAAGTGGTATAAATGATGTCATGCTAGTGACAATATTACTAGGTTTCCATCCTTTGTCAAGATTTGCTTCACTTTTGTGTCTTTCAGTTTGATTACCCAGAATTCTTCCCTTGCTTTCTCTGTCATGGACGGACTGTGTCACTTTAACTTCTTTCCTTGAAGGAGCACGGTTCTCCTTTGGGTTTTTCATGGCTTGATCAATTATGAGGTGCACTTGATGATCAGGCTTCCTACTGGAAGCTTTAGTGGTTGGCAAATCTAGCTTCCCTACATCCATATGTTTTCTGGAAGCTTCTGAAGCACTGCTGTCTTCATCAATTCGGAAGCAAGTAAGATCTGGTATGGAACCTGTACAGTTGGAAGTATAACGGGCTCCTGATGGCTTCTCCAGGCTATACTTTCCAAATGATGGTGTCAAAGGAATTCCACTATCCTCTTTATTACAAGAAATCCCCATCCTTTGGTGTCATAACTTGAATAATGCCATTTAGGTTCCACCTCCACGGGGGAGGCTGGGCCCAAAAGTTTCTCAAACCTAGCTGTCAATGATTCATACTTACTCCTCAGCAGGGATGTTATCTTACTGTTAATCTTACACTTCGAGGAGAGATTGGAGCTCAGGTTAACCCACTTTGTGGAATCACGATATGCCTCAAGTACCCTTTCTTTGATGGTTGGACTGTTAGCTGGAATAGGAATGCCACAGCTTTGGTGCACTTCAACAGTTTCATCGAAAGTACAATTATCACTGTTTTGCAATGGATTGTCACCATCTGAGACAGGCTGTCCTTCTGGATCACCATGAATACCTTTCTCGCCAAGATCTTTGTTGGAACAGTTTGAAGCACATGCTTGCAGACTTTGCTGATCTGAAGAAGCATAGCTTAGAAACGTACTTGGCAGAGTGGTGCTGGGATGATTTTTTGCATTAAACACCGCACTTCCAGACGAAACATAATCCATCTGATTCAATAACTGGTCGTCTACTGTCACATATTTTACATCCGCACCAGGATATACAGAGCAGTTGTTTGTCTGTAAACAAAGAACGAAAGTTTTTTAGAGTTCTTGTCAATAAAAATAACAGTGCACAGCCCCATGGAACACAGGAAAAGAAACAAACGAACATAACCAAAACAGATGAATGCTTCAAAACAGAATTTGATTACTGAAAACAGTTTAGAGTATTCATGTTAAGTATTGACTGTTCTAGAATGTAACTCTCAACAGGTTTATGAACTTCTTTTCCAATGGAAAGGAATTTTTAACAAAAAGGTACTTTTTATATACAAAAATTTACCTTCCTTGTGTACTGTCCATCACCACCTGATATGATATCAGAGCAGCTAGACGAAGAATCTTCCAGAACAATTGCTACATTACCACTTAGACTACTGCTGCTACTGGACAAAGATTAGAATAGGGGCACTGATAAGAGAAAGAAAATCATAGCACATTACCATGTCTACGAAAATTCATTCAACTGGCGGTTTGAATTCCAGTTCATCCTAACCATTTTTCTTTGCACTATCATGTAAATACGATCCTTCAGAATTTCTCGTGATATTCAGTAAACTGAAGCAGGTGAACCATACCCAAGTCAAACAAGCTAATAGAACTACAATTTGAGCTTCCAAGCCGCTTAAAATCTTGCAAGCAACTACACGTCTCAATGCAATTCAGAGTGTTAGTACTACAACTCTGTGTCATTCCCCCTGTTACTTTGTTAGTGAAACCATGGCGGTGCGAAGTTATATCGATTCGCCTTAAAACGAATACCCGCAAAGCATATTCGAAACGGGGCCAACAGACAACTCCGCCCTAAATCGAAATGGGACTCGTAGAAACTCCCCGCAGATACGGGTGCCGCTACGGAATCGTGAAAAAAAAAAACAGCGACCTAACAGGCGGCAACCCGCGGCGCGAAAAGGGAACTGGCTTACCGCGCGCCGGGACGGCGTCGAGAGCCGGGAGGATCCACGGCGGCGGCCGGCGGCCGGCGGCGAGGATGGCGCAGGCGAGGGACTCGGAGTCGGACACCACCTGCTCCTGCATCTGCGCCTTCACCCCATCCCGGCGCTCGAACACCTGCATGAAGAGCTCCTCCATTGGGGCGATCGGTGGCCATTCGGAGGGCTAGGGTTTGGTCATGGGGGCTCCTCCCCGCAGGGACTCGGAGCGGAGCGATGAACGGGAAGGAGTTCTTCCCCAAATGCGAATGGAGTTTGAAATTGTTCAATCGGCAAAGCGGAGGAGACGAGTAGTAGCCTAGTAGGCGATAAGCGGTGGGCAGTGGGAAAGTGGGCCTAAGCCCATGCTTCCGATGCAATGCTGGGCCAGAAATGGTAAACTTTGAGGCCCATGTTAAACTCCCGACAGACTTAACGCTTTAAATTGCTCCCCAAATGAATTTTGTAGTTAAATGAATTTATTTTTTGTTTGTCCTTGTATAAGTTACTTTGGTTGCGTTTTGTGAGATGATAAATGGCTTCGTAAGCTTGTTTTTACAGAATACTCTCATAATTTATTCGGAGTAATCTAAAACCAGTGCAAAGCTCAAACCTCCAAGGCGAGATGACAAGCAATAAGTCCTGGAAGGTTTTCTATAAGAATAGTAATACTAGGATGATGCAATCCATCAACCGAATTCGACTTCAGTCAATTTGTGTAAGCTGGAGTTTAGTCAGCCAATTCCAGATGCATAGACTTACATTTTGGAATCTAAAATTAAATGGCCAAAATGTATACTACTGTATGTTTATTTTATTCCAGCAAATTTAACAGGACATTGTTATGCATAGCAGAAAATTAGTTTTAAGTAAGAGCTGCGAATTCGTTGGTGCCTCGCTCATCGGGGTACTAGAGGTTCGGGCGGACTGATAGTACTTCCAGTGATCTTTTTTTTTTCTGACATACTACAAGTTACTACTAGTGTCACTTCTTTTTTTTGAAATTTCAGAGTATCACTTATCAGTCCGCCCAAACTCAAATCAAAAACAGATGCCGCCAAACCTCAGATTTGAAGTTCCAACCTCAATTTTTCAAGTTCAGTTCGCGGAAATGTAAACAAGTTCCCCGAAATTTAAACTCCCGCCAAAAGCAAACCACTTGATTACGCTTCGACCCTTCAATTTTCAAGCAGCTCCTCAGTCCCGAAAAAATTAAGAAGCTCCCGCCCACACGATCCCGTGGAATCCAGTAGCCGGTTGAAAATTTTCAAAGCCCGCCAAAACTACAAAGCGCCTAATCCCGCAGCAACAATTCGAATTAAAGCAAACTCAACCGACCAAATACGACCTGCTCTTGGTTGAACACATTGAGTTGGAAATTTGGAGCTGAGCAAGTGATTCTCTCCAAATATCATCAGATCTCCATAAAGAATTTCGACAAACAGAACCAGATGCCACAAAGTGAACAATTCATATTCAGCAGCAACATTTCAAAACGTGAAACAGGAGAACCGAAACAAATGTCTTCATCTAAACAGCATCCACAATTGCAAACCAAAATGACGCGATGAATGGTAGGAACAATTTAGCAACCAGAGGTTGCAGTCATCGCCATTAATTTAACATCAGAATTCCACGGGCACAACCACGAGCTTCTTACAGCAATCACCTAGCACTGGACAGAAACACTAGACACTGAGATAGATATCAGAGACAAGCAGGGCAACTACCACCTCTGCTATAGACTCGCTACACCGATAGAGAAATCACCAAGAACCAGTAAGTACACCCTAAGTGCCTAAGAGCTAGTGAACTTGGTGACAGCCTTGGTGCCCTCGGAGACGGCGTGCTTGGCGAGCTCGCCGGGGAGGACGAGTCGGACGGAGGTCTGGATCTCCCTGGAGGTGATGGTGGGCTTCTTGTTGTACCTGGCGAGCTTGGCGGCCTCGCCCGCAAGCTTCTCGAAGATGTCGTTGATGAACGAGTTCATGATCGACATAGCCTTGGAGGAAATCCCGATGTCCGGGTGCACCTGCTTGAGGACCTTGAAGATGTAGATTTTGTATGTTTCTACGCTCTTCTTGGCCTTCTTCTTGCCGCGCTCCTTCTTGCCCTCGCCGCCCTTCTCCCCCTTGGACGCCGGCAGCCGCTTCTCGGCCTTGGGCTTCTTCCCGGCGGCGGGCGCCTTCTCCGCCTTCTCGCCGGCCTTCTCCTCCGCCGGCTTCTTCTCCGCGGGCTTCTTCTCGGCCTTGGGCGCCATCGGGATCGGTCGTGCTGGTGGTGTTCGACGCAACCGGCGAAAGGAGGAGATGAGTGTGTGTTGTTGATTTGGGGATTGGATTGCGTTGTGAGGGGAAGACGAAGGGTGGTGGCTATTTTTATAGAGGCGGAGGGATGGGTCGCGATTGGTGGGATGCGGGGTGCCGCGGATCGATGACGTGGGACGCATCGCGAGCGTCTGTTTGGTTCGGAAGCGACGGGATGGATGCGATTGGGCGCGGATCGGTGTGGACGGGGAGGACCATATTTTCTTCCCGGATCGATGACGTGGCTTGTTTGACAGCCCTAGTGCGATCGGAAAGAGGATTTCGTGTGGCGGGAATTTTCGGCCAATTTGGCACCGGGCAAAAATGACGGTTCTATGGCCAAGCAGTCAGTCGAATAAGGGTGGATGAAGTATTTCATGAATTTGTATATCTACCATTAGAATGATGTTACGATTAATTTGATCCATGTTCCTATAAATTTGTCAGATCCAAAAGATATTATTGCTATTCGGGAAATCAGCTAGTTGCACCGAAATTTTACGAAATTCGAACCATGCCACCGTCGTTCAGTTTTTTTAACCTTTGTCTAACTCCAACAACGCATCGCTTCTTTGGTTGAACAAATCGTAGAAAAAGGGAAAAAAGGGGGGAAATGCGAAGAACAATGACCCCAAATTTGCTCAATCAACTAGTTTTCTCTCGATCCATTGCCGATCGGAGCTGCATTCATTGCCACAGACTCCAGGATGAGGTCAGCCATCCCCAATTCTCATTGACCACATGGAGGTTGTTCAGCAATCTCCGTGGAAGCAGGTCCGGTGAGGTGGTAGGTTGGTGTGGAGAGGTGGCACAGCGGCGCGACCTCTTTCACTACCGCCATAGCAAATGGAGGGGCGGTACGATGGCGTTGGTGCCAAATGCTAGTCCCGTCGCTGCCACCGAAGCCAGTGGTCCTCTCTCTCACGGTCGAGCGTAAACCTGGCAAGCCGGCGCAGGCCCGCTCATCATCGTTTCCCCTCCCCCCATCTTCCGCAAGGCTAGCATCGAGGGGGTTGAGAGGAGGAGCTCTCCCAGGCCTCCATGAAGCCCACACCTTCGTCTCTTCCGCCCACTCTTTTTATCTTCATGCCACTGCCGCCACCAAAGCCGATAGCCATCTCTCTCACTAGATTTGGATGGAGCTTAGGCAAGGCATCACCGCCGGCAATGAAGTTCCAATAGGATCCACCAGGGGTGTGTGTTCGGTCAGACCGATGGTCTTAGTGTTTGGTCTTTTAGAAATTTCGGTCATATAAAACTGGAGACCGATCGGTCTTGGAAAATAATGAAGAGCATGACTGAAATTTCAGGAGATCAAGTAATTAGGCCAAGTTGAATTGGATAAAAGACGATGGCATGGTTTTAATTTTACAAGATTTTAGTGGTACGCAACCAATATCACGAATAGTAATGGTATTTTTCTAATTGAACACATTTATAACGACGCAACTTACAACTCGGACTGATACTAGCAATCTGGAGCCCACCAAAATGTGATGCGCTATGTTAGGCACCTGCAAATTTAAACAGCAATTAGGTATAGAAGGCAAGAAGATTATAGTTGACCTAAAAACAGGAATGGAATCAGGATATGTAGTAAACAAGATATTCTGCCAGCAGCTGTCTTCTTCAGATATGTCCCTATCCTTTACTCTTTTTAAATCTCCATAGACATTACATGGTGCTGACAAAGTTGCAACTTGCAACCCCAGATCGGAAAGATGGTCTGCCCACTGGGCATCAGTGACAGAACACTAGAACAGCATGATTTGTTGATTAACAGAAAAAGGAAATAAAACACTTCACCAAGCCTTACAGAAGTTTTTGGATAGATCCAAGCGAGATGCAATATGCGGAAACTTGTACCCAACTATTGTTTCTCCTGGTTGAGCTTAGTCCAGATATATAGGGAGAGCAATGTGCAGATAACCAGATATATTGTGATAAAGAATCCTGCAAACATAATGAAGCCACTATCGCTTCAACAGTAGTAGCTGTGAAATCTTATAAGTGTAGCAGCATGGCGCCATTTTGACATACCATTTGACATACCATATGGATGCTTTGCTTGCACGAGCATCAAAGAAGCTCGGTCTTTTATTGTGAAAGAAGCAAACTTATGTAGAGAAATGAATCAATGATCATTCCGAGGATCTTCAGCACAATTGCCACTTGACTTACATTTTTTTTATAAAGAAAGCTTTTTATTGAGATCAAGACAATTACATATGGTGATACAGCTATCTTAAATCACTTCTAGCCTCTGCTTAACTAAGATACACACAGGCCACAAAAGGTAAAAGCCACTTGTGTTACATGTATCACTACCAGTAGGAATGTTAAGAGACGAGATTTGCCTGTACATCTTGTTACTAAACAAGGAGCTCAGCGATGTTGTAGAATATCACATTCACAAGGTTGTGAAATACCCAACTAATTTAATCGCCGTTGAGGAATGGGGGGAGCAAGAACTGCAGAGAAGGTAGGAACCTACAGATTTAATCACAACAATACCTAAAATAAATATGTGCACATACTAATAAACATCATGCCAAACTTACCGTTAGATAAACTGAAAGAGCACTTGCGTTCAAAAATTTCTCTGGGGTCTAAGGTCCAATTGGACAAAAGTATTTCATCCAAGATTTCTTCCCTGAAAATAAGGGGAAAAAATCAAGGGGTGAACATTAGTGTACTATTCTTTCTAAATTAGCACGACATAATATTCTCGGTTTCATCAGCAACATAAATTGCGGGTTTGGAAATCAATTGTGTCCTCAACAGGAAATCATCAGCAACATAACATTCACAGACCTAAGTTCCTTTAATTGAATAAAAAGATGGAGCATATCTTTTCAAGAAGGTCAAAAAGATTTAAACATGTTTAACATTCAGATGCAAAGGCAAAACAGATGCAACTAGAACTAGAGAAATGTTGACCCATGACCAGGATTTCCCTTACCACCTGTTACCGCGGTAACCGGTCTCACCGCAGGGCGCGGTAACGATAAGAGCCCGGAACCCTTCCAACTTCAAAAGAAATTTAAACAAAATTTTGGATTTTTGATAAATGACGTCAGGCTTTCCCACTGTTAACCGTGATAACCGCATGGTTACCGGACTTATCTCCATACGGTGCGGTAACCGCTCCTCTCCAGTAAGGTAAACCCTGCCCATGACAAGTTTGGCAGTGTCGTGTCCTATTAAAAGTACTACCCCCTCCGATTCCATGATTTTTGACGTTTTAGACAATGACACTGTCTACAAAACATATATTTTGACTATGTTTTTTTATTATATTACATATACAATAAATAAATATATCTTTACTTTTATTATAGTACTTTGTAAGACAAATCTATGTATCTTATTCTAGTGTCTTTAAACTAAATATTTTTAAAGTTATTGATAGTCAAAGTTATAAAAGTTTAACCTCAACCTTGCCCAATATGTCAAGAATTATGGAGCCGGAGGGAGTACTAGTTTAGAGAGGATTGCATCGACTATAAATCTAGAACACTGACCGAGTCCATGGTGGAATTGGTTTCCGTCTATGCCTTACTTCCTCTTTATGCTCCAAGTCACCACCATCGTCTTCATCAGAATCTTCATAAGGAGACATTTCATAGGACTGCAACAGATGTGCACAAAAAAATGTGAAGTATAGTTTTTCAAAATGTTATGATCTCTCACAAAATATGGTACTGTATTTGAAAACAAATAAAGCAGCCCATATTGCAGTTGTGTGTAGTGTTGGTCAGCAGTTGTTAAGAAACTGATGGATGTACCCAAACATTACTCCAACTCTCCAAGTAACCAAAAGACAGACTACAGGGGAGTAGGGGACAATATCCAGATTCAGTAATCAGTAATCAGTAACCAAAACATGACAAGTTTTTTTTAGTTTTATGGTCCCGAGATGCAATTTTGACCATTAATTCTCGTAACTCTACATCACTAGTAACGATATAAGCTGCTACAGCACAGAAACACTTTTACTGACAATGATTTTGAATATCCAACTTTTAAAAAATAAACAAATTAATCTTCAAAACTTCAAACGTTTGATAGTTCAAAGTTTACGAAATACTCAGCATTCGAACTGTTGTAACAACTGCTCAAAGTTCAGAAGTGTATAGTACCAAGTCACCAATTCAATATTAATGATCAGCATTACTACATGAAACCACAAGATAGGTCCCTGCCATTCACTTACAAAACTTAACGTAAGCATGTACCTTTTCAGCATCATCAGATAATCTTCCGTGAATCTGATGACCAGAACTTCCAGACCTCCCATCTGCAACCACAGCTTTTACAGTGTTGCTTCCAGATGTTACTAATACAGGAAAAGATTCTGTCTTTTCATCAGATAATAATTGGTTTATCACTGCTCCGACAATATTCTTCCTGATTTCTGTGTCATCCTGCAATGATAAAGCCAATTGAAAAACAAAAGTAGATTTCAAGGTATTGTGGAAAAGATAATATGATTTATAGTGTTTACTCACAGGATCCTTCTGACTAGCATCTTTCCCACTGTTCCCAGTATGCATTCTTTGTCCCAGCTGTTTTCGTTGTTTATGTGGCTCTCCATTACATTTCTTTTTCTTCTCCTTTTCCTTCCTTCCATCATCTTCCCACTGCCTCTTCCTACTAACAATGTATGCATCCGTCTTCTTCTTCTGCTCCATATGTTTCTGCTTTTGCTCCCTCTCTTGCTTTACTCTCTCGCGCTCTAGTTCATCAGCTGCTTTGCGCATCTCACGCTCATTTTGTTTCTTCTGTTCACGACGCTTTACAGCTTCAGCCATCTCAAGTGCCTTTACTCTAACATCTCTTTTCACTACAGAAAGTTAAATGTTTTGAAATACTTTGTGCGACATTCATAATATGTGAACAGAGGAAATGTAGTGATGCTGTAGGTCATTGAGCTTATGATCCTAGCTTATCGCAAGATTGCATTAGCATAATGATTCAACATACCTTTTGAACTAAAAAATGAATCCACACACGAGACTTACCACATACTGTTGTAGGCCGTTGCTTTTGTTTTACAAGTGGTATAAATGATGTCATGCTAGTGACAATATTACTAGGTTTCCATCCTTTGTGAAGATTTGCTTCGCTTTTGTGCCTTTCAGTTTGATTACCCAGAATTCTTCCTTTGATTTCTCTGTCATGGAGGGACTGTGTCACTTTAACTTCTTTCCTAATTGAAGGAGCACGGTTCTCCTTTGATTTTTTCATTGCTGGATCAATTATGAGGTGCGCTTGATGATTAGGCTCCCTACTGGAAGCTTTAGTGGTTGGCAAATCTAGCCTCCGTACATCCATATGTTTTCTGGAAGCTTCTGAAGTACTGCTATCTTCATCAATTCGGAAGCAAGCAAGATCTGGTATGGAACCTGTACACTTGGAAGTATAACGGGCTCCTGATGGCTTCTCTAGGCTATACTTTCCTAATGATGGTGTCAAAGGAATTTCACTATCCTCTTTATTACCAGAAACCCCCATCCTTTTCGAGTCACAACTTGGATAATGCCATTTAGGCTCCACCTCCACGAGGGAGGCTGGGCCCAAAAGTTTCTCAAACCTAGCTGTCAATGATTCATACTTACTCCTCAGCGGGGATGCTATCTTACTGTTAATCTTACACTTTGAGGAGAGATTGGTGCTCAGGTTGACCCACTTTGTGGAATCACGATATGCCTCAAGCACCCTTTCTTTGATGGTTGGACTGTTAGCTGGAATAGGAATACCACAGCTTTGGTGCAATTCAACAGCTTCATCGAAGTCAGCACAATTATCACTATTTTGCAATAGAATGCCACCATCTGAGACAGGCTGTCCTTTTGGATCACCATGAATACATTTCTCGCCAAGTTCTTTGTTGGAACAGTTTGAAGCATAGGCTTGCTGACTTTGCTGATCTGAAGAAGCATAGCTTGGAAATGCACTTGGCAGAGTGATGCTGGGATGATTTTTTGGATTCAACACTGCACATCCAGACAAAACATAATCTGTATGATTCAATATCTGGTCGTCTAATGTCACATATTTTACATCTACACCAGGATGTACAGAGCAGTTGTTTGTCTGTAAACAAAGAACAAAAGTTGTTTGGAGTTCTTGTCAATAAAAATAGCAGTGCACATCGCCATGTAACACAGGAAAAGAAACAAATAAACACGGCCAAAACAGAATTTAAGAACTGAAAACAGTTTAAAGTATTCATGTTCAGTACTGAATGTTCTAGAATATAACTCTGAACAGGTTAAACTTGTTTTCCAATGGAAAGAAATTTTTAACAACAAGGTACTTTTTATATACAAATGTACCTTCCTTGTGTACTCTCCATCACCATCTGATAAGATATCAGAGCAGCTAGGCGAAGAATCTTGGGGAACAGTTGTTACATTACCACTTAGACTACTGCTGCTACTGGACAAAGATTTCATCCTCAATGAATTACAGTGGATGATATCTGCTAGGCTAGACATAGTTCTTTGAGAGGAAGAATCTACACTGGTATGAACTTTATATGACATGGAGCTCTTCAAGTTACTTGTATCGATCCTTCGCTCTAAATCAAGCGAAATGCACTCACTAGATCCCAGACGATCTAAGTGGTGAACTGCATGTTGTGACTTCCCTGACATATCTGCTCTATTTTCCATCTTGTCAAGACTGTCAGATTGACAATCCATAGATCTACTCATTGTGCTACACAAGCTGTACAGGGCATGATCTGGTTGGCAGTTAATCTCTGTCCTTTCAAAAGATGAAGACCCTTCTATTTGGATTACATCTGCAACTGATCTTCCCTGGTGACTATTGTTGCTTTGAGCATCTGATTTCTTTGATGTAATCTCCCCACATCTAAAACTATGTAAAAGGTGCTGAGCAGAAGGTTGCATAGCCAGGGCTTGCTTATCACTCACTGTTTCACATGAATCAGAATCTATTTTCATGGCAATATCAAAAGAAAATATCTTACATTCTGTCCCTGCAGAATCAAAAGTTTGGTAAGAAAACGCATGCCATTCGATGAGGATGAGGTGTTTAATCCAAAACATTAGTAAACATTACCGTCATGGCTTCTTAAGAGTTCCTCTGCTGATTCTGTACTAATCCTTTCTGGCGTCACAGATTCATTCATGTCATTTCTAACATAAACATCATTAGCTTCACTCTGAGCTTCACAACATTTTTCCTGTGGCATTGACAACATTTTTGGAGCTTCACAAATAGTACTGACCAGATAATTGGGTTGCAGAGAAGATTCATCACATGGAGGAGACAGCACATGACATTCTGAGTTCTGCTGTTCATCACCCAGCATATTATCATGTGGCGTTGACAACATTTTTGGAGCTTCACAAATAGTATTGGCCAGATAATCAGGTTGCGGAGAAGATCCATCACATGGAGGAGACAGCACATGACATTCTGAGCTCTGCTGTTCATCACCCAGCAGATACTCCTGTGGCGTTGACAACATATTTGGAGCTTCACAAATAGTACTGGCCAGATAATCAGGTCGCAGAGAAGATCCATCACATGGAGGAGACAGCACATGATATTCTGTGCTCTGCTCTTCAAGAATCTTCAAGTTTTCATCGACTCTCTTATCATAAAAACTACTTTCTCTTGGTGTATCAGTATGTTCTTCTTGGTGTAGGCCTTCAACAGAATCAGTTTCATCAGTATGTCTTGCATCTGTTTGAGACAGTGAAATTGGCACAGAATCAGGTCCTTCCAGAAAATTAGTTTGCAATTGATCATTGTCAAACTGTGGACTAGCCATAGAAATCAACCCTGCAACAGAATCTGTTTTAGCAATCGGCACCATAAGAGAAACAGTATCACCAGCATACGCTGTTTCCTTTTGAGACAGTGGAGTGAACACAGAATCAGGTCATTCAAGAGCAATAGATTTAAGAGACGGCAAAGAAACATTTTCAGGAAGTTGGCTAGCCATACACCCTGTAAGAGAGTCAGTTTCAGAAACACCCATTGTTATCTGTTCACGCAATGGACTGGTGACAGAATGAGGTATTCCATGTAAATTAGATTCAACAGATTGCAATTTATCCTTTTGAAGCAGCGAACTCGTGACAGAGTATGATACTTCAAAAGGACTGGTAGAAGGAGGTCGTTCATTTAGTGAATGTGTGACATTAAGCTCCTGGACAGCAGATTCAGACACACATATCTGTGACTGATCAATTTCTCCGGCACAATTTACAATATGCAAGCAACCTGGTTTGCAACTACCAAATTCATGTGTTTTTGGCTTGACCCGTTGATAGGTTTGAGATTGAGCATGATCCAGACTGTTTTCATTTCTCAGATGAGCAAGATCTAGAGATGACATTTTTGTAGTATTTCCTGCAGAAAAAAAAAATCCCTGCACTGTGATTTTTTTGTTTCTAAAGCCACAAATGGACAAAGGCCTATAATGGGGAGGATTAGAATAGAGGCACTGATAAGAGAAAGAAAATCATAACACATTACCATGTTTACAAAAATTCATTCAACTGGCGGTTTGAATTCCAGTTCATCCTAACTATTTTTCTTTTGCATTATCATGTAGATACGATCCTTCACAACTTATCATGATAGTTAGCAAACTGGAGCAGGTAAACCATATCCAAGTCAAACAAGCTAATATAACTACAAGTAACTACACGCAATTCCTAGTGTTAGTACTACAACTCTGCCATTTCCCTTGTTACTTTGTTTGTGAATCCATGGCGGTGCGAAGTTATATCGATTTGCCTTAAAACGAATACCCGCAAAGCATATCAACACATATATCGAAACGGGGCCAACAGACAACTCCGCCCTAAATCGAAATGAGACTCGTAGAAACTCCCCGCGGATATGGGTGCCGCTATGGAATCGAGGGCAAAAAAAAAAAAAAAAAAAAAAAAACAGCGGCCTAAAAGGCGGCAACCCACAGCAAAAAGGAAACTGGCATACCGAGCGCCGGGATGGCGTCGAGTGCCGGGAGGAGCCACGGCGGCGGCCGGCGGGCGGCGGCGAGGATGGCGCAGGCGAGGGAGTCGGAGTAGGACGCCACCTGCTCCTGCATCTGCGCCTTCACCCAATCCCGGCGCTCGAAGACCTGCATGAAGAGCTCCTCCATCGCGGTCGCGGGCGAAGAGTTGGGGCGATCGGGGGCCATTCGGAGGGCTAGGGTTTGGTCATGGAGGCTCGCCGCGGGGACTCGGAGCGGTGAACGAGAAGGAGTTCGTTCTTCCCCAAATGTGAAAGGTAGGAGTTTGAAATTGTTGTTCGATTTGCAAGGGGGAGGAGACGAGTAGGCGAAAAGCGGTGGGCAGTGGGATAATGGGGTGAGCCCATGCTTCCCATGCAATGCTGGGCCGGAAATGGTAAACTTTGAGGCCCATGTTAACGCTTTAAGTTGCTTCTCAAATGAATTTAATCTTTGTTTCTCCTTGTACATTAGGTGAATTTTGTGAGATGATAAATGGCGTCATAAGCTTGTTTTACAGAATACTCTCAAAATTCATTCCGAGTAATCTCAAACCAGTTCAAAGCTCAAACCTCCATGGTGAGATTGACATGTAATTAGTCTTGGAATGTTTGCTAAAAGAATAGTAATACTAGGATGATGCAATCCATCAACCAAATTCGACTCGAGTCATTTGTGTAAGCTGGACTTTAGTAAGCCAATTTCCAGAGGCATAGACTTACATTTTGGAATCTGAAATTAAACGGCCGAAATGTATACTACACGTTGTTTATTTTATTCCAGCATATTTAACAGGACATTGTCATGGTTAGCATAAAATTATTTTAAGTAAGACAGCTGCGAATTCATTGGTCCCTTGCTCATCGGGGTAATAGACGTTTGGGCGGATGGGTTTTATTTTTTTCTTGACATACTACAGGTTTTTCTTTTTTAGGTTTTTCTTTTTTAGGGTAATATATATTACCGGAGTATGAGTAAGGCCCTGTTTGTTTCCAGCGATTTATTTGTAGTCCATGTCACATCGAATATTTGTACACTAATTAAAAGTATTAAATATAGACTAAAAATAAAACTCATTTCATAACCTAGACTAATTTACGAGACGAATCTATTGAGCCTAATTAATCCATAATTAACATATGTGATGCTACATTAAACATGTGTTAATTATAGATTAATTAGGTTTAAAAAATTTGTCTCGTGAATTAGCTCATTTATGCAATTAGTTTTATTATTAGTATATGTTTAATACTCTTAATTAGCGCTCAAACATCCGATATGACATGAACTAAAAATAAATAAGTCTCTGAAAAAAAACACTTAGTAGACCAGGAGTATCACTTCTTCTTTTTTGAAATTTCAGGAGTACCACTTATCAGTCCGCCCAAACTGAAAACCAAAACCAGATCCCGCCAAACCTCAGTTTTCAAGTTCCAACGGCAATTTTTCAAGTTCAGTTCGCGAAATGTAAACAAGTTCCCCAAAATTTAAACTCCCGCCAAAAGCAAACCACGTTAGGACGCTTCAAGCCATCAATTTTCGAGCGGCTCCTCAATCCCGCCAAATTCTGAAGCTCCCGCCCACACGATCCCGTGCCGTGGTATCGAATACCCGGTTGAAAATTTTCTGAGCCCGCCAAAACTACAAAGCGCCTAACCCCGCACCGACAATTCGAATTAAAGCAAACTCAAGCCACCAAATCTGATCTATCTCCTCCTGGTTTGAACAGTTTGGCTGATGATGACCGCTGCCAAATCTCAGTATTATCCCCGAGTTAAAAGTTTCGAAACTGTGCAAGTGGTTGTCTCCAAATATCAGCAAAACTCCATAAAAAAATAAAAAAATTCTTCACGCCAAAACAAATGTACGAACTGCACAATTCAGATTCACCAACACTACAAAACGTGAAACAAGAGCGCTGAAGCAAATTCCGAAGACAATAACAACTGGAGTATTGTTCAACAGCACAGCATCCCAAAAATCCACGCAATGACACGATACGAGACAACAGTTTGGGAACCAGAGGTTGCAACCGCCAACATTCATATTCAAGATCAGAATTTCACAGGCTTAACCACGAGCTTCTTACAAGAATTCGGCCAGCACTAGACAAGCACTATAAACCCGAAATAGAAAATCAGATATAGTAAGGGCAACTACCACCGCTGCTAAGACTCGCTACAACGAAAGAGAAATCACCAAGAACTAATAGATCATAGAGCGTCTAAGAGCTGGTGAACTTCGTGACAGCTTTGGTGCCCTCAGAGACGGCGTGCTTGGCGAGCTCGCCGGGGAGGACGAGGCGGACGGAGGTCTGGATCTCCCTGGAGGTAATGGTGGGCTTCTTGTTGTACCTGGCGAGCTTGGCGGCCTCACCGGCGAGCTTCTCAAAGATGTCATTAATGAAAGAGTTCATGATAGACATAGCCTTCGAGGAGATCCCGATGTCCGGGTGCACCTGCTTGAGGACCTTGAAGATGTAGATTTTGTATGTTTCTACGCTCTTCTTGGCCTTCTTCTTGCCGCGCTCCTTCTTGCCCTCGCCGCCCTTCTCCCCCTTGGACGCCGGCAGCCGCTTCTCGGCCTTGGGCTTCTTCCCGGCGGCGGGCGCCTTCTCCGCCTTCTCGCCGGCCTTCTCCTCCGCCGGCTTCTTCTCCGCGGGCTTCTTCTCGGCCTTGGGCGCCATCGGGATCGGTCGTGCTGGTGGTGTTCGACGCAACCGGCGAAAGGAGGAGATGAGTGTGTGTTGTTGATTTGGGGATTGGATTGCGTTGTGAGGGGAAGACGAAGGGTGGTGGCTATTTTTATAGAGGCGGAGGGATGGGTCGCGATTGGTGGGATGCGGGGTGCCGCGGATCGATGACGTGGGACGCATCGCGAGCATCTGTTTGGTTCGGAAGCGACGGGATGGATGCGGGTGGGCGCGGATCGGTGACGTGGCGAGGGTGTGAGCGGTGAGGACCAGGTTTTCTGCCCGGATCGGTGACGTGGCTTGTTTGAGAGCCCTCGTGCGATTGGAAAAGAGGATTTCGTGTGGCGGGAGTTTGAGTTTGATAGTGGTTTCGTTCTCGGCGAATTTGGCACCGGGAAAATGGACTGTTGTAGGGCACAGAAGTCAGTCGAAGAAGGGTGGGTGAAGTATTTCATGAATTTGTATATCTACCATTGGAATCTGGTTAATTTTTAGGGTTAATTTGATCCATATCACCATAAATTTAACATATTAAAAAAATACCATTAATATTCGGGAAACCAGCTAAGTGTCACTTAAATTTTACGAAATTTAACCCATGCCACTGCGACATCTGTCTAACTCCAACAACGCATCGCTCCCTCTGTTGAACATATCGTAGAAAAAAGAGGCAAATAAAAGGTGAAAAACAGCAACCCCAAAATTGTTCAATCTGCTAGTTTTCTCTCGATCCA
Source organism: Oryza punctata (assembly GCA_000573905.2). Lineage (NCBI taxonomy): Eukaryota > Viridiplantae > Streptophyta > Magnoliopsida > Poales > Poaceae > Oryza > Oryza punctata. The sequence goes on along the minus strand of CM002495.2, from coordinate 26,690,566 downwards.
TTGCCAATCGGAGCTGCATCAGTTGCTGCTTAGTCCAAGATAAAGCCAGCCATCCCCAAACCCCATTGACTACGTAGAGTCTGCCCGGCAATCTCCGAGGAGGTCGGTCCGGCGAGGTGGCAGGATCTCTTTCACTGCCACCACAGGAGGTGGGCAACATGGTAGCGTTGGTGCAAAATGCTAGTCCCACTGCTGCCGATGAAGCCGGTGGTCCCCTCTCACACATACAGGCGTAAGAACCGCCATCGCTCGTCGTCGTTTCCCTCCAAGCAGGCCAAGTGATAGCGATGATAGTGGAAGTCGAGGAGACCACACCCCATCTTTCGTAAGGCTAGCTCCGTTGCCATCTTTCATGCTCCCATCTCCCTTCGTTCCTGCGCGTTAACGAGAGGTTGTCGCAGGTGTCGCACAACGATAGCTTGAGGTGGCAAGCTGTTAACGACGAAATTTGGTAAGCCTCGAAGTCACCATCAGCCTAGAGTTAGTATCGGCTTCAGAGTACTGGAAATCGACCGATGGGCATTATTATCAATGGTCAGCAGTTGTATTGTTAATGGATTCGGTTAAGCAAACTAATTAATTAAAGGAAGTTTATCCATAAGAGACCGAGTTCAAAGAGGATGCGACATGGCAAGTTATCTATTAAATAGGCAGAGTTTGTTGGTTTCATTTTATCTTTAGGAAAATGTGTTTAGTGTCCGGACTTCATGTTTTTCTTTTGTATCTTTAAGAAATTTTCTATCGTGTCCAATAAGAACTAGTATCTAACCATGGGTATAAATATATCCACCCGGGGTCATTGTAAATGATATCTCAATCAAAACAACTATTCTCAGCGCATCGCCACCCTCATTCGGAGGTTTTACTTATCAACCGATGGAACTTGGCACCTAATGCGGGGCTGCATCGGCTTTCGATCTCCGCCGATCGCATCTCATCATTATTTTGGACCTGCACTGGGCATTATCTGGGTTTCATCGGGGTTTCAGCCGATGAGTTATCTGGACGTTGCATCGGCTTATAAGGATTACTTACAAGTTGGATTAAGCCGATCATAACAAAGATTTCACTATTTATCTAATCGTTTGGAGTTAATGACATCGAACTTCCAGCGGATGAATGCTTTAACCTTCGGATCAACTCTTATTCTATCATATCACTTATCGAGATCGGTTGGAATCACTACATCGGCTTATTTGCCAATTGGCTTTTTTATCTGCTATTTACATATCTTGTCAGTTGCAGGATCAAACTGACTGGCACGCTCGCATCTCATCATTATTTTGGACCTGCACTGGAGCTAAGCATATCTCTCAGGCCGTCGTGTTTTTACGTCAACACAAGCTTTGTCACGGTCGGGCGGCTGTGAGGGGGAGCTCTCCGAGGCCTCCGCGAAGCCCATGCCTTCATCTCTTCCGCCCACTCTTCTCCTCATCATGCCACCGCCACCACCAAAGCCAGTGGCCATCTCTGTCACTAGATCTAGGTGGAGCTCAGTCGAGGCATCACCATCGACAAACGAAGCTCTGGTAGGATCTACTAGGGATGGGCGTTCGGTCAGACCGAAAAAATTAGTCTTAGTCTTCGATTTTTTTAGAAATTTCGATCATAAAAAATGGGAGCCCAATCGATCTTTAAAAATAATGAAGACCGAGAAAATCAGTGACGGTCATAACCGAAATTTCAGAAGATCCAAATAATCAGGACAAGTCCCTAATAAGTTCTAGATAAAAAATCACACATCAAAAGCACACACAAAAATCACAAATCTTCTATTCGGTTAATCCGCTGCAAAATAGTCCACTCTGTTTCCAAGTCAAGCCGCTGTTCTCATTGCAAAATTGGTGCCCTTGGCTTGCTACTTTTGAGATTCACTTTTGAGCCTTGCTTGCTTGATTCCCCTCTCCACCGATCGTCGATTTTGGATTTGGTGTGTGTGAGAGTTGCGATTTTGAATTTGTGTGAGTGCTTGGTGTTGACTTGATGATGATTTGCGAGCACTTGCTTCATTCCGCAAGAGATTTTTGCATCATTTATTACTCTTGGAGATTGTGGATTACTAGACGGTTAGGTGTCACTCTTGAGCCACCGATCTACTTGTGGTTGGCCGGGAGAAGTTTGTGAAGGTCGGATCTCACCTCCGAAAGGGAAGAGATACCACTAGTGGAAGGAGGAGTACTTTGTGCAATTTCCTAAGGAAAGAGTTAGCAAAGACCCGGCTCTTTGTGAACTCCTCAACGGATAGTAGAATCCTCTCAAGGATTCGAATTTCAGGAACAGCTCATCTTGCAAGAATCTCGGTGAAATCACTCTCTCCCTCCTCTAGCTTTACTTGCTTGTGCCGCTATAATTCTAATTGTTGTTTGTGCTAGTGATTTAGGTTTGTTAGTAGCTAGATCTAGTATTTCTTTAGTAGTGTGCACTTTCTGTGATTTTCAGAATTTCTGAAAAACTTTGCTTCCGTATTTTCTTAAGTTTTAACTTAGCGTATTCACCCCCTTCTAGGTCTAAGTGACCCCTTCACTAACACATACTAATTTGTTGTGTAAATAGATATATATTAATCAATTAATTTATTAAATCAATAAGATTAATACACTGTCAAACTCAGTGGAAGGTCGAGCTCGATTCGGTAAAACTCACGAGTTTTTGCTCATGCTCGGGTTTAGCTCGTTTGGAGCTTGAGTCGAGCTCAAATCAAACCTAGAACGAGTCAAGCTCGAGCTGCTCGTGTACCTCTGAGCTTTTTCTTTGGCAGCCCTGACTATAACTACAAGTTTGATAATTATATTTACCACTCCTCCGTTGTTAGCAAACAGAGCACTTGAGTCAGCTCTTTTTAACTAACCGCCTCTGTTTGAGAATGCTCTTTCTATGAGAAAACTAATGGTAAAACAAAAAAAGAGCACCCCCAATACCATACTTTGTTGAATTCACCGCTAGGGACGACAACCAGCATGTCGAGCAGCGCATGGATGACAAGTAGCTTTGATACTGCAGAATACAGATTATAATATATTACTTTTATTTATTCTAGTATAGATCGAATTTGTAGTTTTGTATTTGTGTGCTAACTTATATTATCATAATATACAAAATGTTGTCTTAACTATTTATATCATATTCATAAGAGCATATCGTATGGGTAGCTGTTAAGAATTCTTTCTCCAAGCACGACCCTATTTATTCTTCAGTTTTTGCTAAATAGCAGTCGACAGTTTTGAGGGCTGAAACGTTCCATTTTTTTGGCCGTTCGATCCAGTGCTAGAATTCGTGCTGGGTATCACAATGCAGTGTAAAACTAGCTCATAAATAATAAAATATTTTATTCAACTACCTAACAATATTGTAAAACTAGTCCATAGTAAGAAAATAGAAAAAGCTACCTATAAGCACACGGGTTACCCATTTAGAATGAAATATGTTATTTGTCTCTACTTCCTCTCTCCTCATAATATTGTTTTCTTCTATATACATTGTGAATGTTACTATAGTTAAAATTCATATATGTGGGTTCTATTTATACGGTCTACTTTTGCTATATACGTTGTTGTTACCCTGAGATATTTTACTATCGGATCCGAATCCACTTTCCAATCATCGTCTGCCCGTTGGCTCAGTTCCCAACTTATGAACTGGATTTGTCCTCAAAACTTCTAGATTTGCGACAATTGGATCACCTTAAGATTTGTGCACGAAGAGAAAAAAATTGATAGAAAAATTTTTTACATGTCACACGTGATATCCCAGTACTAACTAACTAAACCATAGTTGAATGCAAGTTTTATGTAAGTTATATCGTAGTTACAGTGTAATTTGTATGCAGTTACAACATATTTACAATGTAATTACACTTCAATTATACTGTAGCTATACCTGAAAGTTCTTTACTCAAAAAACTTGTGGCAATTTTGAAAAACTCCCATACAAAATTGTTATAGAACTTCCGCAAGTTCCCCCCAAAACTTTCAGAATTGTGACCATCGGATCTCATCGAGATATTGTGCATGAAGAGAAAAAAATACTAGAATTTTTTCGCACATTTCATGCATAAGATCCCAGTGCTAGCTCACTAAATCATAGTTGGATACAAGTTTTATATAAGTTATATCATAGTTTTATATAAATTATATCATAGTTACAGTAGATATAATATGATCACACTTCAATTTTGCAGTGTAGTTACAGTGTAGTTACAATGTAAGTTGCGGCGGTTTTCTAAATACTCCCTTATTCTTTTACAATCCCTTCTGTTAGTTTGCTTCGAAAACTGTATGAAACGAGCACTTGATTTGCCGCAAGTTGGCGGCACAAAACTCAAATGCGGCAAACGTACAAAATCAAATACAAACACAGTACTCATCAAAACAATCGTACATTGGGGATTTAGGGTTGTCATTGCATCATCTGGCCGTCAGGCGTCGGGTCGATAGGAAGGCCATCGGCACGGTCGCTCGATTTTTCCTTGGCTTTAACTGGATTCTTTATCACAAACTGGACGTATTCGTAGCCTCCACCGCTAGGCTCGGTCGCCGCTGCGTCGGCCTTCTTTGTTGGGGATTCCTTTGCCGCGGCCTTATCGGGCGTGGATTCCCTGACCGTGGCCGTCGCGTCGGTCTTGCCGGCCGTGGATTCCTTTGCCGCGGCCTTCGTGTCGGTTGTCTTGCCGGCTGTGGATTCCTTCGCCACCGTGGCCGCGTCGGCCTTGGCAGCGGAGGATTTCTTACCCGTGGCAGGCGTGTCAGCCTTACCAGCTGGGGATTTCTTAGCCGCCGCGGGCGCGTCGGCGGGGTAATCCTTCACTGCCTGGGCGAGCGGCCGTGCTACCACGGCGAGGGCGACCAGCAGCAGCGACGCAACGGCGAGGGCGCGAGCCATCGTTGTTGTCCGTTGGTCCTGCGCTAAAGATCGTGGTGAGCGAGACGCGATGCGTGGATTGTGATCAATCGTTTGCTACGGATCCGGCAGAGATAATAGTCCTGCGATGTGGAGAGAGGACGGGAGAGGCGGAGAAATTGGTGGCCACGCGCGGCGCGGCTATTCTTGGCGTTTGCGCTCGCTTCGGTGTTTGCTTTGATGCATGCGACGTGGGTGGTAGTGGTAGGAGGAGTAGGTAACGTACGTAAAACGCGACTACGCGAGAGCTGGGAGGTGGTGGCGCAGCCAGCCGCGGCTGCACGGCCGGTTCGACCGACCGACGTGTGCGCGTGGGGAATTTTCTCGTGGGTGAGTGGGTGACGGATAGGCCAGGAAACGAGGAGCGGCCGGTGCCAGGTCCGGTCGGTCGCGTGCACGGTTGCAAAGAGATGCGTATCATCCCGCGCAGAGGGAAGAGATTGTAGTGTAAGATGTTGGGGTAAATCTGGGGGAGAGGAGGCCGACTATGGAGTCTGGACCATTACACGGTGGTCCTGCCATTCCGTGCATAACTGGGTTAACTGCACACAAGTAATATAATACAACTATAGGCAAGCCTTGGATTCGGGTGTGTTGTGTTGTGTTGCTCTCCTTCTGAATTGTTGGGCAGTGAATTCTCTTCTGATATATACTTTCTTTAAAACGGAACAGCATTCTGCGGTAAAAATTATCGCTATTATAGTACAAGGAGAAGTTTACAGAACGGTAGACATTTTTTCCCTCGTAGATTATTCGGTGGTCTCAAGAGCAATAAAAAAGCAATCACTGAAGGAGTGCAGAAATGGAGCTTTACACCCACCGACAACTCAAGCAGCACCTAGCAGTAGTGGTACGTTCCTAGAGCGGCAAGTGTCGTTTAGTAATTCCGATTTATTTAATCATGCGACACCCGTTCGGTCATGGCCTCTGCAGTGGTCCTGTTTGAGGAGCAGCTTCTGGCTTTTACCTGTTGCACCTTCTCCGAAAAATTCTAGCTCCTTAAACAGTTTAAATTTTTACTTAAATTCTTAGAATCTAAATTTTTAACTAGATTCTTAAAAAATCTGTAGTTATAAAATTTAGAAAATAAACAATAATTTAGAAAATGAACAATTTTAAATTGACTAACAAGTCAACAGCTGGATTCTCCGAAATTAACTAACAACCAGCTACTTTTCGTAATTTTAAACTCCCAAGTAGGGCTAAATAACAATCGAGCCAGCTGCCTGCATCAGGCTCAGCTCAACAAACCCATTTTAAATCGCGGACAAATTTAAGTGAGCGCCACCAACACAGTAGCATTCCAGTTTCCACATTTGCGTGAGTGCGTGACAAGTATTAATCCCTAGATTATGTAAATCAGTAGCTGGGAAAATGTACATGAACATTTGGGAAATTTGAGTTTCCCAAATTCTGATCAAACTGTGTGAATATCCATGCCACATCAATATTTAATTTTTCTTTTTCATGCTAACAACATCAATGGAGTAAGAAAGAACAAAGAAGAAAAAACAAACAATTTTTTATGCAGTTTCCATCCAAGAAAAAAACGTCTCACACGCCACTAGCACACGCACTGACACCGCCCACCGACACTCCGCCGCCGCCACCCTCTCCTGCAGATCCACCTCGAAATTGAGCGCCGCTAAGCCAAGGCGGCGGCCACGACGACGGCGACGGGCAGGGCGGCGAGCCACCGCAGGCACGGGGCGCCGGCGGCGGCGTTCTTCTTGGCGCTCTTCCTCTGGTCGGCGGGCGGCGCGTCGTCGCCGGCCGGCCCGGGCGCGTCCGCCACGCGCCGGTGGGACGCCTTCTTGGACTTGGAGGCCTTGGGCGCGTCGGCTACCGGGGCGGGCGCCGGAGCCGGGGCCTCGACGGGCTCGAAGAGCTCCACCGGCTCGAGCACCGTGTCCAGTGCGTAGATGGCGATGGGGTCCTTGTCGTACACCGTGTCCTTGATCCGCGCGACGCCGTCGGAGGCGTCCGTCTTGATGGTCACCTTGTCGCCCTCGTTCTGCACCGTGAAGTTGAAGTTCTTGGCGGAGCCGTCGGTGGCGAGGGTGTTCATGACGCCGTTGTTGGACTTGAGGCTCCGGAGCGAGTAGTAGACTGGCACGGCGTGGAAGAGCAGCAGCGACGCCTTGCCGTCGGCGGTGAGGTTCTTGTACGTGGGCATGAACGACCTCATGGCGTCGTCGGTGGGGCAGAACGCCGTCACGCCGCCGTCGACGGCCGACTGGAACGTGGACAGAGCATCGGGCGAGGCCGACACCAGCGCCGCGAACGCCTTGCAGCCGCCCTTCGCCATCGACGCCGTGATGTTCGGCGGGGCTGGCGGCGCCGCGGGCGCCTTCGCCGCCGCCGCCGCCTTGCCGTCGGCGGCGGAGACGGCGAGGGGGAGGAGGAGGAGGAGGAGCGCCGCGGCGAGGTGGAGGTGGCGCATTGTGCCTAGCGCGTGGGATGTGTCTGCGTGGGAGTGAGGGAAGTGGGAGCCCCGTGTAGTGATGACTTGATGAGTGTAATACAGAGTGGGAGGTGAGCTGGCTTTGTAATGGAGGTACCCTTGGGGTTAAGCCGGAATATCGTGGATTGCCCTTCCCTTTCTTTTTTTTCTATTTGCTTCTATCATAGATTCTGTCAGGTTAAAATTTTGTGATTTGGTGGTTGCTTGTTCTTTTGTTATTTAAATTTAGGTCTTCGTGTCCTTATCTTAATAGTAGTTTTTTTTCAAACAGTTTGATGTCCTTTTGTTATATTGTAAATGCTCATTTTGGATTAATTGATGATGTTCGGGGAGGATTTAGGGATGTTTGGATTCAGGTCCCTATCATATTAGATGTTTTGGTGTTAATTAAGAGTGTTAAATATAGACTGATAATAAAACTATTTGCATAAATGAGAGCTAATTCGCGAGACAAATTTTTTAACCCTGATTAATCCATAATTAGCATATGTTTACTGTAGTATCACGAAGGCTAATTATGGATTAATTAGGCTCAACAGATTCATCTCGCAAATTAGTCCAGGGTTATGAAATGGGTTTTAGTTTTAGTCTTAGTCTACGTTTAATACTTCTAATTAGTGTAGAAACATTCGATGTGACAAGGTCTAAAAACGTTTAGCCCCATCCAAACCGGCCCTGAGACTTTGAGAGTGGAGGGGGAATAGTGTGGTGGTGTTTTTTTTTCGTGTTTTGTGTTTTCAAAATGGAGGATGTTGCCACATGAGTTTTAAATCTGTTCTTTTTTTTAATGCTTGTATGATATGGAGGCTTCCAGCGCACGCCTCTATAGATTAAGTTGTACGAGCGGTCCACTTTTCCTCCCACTCTCTACCTTCTTCCACTCCCTTGAAGGTAGAGAGAGTCTCTTCTCTCTATCTCTTGTTTCTATCCGCACATCGTGAGCAGAGCGAGCGGAGCGGAGACATGGAGCGACAAAGACGATGGGTGGCTCCCCTCTAGTGATGGCAACAGCCTGTCGGTGAGCTCCTCCAATGGAGAAGAGGGGAGATATTCAAGCGTCCTTCCTCCTCCTCCTCCTCCGACGGTGATGAAGGCCTCTCACCGGCAAGCCCCTTCCTTATCCCTTCGGCAAGCTCGCTTGAGCACACCAGGTCAGTTCTTTCTGTGCTGCCACTCCCCACCGTGTCGTCGCCCGTCCTCGTCGGCACCGAAAGACATCAACATGTCGACATGGCTCCCCTGGGACAACCTCCCCCATCCCTTTCGCCCTACTTTGCCCTCGCCACCAACACCGGCCTACCCCGTTGCCGAGTCTGCGGCTTCGGCAGCACAGCCGCTGCTTCGTCGCCCGTCCCTGTCCACCACCCGCCACCGGTCCACCTCCTCCCTAGCCATTCCTCTAAGCCCTCCCCCCACTTCCTCATCCCCAACGCCACCCTCACGGCCTCACCCCTGAAACCCTAACCCTAACCGATGCTTATCGCAATGCAGTCTAAGACTATGCACGCGAGTTCGCTTCCTAGTTCGTATGCACGAATTAGCATTCTTGGTATGACATCCTATCCTAGAAATTCCTAGCGCAATTACTCTGATATAAACAGCTTATTATATTAGGTTTGAAGCAAAAGTTTGCACACATACCTCTCCGTATGAACCAATGATCAAATACCATTCCCCATCTCAGTATCTCCTAACAGTTGAGTTGGACGAATATTGGAGTAGAAATTATACATGGCAAACTTACCTTGTTTAATTAGAGCATATACTATTCAGAAAGCTTGTTTTAGCAAAAACTACCTACCCAAACAATTTTGGCTTATAGGGCTTCTTTGTTTGATTTGAAGTTAATTTTTACCCTACAAAAAGTTTTGATATCGCTAAAACTTTGGTACTATCTAATTTGATAGTACAGATTTTAGACTAGTATGGATAAAATTGTAACAAAATAAACATTCAATTGCTACTATAGAAGCTATCAAAATTCTGACATAGCAAAAAAAGTGGCTCCAAACCGCCGCCAAGGTGCCAAAATGATCACTTAAACTTACACTGTACTTCTTCATAACGATTCTTAGGTGGGAATTTAAAATTCTGAGAAACAACTATTTGGTGCCAGCGTCTGAGAATCTAGAAAAGCTGAGTTTTTCAGTTTCTAGTTTCTAGCTTATTTTCTGGATTCTATAACTGAAAATTCTGAGAACCTATGTGAGAATTTAAATTGTTTGGGAGAGCTGTAACTTCTGGGAGAAGTTGCAACAGCTAAAATCTTTCCCAAACATGACCTTAACTTGTTAATCATTGCAATTAAGCCGCAGAAGATTAGCGCTAGCTTGCCAACGAGTAAGGCAAAGAATCAATGACCGACACTGGAATGGATTATAGACGAAGAACCGGAGGTCCCCTGCACGGCAACTTGCAGGACGGACGTAATGAATAGTGAGTGTAATTATGCTACGGATCGCCAACGTTTGTACCTATTCGCCCTTATAATTGACGTGGGGACAACGAGCAAAACACATAGTGGCCCAAGACACGCATTCACGACAATTGTACATTGCCTCGTCAGCTCCCTGCTATTTTGTTTCTTAACTATACAGTACTATATTTCCTCCTCTCTTTTTTTTGTGAACATATATGCAATTGTAGAAATATTGTAATGCAACTTCATTGTCCAGTCTGCCAGCTTCCATGGCCGTTGTGTTTACTGTTTAGCTGCAGTAATAGCACGTTGCCGTTGCTCGCGAGTCGCGACCCGTCCACGCGACGAGAAGCGTGGGCTGTGAAGCAATTTTTTTTTCAGGGCGGCGACGGCGACGGGTGCGAGGCCACCGACAGCGGATGGAAGGGCAGGCACAGCCCGCACAGCAGCAGGCATCCGGCCGAGACGCCGCGTTGGATAGTTGGATTTCACCGTGCGATGCGGACGCGCGGGCCATAGGAGACAAACTGGCCCGCTTGTGACAAACGCGTAGGTGCTCGCCATGCAGATGCAACGCGCGGCCCCGGGCTCCCGGCCGTACCATGAACCGAGGTACAGAAGCGACCGGTGGAGTCGCACGTGTTGTAGCAAAGCACCTGGCGCGATGGGCGATGAGACCTTTGAGATGAAGCAGGAATTTGAGTATAACTGTACCGGAGAAAATTGTTTTTTATGCATATCCATCGGAAAAGATTGGATTCACAGAAATAACATCACTTAAACGAATACCACTCCTAATCAAATCATTTACGCTAAAATCAGGGCCGTATATTGACAGGTGCAAGGTGTGCACCTGTTCAGACCCCCAAAAACAGAGGCCCAAATATGTTAGTACTACTAATTATCTAACTAAATTAATAGGAAAAAAAGTTACTACAAAGGGAAGAAAAAAACAGCACTATGTTTTGTTTGTATTGATATTTTTGTCTCTTCCTTTTATTTATTATGTCGGACATCGCTAGGGCACGAAAAAATTCCAAACGTTGTTGTGCCGCTGTCTTCACTAGTACCTGTTTTATAATATATTTAAAATTTTTATGATCCTATTATGTATTTCGCACCGGGCCTTCAATTCATAGCTACGGTCCTGGTTGAAATGCCATCATGGATCAATTTATCCTTGGGTTTCTTCTTCCTTCCTCCAACTCCTCATATTCCTCGTCACTGGTGGTCATGGCGACAGCGAGTAGAGCCGAGGGAGTGAGCTCGACGGCCGCCGGCGATCGTCGCGTGCGTTCGGCAGGAACAATGGTGGTGGTGGAGGCGGAATATGGGTCGGAGAGGAACATGCGCGAGCGAAGAGCGAGGTGCAGCTAGCGGCCGACAGCGGCTGCGCAGAGGGCTGGGTCAGAGCAGGGCAGAGCGCGGTGGGGTTAGCACGGATGGCGGCGGGGAATGTGCTCCCGTCAGCCATGCGCGACGACCACCGTCGCTCATGCCGCCCACGCGCTCCCACCGCCACCCACCGAGCTCGCTCCCTCGTTCTCCTCGTCGTCGTCATGGCCACCGATGACGAGGAAGATGTGTAGTTAGAGCGAGGACGAATAAGCCCTAGGGTAAATTGGTCCAAGATGGCATTTCAGTGTAGATGATTTGGTTAGGAGTGGTCTTCTAGCGAACTCGTTTAAGTGATGGTATTCTAGTGAATCCAATCTTTTGTGATGGTAGATATGCAATTTTCTCACTGGACGGGGATTACTGGGACCGGGAGCACCTAGGCAAGTATGCACTAAATTAATAAACTGTAGCTAAATTTATAATGGGATTGTTAAATCTCATTTGACAAAAAATGGGGGATTTCTTTTTCAGATTTCTACCCTTACAACTTGCTTACGATCCGTGCTCTAGCAACCCCAATTTACTTATCCATCTCCGGTGACCCCTTCCTTTCTAGCTCGTAGACCACAACGAACAACAACGGAGTTAGGGTTTAGATTCCCATATTGGAATAGGGGATTATCACCCAGCTTAGAGGGATGGTTGTGAGAGGCGGCGGTCTGGCTGTGTGAGCTGGACATGGGCAGACAACGCGGCGCTAATAGTGGAGTCAGAGTCCCGCAGATAGAGAAGGGTAGTGGACAAGCGTTAGTTGTGAGGGGCAAACCTGAGGTTGGTCAGTCGCGCGAGGTCGAGTGACGGTGGCACAGGAGGAGGGAGCATGCGCCTGGTTCGATGGCAATGGGGAGGAAGGAGAAGAGGAATATTAGGGTTAGGAATGTTGCATGAATATCAAAGCAATCCAACAATATACAATTTGCAATGCTCTTTAGGTTTTCTTTTTACCAAATGCCATATAAACAATCCCAATTTATAAAGACCAATAAAACCGGTAAGATGGGTATCATTGTTGGTATGTAATTATTCTTTCTATAAGAAAGGTTCAACATGAGTTTTAAAACCAATCAAATCAAGATATTTCTAGTGGATGAGTGTTCGCGTGTGGCCCAAATGCATGATACATTTGATCAGGGGCAAAATTAGTTTTATAGCATCGAAAGTTTTTGTTTTTTGTTTTATCAAAAGTTCACATTTCATTTTAAGCAACCAAATAAAATCTACCTATGTTCTCGTTCAAAGCAGTTCCGTCTCTCCACATCATCCACCCGTTTTCTTTGACCGTAATTGACTGAATTGGGCACATGAATTGACGCTTTTGCCCTTTTGTGGATGAATAGATTAGTAAATTTTACTGTAGAATATTATGCTTTCACGGTTTTAGCTATAGGACACCGTATGAAGTGACTTTTGAGGGAAGACATCGCTCGTTCCCACTCGTCTGACACTCCTGCCACTATTGCCGTGTGTCACGAATGGCAGCTCCCCGTCCATCAGGCCGACTACTGGCTATGTAGCATTCTCGGATTGATGCAGCTTATTTTGTGCTTCGTGAATTGATGAATTCTTATTTCAGTACTCCGTATGTCCTAAAATATAAGGGATTTTGGATGGATGTGATATTTTCTAATACAATTGTGGATATTATGGTACCCATATACCCACAGACATGGAATATCCGACTGATAATAGGGGTATGTTATGTAAATAGAATATGATGTGTATTAGGATTCGGGTAGGATATTGTCTTGTATGATAAGTTAGAACCCGGATACCTAGTATGGTAAGATTGTATACCGATTATGAAGATCTAACCGTGTCGGTTTAGATCTTATCTTGTAAATCTCCATCTTCCGGGTATATAAGGAGGATAGGGGACCCCTTGGGGACATAAGCTTTTCGTAAGATCAATACACAACTCGGAGGCAAAACCCCGAAACAGGAATAGGGTATTACTTCTTCGTGAAGGCCTGAACCTGTCTAAATCCTTTGTCTCATAACCCATCTACTTCTCTAACTTGATAGCCACCCCCTTTTTCTATTGCCGAAATCTAGTTTCGACAGTTGGCGCGCCAGGTAGGGGGGCGTCAAGTTCATCGCCGATCAAGTAGGATGGGATCTTCATCAGGCATCGACGACTTCGCCTTTCCTCCCGGGCAGGCGTACCGCTTCGGCAGCCTCGACTTCATCACCGACAGCTTCGGCAAGATATCTCTCTCTGATTCGGCTTCGAACCAATCGGGAGTAGATCACATCTCTTGGCCACTCGGGTTACCGATTATGGCCAGGATCAGCACCAAGACGCAGTCGGGAGTAGATCGCATCTCTCAGCCACTCGGATTACCGAACATGGCTGAGATTAGCATCAAGATCTTTTCCAGCTGCAAGACGACGATTCACTTCGGGAGTATGACTACATCGACTTCGGATTCTTCATCAAGCATTCATCAAGACGATCTAATCTACCCCACCATCACCATGGAGTTACCAGCGGATCCAATTTCTGGGTCCGGCTTCAGGGACGTCAACGTCGTTCTACCAAAGCTTGGATCCTGTTCCTCTACCGAACTCGTCGCCTACGCTAGCTCCTCGGAGGAAAGCGTACATGGCAACCCACCCGACACCAACGCTGCAGACGACGCCACTTCAGACGACAACTATACACCAGTTTTCAACGGCGTTTTTATGGCCAACAACGAAACTGATGCTGAGGTAGCAGCAAGATTACAAGCAGAAGAAGCAGCCCGAGTCGGACAAGAAAGAATTCAACTAGAGCAAGAACGCGCCCGACTTCAAGAAGATAGAGCGAAACTCGAACAAGAACGCCAAGCCCAAGCAGATCAAGAGCGGCAACGTAGAGAAGCTGAGGAGGCAAGACGTAAAGAAGACGAAGATCGAAGACTTCAAGATCTGGCAGTGGCAGGTCGCAGGGCAAGGGATGCAATCGGGCAAACAGTGGTCGACAATACCAACATCTTCCTCACACCGCAGCAGAATGCAGTCGGCGCAGTTACCCTTCTTGATACATTGGCAGCTGTTGCGCCAGCACACGTTACTCCACTGATAAATCAAGTCAAGACCTTGGTCGCAGCCACGGTACCACGTGCCGAATCCAGTCGGCGACCTAGTCAATCAACCTCCAAAGCGCCGAGTGGCAGTCGCGCCCCTCCGTCAAGAGTCAGAGACAGCAGAAGCAAGACCAACTCACGCGCCAATAATCACAGCAGAGCACGACGAGACCAGTTGGTACACTCTCCCCCGGCTAACCAAACCCGACCGCCACACTATGCCAGAGACCGGCGGATTCAATCCGATTACCACAGTCCACCCAGGGCTTCAATCGACCTGAGAGACACCCTCAATCAAAGACAACGTGAAAGGGGTATCACGATTCAAGACGACGATGACTGCGACGGGGTTCCAGCTTTCACCCAAGATCTGCGTCGAGTGAATTGGCCGACTGGTTTTAAGTCGACCGGCATCGAGAAGTACGATGGTAAAACCGATCCAGAATCATGGTTAACCATCTACACGCTCGCAATTCGCGCAGCAGGAGGCGATAGTAAAGTCATGGCAAACTACCTTCCGGTCGCACTGACTGATTCAGCCAGGAACTGGCTCGCTGGACTCCCGAGAGGCACAATCGACACTTGGAGCGAACTTCGCGATCACTTCGTCGCCAACTTCCAGGGCACTTTCGAGCGTCCTGGGACCCACTTCGAGCTCTACAACATCGTCCAGAAGCCGGACGAAACCCTCAATGAGTACATACGGCGTTTTTCCGAGAAGCGCAACAAGATCTCCGACATCACCGACGACAACATCATCGCCGCATTCACTCGGGGGCTACGCAACGATCTCTTGATCGGCAAATTCAGCCGCAAACCTCCAAGGACAGTCAAGCAAATGTTTGAGAAGGCAACCGAGTACGCTAAATCCGACGACGCAGTGAAAGCATCAAAGCAGTCGGTGGGAACCTGGAAGAAGAAGGATCACGACTCCGCACCAGGGCCCAGTGGGAGCAACACAAAACACAAAGAGCGCAAGCGCAAGCCTGAGGATCTGGTCGCTGCAACTTCAAACCAAAACTATCAGAGCCAACGCCCTCGAGTCAACTCCTACGACAAGATCATGAACGGGCCGTGCACGCATCATCCCGGCAAGGGGCACGCTGCTAAGGACTGCTTCATCTACAAACAATTCGCGGAAAAATACGCCGCCCAAGTCAAGAAACCAACCGAAGGAGAAGATACTTCAACTCAGAAAAAGAAAGACGACGAGGAGCCAAGCCAAGGAGCGTATCAAGATCCCAGGAGCGAGCTCAACCATATTTTCGGAGGCCCACTCGCCTACGAATCCAAGAGGAAGCAGAAGCTCACCGACAGAGAGGTCAACGCGGCACAACCTGCAACCCCCCAGTATTTGCGATGGTCGGAAGTCCCAATCAAGTTTGACCGCTCGGATCATCCTGACCGAGTGGTCCACCCGGGGCGGTACCCCCTGGTACTAGACCCAGTCGTTCGCAACATCAAGCTCAAGCGCACCCTCATCGATGGCGGCAGCGCACTCAATATTCTCTTCGCCAAGACTTTGGATGAGATGCAGATTCCTCGATCCGAGATGAATCCGAGTAACGCCCCCTTTCACGGAGTTATCCCGGGGCTGTCTTCCACACCACTCGGCCAAATCACTCTCCCAGTAACCTTCGGGACCAAGGAGAATTTTCGGACAGAGAACATCAGCTTCGAGGTGGCCGACTTCGAGACAGCTGACCACGCCATCCTCGGTCGACCGGTACTTGCCAAGTTCATGGCGATTCCCCACTACACCTACATGATGATGAAGATGCCAGGGCCACGCGGAGTTATATCCCTACGGAGCGACGTCCAGCAAGCCCTCACATGTGACAAGGACAGCTGCGAGTTGGCCCAATCTCGTGAGAGATCAGTCGGCCAGCAGGAAGTCCGGTTAGCTGCATCAACATCACAAGACGGAGAAATACCAGTCGGCAAGGTGGCCAAGACCACAGAAGGCGATGCCAAGACGAAGAAGATTCCCCTAGATCCTTCCGATCCTACCAAAACTGCTGTAATAGGTGCTGAGTTAGATAGCAAATAGGAAAGCGCGCTCATCACCTTTCTTCAAGCTAATAAAGATATCTTTGCCTGGAAGCCATCTGATATGCCTGGTATTCCTAAAGAGGTGATTGAGCACTCTTTAAATGTTAGAGAAGACGCGAAACCTATCAAGCAACGACTCCGCCGATTTGCACAGGACAGAAGAGAAGCTATCAAGGAGGAATTAACCAAGCTGTTAGCAGCAGGTTTCATCAAGGAGGTTTACCACCCCGACTGGCTAGCCAACCCGGTATTGGTCCGCAAGAAGACTGGACAATGGCGCATGTGTGTCGACTACACAGATTTGAACAAAGCTTGTCCCAAAGATCCTTTCGGTTTACCAAGGATAGATCAAATGGTGGATTCAACAGCCGGCTGCGAACTGCTCAGTTTTCTCGATTGCTACTCGGGCTATCATCAGATCAGCCTCAAGGAGTCCGACTGCCTGAAGATTTCATTCATCACACCGTTTGGCGCCTACTGCTACATTACTATGCCTTTTGGGTTGAAGAACGCAGGGACTACATATCAACGCATGATTCAGCGATACCTAGCGACACAACTCGGACGGAATGTGGAAGCGTATGTCGACGACGTCGTCATGAAGACCAAGCAGAAAGACGACTTGATTCAGGACCTGGAGGAAACATTTGCCAATATACGCGCCTTCAGTATGAAGTTGAACCCCGAGAAGTGCACTTTTGGAGTACCGTCGGGAAAGCTACTCGGATTCATGGTCTCTCGGAGAGGAATTGAAGCCAACCCGGAGAAAATCAATGCTATATTGAATATGAAGCTGCCGAGTTCTCAGAAGGATGTTCAAAAACTCACGGGATGCATGGCAGCACTCAGCAGATTTGTTTCAAGACTTGGAGAACGTGGAATGCCCTTCTTCAAGCTCCTCAAGAAGACCGACGATTTTCAATGGACGACAGAAGCGCAAAAGGCATTTGACGACTTCAAGACCTTTCTGACAACTCAGCCGGCGTTAGCCTCACCAATGCCGCAAGAACCACTACTGCTTTATGTGTCTGCAACTGCAAAGGTGGTGAGCACGGTTTTAGTCGTTGAGCGTGAAGAAGAAGACCGCACTCAGAAAGTTCAACGACCAATCTACTTCGTTAGCGAAGTCCTTGTTGATTCAAAGACAAGATATCCTCAAGTGCAGAAACTACTTTATGGAGTTCTGATCACGGGCAGGAAACTGGCTCATTATTTTCAGAGCCACCCAGTCACAGTGGTCACATCATTTCCACTCGGCGAAATCCTCCGCAGCAAAGAAGTTACTGGTCGCATTGCAAAGTGGGCCTTAGAGTTAATGCTTTTGGACATAATTTTCAAGCCTCGAGTTTCAATTAAATCCCAGGTGCTGGCCGACTTCGTTGCCGAGTGGACCGAGTGCCAAGAAGACGTTCCTGCAGAAAAAATCGAGTACTGGACGATGCACTTTGACGGATCAAAAAGAATTTCAGGATGCGGAGCAGGGGTTGTTCTGATTTCCCCGACTGGAGAACGCCTTAGCTACGTTTTATGGATTCATTTTCCAGCGTCACACAATGTGGCAGAATATGAAGCACTCTTGCATGGATTACGGATCGCCATATCCCTAGGGATTCGCAGGCTAATAGTTCGAGGGGATTCTCAACTTGTGGTCAACCAAGTGATGAAAGACTGGACATGCCTCGACGACAACATGGCGGCCTACCGACAAGAAGTGCGCAAGCTTGAAGACAAGTTTGATGGCTTGGAGTTAACTCATATTCTCCGGCACAACAATGAAGCAGCCGACCGACTGGCTAATTTCGGTTCAAAAAGAGAAGCGGCTCCATCAGATGTTTTTGTCGAGCATCTCTACCAACCCACGGTTTCGAATCAATCGACTGCTAAAGACGAATCCGGGGAACAAGTTTTGCTGCTTGACGCCGACTGGAGGACGCCTTTCATTAAGTTTTTCAAGGATCAAGAATTGCCCCCCGATAAGAACGAAGCTGAACGGATTCATCGCCGCTCCAAAACTTATGCCCTTGTGGAGGAGGAATTATACAAGAAAAGCCCATCTGGAATTTTGCAGAGATGCATCTCCATTGAAGACGGCGTCCAACTTCTAAATGATATTCATTCGGGAGTATGCGGGAATCACGCAGCAGCAAGGACCTTAGTCGGGAAGGCATATCGACAAGGCTTTTTCTGGCCTACTGCAGTCAGCGACGCCGACAAAATTGTTCGCATATGTGAAGGTTGTCAATTCTTTGCGAAACAAACCCACTTGCCAGCACAGGAGCTACAAACTATTCCCCTTTCTTGGCCTTTTGCGCTTTGGGGACTGGACATGGTGGGCCCGTTCAAGAGGGCGCAAGGCGGATACACTCATCTTTTCGTCGCTGTGGATAAATTCTCCAAATGGATTGAGGCAAAACCGGTGGCAACTATCACTGCGGACAAGGCGCGCGACTTCTTCATCAACATTGTTCACCGCTTCGACGTGCCGAACCGGATTATCACTGACAATGGCACGCAATTTACTGGTGGTGTTTTCAAAGATTTCTGCGAAGACTTTGGTATCAAGATTTGCTATGCATCAGTCGCTCACCCAATGAGCAATGGTCAAGTTGAGCGTGCAAATGGCATCGTGCTCCAAGGAACCAAGGCTCGAGTTTTTGACAGATTACGCCCGTATGCCAGTCGGTGGACAGAAGAGTTGCCTTCAGTTTTATGGTCGCTACGCACAACCCCGAGTCGGGCTACGGGCCAGTCACCTTTCTTCTTGGTATACGGCGTAGAAGCCATGTTGCCGAGTGAGATGGGGTTCGAATCCTTGCGAGTCGGCAATTTCAATGAAGAACGTCACGACACCGACAGAATCGATGATCTCACCCGACTGGAAGAAGCACGAGAAGCGGCGTTAATCCAGTCGGCCAGATATTTACAAGGCCTACGACGTTACCACAATCGCAATGCCAAGTCACGCGCTTTCATAGCTGGTGACATGGTTCTACGGAAGATTCAAACGACTAAAGACCGGCACAAACTATCACCCCTATGGGAAGGGCCGTTTATAATAGCAGAAGTCACTCGCCCGGGAGCCTACCGACTCAAGCGTGAAGACGGAACTTTGGTGGATAACTCGTGGAATATAGAGCATCTTCGAAGATTTTATGCTTAAAAGCTATTTTTTGTACATCTCTCCCTTAGACTACCCACTCACTTATGTTGGCCGAGTGGTTAGTCGGGGGCTACTGATAATAACATAGTATTTCTTTTGTCTTGTTTATGACTTGTCATTGGCCCTGTTTAGACTTAGGTCCAGCAGAGAAGGACTAAAAATTTTTCGATGATTGCAACAAGTTCTAGGCTTGAACCAATCAGATAAAAATTTTAAGAAATTTGAAACTGGGTCCTTAGCCTATTTCATGGCATAAATAAGTCATCATACATTGCTTAAGAATACTGTATAATGTTTCAAACAAGAGAATCTACAACATTCAAGATTGGAAATTTTCTAATACATCTACTGTGAGTTTCTCGGCCGAGTCCTGAGCTTGGTTGATCAGTTCAATGGCCTGCTCGTCAGTGATCCCATCTGCAAAGCCATCCCCGACTGCTTCAATCTCTATCCGATGATACAGAGACTTCATGATTGCCATCGCTTGACTGGCACCCATCATCGCAGCATCCTTGATATTGTTGAAATATTTTGTTGGAGCAGTACGGAGGCCTTCAAATATTTGGACTGCATCTTTTTCACTGCTCCCGAGTCCGTTTTGGAAGATTGCATTTAGCACTGGAGCAGCAGTATTGGCGATATCGTCTCTGACAGTTTCAGCCTTCTTGATCTTCTTGGCAAACACTTCAAATTGGGCACGAGTCCTGACTTTGTGTTCTACGTATATCCAAGAAGGAACGGTTCTTAAATGACACGACATTATTTTAAATGAATTTTTCAAAGCTGTTATCTTACCTTCGAGGGCAGCTTCAGCTTCAAGCTTGCTGGTTTCTAGCCGAGTATTGGTTTTCTCGAGTTCTTTAACTCAGGCTGTCAGGGATTCTATCATTGAGGCTTGAGCTGAGGGATTAAAAGCAATCTGGTCAAGTTTACAGCATGGATTCATAGCAAAAGACAATGGAAGGGTTCATACCTCCGATGGTGCCTCTATGGTTGAAGCTGGCCTCCATGAGCTCATTGATTTGACTCTTCAATTTCTGTTCCTTGGCTTGAGCATCTTGACGTGTCTTAGCCAGCTCTGCTTGAACTTGATTGAGGGTTTCAAGATGAGGCACAAGCTTTTCTAAGGCGTCTGTTTTTGCCTCATTCCTCATATGGATTCTCTGGATAATGCGCCATATAAGCAATACGCTGTGAATAAGGTAGAAGAGTACAATTTATACTTACATTCATGAGACGGGTGGACTCGGTCAGATGTTTCTTCAATGATTCGAGCTCCTCGTTTTCACCCTGACGACTGACGATGATGCCTTGAGGAGTGCCATCTCTATCTCTCCATAGAAGTTTGATTGGAGGAAAGGAGTCTTCGGCAGCTTTAATCCTTGGAATTTCCTCCTCTTTGTCATCAGTCAGTGGGCCTAATTTACAGATTAACAAAAATAAGCTATGCGACAGATGGATCAAACTGGAATACAGCAGTGCAACGTACCAGAGATAATTTTGGACCTCTTCTTTGAAGCTTGGTTTGGCTCCCCGACTGGATCAGCCACTGCGTTCGTTTCAGCCACAACCGGATCTTGGTCGGGATTTATGGGAATTGCTTTGGCTGGCTCGGCAGGCGCAGTAGGTGCATCAGTCGGGATGTCATCATTTCCTTGTTGATTTTCCGCTGGGGCTGCGGTCTCAGCCATGCTGGAATCTTCCTCCGACTGGTTGCCAGTCGGGGGCTGGAGTTCGGTGTCTTCTACAAGTTTCCCCGATTGACTAAAAACTCGGGGTTCTCGGTGTGGTTCAGCTGGAACAGGTGGCACATCATCCTTTTTACCCAAATCAATATTTTGGGGTTTCCTGAAGATTGACAGATTCAAACTATATGAGTATTTTTCAAGAAGCCAGCAATGATGATATTATGGCGCGAGTGTTACCTTGTTGATCTCCGGATTTTTGGCACAGGCCGATTAGCTGGAGACTTGGCTTGAGCCGGCTTGTCGCTCTTTTGCGGCCCGGATTGTTCATCCTCGGAGTCGCTGACAGAAAGTTTTCTCTTCTTCAACTTCTGTTTGGGGATATTTTCTTCAATACCCCGCTTGCTCTTCCCAGCTGAGTCGATCTTTGGACCACTAGTCGGGAGAGGGTTTTTTGGGGCAGTTTCTTTCAAGACAGGAGTTGGGGGATTTGAAGAAAATCGTTTATTATCCTATTCAGTAGGATCAAGTCAATAAAGATAAAGAAATAGATAGACTGGAAATAGACAAATAACCAAGTGGTGGATTTTTACCTCAGGAGGAGGCCGAACCAGGCCATATGGAGTGACCGGCAGCTTGTGGCTGTAGTCGATCGCAATCCCAGAAGAAAACATTTTGTACATCCGGTTGCACATGATTTTGTAATCAATGGAATCCGGGTCTTCGCGGTTGGGATCCGACTGGCCCTCATATTCGTAAGCCGGCTTACTCCTCTCCTTGATCGGGGCCAGTCGGCACTTGATGAAGTGCCGAGTGATTTGTTCCCCTTGTAAGCCCCGTTGTTTGATCTCAACCAGTCGAAGAAGCAATTCATTGGCTTGGGCCAACTCAGCGCTGTCTGGGAAATTTTTCCAGTTTTCCTAGGGGATGGGTGGAAGACCGACAAACTCGGGAAGACTGGGGGAAGGATTTGAGATATAGAACCAATTTGAATGCCATCCTTTATTGGAAGTCTTGAAGGGAAGAGAAAAATATTTTTGAGTTAGAGTTCCTCGCAATTGGAACCCGGACCCGCCGACTACGCAAGGATTATTCTTGTCAGGCTGGGGTTTGAGGTAGAAGATGCGGCGTAATAAAGCAAAATGCGGATGGATACCAAGGAAGGCTTCGCAAAGGTGGATAAAGTTGGCAATGTGAAGAATGGAATTGGGATTTAAGTGGTAGATCTGGATTTTGTAAAATGCAAGAAGACCGCGGAAAAAGGAAGATGCAGGCAAAGCAAAACCAGAGTAGAAGAAAGAGGTGAATACCACGATTTCGCCGGTGTCGGGGGTTGGAAATTCCTCGCCGTACGCGGGACGCCATCCGATAATTTCCTTGGCGGGTAGGACTCCGTCCTTCACCATCTCCAGCAAGTGTGTTTCCTTCACATCGGACTTTGCCCACTGCTCAAAGGGGATTTTTCTCTCTTCGGCCATGAGTGCGGCTGGATCTGGGCAGAATGTTAGGGCTTTTTGGGAAGTGATGGAGGGGAGTTTGTGCTGGGGGTGGACCGCAAGAAAGCTTGATGCGAGGTTTTGAGGATTGGAGTTTGAGAAAGTGTGGATCGAAAACCCTAAATCGCTAGTACTGTGCGCGGTTTGGGGAATTTTGAGCGAAATAAACGAGGAAGACGGAGCGGCGGTTCCTATAACGGTTGGATAAGCGTTTTGAGCGCTAAATGGGCCGTAAATTTTGGATATGCTGTAGCCGCAAGGTTTGGAAAGTCTGGTATATGTCCTCGGGGGCTCAATCTTTCCATGTGATGAGCAGGGAAGAGAATATTAATCATATTAGCACAGTTGCGATTTAATCTCTTTGGAGAGCAATAAGTGCATATATTGCCACGTTAGTGAGCATGTTAAAACAACCAAGTATTATTACTTTGGTTTTAAATAGGTGATTGGAGAATCTTGTTAAAGATTTCTACCATATATGCCTTGTTTCATAAATGTGCACGTCAGTGTACGAGTTATGACATAAGTGAGTATTTTTATTGACCTATATTCAAGCTTAGGCTGATAATATATTTGGTCATTCTTTTTGGCAGTTGGTAAATCCTTTATGAGTTTGATTTACTCGGATTATATACCACATGTGCCTTATATTTTTTTTATAGATGTGATTTTTTGTCACTTTACTGCTAAAATGGTTCATAAAACCACTCGGCTTATATATTAGTTCTGACTATATGTTTAGTTTTTTCCAACTAAGCACATAGTCGGGGGCTACACCTAATTAGGTGCATCTATTCGATGCACCTGGAAATATTTTTTAATTTTTAGCCCTTCACAGTCGCGTGATTTTGGATTCGACGCCCAGGAGATCATGGCAGAGATGATTGAAGTACTTGAAGATGATGATTATTGTTTGAAGTGAAGATTGTCTCGTCGACTGTAAAGGTCTCAGAGGCTACTGTGGATATTATGATACCCATATACCCACAGACATGGAATATCCGACTGATAATAGGGGTATGTTATGTAAATAGAATATGATGTGTATTAGGATTCGGGTAGGATATTGTCTTGTATGACAAGTTAGAACCCGGATACCTAGTATGGTAAGATTGTATACCGATTATGAAGATCTAACCGTGTCGGTTTAGATCTTATCTTGTAAATCTCCATCTTCCGGGTATATAAGGAGGATAGGGGACCCCTTGGGGACATAAGCTTTTCGTAAGATCAATACACAACTCGGAGGCAAAACCCCGAAACAGGAGTAGGGTATTACTTCTTCGTGAAGGCCTGAACCTGTCTAAATCCTTTGTCTCATAACCCATCTACTTCTCTAACTTGATAGCCACCCCCTTTTTCTATTGCCGAAATCTAGTTTCGACAACAATGAATCTAGACTTCTTATATTTTGGGGCGGATGGAGTATGTCAATAGAAGTGAATTACCGTTGGAGTGAACTGATGTAAGTTAATGCACCGTGTGGGTTTTTCTTGTGGGGGACAGGAGATGATCATAGTGGATGGAATTTGAAGCCGAACAGCTCCGATGTGTTGATCACCAACGTATGGTTCATGGGGCGTCTGGCGGTGAGACATGCATCATCGCCTAGAGCCTGGTTGCTGCCCAGTGATGGGGCATGCAAGGGAGGGGATGGGGGCGGCGAGGCCAGGCGCGATGGAAGGAATTGTAGAGGCGACACAGTCCGGTCGTTGCCAAGGGCAACTGAAAGGACCTTGATGTCGCCTAGAGAGGGGTGAATAGGCGATTTAAAAATAACTGCGGAAGCTAAAACAAAACAGGGTCGAATTGTCTGATACCAGGTCGGATAGTCCTATGTAGATCGGATTGTCTGAAGTGAGATCGGACAATCTGACCGGGTCGGATAGTCCTATGTAGATCGGATTGTCTGAACTGAGATCAGACTGTGTGACCTGCACAACAAAAATCAACCAAACAACAACCTAAAAGCTCTAGGTCCAATCCACAAGCAAGGATATGAGCTCAACCAACAACAAGATTAGCGTGGCACAAAGCAATGCAACAAGAAGGTAAAGAGAGTAAGGATATCACCGAGATTTACACGACAATGTATTTCCCAGAGTTCAAATCCTTGAGGGGATTCTAGTCTCCGTTGAGGAGCTCGCAAAGAGCCGGGTCTTTTTCAACCCTATCCTCGTGAGGTTGCACAAATGCACTCCTCCTTCTACTAAGGGTATCTCTTTCCTTGCGGAGGCGAGATCCGGCCTTCACAAACTTCTCTTGGCCAACCACAAGTAGATCGGTGGCCCAAGAATGACACCTAGCCGTCTAGGAGTCCTCAACCTCCAAGAGTAATAAACACCACACAACTCTTGGATAAATCCTAGTGCTCAAGATCAAGGGGAACACACACTAGGCCCTCAAACACCAAATCCACAACCACCAAGATCCACCACACAAAGAACAAGGAAGGGATTTGAGAGAGGAAGAAAGAGCTCAAAGATCCAAAGCACTTAAGCACAAAGCTCAACCCAAAGTGAATGTGAGTTGAATGAGTTGGGTAACCCTAGAAAAGGGTTAGGTGGGGGGTATTTATTGATCCCCAAAATGTGGCTGTTGGGAGAGAACCTTTTCATCCCACCTCGGATAGTCCGAGATGACATCGGATAGTCCTATGTTTTTGACCCCCAAGCAAGCCAGAGACAGAGAACAAAGTTCTGAGAATTTCGGATTGTCTGATCAATCGGATAGTCCGAAGTCATGTCGGATAGTCCGATATTTTTGAACCAAGAACTTCATCCTCTCACAGAGACTCAAGTTCGATTGAACTTCGGAGTTTCTGGATTATCGGATAGTTCGATCACATCGGATAGTCTGATTGACACTTAGAAAAATTCACTCAAGAGGAATAAAAATCAATTCAAGACAGAAAGTGAAGTTCTGTGAAATTTCGGATAGTCCGATGCATCAGACAATCTGATCTCACATCGGATAGTCCGGTGTTTTTAAGCCAACACTCAGTCCAAAGACAGAGAGCGAAGTTCTGTGAAATTTCGGATAGTCTGAGCATCGGATAGTCTGATGTGATCGGATAGTCTGATTTCAAATCGGATAGTCTGATGTTGTCCAAGTAAAAATGCAATAACTTTTTACTCCGAAGTCCGATTTCGATGATCTTGGACTCTATGGAAAGCTAGTTTCGTGGGCTATCAAACCCAGCAAATAAACATGGTCCAAAACCTTCAAGAGATGTTGAAAAACTTGCAAATAAACCCGGTGTAAGTGTTGTGATATGTGAACCAACCCGGAGTTAGAATTTTGACTTAGGTTTTTCAACTCACATGAAGATGAATCATTTTGAGCACTAGTATTCAACCAATTATATGCATGTGGTATCCCTCTTAATAGTACGGCATCCTAAACTCAAATGTAAAAAGGAAAGCTATACCAATAGGAATACCTTCACACGATTTTCTTTCTTCACTTGGAGGGTTGCCAGCGTCAAAGTCGTTTTCATCATCGGGACTATCCTCCAACAAATCACATCTTCTTGATCTTTGATCTTTTATCTTCCATTTCTCAAATGATTGATGTGAATAATCCATAGCTTCAAATGGCCTCGCACGATTCATCATGACAAAGTCTTCACTCGCCCTTCACCACCGGTTTCGGTTCATCGGCGTCAAGCCCCTTGCTTGCCCTTCACCACCGCATGGTCCATCACAGCTGAGTGTCGCTTGCGCTTCACCGTCTTGCCATAGGTAGTCACTTCATACCACACATCTTCAATATCTTCTCTTTAATTATCATCCATCGATAAGTCCATCTTCTAGTTTCTTCATCCGACTAATCACTTGCTTACACACTCAATAAGCTCATTAGTCCCTTAATCGTTTGTCATCAATTAACCAAAACTCACTAGGGGCATAGATGCTCTTTCAGCAACAGAATTGGTTCTGTAGTTGTTCAGCTTGATTAGATAAGGCCACAAGGGCAATCTATCTATTAATTCACAAAAGGGTAGGAACATTAATTCACGTATCCAGTTAAGTGGGGTCAAAGAATACGGGAAGATGAGGTGGAGCGACAAGACTTCTTTTAACGGGAATGGAGGTAGATTTAGGTGCTATTAAAGTGAAAAGTCATAAAACAAAACCAAAAACTTTAGATGTCTATAAAACCAATGATTGGACACAGAAGCTTTTAGTGTATAAACTTACAAGAAAAGAAAACCGTGTGGTAGGAAAAAAGAAAGCTTGAGCGTCCGCACATTAGCTCTTTTGGACTAATAAGCCCTTAATGCAATATAAATTTGTTTCGGGTTGTTTGATTCTCTTCTTCTCAACATCTTTTGCTCTCCATCTTTGCCCTCTTTCTCTTCACTTTCTCTCTCCAAAATCATCGCTAAGGGCTTACTTGAAAGCCCTATAGCTAGCCAATATTAGTATTTATTATAGCATGCAAACTTTTCCATCCTGGGCTCAAAATAATAAAAGAAATCAGCTTATTCTATCATAAAAGAGGTGTGCTTGCTATAAAAAAAAAGAAGGTGTGGCCTTAAAGGCCACAATTATTCTTGAGAGAAGTTGGGCTTAGACCCTCAAGTACTTGACAAATGCCTACGCTCCCCCTCCTCACGCCTTTTTATCACCGATATTAACTATTTCACTCTTGTCCTTGCATTTAGCTCCCTGTGCTCTCTACTGATATGCACCTCCACCACCAGGTTGGTCTTGCTCCGAGCCACCACCTCCAAGCTGGCCAAGATTTGCAATCATCGCCATTGACCACCATCTCCACCAGCCTTAACCCATGCTGGAGCTGCCGTCTCCACCTCTATAGCTACGAATCTACGATCCACATCAAAACTGCTACATATCCACATCGGAACTGCATATACCGTCTATACTCCTTTAAAAAAAGATAATGGTAGTGGCAGTGAATTTGTCACCACCAACTCTCCGTGAACTTCGTAATATTTTTTTTACCAACTAATCCATGTGTTTTTTTGGTTACAAAATATTCCTTCTACATCTTGTTTAATATCTTATTTCATTTCTAGAATACAAATTTATCATGAAAAGACATCTATAGGGTTGAAATTGTTTCAAAAACCTCACAATTAACCTGTTGCAAACAATGTTAGCGCATATATAATTCATTTTTATACGTAGCAAAGCAGCTACCAGTACTTTGAAATGTTACCAAACGAAGTACCCAAAATTCCCAACGCTATCTCTACAGGAGGCAAAAGCAAGCCCGTGCCTCCAAAAATTCATTTTTTTTGAAGGAATCGAAAAATTCAAACTGATTGCTTTTTCTTTGCTAAAAGAACCGAATGAAGTTTTGGGGTATCAACTAGGAATCGTGCCTGCAAACTGCCAAATCATGTAAAAAACTACCCAGTGAATTCAGATATCTGTAAGACAATTAACTGCGTATTAATACATCGACGTTCAAATTACAAACGGCCAAACGATCAAAAGAGAGTAAGGGACAAATTAACCATACCCCAAGGTGCCTAATTTTTCTGTTTGAGGAGAAATTAAGCAGCAAGCGGTCTAATTAATCGCCGAACTCCTCAAGAATCACCGACCCTGCGTACAAATTCCCACCAAACACCTCCCTAATATATAAACCATCGAAACACCAACGCCATCTAAAACGAGAGCACGGCGGTGGCGGCGGCGGCGGCGGCGGCCACCACGGCCGCCGCGACGCCGGAGCTCATGCCCGCGCTGCCTGCCTCATCAGCTGCGCCGGGGCCAGGCGATGCCGCCGGAGAGTCTGCTTCCGGCTCCGGCGGACTGTCCGCCGAAGGGCCGGATGCTTCCTCCGCGGTCGGGGCCTCGGCGGCCGTCTCCTCCTCCATGTCGCCGCTGTCCGGCGATGATGCCTCCTCCTCCGAAGAGCTCGACGAGGAGTCCTTGGGGGCGCTGGCCGGGGACTTCCCTGACTCCTCACCGGCCTCTGGCGACTCGGCGCTGGACTCAGCGTCGGGTGCCTCGCTGGGCGTCTCTGACTTGCCGGAAGGGGCCTTGGCGGCGGCGGCCTTGGGCGGCGCCGCCGCGGGAGCCTTGTCGGACTTATCGGGAGCCTTGGTGGGAGCCTTCGACGGCGAGGTATGTGAACCGGAGGAGTTGGAAGAGGAGGAGGAGGACGACTTCGGTGAGGCCGCCGGGGTCTGCGCCTCCGCGGCGAGCGCCACGGCGGCGCAGGAGGTGAGAAGGACGGCGACGAGGGCGAGAGCGCGGATCATGGTGCGTCGACCGACCTCGTCCGGCTATGGCCTGGGTTTTCCGTGTAGAGGTTTCGCCATGGCGCGCGGCGGAGCTATATAGGTGGCTGTGGGAGGAGAAGGTGTGGCCGGCGGCGAGACAAGCACGGAGGAGACGGTGGCTATTCTTGGTGGCGCGCCATGGCATGGTGTTGCATATGCCACTATTCGCATATGCCGGGATAGTGCCGGGATAGAGCATCGAGCGTAGTAGGGGCGCGGGTATTTTTGGTCGTTTGATTGCCGCCGTTGGATCTGCCCCCACCGACGCTTATGTGGCTGGATGTGAATGTGTAGATGTGTCTTTGGCACAGTTAAACTTGGCTTGACTCATCATCTGACATCCAGGACCAGATTTTTAAAACCTGAGTTTATATAGTTCTAAATGCTTCCTTATATTAAAAATATATATAAAAACTTCTGCAGTGTTTAGAATACTTGTAATAGAAGGTTGATTGGTAAATTTC
Source organism: Oryza punctata (assembly GCA_000573905.2). Lineage (NCBI taxonomy): Eukaryota > Viridiplantae > Streptophyta > Magnoliopsida > Poales > Poaceae > Oryza > Oryza punctata. The sequence goes on along the minus strand of CM002495.2, from coordinate 26,661,205 downwards.
AGTAACCACCAAGCTTCAGCACAGGGCATACAATGACAGTACAAGTTTTAAAGTAGGGAGTTTGGTGCGAGGAACTCGATCAACCTTCAATGGATGCATGGCATATGGCTCTAAAACTATAGTCAGATAAATTTCACTAGTGTTCTGATAAGCAAATGTTGTCATAACTCATAACCTAGATGATTTCAGCATACAGACCGGATCAACAGTGGCACTCCCAGACGGCAAAGCCACGCCAGACGGTAATATATTAATACTCGCCCCTGAATTTGAGTTTCAAATACACGCCACGCATTGTCTGGTTTCGTGAATGAGTCTGTGTCAGGAGTTAGAACTAAGAAGTTTCAGAAATGAGTCCGTGAGGTAAAACCATTATATGGTTGAGTTTGGTAGGACATTATTGTCCCTCAATACTGTCAATCGACTTACCATGATAAATTCAGAGTTCAGACAACCACCTTTTCCATCAGCCCAGAAAAACAGTTGAAGAGCCAAGGAGTCCAATTCAAACAGGAAAATCATACTGACCTGCATATAATTTTTTGCTGACAGTATGACACCCTAGCATGATTAGCATCCAATACCGTGTTCTTTACTTTCTGTGCTTCCTGACTCTAGTTTTCAGCTTCAGAATGTGCTTCCTCGATTTTTTTTTCTTTTTGCAGCAATCTTTCAACTTTTCTCTTGCCTACCTTCATATCTTCCTGCAGATAAATTTTCAAAAGAAAACAAAATCTTCCCGGTTCAAGCCATCTATTAACTTATTAAAGGAATAGAATAAAAAGCCTCCACGTTCACTCTCATGGTCTATAAATTCTCATATTAATCGGAGAAAACGAAAAAACAGAGTTCATATAAGAATACAATTTAAAAATAGCTAAAATTCAGAATTATAATAAGGAATATGGGAAGAGAAGACTAGAGTCCATACCGGTATATAACAGAACTAATGGAAATTCGGAATTAAAAAATAAGAAAAATAAAAGCAGAGGATAGAGTCTAGATAGAAATCAAATTTAGAAATAACGAGAATTCGAAATTAAAAAAAAGGAATATTGGAAGAAAACTATAGAGTTCAAATAGAAATACAATTTAAAAATAACTAAAACTCGGAATTAAAAAATATTAAAAGATAAGTTTAGAGTCCATATAGAAATACAATTTATAGATAATAGAAATTAGGAATTAAAATAAGGAATATTGGAAGAAGAGTATAGAGTCCATATAGGATTTTAGAATTATCTAAAATTCATAATAAAAATAATAAAATTAAAAGTAGAATTTAGAGTACATATAGAAATACAATTTACAAATAACTAAAATTACAAATTAAAAAGAAATATTGGAACAATAGTCTAGAGTCCATATAGGAATACAATTTAGAAGGAACTGAAATTCGAAATTAAAAAATAAATAGTATTGAAAGATGAGTTTATAGTCCATATAGAAATACAATTAGAAATAATAAAAATTAAGAATTAAAAAAATAAGTAATATTAGAAGAAGAGTTTAGAGTCCATATAGAAATACAATTTATAAATAAAGGAAATTATGAATTGAAAAAAAGAAATATTGGAAGAAGAGTCTAGAGTTCATATAGGAGTACAATTTATAACTAACTGAAATTTTTAATTTAACACAATAAATATATGAATAAAATTTATAAATAATAGGAATTCATAATAAAAAATAAAACATGTTGGAAGAGGAGTCTAGAGTCCATATAGAAATATAATTAAGAAATAACTAAAATTCAGTATTAGAAATAGTTAATAATTATCACGTATATACAACACAATATGAATATTACACATTGATAGTTTGGTCAAGTTAGTACAAAATTTAAATTATGTTATTATTTTAAGATATTTTAATAATACAATAAGAAAACATATATGGTATTATATGAGAGAAACCATAAGGATGCTAGCCGTGTAATTTGCGCGGCCACCATGCTAGTTGTACTTAAAAAAGAAGAAAAAAAATCCTGGGCTAAGATGGGCCGGCCCTTTAAGCTTTTAGGGAGACGGCCCACGAAACGAAATCGTACGCAGATTTGGAATAAGTTCACTTTAGGACCCTTAATTTGTCACTCAGTCTGATTTTCATTCTTAATCCAAAAAACCAGATACAACCCATCCCTCAACTTACAAAACCGTGCAAACGAGATCCCTCAGCAGTATTATCTCCTGTTTTAGCTGATCTAACGTCTAAGTGGCACCTTTGACTAGGACTTCATCCCACACGACATTGGTGTGACGCTTATGGAGCAATTTGATCCAAAAAAAAATAATGGAGCAACACTAAAAACTAAAGAAACAAAACAAAATATGTGGGACCCATACGTCATCCAAACAAAAAAATAGTGGGACCCACGAGTCAGTGGGTCCCACTTCCTCCACCTTAGTCTCTTCCCCTCTCTTTAGCCTCCGTCCTCCATCCTCGCCTCCATCCTCCAACGCTCCCACGAGGGCGGTGTCGAAGCGGGTGACCGCTAGTCACGTGTGGCTTGCGGGCTCCAAGAACGCCGGCGTCGAAGCCCATGAGGAAGTTCCACATGGTCTCGGGGAGTGGCGGAGACCGGAGCCCGCATTGTCATCGTAGAAGAGCTCAAAACTGGTGGCGGCGGCAAGGGAGTCGTCGTCGCCGGCAGCGGGGGAGCAGCGGAGAACAATGACGGGGTTGAACGGCGAGCGCTCGCTGCCGTATCACGGTGAGTCTATCGCAGGCGCAGGTCATTGGCATGGTGCGCGCACGTGTGGCGGAGGTAAGCGGCACGCGGCGGTGGTGTGCCTATCCCCTCGAGGAAGCCAGCGCCGCAGTTTGAGTCCTACCTTTAGCACCAGTAGGAGGAGGAGGAACGGGAAGAAGCCATCGGAAAAGGCGAGACCTTTTTTTGCTCTCTCATATTTGCCTGGAAACCACCGCAAGAAGGAATATATTTTGTGTACCTCTCCTCTCCCGGCGCAGCGGTGGTGAAGGAAGGGCTTGGTTTTGGATGCCGGCTTAGCCACAACAGCTGCAGGAGCGCCGTGGTGAGAGGTTGAGTGGTGGAGGCGGAGAGGAGAAGAAGACAAGAGGATAGGTGAGGAGAAACACGTCCAGGAGGAAGAGGAGTGGAAGAAGAGGCGGGCAGCTCTTTTCCCTCTAGATCTCCGCTCCCTCGGCTAGTGAAGCCACCCGCCACCCTTCTCCCTCTTTGCGTGTGCTCGCCAGCTGACGAGGGAGCCCAGGGAGGGAGGAAGGATGGCCGGGAGAGAGGGGAGTAGGAGGCGTCGACGCCGTCGTCCGTGGAGAAGGAGGCGGTGATGGGAGAGGAGGGTGGGACCCACTGATATCTTTTTAATTTTAATTTTTATATTTTGCTTCCACTGCCGCATCACCGCCCCACCATCACCACATAGGTGTTACATCAGCTAAAACCGTTATCCAAACCATCGAGAAATTTCGTTTGCACTGGTCTTATAAGTTAGGGGACTAATTGTATCTGGTTTTTGGTTTTTGGGTGGAAGGACGAAAATCATTCCGGCGACAAACCGAGGGACGTCAAGTGAACTTATTTCCTCAGATTTCGGACACGGACCAGCCATTTACCTACCTCACTGACATTGGGTCCCACAGCACCGTTTGCGGGGCCTAGGTGCGTCCTCCGGTTCTCCCGAATCCTGATCCAAATCCCCCAAATCGGACTGGAATTCGCAGTTTTGTCCACCTCCCCGCCTCCACCCCCGCCGCAAACCCTAGCCCGGAAAAAAACCCTAACCCTAGAGGCCTCGCCGACCAACACGCCAGCCATGGAGCCCGACGGCGACACCGCGTTCCACCGCAACGAGGCCATCTCCGCCGTCCAGGACGTGGACCAGTACTACGGCGACGACGACGACTTCGACGACCTCTACAACGACGTCAACGTCGGCGACGGCTTCCTCCACAACTCCTCCTCACAGCCTCCGCCTTCCCAGCAACTCCCACCGCCGCCGCTGCCGCCGCCGCCACAGCAGCAGCAGCCACCGTCCCAGCATCTCCCTCCGCTTCCCCAGCAGAAGCAGCAGCAGCCACCGCCCCAGCACTCGCTGCCGCCGCCGCCGCCGCTCCCGCAGGCCCCGCCTCCGCAGCAGCAGAAGGTGCACATCCCCGGCGTGGCCGCCCCGGCTCCGAATCACCCTCCGGCTCAGCCCAATCTCCCTCCGCCACCTCAGCCGCCGGCCGCCACGGCGCCGCTGCCGCCTCAGCACCACCAGATCCAGCAAGGCGTTGGCGACGGATTCCACCGCCCGGGTGGCAATTATGGCGGTGGTCCCATCGTGGTCGGAAACGGCGGTCCAGCTGTTGGTGGTGATGGGCCTGGCGGCACGACGTTGTTCGTCGGGGAGCTCCACTGGTGGACGACTGATGCCGATCTTGAGGCGGAACTCATCAAGTATGGGCCGGTGAAGGAAGTGAGATTCTTCGATGAGAAGGCGAGCGGCAAGTCCAAGGGGTACTGCCAGGTTGACTTCTATGATCCTGCTGTTGCCACTGCCTGCAAGGAGGCAATGAACGGCCACCTGTTCAATGGTCGTCCGTGCGTTGTGGCCTTTGCCTCGCCGAATTCTGTCCGTCGCATGGGTGAGGCACAGGTTAAGAACCAGCAATCCATGGCTGCACAGACATCATCTATGCAGCCCAAGGGTGGGAGAGGTGGTGGCAGTGCCGGAAGCCCGCAGGTTGGTGGTAATTATGGTGGTGGCCGTGGAGGTGGACCTGGTGGTGGTGCAGGCGGAGGTGGTGGAAATTGGGGGAGAGGTGGTGGAGGGATGGGGAGAGGACCTGCTGGGAATATGAGGAATCGGATGGGAGGACCAGCAGGCGGCCGAGGGATCATGGGAAATGGTGGCATGGTTGCACCACCACCTCCAATGCTGCCTCCAGGCGGAATGATGGGGCAGGGTTTTGATCCTACTGGTTATGGCGCAATGGGAAGGATGGGTGCTGGATTCGGTGGATTCCCTGGTGCACCAGGTGCAGGGCCATTCCCTGGGTTGATGCAGCCATTCCCACCTGTGGTTGCACCACATGTTAATCCTGCTTTCTTTGGAAGGGGTGGGATGGGTGCTGGCGGAGTTGGTATGTGGCCTGACCCCAACATGGGGGGATGGGGTGGGGAGGAACAATCAAGTTATGGGGATGATGCAGCGTCTGATCAGCAGTACGGGGAAGGGGGAAGCCATGGTAAGGAGAGGGCCGAGAGGCCACCTGATAGGGAGTGGTCTGGTGCATCAGAGAGGAGGCGGGAGAGGGAGAAAGATATACCCCCAGCACAGGAGTGGCCAGATAGGAGGCACCGGGATGAACGAGACATGGGCCGAGAGAGAGATCGTGACTATGACAGAGAGAGGGAGAGAGATCGTGATAGGGAGAGAGAAAGAGACCGTGACAGGGAGAGGGACAGAGAGAGGGACAGGGAAAGGGAGAGGGATAGGCACAGGGATGAAAGAGACCGTTATGCCGATTATCATCGGCACAGGGACCGTGATTCAGAGCGTAATGAAGATTGGGACAGAGGAAGATCATCTGGTGTGCGCAGCAGGTCTAGGGAGGTTGATCATTCTAAGCGTAGGCGGATGACACCTGAGTAGCGTAGCTCAATGCACTACTTCTCATATAGAGGCAATACCAATCCAGGGCAGCATCTTCTTTTTGCTTATGAGCATGGACAATTACCAACTCTTTACTGCTTGTAGCTGTGGTGGTTCTTACTGCTTGTGTCTCCAGCGATCTGTTGTAGCATTATTTGAGATGTAAGTTATGCTGATTCTTATCCCTTGCTTGTTTTCAATTGTAACTCTTCATATTTAATTGTACTTGCTAGGTAGTATGGTGGCATTCTATGGCATGTAACTCATCTTTTTTGTACTGATTTTAGTCATGTAACATATCTTGTACACTAGAATATTTTTTCCTCTGGTTTATTCTTTTGGTAGCTACATGCAGCATGGCATTTTTTAAGCCAAGAACTGCATCATAGCACCATTGTCTATCACTATCGAATGTAACTTTGACTATTGTAGCAATTAGACCCCATTCTTGTAATCAGGTTCCCTGCCATCTTTTATGCAGGAAAAGGGAGTTTGTAAAGGCTGTATACCAGTTCTTTATAATGAACACTGTCTATTCTTTGTTAGTGGATGTAAGGGTGATGGTACTTTTATTATCTGTTCACTCGTTCACTCACAGATTGGATGTTATGAGAAATTAATGATTCCATTCAATTCCATGATAAAGAAACCAATACTAACTTGCTTACATTGTGGCATTCTGTATTTAATCTTGTTGGCACACTGTATTTTTCTTAATAGTATGCATGCTAGCATGTACAGGAATAGTTCAAGTAACTTTAAGAACACACACTAGCATTCTGAAGTATCATTCATATAATAAGATAGGATTGTGGGAATATGTAACAGGCAGGCTAATTAAGATGTGTTACAACATAAATGGATTATAGGAGTGAAGCCTAGGATAACATTTTCAGGAAGCTGGTTTGGCTGCATAAGAAAATATTTGGTGAATTTTCATCTTTATGCATCCTGAAAATTTTGGTAACTTACTATATATGAGTTGGTGCAACTCCATAATTTTATTTCTGAAATCTTATTCTGTTTTCTAAACAAGTGCAACCATAAGTAAAAGAAAGATTCCTTTACAAATCTTGATTAATTGACTTGGCTTATGCGTAATTCAACTGCGAATCATAAAAAGTGTTATATTTCTTTTATATAATCCACCGCTGGAGAATATCAGGTACACCCACAAGCCACAATGAAATTGGATAAAGATTCTTCTCTCCCTGCTCCATGCATGCTTATCAATTGGTTAGGGTGATATACTGTAGCATTCAAAAATCTGTTTATATCATACATGTGATGTCTAATTTGTGCCTAATATGTGTTGTAAAATCTCATGCATTGTAACCCTGACATAGTGACATGTACTCATACACTAAAAGTTATGGTTATAATTGTGAAAAATCTCGGCGAAGGGGACAATACCAGTTTTTGCTTGTCAATTTATTATTTTTTGGTAGGGTTTGGAGAGTATTTGGTTGAATTGAGTTATTTTGCATCATGAACTCCTTTTTGGCTACTTGCATGTGATGCAACATTATGCTCGCTGTCATAACTTTTGACATAAAATAGCCTTTGTACATGATGCTTCGTTGCTACTACTTGTACTTTAAGACAAGCACTTCACTAATTACAACTGATACCACATTGACTGTTTGTATCCTTGCATCGTTTTTTAATGTCCATTTATCCTGTTTCATTTGCAGCTATAAGCGGTTGGAGACTTTGGATCTGTTCGCTACATGAAGAACGCCATACCTGGATGATAGTTGTTTCTTTATGTATTTTGGAGTATCTGGGAGATCATACAAACATAAGAATACATAAATGTGTAAGATGCTTTGCAGCTTGGACCAATTTTTGGAAAACATTACTCTGAGGTGTACCGTTTTGGTAGGAGGATGTTTGACTGCTTTGTATTATGAAAATGCTTTGTCATCTCTTATTCTGTTGGTGACCAAAATGAATTTTGCATTCCTGTGAATCATCTTCCCGTTTCATGGTTCATGTTTGTCCCATTTCTGTTTATTATTTTTGTGGAGTAGCTAGCAGCTTGCTTGTTTAGTGTATATTAGTGTTTCTCGGTGGAACTTAAGTTTGTGGAGTATCATATTACTGGAAGTTACAGGTTAACATTGTCTTATGTACTTGTTATTTGTTAATGTATTCATTGCAAAAGGAATGGCAGTTTCCTCTTCAGAAACATTATAGCTACTGGCTGGAAATGATCCTCTCGGTTGCTGAGGGTGCAAATGGTCTATTAGGCCACTCCGAAGGGCGTTTCTTTCTTATTAAATATAGGGTGTTATTTTCTTATTAAATATAGGGTATGTCAGTATTTTTAGTATTTTTAATGATATGGTGAGTAATTAATGAAATGAGAGATGAAATGGCTTTAATTTAGATGAAAAAAATCATCTTTACACTCTTTTCAATACAGCCTCTTGTTGTATGTATTGTTTATGAAACAAAAAAATAAACAATGTATCATATGAGATATTTCAATCATTAATTAAATACCTTGTTGCTTATGCGGTACCCTTGAAAACACACACAAAAAAGAGAGGAGGAATTGCCTTATGTCTTCTGTAGTTTTATCACCTTTGCTGTGTGCATGTCTGCATCCGAAACATAGAACGTCAGGCCGGAATTTTTTTGCCCTCTTGGATGGTGGCAGTCAAGCAGTGGGAATGCCACTCAAGGCGTTGTGCGTCGCTCCAGTTTTTCATTGAAACATGATGCGCTGTCGAGCTTATGGCGTACCCTATCCGTCCCAAAAAAAATCTATTCCTAGCATTCTAAGGTGAAATTAGTAAAATGTAAAAATAACTAAAATACCCTTAATCATTGAAAAAAATAGTAAGAAGGAAAAGGTAGTAAGAGTGATAGGTAGGTAAAGTATACTGAAGGGATAAAACTTCTTGTTTAACGTGCTAAGAGTAGGTAGCATGGTACAAGTTGATTTTTTTGTGTGACAAAATTCAAACTCTAGAAATTAAGGTTTTTTGGATGGAGGGAGTATCTCGTACCATCTTTCGGGTACACAATAGTTCGGTGATTTGCTAATTCGTACTTCCTCTATGTGAAATGTAGGTATTTCGAGTAAGGGTATTAAGAAAGTTGATAAATATGACTGGAGAAATATTATGATTGGTTTGACAAGAAAAAGTAGATGAAATAATTAAATAGGGAATGGCTATGATTGGTTAAGAAAAGAGGATAAGTGAAAAAATAGTTTCATTTCGAGAAAAACTACTATGCTAAGAATATCTATATTTTAGAATGAAGAAAGTAGTTAAGTATTTCTTTTTTGTCTTTTGTCTTTGGGGCACTCAAGTTCTATAACTTTCCGCTCCAGTGATCAGCAAGCTCTTTAATCATGGCAGCTTTTGTATCTTGATATTTTCCTGAGTTGTGCCAGAACACGAACAAATGTCGAATTGGAACATAGAAAGATGGGATGGCATCCTAAGTTCTTGATCCAAAATGACACCATGCCATGCCTGGGTTGCCTGAGAGAATTCACAGTGCGTCACGAAAATATGCTACGCCTCACCTGCCACCTAAGCAAAAATAACACCCAAGAACTATGGGGGAAACATGCTTCATAGTGCATTTAGTGGGTCCCACCGGTGTCTTCCTCCTCGCTTTTCATCTCCCTTCTTCTCTCTCCTGCGTTTCTTCTCTTTCCTTTCTTGCTTTTCACACCGAAGACGAAACCCGGACCGAGCGGAGTGGTGGCAACGGCGCCGATGTCGGGCGGCGGGGCGGCCCGAGCGGTGATGGCGCCGGGCGGCGATGACGCCGGTTGTGGATCGAGCTTGTCGGCTCCGAATCGACGACGAGCTCCTCCGGGTGGCCGTCCCCTTCTCTTCTCCTTGCCGGCCACCACGGCGCTCGGCTCCCTGGCGGCGCAGAACGAGGTGTGCAGGGTGAGGCGGCGCTGCTCTCCTCTCCTACTTCCACGGTCGGGCCCCTTCTTCCCTGCCCGGCGCGTCGACGAGCTTGCCGACGTGGAGCGGGACGACGCAAATCTAGCGGTGGGCCTCGGCGGTGGAGGACTTCGAAGCGGACCTTGGTGGCGGCGCGGTGGAGTGGCCTCGCCACCGGCCAGCCTGCCGCTCCCTCCTACCTAGATCCGGTCTGTGGGTCACGGGATTTGGCCTCGGGCGACGGTGGCAGCGGTGGTAGCTCGATGATGGTAGTGATAGTAGCTCGACGATGGCAGTGATGGTGGCGGCCGCTCCACGCCACCGAGCTCGCCAGATCCGGCCTGGGGCTCACCGGATCTGGCCTTAGGAGGCGACGACGGTAGTGGCTCAACAACGGCGGTAGTGGCTCGACGACGGTAACGGCTACGATAGTGGGACCTCCGTTTACCCGCTTCCTCTACCTTGTCGGATTTGGCTGCAGCTCAGTGACGGCGGCGAGGAAGCTCGATGGTGGCAGCGGTTGAAGTTCAGGAGGGGACCGGCTCACTGGGACCACTTGACAATTTCTGACGAGGTTCGTGCGTCCAAACGAGGCTTCGCGTTCTTCGTTCGGGCATGACCCACGCCAAGCTGGCTTGGAATCTCCGAGCTGGCGAGGCAAGTCCAAATGCCAAGTCACCGCACTGTGAATGGCTTGATGAGGCTACGGAGCTTTGCTCCTGGCTGGTGAACCTCCGTACAAACCTGATCAATTATGGTAATAGAAATGGAGGGCATAGTCCTTCCCGTTGATATACTCTCTCTATCCTCCGTACAAACCTGATCAATTATGGTAATAGAAATGGAGGGCATAGTCCCGTTGATATACTCTCTCTCTATCCAAAATGTACGACTTGTTGATCTTTTTACATAACGTTCAAAAATTCATTTTATTAAAAATTATGAATAGAATTTATTTTTTATGACTTATTTTATTATCAAATAAACTATATTCTTAACTGTAGAATCATGTGATGAACAATTATCAAAGGTAAGTATTTATGAAAATACGGTGAATAGTGTTTTCGGTTGTTGGTTCTGGATGTGGCCGGTCAAACCGGGTGGTGCACGCCGGTTAGACCGGTGGTGATTGGGCGGTATGACCGGTAGCCCAACGGTTAGACAGGGAGACTCTATGAAGTCGGTTTCGGGTTATTTTTGTGGAATTTCTAGATTGTTTCATGGATATGACTTCTAGATGATTTCTATTCGTATGTAATACTATTGTGTGCTGATGTGATTCAAGTTGGTGCAAACTTGTACTCGGATATAGAGTTTCTTTGTTGTTCATGTGCAAGTGTTGCTTGAGGCCATGGGAGTATAGCCGGTGATGGATCGAGACTAGGCTTGGGAGAAGTTTAGGTCCAAACGGCCGAGGATATCACGCGGGATGCTCAGGCTAGAGAACAATGCATGTGGAGGTGAAGGTTTCCATATGGCATACACGTGGTGTTGTGTGCGTATGGAAAGTGGAGTCAAATTTGGATTAGAGTCCAAGTTTAGGAAGATTGGAGTTTGTAAAGTTTGTTTCTTGTACGGGAATGTTTCCTACGGGATTAGAACTTCTTGTATGAGATGGATTCGTGGCTAGGTGGCAACCACGTTATGGGTATAAATAGAGAGGGATGGTGTGTCCTCTCGGTAACGATTTAGAGAGAGTTGAGTTGAGAGAAAAGTTAGGGTTTCGAGTTTAGTTTGAGATTTTGGTGATGAGTGCTGTTGGTGTACTTTGTAAACATTGTTAGATGCAATAAAGTCGAGATAGATTAATCTACATCTTTGAGTGTCCATTTACTGATGTTTTTCTGGATCCCGACGGTTTGACCGGAGTACTACGGGTGGTCTAACCGGCGGTATAGTGGCGGTCTAATCGGAGTGTGGAACCAGTCAGACCAGCGGCGGCGAGTAACAACAGGCGACAAGGCGGTCGTCAGACCGATGGAGTGCGGGCGGTCAAACCGGCGGTGGCACTGCACTCAGACCGGAGTTGATCCGACGGTCAGACCGGCTACGCCGACTTTATCGATTTGAGTGTAATTTTTATTTCCGCTAAAAGTTTTTGGTTTTTGGTATTACAACCATTCACCCCTCCTCCAGTTGGCTTGGTTTTTGTGATTTGATCCTACATTAACTTACACTTTTACATATTTACACTAAATTTTTGAATAAGATAAATAAAACAAATGGTTAAACGTTATGTGAAAAATTAATGGCACCACACATTTTTGAACGGAGAGAGTAGTATAAAAAAGAGATGGCTAAATGGTTGGCGATAGATCTTTTAGAGCCATAATCATGCCGATTACTGCGACCCCAACTCTTATCCTTCAGCTCCGACGACCCTGATGAAGGCAATGTAGTTAGGGTTTAGAGTCGCGGATGGGATGAGGTGGGGTGTAAGGGAGGATTTAGAGGGATGTCCATGGGAGGAGGCGGCCTAGTGATGGATGGTAGACATAGGTGGCCGGCAAGGTACCAACGGAGACGCCGAAGTAGTGGGGATGGAGAAGGATGATGAGGCGGCATTGGTAGTGGGGTAAAGCAAGCTTGTGGTTAGGAAACGACGACTGGTGGTGGCAGATCCAACAGCGGAGAGTTGCTAGAGACGGGGAAGTTGGCGGGGGTGGGGCACTTCCTGCCGCCTATTTGAGGAAGAGAAGGTGGGAGGGCAAGAGGGAGGGGGTGGAGGAGATTGGCTAGGGGGCTTCACCGGTGCCCTTGACCCCTTTCGGCTAGCCGGTGAAGTTGAGCGGTGATGCGTTGGTGCGGTGGTGGTGGAGGCGTTGCGGATCGTGCGCTGGTGAGCTAGGGTGGTGGGAGGGGGTGTTGGGAGGAGGAAGAAGGAAACTGTTTTAGAGTTTGGTTATCCATCACGAATCATAAAGCAATGGAGCGATCTAGAATTTGTTTTGAAGAACCAACGGTAGGAGTTCTACCGGATATTATAAGAAGATAGTTGACCCTATTTATAAGGAAAACTAGGCCAAAAACCATACAACTGCACACAATTTGCTACAGGGAAAACCGACAAAACCTCACACAAAAGACAAAGCGAAAAGCCTGTGACAAAACGACTACGAACCATGAAAGTAACCGAGAGAAAAACAAGACCTTCAAGGCAACACCTCCAAGGAGGATATGGCACCCGCAGGCGTCAATGTCGCTGATCCTAGAAGACCAGGTAGGGCTTGCCCGGGAGTCCCTCAAAAGATGTAGACCTCCAAGAAACCAGAGCGAGAGTGTTGAGTGTTATCGTTGTCCAGCTCATCGGCTAAACCCGATGCGACAACTCCGACTCTGCCAAAACACGAAAACTCTAGCACTGTAGAGAGCAAGCACACCGCTCCAAACTCGACACTACGACAGAACCACTTAGCCACAAGACATTTGAAGCACCAGCGAGGTCATACAGCCCTGACCACAAAAAAGCTGGGCCAACTTCACGGACGAACACTTCTCCTCAAGCACCGAAAGACTCCACGACCGTGGTCTGGAAGCAGACCGACCGAAAGAAGGGAGGAGTATCAAGGAGGGAGAGGAGGCCTGGTCAGCCGTAAGAGGAACTAAAAGATAAAGATAGGGGCATCAAAGAAATCAGTGTCATCCGTGTTTCCGACGAGATCCAAGAGAAAGAGCTCCACAGCTCCACCAAGGACCATCGGGCTTCGCGGGAATGGCCAAGAAACGAGCCACACCTTGCAATTGCGACAACCACCTCCAACTTCACCACCAGCACAGAGTAGAGCTAGGGCAAGCAACAGAGCATCTAGACAGCTAACAACTTCAAGGACACCGGCCAGATGAGGTGAGGGAGGAAGCGAGAGGAAGGGAGAGTGGGGTTGTGGCAGATGGCGGTGGCAGAGGTAGGGGTGGGGGGAGGGGCGGACACCATGGCGGCTGAAGAGTGGTCGGCATCGTGGACTATCATCGTCGGTGTCGCTGACACGCTCCACCGGACTTCCACTAACATCACCGCACTGTCTCGGGGAGGATGGAGCGATGGTGGCCGCCGCCTCACGTGTCGCCTCACGCCGCTCCGCGGTGCTGCCGCTAGCGCTCCGACAGAATCTACCCTAGGGCAGGCCAAATCCGGCGATAACGGTGCCGGATCTGCCACCTCCTGGCCAGGAGGGCTCGCTGCCACCACTCCTCGCCGCTAGCGCTCGCCGCCTCTCCCACACCTGAGAGGAAACACCACTGTGCTAGGTTTCGTCCCCCGTGTTGCCTGCACGTGGGTGACGTGGGGGAGGTATTCACTTAGGATTGCTGGAGCAATCTAGAATTTGCAAGATTCCTAGTGAGGTTTTCAGTCAAATGGTGCAAATGGTGCAGTCCCATATAAAAGCTCTTCTATCTTTTTTGACGACGGTAATGCCGGAGTTGGTGGAAGGATGCCGAGAGGTGACGTCAGTGCTCGGAGCGACAGCCCAGACAAGAAATGTAGCGGTTAGACCATGGTTTAGAGAGGGGGTAATAAGATCATTTGCATCTCGTGTAAATGAAGGTACTGTACCCATAGTCCATAGACATCTCCATTTCTAAACTGCTCTGCACTGCAGTGCTCGGCCTTGAACCACACGCACTATGCGTCGCGTCAGAGCAGAGTAGCAGGACACCTTCTTCACCGCCTGCCATATTGACTGTCGGCGCCTACAGTGCTCTTCGTTGGACGCCGTCCATTTGCCACCCCCTGTACCGCTGTACGTCCACAGTTCCTCATCAATGTACTGGTACAACTGTTCATCGTCAGTGGAGTAGTATTGCCTCCGTCGTCTCCACACCACACGTACTCCTACCACTGCAGTAGCCGTCAAAGGCACGAAGCAGACGGCGCCGAATTAGTTAGGCCGATCGATTAGTGCGAAATCTAATCTAATTACCCCACTCCTATCGAAGCAGGGGTACCTGTCAGCAAACCACGGTCGAGTACCTGTCGAATCGCATTGGCATCATTATAATAAACGCCTATAATCCATCGAGAACCCGAGTTCACCGACCCCTGTTCCAACCAGAGCCACACAGCTCAAACCCCATCCCACGCCCACGTCGCCGTCGCGTCGCGAACCACTCCCCGCCGGCAACGCGCACGCATATACTACTATACTGTACTATAATACTACTGCGTCGCGTCGCGTCACCGTCCCGTTCGTAGTAAGCCTTTTAATTATGCGGAGCGTGCGTGTGCTAGCGACAGCGCGCACGACACGCCACGCTTCACGGCGCCTCGGCTCGGCGCGACACGGCGCCTCCTCGGCGGCAACCCACCACCACCCCTGCGATTTTGATCCCGACGCGCACGCGGCCACGTCGCGGTCGCCGCTGGGAGGAGGGGAGGGTCACGGGCGCGCGCGCGCGAGCGCGGGTGAAGCCGAGTCGGGTCCTCCACCGATCGGGCACCCACCATTTTAACCCCTCGACCGCGACGCCCAACCGAACCAACGCCCCGCGCCTCCCCGCGCACGCGGGGAGCGCGACACGTCGTCCATCACTCGCGCGTTCGCGTACGAGGCGGCAAGTGGTCTCGTCGTCTCATCACGCTCGCGTCGGCGGGGCGGCAAACGGCTGGCTGGCTGCTGCACTGGACGCAATTATTCCCGGGGCCCCGGACGGCGGCCGCTGCCGCTACGGTGGCTGGCGAGCGAGCGAGCGATCACGCGATGCCCGGGGAGATGCGCGCACGACACCGATTCCGCCACACACCCCCGTGGAATCGGATGCCGTTTCCCCGCCGCCCCCGCCCAAACGCCACGCTCCGTGCGCTCCGAATCACGCCCACTACTCCCCCATCCGCGGCTGCAAAACCGCCGAATCATCCACCGCATCAACTCGTCGTGGTTCGCACGGCTCAACACCACACGGAAACTGCCCTACAAGTCTCAATGTCACGCCCCCCAAGGCCCCAAGTCGCCTCCGCCACATGAACATCTTGACGACTTCATCGTAACGCTCGAAAAATTCAAGAAAAACACTTGTTTCATCGTGACGAAGGATGGTACTACTGCGACTATGCAACAAGGAGATAAACCAAAGTTCTCCATATGCAGCAGATGACTTTGAAGAGATTTTCTGAAACAATAATAAAAGATGTAGAGAAATGGAAAGAAAATAGAAAATAGCAGGACCATTATATGAAAAAAAAAAAGCCCAAGCCTTGATAAAGAGTTATACACATGAAAAACAACCCAAACTTGGTTGAGTTAGCCCCTCTCGAGAGTAAAACACGGCCACTAATCTCAAAAGGCTAAGATTAACGTCATCATTTTCACCATATACCCCACGCGCAATTTACTAATTAATCGGAAACCGATGAAACCATCATCGGGTGTAGTTGGAAACCCACACCCACCTGAGCAGGCGGCGCTCAGCCGCCGCCGCCGCGGCGGCGAGTGGGCTCATGGGAGGTTGAGGAACACGGCGGTTGGGTCCGGGTCGGCGAACCCAGCGCCGGCCGGCCAGTAGGATGCCATGTCGAACGCCGCCGCCGGCCATTCGAAGTGCAGGTCCGGGTCGGCCAGACTTTTGGTGATGGATGGGTAGTCGGAGAAGTCGAGGCCGAGCGTGACGGCGGCGGAGTCCGGCTGCAGGAGGTCCGTGAAGGAGTCTTCCTCCACGGCCGGGACCACGAGCTCCGTGGTGATCTCGCTCGTGGTTTCAGGCGCCGGCGGTGTCGTCGTTGTCGTCGTCTTCTTCTCCGTCGTTGCTTCGGTCGTCGTCTTGGCGGCGGAGTCAGCGGTGGCTTCGGTGAGGACGGGGGTGGCGGCGGCGGCGGGCTCGGGAGGCGTGACGCAGCGCTTCTTCGACGTCTTCTGGCGCTTGGAGGCGGCGGCGGCGGCGGCGGCAGATGACGAGGAAGACGAGGAGGAGGAGGAGGAGGACTTCTTGCGCGTGCCGCCGCCGACGGGGACGTTGCGGAGCGTGCCGCCCTTGGTCCAGTAGCGGCGGCAACACTTGCAGAAGTGCCGCGGCTGGGAGGTGTTGTAGTTGTTGTAGTAGCAGAACTTGGTGTCCCGCGACTCGCACCGCGGGCACGGGTCACCCTCTCCCGCCGCCGCCGTCGCAGCCGGAGCGGCGGCAGCAGCTGCAGCTGCAGGCTGTGGCGTCGCGGGAGCCGCGGCGTAGCCCTTGGGACGGCGCAGGTCGACTGTGGCGAACTGCTGCACCGGCCGGCGGCCGGGCTCCGGCTGCTGCTCCTGCATGCGCGGGGGCGCCGTTGCTACTCTGCTCCCTCCGCGCGCCCGCACCGGTGGAGTTGGGAGGAATCGAGGAGCGGGGGCAAATGGTCGAACGGGTGGTGGGCGGTTGGCGGAAGCGGGAGTCTCTTATGGTCGCAGTCGCGGTGACGACGAGGTGGTTACGCGAGACGCCAGGTACACACTCTCCCACTCCTATACATACCGCCACCACCGCCTCCCGGGCCCACGCGTCAGCGGTCGGTTCGTCATGCGGCGCCACGCTCGTGGACCCCATATGTCAGCGACGTCCCGCGTGCAAGCTCGGCCAAGATTTTGTACAGTTAACCGCGATCAGCGCCGCCGTACGCCGGCGTGGCGCCTAGCGATGGAGGAGGACGACAGCGACGGACCTGCGGGGCCCACCACCCACTTACCCTCTCTCCTCGCGTCGATGACGCGGGCGGCGGTAACCACCGTGGTGGCCCACTCGTCAGTGGGATTGGGTTGGGTTCACGGCGGGTGAGGTGAGCCGTTCGGACGGATGGATGGGGGACTTATCGTCTCGGGCACGGAACTATGCGCCGTGTCGGCCACCGGCGCAGGTGGTCGCGGGCGGGCCACGTGGGCGGACGGCATTAGTTGGGCAGCCATGCTTCGCGAGGCAAGCAGCTGTCTGTGCAGTGGGGCCCCACCTCGTACGCCGGTGTGCGGGCCCTACCCCTGTTGACGCCTGCCTGTTTTTGCCTGCCCGCTCCTAGCGGCCAACCCACCGAAAACCAAAACGAGGCCGTTTCAACGCGACGCCGACCGATCAGCTCCCTGCCGCCGAGCAGTTCAAATCATCGAGACTTTTTTGAGCCTCCCTGTTGTTCGAAACAGTATATATAAATACTGGAAAATTTTTGATAACGTTCTTTTCTCTGAACAATTGCAACTTCAAATGTTCAAATTCGAAGTTCACCGGGCCGTCGAAGCGCGGCTGTGAGTGACCACCTCGTGTCGAAAAACATGCGACGAGTTCGAATCCGGCAAGTGGTACAGTAGTACGTAGTATAGTACTACAGTGGCACAGTAGCGAGACCGCGGCGCGTGGGGCCGAGCTGCCTGGATTTCACTGGATCAGAACGGGATGGGCCGTACGCCCGTAGGTCGACCCCCCGGCCGAGCACATGGCCCCCCCGGGGCATGGACGGCGGTCTCGGTCGCCGCGCGGGCCCTGCTGCTGTCCTCTCCTCTGCCCCGCCGCATCACGCAACCGAACGAATTTCCCCCGCCTCTCGCCGCGCCGATGCTGCTGCCCGTGTCGCGCCGCGCAATCCACCCGCTAAGCTGCGCGTCGGCGCGGCGTCGCGGCGGACACGGCCGAACGGCTGGGCGCCAGACAGACGCGGTGACCACCACCACCACCGATCTCGGCGACAGCGACGCGTCGGGAGTGGTGACCGGATTCGATTGGACTGGATCGGATTGGATTACTCTCATCTCATCTCTCTCCGTGATCGCTGTGGGGGTCACACGACGATGGATCGTCGCTTGGTGCATGGCACATTGCCTCTCTCTCTCTCTCTCGCACATCTCATGATCCCATCGGCTGGGCAGTCATTGTTTGTTCCCCGACACAAACTCGATAACAACATCTCATGATCTCGTCGCCCCGGGCGGTCTCACCCTCCTCCGTGTCGTCCACTCGAGAAAGTGATGGCCTTCCCGTCAGTAGTACCTTCTTCGTCCCAAAATATGAACGATTTTAACCGAATGTGATCGAACGTATATCTAGTTTTATAGTATTATGATGTATACTATAAATCCGATCGTTGGATGCTGCTCCAACACGAGCCGGAACAAAGTTGCTGTCGCGGCAAACGTGTTCATGAGATATTGACATAAATTGCGATCAAGCCTCGATTATCATTATCATTTATTCATATCACCTTGTCGATCTGTTATTAGAGTTATTAGTTGAAAAGCTGATGTTGTGAACCGTTCTTTTGACTCTGGGGTGTTGCGTCTCGGCGACGTGGTGCGACGCCGTCCAAGAGACGGGAGAGACATGGGTCGCCGTAGGTGTAGTAGGATGGTCCTGGGGGACGCGAGTGATCTGCCATCTCGAAGGATTCGGATTTCTTTTCTGATCCGGTGTTTCATTCCAGTCATGGTCTCATGGATAGCCAAGTCCATGACACGAATATATTTTCAGTATCCATCGTCTCAACGCCGCTGTCATATGGTAGGGTCGGTCCAGAGCTATCATCCGCAAATTCGTGGGTCCCAGATTCGATCGACATAGACTCAAGACTGATTCGGATTTTCCCTTGGGTTGGAAGCAACCCATCCGTCCTGCACGTTTTGATCAAATTCAGAGAACCAGTGGACGTACAACGGTACAAAGTTTATACTTAAGAGTTAATGAATGAGTTGATTGATTATGCTACAGCGTTGGCACGTCAGGTTCACTCGGTGTCGTGCTCAGCCGCAGGCCGGTCGTGTTTGGTTTGCGGATGCGGCGGCCAACTCGATCGACATGGGCTCTGCAACTGGAAACGTCACGGGAGAATTTCGGCTACGTATGACGCAACGGCGGCGCCGGCTAAAGATGACAATTCTCATCAGCTGCGAAACCTCGAGATCACACGCTTTTCAACGTGTCACGTTTATTTTCTAGTACTTGACTGCTAAACGTCAAATTCGTGGAATCAAACGAGTCACGCATAGTTGCAGATTATGAGGTTAGCAAAATGGGATCCATGGAAACATTCGGTGGAAAAGCAGCCTCATCGAGTCATCGTACGAGCCGTGAAAGAGTGAACGAAGTAACCACGATTACACAAAAAATTTACAGTTAAAACTTTTACATTTATATTCTTTGCGATCCAAAAATCAATGCTGAGATATATGCTATGATAAAAAAAAACTCTAAACAAACTCTAAAATTAAGTTTTAGAATTCAGATTTTCACTGTAACTGATAAGCCAATCGATGGATCACCCTTGTGATTTATGGTGAAGGACATTGGAGATTTCGAGCGGTAAAAAATCGAATGATGTGTCAGTTTGCAGAAACACAGAAATCATTTCACGGCATGAAACCAATGGAATGCAAATACACCATCATCAGATTACAGGTTGGTCTTTTGTAACTTCAATCTTCAGGGACAAATAAAACGCACAAGGGGGACTGATGGAACTTTGGATAGCTCATTTCTGAATTATGTTACAAAAGACAACTCTGTCAGAGGGTGGGAGAAACTTCTCATATGAATGGAAGCATATGGACAAAAGCAGCTTCACAATCTGCAATGGAAGCTTCCTTTCTTCCCTAGGGGCTAGAACGGCGAAGTGATTAAATGAAAGAATGCATCAAGGCCTTGTTTTGTCGAGACATTACAGGTAAACATAATATACATAAAACATTGGGGCTCCGCATACACGGGTAGGAGCAAAAAATGGTTGAATATCTGGGGTTTTCAGGAGTAAACCATCAGCTGTTATCTGATTTGTGTCGCTTTGAGGCTTGTAGATGTTCTTCAGTGCCACCACCCAACCTAAGCTGATGGCCCAATTCTTGACTATTAGATGCCGGATCAGTGAGCTCCTATAACGTAAATAGCATATCAGATAACAATGACAAAAAGATTAAATTGTGCAGATTGTAAGAATGTTATCAGATAAAAATGTTCGGAGGTCCAAATTGTGTTATTACCAACAAAGTTAACATTGTAAAACAACTAAACCCTGTATAAGTTATAACATCCATTGCCAGCTCCAATTTCAATTACCACAAACATAACATAGTGGCTCTGTAGTGTCAATACGACAGACATAAATCCTTACCTTAGAAGTGGAGGTTGCAGCAGGAGTAGATCTCTTCATAGCCCTCTTGCCAAGATTTATTTGCACGGAGATGCTGGCTTGGGACAAATCTATACCTGAGTTTTCGAGGGCATGATTCAACTTGTTAAGCAACCTGTTATGGACAAAACAACAAAATCCAACTTCATCAAAAAATTGTGGAAAGAAAACCATGCATGTCAGATGTTGCAAATCAAATTAGAAACAAGAGAAAAAATAAATGCGTAAACAATGATGACAGAGATGGGCAAAGCAGTTTATACAGAAAAAAAACGTTGTTAGTACATACTCTTGGGAATATTGGCTTGATAGACTGATTGTTCCCTCATCGATGGCAAGGTCAGAGTTATTTAACTTGTCGCAGTTTACCGCGTGGTTCTCTGCAGGTGATGGTCTCACCAGTTGAGCATGTGGCTGAGATGTAACTTTGTCTACACGTTAACAAACAGGTTGAGAGAGTTTCTAAGTCTAACGAAGGAGTGCACAAGTCCTGCAAGTTATAAAGCTAGGTTGGACTAGAAATTGTACCTGCAACATTATTGGGACTGGGAGTGTCCACTGATCTGTAAGACACACGACTCATTGGATCAGTTTCTGCCTGATCCTGTGCACCTGAAGCAGCTGCAGTTTCAACAGCATTGTTATTATCAGAGTTCCCTGTAAAAGGGAACATATAGGGGGAACCATTTTTCAGAAGTTCTGGAGGGTCAGGTGAATGATCTGCAGGAACTTGGCCTTTGTTCTGCAAAGCAAACAGGTGACGAAGTGAAGTCCTGTTAGTACCTCATAATAAGCCTCGACAAGTGAGATGTAAAGATTTGTTAGTATCAAACTTACCTGCGCATTTTTCCAGGAAGAACGGAAATAGATGTTTGTCCACGGCACAACCTTTGCATTTTCTTGGTTCCACTCTGGGTATGAAACCTCATACTTTTGTACTTTCTCTTGTAGAAACCGTATGTATTCAATAACCTGTATTGAAATAAATATCACTAGAGATTGGTACGATATTTGATAGAAAATCAGATCAACTGAAGAAATCAATTTACTTTCTCACCTCTAAGAGAAATGATGCTTTATCTCTCTTTTGATCATTATGAGGCAATAAGTCTCTAAGAAGTTGAAATCTGCAAAACAATTGGACGAGGAAAATAAATTTAGACGAACCATTTAAACAACAATTATATGCACAACACCAATGTATTTGTTTTTTGGCAAGAAATCTGAAAACCCAAACTAAGATGCATTTCACAGTGCAGTAGCTCATCTGTTTGAGCATTACTATTCCAAGCTCCAGCGTATGATTCTTGAACTCCACAATAGCAGGATATCCACATCTATTATATTCATATATTTTCTAGCCTAACCACATCAACACGTTCCAGCATCTCAGACAACTGAACAACTTTGCTGTAGAAAAAGATAAGCACCGTCTCCACTCTTAGGTCCTACCCTTACGCACAGACTACAGCCTCTCCTTAGAGGTTCAGATAATTGACACCTGGTATTGATGGTGCAGAAAGATGAGCACTTTCCAGTGGCATCACAAGTTCACAACATTCTACATGCAGACCATTTTCCCAGCAAAAACAGAAAGACTTAGAGGCAGCAGATGCATGCTTCTATCCACACTTACCGAATTAGCAGCGCAAACAGTTAAATGCGGCTTAAAATGTTAGCACAAATTTATTTTTAGATCGACAAAAGATCCTTAGGTATAAACACCGACAGATTAAGTAACCGAGAGCTTATCAAACCAAACAAGTAGTACTTCGATTCTTCACTCACCTGTCGTTGATTTTGCTGCGCCTGCGCTGCTCGGTGGCGGAGTGCTTCGAGCGCGGCGTGTTCGGCATCTGATCCGTGCCAGCGCTGCCGCTGCAGCTCCCACCTTTCCCTTCCACCCTGACCGTGAGCTCTACACCCAAAAAGAAACAACATTAACACCAAATCTCCGCAAAAACTCGTTCCTTTTCACCACCACCCGCATCCAAAAACGTCTCCAAAAGCGCGCACATCAGCAGAAATGCAGAATTGAGGTACTACCTTTCAGCGAGGAGGAGACCTCGCGGCGGGCGGCATGGCCGTCGTCGTCGTCGAACCCCGCGCCGCCACTGGATCTGGAGCCGGCGTCCATGAATCCACCGCCACCCTTCCGCTCCGGCGGCGGCGGCGGCTGCTGCTGCTGCGGCCTGGAGGAGGCGACGGCGACGGCTCGCGCGGCGAAGGGGAGCGACCACTGGTGACCTGCCGGGTGAACAAACAGCACAAAGCACACGCCTTTAGCTCCCTTTCCTCCGGTTTTTCTGAACTACTGTACTGTACAACTAGTAGGAGTATTTTTGGAGGAAGACTTGAACTGAGAAAGAATCATTAGAGGTTTCCAAAGTCCAATGTCAGGATGATTATTGAATATTTTCTATGTCTTAGGATCCTACGGTTTGTTAATTATTTAATCTTCATGTACTCGCCTTTGGATGTGCTGTTTGGACTTGGAGTATTGGAGTAGTATTATAAAAAAAGTGAAATAAGCATGTGATGGAAAGAGGAAGTTAGCTCAACGACAAAAGGGCAGCTATTACTTGTAGATTCACAGAAAAAACAGTAAGGTAAACAGTGTTGTGAATCAAACCCGAATTAGTCTTTGCCAGTTGAAACTTGCAAGTAAAAAATGTTACTAACCCACATTACATAGTTCAGGATCCATCCAGACGATAATTTTCACGTTAGTCACATTGTTTCGTGTGAAAAAAACTACAAACGGCACGTTTGGTTTGGGGGGATTGTTTAGGGGATTGTTTACAGGGAATAGGAGTTTAAGGAGTGGCGCCTGTTAAATCTATTGTTTGGTTAGTGGACTTGGGAGTTTTAATAGAGATTGGGAAAAGGAGTTTAAGAGTAAACTCCTACCAACAGTTAGGTAGGGGTAAGTAATTGGGAAATATAATTTTGTGTATGAGATAAATTTGGACCGTACATCATCACTTAAATTTTAATTCCCACCCGAACTCTCTACGGAGTAATTCTTATCTCTACAAAGAAATTAAAAATGAAAACCCTATGATCAATCCCTCCATTAACTCTTCCATTCAAACTTCCAATTCTCTTACCTTCTCTTGCCAAACAGGCCTAGAATCTATGAACACTTTATTTAACTCTAGCACTAAGGCCATGCTTCAATTAGAACATCCTAGTAATATAGTAATAGTACTCCATGTAACAAATGGCAGTATGATTTACTGCTTCCCCCGTTTAAAAAAATAACCTAAAATTCATCCTAAATAAGTTTGAAAGTGGATTCATCGGCTCGTCCAGTATTACTTGTGGTCCGGGTCTATCGAGAAAAGCGAACGCTCTAGTGCTCACGTCCCATGGCCCACAACCAGGCCCGTACCCGGGCCCATTCTGCTATCCACGTGCACCCAGCACGCAGCCTGTGACCCACACCCAGTCCCGTCCCCCACGCATCCGGGCCCAGCGAGCCCACGTCCCCCGTGCGGCCGGCCAGGCCTACTCGCCTACTCCTAGCCCCGCCCACCCTACCACCCCTACCGCCTCCGCGTGTCAGCGGTGGCCACCAGCAACGCGCGCGGCGCGCCACGGGCTGCGTCGACGTGCTCGCCGCGGCAGCCGCGCACCTGCCGCGCGGTGGCGACGCGCCAACCACCGGACGAGGAGGAGCGCGGCGCCGAACCACCGGCGCCGCCACGCGCGCGGCTCATGACACGATCGAAGTCGAACGTGCAAGCGAACACGACGCCGGCCGGATGGATCCGCACGAACGAACGTACCTCGGGGATCTACGGCGGCGACGGGCTGGCACCACGGCGCGAAGGGTGGCTCCTGCTTGACGGCAGCGGCGGTGGCCGCGGCGTGGCTGATGGTGAACGCGCCGGCGGCGATGCCACCCGCGGGCAACGCGTGCTGGAGCACCTGCTTCTCGGTGGTGCCCGCGGCGTGGGGCGGCGGCGGTGGCGGCTGGTCGGCTCTCTTCTCTACCTGCGGCAGGAAGTCGTGCGTCTTCAGGAAGAAACCTGCAACGGAAATGATCACAACCTCAGCATCATCAAAAAAAAAAAAGACCTTGTCTCTCTTTTGCATTTTCTTTGTGCAATTTAGCATGCATAATACGGAGTGGATCGAATGGTTTGGATGAAAACAGTTTAAACTAGTAGTTACAACGCAAATTCAAAACTCAACTTGCAGGGATCTGATCGACCGATAATGATCTGTCATGACAACCTGCAAGAATAATGATAAGCCGACCACTTTTGCACACACTAGCATTCGGAATTTTTGAAAAAGAAAATCGTAGACAGCAACAGAAAGGAAGTCGTGGACGTCTCTTTGCATCGTGCACCCTCTCTCTCACACACACACACAGCCTAGCTACACGTGATCATTTCCCTTCGTTAACTCGTCGTTTTCCTTGACCAAACATCACAAAAAAGTTTCTTTTTCCACAAGACATAAACCGTAATGATATATACTATTTAGTTTGTAAACGACTGCAAATAGTAATCGCTTAATCCGGTCTGGTTAACTCTCGTGTTAATTCTGTGTGGTTTCAGACGAGAAAAGGAGAAGAAAACAAGCTATACCGAATTAGGCAAAGTATTTCGAGACGGGAGATCCACCCACCACCATCTACCTCAACATCCGGGAGAAACAGAATTGCGTGAGCTAGCTCACCTTGAGCGGGAGGCGGCGCCGGTGCCGGCGGCTTGGAGTCCGGGTGGCGCGGCAGCGGCGAGTAGTCCGTGGCGGTGGCGGCTGCAGCTGCGGCGGCGTAGAGCGAGAGGAAGTCGTGCGTCGCCTTATTCCCTGCGCACATCAAACCAACCGATTAATCCCTTCCCCAAATCAGGAGAGAGAAACCATCGGCGAAAACCCACGCCGGCGAACGAACAAGAAGAGGAGAGAGAGAGAGAGAGCCTCGACAACGACGACGACGACGCGCGTATATCTGCGTACCTTGCAGTCCCATGGCCGCGCATTACCCCCGCGCGGCAAGGAGGCTGGCGGCGGCGGCGGCGCGTGCTCTGCGTAGGCTATCCCCAGATCTCCGCGGCGGCGAGGCTAAGCTCTCCGGCCTTCTCCTCCTCTCTTCGTCTTGCTTCCTCTCTCGCTTGCGGCTGTGGTGGTGGTGGGAGGGAGCGATTCTATATACGGCGTCGTTCTCTTGCTTTCTCGCGTCTCGCGTATAGCCGAGGCGGAGTGTTTTTTATTTTTCTTTGTTTTTCTTCTCTCTCCGTGACGGCGCTAGTGTGACGGCCGTTAGCGGCGGGGATGGAGCGTTGGACTCGGGTGTGCGAGCACGTGCCTCGGCGTGAGTTGACCGCGGTTCCATTAGGCGTTGACGTGACGTGAGGAGCCGTCTAGTAACAACAACAACTCGACAAGGAGTAGTACAAGTAGGAGTAAAAAAATTACTTCTAACTGGTCACCATAAATTCCTCCTTTGCGGGATGCTCCATGAGTAACATGTGCAGATGTGCTACATGTACCATGAGTTAAAAAAAATCATGCGAAAAACTCAGCATGGAAAGAAAATCTGCTCTTACAAAGAAACAAATTACTCGCAGTAGTAGTTCGTAGTTTAGGTAGTACAAGCATTACCGGCAGGAGGAGTAGTAGACCTCACCTCCCGGTTGGACTACAGTGCATGCGCTGTACTACTCCTACGGCGTGCCACTATTCGCGTTGTGATCGAGATAAACACAAACTGAGCCTTCCACAGTGCGGAACAGCCGGTTGCTGCCGCGCAGCGCGATGAGATGAGATGAGGCGGTCACGTACTCACGTGACGGTTGGGCAGCCAGGGCCGCGGGCGGCACATGAGGCCGAAAATTGCGGGCATCCCGTGGATAGAGATATAGAGGGAGGGAGGCGTCGCGTCGCGTGGCCGCGTGGGTCGCTCGCCGCCTCGCCGGTTGGGGTGGGTGGTCATGTGCCCCCAGATTCCACAGCGCCACCATCCCACTCACCTCCCAAATGATGCACTGCATCTGCTATGCATTGCCGGTTGATGTCATGGAAGTAAGGGGATTGACGTCGTAAGCAGGGTGACCCTTGCATTCCATCACCTGTTCTTCTTCTTCTTCTCTCTCTCTTTTTTACTAGTCGGTGTAAATATCGAGAGGTGTTTTGCTCCCGGCAAGGGGAGCACGTCTTCACGTGCGGGAGGACGCGTCCCAGAGGCAAGCATGCGCATGATTGGGCAGCGAACTGCCGAAGAAGAAGTGGGTTCAGAACTTCAGACTTCACTTCAGAGTGAGCCTTTTCTTGTGGTACTCCAGTTGATTGATCGATTGATCGATTTGTGTCTTTGCTTGCGAATCTTTTCTTGAGCTTTCTTGCCCGCAGTCCCACACGGCCACACCAAAGTTGCACGCGTCTGATACAAACAGGCCGAACTGTTCGGACGGCTAGCCTCATTGTCTGCAGATCCGGGGGTGTCTTGCTTTTATCGTAAGTTTGGTAAACGGGTTTTTATCAATTTCGTTTAAGCATTATATTAACCCACAAAAAATTACTAGTAGTTTAGTTTTCCACGCATTGGCTTCGGCTGCTTCTGCGGAAATAAGTATGCACCAACCATAGATTCATTATACTTTCTCTATCCTAAAATAAAAATATAAGTGATTTTGGTTAAATGATAGATACCCTAGTACTGTAAATGTCCAGATTCATAATACTAAAATATATTACTTTTAATCAAAATCTCTTATATTTTAAAACGAAGGGAGTTTAAGCTAAGGGTGTAAGTGGGGCAGGTTGCGACTGCCTAGCCCAAGTTCGCATTGTTCGCTTGGAGTGTTGCGGTTGTGGACACCACAAGCTCGCTTGCTTGACCGTTGGGTAGGTTGGTGGGTTACGTCAAACCAACGAATTAACTTACTAGTAGTTTTCACCATCAAATCCATATGTTAGACTTGAGTACTCGCGGTTTTAACCCACAAATACTGGACTTTTGTTATTTATATTAAGGACATCCATATGGTAGCAGCCAGCACACTCCACACACCTCAGAACCTTACCGCACATGCTCAAATTCGCGATACTATTTTTTCAAAAATGAATTAAAACCTAGTATCTACATCCAAATTGAATGTACATAATCAATATTTCGTGATACTATTGGTATGTCAGCCTAAACCTTACTTCTTTTTTTTAATGAAAATGTGCCCTTAAATATACTATATCATTAATTGCTGCCTTGGAATTAAACTCCGATGGTTAGAATAATTGTTGCCTTAGGAATCAGCTTCAAACCTACTTCTAATTCATATGTGTGTATGTGTGTGAAGGGGCATGTAGCCTAGTGGTTGCAGTAACCTGAGTAGCACCCAAGGTCCTGAGTTCAAATCTCCATAGGAGCGAATTTCAGATTGGGTTATTTCTGTTTGAGTTCAAATCTCCATAGGAGCGAATTTCAGATTGGGTTATTTGAGGGCTAAGTTCCCTGTTTGAAAATGCTACATATATCCGGTTGGATATAGAGAACTCTGCTGAAACCCTGTTGTGCGTTACGTGCGTATGAGCAGTACGACACCGTCGACACGAACTCGTGGGCGTTTCCACGTCCATAGGTTAGGCCGTATCCACTCTTGGATCCATGCGATTGCGACGGCTATTCCGCATGACCAAAAGCACCAAGCTTTGTGATGGCATGAAAGATGAAAGAAACATGCGTAGGTTTCGCGTCGCTCGTGGTTGACTTGCGTGGTGTGTTATGTACGTAGCTACCGGGCCAAATCCAAGGTTCCTTCGCTAATTCCTGCACTTGATTAACACCGAGCTTTTACGAGAACGCTGTGCTCTCTTTCAAGAAATGTAGGTTTCACGTCAGATATTCTTTTAAAAAATCACATAGCTACTGTTTGCTCGCATGCTTATGAGTTTATCAGCAGCAGAATAAAATCAAACTATAATTCCGATGTTGATTTTGGTTTTTATTACAGTCTATTTTTTTAGCATTAGCATTTAAATAACCAATGACACAAATATAAAATTTTTAACTAGAAAATATTTGGGGACATAGCATGTTTCACTATTTTAAATCATTATAACAAAATTTTTATTAGACTAGCAAGATATTCGTGTGCTGCAACGGGTATTATAAGAGATAAAGTAAAAGGAAAAAACACAAGTTTGTAGTATAGTTAGTTGATTAGGCATATGATGCAATATCCAAAACAAAATCATTCAACGTGGGGATCTCATAGCTCAACATGCTTTGTAGTTTAACCTGTCAGCTTGTGACATTTGAAACCAAACTCAGACACCACAAAGCTAACATCAATATGTGAAGATTATAAAAATACAACCAGAACTGTCGTTATGGCGTTCTCGTAAAACACTCCAATATGTTTTTTGATTGCTTTATTTGTTGTTGTTTTCGCCGTTTTATCAACCGTAGTTCAAAACGATGCAACTAGAGGTTACTTGCATCTCGAGCGAGACGAACCCTTCCCCCCGTGCAGCGCAGTCCAACGACAAACGAGAGGCTGCACAGCGAGCGTCGCGCGTACGAGTAGATCGACAACGCACGCCTCAGGCCACGCGCGCGTCCTGCAGGCGCATCTCCATTGCTCCAATGGCCACCACCCAACCCAACGTTGCCTTTGCCTACCCCGCCTCGCGTCGCTTGGCCCCAACCCCGAGCCTTCCGCAGAGACCAGCGCCAGATGAGGCCACTAGCTCACGTGTCGCCGCGCAGAGCGTACGGTCAATAGCCTGACGCCCTGACGCCCCGCGCGCGCGCACGTGAGACCTAGTACCTCGTGGCCGCGTACTACTACTAGTACTACGTCCGTCCACGGCGGCCAGAAATTTTTGTTCCGTTGCCGTCGGCGTAAAAGCGAAGAGGAGGCCGTCACTCACTCACAGCTGGGCTCCCACCGACGAGCTAGCTAAGCTTCTTTCCAGCTTGTGCACCGAATTGCATGTGACGCACCAACTCATCACCCCTCGATCCTTTTCCTTGATTAACAAAATTAATCCTTCCCTAGCTCGCTTGCACACACGCTAGCTCTATACACACCAGTTCTTTTGTCATTTGCAGCTAAACTCTATGTAACGAAGGCTGTGGCCGACATCATGCCCTGTCGTTATAGGGAGACAAGCAACAATTTTTTTAGCTGGCCGTGTGTTTAGCATAACCCGAATGTGCACCGCTTGGATCGGAGCATGCATCTGTTGATAGATCTGCAATTCCGTATGCTGGAGCTAGGAGTATCATGCTAGAATCCACTGGGACCTTCCTAGCTATGAGTAGAAATGGGGTACACTACTGCTGCCCAAATGCCCAATTGTTTACGTGATCTGGCCTGATTAACTTTCGCTATGTTGCAAATTCGTTACTCCCTTAGTTATACTGTCCTCCGTTGGTTAGTTACAGTAGATATATCAACCAACTCCATGAGTTCCTTGCATCGTACCATATCCGAATTACTAGCTATTGAAGTATCGATTCGTGAGTCTAGAAAATGCGATACTGAAGTATGATCCAGATTAACGACGAACAATGCACTGTACTATACCTTGCCGGCCATGCATGGACAAAGGTACAGATTATCAATTTACACCTCCTTTTTCTCTTCATGAATTAACTAATGACAACTCTTCTGACAGCAGTATCCCCATGTCAGAGAAAGTTCATGGAGCTAATCATTTCTGCAAAGATCTAATCTAACCTACTCAAAGCGCAGCACATGCTCAAAGGCCGGCCGTATGGTGTACGTACGTTGTCACAGACAAAACAGCCTGTTAGCTTGTTTTGCATTGCCATGTTATGTTAATTAAACCTTTTGTACCATCTACTGCCTTGCATGCTCCCTCCTCCCTTTGGATCGATCTCCACTTCCCCATCATGCGCCTGCACCATCCACCCATGTGATCGAGAGCTAGCCACACACTCTCCTCCATTTCTCCATCATCCCAAATCATTAAACTAATCACATCAATAGATGCTACAATATCACTGACATGAAGAAGTAGTACTGCTCTATCACATCCAATTAGACAAATAAAAAGTTCATACTAGTACGTATCAGTTTCATATCTTGGAGCAGAATGTCCAAAATTCAGAGTTCATCTGTGAGTACCCGAAAATGCCTGGTATATGTTTTTTTTCTTCCGAGGCATAAATAAACAAAGACGTTTATTAGTTCTCAAGAAATGAAACAAATAATCAATTGAAACTTCCTGAAATTTTGGTCCGCTAATTTTTTTTATTCTAAAATTGTGGACCTGATTACTATAGGTGACTACGATGCCAATAACAAATCATGGATCACCACATGACCCTAGACATCTCACTTGTTTTTGTTAATTAATCATCTTGTGGCTAAAAACCCAACAGAGGAACAAAACACACTCGTCGCCACAACATGTCATCACGCGTTAAAGGCAGACAGAGCTCGCTGGCAAAAAGAAAAAGAAAACAAAGCGCTATTAGCTTAGCCCCTATCACTAATTTAAACACACTCCAATCGATTGATCGGGGCGTGGCATGCAGCTTCATCGTCTTTTGCGTTGCTCCCCTAATTAAAAAAGATCCGATTAGTAGTAGATTAATATTGAGCCGACACGATGCCAGAGGGGAAGATTCCAATGGATGGATGGATGAAAAAGTCTGCAGGTTAATTATATAGACAGGCCAATTACCCACTTGATGACATTCCCCCTGCAGAGCTGAGGCTTTCGGCTCATGTGTTTTCTTGTCTGTACGTAGGATCATCTTAGGGATCAGTAAATTAATCGTAGATCAATCCGAGTGCAAGAGGCAGTAGAGTAGTAGGCGAGGTAGGCTGCTGCATCTGGTTGGGATCAGATTAGCGATAATTCTCCGCTAATCCGTGCGCGCATGTGAGGGACGGGACGGGATTGTGCGCGCTCCGCGACGAGCGACACGCGCGCGGTGGGGGCGGATCACGTGACCGCGGGAGGGGAGCCCATCGGCATCGAAACCAACCCCCCCGCCCGGCGCGTCACGTGGCCAACTCATCCGGGCGGTGGCCCTGCGGGTCCCACGGACAAAATATACAAACGAGAGAAAAAAAATCCTTAGTTACTAGTATTACCGCTCTATCTAAAACTTGATGCTTGTTTTTTCTATTTTGTGTCGTGTCGCTAGCAGTATTGTACTCCGTATATGCTAAAATAATCGTGCGTTATAACAGGTAAAAAAATTAATTTTATAACACAATGCTGTTTTAATGAGCATGATGGGTGAATATTTTGGAAGTAACTATATTTATTTAAAATAGTCAAAACTCTCTCTCATACAACTATAATATAAAATTAGTCATTATGTGAATCTTACTCTACGGTTATATTGTATTTTTTGTAATATTCACAGTGTAGGTAAAATTAGAGCTAAAAATGATTCAGAGCATGTTCATTAAATAATTGTCTCTAGTGTTTAATAAAAATGCCATCCGTATGTTGAGTAAACCAATTTACATGCACGTATAAGAACCAACACATGTATACGTGTAGAGTTTGACTTTGTCGTGTGACGCGTGGATGATATATAGCAAGCATACTCTAATATATCTTATCTCGTGGAAAAGTTAACATTTTCTACAACTGTTATTTTTTTTATCTCAAATAAATTTTAAAGTAGATGTTTCGGTTATTTTGATGTCAACAATAAAAAATCTTAATAAAAGAGAATATTTTTGAGCGGAATTGAATCCCATTAATAATCTAGAACATAATGGCACTTGACCATAATTAAGCTTGTATATTTTTAAAAAAGAAAAAGAAAAATTGTTGCTTGTACATTACTGAGGAGAGAATTATGTGGTCGCCTGGTTGAAGATCCTTATCCTCTCACTTCTCACTAACTCTCCCCTAGCCAAATGTTGCTGCTCAGGTGGCTCCGGCGCCATCCATGCCTCCCTCCTCGAGTTTGAACACCGCCGACTAGATGGGCTCGTCGGCCTCCCCTCTCCCCTTTCTCCAAGGAAGCGCGTGGCAGCCGACGGTAGAGTAGCAGCGCGCGGCGGCCAGCGTGAGTGGAGCGACCGCTCTTCTCTTCCTCCCAGATCTCCGCCCCCTTGGCTCCGGCCGGTGAGGAGGGCCACGAGCGGAGCAAGGCAAAGTGGCAGACTGGTGAGCGAGGCGGGCGGGCGGGGGGCGAACCGACAGTGGCCTCTTCCCCTTGCACACGCATCCAATCAGTCTCCAAGTTGGCGTTGCTGCTCAGGAATCCCGGCGTCGGTGAACCTCTCACGTGGATCCGCCTTGGTGGCGACGAGAGGGATGGATCCGGCGACCTCTTTCCCTCCCGCATGCATCCCATCGTATCTTCGCTCTCCTCTCATGCGGATCCGCCGCCGGCGTCTGGATCCCATTGTCTCTCCACCCCCCTCTAGCGCGAATCCATCGTCGGCGGCAACGGGAGGGGCGGATTAGGCGACCTCTTCCCCTCCCACACGGATCCCATCATCTCTCCGGCCCCCTCTCGCGTGGATCGGCTGCCGGCGATGACAGGAAGGGCAGACCCGGCGACCTCACCTTCGGTGACGACGGCGATGGGTGGACGT
This sequence comes from Oryza punctata, assembly GCA_000573905.2. Taxonomy (NCBI): domain Eukaryota; kingdom Viridiplantae; phylum Streptophyta; class Magnoliopsida; order Poales; family Poaceae; genus Oryza; species Oryza punctata. Next base: position 26,628,051 of record CM002495.2, on the reverse strand, counting down.
TGTCTCCATCGCCCCCTCTGCTAGCGACCAGCATCCTTGACTCGCCATTAATCCTAGCCACTGCTGCCGAGGAACTCTATTTTCTTAACACAATATTACATAGTCACCAAATTAACTCACATTGATTTGAAGACTGAACTTTGAAGCATGTCATCAAGTCTATTGCTATGGATAAGACGACGAGAATAATGGATGCAATTGAATATGTTACATATTAGTTAGTAATCACTGACCAAATGAGCCTAGATGAAACATGTCACAAATTAAAAGAGTATATCATTGTAACCAATTAATAATTTCGAAATATCCTGAATAGGCTGCCACCCATTTGATGTGAATGTAGCATAAGCCACTATAGTCTGCAAATGAACTGATAACGTATTTTCATAATCTGAACACGATGAAGTTGAACTTGCACATGTCCATTGATAGGGACTGAGATTTACTCTCTTGTCAAAAGTAAGTAAATTGTTCAATCCTTTAGATGGTCAGTGGTATGAAGAGCTGGTCCGTAGCATTTTTTGGTCAGTTTATGCTAATCGAATCATACAAATAGCACTAACTCCTGGTAGTGAGGATGGTGTAGAATTGCGACATAGTAAATCTGTTATGTTCACTGTTAGATCAACTTATCATGTACAATGGGATCATAATTTTGGCAATCTAATGGAGAAGGTAGAGCTGAGGCTTTTCTCTGTAACGAGCTAGAAGTTAAAGTCTTATAGATATTAGATAGTTAAAACCATAGTATATTTCATCACAACAGATAAATCAGTGGACTTTTCGTTGCATACAGGAATAAAGCAAGTGATATGTATTTATAGAACCATTTCTAAACTGGATAAAAGGATTTTTTTATGTTTCTTGCAATTTGTTTTTGTTTTATTTGTCTAATGGTCAATGTTAAAAACATATTGAACTTTATAATGTAGAAATATTTGCATACATGAGAAGGGCTTATAGATATGACGCGAGCTGGGATTGGGAGGGATCTGGATTATGTAGTTGTGCCACTATAATGTATTTGTTCCATTGTGTCTATGTTAAGGTTTCCATTTTGTACCTAAAAAATAGCATGTGACTTGTGTTTGCGAGGTTGGGTGGGTTGCTGCTGTGAGATTAGCGGGTTGTTGAGTGGATTGGAGCAGAGATGGTGGTTAGGATGGAGGGGAGAGATGTCACGGAAGGTTGTCTCGAAAGCCGCAGTCAAGGTGCCTGAACTGGTGAGTTTGTTTTTTAAATCTGATATGAGCTTTGTATTTTTTTGTTTGATGATTCACGGAACACAGTTTAAATAATTTGTTTTCATTGGTTTGAGTGGATCAACCACGAGCACATGTCTAGGTGGAGAAGTGCAACTATATATTTATTTATTAATTAAAAACATGTAACTTCATCTGGGTCGAATACACATGTTCAAATAAAATGAAACAAATATGACCTATGCATCAGCAAAACACCTTCTTTTCGGCTTAGCTCATCCTAAATTCCTGATTGCTTCAACGGAAAACGTTGAATTGGACATATATGTTTTTATTAATGTTATTGAGTTCTCATCTGGAATTGGTTATGCTGGCTATATGTTTTTTTTTCCTTTATACCTTCTCAATGTACACAAAACACCCATGGTCCATAAATATCCATATGCAAACTGAATTTAAATGTTTTACTTAGGTTATATGGTATACCTTTCACGTCATGGCCCTAGGAAGTAATAGGGGACCTCAATCGACAGTTATGTACACAAAACACCAAGCTATAGGCCAAACAATTAAACTGTATATGTAGGTCTTTTTTCTTTGTGTGTGCACGCGTAGTTAAGGAAATTGATTGACAGACTAGGGCTTATACATCCGATGGATTTCACTGTCGGTTTTCCTTGTTTGAATAAGGATCTTGATCTTTATTAATTAGTATACTGATCATTTTAGAAATGATAATGCTGGCCAAATCAGAAATAAGTGCAGTAAATAAAAATATAATGAAGTAATAATGATATTATTTTGGTTAGTAGTTTGGTGTGATAAAGTTTTTTTAACTGATAGAAGATGTATAGTTTTTTCTTCGGAATTACTAATAAAAGACGGTTTCCACATTAAGGGATCCAATCAATCTGGTGTTTGATATTCAAGGAAGTTATTTGAGCTAATTGATCATTTTCCAATGAATAGCTAAGCTGCCTTCTTGTTGTGTTGCAGTAATAAGGATCTTGATCGCTATATGCCATAAATAATGTGTACATCATTAAAGGCTAAAGAATTACCTTTATTCACCATAAATACAATAAACGCAGATTAAGTATCACGTTGAACAGGAAATTGCTGAGATTAAAAAAATCTGGGTGCATGTATGAGTAGCGTTAAGCGAGAGATTGCTCAGTATCCACACCAAATTCTGAGTGCATATATAACTTTTGTTTGTGCTTTCAATTTTCTTATATAGGTTCAGATGTTGAATATATCCTACTTGGTCATGTAATTCCGGGACTATAATGCTTGAGCTATGTAATTGTATCAGACTCTATATAGGCTTCCGCGTGCGAAAAACAACTGGTCGGAAGTTGATTTCACGTGAAAAAACCGAACCCACTAAAAAACTGCGTGCAAATCGGATAGGTGTGTGCGAAAAAAATCAGACGGGCCCATAGAAAAACGTGTGTGCGAAAAAAAACTGATGGCCCATTAAAAACCGCGCTGGAAAAAAACCAAACGGATGACAAAAATTCTGAAAGCTTCATATTTTTTTAATTAGGTATATAGATTTCTCTACTTCTTTATCCTCGGTATTACGGTGTGTGGAGAGAGAATTTTTGGTATAGCAAAGGGATCAACTTTCTCCGTCTCGTAAAAAACCGATCAGTATTGCATGCGATATATTCTAATACTATAAATCTAAATATATCTTTAAATTTATTTATTGGATGAGGGGGTACGAGCATATCAACTTTTTGCGCGAGATAAAATCAGATAAACGATCACTTTGTACTACTACTAGTCTACTACCGCCGTGATAAAAAGAATAAAAACAAAGTCGAAAATGGCTTATGGTGCGCCCGCGCCCGCGCCGTCGCTGTCACGGGACGGGACGCGAGGGCCACGCCGCGCGCTGCTCCGCCCCCACGTGCGCGCGCCCAGCTCGATTCTTTTTTTTTTTTCTCCTTCCCTTCTCTTTCGCCGAGCGATTTTTTCTGCTCCGGCCGTGACAGGTGGCCTGTGGGCCGCCCACTTTTCACCCCGCGTGCGGCGGGCTCCGCCTCGACCGCTCGCTCCCGCCGTTTTGTCGCCGAGCGGTGACGGACGCCGCGAGGAGGTGGACGACGCCGTGTACCGTGTACGTGGAGGCGTGGTTGCTGCGGCACACGGTCGTTTTCGTTTTGAAATCTTGTTAATCCTTTCGATGTCATGACGATGACGATTACCGCAGTAATCCCCATGTACTGGTGGTTGACTTATAAACGTGTCCATGGTGTAAAAGCATGCGTCCTAGAACTAGTAGTGTGTACTCAATTTTGCTAATCTTGCAAGCCAAAACGACACGAGAATTGTTCTTTCTTAAAGATTGAACACACATGCGGTGAATGACAGGCTCACACAAAAACAACTGCTGCAGCGAACTACAATTAGGCGCAGAAAGAAAAACGAACCAACAAAATTACTCTCAGATAAGATTTTTACAATATCTATACTAGCAAAAGTGAAGAAAAACACCTAGATTAGTTTAGAATTAAGTTTTAAAATTTCGAGTTAGCTTTAGCACGTGCCACAGGAAGCAAAAGGTGAACGCCCCACGCGCACGCGCAGAGACGTGTCAAGTGTGGCGCGGTGGGCTCCACCCCGCACAGCCCAAAAGGCAACTTTTCCTTTCTTTCTCCACAGAAGGGGACCCATCCGCCACTCGTTCGTTCGTGCGCGGTGTTGGTGAGGCCGACGGGGCGACGAGCGACGTTTTTCCAGGCCCGCGTGGGCCCAGCGCCTCACGTGAGGAGGCCGGCCTGGGCTGGGCCACGCCGGCACTGACAACGCTGCTGCGTTGCCTCCTCCAGTCCAGGACAAGCCCTGCCACATGGTGCCAGTTATGGAGATGCTACTGTTCCTTGTCCTTCCGTGACGTCTCCTCCCTGCGCATTGGCTGCATTGTGTTGTCAGTACTGGAGCTCAGCTTTTTGTTTAACGCCTTCTTTAAAAAGAAGACAGTATCCTACGTGTATAGGATATAGGATCAATACTGTTACATTTTTCCTTCCTAAAATATAATAACCTTATACATCCTAATACAATAAATCTAAACAATAAAAATATCTGCATAACGTTGAACTATTCGTATCACAAAAAATATTAGTATAAATATATCAAAAATATAAGTTTTAAGATTAGAGTTTCTCAATGATAAAACAAGTTATAATAAAATAAATGATACTCCGTCCACCCTAAAACATAAAACAATTTTTGGTTAAATGAGATATATCTTAGTATTACGAATTTGAACAGATAATCTGTTCGGATTCGTAGTACTCTGTCTATCCAAATTCGTAGTACTCCGTAATATAATGTGTTACATACAACCAAAATCTGTTATATTTTAGGACGAAGGGAGTATTTTAATAAGTTATAGTGGTGGGTTCAAGAATCCTGGTGGCTACGGATATTACACACATACAAATATTAGGGTCATATTCGTGAGGTGTGAGTGTGGTGCTGCGTATGTAATGATGTGTGCGCGTGTACGTATATCATGTAATCAAATATACATACATATATATGTATGTATGTATGTATATTTGATTACATGATATACGTATGAATAGTTAAATTTTATGATAAAAATCAACGATGTTATATATAAAAAGAAATGAAGGAACTATGGAGTATGAACTTGTGAAAATAGCGAAGCGTTCTCACCTCTCTCGAGGCCGCATACCTTTGTTGATATATCCGGTAAAACACGGTAGGAATTACATGCAAGTTTGTTACAAGAGATAAGGATGCTATCTAGATTTAGCTAATCTGTTCTTATCCTTCTATTTCTGAGATATATCTATCTTATCAATCTAACATCCCCTCTCAATCATAACTTACATAAGTTAAGATTGTATTTAAACATTTCTAACTTACGACTACACAAGGCCTTTGTAAAGCCATCAGCAACTTGATCATTAGTAGAAATAAACCTGACTTCCAAAAGCTTCTGTGCTACCCTTTCTCGCACGAAGTGATAATCAACTTCTATATGCTTCGTCCTAGCATGAAACACTGGATTAGCAGATAAATAAGTTGCTCCAATATTATCACACCAAACCTGAGCTGCAGGCAGAGAAGCAACTTTAAGTTCTTGCAAAAGAGTTTGAATCCAAATTATTTCAGCTGTAGCATTTGCCAAAGACTTGTACTCAGCTTCAGTACTCGATCTAGAAATCGTAGCTTGCTTGTGAGCACTCCAAGACACTAAATTGCATCCAAGAAAAACTACAAATCCACTGGTTGAACACCGATCATCAACATTACCTGCCTAGCCAGCATCAGAAAAAGCACTAACCAAGGTTGATGATTCTTTCTTGATTTTTAGACCGGTACCAAGAGTATACTGTAAATATCTAAGGATTCGTTTCACCGCTGTCCAGTGAATTGTTGTTGGTGACTGAAGAAATTGACACACTTTATTCACAGGAAAAGAGATATCTGGTCTAGTGAGAGTTAGGTATTGAAGAGCACCAACCACACTTCTGTATCTTGTTGAGTCCTCCGGCCCAAGCTGCTCTCCTTGCTGCAAAGACAATTTTTCTGATGTGCACAACGGAGTAACAGCAGGTTTGCACTGAGACATGTTTACCTTCGTAAGTAAATCTGAAGTATATTTATTTTGTGACAACAAGATACCATCTCTTGTTTTTGACACCTCAATTCCAAGAAAATAATGTAAATCACCAAGATCCTTTAAAGCAAAATCTGTTGCTAGATCCTTAAGTAAAGCTGTTACTGCACTTTGTGATGAACTAGCCACTATTATATCATCCACATAAACTAGCAGGAACATAGTGACCGATCCTTTGTTATAGAAAAATAGTGAAGTATCAGCTTTAGAAGAAATAAAACCAAGTTGATGTACCTTCTGACTTAATCTTTTAAATCACGCTCTTGGCGCTTGTTTGAGACCATAAAGGGCCTTGTCTAGTTTCAACACATGAAGTGGTTTTAATTTATCTTCATATCCTGGTGGCTACTTCATATATACTTCCTCCTCAAGAATGCCATAAAGAAATGCATTCTGTACATCAAGTTGCCTGAGGCACCATCCCCTGCTGACTGCAATGGACAAGACTACTCGAATGGTTGCAGCTTTAACTACAGGACTAAAAGTGTCCTCATAATCAATTCCATACCTTTGCTTAAAACCCTTAGCCACCAACCGAGTCTTATACCTATCAAGAGATCCATCAGCTTTCCTCTTGATCTTGTACACCCATTTGCAATCAATTACATTTCTTCCTTCTCTTGCCTGTACAGGGTGCCAAGTTTGATTCTTGATCAATGCCTGGTACTCACTGTCCATGGCTTCTTTCCATCTATCATCTGCTAAAGCTTCATCAATATTCTGTGGTTCCCCTGAAACAGTCAAAAGATTATATCTAATATGACCGTCAGTATAGATTTTTGGTTTAACTACTCCACTTTGTGACCGAGTGTGTGGTCGAGCTGGTTCTGGAGCCGCAGAGGATCTAGCTTGGCCGATCCCGGTGGACGCGCTTGGCGCCTGATTGGGTGAGTCTGACGCCTGGATGGTCGTTGTCGTGCTCTCATTGGCTGACGAGCTGGTTATGCTTCCACCAGATTAGGGATGGCAATTTCCCCCGCGGGGCCGGGTCCCCTACGGGGACCCGCCCCTACGGGGGCGGGGGCGGGTGGGATTTTCCACCCGTGGGTGCGCCGGGGTCGGGACCCCGCATTTGGCCGGGGAGGGGACGGGGGGTATATCTCACCCGCGGGTGACCCGCGGGGCCCCGGGGAGGGTATATAAATCCTCAAAATATAGCCCATTGGAAGCCCAAAACGCCCAACCCATCAAAAAATGACTAAACCCTAGCTGAATTTTTATGATGATATTTAAGTATTCATGCTATTTTTGATGGTGTGTTAATTATGTACAATATTTCTTTTTGCTGAAATGATGATTGTGTTGTATTTTTTGAGCTGAGTAGATGGAGATGCTACCCAATGCGGGGCCCCGCAGGGGTCGGGGGCGGGGGATGTTTTCAACCCGCATCCATGGTCGGGGCCGGGGGCGGGGGGTGAAGTCGGGGGTCGGGGTCGGGGGCGTTCCAGCCCAACCCGGCCCCGCCCCGCCCCGTTGCCATCCCTACACCAGATGAGTGCACACTGGTGACTGGAGAAGCAGGCACAGATCCCAAGCTCTGCATCGGCGATCCTGGAGGCGAGGCACCTGCAAATCCCCCTGTTGCGTTAGAGAAAACTTCCTCGTGTCCAGCGCTGCCTTCCTCTGTGAGTTCATGTGCATTTTGTTGGGTATTCTGCTCATGATTTGCATCAAAAACTGCCAAATTTTCACCAGAATTATTAGTAACATCAGAAGGGTTAGTATGTACATTAGCTAACTGATCACTTTGCGTTTCACCCCCTTGATCAGAACTGGGCAGAAGATGTGGAAATAGCAGAATTTCGGAGCGAAGAAGAGCGCCGGCATTGGTGTGAAGGTTGGCAAAGGGAAAAACGGTTTCATCAAAAATGACATCCCGGGAAATATAGACTCTACCCGTGGATATATGGAGGCATTTGTACCCTTTGTGCATGGGACTATAACCAAGAAATGCACATTGTTGGGATCGAAACTCTAGCTTTCTAGCATTATAAGGTCACAAATTGGGCCACCAGGTGCAGCCGAAAGTTCTAAGGGTGGAATAATCAGGCTTCTGGTGAAAAAGCTTCTCTATGGGTGTGGCAAACTGAAGGAGTTTGGTTGGTGTGCGATTGATTAGATGTGTGGCAGTAAGAAAAGCTTCATCCCAGAACTTAAGTGGCATGCTAGCACGGGCAAGAAGAGATAACCCTACTGCAACAATATGTCGATGTTTACGTTCAGCAGAACCATTTTGCTGATGAGCATGAGGACAAGATACATGGTGTGTGATGCCAATTTTGGAGAAATATGAATTCAACCTCTCATATTCTCCTCCCCAATCACTTTGTAAAGTGATTATCTGTCTGTTAAAGAGGCGTTCTACAAGAGCTTGGAACTCTTGAAATGTCTGTAAAACATCTGACTTGTGCTTAATCAAATAAATCCAAGTGAACTTGCTATAATCATCAATAAAACTTACATAAAATTTCTTTCTGCCCACAGAATCAGGAGCAGGACCCCAAACATCTGAAAATATAAGTTCTAAAGGAGCAACAAAAATACTAGTTGACACAGGATAGGGAGTTGGTGACTCTTGGCCTGTTGACAGGCATCACACACTGACTCGTTATTGGACTCATTGGAATGCAAAAGATTATTCTTAGAAATAACTTGCCGAACAATGGCATGAGATGGGTGACCGAGCCTATCATGCCACCTAGCCAAGGAAGGTTTTGTAGCGCTAAAGACTTGCTTGTTCGTATTGTAGGAGGCTGAAGGTGGAAGGATGTAAAGGCCACCCTCACGTCTGCCTTGAAGCAGAACTTTCCGAGTAATTAGATCCTTAATCAAAAAGAACTTGGAATGAATATCAAAGAATGCATTGTTATCAGCAGCAAAGCGACAAACAGAGAGTAAATTCTTCCTTGCATCAGGAGAATAAAGGATATTGTTGAGATTGAATTTTCGATGGGGAGTATGAATTTGCGTGTGACCAGTATAACTAATGCACATACCTGAGCCATTGGCTGTATGGATCTGATCTCCACCGTGATACTTCTCCCGTACGCTCAGCTTGTGCAGCTCGCCCGTGACGTGGTCTGTCGCACCTGTGTCGACGTACCAATTTGTATCAATCCCGTAGGACTGATGTTGAGTAGAGTTGGCGAATTTGTCATGTGGGACGAAGTCTTGATCGAAGCGATGCCAGCAGACACCGACAGTGTGTCCCACCTTGCCGCAGAGTTGACAGATTGGTCTGTCGCCTCCGCGTTCGCCGCCTTGAGGTTGTCCATTGCCGCGGCCACGACCAGGGTTGTTGGCTGGAGGAAAACCCCGGCCGCGACCACGACCGCGCTGGTTTTCGCCTCTTCCAAAAGAAGCAGAATTGGCTGAGACTTGATATGATCCTTGACGAAGATCGTTTCTTCCTTCAAACCCGAGCAGTTGCCCATAGAGCTCTGCTACGATGACTGGTTCCTTCTGTGCCGCAAGTGCTGATACCACCGGCTCGTAATCAGAGTCGAGGCCGGCGACCATGTATGCGACGAGTTCTTCTTCATCCATTTGTTTTCCTCCGACTGCCATCTCATCACCCAAAGCTTTCATCTTAGTAATATATTCATTAACAGACATGTTACCTTTCTTCATCGTGGATAGCGCAATCCTGGTGTTGAGTGATCGCGCACGAGTTTTGGAGGAAAATATTTCCTCAAGCTTCTTCCAGAGTTGCTCGGCCGTTGTGGCCGACACCACTTGCGTCAAGACGTCGCGCGTCAGGGTGGTCATCAAATAACCAAGGACCTGTTGATCCTCAGTAACCAACCGATTGAAATCTGAGTTCACCTTCTTAACTGTCTTCTCTCCTTCTTTCACTTCGATTTCTTTTTCAGGAACTGGAGCAGTGCCATCAAGGTACCCAGACATCTGGGCTCCTCTGATAGCTGGAAGGACCTGCGCCTTCCATAGGAGATAGTTCCCCTTTCCCAGCTTCTCTGTCACCGGCACGCCAAATGGCGACGCGCTGGTCGGAGCGGAAGAGGAAGATGCCATCGGCTAGATTAGATGTATCTATGAGGAGAAGGCTCTGATACCATGTGAAAACAGAGAAGCATTCTCACTTCTCTCGAGGCCGCATACCATTGTTGATATAGCCGGTAAAACACGGCAGGAATTACATGCAAGTTTGTTACAAGAGATAAGGGATGCTATCTAGATTTAGCTAATCTGTTCTTATCCTTCTATTTCTGAGATATATCTATCTTATCTATCTAACATGAACTATAGGACTATACTCGTAATACAGGTGTCGTAGTACTCTATACTCTTAGTGATTTTTCTTTGTTTTCGGATAGGAGATGTTGGGTATCCGTGTGTTAAAATGGATAAAGTATCGGCCTTTTTTTTGGGGGGCATGGAAAAAATGTGTTAAGAATAAAAGTTCGATGTGCACGCATGAATTTCTTATACTCCCAATTTGCAAGTGGGCTTGAAACAGGCCAGACTGGGCCCAACTCTGATCATGCGGTGACCTTATTCCATTCTTATTGCCAGTAATTCAGGTTTCATAGCAGATAATTTCTAGAGTATTACATGGAGTACTAAATATATGTGCTTTGAAAATAAAAAGTCTTATGCAGTATGCACGGTCAATTCTGCGATCCCAAGCATGCTAAGAATAGTAGGTCTAGATAATCTTCTACATAAACACTCTAACGAGGATCTTACAGCTAAACCACCTCCAAAAACCACAAGCGAAACCTATTCTTGGGTACTGTAACTTCCCCGAGATTAGATTAGATGGGATTATCTTGGAACAACTCCCGCTGTTACCAGTGGCTGGCTATAAAGCGCTCGCGATGTCTGTTATTACCTCACCTTAACCACGGTGATTAGTTTAACCCCATTCTTCGGTTGGGTCTCAAATTTCTCGATCTGTGTGGAGGAAGTGGGGAGGTGCAGAGAGAGGGGGAAGAGAGCGTGTCCCATCGCATCGCGTCATCACTGGCCTCCTTCATCGTTGGATCTCACCACCGCCGCCATCGCCGTTCCCCGGTCCGGCTTGTCGGTGAGGCGGTGAAGGAGTGGCTGAGGTTTTTCGGGATTCATTCTACCGGATTGATTGTTTGAAGGGAGTGTGGTGGTTGAACTGAGAATTTGATGCAAGCAGCAGCATGACCACATTTTTAGGGTGAATCTACGATTGTTTGAAGTGGTAAGTTGTCCATTTCCTTTACCCTATGTGGTAATTTGTGTCAATTTGTCAGTCAAATGTGGTGTAGAGATGTTGTAGTGCGCATGATCTTGGATCGTAACATCACCTAACTCGAATATGTGTAATCCATTGAATTGTGGATAATATTATTACTGTTCTAAATTCTAGCTCCAAATAGTACTGTTTACTATGTTTTTGTTCCAATATTTATCCTCTTGCCATTTACGATTAGTCTAAATCATCTATATATAGCAATTGCTCTTAATGATAAAAAAAAGTTATATTTAACTATGAGCACATCCGATTAGTTTTGCCACTGACGACTACTTAAAATAGGCTAGATATATATACATCTTCATGCTTTATTGATAAGAAAAGAAAATGCACTGAATTTCCTTTCGGTGCATTAAGATAATGCTAGCTTTGCATCACCTTTATGTAACAATAACAATCCCTTCCACAGAATCTTTCATTTAATTTGCATTTTTTTCCTTTTGGGTTAGAATTGCTTTCTTCTTAATGTCTTACCTATATCCTTGTTTATGTGCAATCTTGTTATCTTGATCAAGATAGTTGAAGCTTGCTCTTATGTTCTTTTTTATTTTCAGTTACAAGTAATGATAATTTAATCATAAACTGTGCAATAACACAAGTTCTCATGGTTTATCTCTCTTTGCAGAACCTATATTAGCTATTTGTGCAGCTATCTGTTTTAGACATATAAGTTTATTAATTTGTACACTTGGACAAGCTAAACCATGAGCAACTTAAGAATTGACTAATCATTACACTGATGCTATAATTTGTTGGAAGATTGTTTACCCACCTCTAATTTTTTATACAGTTGGTCTTGCCTCCTTTGTGTGGCACAAGGCACGAGGTAACCCCCACTGACAGTTCCTTTTTCAGGCAGTCTTATGCTTTAAAAGTCAGGATCTTGGTAATTTTGTTTAGATAAGAGATGGCTGTTGCAATTCTAGATCACACATTCAGCAGTGATTACCCCTCAAAGAATCAAATTGAGGGGAGATCACTTAGTTGGAAGCGTGTGTTTGTCCAAACTGACAAAGGCTCTGTCCTGGGCATTGAACTGGAGCGAGGAGAAAATGCACACACCATAAAAAAGAAACTGCAATTAGCGCTTAATATTCCCACTGATGAGAGTTCACTGACATGTGGTGATCAACTTTTGAACAATGATCTCAGCTACATTTGCAATGACTCTCCATTGCTTCTCACTAGGAATCACATACACAGAAGTTGCTCCACACCTTGCCTCTCTCCAAATGGAAAGAATGTTAAACACTGTGATGATAGTAGAGTCATTGAAATCGTGGGGTGCACAAGCCCTTCTGCAAGGATGAAGCAATTAGTTGATGATATTGCTCAAGGAATTGAAAAAGGTATTGAACCAGTAGCTGTCAGCAGTGGGATGGGTGGTGCCTACTATTTTCGAGACATGTGGGGTGAGCATGCTGCAATAGTTAAGCCGACTGATGAGGAACCATTTGGTCCAAACAATCCTAAAGGTTTTGTAGGGAAGTCTCTTGGTCTACCAGGTCTTAAAAAATCAGTGCGTGTTGGTGAAACAGGGTCCCGAGAGGTTGCCGCATATCTTCTAGATCACAAGAATTTTGCAAATGTACCTCCCACTATGCTAGTAAAGATCACCCATAACGTCTTCCATATGAATGAAGGTGTTGACTGCAAAACAAAGGCTAGTGATAACAAAACACAAGCTCTTAGCAAGCTTGCGTCTTTGCAAGAGTTTATTCCTCATGACTATGATGCCAGTGACCATGGTACATCAAGCTTTCCTGTCTCTGCTGTTCATAGGATTGGCATACTTGATATTAGAATCTTCAACACAGATAGACATGCAGGAAATATACTGGTTAGGAAGCTTGATAATGATGCTGGCAGATTTGAAACACAAACAGAACTTATTCCTATTGATCATGGCCTTTGTCTTCCAGAAAGCCTGGAGGACCCTTACTTTGAGTGGATCCACTGGCCACAAGCATCTATTCCTTTCTCCAAGGAAGAGCTTGAGTACATTTCAAGCCTAGACCCTACAAAAGATGCTGAAATGCTTCGTATGGAGTTGCATACGATCCATGAGGCAAGTCTCAGGGTGTTGGTCCTCTCAACAACATTTCTCAAGGAAGCTGCAGCCTATGGCTTTTGCTTGTCTGAGATAGGAGAGATGATGAGCAGGCAATTCACTGGGAAAGAAGAGGAGCCAAGTGATCTTGAGGTTCTGTGCATGGAGGCAAGGAAATGGGTTGAGGAAAGAGAGTGGTTGCTTCCACAAGCTGACTTTGAAGGAGAGAACGACCATGAGTCCACTCAGTTTGATCTTGATTCTGAGGATGATTCAATTGCATTTGAAGCATCATTTTCTAGCAATTTAAGACCTATCAAAGGTAATTCCAGGAACCCGCTATCAAAATTAGCTGAAGGAAATGAATATGAGGATGAAGATGACAACGAGTTCAACAAGGATGATATGGGAACCTGCACAAGTCCAATTACTACTTGGATTTCTTCCACCTCAAACTTGTCCATTTCACCCAAGGAGCTTAGCTTCAGGGGAAGAAGCAAATGTCGTAGTAGTGTCGTGAAGAACAAGGTTATTTCTAAAATTAACAGTAATAGTTACAGTGGAAATCGTAGTGCCAAGGAGAAGCTCCCTCACAACTCCAGCTTCGGGAGGTTATTAGACTTGAGTGCCAACAAATGGAGCCCATTCCTTGAGAAGCTCCAGGATCTGCTCCCGAGCATGTTCCAAGATCGAAAGCAAACTACAGGCTGCAACCCATGGCTGACGCAGAGGCTGGGCACTTCTTGCCTATTTTAAAATGGTAGAGAAGATAACAAGGTAAAGTAATGTAGACCAAACCAAGCGGTATTCCTGAGCAGTTGTGTTCTATCATGGTAGCAACTGCAAGCCTGCAGTAGCCCTTCATTAGTTAGTACAAGTAGAACAAAACCTTCTTTGATACACGTGCACAGTGGTAATAAGGTAGAGATATCCCTATAGAGATCTAAAATGTGAATATGTGTTCGAGCAGGACATTGTTGCGTCTGTACATAGTATTTTTACTTAATTATGTGGGTTGTTTTCGTTCTGTATATATGCCCTGTAGCATCGAGCTGAACCACCAGTGTCTGACCATTGTACACATTGTAAATACTTATCTTGAGAAAATGTTAGATATTAATGTATGTACATATATAATTGTGTCTATATGTGTTGCAATTGCTACACATGTTCTTCATTCATCCTTATGCAGGTTGGTTGGTCAAGATCATCGATGGAAGAATAATCTCAAACATTGGTTCAGAATCTAGCTTTTTTTTGTTAAAAAAAAACATGCTTCAGAATTTGTGGAAGAGGTCCGTTAGTGTTTTGATGTGCTTTGGTCATATGATCCTAGAATGATCTCATTTGCAAGGATGCATTTTTGCTTTTAGGTGATTAACTACCTACTCCAGTAGTGTTGTATGGTGGAGTCCAATGGAAGTTGCAGAATTATGGACTATGATCAACAATTTATTTTTTATGTAAATTTCATAAAACTACAAATATTTTTAGCCAAACTATCATAAAACTACATATTTAAAAATGTGTATATTTAGTGTCAAATTTATCATAAAACTAGATATTTAAATCATCGTATCACAAAAACTGTAGTTACCAAATAACTACAGATTTTAGAGTTTATTGAGGTTACAAAAATCATTGTTTTATGATAAAATTGATGTTAAATCTATATTTTTCTGATATAATACCTTAAATCTGTAGTTTTGTGAAAAATATGATGTTGAATTTGTAAATATGTAGTTTTGTAATAGATTGATGAAAGTACTTGTAGTTTAATCTACTCTTTTTTTTAACCTTCGTCCACCAGCATGCTTTGCTCCTGCTGTTTATTTCCCTCGTTCTATTATCAGTGAGTACACCGAGCATCTTCTCATAATCTGATTAAGGTAGAAATGAGAATAAATAATATCTCTTCTTGTTGATCAAATATTCTTGAGATTTTTTACACTACTTGAGGAGATACCATATTTCAATACATCTATAATATTACAGTACCAAGAGATATATCAAATTAGCACTAAAAAGAAAAGTTGTGGTGCCTCCCTTGTTGAGGTGGTAAACGTAAACACTTAATATTCATACAAAATGGGCTAATGTAAACCGAAGGATCTTCAGAGAAATGCCACACATTGACACATGGAGCAACCTATTCTACTGAACATGTGAGTTAATTTTGGGCTCCATTCTCATGCAACACCCCAGTTAAGCCCAAACAGAAGGAAATCTTCTTAACTTATTCTTACAAATCATCCACTAACAACTCAGTACACCACTTTCCAAGTGGGATTGAGCAACAAAAAATTTAACTTAACCCTAATCTACTACACAATACATCCAAGCATCGCCAATCCCCAGAGCGAAAAAACAAAAAAAAAAAAAGAAGAGAAAGTTCTAAGGCAAATTTGAATTTGAGGTTTAGTTTGCCACTCCAAAAGTATTCAGCTTGTTCGGCTGCACTACTGCGCCTGTGGTGCACCCGCCTCACCCAATATTTTGTATAGCGTAGCAGCTCTGCTGGTCGCTGCAACGTGCAACCGAACGGAGTTAAGCTATTTGCAACACCGTCGAGCTCGCGAGCGGCATAAAAGTTAAAGGTCTTTTTTTTTTTTTTGTTCTCATTAGGCGGCGACGTTGGTAATGCCCCAGGAGCGGTCGGCGAGGTGGAGGCATTCAGGGAAGCGGAAGCAGTCGACGAGGTGGTCGATGACGATGCCGGAGGCCTGCATGAAGGAGTAGACGATGACGGGGCCGACGAGGCGGAAGCCGCGGCGGACGAGGTCCTTGCTCACCGCCTCTGACTTGGGCGTCCGGAACGGGATGTACTTGTGGTGCTTGTACCTCCCCACCGTCGGTCGGTGGTTCACGTGCCCCCATATGTACCCACTGAACGACCCAAACTCCTTCGCCACCTGTACTCATCCGCGTGTGCGTAATATGTTTAGAGTCCATTTTCAAAAACTTTCAAAATCTTGTAATATACGCATCTATCAAAAAGATCAATTTCTGGCTATAAACCTAGACACATGTCTATATAGAAAATTGATTCTTTTTTAAATGGATGGAGTATTTATTTTCCCTTGTTTAATATATGCCATATTTGTTTGAACATTTTTTAACGGCTTTGCTAGATTTGTGGCGACACATTTTTTTTTGTTAGATCTTAGTCAGATTTTAGACCTTTTAATTTTTATAAGATTTGTGCATGCGTTTGTTCAGGCGTACTAAACAACTTCCTTTGTTGTTATAATTATATATTTTATACAAATTTATAACGTAATTACTATATTTGTTGTACCATAAATCTTGCATATATAATTACATCCCACCTACACACTACTTACATATGTAATTAATATGTAATTTTAGGACTTACATATGTAATTTTGGGACTTACATTGTAAATACACATACATATGTAATTTAGTGACTTCCAATATAAATACCTGCTAACTATTTTTTGGTGAAAAATATGGTGTCATAAATATAACTACTCCTTTTTTTAATGTTCTGAAGTAAAACTTGGCAAGTTTTATGAATGATTCATCGTGGCCATGCAGTACTCGCCTTTTGAATGCATTTGGCGTTCTCGATGATGCACCGGACCCTGCACTCGGCCAGCTTGAGCTCCTTGTTGCCGCTGATCTCCGCGACGTCGTTCTCGTCCATCTTCGCCACCGTTTTGGGATCGAAGTCCGCGAACGCTTCCCTGAATCGATCACCCAACAGCTATGCATGAGCCATCACCAGTTTTGACAGAACAAAAACATGAAGAAATCATTGGCTACGTACGAACAGCGTGTGTTACACACGGTGTGTACTGAAGAACAGGAATGTTCAGAAATTCAGATACCTGTACATGTCTCTTCTCTTGAGTATCTCAGTCCAGTTGTGGTCGATGAGCATCCCTGACAACGCAAGCAGCTCGAACAGACGGCTGCAAATTGCAAGAAAGATCAATGAGCTATTAAAAGTGCTGAAAAAAATGATAGATCAAGATAAAGAAATTAAGTAGAAATGGACAGTAAATAGTGGTATTTATACGCAGTACATACTTGTCGTTGTACACAGGGACGCCCCAGCACTCGTCGTGGAACTGAACGTACGCCTCATCTGCACAATTGACGGGTTTCAGACTTTCGGTTAGTGATCAGTTTTCAGCTCTTGTACTTCTTCTCTCCCTTTTTGGATTTGTGTTTTCTCAACAAACTGCAACCAAGTGCCAAAAAGAAAAGCTACTACAGGAATATGGAGAGAAGTCCCTTTCTGATGAAATTGTCAACTGAATATTTTTCGTGAAGGCATCATCAAGTGATGACTGAAACTTAGTCAAAATCAGAGCTTCATCAGCCAGTGATGTCGATGACGACTTTTGCTATATCCAAAGTCCCAAACTTGTGTTCTGCTGAGGGTAATGTTACCTACTCTTTTTTTTTTTTAAAAAAAAAGAATCATACTTAATTACTAATTGCACTCATAAGTTGGTGCAACACTAATTAACTAATTTTTTTTATCGTGCATGTTCACTTATCCGACATCCTTCACTTTTCCTAACAATAAACTGATGCTTGCCTTAGGTGACAAGTACATAGTCTTTTTGACTGACTACTGTTGTTAAGTAGGCTGAGGTGATTGTTCCTCAGAATCTGTCCACCAAATGAAATACAAAACCAAAAAACATATCTGCATGACTGCATGAAAATTAGCACAGAAGAAAAAAAACATATAGCAAGTAGTAGTAATAACCATTTCTTACCACTGTTCTTGGTGATCCAGCTGCACCTATGCAAGCTCCCAGGCTCACTGCAATCAAGATCCTCTTCTCCCCCCTCAACATCATGATCACTAACCTTGTCATCATCTTCTTCCCTCCTCCTCTCCAGGGACACAAGCACATCACCCCAGGGGCTAAATGTGCCACCATACAGCAGGGGCACCTTTGGCTCCCAGCTAGAGTTTGAGCTGCTGAGTGAAGAATCATTGGAGTTCTGCGACAGGGAGAGTGATGAGAGTGTGAGGTTGGAGCTGCTCCTCTGGATCCCCAGAGGGTAGATCCTCTGCATATACTTGCTTGTTGCATGGTTCATGGCACTCTGAAGAAGATCATGCTTGTTCCTGTCTGCTATGTTCTTCATCATACTGTGGTTGGGGCTCCTCTCAAATGCATGGTGGTGCCTGCTGTGTGATGATGTGGTGAGCATTGTGTTAGAATGAATGCAAAGAAGGCAAGAGTTTTTGGAGGCAAGATTCAAAGAGTGTGTGGTTTTGCAATGTGTGGTTGTGGGTTCTTGGGGTATTATAAGGTTTGAAGGTTGAGGTGTTGTGTCCTGACCTTCGTTTGGTGGCATATGGGCTTCATGGTAGCTGGCTAGCTAGCTGCAAGACAGCTTCCACTGGATCTTATTGAAAATGTGATGGATGTGATGTTTTTAGTGAGTGGAAAGTGGTGGTGGTTTGAGCTTTTTTTTTTTTTTTTTTTTTTTTTTTTTGGTGGGGTGGGGGGGGGGGGGGTACATGGTTCCTGGGATTACATGGCTGGTTTTCCCCTGCTACTCCCTGTCACTAATTAATTGCCTTTTCGGTAATTATTCAGAGGAAATATTTATTGAGTGTTTTATCGGCAAGAGAATGCTTGTGATTCAGAGGTTGGTTTAACATGCTCGCATTGGTAAACTTGATTACTCAGTTTGCAACTATGGTTAAATATTTGAAGTTTATTTTTACCCTCCTCCGCAATTCTATTATCAGTCTATATATAGTGCCTTTTGGAGTGCCTCAGAAATAGTGATTGGATGGTAATTATGAAAAAATTAGTGGAAATTTGTTAATAGCTTTGAGTCTAAGATATTCGTATTGATGCACATTGGATATGAGAAAGTGTTTAAAGGTAGGGACTCATATGCAACTTTATTGAACACTGAAGTGACAAAGCTCAAGGACCGCATTGTAATTCCCTGTTTGCATTGTCTAAACATTATACATTGTTTAACATGGGGAGTATTTGTTTAATTTGTTGCTCTTGGACTATATGGTTAAATTTAGTGCCACAAAAGTCTCTGAGTTGTCCTTCTATCTCAGGTTTGGTAAAATCATCTGGATGATTCGAATTACATGTGGCTAACTTGATTCCACTACTCATTTTCATTGATCGCCTTTCCGGTAGTTCTACTTGGCTGAGAAATTCTGAGCTAACTGCAATTAATACCTTTTCCAACAGATGGTAACTTGTTAATTTAGTATCAGGAATTGCTGGTAGTTCAAGCATAGGACACATAAGGTACATTTGCCTTTTTCTTTCAAATTACATGGCTAATTTCATCCTGGTTTTCTCTTTCATTGATCATCTTTTAGGTGGGTTTAATTCATTGACCTTATAAAGAAGTACTTGCCTAGTTTCATGGGTCATGTAAAACAATACCCTAAATATAGTTTAACTACTAGAAAACACTGATGGTTTAGACATCAACTGCTAAACGCATTGCTTCCTTGGACTTCAAAATGGGCTACAGTATCTGTTCACTTACATGGTCAGTTTTATCCCAGTTATCTTTGTCACAGATAGTTCATCCTTTTTCAGTTTCCAAAAAGTTTGGTTAATTTCATCAAGTAATTAACTAAACCATTTATGGTAGTTTAAACTTTAAAATACTGTACATGTACTCTGTTGCAACCTACATTGTGATGCCTTCCTTGCATACATGCATGCCTAATTTCATCCCTCTCTCATCTGTCACTATTCACCAGTGTGTACCACCCCTGGGTTTATAGTCTATCCTTTTCTTTTCTCGTTTAGGATATAAAGTTATCAACACAGGCTATAGTACACATGCGTTTAATCATATATGTACAACTTTTTTTGAGAATATAACTACATGGTTTTTCATAAAAAAATCTATTAATACCATTTCTACGTACCGAATCATTATATTTTTACATTAGTTTTAGACTAGCTTAATGCCCGTGCTTTTCTATGGGTAAAACAAAACTATTAATAAGTTACTCATATTGTTTTGCTATATGGAATATTCAGGTTAATTTAATTTTACAAGTGACTATCCATCTAGATTTAATTGCTTTTTTAATATTAAAAAGTTCGAAGGATAAATTGCAGAATTTATAATGGATTAGGTGGGGTAGCAGATTCACTGCCACCACCATTAGTCCATTACTATCTTACGGGAGTATGGATAAAAGAATAGCTTTATTCAGTCTCTACATAAGGCAGTCAAATTACTTTTTTTTTTAGAAAATTGACTAAATCGGCCTCTACGTCTAAAACATATCTACCCAGCCGAGGCATTCAAATTACATAGTAGTATTAGTTTTACATATACTAGCTAGTGAATTAAGATTTCGATACTTGAGGACATGCATCGTAAGACGACACCTAATTGTGAATGGAAGAGGTAGCTTCATTAGCACATTCCAAACATTTATGATTAATACAAGGGAAATGAATTCCAGTAGCTTGGAAGAAGTGATACATGTTTTAATGACAGAAAAGAGGGAAAAAGTGCCGATACCTTAAACCTGACTTCATGTTACATGTGTTTGTTCGGGTGCCATTAATATTCTAGTCTATTCCTGGATTAATACTTGACAACTTCATCGATTTGTCTTATTTCTTTCGGATTGGTCTTTCCAACGGTTAATTTCACAAATTCAGAAAGCAAAAATATTCGGTATTGGTTCTTTTGGGCTTGGGGTAGGTACCATGGCTCACTTTTCCTTCTCTTCTTAATTACATATGACCTTCTTGTATATTAGCTCTCCTAGCAAATCAAGTCTACGTCTCACGGCTAACAAATTAGTGGAATGTTGCGTGCATTTTTCTTGATTTCTTGTTGGTAGTACAGACAAAATAGTAGAATGCGTTGCATCAATTATTTGCCAATTGTACCTTGAGTTATTCTTCCTATGGCGAATGCATAAGGACCATGTATATGTACATATAGGATGGTTCAGGATTTGTTGTTGAGTATATCAAACAGTACGTTGAATCATTTTTAGATATGGAAGATAGATAGTTGTGTCATGCAAAAGTAGACAAAATTTACTACATATGGCATTAAAATTTGTGTAACTAAGGGACACCGTAAGATCGTGTTATTACTTAGAGACACCATAAAGATCGTGTGGTGATGAGGCGATTTAGCTAAACATCTGTCGGGTGATTTTTTTTATGATATTTGATATTTTCTTGGCCGTAGAATCGGTGCGTGGAGATTTGTGCAGGAATCAGCGCGGATAACATCTCTCGCTTCTTTTTTTCGCTCTTGCTTTCCCCGCGTCCTTATCGCTCTCTCTCCCTTTCTTTTCTAAATAAAAATTGATTTCTTTAACTGTAACAATTAAGACATTTAAAACGAAGATAAAATATAAAATATAAAATTACAGTCCTATATAACTAAAATTACATTTGTAAATTTAGTTGATATGATATGTAAGTGTAATGTATTTTTGATAAAAATATTGTGTTAGTAAATATGTATTAGTTATTTATTTATAATATAAAATTGCATTCCTATATAATTAAAATTACGTTTGTAAATTCAGTTGATATGACATGTAAGTGCACAGTAATTTTGATAAAAATATTGCATAAGTAAATATGTATTTGTTATTTTCTTTTGTAGTCCGTTGGATGTAAATCTAAGGCTAGAAAAAATCTGGGTGATTTTTTATTAGAAATGGATAGACAGTTCCGACCCAATCAGATTAGATGCGGCTAGCAACCAGGGGCAATCTTATCTTTTTGAAATTTCTTTCTCCACTTATTTCCCGGAAATGATAGAACAATGTCTCAGGTACCCTTCTACCAATTACACGATTTTTTTGGTGTTCCTTAGTAGTGACACGATCTTGCAATGTCCCTTAGCCAATTATACAAATCTTGCCAAAGAAATATCAGAGAATGAAAGGAAAGATAATTCTTCAAGAGAAAAATTGTGCGTGGCAAAGCATTACTGAAGCTGATCAACCCAATACACGCTGAATGGAGCTGTTCAGCACCTGATCATAATATATTATATGGTGCATGATAGGTCCAATGCTAAAGATGTAACAACTCGGAACAAATCCAAGCTTGGAAACATGCTTTAGATCAGAATGATTCACAGATCAATCATCAAGAAAGAAGCCAAAGGATATGCATTGACCCTTGCATCATCATATATTCATACATATATGAAGTTCTTCTTTTGCTTTAGTTGCGAGGTCACTAGGGTTACCAGTGACCCCTTGTCCATTTGGACAAGGAAGTATTATCTTTCAGTTCACATTCAAAGATGCTCAGCGTGCGCACATATCTCATATCTTCTGGTGGAACAGGCCTTTCCATCAAATTGTAAAATTGGATGCCAAGTTTGAAATGGCATTAGAGCTTTGAAGTTCTAGTTGCATTGGGTGGCAGCTGTGTATCATCTGACCTCTGAAGAAATTGATCAATTCTCTGTTGCCCAACCAAATTGTTCAGACAAAACCATAGTATATTGTAGTATCAGATAGCTGTATGAGCTTATCTACCTAGCCAAACCAAACAGCATAAGAGAAATGAATTCAGTATAATTATCTACAACTACAAGTAATTAAGTTGCTAACTTGCACTACTGCAAATGCCAATATGCACAAGCTGTGTCTTGCTCCAGCTAGCTGTGAAGCTAGCTCGATCATGTATGTCACTTCAATCTTGTGATAAGGTGCAGGCTGATGAATCATGTCAGGGCCTGCATTTGTTTAAGCCTCAGTGAAGCTGAGCCTAACTTGCCTGCTCACCTAACGCAACTCATCAAATCCCACTTTATGATCGCGAGAGCTTGAGACTACCAAACCACCGTAGACTACATCCGATTACTACTAGTTAGCATGGAAGTGTGTGTATGATGTAGCTAGCCACATGGAAATTAATGAAAACAAATTTAACTGGTATTTGCATGACTTGTTCTGCACAAACTGTGCTGATCAAGTCTCAAGCTTCTCAAAAATCAACATCCATACATACATGGCGTGTGCATCCGGGCAACATGGCGTTTCTTGAGCCCACGCGTGAGAGCGTGACTCGCTGTCAGATTGCATGGCACGGCAGAGTATGTCTCCAAGTGATTTAAGTGCGTGGTTTTGTACTGTAAATCTGTAATTTATCTTGGAGAAAACTGAAGGTGATGGTGATCACGCAATGATTTAGCCACCCTATATTTGCAGGTAATATGGGCTGGTCATAGCAGTAAATAATTTGCCCGGGATTTTCTTGACAGTGATCACATTTGCGTCCAAATTACCGCATCTCTGAATTTGCTTGGCTTTGAGGTGTTTCTCTGAATTATTTTCCTTATGTTTCCATGCATGCCGAAAATTGCCAGTCTAAGAATTGTAGGTGATTCATTTATTCTCATGGACATCAGAACTAGTGTATTCAGACGACAGAACAACTATTGCATTAAGAATCATAGAGCATTTGTGAAAGGGCATGTAGCCTAGTGGTTGCAGTGACCTGAGTAGCATCCAAAGTTCTGAGTTTAAATCTTTATAGGAGCCAATTTCAGATTGTGTTATTTGAGAACTAAGTTCCCCTTTTAAAAAGGCTGTATATATCCGGTTGAATATAGAGGCCGGGTAAAAAATTACCCTTCTCTTAAAAAAATCACAGAGCAGTTTCTGAATTAGAGTACTAAAGTTTGTACATCCATCCCCCCTTCTTTTATTTGCTATAATTAATACTTAGGCAGTTCAGTTTCTTCTGAATTGGATACTTGTACTATCCAGTATCTATTCTTGCTACACCTATCTGTACCTCTACATGTACCCATATTTTTATAATGATTCATTAAACAATACTATACTAATTTCAGGTAGTTGAAACTTAAGACTTACCCCCTCAGTGATGTTTCTAGTCTCTTCTTCCATGATTTGCATGGCTAATTTCATCTCTCTAATCTCTATCATTTTAACCTTTCCTGTAAGTTCGACAACACAAAACGACATCTACCCTTGTATTTTACCATGAAAGAAATAGCGGTGGTTTGAACTTTGCATAGGACGATTCCTGGCTATAACATATGCATGGCTGATTTTGCCCAGCTTTTCTTTATCAGCAGTGATCTTTTGGCACATACATACATTTGCTGGTTCTTGTTTGCTTCTTTTTCGTTAAGTCTTAATTAGTAAATCAGGCTTCAAGATCAATACTTGGAATTATTGAATGCAGCTTAAGAATTATAATGGCTCTGGTGAAGGGTCAGGTAGAAAGTGACACATATCAGATATGCATGCAATGCAAAGATGTCATTTCAGAGGAGAAAAAAAAAGATACTACTATATACTGCTAGTAGACATGCAAAGAAAGAGAATGACATTAACAGAGAGAAGAATTGCCTTACAAAAGGGACATTCAGGAGTAATAATTAGGCATGTATGCATGCATACATGTTGGGTATTATTTATAAACTGGAATAAATTTAGACATCTACGTCACTTCATTAGAGGAAAATGTGCATGAACTTGCACCGTGAACTCTTTTTTCCATTTAGTTGTGAGGTCAGTAGGGTTTTGCGAGTGACCTCCTGTCCATGAGGACAATGAAGTGCCGTCTCTTTTGTTTTGTTAACCAAGACTCCAAAGAGGCAAAGATTCTCATTGTGGGCTGTACTTCACAGTTCACTTCATATTTTGCTGGTAGATCGAAGATGCCTTTCTCGCAAATAGCAAGATTGGAAGCTAAGCTTGCAATGACATGCAAGTCCAAGTTGCACACTCTGATAGTCTGATCGAAGAAGCTATAACACTTCTGTCAAGTGTCATCTACTATACCATGATAAGAGCAAGGACTTCAGAACTAACTTTGACACTCCCAGTTTTGATCGCAGTCATTATTTTCCTTATGCTGATGGTAAGCCGTAACAGTTAATCAGCAACCAAAGAATTAATAATTTTTAAATAAAACTTTTATATATGTGTTCTCAGTAATTTAAGAGCAAATGATGGAAAATAAATTTTAATTTTATAGCTACGATCGACTTAAGCTGACGTGTAAACGATGGGAGTGATTATCTCATTAAGTGAAAAGGCACAATGAAGTTTAGTAGACTATAGGAGAGTTTTCTTGTGAAAGATTTTCTTCGATTTCATTGAAATAAATCATCACATATAAGGTGATAGGTCCATTACAAGTTCAGATCATCATCTAAACAAATACAAAGTTCAGATATCATTATAGCTCACCGCTGTAGGGGATCATTACACCTGTTTATGAGAAGTGCACAAACGCATGTACTCATCGTGCAAATCTTGCCTGCTCACCTACTGCAATAGGCAAAGCTAACAGAGATCGATCCATCGATCGATCATGATGTCCCAGAGATCACACTCCAGTGCTTAGCTTTCGCGACGACTTGAGACCATGCACCGAACCACCGTATACTTGAAGCCTCTGACTCACTAGATCAGTACATATATTAGTAATCGATAGGCTTCTAGCTAAGCTACAATTGCATGACTTGTTATACACATATCGCCGACAGCCGACAGGCCGATGCATCCGGCGATGCCTAACTGAAATGCGCATTATGTATGTATTAGTGGTGTACTTTCAGTGAGTGACGTCGTACGCTTAATCGAGTAGAATTGTTGGCATGCAGTAATCGAGTCACCGAGATGAAGGTCTCGTGAGAGAGTGTGTGAGTCTCCATCTCGGTTAGGTCCAGGCGGCCGACTCGGAGCGCACCACCACCACCCCCTATCTTCCTCGACGGCGACGGCCGCCGGTGATTCGACTTGTTCTCGTCGTCTCCGTCGTCCCGGCTAGCTTAGCTTCAGCTGCAGGCAGGGATGAAAACTATCAGAATCAGTAGCATCATTTCGGAGACGATGCTCGATCGGTTGGTAATTCACCATATTTATCATTTAAACTACTTAATATCGATATTAATATGATGCAGAAAAAAATAGAAAAAACAAAATTTATAAATAGCTTATAAAAGGTATGGTCGAAAACGATACCTCTTATAAGGAAATGACGTTCGATCGATTGGGAATTTCCGTGGCCGTTTTCACCCCTGCCAACAGCGTATGCCTCTTCGAGCGTCACATCAGTTGGGCCTAGACTGTGAAATCTCAACGAGCGCCTAGGCCGAGTCGAGACGGATATCGTCGCAGCCCGCGCGCGGGAGACGGGTGCGGAAAAGAGAGCCCAAGAGGGAGCGGCATGACGATCATGCGGCCCATCTTACGCGGCGCGCGTATGATCTTAGGCCCTCCAAAAGACTTAGTGAAAATTGTTTACGGCCCAAATGTTGGAACAATTACAACTCAACGCGGGCCTAATTTTAGTCGACGTAAAATTTGCACGGAATAAGTTCACCAGTCATCCCTCAACTTTACATCGAGTTTGTATGATATCCCTAATCTCTAATATCAGAAATCTTCACTCATAAACTGTACAAAATCGTGTAATTTGGATCCTATAGCAGTATGGATCTCTGGTTTTGCTGGCATGACATCCTAGTCAGCAAAAAAATATTATGTAACCTAGATAGTGTCCTCCAGCGGGCATCCTTGCCATCGGCTCCGGGTGCGGCGGCGGCAGAAACAACAACCCACTGGTGGCGCTGTCGTCCGCGGCCAAGCAGAGGGAGCTGATGAGGATACCGGGCCCCACCAGGGAGAGCACTAAGCAGCCGGTGTTCCGTGGCAAGTAGCATCAATAGTGTTATGCTCGTCGAAGAACTTGTCGATGTGGAAGTAGTCGCGGTGCTTGAGCTTGGGGCAATCATTCAGAAGAAGCTGAAGCTGCGAGAAGGAGAGCAAGGGAGCACTTCGCTAATGGTGCGTCTCGTCTCCTCCTCCCCTCTTCTTCCCCCGATTCCTCGTGGATTCCTCGCTATCTCATCTCCGCTCTGTCCCGATCCTAACTTGTCTCCCTGATCTTGAGCCGAGCACAGATGAAGATGGTGACGGGTAAGGAGGTGGTGGTGAACTTGAAGGCGTACCTGCTCGCTGACTCGCAGTTGGCGCAGGCGGTCCATGAGCTAGTCAACCAGGCTGCCAACTACAAGCAGCTCAAGAAGGGTGCCAACAAAGGTAATTTCGCTTCTGTTTCTTTCGCTCTTGGGTGGAATTGCTACTATGTTCTTCCTGATAAAGTGTGATTTTTGGTGATTTGCAGAGACGAAGACGGAGTTCGTGGTGATGGTGGCCGACGCCGAGCCCCTCGAGATCCTCCTCCACCTCCCCCTCCTCGCCGAGGACAAGGTCCATCTGATTGCTCAACGCCTTTTTCCTAATTGTGGGATCGAGCGCTTGTTGGTGCTATGCTGTTGCTTGGTAGAGTGCAGTTCTTACACGAGACAAGCAAGGGCAGTGACACTTGGTGTTGGTGGGCATGTGCTTGTGCACTGGCCGCCACGTTCTTCCTGAAGACGAGGCTCTTGACCACCTCGTATTGGCGACGGCTTCCAGAGGCCATGCACTTGTGCTTCACTTGGGAGGCGGGGTCCACGTCGTTGCCGATGCTCGAGGTGGCGTCGGAGCTCGGTCGGGCTTGCCGGCCGCCTCTCCCCTATCTGCGGCCGACGGTCAGAAGAGAAGAGAAGAGAAGAAAAGATAAAAGAGAAGAAAGAAGAGAGGTGGGTTTTACTTTTTTTTCTTCTCACTTACATATGGGCCCATAATTTTTTATTTAATTTTTTTTACTAGGATGCCAAGTCAACGAAACCAGATATCTGTATTAACTAAAAAAATGCTCGTGCGTTGCAACGGGGAGAAAAGATGAGAAAATTGAGAAAAGTTGAGAAAAATTTACATTATGTAATTAATTAAAATACAAATTTTCCAGAATAAATAAAATAGGTGTAGAATTAAATTAATTTACAAGTAAAAGTAAAGTAAGTGTGAGAAATATAATTACATGGCTGGATTTAATTTTTGTTAAATTATTCGTGATTAATTACACTCTCTGAAATTTTCTCGAAATTTTCAGAGGTCAATTGCTAATTTTAATAATACAAACACCATTTTAATATTTATTTAAATAAAAATCTAAACAAAAACTTTTTTTGGGTCACGTTCAGCCCAGCCTCTCCTTCGCCTCAGCTCGCAAGCGTCGGCCCAGAAAAATCGAAAGTCTAATTAGTGTCCTTGCTGATAGAAAAAGTCTATTTTACATCCCTTGTCGGCCCACTTTCCTCCCTTCTCTCCTCCACCTCAGCCCGCACGTTCAGCTCGAAAAATCCGAAAGTCTTATTGGCCTCCCCGACGATCGATAAAAAGTCTAATTTACATCCCCACCGGCCCACTTTCCTCCCTTCTCTCATCCGCCTCAGCCCGCAATCGCACATTCGGCCGAGAAGAAATCATAAAGTCTAATTAACCTCCCTGACGGACGAAAAAAAAGGTGACGAAAGAAAAATTACGAATTTTCTAAGTAGTTAAGATAAGATATGGGATCTAAATTGTATGATTTTGTATAATTTAGGGGTTTCTAATATTGAGGATTAGGGATGTCATATAAACTCGATGTAAAGTTGAGGGATGGCTGGTGGACTTTTCCAATTTGCACAATGCCGAAATATGAGCTTAAGTACTGCTCATGAAAGTCGCTGTAGTATTCCTATATACTTATATAAGAACGTTTAATTATTTAGACAGTATGAAAAATAATTATGGATCATAGAACGTTTAAAAATATAGAGCATATATTCCAAGGAGAAATGAAGTGCAAATTATTGCGTTGGTAGTTCAGCCGAGAATTAATACTTGCATGTAATACAAATCAAGCGCTCTGAACAAAAGTAACTATAAAGTAATTAAGTAGCCTTAACAACAGCGACATGACCCAATTCAACCGAACTCAAGTAAAGCTTGCCGCCACCTCTCTCAATCACCTCCGTTGGCCTGACATTCTTCGGCCCCCTCAACTCCTGCACGATCTCTTCCCGTTGCGGCCGATCCTCACGGCGAGGAGATGGGTGTCCGAGCCATAAGGCGACTCCGTCTTCTCGCGGTGCAACGCCACCCAGTATCCTCCCTTACCGTCGGGCCTCACGTTGTCGGGGTAGCCCGGCAGCTCGGTGAATGGCTCCGATGTACCGGCCTTGGAGCCCTGGATCCAGTGCCTCACTAGCTTACATGGCCCCGTCAGTGCCACCACGAGGTGACTCCGACCAGCGTAAGGGCAAGACCGTTGGGTACGTCATTCCGGACTGGAGCACGTCGAGTCGTACCTCATCAGGCGGCCCGTGGAGTCGCCAGTGGCCGTGACCCTCTCGTGCTGGGATCGGGGGAAGCGCGTGTTGCTGTCGGTGAAGTAGACCTCACTGGTGACCTGGTTGACGTCAACACCGTTGGTGAAGCGGAACGGCATGCCGTCGGCCTCCGTGGCGAGCACCGTTGCCTCCCCGCCGCGCGCGCGGGCCGACACGCATGAGACCCTTGTACGCGTCGGCGATGTAGAGGTTACCGGAGGTGTTGTGGAACCTCAGGCCGAGCGGCCGACCGCATTTGCTCTCGGTGAGCTCCGCGGGATGTAGCTTGGGGGCCATGCACTTGGCGACGTTGTACCCAGGGGCATGGGAGTACGTCGTCCAGCCGCGATCGGCGCCGTCCCAACGGAGGATGCGGCCATCGGAGACGCCGCTGTAGGGGCCATCGCCGTATTTGTCAAACGCGACGCTCTCTGGCCCGACCAGCGTCGTGGGCAGCGGCAGCGTCTCGACCAGCGTGGCGGACGTGTTGTTATAAAACTAACCCCGAAATCAGCATCGGTAGCTAAACACGGAAGAAACGTCATAGGAGATCCAAACACGATAACGACACCAAGATACGATATTTGGTAACGGAGTTCAGCCGTAGCCTATATCTCCGGACACTGATTACAGGCTCTCCTCCCCGATCCAGCATATTACAGCGTATCAGAGTTACAACGACTCATGACCGGTCGCCGCCGGTAGCCGCTCCCTCTCACTATGCTATGTTGTCATACGGTTACAGCAGGCACGCCCCTCTATTTATGAGAGAACCTAGGATAGAGTCCGACTCTTACTCTAGTTCTAATACCTAGTACAACTCCAAGTCCTAAATTGTAACCGACTACGTACATATATTCGACACAAACTCTAACAAACTCCACCTTGGCGAATATGCCACGCCAACTTGAATTTGTTTCATGCGCAAATCTCCGTGTACCCGGACTTGAGTTGGTTCTTCAGGACTGTGCACAGCAACACCAGCATGCCCATCTTCCATGACTCCACCTGCAACAGCACTCCCTTGTAACTTGTACAAACATGAGCTTATCATCTCACCAGTTATAACAATCTTTCCGTCCTTCATGATGTTCATGGTCTTCCTATCAAGATCTGCCTAATACAACCACCCTGTCTCATGTAGACTCCCAAGCGAAATCAGGCTCCTGCTTAGTCCTGGCACATGTCTCACATCAGAAAGTAGCACCTCGTTTCCATCATACATCTTGAACTTGATGTCGCCCACTCCAACAACACAATAACTCGTGTCATCGCGCAAGTAAACAACACCAAAATCACCAGATTTGTATGAAGAGAACCACTCCCGCTTCGATGTCACATGATAGGAACTAGCTGAGTCCAATATCCACGCTTCACTAGACTTCTCTTAGATACTGTGAGAAGCTCAAGACTGCTGCTGCTTGAATCATCACTATGAGCTGCTAAACTTGCGACTGCACCTTTCCTCTTCTTCAGCAACGGACAATTCCTCCTTATATGTCCAAACTCATGACACTTATAGCAACGTACACCCTTCTCCTTGCTCTTCGACGTCCCCACTTCATGATCATGCCTAGCCTTGACCAGCAAACCCTCAGCCTGAGAAGCCTCCGTTGTCTCATTTTTCTTTGATCTTCTCAAATCTCGTGCAAACAACGCTGAAATTATCTCCTCAGTATTGATAGTATCCTTACTGTACGTCAGGGTAGTCACCACATGCTCATAAGACGGTGGAAGTGAGCTCAGAAGAATTATGGCTTTGTCTTCATCATCCAGTTTTACATCTAACTTGCTTAGATCCATGACCAACTGATTGAAGACGTCCACGTGCTTCCTAAGATCTGACTCCTCTTGCATCTGCGAACCATACAGCTGTTGTTTGAGATACAACTTACTAGTCAGCGACTTGGACATATACAGGCTTGTCAACTTGTCCCAAATTTTCTTTGGTGATTTTTCGTCCATGACCTGATACATGACAGAATCCGAGAGACTCAACTGTATTGTCGCAACTGCCTGCGCCTTCATTATCTCCCACTTGTCAGCATCCATCTTGTCCGGCATCGCCTCATCAAGAGCCTTGGATATTCCCTACTGAGCCAACATATCCTTTAGTCTTGTCTGCCAGAGGACGAAATTTCCGGTGCCATCGAACTTCGCCAAATCAAACTTGGAAAACATCGCCGCCGCCATCGACGATAATTAATTCAATCAACTGTCGCCTTGATCAAATTAATCTGCCCTGGTAAAATTGACCCACCGACTAAACTTGAAGAGTCACCAGCCGGACCGAACTGTTTTTTTCTCCAAAAACCGGACCGGTTTCTTTTACTTGGTCAAAAAACCAGTCAACTGCGGTCAAAGAAAATCAGATCGATCCCTTCTTTTTTCTTCCTTCGGCTTTCTCGCTCCTTCCTCCTGCGCACGCCGTCGCCACGCGCCCTGCTCCACGCGCCAAGGAGCCGCCGCGCCGTCGACCTGGGAAGCCTGGGAAGCCATCGCCCTGCCGCCTCCCGCCGCCATCCTGCGCCTACGCCGACCCCGTGAGGAGCCGCGGCGCCGCCGACCTGGGAAGTCGCCGCGCCTGGGAGCACTGTCGCTGCTGAAGACCTCGGTGCCGGCTCCTCCGCCGGGAGCCGCCGCCACCGCCGCCGCAAGCTCCTGCCCAAGCTTCGACGAAACGCCGCGCCGAGCACCACGCCGCTGCACGTCGCCTGCAAGGACGCGCCTCCAGCTGCTCGTGAGCTCGCCGCCCCAAACCACCTCCGCCTCTACGAAAAACAGGTTCGAATCTCGCCCTTCGCTTTGGTGATTTTTTCCGATTGCTTTGAGTTGCAATCCCGTGGTCCTGTGCTGCCTTTATTTGGGGAAAAACTGAGTCCGATTTGTTTATGAATCAGTCCTCTTCCTTTTCCCTACCGTGCTCGAATAGGTCCCCCCTTGATCTGATCCTCAGTTGTGCTATGTATCCGAGTTGGAAACATGTCCGACTCCTACCATGTCACAACGCCTCTAGATCGAGTCTTGCGCAATCCCGGTGAAAAACCGAACCTTTCCTGCTACCTTGGGCTTCTAGCCATGTTTCATGGTCCCGGCTTTGACACCAACACGTGCACACCGCCATCTCTCATGACCTTAGCCTCCACGTACTCGTACGACCTCTAGCGTAGCCACCCGGCATCTCCGCACAACTTGGCCGGCGATGAATACCACCGATCTGTTGCAGCCAATGCCTGTTGCTGTTCTAACGCGATTGAATCAAGACACTTACGGTCTGAATTGACTGCCCTCCGCTTGACTCCGTCGCTTGTCGTATGTACGCTTACTCTGTAGCAATCCATCACGCAAATACCTCATCGACACCTCCAAAAAACAGCCTCTAGGAAACACCTGCTCCGACTTTCGATTGAACACCGTCAATCTAGTCGCGAGCCGAAGCCGACAAGTCACATGCCGTCTTCTCAGCCACCGAACGACCCGAGCGCTACGTCTAGCCATCTCCCTGTCGTACGTAGCTCATCGAAAGGCCCGGGCCACCCTGCCCAAAGTGATCGATCCACCGACCGAGAACGCCGATCGCCTCCAGCTTCAATCAACCCGAGCGTGTGGCCCCACGTCTCCCTGTCGAAAGTAGCTCACTGGAAAGTCCGGGCCACCCGCCCGAAGTGTCCGACCCACCGATTGGATCGCCAATCGCTTCCGCTACCATCAACCCGAGCACCATGTCTGGTCGTCTCCCTGTTGAAAGCTGCCATCGAACGGTTCAGGCCGCCGCCTGACGTGTTCGACCCACCGATCAAATTCCGTTGATCGCCGTCGTGCTCCACCTTGCGCCAATGTCCCTCCCTGGACATTACAAGCAGGCCACGCGGTGTGGGGCACCTCCATCGCGCCTCTATCCATGGACCTCCCGCAGGCTCTGATACCACTTGTTACAAAACTAGCCCCGAAATCGGCATCGGTAGCTAAACACGGAAGAAACGCTATAGGAGATCCAAATACGATAACGACACCAAGACACGATATTTGGTAACGGAGTTCAGCCGTAGCCTACATCTCCGAGCACTGATTACAGGCGCTCCTCCCCGATCCAGCATATTACAACGACTCATGACCGGTCGCCACCGGTAGCCGCTCCCTCTCGCTATGCTATGTCGTCATACGGTTACAGCAGGCACGCCCTCTATTTATGAGAGAACCTAGGATAGAGTCCGACTCTTACTCTAGTCCTAATACCTAGTACAACTCCAAGTCCTAAATTGTAACCGACTACGTACACATATTCGACACAAACTCTAACACGTGTCCTTCGCGACGGCCACGGCGAGAGCGTGCGTTGGCAAGAGCAGCAGAAAGACGACGACCATCAGCGCCACCCGAGTCAGAGTCCCGGGCCTCCCGGTGCCAAGGACGGCCCCCAGGAATGAAATCGGTCTTGCTTTATTTTGTTTCACTGTCGAAATTGTTTTCTTTGCCTTGGCATGTTATTCTCAGATGTTCTTCGCTTCTTGCTTGGATTGCAACCACGCGGGGGTTGTGCCTATTATACCAGTGGCCACTGCCGGCCACGTCCAGTTTCGGACGCAGATTCTGATTGGCGTCATGGAACTGAACACTGACGCCGACTTGGAGTTTCCAAAGATCACTAGGTAGACGATATGCCGATTCGGAATTCGTATGTTTACGAGAGAGACCACATAACGGTATACCGTTCCAACGGAATAGCATGACATTAGCACGATACCTTATAGGTACCAGACACCCGCAGATACCGGATATGATACCAATATACTATGCTAACATCAATATGATACCGTAGATATGATACTCCGTAAGTATCATGCTGACATCAGCTATTTCGTTATTTCGTTGGAATGGTATAGTGTTATGTAGTATTTCTGATATTTATAGGGTGATGTAATTAGCCCAATTAGTACGAGGGAGATTACATAACGGTATACCATTTCAACAGAATAGCATAATATTAGCACGATACCCCATAGGTACCAGATATGATACCCCGTAGGTATCAGATATGATACCTACATATTATACTGATATCAGCATGATACTGTAAATATGATACTCCGTAAGTATCATGCTGATATTATGCTGATATTAGTTATTTCGTTGGAACAGTTATATAGTACGGAGTATTTCTGATTTAGTATTCTGCACCTAATTAGGTCATCCACGTAAATTTGACCCATCTAAGGGCCTGCTTGGTAACGCCGCGAGCGCCGAGTTGAGCCGTCGCCCAAGGCCAGAAGCAACAGGCCCACGAGCCCGGATATTGCACAGGCGCGCGCCTCGCGGCCCAGTGGAGGGTTTTGCCCGTTCGCGACCCTCACCGATGGAAGTGTCCGTCACCGATGGAAGTGTACGGTGGTTTTGATTGGAGTTTTTTGGGGATGTAAAACGGCGTGTAATTGACTTGACGAGCCAAACACGCAGTATGTGTGCGTGCGTGTGACGGTTCCGTTGGGGCTTATAGCATCACCCGGAGTCATTCCATATCGTTCCCAATCCAAAATTTTTGGGCTTTAACCCAAAAAATCAGCTCCAACAGTAACCCTATCCACCTACCAAAAAATTGAAAACCTCATTTCCGTGAAAGTCGCTCTTCACATCTTGGGAACTCGCTTCGCTCCCAATCCGCTCTTCCATGCGCGCCTGGATATTTTATCACCTTCACGCACGCTAGGGAAGTCTCGCTCGCCGCCGCCTAGAGGAGTTCTGCCGATGGCCCCAGCTCTCCAAATCCTCCCCGACGTTGCCATTCTTCCCACCAACAGCTCGAGGTCTCGTGGCGCCGGCCGCACTTCACCACATCCGCATGACCGACGCTGCTCGACGTGGCCGTCTAACCGGCGCTTGGCCGCTGCAACCTGGACCACCGCCGGCTTCTTATGGGGTTCCTTTTTTGAGGAGAGAAAGTGGAGTGGAGGGATCAGAGATGAGATGGATGGAGAGGTCCCCTTCACTTTCTCGCCCACGCTAGGCCCTTGCCTGATGACTGACGCGAGGAAGTAAGAAATGGAAGCTCTCATGAGTCACTCGCTGGTCTTGTCCCCCTGGCGTACAGACTGGCTGCTCAAGCCATCGTTCTCTCTGAATCTCTGAACATTTCAGCACTGTACATATCTGAATCTCTTAAAAGACCCAAGAGGAGTGGGAAAAACTTCTTTTCTATCGGTAGTTAATGTATGGGCTCACTTTTTATAGAGAGTCCATTTTACCTAATCTCTTGGAGGATAACTATTTTCACTCATCACAATCTGTTTAGGATTCATATAAAGAGATTTTTGGGATTAAATATACCCAATCTCTTGGAGATGCTCTTAGTGGCGAGCACACGTTATTCGTCTTTTATTTTTAGTACGGCTCATCCAGAGATATGTCACTTGATAGATTTCATGGGATGAAGAAGGTAGAATGATTTATTTCCCGTGCGAGGATAGGGATAGGAACCAAGTTTCCCCATTGTATTTGAAGGGAACGGACGGGGGAAGTTTTATTTTTTTTGAAACGTAAAGAGGGACTTTATTAATGACCTCGTGAGGATGGAGGAAAGTACATACATACGATATAGGGTAAGGTTAAATCTCATCCTAAATTATAATATTTTAAAACAAATGATATACTACCTCCGTTCCCTTTTAATCAGCGCCAAAGAAAAATCAAAAGCTCAAAATTGACCTGCGAACGAGTACTAATAAAAGACTTGACCGAAGTCAACTGTCCCAGAAAAGACGCCACTTGACAGCAAGGCATCCACTCACTTAAAGGCTACAAAGTCCCCACTTCTGTCTCCACGGCCCACACACGCATTCCTTGTCTCCCGCTCCTGCCTTTTTCTCCGTCATGGCCACCACCACCAACGGCGGCGTGCCCTCCCGGCTGCGGCGGCCTCACGTCCTCATCCTCCCCTTGCCGTCGCGTGGCCACCTCCTACCGCTCCTCGACTTCTCCCACCGCCTCTCCACCCGCCATAGCGTCGCCATCACCGTCGCCGTCGCTGCCTCCAACCTCCCCCTCCTCTCCGCCTTCCTCGCGTCCACTCCCCTCGCCGCCGCCCTCCCGATCCAGATCCCGGACGCCTCCCTCCCCGAGAACTCCAGCCACGCGCTCCTCGCCGTCCACCTCCGCCGCCTCCGCGACCCGCTCCTCTCCTGGGCGCGGTCTCGCCCGGATGATCCACCCACCGTCGTCGTCTCCGACTTCTTCCTCGGATGGGCGCAGCTCCTCGCCGACGACCTCGGCGTCCCGCGGATCGTGTTCTACGCCAGCGGCGCGTTCGCCGTCGCCGCGCTCGAGCTCCTCTGGAATGGCGCGCTGCCGCTGGATCCCAAGAGTTCGGTCGTTCTTGACACGCTCCCTGGGTCACCAGCTTTCCCTTACGAGCACGTGCCGTCGGTGGTGAGGAGCTACGTCGCTGGCGATCCAGATTGGGAGGTCGTGCTTCAAGGCTTCCGGCTCAACGCCAGAGCTTGGGGCGCCGTGGTGAATTCGTTCGACGAGATGGAGCGCGAGTTCTTGGAGTGGCTGAAACGGTTCTTCGGCCATGGCCGTGTGTGGGCGGTCGGCCCGGTCGCCGAATCCGGCTGCCGCGGAGAGGACAGATTGCCGGAAGCAGAGCAGCTGTTCTCCTGGCTCGATATGTGTCCCACGCGTTCGGTGGTCTATGTCTGCTTCGGGACAATGTACAAGCCGCCTCCGGCCCAGGCAGCGGCGCTGGGCGCCGCGCTGGAGGCGAGCGGCGCGCGGTTCGTCTGGGCGGTGGGCGCGGACGCCGCCGTGCTGCCGGAGGGGCTGGAGGAGAGGACGGCCGGGCGTGGCCGCGTCGTGCGCGGCTGGGCGCCGCAGGTGGAGATCCTCCGGCACGCCGCCGTGGGCGCGTTCCTGACGCACTGCGGCTGGAACTCGACGCTGGAGGGCGTCGCCGCTGGGGTAGCGCTCCTCGCCTGGCCGATGAAGGCCGACCAGTTCATCGACGCGCGGCTCGTGGTCGACATGCACGGCGCCGCGGTGCGCGCCGCGGAGGGGGCGGCCGCCGTGCCCGACCCGGGGACGCTCGCGCGCGCGCTCGCGGACGCCGTGGACGGAACGAAGTGCGCCGACGTGAGGGCCAAGGCCAGCGTGCTCGCCGCGGCCGCGGCGGCGGCGGTGGAGGAAGGTGGCAGCTCGCGCGTCGCCTTCGCGAGCATGGTGAAGGAGCTGGAAACTGCGTGCATGTCTCCTTCATTCGGTTGATCGGTGAAGTCGCGCGACACGGCGGCGGTTCTTGGCAGTATGGCACGGCAGATTGTACCTCCAATTAACTTAAGGGGGGTCGTTTTGTGCTGTAATTTATCTCAGAGAAATTAAGCTGAAGGTGTTTAACTGATTATGCAACACTTTTAGCCATCATACATGGGCTGTAATGAGAATTTTATGAAAAAAAATGTTCAAAATTTTTCATATTATTTAGATGACAGGCGACTGTGTTTGGGAGGTGAGTACCTCCCACGCACGTAAAACGGAGCAACATATTTTCTTATGAGTAACTAAGTATTTATAATTTTATTAAATGGATTAATATGATTTTTTAAAACAACTTTTATATAGAAAATTTTTACAAAAATTACATCGTTTAGCACATTGAAAAGCGTGCTCGCGAAACACGAGAATGTGAGTTGGTAAAGTTGGAGAAAGAACTCAGCGTAAAATCCATTTCCAAATACTCTCTCGTGTTGTCTTATGTACTTAAAAAATATTAATTTTTCTATTTGTCACATAAGGCACACGCCGGTCGCAACCCATTGAGAACATATAATGAGGGCATGAATATAAACCCTGATATGATACATATATCAAAGTAATAGTTTCACAATGTATAACAAACATCATCTTTCAATATCTACATGGCACGACTACTAAAATTTTCCGATGGCAAAAGTACATATTTAGAAATACACAAGTGTTAACATATAGTTATGTTAGCAGCTCTTTGCAAACTAACGCATGTAGATCGAGATGGTATGGAGAAGATAATCACACAATATTCCACCAGAATGGTAATGAAGAGGATATTTGTGAATAACATTCTGATAAGCAATTTACTATATTCTAGAGTATGTTTTCAAATTAATTTTGATCATGCGAACCTATCTTTGCTCACCAGTCAAAAACATCTTTATATACAGTATTCCTAGTGCTTTTCTCTATCGGTCTATTTCTTTCTTTGGCTTTGCCAAAATCTTTGTTGTTTGTCTTGACGCACCCCTTGGCAATGCGACATACAGCTGACCATGCGAAAGAACAGACTCTGGAAGATAGATACCAACATTTGAGATGCTTTGTCCTTATGATTTATTAATGGTCATTGCGAAAGTGAGACATATTGGAAATAACTTCTTCTTGAATTTGAAAGTGAGACGTATTGCGAAAGTTGGTGAATGCACGAGCTAATGCTACGGGTACATTTGACAATACAGAGCAAACAATCGAAGTAGACATATTTTAGGAATATAAGTATTTAAATATGTAAAATCCAATATATTTAAATGCTTATATTTAACAATACAAATCCAAGCTACTTAGGTCTGCAAAACACCAGAAAGTTCGATCTCCACAAAAACACACGCATACACAGACATGAAACCCCAATGTATCACAAGAAATCCACAAGAAAAACAACTTTCACGCTTTAAACTCTCCCTGGTGATCTCATTCCTGCTTGCGCCAGGGGCACGAGCTGCGATTTTCACTTTCGCAACAAAATAATCCAAACACGCAGACGCGTCCTTTTTAATCATGAGACATCCATCCTGCCAAAAAAAAAGATTATGCATACACAAGTTCAAAGTAATTAAGAAGCTATAGGGATTGGAGCACAGCAAAACTCGGTTCAATTCAGTCCATGGAAGTCCATGGATCTTCCTAAGAAGTACTCAGGAGAATCTGACCCAAGAAACTTGATCTATCATACACAACAAAAACTACTTCTCTACCGAAATTGCAGCAGTCGAGGAAAACTATCTAACAATCCTAAATTTCTGTCATGCCATAACAAAAAAATCAGGCTACACTGTTAAACCCCCAAATCAATATATGTACCCCCAATCTTCCTCACTAAGCAGCCCAAAATCTGCAACTCTAAATAGTTTAATGCCAACCCAACACAACTCATTATTTCAAATAGAAGATTTGAACCCAAAATCAAAACACACAAGTTTTGAGCAAAGTATCCTATCTGTCTAAATGTCTAAGCTAATAGATTACATGGTTTAAAATAGTAGCTTTGCACCAGCCTAGCTTTGTTCACATTTCTCACACTGCCTGCCTAGTGCCTACTTGGTATATCAGCAGGAAGAGCAACATTTCAGGTCAAAAGAAAAACTGATTGTAGCATATATAGAAAGAGAGAAGCACGCAAAGACACATACCACCTTTGTAAACAAGCTTCCATCAGGAAGCCACAATTCACCTTTGTGAGGAAACATTTGTAGATTAGTTTGGTTCCTGTCAATGCTTAGTTCAAACGGGGCTTCCTTATTTTACTTCACAAATTCAAAGAATTCTACTTTAAATTAGTAATATCGGCAAGCATTTAAATTTCAATTGGTGATTCCCTGCTAATGTTATCACAGGGGGAAAAAGTATTTTGGTAATACCACTTGACAGAATCAGAACAAATCAAAAGCCATAGCACGATTGCGTCACGAGTTGGGAATTTAGGAGTAAGTCTGTAAGGTAATTAAAAAGTTGCAGGTTAGTGCTGCAGCCATTATGGAAGAAAATTACCTCAACTAAAAAGAAATATGGAATAAGCAAAAAAATCCTTGATTATACAATAAACAACAGTAGTTGTCATGGTGTCCTGTAAGCTTTGCTTCATCAGTCTAAACCTTTTTCTTGCTGATAGAAAATAAAAGTTAAGTACTTTGTTAGATATAAGCTATTCTAAAATAAGTGTATCATCGCTTTAGACACAAACTATGATGGTCAATCATTTAATAAAATTTTAAGGCATACCAGTGAACCACCGGTGGGGACCACGGTGGATCATCATAGTGACTATGTTGATAACCCTTGACTCCAGATGATGTGCCAACATACTCTTTTGTGCTTGACAGCTCCATGTTACCAAATCCAAAAGTTACTACCCTTCGCGTAGAGTATCATACACTAACAATTGTTGTTCACTCCTTTGCTTAGATAGCAAACATATTAGAAATCCTTGATATATAGAACTGATGGTGTCATTTCACATTGAACAGTGGCATCATGTAACAATAAAAGTTCTCTTTTATCTCCCTGCAATTCCAAAAAAGAAAAGGCAGGGAAAGATATGAATATATTTTTTTATAAGAAGAAAGATATGAATATCATCTTGCCATGATGCATGAGGCATTATCACGAGCATCTCGTAGGCAGTGGTCCTTTTCGTTGTGCTGCAGTCCCTCATAACTAATAAATCTGGAAGCAAATAAAAATTAGCTAATTGACTGTTGGAGGAAATTTTAGGTTCATGCACGAGCTGAGGTGAACAATCTAATCGAAAAGAAATAGGCCCCGAATCAGCCTGCAGGATCTCTATTACCTCCTTATCAGGACTGATCCAATGCCTTACCTGCCCGTTCATCTCCATAAACTCTAATAGAGGAATCAAAACATCAGTGTTCAAAGCAACAGAAAATCATAAAGCACTGGTAGATCAACTATAGAACTTGATAACCTTTATATTCGAGAATTGCTGAACAAGAGAAGAAACTGAAAAAAAAATGCAATATCTATGCAGCAGGACGAGGAGGATCACATAGTGGAAGGTCATGAACACAGTGATGCACGCGTTCCCAATAAGGCCATCGGTGGAGGTAGAGCGGCGATCTACTCCGTGGGGATGCACGCACTTGCACCTAATTTTGTAGAGTGGATCCCGGCAGCAGGGAATCAGCGGTGGCTCGGCATCAAGGGGGAGGAGCTCTGCGACGTGGGATGGCGCCGCGGCGGCTGGCGTAGTGCGAGGAAGGGGGCGGCGATCTGGGAGGAGGTGCGGTGCCGCGGCGGATTGCGAAGGGAGGTGAGGAGACGCGAGAGGACGCGCTAG
The DNA here is from genome assembly GCA_000573905.2 of Oryza punctata. Taxonomy (NCBI): domain Eukaryota; kingdom Viridiplantae; phylum Streptophyta; class Magnoliopsida; order Poales; family Poaceae; genus Oryza; species Oryza punctata. The sequence continues at coordinate 26,586,559 of CM002495.2, read as the reverse complement.
TGGGGGAGTCGCGGATGGGTGGAGCGATTTCCGGGTGTGCCGTGCGCAAGAAAGAGGGGTGTGGGAGAGAGGCACAATCAGGTGTGGAATCGTCGGATCTAAGTCATCAGATGGATTTGGATTGTTGGATGTATCATCCGATAAATGAGTAAAACAACTTGTTGAATTATAGGGTAGATAAGTTATGTTTGACTGTTTTTGATTTTTACCGACCGAACATTGAAATGATTACCGATCGATGAAAACGAAAATAAAAATGGAAATAACTTTATTGCATACCACCGACCGTTTTGCCCGATCATTGGACTTGATTTCGTCTCCGGCTGTCTAGCAGAGGACGACGACGACTCCTACTTTAGCTCCAGCAGTTCGCTTCTGACGCGTCACATCAGTTGGCCTTAGATAATCAAGAGCACGCATGTTGATCTTCCTTTTGAAGCATCTGGCCCGCAGAGATGGCTGCTAGTGGCGCGGAGAATTGGCGATCCCGCGGTCCGTCTTATGTACGACCTCGCGAGTTTCGGCCCACCAAAACGCCACAGCCCCGCGAGCTTTCGTGGTCGCGAGCACGCCGAGGGGCGCCACCGTGAAATCCCGATTTTTTTTATTTTTAATTTTTTTATTAAAAGTTTTGCAAAAATAATTTTTGTTTGATAGTTTGATAAAAGTAGGCTCCCGCTGTTCTCTGCGATGGCGATTATTAAAAATCGCCCATCCAAAGGACGGCCAATGTGACGTGGCAGATGGCCGTTGGCTCTCTGCCGACGGCCGTCTGCACATTTTGCAGGCGGCCCCCTTGCCGTTCTAGCAGAGGACGGTTTTTACTGTGCCAGGGAGCTGCCTACAAAAAGGTGACGGGGGGTCTGGAATTTTGCAGGCGGCTTCCTTGTCACCCTTTGTAAGGGCGGTTTTTAACTGTTCATTTAGATTAGAGTTTCCATATGTTTTATTACGTTTGTTATCGAAACATTTGGTACAAAATTGTAGTAAAGCATCATATTGAAAAATAATAAAACATGAGTAATGATTGTAAATTTATTTGATGTAAACTATGATATTTGGACGAATAAAAGTAAGTAAACACTCACTCTGAGAAAAGAAAATTATGGAACTAAAACTACAATTCAACATAAATTAACAACACAATGTAATATGATGTATTTACCTGTGATGAAGTGCGCAAACTAGCAGGGCTTCGCCGCTCTCCTTCTGCTCCCCCTCACCCCTCCCTTTTTCTTTTTTTCTGGAATTACGAGTGATTATGATGAGAATTTCAGAGAGGAGAAGGTTTTTACAGGGAAGAGGCTAAAAACCACCCTTACAAAGGGCGGCAAGGGGGTCCCTGCAAAATTCCAGGCCCCCGCCACTCTTTTGCAGGCGGCCCCCCGGCACAGTGAAAACCGTCCTCTACTAGGGCGGCAAGGGGCCGCCTGCAAAATGTGCAGACGGCTGTCGGTAGAGAGCCAACGGCCGTCTGCCACGTCACATTGGCCGCCTTTTGGATGGGTGATTTTTAATAATCATCCTTCCACAGGGCGGCGGAGCCTACTTTTATCAAACTTTAAAACAAAAAAATATTTTTGCAAAACTTTTAATAAAACAATAAAAATAAAAAAAGTACGTGAAATCCCTGCGAGCGCCGAGGCCCAGCGGACTCACCATGGACTCGCGCGCCCACGCCCGAGATGGCTTCCGCCTATATGCGGCACCAGGGAATGGCGTGCCACGGTGCCGATCGATCTCACGTGCCGAATCAGAAACAGTTATGGTAATTCCTAATCGACGATTGGCGTTAGTTTCTAACTTTCTACTGGCCGAATCATATGAAAATGGTAATCGATCAAAACGAAAATGAAAATGATAAAAAAAATATCGCAATGAAAACGGAAATGGTTTTGCTGTTATACCGATCGTTTCTGTATTTACCATATTCTTGTGGAAACTACCGTTTCTTATAATATAATAATTACCGTATTTTTAAATATATCGATATTTACAGAGCATGTCTCTACTTGACCTACAGTTTAGTTTAGAGATTGATTGACTCTTCAATTAACTTGAGTGCATGGTTAAAATGGAGTTAAATTATAATTTATATAGTGTAAACTTGAATTTATTTATACATGTAAATACTTATGTAAAGTTAAATATATGTTTTTATAGTTTAGTGTTTCCGTATTTGTTACCGGTTTCCGATCTGTACCGATATATTTTCGTCTATATTGTTCCGTTTCCGGTTTTCCGATATTTTCGATATCGTTTTTGTTTTTGACTTTACCGTTTTCGATTTCGTTTCTGAGAAAAATATGTTTATGGAAATAATTTAGGCTGTTTTTCGGTCCGACCGTTTTCATCCTTACGCATACGCATAGCCCGGGCTGCCGCATTGGCCAACTGGCGATCGAACCGCAGGGATGCCACGCTCACGCAAAGTTTCTGATGGTTTCGGAGTTGGGACCATATGTACGGGAAATGTGCTTGCTAGCTCCACCACGAGCTTGGCGCTTCGGGGTGGAACCGAATCGAGTTTGGGGGTGGAAAACGACGTGTAATTTGACTTGACGAGCATAGCACGCCCCGTGGCGATCCGCTTCCGGTTCGATGGCGAGCATAAGTTGTTCATGTTCACGCTACTACCATTTCAGGAACGGTAGAGAATATACTTATAAACAATCTGTCTATTATATTATTAAAACAGCCTTGAACGGAGACACCACGTTCATTGTGGAGGCTAGAAATTCCCACATTAATCAGAGAAAAATAAAAAGGAGAGTCCAACTAGGAATACAATTTAGAAATAACTGAAATTCGGAATTAAAAATAAGCAATATTAGAAAAAAAGTCTATATAAGAATCCAATACGAGATTAATTAAAATTCAGAATAAAAAATAAATTCAGAAATTAGGAAAACAAAAGGAAGAGTTCAGGTAGGAATACAATTTTGAAATATACTGAAATTCGGAATAAAAAATAAGCAATATTAGAAAAAGAGTCCATATAAGAACCCAATATGAGATTAATTAAAATTCGAAATAAAAATAAAATAATTACGAACTTAGGAAAAGGAAAAAAGAGAGTTCATGGAGGACTACAATTTAAAAATAACTGAAACTAGGAATTAAAAGTAAGCAATATTGGAAGAAAAATCCATATAGAACCGAATACGAGATTAATTAAAATTCGGAAAAAAATAAAATATATTCTGAAATTAGAAAAATAAAAATAAGAGTTCATGTAGGAATACAATTTAAAAATAACTAAAATTCGGAATAAAAAAAGCAATATCGAAAGAAGAAATCATCTACAACACGAGTTTAATTAAAATTTGGTATAAAAATAAATTAAATTAATTATAAGAGCTAAAGTGGGAATAAAATTTATAAATAACATAATATCGAAATAAAAAATATGAAATTTTCAAAAAACACAATCCATCTAGAAACACAACGATGGCAAATGATAATAAAGAGGGGATAAATAACATGACCGCAAAGAAGTAGGATGATGACAATGCTTGATGGGACATTAAAACTATAAACAAAACCCCAAATAGAATCCCAATGATGATTAAAAGGAGGAACGACGGACGGGCCGTTGAAACATCACGATCACGGTGGTTGGTGGGACTTCTAGAAAGTAAAAAATAAACCCCAGTAATAATCACGTTAGATTTGTAAAATCACAGTGATAGTAAAGAGGAAGGTAGCGGGTGTAAAAACTATAAACAAAACCCAAAATAGAATCCCAATGACGATTAAGAGTAGAGATGACGAGTAACCCGTTAAACAACACAATCACGGTTGTTGGTGGGACTTCTAGAAAGTAAAAAATAAACCACAATGATAATCACGTTCGATTTTTAAAATCTCAATGATAATTAAAAGAAAGGGCATCGGGCGGGCCGTAAGAGGAGTATAATGGTAAGGCCGTTGACGGTTTGGCGGGACTTCTAGAAAGTTAAAAATGAACACCAATAATAATTATGTTCGATTTTTAAAATCCCAATAACAATAAAGAGATGAGGCACGAACGGGCCATAGAGGAGTAGAATGGCGGCGTTTGACGGGACTTCTAAAATTATAAAAATAAAACCAACAAGATAATTAACTCTAAAATTTATAAGATCCAATTTTAAAATTCCAAGCAGAATGAATAGAAGCCGTAGTAGATCGTGCAAGCAAATAAAGGGGTGATAAAGAAGAGGTAACGACTGGTGACTTTTAAAAACTGTGGAGATGATAAGGTTCTATCTTTTAAAATCCTAAGATATCGAGATAGTTATTTAATAAATTTTAAGTAAACTCATATAAAAGAATATAATTTTGTATGCATACTAGCCGCGTAATTGCGCGGGCCACCTAGCTAGTTAATTATTAATTGAGTGAAGTCTTCTAATAAAATAATAATTGACTGACGTTGATTGTCAAGATAAACCAGCTAGAAAAGCTGCCGCTCGACAACCCAACAACACTCACTCCAAGCCTCCGAGGTTCACTCATCTCCAGTCTTCTCCGGCCGCCATGTCCACCAACGCCGCGCCCTCCCGCAGGCGGCCGCACGCCCTCGTCGTCCCCTTCCCGTCGCAGGGCCACCTCCTGCCGCTCCTCGACTTCGCCCACCGCCTCTCCACACGCCACGGCGTCGTCATCACCGTCGCCGTGACACCCTCCAACCTCCCCCTCCTCTCCGCCTTCCTCGCGTCGACCCCTCTTGCCGCCGCCCTCGCGCTCCCGCTCCCGGACACCTCCTCCCGGCCCGAGCACTCCCGCCAGCTGCCGCCGGGAACTCACCACGCGCTCCTCGCCGTCCATCTCTCTGGCATCCGCGCGCCGCTCCTCTCCTGGGTGTCGTCTCACCCGGATCCCCCCACGGTCGTCGTCTCCGACTTCTTTCTTGGATGGGCGCAGCTCCTCGCCGACGACCTCCGTGTTCCGCGCGTCGCGTTCTACGGTGTCGGCGCGTTCACCGTCGCTGCGCTAGAGCACTTCTGGAATGGCAGCCTGCCGCTGGAACCGAGCAGTCCGGTCGTTCTTGATCCTCTCCCCGGGTCCCCGTCTTTCCCGTACGAGCACGTGCCGTCGGTTGTGAGGAGCTACGTCGCCGGCGATCCGGACTGGGAGCTCGTGCGGGAAGGCTTCTTGCTCAATTCCAGAGCTTGGTGCGCCGTGGTGAATTCGTTCGACGAGATCGAGGGCGAGTTCTTGGAGTACCTGAACAGGCTCTTCGGCCATGGCCGCGTGTGGGCGGTCGGTCCGGTCGCCGACTCCGGCTGCCGGGAAGAGGAGAGGTCATCGGAAGCAGAGCAGCTGTTCTCCTGGCTCGATACGTGTCCCGCGCTTTCAGTGGTCTATGTTTGCTTCGGGAGCATGTACAAGCCGCCGCCGGCTCAGGCGGCGGCGTTGGGCGCCGCGCTGGAGGCGAGCGGCGCGCGGTTCGTCTGGGCGGTGGGCGCGGACGTCGCCGTGCAGCCGGAGGGGCTGGAGGAGAGGACCGCCGGGCGTGGCCGCGTCGTGCGCGGCTGGGCGCCGCAGATGGAGATCCTCCGGCACGGCGCCGTGGGCGCGTTCCTGACGCACTGCGGCTGGAACTCGACGCTTGAGGGCGTCGCCGCCGGGGTGGTGCTCCTCGCCTGGCCGATGAAGGCCGACCAGTTCATCGACGCGCGGCTCGTGGTCGACCTGCACGGCGCCGGTGTGCGCGCCGCGGAGGGCGCGGGCGCCGTGCCCGACCCGGGGGCGCTCGCGCGTGTGTTCGCCGACGCCGTGGACGTCGGGAAGCTGGCGGATGTGAGGGCCAAGACCAGCGCGCTCGCCGCGGCCGCCGCGGAGGTGGTCGAGGAAGGAGGCAGCTCGTGGATCGCGTTGGAGAAGATGGCGAAGGAACTGATGGAATGGCTGCTCGATTCGGTTGATCGGTGAATTCGGTCCACTCGTCAGGTATTTTTTTTTTTCGAATAAGACTCTCGTCACGTATTTTGCTTGTGGTTTTGTGTCATCCATAAATCTTTTGGATTGCTTGCAGCGGCAGGTGAGACCTCGTTACGTGATTGGACTTTTGATCTATTATAATAGTGGGGTTTTATCTTGGCTCTGAAAAAAAATTCTAGGTTTGCTGGTGGTTGCAAATTTTACTCGGGTTGACGTGTGCAATTTGCCGCCATACTTGCTCAGTTGCTCCCCATACTTTGCACACGAGTGATCTACATCACTTCTTGTGAGTGATGTACATCACTTCTAGCTGGTGGCCCGAGCGAGCAAGCGGCTGGCGGATGCTTTCTTCCCCTTCTGGCCGTGGGAAGCTTCGTGGGAGCAGGGTTTCGTTACCGTTTACCGCGCGGTAACCGTGGTAAACCGTACGAAATATGTATAAAATTTTTTAAAATTTTAAATTATTTTTTAAATTTATTTGAATTTAAGACGGTTACCACGGTTTTCCTTTTACCGTATCCCCGCGGTAAGCGCGGTAACAGAAACCCTGTGTGGGAGAGTGGAGACGCGAGCTTTGTGCGGCAGAGGATGGCGCGCGACATGGTGGCACGGTGGCCTCGTGAGCCTGCTTAAGCTGTGGGGTGGTGGGCTAGGCTTGGTGGCTAGAGAGACGGTACAGTGGTCCGGCGATGTACATTGTGCGGGTTGGTTGTGTGGTTTTTGATGAAAATCGCTGGCAAAAGCCTCGGCCGGCCTTTGATTGGCTTGACGATGGTGGCGCCGTTAGGCGTTGTTCCCCTACTTGGAGGCACTGTTATGGCATCTTTTCTCCCTCACCGTCAATCTTCCTACCCTATCATGGTCATTGGTGGACTCTTGTGTCGAAACTCTGTAGGCCTAGCTGTTTGGTGAGGCCTTGGTCTTCCCGGCTCCGTTCTTGGATATGGCGAGCGTCCAACTTTCTTGGTTTCTGCTAGGTGAAGTAGAAGCTGCTTCGTTGTGGTGCAATGAAGCTTGGTAACGATAAAATGTTGTAGTCTTCTAGGGTGTTGGTGTTAGTTGTGTGCAAGAAATGGTGCTTTGGTGGCTTGGGCTAAGGTCCAGAGCGAGCATCGGTATTGCTTTGTTCGTTTTGGCGATATCTTTGGCAATGACATTGTGATAGCTGTGAAGTTGGAGCTGCTATTTCACTAGGCGATAAGCTCGGCAATGATCACACTGGTCTCACGAAGTTAGTGCCTCTGTGTCGCTTTACAACAAACTCTTTATCACAGATGCTTTGTCTTGTTTTTTGGGGTCTTGGTAGCTTAGGTTTGCTAGAGTTATTGTAGTTGTGGTTTTCACTCAGTTTTTCCTAAGTATCCGTGCATTGTAAGGTTTGATCATACTTTTTCCTTAACAATGGAACACCTTCTACTTTATATAAAACGTAGCAACAGCGACCATTCGAAAAACTTCTTTGGGAGTGAGCCCATTTTCCGTTGTTGGGATTCAAGGCGACAAGGAAGCGAATCAGGAATAGTTCCCGATTCCTGATTCCAGACTCTGGCCCACGGCACTACCAAGAGCCGCGCCATAATGGTTTGAAGCTAAATTTCCCTATCAAAATCTTGACAGGTTTTTGCACCATAAAATTGGGTAGTAGTAAATTTAAACTACTGTGCGTAAATTTTAGTAGCAAACTAAACATAACATTTAGTACTATTGAAGTTACCAAAATTTAAAATTTTGGTAGAGCAAAGAGTTGGCATCAAATCAAATAAGCCCTATGACTGGGCCACAACTCAGAAAAAAAAATTCTCGTTCATATATGATTTGAACGGATATATCTATCTACTGATATAAAGCTGCCTGTTGTGCCAGAATTTGATTGGTGCACGTGACTTTAATAAATTGCGATTGAATTTGTGAATACTAGGGGTCTTTCCTTGATAAAGAAAAGAAACATCGAGACCAATTTATCCAACGTTACACAAGCGAAAAGGAAAAAAGTAAAATATATGGAGGGTAATTCAATTTGTTTAGGTGGGTCATGTTTATCACTTTACTTTCAAAATACACATTTCAGTTACTAATGTGAGTCAAGTAAATCATTTATCCATCTAACCATCCACATGAGTATACCTTGTACACATGACATTGCTCTATGATTGAAAAAATGCTTTTGGACATATACAGAAAACCGTATGTGTACTTCTTTTTCTTTCTCACAGCACTAGCACTTGGAAATACTTTAAAATAGGGGAACCGAATCCTTTCAGTTGTGCCTGTTTTGATGAGTTCTTGTAGTTCTTAGTTCTCTCTCGCTTGCCATCAAACCAGGTTGCGGCAACGAGAAGCTATGAATATAAATAATGACGGAGGCAAAATTTTAGGTGGTGGTGGTGACGATAATTTATGAACATAAACAACGATGGAGCGATGGAGGTACTCTAGGAGACAATGGCTGGGGTGTGCAGCGGCTGCGGATGCCAGATACAATTTTTTTAGTCCTAGGTGACATGCTATGTGTACAAGGTGTGTTTACGTAGATAGTTAGATTACTAAATAACTCACATTAGTGACTCATATATATATTTTGAAAGTAGAGTAACCTAATGACATATTTAAACAAATTGAATGACTCTTCGTGTATTTTACTTAGAAAAAAGAAAAGATAAGAAGCTCCGAACCCTCAGTTGGGCCTAGCCCAGTTGCGCACCAAGACCTGCCTACTCGATTTCCCTCACGATGTTCACGTGTGCAAGCTACTCTTGCGCGTGACGTGTGAGCGCGCCACCAACTCACCTCCTTGACCATCACATGCATGAGCAAAGAAAATAATTACGAGGAAAACGAAAATAGAAGATTAAAAAATAGAAAGAAAGAAGTAAAAAATGTTTTAATAAAATATTTTTTATAAATGATATATTAGGGTTAAATCGGAAATTTAGGCAAGTACCATAACCAATTTGATGTATTTCTAGAAAATAAAGACAATAAATAAAATATTAAATGAGAGAAACGATGTAAAATTATATCAAACTTTGTAGTCACGATAACCATGTTCTAAAATATCTATTTTTCACAAATACTACACATTCTAGATAATTATATGCGAAAATTGAAGGTTTTGTGAAATCGTTGTAATTATGAATAGTAAATATACCTTTTCTTTTTTAAAAAAAATCCTAATAGCATATGATCGTAGGGGTCTCTCCCATTGTTTCGCGGTAAAGGAAAATAGCACATGTAATCCAACATCAACCTAACAAAATTAGTGACCAGCATATATAACTATCTTAACTTGATTTCTCTCAACCTTTGACAAACAAAAAATTAAAATCTAAAAGAGGCCCTTTTCAAATGTATGATTTCTATAAGGTATGGGAATTGAAATGACTCATGTAATAATTTTTATAGTGTTTCTATATTCAATATGAGGCTGCATGTACGGGCTACAAACTAGCCAACACGCTAACATGTGCGCTGATTTTCTACTGTATACATAAACAAACCGGCAAATGATGATGCAACTGGTTTTATACTTGTTTCATTTTTTTTCTTCTGGACATGATTACAAATCAAACACCCAATCAAAGATAAAAAATCAAACGATGTTTCACCGCGGAAACACAAATGTTTAAAATGGTATATCTAAAAACTGATTGCAACACCAGCAACATGTACATGAAACACCAAAGAAACACAACTACAACTTTGAGAAATATTATTGCCCATAGAACCTTCGAGACAGCGACACTCCCGTCGTTGGAACTTGTACGCCCCTCCGGATGGATCTAACATTAGCGATGTGACGTGACATCAAATTGGACACCCACCATGCACGAGGAGGGAGGAGGAGGGTATTTTGAGTCCATGATAGTGGAACCTAAATGTTAGTCTCTCAATTATTTCTCCCAACCACTATCTTCTTTCTCCACCACCCATTGGTAGCAACAGCGACATCGAGAAGGGGAGAGAACCGGCAGCAGCGGTAAGCGACGAGAGGGGAAGAAGCCACCGTGGTGGCAAAAGCACCTGGGAGATGGAGACAACAGCAACACACAACCTGGGAGGTTGTGGTGAGGGAGGTGAGACGCGACGGTGTCTGGCGGCAGAAGGAGCGCCGACCTCAGCTGGCAATACCGTGGCAACGATGGTGGTGAGCTCGCACTGTGGGGGAGGTAGATGCACGACGGCCAGCGGCAGAAGGAGCGCCGACCTTGGCTGGCGACGCTGCGGCGACCTCAGCCAACGACGGAGGTGAGGTTGTGCGATGGGGAGGCAGAGGCACGGTGACCATCGACGGCACAAACACGCCTTCTTCCTTGAGCTTTCGGAGCAACGAAGAAGGGCGTCGGTTGAGGCAGTAGGGGTGCAGGAGTGGTGGTTGAATCGGGGACAACTCTTGATCGGGCGCCGCATCACTAGGTGGTGGCAGTTGGCACGTACGGAGGTGGGGATGGCCAGGGAGAGAGAGATGGTGGAATAAGATAAGCCTCTTTCAAACTAATGGGTGACTTCTATCCTACTCCCTCCGTTTTATATTATAAGTCGCTTTGACTTTTTTCTTAGTCAAACTTTCTTTATGTTAGGGTTATGGATAAGGCATACCCTATAATCGTGGTTTAAGCTCGGTGGAGCCCACCATATACCAAGTCTTATCCGGAATCATGCCTCATTTACGGAAGGTGTTTCGGGTAAGGAAGGAGAAGTAGAGTTCAAGTTGGAAACTATAAGGACTACACGGATCATATCCATACTTACCTCCCTAGTTCTACTTGGACAATGGGACACCTGTGAGTAAAAATACAAGACCCCCTAAGAGGAGAGGGGAGAGGTGAACATAGATCAACAAAAACCAAGATAAGGGACAAGCCTAGACAGACCCAACCAGGAGCCGAATAGGCTACATGAGGGATCTAGCGCTGCTCTCTATTTGATCGAGTTAGTATTCGAGGAGCAAGACTACCCCGTCGTCGACTACGTGTGGAGATCCGTGCCACCAAGTCGACAACAGCTAGACTAGGTTATCCAAATATTATCCCAAATAACGACTCGAGTGATACTGATATATAAGATCAACACCGGCTTTAGCCAATAGGAGTAGGGTTATTACCTGTCAGTTGAGGGGGCCTGAATCTGTATAAAAATCCATTTCTCCTATCTCTTTTACTTCAATCTCGCGTATACCTTGATACCAACGATTCTCATACCATGCAAATACCGTAGTCGCGATCTACAACATCGACACTTTAGTTTAACCAAGTATATAGAAAAAATTAGCAACATCTACAACATTAAATTAGTTTCATTAAAACTAACATTTACTATATTTTGATAATATGTTTATTTTGTGTCAGAAATATTACTATATTTTCCTATAAAGTTGATCAAACTTAAAAAAGTTTGACAAAAAAAATCAAAACGACTTATAATATGAAATGGAGGGAGTATTTCGTTAGAAGGTGTTGATCTTTTTTTTCAACTAACATGCTACTCTGTCCGTTACAAAATATAATATTTTTAGCACTTTACATTTATCTCGAAATATAACATCCTATCCCACCTGCATTTGTTTTTCTTTACTAATCACAATGTTACACCTTTTAATTTCCCTAACTTTCTCTTCTCAACCAATCATAACTTCTGTCGTACATGTTTACCTATTTTCTTAATACATGTGTTCAATCTTAAATTTTTCTTATATTTCAGGATGGAGATTTAATCATTTGGCTACAACCCATCGTATCCATGTCATTTCACGGTTCCATTAGATCCTTTCATTAGTATTCCCTCCGTCCCAAAAAAAAGTCAACCTCGTACTAGAATGTGATACATCCTAGTATATGTCTAGATTTGTTGTCGAGGTTGGTTTTTTTCCGGAGGGTGTACGTGTTTGAATTGCATGTGCTTTTTGTGCCCGGACAAGTAGCTTCTAGAATATTCTACAACGAATAGAAGGCGCCCAAGCAAGTAGCTTGCTGAGCACGCCGCATTCCAGCCAGCTGTTCTCCGAGTCTCTCTATATAAACCCACACAGCACACAAAGGCTCTGTTGGTTCCGAGCAGAGACGTCACCTCCCCCATTTCGAACGGCAAACTCCCCTCATCTCCTCTTCCTTCCCCTCCGCAACCTCCCCTCTCCGCTTTCCCGTAGCATGGTGAGCAGAGTTTGCTTGTTGATCATGAACTCGGATTCGATCTGTGGGTGTTGTTGTGTTAGTGCTAGTCTTAGACCCGTTGATTTGGATGTTTTTTTCCCTCGCTCTCGCTTGGATTTGGAGTAGTTCGTGGTTTTTTTCTGGACGGATCAGTGCGATGTGCATGCGGACTGTTCGATCTTATGCGACACCTCACTCTCTCCAGATTCTGATCGAGTTTTTTCTCCTGAGAAATGGCTGTGTTTGATGGTGTTTAATTCCTGCGCGTTTTGATCAGTCGGATGTGCATGCAGACTGTTCGATCTTATGCAGCACCTCGCTTTGTCCAGATTCTGATCGAGTTCTTTTTTTCTCCGGAGAAATTGTTGTGTTTAATGTGGTTTCCTGTGCGTTTTGCTTGATGGATTTTTCCTCTCTGCAGGCAGACGTGAAGGAAGAGGAGGATGAGCTAGCCGTGGATCCCGGTGTCGGTGCTGTGTGTGATCCTGTGACGAAGCTGCGCATCGAAGCGATCGTCTGGCACCTGGATAAGATTCCGATCACGCTGCAGCAAATCGACCAGTTTGGCAAGCAGGTGGCGTACCGCACGAACAGAATTGGCAACATAAAGGCGTTGCTCGACTTCCTCAAGGAAGCGAGGCATGGCGGCGAGCCGATTGATGCGTCGTCGCTGGAGCTTAACCGTCTGATGAAGGAGGCAAAGGCAGCTTACCGCGACGTTCGCAGCCTCCAACCAAGAGTACGTGGTTGTGCATATGCCCCGCGTGTTCCACAATGCGTGTCTCCCGAAGCTGCACAGGCTCTGGTCATCGCGCGCCGCCTCCTCGCCCGGAACGTGGCGCTCCGCCGACTGTCCTGGCTAGCTTTGCGACAGTGTTGTTTCGATCTCTTAATTAGATTCTTAGGCGAATGCAGAATCCTGAGTTTGTGAATGGTTTTGCAGGAGCCAGTGGGTTGTGATGCTCTCCCAAGGCGTTGGCCGAGGCTAACTTAAAAAATTTGGACTTCGAGCTCCACGGCGGCGAGATCATCATAGACGAGTACGGCTCCGAGGACCTGGCTCGCCACTGCCACACTGGCCATGAGTTGCAGAATGATGCGGACGCAGAGCAGCACGGCCGCGAGGTCAGAGACGAGTACGAGGACCTGACGCCCCACTGCGACACCAGCCACGAGTTGCAGAATGATGCGCGAGCGGATGCAGAGGCAGAGCAGCAAGGCCAAGGCGGCGAGGTCAGAGATGAGTACGAGGAACTGTGGCGCCAGCTCGGTGTCGTCTACAGCGGGCCCAATATCACCTACAAACACGACATGCAAGCCTCGGAACCAGGACACTCGCCAAACTCGTCGGATAAAATCTAACGTCCCCTGCGAAAGGATACTTCCCTACCCAACCAACTGCGAAAACGCTGAGGACCGAATTCATATGGCAAGTCTTGCTCTGAAGAACTTGGTAAAAGACATTGAAGGAATTTACTCTCCTCGAGGAACCTGGTGGCAGTATCTGGAGGACGTCATCTCTCTTGCGTATGCTCTGTTTCTAGAGAACACCAAGCTCCACCAGTTCACTGATCAGGCTTCGCACCAAGACTTGCCGCCGCAGGGCTCCCCATTGCAGGGCATCATGTTTCATCAGGCTCAGCAAGGTGGCTACGGCCAGGGATTCATGTTTCAGCAAGGTGGCTACCTTCAGGATGTCCCGCTCCAGCACCAGCAGCAGGGTGGTTACGGCCAAGGCTTCATGTTTCAGCAGGCTCAGAGTCAAGGTGGCTACGGCCAAGGTTTCCTGTCCGAGCAGCCGCTGCCCGGTGACCCCAGCTTCATGAACATGCAGGTGAGCTATTCCATCAACTTGCTCTTGTCTAGCTAACCGCTCACGGTGAATGCCATGGCAAGTCGATCGATCGGCAACCGGGTAATGGATCAGTGACAGACACGTGCTTGTTGTGCATGTTCTTAGGCTCCTTTCGACGGCGACGGGGGAGTCCTGTTCCAGAAGCCGCAGCACTATTTTTTTAAACTGGTCACGGGGGAGAGTTTCCCCACCTGAATTTCATTATAAGAAAGATGAAGGTACGGAATCAGTTTGGTACATTGAAATGTAGGAAGGAAGATAAAGTTTATTTCCAGGATTCAACTACAATCCTATCGCTATGTAGGAAGATAAAGCCGCAGCACTATCACTATGGGCATGTTCCGAGCGACAAGAGCACTATTCAGGTGAGCCATATCCAGTGAACTTGCCTCACGGTACGTACACGCTGTGAAAAATCTAAATTGTTCTATTGTGATGTATTACAAGGACCCTCTTATAGGGTATTTATAGGAGTACATAGGGGGTAGAGACTTGAAGTACAATATAAGTAAGTAAATTTATCTATAGGATTCTATCTCTAGTACTCAGTTTTATCTCTAGGATTATATTTTATATCTATATTTGTATTTGACTCTTATCTCTAACTAACATTTTTGTACTTCTAACATTCCCCCCAGTCGTAACAGGAGCGAAGCGAACGATTGCGACTGGATTTAAAATCTTCTATTTCTTCATCTTTTCGACTAACCATCATCGAATGCATCTCTGATGGACGGTCCTCCACCTGGTGCCTACGTCCCCTCGGTGTCGTCCCTTGACTCTCCTCTATTCCCTCCCGCAGTCATAGCCGGAGTGTCATGGACGATAGCGATGACACGAACGCTTTGACTGAAGTTGCCGTAGATTATTTTTGCTGTAGACGTTTGTCGATGTAGCCGATCATCTAGTAGTCATGGTCGTGGTAGTTATGGTAGTTGGTGTAGCTGCAAATAGCCGAAGGAAAAGAAAAAAAATTTACGCCATGGAGTGAAAACGGAACTGTAATTGTTAGCATCTTGCACCTTGTAGATGTCAGAAGATACCGTTGGAGACGTCTTGCATATGTCAGAGGACGTCGTTGACGATGAGGCCACCACTTTGGTTAGTCCTTCTGCGCTGTGGAGCAGACATCACAATTGTGATGCCGAGTTGATGCAGTCATTATTGTTGTAGATGACGTGATCGATGCCATCGTCGATGACGCGGTCGTTGCCGCCGTAGCGGATGTGGTCGATATCGTCGATGAAGCGTTTTGCAGATTAATCTGTCAGAGGACACACTAGTGTCCATCTTCATGGACGAGTCGGCGGCGGCGAGGTACCATGTTGATGAAGGCGCAGCTTACATCGCGGGCGGTCGTAGGAACTTGGCGAAGATGATCGCAGGGTTGCCCTTACCGTTTTGGGAGGGGTTACCGCCCCCCACGATAGGGCGGTTACCGCTATAACCGCGCGGTAACCGCCAAAAACCGCGTAAAATTCATCTCCAAAATTTTGAATTCAAAAATCGGCGGTTTCGCGGTTTTGGCGCGGTTATCGTGCGGTTTTTGGCGATAACCGCGATATTCGCGCGGTTATCGCTGGCTGTGTAGCTGTACACATGAAATTGAAAAGACACTAAAAAATCGAAAAAACGCTTAGAAGAATATATAGGATACTTACAAATCTAACTTTTGGGTGTAAAATACAATAACTTAGCATGACCTTTTCTATATTACGGACTTAGAAGCAATTCAATATTTCATAGCATAATAATTACAAATTAGCACTACTTGCACATCACTACCATATTTCACATAAGCAACAAATGACTCATTGTCATTACAATAAATGTACATCACTAAACATGAGCATATCTACTTTCCCAAAAAATAACATATCACTCAACAAAGTCATTTCCGCATCACTAGCAAACCATATTTTACCTATTTCACAATTCTTCATATCTCAACAAACATCAATCTTTCACAATGTATTTAACCTAAACCCAATACATTTTTTCTTTTTCCAATGTCTAAACAATCTTTTTGTTTTTCCCTCAAATTTGAATTTATCTTACTCTATTTCAAAAAATTTCTTCACCATTTGCCACTACAAATCAAGAAGTACATCCATAATTTTTTCGATTTTTTTCGGAATTTTCAATTTGCTCGAATTTTATCCAAACCATATCGCGGTAAACCGTTACCATACCCCCGCGGTAAGCGCGATAAGGGAAACCCTGGATGATCGACGCGTATGGCTTGGTGGCTTGACGCTTGATCTGATGCTTGTAGCATTGGATGTGAGGAGCTTATTCTCCTGTGCATCATGTGCTTCTCCTCTCAATTGAATAGATGGATGCAGTAGTGGATGGCTGGATGGACGCAGTAGTAGTGGTTGGATGGCTCCTTCATGGGTGCACTGGTGGTGTCGTCACTACAGTCTCGATGCAGACGAACGAGACGTGGCGGTGCATACGGTGTAGGAACACGATGTTCATGCCGTTGCGCTTCAACTCCTGCTGCGGTTTTCTAAAGCTTGAAAAACTAATCTAATGCTAATATGTTGCCCAACATGGTGGCTAATAGGAATTAATCTAATGCTAATATTGGGAAAAATATAATCTATGAATTATTTGTAATAGCTAATGATGCGGCGCCCCAGGAAGATTATATGATTGATCTTAGCTCCCCGGGGCGACGCTAGGATCGAACGACGTTGGTCTCTAGGGCTTTGATACCATGTGGAAAATCTAAATTGTTCTATTGTGATGTATTACAAGGACCCTCTTATGGGGTATATATAGGAGTACATAGGAGGTAGAGACTTGGAGTATAATACAAGTAAGTAAATTTATCTCTAGGAATCTATCTCTAGAACTCTATTTTATCTCTAGGATTCTATCTCTAGTATTATATTTTATCTCTATATTTGTATTTGACTCTTATCTTTAACTAACATTTTTTACTACCAGTAATGGATCGAGAGTGAGTGACACATTACATTGTGCATGTCAGCAGGCCAAGGGGAAGCATAAGATGTGGGAACCAAAAACTGTCTTGTGCCCGGACTGGTGAAGGACTGGATATTGCTCCTCTGGTGACGGGTGCGAATATGCTCACGGTCAAGACGAACTGCGGGTAATCGACGCCGGCCCTAAGTACAGAACAGAGCCGTGCCGTTACTGGCTAGCCGGCAAAGGTAATTTTACCATCCTTGAAAAGGTACCGGGAGGTACCATATTTTCTAGTGTAAAATTTGGTACCTCCAAATACTAAGTATCTCGCGGTACCAAAAATTTTAGTGTAAAATTTAGGTACCTCGAGATACTTTCTCAAGAACCGTAAAATTTCTCAGCCGGGAAAGGGTGCTGGTATGGGGCCAAATGCCGGTACAAGCATAGCACCGATTAGCTCGGGAGCCACTGTCGATGCATTCTTGACAGGTACATATGATCAATTTGCTGATTAATTGTGATGTTCTAGAAACACTTCTAATCACTTAGATGAACATCCACCCTTTGTGCAACCTGTAGAAATTTTGGCCGGTCAGGGTCATTTGAGAATTCAGAAGTACATGTTTGTTAGTTTTTGTTTCTTTTCTAGCTGAATATTGTCCACCTTACAGTACTAGTTGGCATCCATTCTTTTTGCATTACCTACTTTTGTGGTAAATCCATAGCTCTGTTGATCACGGAGAATTTTTACACTGCATATTTCCAGTCCACTAGAGAGTTACAGTAGTTGTTCTGCATTCGAGTAGAGGCTGGATCAACATTACCATGGGGAATTGGCTAGATTAATAATGAGTGATGATGATCTGTTATCTCATTCCATGTGACATCAACTCATGACATAGACACCTCTCATTATCTGTTGTGTGATTAACAAAATCTTGAACCATGACGACCTTCTATATATAGTATGCAGTAGTAGAAATGCTTTTACACCCACTATAAATATTTGCAATTGTGTGAAGATGCAAATAGAACAAAATACTAATTCAGCTAGTGTGAATGTCCAGAATGATTTGTAGGCACTAGAAAATAACCAAGAAATCTATAAATCATTTCTCGTTATCATTATATGACTGCAGTATTCATGTCTATTTTCTGCTGTGCAGGGATATGTCTTAGTTTGTTTCGCTGTGAAACCGAATAAATTGGTCATGTTCTTGTATTGTGCCAATAATGCTCACAATATTTGGTGGGCTGACTGGTTTGGAAAGTTCTCCTTTTTGGGACATAATCTGATCTGCACAAGTATATATGCAGGAGTTGTGGTCGATCTAGTTTGACATAGATGATGCAGCATTGCACTCTGCAACAGATCAAACCTTGTACAGCGCGAAGTTTAACCTTCGAGACCTCCAGTCCAGTCGATGCTGATTAGACCGGTAATGCTGCTTCTTTGCTTGCACCAAAAGCGAATGTTTGCCGTCAGTTTGTGGTTGATGACTGTATGGGCTGTCATGTTCCAACTTCATTTTGTCCAACTCTCTGAAGTCTGGCATCGGTGAATTTTCTAGTCTGAAGATTTTGCAATGCTGTGTATCGGTTGAAATGTCTGCTTGGAGAGGAGTGTGATAAGAAGGGATTGTCGTGGTAGCTTGGATTGAAGTATATATTACGAGAGGTCTCTGGCTCCAATCGTGCTCGCTGAGCTCAGTAGGATAGAACAGCTGCCGGCGTTCGTTAGACAAGTATTTCCTGTTGTGGGATATCATAAGACCATCCCAGGACGGCTGGACCATTAATTTGGGCAAATTTAGTATAACCGCTTTCAAAAGAAACTAAGGTTGTCGTTCAAAATTTATGTACACGTTGACGTTGGTCACCGCCAGCCCGAGAAGGACGTACTTGTTGTCGCTGATAGATTGTAAGGCGGTGGTGAAGTTTCGTTTTTTACATTTGTTACAACAACGTGGTCGTTGAGAAAGATTTACAGCAAGCACATCACTGGTAAGCTAGACGGACCCTTGGCTGTGATGTTCATCCATTAGCAGCGCGAGCAACGGTAAAATACTCAGGAAATTACAGGAAATTGACCTACAGCATAGGGCTTTTCATCCACCTTGATGCGCTCACGATGGCGTTTTCTCCTTTTTCCCTCCTTTTTCTCTTATTTTAGTTTCTCTTTTTGGTTCTCCTATACATAACTTCAATCCTCTTGTTAAGAAAATAGATGCACAACGGAGACACGAATTTAACGTGGAAAACCCTTGCGGGAAAAACCACGGGCGCCGACCGACAATGATCACTATTAGAAGATTGGATACAAACGCAGAGGATAATTGGGCTGTCGCGCTCTCCCTGTGCGGCTTAGAAGGGATATATATAGGAGAAATTTATGAGTCCTAATAGAAAAAGACACGAAGTCCTAGTAGAAAACTAATCCTATAATATAAAGTTCTATTAAAAAACTAATCCGAATATATCATAGGAGGATCACATATTTAACACCTCTAATATATTCTGGCAGTTCTTCTGCCATCGTTTTCCTAAAAAAGCAACGGTAAAATACTCTGCTTCCGCCTGAAGGCGTCACTCGTGTTCATCTTTTACCGATCACCCTCTCACACACGCCATTCCAGCGAAACGAGAGCAAGAGTGAGTGAGTGTGTGTTCTCAATAGGTTTCTCCCCTTCAATTTTACACGCACACACACACGCAAAAAGAATTTCATACCCCTTAATCCATACATGTATTTCATATATGTGTTTAAGTTTATATGGATGTAAATGAATCTAGATAAATGATGAAAAGGTCAAAATGTTTTATAATGTGAAAAGGAGAGAGTAGTAGGCAAGATCGATTATATATATATACAATATACCAGTAGTAGACAAGATGATTCATCTAAAAAAATGCTCAAAACAAAATATTTATCCTAATAAAAAGAGAAAACCAAAAGAAAAGTTTCTTCCAAAATAGTGGGCCATTGAAAAATCCTGCTGATCTCGGAGAATGCAAGCTGCAATATATATTGTCTGTATTTTGAGAAAAACAATTCGTCATCAGGTCAACAAATTAACAGCAGTCTAGCCTGTTTTGCAGTATGCAACAAACATTAAGGTTGTGTTCTAATGTGCAAATTCCCAACTTCATTCTCTCGTATTTCATGTGCATGTTTCACGAATTGCTAAACAGTACGATTTTACTAAAAAGCTAAAAAAAATTGCTACAAAATCATATTAATCCTTTTAAAGTTTTTTATAATATTTAATTAATTATATGCTAATAAGCAATTTTGTTTTTCGTGCATGGGGAGAGGTTTCCAACCTCTCCTCCTGGACACAACCTAACTAGATCTATTATTTTCAAATGATACATGTTTGCAAATAAAAATTAAAACACCACCACGCAAAAACAAAAACAAACTATCTATTATTTTTGATTTAAAAAGATCTTTAAAGGAAGCCTTAAATGTCCACTAGAAAAAAACTCAAATCAAAGTATTAATTAAAAATAAAAATGTGTACGTTGTTGTTTTTCAGGTCGTTTAGATTGTAAGGGCACAGATTGATTAGATCCATATGTATTAGAGAGATGAACTGTATGAGGAACACATTGTGTTTTTAGGGAAAAAAACACATGAGTAATATAGTAAACACAATTATACTTGAAAAAATTATATAGTGTTGGCGTGCCGCATGCCACACAATCGTACAGAAAATTCGGCTAATTTCTAAAGAATAATGAACAGTGCAGGTAGTGCACCAGTCCTACTCAGGCCTGACTGTTACATGACACATTTTTTTGTAATTTATATTAATATTTGATGAAGGTAGGTTATTCGCCTGTAGTTTTTTTTTACCAGAAAACAACAACAATGGCAAATGTACAAATAAAGTAGTAGTCTATATCGACCATACCAGTTAATACACAAAATTATTTTAGTGAAGAGTTATTTGGTCTAAGAAACGATCAAAAATAAAGGTGCTGCATATTTTCAAGATATAGTTAAAACAACGAAACAAATTAGCTCGACATAACTGCATGGTTCACCTGCTTGCAATGGAAACCGGCTTGGATTTAAATACTTTGAGCTTACAGAAAAATCTTACGTTCGAGTAGATCTAATACTTTAAGCTTAAAGCAAAATCTTAAGTGAGAGTAGTAGGGATCTACAGCTAGCAATCAGTTTCGAGTACATAAAACTAGGTCAGCCACGGTAAAATTGGCAAACGAAATCTAAATAGCTAATACAAAAAGGATTAAAAAAAACTTACAATAAAACACATACCATGAAACTCGTTGGGAGTTTAATTTATCACAGTGAAGTTCCAATGCATTGCGCCATACCGATAAGCAAAATCATCATCACATATTTGTCCAGCAAAGCTTCCAGTCGGGTTGCAGAAATAACCATAAGCAGCAGGATAAGGAAAAGGAATTTGATTCACAATTGATGATCCACGATAGAAATTGGGGTTCATCCTGTATGTAGGATAGTTGCAAGAACCATTGGGAATGTTGCATATTTGTTTGGCAATACCTCCAGTTCGGTTGCAGGAGTAAGCATATGCAGCCGGATAAGGAAAATGTGTTTGATTCACAATTGATCCATGATAGGTGTTGGGGCATGTAGGATAGTTGCAAGAACCATTGGGGATGTTGCATTCTTTTCCGGCAATGCCTCCAGTTCGGTTGTAGGAGTAAGCACATGCAGCAGGAGAAGGAGGAAGAGTTTGATTTATTAATCCGCGGTAGATATTGGGGTTGATTCTGCCATTGCTGTTCTTGCGTCTATCAGAAAAGTGGAAAGTGTCTTCACAGGATGACCAAGCTGCATTTTTGAACTTGGCAATCTTCACAGTAAACTCTTGCCCATCTCTGGAGATATATTTGATGATACAATCAATGATCAGCTTTCCAGCATCCACGAATCCAAATTGTTTTAGGTACTTCAAAAGCCCTCTTTCTAAAGAATACTCAGGAAATGGGCCAATTACTACCTTAATCATATCCCCAACCCGGCATTGCCTTTCACCAATCTGACGAGTGCGCTGCTTCAGAGGCTTGTATCCTGAACTATGGCATCCCGATTTTCTTGGGTCTTCTCTTCCAACATGAACCTATACATATACATATATGTAACACAAATTTGTTAGCCATAGAATGGTTCATCACACCGATTATATCGTTAGCCTCTTTCTAGAGAATTTTACTGTTTTCAAAAAGGTATTGCCGCTCAGTTGAAAGCTATGAAACAAATCTGCGGTAGTTCAAAACTGGAATTGGCACAATATCACGAAATGGCTGCCTTCGCTCAATTTGGATCAGACCTTGATGATGCGACTTAGATATTACACAATAGAGGTGGAAGGTACTATTTTTTCTAATAAATTTTACTATATTAAAAAAGTACCACTTTTTCTAGCGTAAAACTTAGTATTTCCAGTTATTATGTATCTTAAGATACCAAAATTTTTCTCGTATAAAATTTGGTACCTACTATTTTCTCTAAGAACTGTAAAATTTCTTTTAAAGAAAAGCTATTCCTGTAGTCAAGTAATCTCCAGCAGAAGATACCAAATCATTGGCTAACACATATAATATATATGATCATTAGGAAGTAGTGTAATAAATCAATTAGTGATATGGTTCTAAAACAACTCGTTTGTGCTGCAACTGGCATCTGTGCAAAAACACTCTGAAAATTCAAATCCAGCAATGTAAAACATGATTTGTGAGCACAATAACATATGGCGCAATACAAAACCAAGAAAATTTGACGCGCATTATTCTGCTTATATTCAAAAAGAGAGATTGCGTCAACTCGATCGAAGACGCCGACCATACTGTCTGGTTGTCGATGACCTGCTCCTGATCGTCGAGGGCGAGGCCGGCGAACTCGGGGTGGCCGAACTTGACTATGGCGAAGCGGAGGGCCGGGAGGCCGGTGAGGCTGTCAACCTCGACCCTCGGGATGGAGACTTCGTCCACCGCCCCGTAACGATCGAAGTGGCGGAGGAGGTCCGCCTCGCCGGTGCCCGCGGCGAGACCGCGGACGAACACCCTGCCGTCCTTCGGCGGCTTCCATCGTCGAAAGTCCATGGCGAATTAGGGGGCTAGGGTTCTCAATCTACCCTTTTTTTTCTCGAGCTTTTGTATCCGTGTTTTCGCAGGAGTAAAAACCTAATAGGGTCACACGAGCCCGGTATATACTATCTCCATCCCAAATCTTAACTTATCTTAATCTTAACTACTTATATTAGTAAAAATATCCGTGCGTTGTAACAGGGCGAAGCGTGTGATCAGATACACACTGATGTGGATGAAGTGATATGGAAGCCATGGGAACAATGTGCACAAAATTCAGGCAAAAAAGCTTTCAATTTTTACAATCACAATCAGTAATAGCTAAAGATGTCAATGTACGTCAGTGCATTGTTTTGGGTCTTTATGCTTACTTCAGTTATTTGTGTTAATTTTGGTACACAAAATGTTAATGAGGATTGGGATGATTTGGATTTGACATGGTACTTCAGTTATTTAGGTTGTCAAATCAGGTTGGCATAACATAAGGCGCAGCCAGTCCAGATTGGCGCGAGAGTGATGGTCCTGAGATTTTGGTAACCCAGGACGAGACTAACAATTAAAGCCCTTAATATAAACTTCTAAACAATAATTCTATATAACATAAAAATCTAAATAATAATTAAATATATCATACATTTAAAGTGCATAAAAATAATATTCATACAAAAAAATCATGTGTAATAGCTTAAAAATTTTCTTTCACATTTTTAAGTGCGAACTAATTGATGATAGCATCAGTATTCATTAGGATTTCTTGAAGTGCCTATATTACTCTTTGAAATTTATCTATTGCTTCCTCAACTCACCTACTCGCGCTATTTGTTGCTATTGCACACTTTCTTGACCATATGATATCAATAACAAGCTAATAATTGAAAAAAAAATTAATAGTCTAATCATAACTTACAAAGCTAGAAAAGCAGCGAATTAATTTAATTAAACAATATCATTTTAAAGTTAAACCAACAAATCACCATAGTTTGTACAATTATATCCTTGATTTATGTGTTGATCCCTTGTAATCATGTGAAAAACGGACAATTCGATATCTGATCTCGAGGATTGAAAGGAAGATTAGCGCGTACTTACCACTGGCGGCCGGCCACGATCCCAGCAGCCAGCGGTGCATGATTCAGCACCAAACGTGCTCGTCCGCCACGCCGATCGACCAAGATGCGGCTGAGCATGACGATAGACCGATGTGCATGCAGTGCTGCGCGTGCATGCGACAGATGACATTGATTAGTTGATTGCTATATTCGCAATATCGCGGCCATGGAGCAAATTTAGAAAAATTAACCTCGCCATGCACGGATACGTGGGGAGCCTACGATTCGGGGGCCCTCAGGGCCAGGCCCACCAGAGTCCCTCGCTCGCGTACTGAGTACGGGACAAGGGAATCGGAAGTATCACGCGAGCGCGCAGGGTGCGGAACGAGATCAATTTGTGACGCTAATTGTGAGAACAAGACCGACGCGGATAAGTGATGACGGACGGAAAATCAGTTGAGTACAGAATCATCTTAAATTTTTATATAACTATAAAAGTACTCGTGCGTTACAACACAGAAAAACTAATGTTATGATAATATCTAAAAAAACATTAACTTAACATAAATTAACGCACATAATTTTATAAGATTTCAATTTTATCTCACCATAGGACAAGAAATGAGGCTAAGTGTCCAGATGTCACCAAAATTAATATAATCATTAAATTCTACTTCATAATACCATTGGGCCAAAATGAAGCAAACCTGACATGAGTATCCAAATGATGAAAAATTCAAAATCGTAACTTCCGTTGGGTTGAAACGATAAAGGCAATAACTTAAATATTCTAGCCAAATTTATCGTTGGTTCCATTTAGCTAGACATGATTTTAGTTGATTAAACTGATTAAATGTATTTAAATAAATAGGAAAAACATTCCTTCGGGCAAAATTTAAAAATGTATTTAAATAAATAGGAAAAACATTCCTTCGGGCAAAATTTAAAAGAAACCTTATTTTGGCCCAAGAGCTGACCGCGGCCCAGAAGGCACGCGACGGCGAATCCATGCTGCGGAGGCGTGGGTGGCCCGTGAGAGGAGCGTGACCCATTAGAGCTTGCCGCACATATGGCCCAGCTTTGTGTGGGGCACACGTAGCCATCGGTGGAACACAACCTAGTAATTTCCTGTAGGCCCATTAGCGGGGACCGTCAGATCTGATCGGACGACTCAGATCAATCGTGCCCAACACATAATATCGTCGGTCCCAAAAACCCTAACCCTAGTTCATTCCCCCCTCTTCCCCGACTTTTCTGGTGCGAGCAACGGTAGTGACAACGCTGGGCGAAGCGGTGTCTACGAAGGGCGTGCCAAGCAAAGTTGATGCCGAGCGCCACCACCTCCACCACAGTTCTCCTCCACCGGGAGCGGTAGCAGCGGCGCCCTCCCCCACCGCCTCCACCAAGGTTCTCCTCCACGATGCCCTCCCCCACCGTGAGTGGCAGTGGTGGTGGCGCCGTCCCGCACCTTCCTGCAGGCGGATCCGGCGGCGACGGCGGCTTCCCTCGGGAGGATCCGGTGGCTTCCCGCGTTGGATTCGGCTGTGATGATGATTAAGATAAGATTTGTGCGGTCTTCTATTATTCTTCCCGTTCTTTTTCTCTTTCGCCGGATTATCTTATTGAATTTTGTATCTATCTTTGAAGTTGTGCTTTATCCACCTTACGCGATGTGTTACTTGCGCATGTGGGAACGTAGGCCATCGCTCGATCGGATTTACGGACGAAAAATCGATGTGATGAACGGAAAGTTGCAAAGTCATATTTCTGTGGGTTGGTAGTAATGGAATGGTTTCATTATCTAAAATGAAGAACATTTCCCACCAAAAGATCAGTCACTCACTGGTAAATAGTGCAATACTTCTTCGTGAATCTCGCTATTTGAATACTTAACATCATAACCATTCATAGGAATAAAACGACAATAGCTCCTCTATGAACTACTGGGGAGATCATAGCGGAGAAGTCGAGAACTAAGAAAATAAGTAAAATGTCTGTGCGTTGCACCGGATAATGCTGCGGTGGATAAAGTTTAACTGAACGATTTTTTAAGCAGTCTAGTATGACAATAATAATCACAAAGTTTTTTTGTTTGAAGAATTATTCCACGTATACGTTTATAATATGAAGATTGTACCATGGGAGGAACAAACGGTGAATGGCGTGATCATTTTCATGCAAGAGGTGATGGACAAAACTTTGTGATTAACAAAAGAAAATTATGTATTTAAAATTAAATAGGTAATTCTATCATAATATCAATGATAATCAGGATAGATCAAAAATACTTTTGCATATTTACTCATAGTCTCGTAGTGGTCACGCGTGCTTTCTCGCTCTGTCAACTCAAAATCATATGTGGACTCACGTGGAGACCGGTGACACGTGGATGATAGCGCGCATACTCTAATCTGTCGTGTCTCGTTGAATTATTTTTCAATCGGTATTTTTATCTCAAACAAATATTAAAGTGAAACTTCTAGTGATTTTGATATCAGCAATAAAAAAACATCACTCTTGTGAAGTATGTACGTGTATCTAAAAAAGCTTTTTTCAGTGGAAATCAATTCCATGGAAATCTAGTAAAAAAAGAACTTGACTGGTCGTAGTTTTTTTTAAAAAAACGAAGCTTGTACATTACCGAGGAGAGGAAATATGGGTCGCTGGTTCGAGAGCTTTATTTCTCTCGCTCTTTTGTTCTCTCTCTCCCGGTCTCCGTCTCTCTCCCTCCTCACTCGTTCCCCATTCACATCTCACGCCGTCGTCCAGCGCCTCCACCAGCGTGCGCCCTCACATCCTCCCGTACTTAGCCCTCGCGCCTCCTCCCTGTAGTAGCAGCGCCTCCTCCCTATAGGCCGCAGCAGCGGCTGGCGGTGCCTCCTCTCCTTGATGCGGCAAAAGATGGAGAAGCACGGCAGCGAGAAGATGGAGAAGCACAGTGGCTGGCTGGGGTGACGGCGAGGCCTCCTCATGCAGCAGTTCTAAGCCGTTGTTGTTGGTCGCGCAGATCCACCGCGGCGCTTGGATCCCGTCATCTTTCCGCCTCCCTCTCGTGGGGATCTGCCATCAGCGGCGACGGGAGGGATCCTGCGACTTCTTCCCCTCCCACACGGATCCTGTCATCTCTCCGGCCCCCTCTCGCGCGGATCCGCCGTCGGCAACGATAGGAGGGGTGGATCTGGTGACCTCTGAAGCATCTAGGCCCCCACCGTTAATTTTGGTAATTAATGACAAGCGCTAATTGTGGACTAACGATTCTCTTGAGTTAAGCATAGTGAAGATAGAATCACACGACATGGATGAAATGGATGATCACCAAGGACTTTTTTCAATGGTGCAAAGCAAAGGATTGAAGACGGTAAAACTAGCGGTTTTATTTTCAATTGATCGAGGAGTTTGGGCGATCATATTTGTTAGTTTTTCTTTATAATTTTGCCGTACTATCAAGAGGGGAAATGACCTAGTCAAAGAGATGATCAAAATGCCACACTAGGTCATTCGCACTTTAATCTTGGTTTGCATTTTCTAAGTTCTACCGTTGGCTGTCCATAGCCGGTCTGACCGGAGTGTCTTAGATGGTCTGACCGGCCTTACCAGGCGGTCTGACCGGAGTTCACCCGGCGGTCTGACCGGCCAGACTTGGCGGTCTGACCGGCCGAACACCTCCGGTCTGACCGGCCGGTTGGAGGTTTGTTTGCCGCCTCTGGCCAGGCGATCCCGAGCCGCCAGAGCCGCAATCGGTCAGACCGAGCCGATGGCGGTCTGACCGAGCCATGGCCGGTCTGATCGGGCTTTTGGCCGCCGGTCTGACCGGGCCCCATGCTGTCAGTGCATTTAATGCACTGTAACGGCTAGTTTTCTAGCCGTTACAATTGAGGCCGGTCTGACCGGCCACCCTTCGCCGGTCTGACCGGCAGGCAGCAGAGATGGAGGATTTCGCCCATAACGGCTAGTTTCCTTTGTGTGGGGTATAAATACACCCCCTTTGGCAGCAAGGGGACCCTCTTGGCACCCCTTACAATTGCATACACCCCTTGTTTCTCCTCTCACACACATTTGAGCTAGTGTTCATCCATTAGGTGTGTTCGAGTGTTGATTAGCCAAGAGTCAAGTGCATTTGCTTCCTTGTTGGATTAGTGTGGCACTTGATCATCTCCAAGCCGGGTTATTTCTTGTTACTCTTGGAGGTTGTCGCCTCCTAGACGGCTTGTGGAGGAGCTTGCCCGGTGACCTCTCCGTGGAGATTGTGGAGAAGGCCCGGTGCGGTCTTGTGAGTGGTTTGGAGTTCACCACCTTCGGAGTGAAGGAAGAACTACCCCGAGTGATCGAGGCTTGGGTAGTCCTCTCCGTGGGCCGGCTCCCATCTTGCCCACCCCTTGACGAAGGGGGCTTGCGGTGGCTTCGTGGTTGAGCGGTGGAGTTGGGCTCGCCTCAACGGGGACGTAGGAAACCGACAAGTTTCCGAACCTCGGTGAAAAAAATCTTTGTCTCATTGTCTCATTTACTTATTGCTTTTACATTTGTGAAATTTACTTTACTAGAGACATACTTGAGCCACTTTCACCCTAGGATTGCAAAACATAACTTAGTTGCTTAGTTAGAAATATCCTACGCCGAGCCTAGCAACTTAGGTTAGTTTTGATTAAGTGCAAATAGTTTAAAATCGCCTATTCACCCCCCCTCTAGTCGACATCCTTGATCCTACAGGTGGTATCAGAGCTTGGTCTCTCTTGATTGGGCTTCACCACCTAGAGAGAAGATGTCGAACGAGGTGAACCATGTAGGTAGAGCTCATATGTTTAATGGCACTAACTATTCTACTTGGAAGATTAAGATGGCTACTCACCTTAAGGCCATGAGCTTCCAAATTTGGAGTATTGTTGATGTAGGTTTTGCGATCACCGGAAATGATTTGACGGATGTTGATCAACGCAACCTACAACTTAATGCCCAAGCCATGAATGCCTTGTTCAACTCCTTGAGCCAAGAAGAGTTTGATAGAGTGAGCAACCTTGAGACGGCTTATGAGATTTGGAACAAGTTGAGTGAAATTCATGAGGGCACTAGTGAGTACAAGGATGCCAAGCTTCACTTTCTCAAGATCCACTATGAGACTTTTGCTATGTTGCCTCATGAGAGTGTCAATGACATGTATGGAAGATTAAATGTGATAGTGAATGAACTCAAGGGGCTTGGGGCAATTTACACCGATCTTGAGGTGGCACAAAAGATGCTAAGGGCTCTACCGGACAAGTATGAGAACTTAGTCACCTTCCTCATCAACTCCGACATGTCAAGGATGACGCCCGCTAGTCTTTTGGGAAAGATCAACACAAATGACATGTACAAGTTGAAGAAGAAGGAGATGGAAGAAGCCTCACCATCAAGGAAGACTAGCATTGCTCTCCAAGCCGAGGTGGAAGACAAGGCAAAGGCCAAAGTTGGTGAAGGCCATGATGATTTGGAGGAATAGATTGCACTCCTTGCTAGAAGATTCAATGATCTTTTGGGAAGAAGGAAGGAGAAGGCAAAGGGCTCCAACTCAAATAGAAGAAGAAATAGAAGACCCAACAAGACTCTCTCCAACTTGAGGTGCTTTAAGTGTGGAGAGAAAGGGCACTTTGCTTCTAAGTGCCCTTCAAAGGGTGATGATGGGGACAAGACATCCAAGAAGAAGAGTGGAGGCTACAAGCTTATGAAGAAGCTTAAGAAGGAAGGGAAGAAGATTGAAGCCTTCATTGGGCAATGGGACTCAAATGTTGAGAGCTCCGAGTCTCAATCCGAGTCCGACAATGATAGTGATGATGATGGAGGCTCCAAGAAGAAGAACATGGCCGGAGTTGCTATCAAGGAGGCTCCATCACTCTTCTCTCCATTTTGCCTCATGGCAAAGGGCTCCACCAAGGTAACATCTAGTAGTGATAGTGAAAGTGATGATGATGTTGATGATGTTTCCTATAATGAGCTTGTGAGTATGTTTGAGGAGCTCCATGCTTATAGTGAGAAGGAGATTGCCAAGTTCAAGGCTCTAAAGAAGGATCATGCCTCCTTGGAGACCTTGTATGAGGAGCTAAAGACTTCTCATGAGAAGCTCAAGATTTCTCATGAGAGACTTAAGGAAGCTCATGACACTCTCCTTACCACTACACAACATAGAGCTCAAATTGATGTTGGCATATCATGTGATTTGCTTGATGATAGTTTTCCTTGTCATAGTGCTAATGTTGCATCATCTAGCATAGCTACTTCTTGTGATGATCTTATGGATATGCCTAGCTCTAGCTCTAGTGCATCTACTTGTGATATTTCTCTTGTTGAGGAGAACAATGAGCTCAAGGAGCAAGTGGCCAAGCTTAACAAAAGCTTGGAAAGGTGCTTCAAGGGTAAGAACACTCTTGACAAAATCTTGAGTGAGCAACGGTGCATCCTTAACAAGGAGGGACTTGGATTCATTCCAAAGAAGGGTAAGAAACCTTCTCACCGTGCTCCTAGTTTTGTTAAGAGTAATGGTAAGTATTGTCATAGGTGCCATGAAGTTGGGCATATGGCAAATGATTGCTCCGGTGGTAAGCCTTCCAAGACTTGCATGTTTGATTCTCATTATATGCTTAGGAAGGCTCATGATGGTTCCATTTATGCTAGATATGTGGGTTCCCCTATACTTGGTGGCAAAAAGAATGCCATTTGGGTGCCCAAAGCTTTGATCTCTAACCTTCAAGGACCCAAACAAATTTGGGTACCTAAAAGAGCTTAATCTTGTTTTGTAGGTGAACTACCACACCGGTGGAAGTCATTGGGTGCTAGATAGTGGATGCACTCAACACATGACCGGTGATAGGAAGATGTTCACCACATTTGAAGTAGGAGGCAAAGATCAAGAGAGAGTCACTTTTGGTGATAATAGCAAAGGAAAGGTAATTGGGTTAGGTAAAGTTGCTATCACAAATGATCTATCAATTACAAATGTCTCTCTTGTGGAATCACTCAATTTCAATTTGCTATCGGTTGCCCAAATTTGTGATCTTGATTTGTCATGTACTTTTAATCCTCAAGATGTGATTGTTAGTAGTCTTCATGACAAATCTTGCATATTCAAAGGTTTTCGTTATGGAAATCTTTATTTGGTTGATTTCAACTCTAGTGAAGCAAATTTGAAAACTTGTTTAGTTGCGAAAACTTCATTGGGTTGGCTTTGGCATAGAAGGCTAGCTCATGTTGGCATGCATCAATTGAGTAAACTTTCAAAATGTGATCTAGTGGTGGGCTTGAAAGATGTGAAGTTTGAGAAAGATAAACTTTGTAGTGCTTGTCAAGCCGGCAAGCAAGTTGCATGTTCTCATCCTTCAAAAAGCATCATGTCCACATCTAGACCATTGGAGCTCTTACACATGGATTTGTTTGGCCCAACAACCTATAAGAGCATTGGTGGAAATAGTCATTGTCTTGTAATTGTTGATGATTATTCTCGTTATACTTGGGTGTTCTTTTTGTATGACAAGTCTATTGTTGCCGAGCTTTTCAAAAAGTTTGCAAAAAGGGCCCAAAATGAATTTAGTTGCACCCTTGTGAAAATAAGAAGTGACAATGGTTCGGAGTTTAAAAATACCAATATCGAGGACTATTGTGATGATCTTGGTATTAAACATGAATTTTCCGCTACCTACTCACCTCAACAAAATGGTGTAGTGGAGAGGAAAAATCGCACATTGATTGAGATGGCAAGAACTATGCTAGCTGAATATGGTGTTTCCGACTCCTTTTGGGCGGAAGCCATAAACACCGCTTGCCATGCAACAAATAGGCTTTATTTGCATCGTCTCTTGAAAAAGACTTCCTATGAGCTAATTGTTGGGAGGAAGCCAAATGTTACCTATTTTCGAGTTTTTGGTTGCAAATGCTATATTTATCGAAAAGGTGTTAGACTAACCAAATTTGAAAGTCGGTGTGATGAAGCGTTTCTTCTAGGTTATGCCTCAAATAGCAAGGCATACCGGGTCTACAACAAGAACAAAGGTATTGTGGAAGAAACCGCCGATGTTCAATTTGATGAGACTAATGGCTCCCAAGAGGGGCACGAGATTTTGGATGATGTAGGTGATGAAGGCTTGATGAGGGCGATGAAAAACATGTCTATCGGAGACATCAAGCCGGTTGAAGTAGAAGACAAGCCTTCCACCTCCACTCAAGTTGAGGAAACTACTTCCGCTACGCCAATTCAAGCTCAACTTGATGAAGAGGAGGACAAGGCACACGATGCACCTATGCCACCAAGAATTCACAACACTCTCTCCAAGGATCACCCAATTGACCAAGTTTTGGGTGACATTAGTAAGGGTGTTCAAACTCGATCTCGTGTCGCTTCGATTTATGAGCATTACTCTTTTGTTTCTTGTCTTGAGCCAAAACATATAGATGAAGCTCTTGGTGATCCGGATTGGATGAATGCTATGCATGAAGAGCTCAACAATTTTGCAAGAAACAAAGTATGGACATTGGTTGAAAGGCCTAAAGACCACAATGTCATAGGGACAAAGTGGGTTTTTAGGAACAAGCAAGATGAGAACGGGTTGGTGGTAAGAAACAAGGCAAGATTGGTGGCTCAAGGTTTCACACAAGTTGAAAGTTTGGATTTTGGTGAAACTTTTGCCCCCGTGGCAAGGCTTGAAGCTATTCGCATCCTACTTGCTTTTGCATCATGCTTTGATATAAAGCTTTTTCAAATGGATGTGAAAAGTGCATTTCTAAATGGTGAAATTGCCGAACTTGTCTTTGTTGAGCAACCACCCGGTTTTGAGGATCCTAAAAATCCTAATCATGTTTACAAACTCTCAAAAGCTCTCTATGGCTTAAAACAAGCTCCTAAAGCTTGGTATGAAAGATTGAGAGATTTTCTTTTATCAAAGGGTTTTAAAATTGGTAAAGTTGACACAACTCTTTTCACTAAAATCATTGGTGATGATTTCTTTGTGTGTCAAATTTATGTTGATGATATTATATTCGGTTCTACTAATGAGGATTTTTGCAAGGAGTTTGGTGATATGATGTCTAGGGAATTTGAGATGTCCATGATTGGAGAGTTGAGCTTCTTTCTTGGACTTCAAATCAAGCAACTCAAGGATGGGACATTTGTGAGCCAAACCAAGTATATCAAAGATCTACTCAAGAGGTTTGGCTTGGAAGATGCAAAGCCCATAAAGACTCCAATGGCAACCAATGGCCACGTCGACCTTGATGAGGGAGGTAAACCGGTAGATTTAAAGCTTTATCGTTTTATGATTGGTAGCTTGCTTTATCTTACGCATCTAGGCCGGATATCATGTTTAGTGTTTGCATGTGTGCACGGTTTCAAGCCGCTCCTAAGGAGTGTCACCTTGTAGCCGTAAAAAGAATTCTAAGATATTTAAAGCATTCCTCAACAATTGGCTTATGGTACCCAAAAGGTGCTAAATTCAAGCTACTTGGCTATTCCGATTCGGACTATGCCGGTTGCAAAGTGGATAGAAAGAGCACTTCCGGTAGTTGCCAATTGCTTGGTAGATCCCTTGTGTCATGGTCATCCAAGAAACAAAACTCCGTAGCCCTCTCTACCGCTGAGGCGGAATATGTATCGGCGGGTAGTTGTTGTGCCCAATTGCTTTGGATGAAACAAACTATGTTGGAGTATGGCATAACCTTCACCAAAACCCCACTTCTATGTGACAACGATAGTGCCATAAAAATAGCCAACAATCCCGTCCAACACTCAAGAACCAAGCATATTGACATTCGTCACCACTTCCTAAGAGATCATGTTGCCAAATGTGACATTGTTATTAGCCACATAAGAACCGAAGATCAACTTGCCGATATCTTTACCAAGCCTCTTGATGAAACCCGCATTTGCAAATTGAGGAATGAGTTAAATGTCATAGATTTCTCAAATGTTGCTTGATATTATGCACCATGATTGCTACTTGTCCATATTGCTTATTTGCTTGATCTTTGCTTGGATTTAATTGCTATTTGGATCTTCTTTGCAAAAATGGAGCTTATCACATTAAGGGGGAGTATTGTTCTTCTATATGTGCTCTACTACTCTTTATATGTGAATCAATCAAATACAAGTGCTAATGGAGTTTTCAAAATGCCCAAGTCAACATAAGTCAAAATTCTTGGAAAATCAAAGTAATTTCAAAACTATCTCTTTGAGAAGGTTTAAAAGAGTCTCCTAAATGTTTTCCAAGTCTCTTATTGCATGAAAAATGGAGTTTGATTGAAAAATGCCATTTTGGCCCTCTCTTGAAGAAACTAGATTCTTAGTTTTGCCCAAAATGAGTTTTATCTCCAAAATGAGTTTGAGAAGGATTTTGAGAAAAGTGTCAAAACAAAGTTGGTAGAGATGACATTCTCAAATGTTTTTGGTATTCAAATCAAGTTCAAAAACTAAATCTTTCAAAATTTATTTGAATTTCAAATTGGCCCAAAAACCCCCATATACCATAAAAGGTCATCCAATAGCACTTAAGTGAGTTAAGTTGCAAATCATCCAAACTTCTCAATATTATGGATGGCTAGCAATATTTAAACTCGTACATTTCAAAATTGCTCCAGAAATCAAATTTTTATTGGATTTAATTGCAATGGGGGTTGCCGGCTTGTGCAAGGGCTGTGCACAGCCGGCTGGGGGCCTGGCGGTCTGAACGGCGCTATATGCGCGGTCTGACCGGCCAGGTGCGGAGCTCTGACCGGCCGTTAGCCGTCGGTCTGACCGGCCAGCCAGGTGGGCCCAAAATTTTTACCCTTCTCCTTCTACCCGAACCCCTCTCTCTTCTTTTCTTCTCCTCACTTCTCCAACTCGTGGAAACACTCTCTCTCTCTTCCCTCAAACCCTAACTCCTCCCCTCATCAAATCCCTCCGGTTTGACCGTGGATTTCACTCCGGTTACACTGTAAGTGAATCCCCTCTTCTTCCTCTCTCAAATCCATGGATTATTTTGAGTTTTTATCGTGTTTTTGATCCATGATTTGAAACCCTAGGTGAAGGAAGAAGTGACATTGATTTGGCACACTTTAGGGGTTGTACTTCGTGCAAAATCATCTCCTATTACCGGTAATCTCCCCTTCCCTCTCTTGCACTCATCGAAATCGGTCTATTTCAATTTCTAGGGTTAAGGGTAGTTTCTCTCTCTAAAATCAATTGTGTTGATGAAATAGACCTATCCCTTTGCTATAGACGCTCTTCACCTTGTGCACACCATTTATCCTTTGCAATATTAGATGCAATTGTGAGTGAAGTTTTGGAGGACTGCACTGCCTGTCTTGGGCGGTCTGACCGGCCACAGCCCGGCGGTCTGACCGGCCATATGCTGGCGGTCTGACCGGGCAGGTGCCGTCGGTCTGACCGGCCATGGCCTGCGGTCTGACCGCCCCTGACAGGCAGAACTTGTCACCATTTCTTCGCAACTACAAATGTTCTCTAAAGTATTGCAAATTTTACATCTCTTGCTCCCTTGTATTCAGAAATGGCTCCTCGCACTCGCCGCGGTCGTCAAGCTCAAGTTCAAGAATCGGAGAGTGAACATGAAGAGTCTAGCGGAGGACAATATGCACAAAGTGAAGAAGAAGAGCAAGACTTGTCCGAAGAACAGCAAGGAGAGGATGAGGAAAGTGGAGATGGAAGTGAGGGGGAGGAAGAAAACAGTGAGGATGACATGGAGATAGATCCGTCTATTCAGTTTGTTCTAAATATCAGAAATCCCACACAATACACTCTGCTCCGTCATCATGACCAATTCAAAAGGCCAAGAGACACAACAGATGCCCGATTTCACACCGCTTTTCAGAAGACGGTGTATGAGCAGATTTACAAGACTAAGGCTTTTGCTGAGCACAAGTGGATTTCTTGGAGGAACATTAATGAGACTCCTGAGTTTGAGGGGCTGCAGGATTTGTTCAGGGCGGTGGGGATTGATAGGATCGTCACTCTTAAGCAAGATTATGATGAAGAGTTCATCCGTCAGTTCTATGCTACCATGTGGGTCTCTAGTGACTTGGATTGTTTGAAGTGGATGTCTGGTACACTTGAGTGCGCTATTAACAGAAGGGACTTCCGGTGTCTACTCAACATTCGGTTTGACA
The DNA here is from genome assembly GCA_000573905.2 of Oryza punctata. NCBI lineage: Eukaryota > Viridiplantae > Streptophyta > Magnoliopsida > Poales > Poaceae > Oryza > Oryza punctata. Next base: position 26,550,440 of record CM002495.2, on the reverse strand, counting down.
GTGGTGATGATCTTCATGAGGAGCATGCACATAATCCCTTCTCCATTGATGACCTTGAGCAATTCTATGAAGATGGAGGACGACATTCCTATGGCAAGGTTGCCGGTTTGAGGACCATCCCGAGTGTCGTCAACCGGATTGTGAGAGCCACCATTCTTCCTCGGTGTGGCAATAATGATGACATTCGGGGTGTGGCATGGCATGTGATTGATGCCATTATGCAAGGGCGGCATTTTGATGTTATCAACCTCATGATGCAAGAGATTGCCATCTCAAAGGGGACTATTGGACAAGGCATATACTATGCCCCTTACATCATGAGGATCATCCAAGCCAAGCAAGGCGGTGTTGGAACTAATATTAAGGAACACAAGCAATACAAGCCTCGCCTCCAGCTTAGCACCCCCCGTGCTCCTAGGATGGCTCAACCGCGCTTTGATCATGGAGCAAGCTCAAGTGCGGCACCTCCTCCTCCTCCTCCTCAAGGTATCCATGAGTACTTCACTCCGCAATATGCATATTTTGGGATGCCTCCACAAGATTACTTCAACCCGGTGCTAGGGGCTATCAATACCCTAAATGAGAACATGGCACGGTTGAGCACCGGGCAAGAGGCTATGTATGCGGATGTTCGGGAGTTGAGGACCGATATGGGGCACTTGAATGCAAATGTGGGAAGATTGTCTACCCAAGTGACCACTTTGGTATGGCGCATGACTTCGTTGGAGAGCTCTCATGCTTATGTTTATTCTCGTCGTTGTGATCCCTCCGGTCCTTCTCACTATCCTATTCCTCGCCCTCCTTCTCCTCCTCAAGAGTGAAGCTTTTTGGTCTTTGATGCCAAAAGGGGGAGAAGATAGTTCTTTATCTTAAGTGGGATGGGAGTAGATTTAGTGAGGATAGCCCTCATATGCTAATAGGTTAAGTTGGTTGGGCTATACTTTATAATGGGCTATTACTATCTATCTTATGTGTTTTTTTATCGTTTTGTTAAACCCTTGTGAGTTCTTAGGCCCTTCGTGGTCTTGTAATAGCCTAGTGAAGTTGGATGTGACCTCTATGTGCTTTATTGTCTCTATGGATATTTTTTGAACTCTCTATGCTATTATGGATGATGTGTGTTTATGTGAGCTTCTATTGTGATCATCCTATGCTTGTTTGTGACTAATGAGTGATGCTTATCAAATATTTGCTATATGTGTGACATGATTGTTGAAATGAGCAAAGTATAGTGAAAACTTCCTAAGTCATTTGGTTGACTCTTGTGATTGTTATGCACATGCTTAGGGGGAGCTTACACTATATTTGGTTCTTTGTATCTATGCAAGTCATGCTTATTATGTTATCTATGGTGTTTGTCATCAATTACCAAAAAGGGGGAGATTGAAGCATCTAGGCCCCCACCATTAATTTTGGTAATTAATGACAAGCGCTAATTGTGGACTAACGATTCTCTTGAGTTAAGCATAGTGAAGATAGAATCACACGACATGGATGAAATGGATGATCACCAAGGACTTTTTTCAATGGTGCAAAGCAAAGGATTGAAGACGGTAAAACTAGCGGTTTTATTTTCAATTGATCGAGGAGTTTGGGCGATCATATTTGTTAGTTTTTCTTTATAATTTTGCCGTACTATCAAGAGGGGAAATGACCTAGTCAAAGAGATGATCAAAATGCCACACTAGGTCATTCGCACTTTAATCTTGGTTTGCATTTTCTAAGTTCTGCCGTTGGCTGTCCATAGCCGGTCTGACCGGATTGTCTTAGATGGTCTGACCGGCCTTACCAGGCGGTCTGACCGGAGTTCACCCGGCGGTCTGACCGGCCAGACTTGGCGGTCTGACCGGCCGAACACCTCCGGTCTGACCGGCCGGTTGGAGGTTTGTTTGCCGCCTCTGGCCAGGCGATCCCGAGCCGCCAGAGCCGCAATCGGTCAGACCGAGCCGATGGCGGTCTGACCGAGCCATGGCCGGTCTGATCGGGCTTTTGGCCGCCGGTCTGACCGGGCCCCCTGCTGTCAGTGCATTTAATGCACTGTAACGGCTAGTTTTCTAGCCGTTACAATTGAGGCCGGTCTGACCGGCCACCCTTCGCCGGTCTGACCGGCAGGCAGCAGAGATGGAGGATTTCGCCCATAACGGCTAGTTTCCTTTGTGTGGGGTATAAATACACCCCCTTTGGCAGCAAGGGGACCCTCTTGGCACCCCTTACAATTGCATACACCCCTTGTTTCTCCTCTCACACACATTTGAGCTAGTGTTCATCCATTAGGTGTGTTTGAGTGTTGATTAGCCAAGAGTCAAGTGCATTTGCTTCCTTGTTGGATTAGTGTGGCACTTGATCATCTCCAAGCCGGGTTATTTCTTGTTACTCTTGGAGGTTGTCGCCTCCTAGACGGCTTGTGGAGGAGCTTGCCCGGTGACCTCTCCGTGGAGATTGTGGAGAAGGCCCGGTGCGGTCTTGTGAGTGGTTTGGAGTTCACCACCTTCGGAGTGAAGGAAGAACTACCCCGAGTGATCGAGGCTTGGGTAGTCCTCTCCGTGGGCCGGCTCCCATCTTGCCCACCCCTTGACGAAGGGGGCTTGCGGTGGCTTCGTGGTTGAGCGGTGGAGTTGGGCTCGCCTCAACGGGGACGTAGGAAACCGACAAGTTTCCGAACCTCGGTGAAAAAATCTTTGTCTCATTGTCTTATTTACTTATTGCTTTTACATTTGTGAAATTTACTTTACTAGAGACATACTTGAGCCACTTTCACCCTAGGATTGCAAAACATAACTTAGTTGCTTAGTTAGAAATATCCTACGCCGAGCCTAGCAACTTAGGTTAGTTTTGATTAAGTGCAAATAGTTTAAAATCGCCTATTCACCCCCCCTCTAGTCGACATCCTTGATCCTACAACCTCTTCCCCTCCCACACGGATCCGTCGTCTCTTCGCCCCATGCTCGCGTGGATCCGTGGATCTAGCGGTGCATGGTGAGGGGGTGGACCATGCGCACTGGGCTGCGTCCGAGCCCCCAATGATCGTCTCCTCCTCCCCATTGCCTTGCCGAGCCAGCCAATGCTTGGTGGTTCGAGGTGAGGGCATGGAGTATGAGCATGCGATTTTTTTTCTTTTTTTTCTTTTTCTAGGATTATCTATCGGTTTAGTTCCGATACATGTAAATTGCTGATTGCTCGATTAGTTTTTTAATCGATTTTTGATGCGTACGTGATTATGATTTTGTATCAATTTCTGTTTTTTTTTTTTTGCTTTGGCCACCTTACGTGATGTGGTAATCATCGGAAAGTTACTGATTTTTTATCTGGCGACGGTAAAAAAAAACCCAGACGGACGAAAAAAATCCGAAATCCTTACGAATTTTTATATTAGGTATAGATAGGTAAAGAAAACAAAATTTTCGGTCTTCACAACAATTTTTCGTCCATCAAGTCTGACCTGCCATCTGTCTCTGCACACACAGTTAACACCAAATCCTAATTGCGTAAGACGGCCAAAGAAAAAAAATCAGCGATCGATACAAAATTCTAATCGCGTACGACGAACAAATCACAAGATCAAAGATCAATTAAAAATCAATTGAACAATCTTACATATATATAGGAACTAAACCGACCGATAATCCCAGAAAAAGAAAAAAAAGAAAAAGAAAAATCACACAAATTGCCGGAGCAGAGAAATCAAGTATCCCTTACCTCGTGCCACCGAGCATTGCCTATCATGGGGGGACAACGGGGAGGAGGAGGCAACCATCAGCGGCTCAGATGCAGCCCGGTGCACACAGTCCACCCACTCACCGCCTGCCACCCGGCTTTGACCGACACAGCAAGGCAACGGGGAGGACTGGCGGCTCAGCGGAAGGACCATTGACGGCAGCGGCGGTGGCGTGTACCAGCTGCCAAACCCTGGCTCCCTTCCTCCACCGCCATCACCACTAACTGCAGAGGAACCTGTGGAAGCAACAATGACGAGGCAGGATAGGGGCGTTAACCATGGAAGGGAAGGATCTGGGAAGGGAGGGAAGGGAAGGTGAGGGGAAGGGGAGATGGGAAGGGGAGCTGGGAGGGGATGTGGCAGAGCGTCGGGGGACGGGAGCGGCGAAGAGCTGGTGGGGAAGGGTGAGCGCTAGGATGGCCTACAAGGAGACTATGTTTGGATGGAGGAGGAGATGGAGGAGCCAGGGTAGAAGAGGAGGAGGAAGAGCGCTATGCAGAGGGGAGGAGAAGGAGGTGATGGGCATGAAGGTGTCCCGATCTTTCGATGAGAATGATAAGTTGATTGGATGGAGCGACATTGGTGATCCGACTACAACTATCCCGCGATATTGCGCCTTAGCAATCGTTACACCAACTCCAGAGGTGGTCGTGAATCTCGACGGATGCATGATCAGCCCAACCACGAGGGTATTTGTCCTGCAAGTAATCGAGAACTAGCAAGAACAAGATGAACAAGCAACTAAATTTGCGAATCAAAATAATGATGAATTGAATCAACAAAAGTTGAACAAGTGGGGTTCCGTAACAAGCAATCCGACAATCTAACCGATCACGGGATGAACTCGGCAAAGTAGCGACGCTATACTTTGATCTAAACAAAACCCAAGTATTCTTGGCGGCGGCTAAAGCTTTAAGAAGAGGAAAGGACCGACCACAAGGGTGCTGGGGTCATTCTCTAACCCTAGGACGTGTCCCTATTGGACCCAACTTGATACACGGCCCATTGGGCCCAAAGAGGTGACGCAGCACTGTGGATAGAAAAAGACTCAGTAGTAAAACACAGATTGCGGCCGTTCCAGAACTGATATGGACATGAGGTTGGATCCATTTGAAATTAGACTTGACTAGCTTTCCATGAAGTACTTGCACGCCCAAATCAGAGCTCGCATGAAGTCGTGGCGGCCGTCAGAAATTGGTGTTGTGCTGCAGTCCGAATCCATCCCGCGCGAATCCTCTCCCCGTTAGATCCTCTCCATTGTTCCTGAGTAAAACAAGAGTGCACGCGTCTTCGGGGTATAAATAAGAAGCACATGAATTTAAGAATGAACGCACCTGATAGTTGAGTTGACGTGCACGAGCGCGAGTAATAGGACCATGAAGTTGTACTTGTGGAGGCGTAGATGTATTGTTGGTGTTGATGTCCTCATCAGGAGGCATGTCAAGCAATGCGGAGCACGGAGAGGTGACGTCGCACGATGCAGAGCGGCAGCGTGCGATGTGGAGTAGGAGAGAGGTGGGCACCTCGACGTCGCTGTTCCGTCGGCAGCGTCGTGACCGCCGCCCCTCAACTAGCATCAGAAAAGACGGGGGAGAAAGGGAATAGGATTAGGGTTTTTGGATGGTGGCATTTTTGATCCAGGGTTGATCGATCTGAGCCATCTGATCCGCATTGGACGGCCCACGACTCTCTTGCGCCGCATCAGCCACCCCTCAGAGATCATGGCCGTCCATCAAGATCGGACGGCCCACGCTGATGGGCCGTGCTTGGTCAATGGGCTACGTGTGATTCACGGGTCGTGCGTCCTCCGTGCATGATCATGGGCCAGCTCTAGCCTCTGTTCCACGACCGGTCTTCGGGCCAAATTTCTTTTCCCTTATTTGTCAGCCCGAATTAATGATTTTCCTTTACATAAATGCATTTTAATTAGTTTTGATAGCTTATTGGACCGATCGGGCCAAATTCGGTCTACTCAGATGAAGCTTGATTTTTTTAAAAAAAAAAACTACGAGCTTGAGACTTTTGCGGTTAAGTGCCATTGTGTTTTAGATTGTGGTAATTCATGGGATTGAATTTTTCTGAAAAATAAACTGTTTGTTGATATACATAGGCCTACTTCATAGACAAGGTATGTTTTATTTTATTTTTATTTTTTATTATTGACATCAAAATCATCATTACTTCCACTTTAATACTTGTTTGAGAAAAAAATTATCGATTGCGAAAAAATTTAAATTTTTCCGGGAGACACGACGTATTAGAGTCTACACGCTATTTATCATCCACGTGTCACACGACACGTCTCCACGCGAGTCCATGTACGATTTTGGAAGCGAGATTGCACACTTGCCACGCGTGAGTTGAGAGAGTGAGAAAGTGTCGTCCTAATTATCATTGGTTTTATGATAAATTTACCTACGCCTCTTGCGTGAAAGTGACCGAGACATTGTTCCTCCATGATACAAACATTAGGCTACCGCGTCAGGGAAAGGAATAATTGTCCAAAGAAAACCTTTGTGATTACTATACAAATCACCGATGCTTATTGTCATACTTGAGTGCTTCAAAAAATTGTTGGGTTAAACTTTATCCACCATTACCCGGTGCAATGCATGGGCATTTTGTATATAGCTACATATTCTTATGACTTTTTTTTTCATATTTTTTTCCTTAGATTTTTGTACTCCACGCATCTTTAAAAAAAGGATTTATCGAAACTTCCTTTGTTGCATTGATTAAACCACCTACTGTAAGCTACTTTGTGAAGTTTATTTTCAAAATATTAATTTATCGTGTTAATCAAATAAACAATTCATGTCAATAATCCTAGAAAAAACTCTCAAATAGGGTCTTAAAAGAGTAAAATACGTTGGCGGTATTATTTTGCGTGAATGTGTTATTGAATTTATAAACTTTAAAAAAGTATCTTAAGACCTCTGAACTCACTAAATATACCAAAACCAATCTAAAATCCAACGTGACGTGGCATAGGGATGCTGACATAGCACCTTCACTAACCCTACATAAATTGTGCACTTTCAATAATATAGTTTACAATTTTTCACATTTCTTTCATGTCTAAAGGTAAAATGATCATTTTCATAGAAACTAAATAGAAAAAAAGAGAAGGGAGTACCGCTGGTTCAATGGTTAAAAAAAATGATAAAACTATACTTTAAGGAAGGAGGGAATACCTAGTTGGCATGGCTATGTATAGAGTTAAGTTCGGGTTGCACATAACATACATAACATTACTTTTTTCTGAACGAATAGCACCAGACATCGTGAGGTTTTTATTGATATAGCAGGAGAACATAACGATATTATCATGGAAGAACTAGAAGGGAAGAAAGGAAAAAAAACTAAACTCAAGGCCATGATCAATGCAAGTTCTTCCCTGTGGTCTCAGGTGCCACGTAGGATAAGACAACGGATACCACCCATACAATGCATGAGAGCTTCAAATAGGCCCCACGAAACATTTCTATTTCAGCCCCTCTATTTTCTACTCAAGTCCTTGTAGAGTTCAGTAATTTATGTTGGTCTTAATTTTACATAGAAGTCCTCAAATGAGAAAACATCATCACAATGTCACCCCTACTCTCCGCACCAAACATCCCCACACCTTCTCGTTGCAGTCGAGACTCAAGAGAGGAATTGTGGCGGTGCACCTACCCGACGCCAACGTCGACGACCACCACCAGCTTCGCTCCCTGGCTCCATCCACCAATGACCCTCCCTTCCCTGGCTCCGGCTACCACCGCCCCTCCCTTCCCCGGCTCCGGCCACCACAAAACTTCTATCCTGAATCTTCTTCCTCCTTGGCAGATCGAGCTCAGAAGCCTGGACCTGAGCTGCGCCCCTTCCTCGCTGTCACGCCGCCCCCGCCACCGCCGGCTTCTCCCCTTCCTTCACGTTCCTGCCGCTGACCTCGAGGCTCGAGCTCCAGGTCAGCGCAGATCAAGGCAGTGGTGCCGGATTTGCCTGCCAGCTAGCTCTAGAGAGGCGGCTCTGCTAGAGCGGTGGTGGACATGGAGTTCGGTGGCAGTGGAAGAGCTCGCGCCTCTCTCTCCCCTTACAGACGCTGGCGGGCCGACCACCCATCGGCACCTGTCTCTCCTCCTCAACAATGGGGTCGAGCTCACTGGCGATCAAATCAATGGTGTGGATCTGGAGCGGCTCAGGTTGCTGGCACTAGCGATTCGTGGTATTTGGGCTCGTGCGGTGGAGCATGCGAGACTGGGTGGAGGCCGGGAGGAGGACCGCATGAGTCGTGATCCCAGGGGAGCACGCCTCACTCTGATATTCTGACAAGTCCACCCGCACCCTCTGCAGGGTGCGCGCGGGACTGCAAGGGGACGGTGCATGCCGATTTGGCACCTCGGCTCCGACGTGGTGGACTGGAACGTGCCACATCGGCGCACTATGAGCTCACCAACCACATGCCGACAACACTACCAATGTACAGGGTATTATCGTGGCACGCTGTTCCTTTTACTGTAGGTGGTGCATCAGTCTTCATTCCATCACTCTTCAGAAGATCCTTTGTTAGTACTATTTGGCCGGCATGATTTCAGACTTCAGAGCTAGCCTGAAGATTCAAACCATATTCTTGAATGAACTAGCTAGAGCGCCGCCCATAACTTTCACCGTGGAAATATGGAATGTCCACCAGAATTTCGTGTACTAACCGTGGAAAAAAAAACCCACCGAGTTAACGTAAGTCTTGCAATCACCACTTTCACCGTGTGCTCCACTCGCAAAATTGGCAGCGCAGACGCAGGTATATGTACGTGTCCATGTCCAATCCTTTTAGCAGATAATCAGATTGAAACTGGTCAAAGAAACGTTATGGAGCCAACGAAGAAATGGCCTTAAATGTCTCAACTCCTCCAACGAAATCCATCGGCATAAATGGTTCAACCCTTGTCATCTTGCTCCATGATAGGCATCAGTTATTGGAGGAGCTAGGAAATCCTCACGTGTAGGGTTAGAAGTTTAAATATTTTTACAAATCATATGATATTACAAGATTTTAATGGAGATTATGAAGCTAGACGTAAGGCTTTTTCAGCCCCTATCATCAGTGACACTTTTAGAAAAAATGTTGCTTAACGTAGAAAAATTAATAGCAAGCACGGTGCATATATATAGATAGGCTTCACTACTGGAGAAGTGATCTTTGTCTGGATGGAAAAAGTCGCATTAATTCCGATTTGAAAAATAACCGGGTCTAAAAATTATTTTTAGTCCTGGTTAAAAAACCCAAAGAAACTTTTTGATCTTTAGTCCCGGTTAGTGTCACCAACCGGGACTAAAGATCATTTTTATTCCCGGTTTATTTTTTGTCAGGTCACCGGGATCTTTAGTCCCGATTCGTGTTACCAACCGGGACTAAAGATCACCCGGTTGATAAAAACATCATCTCTCCCCTCTCTTGGTCAAAATTATCTAAGTCACACCTCTCCTCTCCCCTCTCCCATCCCCTCCTCTCCTCTTCCCCTCCCCTCCCCTCCCCTCTCCCCTCCCACCGGCGGCGGCGGCGGGTGGCGGCACAGTGTACCCCGGTGGTGGCGGCGCACCCCGGCGCGGCGGCTCCCATCCCTCCCTCCCAGATCCGGCCGGTCTCCGGTTGGTGGTGGTGGCCGACTGGCACCTGAGGCGACGGCAAGCGACGGCTCGATCTGCGATGTGATGATTCTATGGATTTTGTGAATTTGTGATGATTGTTTTTTAATTTGTGATGATCTGTGATATGTGATGATTGTTTTTGTGAATTTGTGCATGATTATGTTGTTGCATTCGATTTGTGATGTTAATTTTGATATTGTTATATTCAATATGTGTCATTGGAAAAATAATTTTGATGTTGTTGCATTCGATCTGTTATGTTAATTTTAATTGGAAAAAACAATGGAAAAAATATGCAAGCAACAAAAACAATGGAGAAAAAACTTTAGTCCCGATTGTTGTTACCAACACCAACCAGGACTAAACTTTAGTCCCGGTTGATAACACCAATCAGGAATAAAGATAGATCTTTAATCCCGGTTATTTCAACCGGGACTATCCATTTTCAATCTTGGATTGGGTGTCCCGGTTTGCAATCCGGAACTAAAGGAGTTGCAAACCGGGACTAAAGACGGTATCCCAGCAGTGGATGAACATGTGAATCATACAGTATCCCACTAAAACATAAAATAAATGTGTAGATCAGAATTCTGAAACTAAAAAAAAATTCTGCAGTAGTGATTCTATACTACAACAGTTGTACTAACACACCAGGTGCATCTTCAATAACATGTCACGTGTGTACATGTGGGAATTAAGATGGTTGTTGAGAACCATACTCCTCCAAAGGAACGATAGCTATGTGCCTCTGTTAGATCATATTTTAAAGCCTAACTACAAGTTTGGTTCTACTTTTTCATGTTTATTTATTTGACCCCAGTCAATTCCGAACCTACTGTTTGACCCTTTTCTAATCCACCGTTAGGCGAGGTCTTTACCTGTATGCCATTAAGAAAGATGGTGCCAGTCTCTGTGCCATTAAAAAGTTCGAAGCTCCCTCTATACCATCATCGAACTTAATCGCGCCCTCGAAACCATTCCGTCGCTATTCTGTTAGGGTTGAACCGTTTAACAGCTCTGACATGTGGGCCCAGGTAGGGAAAATGTCCATCTTGCCATTCATGTCGCTGGCATATTGGGGAGGCCCCGTTGACCTTACAGTCCCACTATCTCTCTTCTCACTCGATTCCCCTCTCTCCGCGGCGGTGAAACCCTAGCGGCGGCGTACTCTAGCGGCGGTGTACCCTAGCGGCGGCGGCGGATCCGGGGGTTTGGAGGAGCATGGGAGCGTGGATCTGACCGTTCGTCGAGAGGAACGGGGAGCAGCCATGGCGTGGAACGGCGCCGGCGAGCGCCCGGATTGGTTTCTTGACGGGTGAGTTCTTTGCTTCCCCATTTGTTTTCGCTAACTTAGGCCACCTTGATTGCCTTCCCATGTTGCATTGATGTTTAGTGCCTGCGCTACCGATCCGTGTTAGGGTTTAATGATAGGGTTTAATGATTACGTGCTCCTTGTTCATCTGTAGGATGGACCCGGACAGTAGCTTCAACTTAGAAATCCGGATTGTTTCTCGCAATTCTCGTGCGCGGTGGTTTTCGTTGAACCAAGTGGTGGATGCAGACCGAACTCAATTCAGGGACCTGGTTGCTGATTTGGTAGATAAATATCCTCATGAATACGGTGACAAAATCAGCTTGTTCTTTTTCTGCACTCAGACTAAATGTCACATCCCAGTTTGTAATGACCAAGATTTGCTTGAAATGTTTGCAAAACATAGGGCTAGAAGAACCTGTTTGTTGACTGTTGCTTATCATAGGGCAAGTAGTGAGCCCCCTGTGATTCCTGATTGGGACTCTTCTAGCCTAAGCACTGTGATCCCTATACAAACCCCATGCACCCCTTCTATTGCATGTCCAAGCTTAGTTGAACCAACCAGTGGCACAATGAATCAATCTGCTGAACCAACCAATGCCACAAAGAGTCATTCTGCTGAAACTGAATACCTTTGTAACCCAAATCCAATGAATGAGCATGTGGGTGTTGATGATGAAGGTCTGTACATTGAGATGGGTCCCAACTATCCCACTCCTCCTCCTCCTAATCCTCAGAACCAAGGTGGGACTGAAGAAAGGGAAAGTGATGGTTCTGGTGATGATGAATGTAATGAGAATGACTCTGATTATGAATCATCCGATGAGGAAGTAGAAGACATAGATGATGAAATTAAAGACAGGGAGCTAGAAAATATGCCTGATGCTTTTTATGATAAGGACCCTCCTATGTCAGTAGGCACTGTTTATTCAGATATGGATGCTTTTAAGGTTGCTTTAGCTAGCCATGCTGTCAAACATGAGTACAACTATGACATTGAGAAGAGTGATACACACAGAAGGCTGATGGCTGCAAGTGGAGACTTCATGCCTCAACTGGAAAGGATGGAAACACTATACAGGAGATGTGTTGCATTGTTTTCTTTGATTGGTACCATTTTGCATTCAGTTTTATGGATTATAACCTGGTTCTGGTTTGTTTGGTTTGCAGGTGAAAAAAGTCCCCTACCCTCACACATGTCAGAGTGCTAGGAGGCAAGGAATATGTGTTGGGGTCACCCAATTCTAGGTCTGCAGTCAGGTTATTGATTGGTTGAAGGAAGATGGCAATATTGGCCCAACAGAATTGCAGAGGAGGTTGAAGGAACACCATAAAATACTGGTGCCCTACAAGAGAGTGTACAAAGGTAAATATCTTGCCATGGATAAGATTTATGGGCCCTGGGACAAGAGTTTCAATAATCTGTATAGGCTTAAGGCTCAGTTAGAAGAATCAAGTCCTGGATCATTTCTTGTTATTGATCATCACACCATAAACAAGAAAACCAGATTTTGTAGGCTTTTCTTTGCACTGAAAGCATGTATTGATGGTTTTCTTAGAGGATGTAGACCATATCTTGCAGTAGATAGTACTTTTTTAACAGGAAGGTTTAGGGGGCAGTTGTGCATAGCTTGTGCAGTAGATGGGTACAACTGGATGTATCCAGTAGCTGTTGGAGTAATTGACTCAGAGACAACTGAGAACTGGGTGTGGTTCATGGAGAGATTGAGAGAAGCAATAGGTACCCCAGATGGCCTAACATTCAGCACAGATTGTGGGCAGGCAGTAATGAAGGGGGTTAGTGAAGTTTTTCCAAGTGCTGAACATAGAGAGTGTATGTACCACCTAGTTCAGAATTTCAAAAAGAGGTATAGTGGGAAGGTATTTGATGATCATTTATGGGCTTCTTCATATGCATGGAGCCTATACATGTTTGAGAAGCACTATCAGGCCATGGCTACAGCCAAACCAGAAGCAATGAAATATTTGCAAGAAACTCACAAGAAGCTGTGGACCAGAAGCCAGTACAGGACTGCATCAAAGGTAGATTATGTCACTAACAATCTGGCAGAGTCATTCAATAACTGGATCAAGCAAGAGAAGGGAAAACACTTGGATGACTTGCTGGACACTATAAGGCAGAAAATTTTGATCAAATGGAACCAAAGGAAGAGGGTAGCTAAGAAGTTTACTGGAAAAATTCTTCCTCACATCCTGCAGAGGCTTAAGGAAGATAGCTACAACTTGGATATTGAGGTGATCACAGCCTCCCCAGAAGGTGTGGCAGAATTGTGTGCAAAAGGCACAGATGGCTCTGGGTTCAGGTTTGTGGTCAGCCTAAAGGATAGAACCTGTTCTTGTAGGGTCTGGCAGGGCTCAGGCATCCCATGCAAACATGCAATAGCCTACATTACATCTATTGCTGGTGAAAATGTGGAGGACCATGTGGATGACTACTTCTCTGTGAACAGGTTCAGAGCTGCATATGAGGGTTCCATCCCTTGCATACCAGACAAGAGCATGTGGCCCAAGGCAACTCATAACTTCTTCATGCATCCTCCCTTACTTAAGCCCACAGCTGGAGGCAGGCACAAGAATAGGACCAAGTCAGCACTTGAGGGAGGGAGCAGCAGACAGAGAAACTCATCAAAAAAACATGAGTGCCCCATCTGCCATGTGTTAGGCCATCATCGGTACACATGCAAGAATGGCAACCCAGAAGATATAGCTGCAATGGAGGCAGAAAGGTAAACCTCCCTCCTTAATTAGTTTGCATATACATGTACATGTTCAAAAACTTTGTTATCTAAACCATTTCTTCCTATGTAGGGGTCTACCAAAGAAGAGGTTGAAGAAAACTGTACCATGTAACACAGAGACCAGTATAGTATTGGCTAATCCCTCCCAGATGGTCTTCCCTGCCAATGAAGCAGTGGCCAATGCAACCCACAAAAAAAAGAAGAAGTCTTCTTCATCTGGTGCCAACAAGAAGAAAAAGGGGGATCTGCCATTAGTACTACTACTACTACAAACTCAGAACAATTCAGTGTGAACAATAGTGTGTCCAACAGGTTAGTTTTTTTTGCCACATGTCTTCAAACAATCAAAAAAATATCATCCATGGCACCTAATGCAGCATGTTTTCTTTAGCACAAGGTCTGCAACTGGTTCCAATGATCCAGTTCCACTGCAATCTGTGGCACCTTGCCCTGATGAGACCATTCAACAGGAGACCCAGCCACTGCAGGTTCTGCTGCCACATGCTTCATCCAGAAAGAAGTTATGCACCAAAAGGAAACTTACCCCAAGAAAGAAGCAAATTGCAACCACTCCATCAAGCCCAGACAGCCCTGCTAGAAATACCAGGAGCAAGAAGCTCCAGCTGCAGTAAAAGGTGCTTGTTGTTTTGGTCTGTGGCAACTGTTATTTTGCTTTTGTGATGGTGAAAAACAACTGTCATGTGATTATTTTGGTGCTGTCATGTGGTTCTTTTGGTCTGTAACAATGCAAACCAGTAAAATAGCTGCTAAGTTGCTAAGTGCTTCTGCCATGTGATTATTTTGGTGCTGTGCTAATTGTGAATGGTTTTATGATATTTTGTTACATTCTGGACAATTACACTATCATTGCAACTTCATTCATCATTCATTCATCCATCCATTCAAGCATACATCCATTTATCCATCAGTACTCACACACACAGCCACCTACTTCTTGAAAATAGCATACATAGCAAGAAAAATGCAAACATAGACCATCTTCTCAAGCCACTTAAGCTGTTGCATCACCCTATTGTACTCTTGTGCATTGCCTGTAGCTCCAGCAGCCTGAGAACCTTCCTGCATGATAGCCAGTGGAGGTGTAGTAGGGAAACCACCTGGTGCTGCCACTGCCTGTAGGGGAACAACATGAATTGCAGCAGGGGCATGAGGTGTCTGCACTCCAATGTCCAGGATTTCATCCTCCCACTGATAATACTGACAGCCTCCAATCTGAAAGCCAAACCATCAACGCATTGTGAGCAAAAAACAAAAAAAAAACAAATACAAGATGTGACCAGGGAATGAAACACAAACTGCAAAATAAGGGCACTTGTGAAAGGCACGGTTGTTGTTCTTTTCTGTTGTCGATATGACGGTTTGCAAGCACATGGCAGTTGGGGCAAAGCACCCGCTTCACCCGACCACCATAGCTGCTGGATGCTTGGGACATGGCTGCAGAAGATGAGATGTGAGAAGAAGAGAGATGAATGAGATGGAGATGGAGATGGAGTGGGAAGAAATATATATAGGAGATGGGCCAAGGGCTATTTGGCGCCAAATAGCCCCACCTTTGGCGCCAAAATACCTGCCCTGTGGCTGCACTCGGAATGGCACAGAAGGAAACCAACTTGTTAAAATGTCCACTCAACCCTAAGGGCAATTAGGTCATTTCTCTACGCTGTTACCCACTGTTAGGACCAAAAACGAACGGAATGGTTTCGAGGGCGCGATTAAGTTCGATGATGGCATAGAGGGAGCCTCGAACTTTTTAATGGCACAGAGGCTGGCACCATCTTTCTTAATGGCATACAGGTAAAGACCTCCCGTTAGGCATGTATGGCATATACAGACTGAAAAGATCGAAATGCCCATGGAAAATAGAATAGAAGGATGTGGGTTTTTTCCCTCTCCTCTCATCGTATCCCCGTCGGCGCGAGCTGAGGGGGAGCAGCCGGCGGCCCAACGCACAGCAAGGAGGAAGGCCCACAGCGTGGACGGAGCTCTCCCGGCGCACGATCGCGAAGGCGGAGGGAGCTTCGCGGCACGCGGTCGCGAAGGCAGAGGGAGCTCGGCAGGGCGCGGTGGCGAAGGCAGAGGAGCAAGGCGGCGCGTTGGCGTGGACGGAGTTCGGCCAGCGCGCTGGCACAGAGGGAGCTCTTCCAGTGCGCGCTCGTGAAGGAAGCTCAGCCAGGGCTTGGAAGGAGCTCGCCGGTGCGCGGCTCAGCCCGGCACGCTGGTTGCGAAGGCGGAGGCAGTTTGGCCCAGCACACGGCTCGGCCGACGCGCGGGTTAGGACGGAGCTCGGCCGCCGGCGGCACGCGGCGCAAACGCTAATGATGCTATCAAAAATTTGGATGCTCTAAAAATGATGTGCAAATTGGATTGATGCTGTGAAAAATTATGTGTAAATATGGATGGATGTTGTCAAAATTTTTTGAGGGCATAAACACTCCTACAAAAATAAAGAAGGGCATAAACACTCCTACAAAATCGATTTTTCATGATATCAACATATTTTTTCTCTGGAGGCTATACACGATCACCGCAAGTGAAAATACTTCGAGGGATGGGGGCCTATGGACCGCCAACGAAAATGGATCTTTGTTGGCGGCCAGGTTAAGAGCGTTGCCAGCGAAGATGTACACATTTTCGATGGCGGCTCACTTAAACGTCCGCCAGAAAAAATCGATTTTCGCTGGCGGCTAGTAAAGTGCACCGCAAGCGAAAATCTTGCCGCACATTAAAAAGGCCGCCCCACCACCACCAACTCCTCCTCCTCCAGATCCACCGCCACCAACTCCCCTCTCCTCCTCCCTCCTTCTCCTCATCATCTCTTCCTCCGCACCCCTTTCCTCCTCCCTCCCTCTCCCCTCCCCACCAGTGGTGGCGGTGCAGCGGTGGCTCTGGCGACGGCTTGCGCAGGAGGTCGGGCCGCCGTGCCGCAGGAAGGACACTGCAGGGCCACGGAGATGACGTCGCAGAGCCACGAGGAGGGCGGAAAACTGGCACTGGGCGACGGGACACGGGATGATGGATCCGTCGCCGCCGCCGCAGGGCCACGGGAAGGATGCCATTGGGAGGGTAGATTCGTCGCCGCGGGGCCACGGGGAGGGCGGATCCACCGCCGCCTGGTCACGGGAAGGACGGATCCGCCGCCGCCGAGCCACGGGGAGGGCGGATCTGCCGCTGCCAGGCCATGAGGATGGTGGATCCACCACCATCTAGCTGCGGGTAGGATGGATCCGCCGCCGTGGGGGCGCGGGGAGGACAGATCCACCGCCGCTGGGCCACGGGAGGCACGGATCTGCCGCCGTCGGGCTCCTCCAACCCCATTCCCTCTCCCAAGTCTGGCAGGTGGTAGGTTGGGGCATGGGCTTCGACGGGCAACGTCGTGGGCCGTGAATCCGGGTGCTGGAGGTGCGTGGGCGGCGGGTGACAGTGACCAAGAACGTTGATTTGGACAATGATTTGAGATTGTGATTAGGGATTTGGAACAACAATTTGGGATTGTAATTGGGGACTTGGAACAATGATTTGGAATTTTTGAAACTATTTTGACCTAGATTTTCAAATTTTTTTGCTCCAAAAAAGTTTTTGCTGATAGGTCTCTTAACATTGCTGCCAGCGAAAACCGATTTTCGTTGGTGGCCGTCTTAGCGTTGATGACAGACAAAACCCATTTTCGTTGGCGGTCGTCTTAACATGGCTACCAGCGAAAACTCATTTTCACTAGCGGCTGGGTGTCCGCCAGCACAAATGCGTTATTTTCATTGGCCTTTTGTCGCTGGCGCATCATCGGCCGCCAGCGATAATCCAATTTGGTTGTCAGCAAAATTCATTTTCATAGTAGTGAAAATAGGGTTAAATAAGCAAGGGCATAAACACTATTTTTTTCCTAAGATAACACTATTAACATGCGTAAATGGGTTAGACCTCATCTTCATTTTTTAAAAAAAAGTTAAATAAGTAAACTTGAAAAAGTAGGGTTGAATGCGTAGTTAGACTTAAAATACGATCAAAAGCGTAATTGCCCCCTCTTTTAAAGAGTATGTTCATTTTTGTTGCTACTCTCAAGTCTATCAAAGTTAAAGGTATTAAATTTGACACATTTTAACGTTGCTGGTAGCATTTTATGTGTTTTGTGTAAATCGTTCGGTAAAGTTATTAAAAGTAGTAGTGTCTGTGTTTTTTACTGGTAATGATGAAACTAGTGCTATGCGTCGGACCAAGAGCTCAATGGTGATACAACAGGAAGATATTTATACAACCTCGATGAGAGATAATTATATTAATATCATACTCTTGTTTGGTAAATTGTATTGCTATAAGTTTTGTGTATGTCGTTTTCATGCTATTGCCTCTGTCCCAATCTTGAGACCCACACCCATCTTATATACATTGAGATGCACGGTTACGTAGTTAGTAATTTAGCCACATACGATTTGGTTTTCTAATCAATGTATAGTAAACATACGGATATTCTATCCACCCATTATCTTGTATTACAAGTGTTAGCCATCCCTGAGTTCTACTCTACTTACAAGTAGCTGATTCGCCCCACCTCCTATCTATCCAGTCATGTAAGCTTTCTATGATGGTATTTGTGGCCTATATCCTTAATTATAGAAACATTCAGGAGTACCATAATTCTATGGGGTTCCAAATTTCCAATAGAGTAGTAATAGCTAGTAAATATTTGTTTGTTTTATATGAAAATGTAGTAATAATACTAAGAAGATATTTGTTGGGTCGATAGCATTTTCTATAAAGTTTGCTACGATTGACAACAGCTAGCCAAAATAACCAGTATATTAGAGCTTGTTTGGTTGCTGCAGCTCTGGAGCCAACCTGCGTGACCTGAAACTTCCTGGACTATCTCCATGCATTTGTTTGGTTGGTATCCTGAGAAGTAGCCTGATACAGGCGAGTGAAATGAGGCTCAGGCGTAAGAATGTGGTGGCCTGAGTCAGATAATTAGGTTAAAGAGAAAAGGTTGGGTTAGATTGGATATTCATGTCCAGTGTCAACATTTGGTACAAATGTGTTGAGTTTTGAATATTTTATCATTTCTCTATTCGCTTTCACTTTCATTCAGTTTCTTAAACCAAAGTCACCAACTAAACAACATACTTCCAGAATACCTTACCTGGCAAGTATCACTATAAGTTTTTCTTCCATATAAGTTTGTATTTTTCTCAGACACCTTGCTCAGGGCACTAACTAAGCAGGCTCTTATTTCCAGCTACCGAAACTAACCATCATTATATTGTTCCCAGCTTCCAAAAATAACCATTATATTCCCATCCAATCACAGTTTATTGGAAATAAAATATGTAGCAGTTTGACTAAAAAACATTAACTAGTCAGCTTTGGCGAGCTAGTATGCTCAGCAACTCTTCCAAGTCTCTGGAAGAACTCCCACCCTCCGCCACCGTCGCCGCCGTGCTCCGGCCGAGCTCCACCGCGCGCTGTCTCACCGACGCCCCGCCGTTCCCGATCGCCGAGGCTATGGCGTCCGCCATCTGTCCGGCGTCGGGCACGGCGTCAGCGCCCTCCGCCACGGCCACGGCTACGCCGGCCTCCGCGAGCAGCCACGCGTTAGTGAACTGGTCGGCGCTCATCGGCCACGTGAGCATCGCCACGCCGGCGGCGACCGCCTCGAGCACCGAGTTCCAGCCGCAGTGCGTCAGGAACCATCCCACGGCGCGGTGGCGCAGAATCTGCACCTGCGGCGCCCACCCGCGGATCACCATGCCGCGCGCCGCCGCCTCGAATCCATCCGGCACGGTGGTGCCGCTCCTCGCCGCCCAGACGAACGGCGCCGCGCTCCGCGCAAGCGCGTCGGCTAGGATCGCCGCCTGCGCCGGCGACAGCGCTTGCTGCGTCCCGAAGCTGACGTACAGGACGGAGCCGTCGTCGAACGCGTCCAGCCACGCCGCCACGCTCGCCGGCGCCACCGCCGGTTTCCCGCCACGGTCGGTGCAGTGGCCCACGGCGTCCGACAGGGGGCCAACCGCCAACACCTTCTTCTCCATCAGGTCGGGAAGCGGGCGATCCACGTACGCGGCCTCGATCGCCGTAAAGGTGTTGGCGACGAAGCAGGAGCTCTCCAGATTCCACAGGAAGAACTGCCGGATCGCCTCGGAGACCTCGTCGTCGGCGACGTACAGCCGGAACAGCCACGACAGGTGGCTCCAATGGAACGTAGGCGAGCCGGGCACGTCCGGGAAGTTGACCGCCTCGTTGGCGTCGTCGGGGCAGCGCCTTCTTGGCAGGCGGCGCCAGAGGGAGTGCGACACGGCAAGATAATGAGCACCGGAGCTCGAGAACGTCACGTGCGGCACGCCGAGCTCCGCGGCGAGCGGCTGCGTCCACCCCGTGAACATGTCGGAGACGACGACTGTGACGCGGCGGCGCTGCGCCTTGCACCAAGCGAGCAGCGGCGCGCGGAGCGCCGCGAGAGAGACCATGAACGGCCGGAAGAGGTGTCCCGGCAGGTCCTTGGTGTTCTCGCCACACCCGGCCGGGAGGAGCCCCGAAGACGAAGCCGACGATGGGAAAGGCAGGGTGACCGTGGCGACCGACGACGGCGGGCACGACGCCAGCAGCGGCGCGACGAGCGGGACGTTCCCGGGCGTGACGGCGACGGCGAGCGCGAGGCCGCGCGCGGCCAGCAGCGCGACGAGGTCGAGGAGCGGGAGCATGTGCCCCTGCGCTGGGTACGGCACGACGAGGACGTGCGGCCTCGCGTCGCCGTCGCCGTCGCCGTCGCCACGGCCCCCGTTGCTCGCAGGACTCCGGGGCGATGCGTCCATGGCCGACAGCAAAACGAGAGATGCAACCCAAATACCAACACTTAGAGGCTGTGTTCACTTTACTGTGCAGGGAACTCACCCTCCTAGCTTACAAACCTGTACTAGTACTGAATCTAGACAATCGATGCAACGTCAGGAACTCTTGGATACCAATTGCTGATATACGCCACGGTCTCCCAGTGATAAAAAAAAATTATAGTTAAAAATTTTACATGTGTGTTATTAATGATTTAAACGTTAAAGTTAAAAAAGAAACTACGATAAAATCCTTAAAATTAACAATAAAATAAAGTTGTAAGATTTAAATTTTATCGTCGGTATGTACATTGTAGGAAAAAAGATGTGAGCCTCTTGTACGACCAACTTTATTTTAATGTCTTGTGCGAATTACTTTGATATCGAGAGAGGGAACCTATCCTTCCATTTCATATTTAAGCTGTGCTCTTTAGTCAAAGTTTCCAACTTCAACTGTCTTGTTTTCCCCGTACACATTTCCCAAACCATTAAACGGAGTTCTTTTCAAACAATTTCTATAGGAAAATTAAATTAAAAATCATATTAATCAATTTTAATTTTTTAAGCTAATATTTAATTAATCATGTGCGTTCCGTTTTATCGTGCGTGGAGGATTAGTTCCCGACCAGAAAACAGCTTTAAGCTGTGTTGGATTGTAGCTGTTGGTAACCTTTCCTTTTACACATAAAATGGAGTGGTAGATTAGCGTTTGACTAATTAAATACTTCCTTCATTTTTAATTGATCATGATACTGATACTACAAGAGGACATCAGGACCAATAAAAATAATAAGTCTTCCATACTACATTTACTCGGTAACAAACACGATGCATGTACTATTCTTATTATTTCTTAGTCAATAATAAACCAAAATATTGGATGTTGATTGTATAGAGTTGTGTGCATGGATGCAAGCATCAATGTCCATTTACTTTCATGTACATATAACGAGAAGGCCTAGGGAATGCATACTAATGTGATGATCGTTTGGGAATAACCTCAAAAAGATTATATGATGATCAATTAGAAATGAAGAGAGTATTAGCTAAACAAATTTGAAAAATAGATTAATACTCCCTCCATCTCAAACTACAACAACTTCTAGCAATCTAAAATTTATCCCAAATATAACAACTTCACTACCTACATTTTTTTCTCTATCAATCACAACCCTCCAACATTCAAATTTTCCACTTACTTTCTCTTCTCAATCAATCACAATACTTTCCTATTTAATCTCACATACTTTCTTAATATCTTGCATAACTCTAAAACTACTTATATTTTGAGATGGAGGTGGTATGTTTTTTAAAAAACTTTCATATGGATTTTTTTTTTTGCAAAACACGTACTGTTTAGTAGTTCGGAAAAAGTGTGTGTGAAAACAAGCAATTATAAGTTAGGAAGAGGTAGTATAGAACACACATAGTTTGGTCTTAACTTAAACTTTTTATTAAGTTTGTAAAAAAAGGCATCAACATCTATATCATCAAATTTGTTTTATTAAAATATACCATGAAATATATCTTGAAAATGAACCCCAAGAGTTACAAATGCTAATGATTTTTTATAAACTTAGTTGAGAATAAATGATTTTGACTTAGAAAAAAACACCTTATGATATGACTTGGAACGGAAGCAGCATTAAATATGTAATTTTGTTCTCTTACTTTTTTTTTATCTTTTACTGGGAGCACATGCGGATTGGAAGTTTAGTTACAAGGTTTTCTAACTAGTACTAGTATTGTTCTGGCCTACTCCTACTCCTACACCTACACCTACGCAAACAGAAACGTTTCACGGTGCATGCATGATTCACCCGTACACCCATGCAGGTAATGGGTACATGTACAGTTGGGTACCCATTTACGCATTCAAATGGGATAGGGAGGGGATGAGAGACAGCAACTCGAGGGAAACTGACATATGGGGGGCAACACGACTCCTTTAGGTCATAGCCAACGCTCCATGCTGTAGTGTTGTCTCACCCTGTTCAAGTGGAATATTTGCGTCAGCTCGGATGGAACTGCACCCTAGCAGAGACGTGCGACCCCTTGTAGAGGGTCGCGTAGTTTTTTCAGAGCTGTGGTAAGGAAAGAGCAACAAACCATGTTGGGGGAGAGGCATCGCCCCGTGCCGTTGCGGCCAACTACCTACCGCGCTGAGAAAGAAGATGGTGAGGGGGAAGATGGAGCGCGAGCTCCGCTTAGATCCGCCACCGCCGCCTCAATCTCCACCCCGCCGCCTCGATCTGCTGCCGTCGCCCCAATCTACACCACCTCTGCCTCGATCCGCCGCCACCGCCCAATCTGCACCACTTAAGCCTTGATCCGCCACCACCGCCTCAATCTCCACCCCCATCACCTCGATTCGCCGCCGCCGCCCCGATCTACACCACCTCCGTCTCAATCCGCCGTCGTCGCCTCAATCTATACCCACACTGCCTCGATCCATCACCACCGCCTCGATCTCCATCCCTCCACCCTGATCCACGCGGCTGGAGGTGTGCCGAGAAGGGGAGAGGCGGAGCTCAAGCTCGTCGGCTTCTCCGCCATCGAGGAGAAAGAGGGGAAAGGCGACGCTATTGAGGAGAGAGGGGAAAGGCGGCGAGGTGTGCAGGAGGAAGAGAAGCACCGGCGAGGCGTGCCGCGTGCGGGAGGAGAAGGCGTGCGCGTGGGATAGTGGTAGGGATAAAAAGAATAGGAAATTAAGAGAGTATGACAGTGGACCATGGACCAATATGTAATTTTTCTCTACATTAAGGGTTGATATGAAAAAAAAATGCTATGGGGCCCACTTCAAGGTACGTGTGTTGGGAGGATGGTTGCTTAAGCTTGGTCTTTGACCACTTTTGCTCGTGTGGATGGTGGGGGTGCTGCCTGTGTTGGCCATGACCTTATCCTAATTTCTTGATTCCCTACGCCCCCCAAGTCTCTACTCCTTCCGTCCCAAAATAAATCAACTTTTAGGATTCAAACTTTATCCTAAAATAAATCAACTTCTACCTAGTCACGATCTCCTCGTGACTCATTGGTGCTCCAGCCGCAACTATAGTCGCTATCTCTTGCGTATAGTTTGTACGACAATGGAGTGTACGGCTAGGGTTGAGGCATGACCATGTGGGATGACTTTATACTAAGGTTTGATCTTTATTACTTATAGTGCTTAAGTAGCATTTTAGATTATGGGTTTGACTCCTCGTATTAGTGAATTTGAGGCCTTGTTAAAAAAAAGTTAATCGATGGTCTCTCATTAAAACACGTGTCAAGAATTGACCAGTGAAGGGTGTGTCCTCTTGTATGAGGCAAGAGCCTCAAAGCACGGGTTAAGGACCGATTCATAAGGAGCGAATCCGCATATGGTGGACTACGATTCATGATTTTTCTCGAGCGGTTATGTTGAAGCTTCTTGTTTTTAATGAAAAGCCGTGGAGGCAGTCATTCCTCCATCAGTCTAGTTTTTTAACACTATTTTGGTATATTTGCGAGTGTTGTCCCACGGGTTAACAGGTACGGTGGCCAAAGAACACTTTCATACCCATCAATTCGATGAATAAGAGTTTTGTTGACACTAAACCTATGGGTATAAAAATTGGATTATGTCTGAACAGTGAACAGTGAAGAACTACTCTGAGCTTTTCTTTTTGGAGGTAATAAATACAGTGTTCTTGTAGCTGTAAGGATGGCAAGGAGAAGATCCGCATATTGTCTTTATGGGTCTTCTTTATAATGAGGTTACTAATAAGGGTAGGTAAAGTAGTCCTAACATATATATTATTCTTTTCCATATATTAGATTATCCGTTCGAGCCATATCAAACTAAAAATATCTAAAATTAAATTCAATATAGAAATTGGAATAGATTCTATTAGAAAAATAGATTTGCGAATTAGAGAAAAAATAAGGGAGAATTGCAAATATATCATTGGTTTCACCCCCTAACTTGAATAAGCCATTATAAATATACAAATTGCAAAATTTGCCTCTGAAATTAGTTCGTATTTCTTCCGTTTGCCATTGCCATCTAAACTGCTACGATTAAGAGGCCAAAAATAATTCCTAAACTAACTTAAAAAATCAAGGAGCATGACAAGACCACCTCGCCCCTGGCCGGAATAGATCTCGCTGCCCCCTCTCTCTTGCGGGCGTGCAGGAGGATGGTGGGAGGGCGGTGTGTAGGAGGAGGGTGTGGGGGCAGGCAGATGATGTGCGGACGGACGATGTGTTGGAGGACGACGGGACGATGTGCGGACGGCGGCGTGTGGCCAGGCGGACGATGGGAGGGCGGTGACCGGCGTGCGCGTCGGCAACGGTCGGAGTCTTTACCACGACGGGCAACGGAGGTACGGAAAAATCTCACCTTTTTTAGGTGATCTTGCCGAAGGTGCGAGGAAATCGAAGGCGGCCGCCGCGATAGCAGCAGCAACGGGAGCAGCAATGCTCGCGGCTGCAGCCATGCTTGCGGCGACAGCAGCAGCAGCGCGTGGCATCAGCTCACTACAGGCCTGCAGTTGGAGCAGCAGCAGCATGTCCCTGTGGCAGCAGCAAGCCAGCAAGCTGGTAGCACTACTAGTAGGATGGGAGAAGCTCCCGAGTGTCCAAAAAACTCGGCAACAACAACAGAACACTCTGCAACAAAATCTATTTTCAATCCGACTTAAATCTATTTTCAATCAGACTCAAAATCTATTTTCAATCTTAGAGAACTTTTGTTCACCTCGATCGGACTCAAATTGTACCTTAGGTTTGTATTATGCAATTGCTTCTACTTTGTGACTTGGAAATTACATTGGTATATAATTTTAATTTCTATTTTGCTTGTATTGTTGTTATTTTATTAATTTGATATATGCTTATTAAACTTCAAAATATTTTGGTACATTAGGGTTACTTTATTCAATCTAGTTTGATTTATAATGTTTTACAATAAAGATGCTAAAAATAGAGCTAAAATGTTTAAAATTTTATTTGCTTATATTACTAAAAATTTTCAGGATGTTATAAGATTACTAGCGGATAATTTGGCTCTAGTTTTTACATAAATAAAAATGCTAACTAAAAATCTATGTTACTATGGTTTGAGAATTTTTCATGTGATGACACTCGGGAAGAGAAAGCTAACTGACAGGTGGGACATATGTTGATTATATATTTTTGTTGGTATGGTTCCGGAGTGTTTTTATATATTGACACTCTGTAAGATTTCTCTCATTGTCAATCCCCGGTTAACAAACTGTTGGAGGATGGATGGCGTTTGCTGTTCCCTTGTGTAACTGAAGTACACCCGGTAATTGTTCATGTTACGGTGTGCAATGGCAGGACACCCGGTAAGGATTTTAGCGTTACCTAGTGTGTACATTATACACTCCGTAACTTACCCAGTGTCAAAATAAAACTCGGTAAACTTGGTAGACACTAGGGAGATGCAATGGTAGAGGCAGCAGCAGTAACAGGGGCTGGGGCATCTTCGTCCTATTTTTTTAAAAAACCTATAGTCTAACGGTGTTATTCTCCGCCATGTATCCAACAGCAAGTATGTGGGTTCCAACTTTTTTAATAGCAAGCATGCAATTAGTTTTTTTTATAGTGGTAAATTCACAATACCGGTTCAAACCAGTGGCAAATATGCAATTGGTCCAAAAAAAAAGAAAGTTCAAAAAATCTATCTAACTTTATTTTATGAAGTTCTAGTATTTTTTTTCTAAGTAGATCTTCCAATTTCGTACAAGTGAATCCAATGGTAGATGTAAAGCTAAATTGAGGATCTCTCAGCGACACGAAACCAAAATTTCCAAACTTTCTTTCACCATAAAATTTCAAAGCATCAGTCGTCGGTGGCTCAATGCTGAGAGTAGAATTAAAACCAGATGCCTAATCAGATGGGGATATCTATGACTGACTTTAGAAAGGTAGAGAGATGCTTGTTTGGTGCCCTCAACTTACCAGACATACCATAATTTCTTTCCGTTTGATTTAGATTATCGAGTAGATTATTATGACGAATTATCAATTTAATTATAAAAATAAATTATTAAATTAAGAAATATATTTAACATAAAACTTTAAAATAGAGTGATGCTCTGATACTATCTACTTGTAGTATTATATTACATGTAATATTAAGGGTAAGTTAGTAATTTACTAATACAATAATTACGAGTAACTTTATCATTTATGATTTTTTCCGGTGAGATCAGTACGTGGTTATCCATTATGTTGATATTGCTTATTTCTATAAAAAACCAAAAAAAGAAAAAAGTTAGTTACTGCTAAATGATAATTATACCTCCATATTTCTACTACCGCTAAATAAAGTGGTAGTAGAAAGTAATTTGAACATTTCGATCAAATGAGATCAACGATTCAGATTATTTTCTAACTCTTCTCAAATTGGGTTCTGGGCCGCACCCGGCCAGGAGAGGAGCCGCGACTCCGTCGCTCGCTGGGCTCCGCGGCGATGCGTCCATGGCCTACAGCAAAACGAGAGGTTCAGCCCAACGCCGAAGCTTACCAACGAATATTATCAAATTAGTGGTACTAGCTTTAAATGAAGTGATAAACCAGCTAATAAATATTGTGGGCCAAATCAACCAGCTACTGGCTACTGTTGCTACGTACTGTGCTGAAAAAGTCTTATCTTAGGACATTTGACTACTTTGATCAGTTGTTCAGATAATTGTTTGCTGTTTTGTGCAATGTGCAGTGTAGGATAAAAAATGTCCTACAAGGAGATAGATAGGATTTTTAAAAGAACACGGTCAAACTTAAACTTTCAAAGTTTCAACCAAACAGGAACGTGGACTGTTATGTGTATTTATATACTGTACGTGAAATTGCCTCATTGCTGTCGACAGTAGACTGGTGATGTGCCCCCATGTTGGATAGTTTAAGGCCGAGCTCGGCTCAAGACCCAAGACCCGACCACTGAACGTGGTGAATTTTGTCCACGGCCCGACTGCTCTGCAAAGTACAGTACGTGTGCAATGGCCCAAAACTCGAGGATATTGACCTCAATTTATCGCTAAGTGTTTCATTTATCCCCTTAACCAATCTTTTCATCCCAACGTACGAGGTCATCCCAACTTAAAAACTATCAACTAGTTTCCATATTTATCATATCATATAAATACTATGTATAGAAACTATGGTATTTTAAAATTAAATTCTCTTCCAATCACCCCTCTTCTCTCTCCTTTTATCTACTTATTTACATGTTTTTATTTTTGATTCTTGTGTAGACATGGTTTCTTACATGAGACATGGCTTCTTCATCCTTTTACCTCTCTCCTCATTAACTCTATTGCCACATCAGATTTTTGATTATGTGGCAATTGTATTAAATATTATGGACACTAGATGACATAGAGGGTCGGGGATGACCTAAAAGATTGATTTTATTGGAATAGGATATTATAATATTACGAATCTGGAAAAACTCTCTTTATAGATTTACAAGACTAGGATATATCACATTCATTCCAAATCTTTTATATTTAAAATCTTTTATATTTTGAAACGGTGGGAGTAATAATCATCCTCTAACTCATAACTCATACTGCGTGTTAACTTTGATCCTTGGTAGCGGCGGATTTTAGTTGATGCGGTGAGTGGACCCATATGGATCCCATATATCAGCAACGAACTCTTCTCCCTCCTCTCTCTCTCTCTTTCTCTCTCCCTCCTAGCCATGGAGCGATGGCTGGTTCCTTGCGTCCGCGCTCGGTCGCTCCACCTCCGGAAGCTGAACGGCATGACTAAGGGGACAACAGGTAGCGACACATGCGGCGGCGGGAGGGACAGGGTGGATTGGAGCGAGCGGAACAGCTGGAGCGCCCGACGCACGAGGTCTAGGACCGGGTGAGCGAGCGGAGGAGTCGACCACCTCGCCTCGCTCGGCCTCTCGCTCAGCACCTACGTGCCTTCGCCCGCCTACCGCTCCATGACGTCCTCGCCGACACTAGCGCATGCGGCCATGCTTCCCGCTCGCACGCTGGTTGCGGCGGCGATGTGGATGGATGCAACGCTCCGCGGCGGACTCAGGGCACCTAGGTGGTGCTGCATCTCCGTTCCTTGATCTGGATGTGGTGGAGCGGCGCCGGGTAGAAGTGGCGACGGTGTGAAAGGATGCGGCGGAGATCCTTGGGTCGGGGAAGGACGGATGGGGGAGCGCCGTGGAGGGGGAGTGGCGGAGCTGCTAGCTCCCAGAAGGCGGCGGGTTGAGGCCGAGCGTGGCGGCAGAAGTGGAGAGAGAACCCTGCCATTGTCGACGAGCTCCCTTCATCCTCCTCTATGTGGACGATCTACCCCAAAGCTCAGGCAACAACAATGAAAGACGAGCCAACAACAATGACAATTGACAAGCACGGGGGAGATGGTCGATCGGTGGCGCCGTCTCGGCCCCAGTCTCTCTCTACTCCTCGTCCGCCGCCACTACCTCTACGCCACCGCCGGCGTAGAGGAACAATGGGAAGGGAGGGGCCTACCGCATCTCCTCGCCATCAAGCTCAAGCACCGAACTGAGAGATAGGGAAGAGAGGGAAGAGAGAAGAGGGAGAGGAGGGAGAAGAGTTGGTTGCTAACATGTGGGCCCACGTGGGTCCCACTCGCGATGTTAGCCCAAACCAACCACTGTACTGTCGGTTGAGATGGTACTGTGGGTTGGGATTGGGTTATAGCTGGTATTTTGGTTTAGGGGTGAATTTTAGACTCGGCAACAAAACAAGGGATCTAGAGTGAACTTATTGCTATTGGACATGGCCTGTCTGAATTCTAAAATCGCTCTGGGCCTCTGTTGATGGAAATGCCACTTTACACTTCTATCTTATTGATACACAGCAGTCCCTCGATAGATATCCCGAAATCTTCGTTTTGATTTTAAAGTTTATATACGTAGATTTTAACAAATAATTAGTCGAATCATAATTATATTCAATGTGTACTCCCTCTATCACATAAAAAACAAACCTAGTATGAGATCTGACACATTTTTCTATCTAGATATTTACTATTAATTTTATGTCACATCTTCTATTAATTTTGTTTTTATGGAACAGAGGGATGCAATTTATGTCAATGGATCATATTTCAAACTGTTACGAGAAGTTAATTTTATATAGCTTTTAATTTTTTGAAAAAATAACAGCTAAAATTAATCTTATTTTTTAAGAAAAATATAAGATACTAGAGATATCTCCGTTTTTAAATTAAATATGCGAACAACATGTCTTTTAGACATGGTGTTCGATCATTTGTATTATTATTAAAAGAACTATGTGAGTATGATTTATTGTATTGTAACTTGATTTACCATTAAAAGTACTTTAAGCATGTTTTATATTATTTTTAGAGTAAATTTCACAAAACTACGTATACCTGAACCAAACTATCATAAAACTACAGATTTAAAGTCTTGTATCATAAAACTATATATTTAGCGCAAAATTTCTCACAGAACTACAGATATAGGATGGAGTGTCACAAAGATAAAGATTAAGTAGCAAATTTATTATAAAACTATCAATTTATCCCAAAATACGTTTATAGCTCTAACATAATATTAGTACTAGGGATTAAATTCTAGAATTTGTAGTTTTGTGATAACTTCAATATTAAATATGTAGTCTCATGATAACTTCAATATATAATATGTAGTTTTGTGATACTTAGTCTTAAATCTGTAGTTTTGTGATAAATTTACCGCTAAATCTGTAGTTTTATGATACAACGTCTTAAAACTTTAGTTTGGCGATAGTTTAGTCAAAATATTTGTATTTCTATGAAATTCACTCCTTTTCTTATATTTACACTAACTTTTTTGGTAAGACAAATAGATACTCCATCCGTTTTATACTATAAATCGTTTAACTTTTTTCCTAGTCAAACTTTTTAAATTTAACAAAGTTTACAGAAAAACATAGTAGTATTTATAATACAAAATAAACATATTATGACAATATATTCAATGTTAGATTTAATATAATTAATTTAGTATCTTAGATGTTACTAAATTTTTCTATAAATTTGGTCAAACTTAATAAAGTTTTCCAAACAAAAGTCAAATAACTTATAATATGAAAAAGAGAGAATTTACATTTTAGAAACGGAGTGAGAAAGTCACAAACTCACAATTGACAGTTTAAGAAAAAAAAGGAGTGTCACAGCTGGCCCGGACAAGAAATGCCAGGGAAGTGCAGTTTAGGCTCAGGTGATGATGATTGACTTCCAAACAGCAGGCATACCATACATGTCTTGCAACTTTCGTTCTGAATTTCTGACAGCCAGAACCAAAAGAGAGTAACAGCAAGCATGCGCATTTGATTTGCTCATCTTTTCACCTCTCCAGCCTTTGTGTACTCGACCAACTGGGAGAATGGAATCCTCATCAGGTCATCATTACCAGACACTAAAACTAAAGATTAATGGAGATAGATTACAGGAAGGCAGTGCATCTGCAGCACATGTACGACTCACTTCACTAATTCAGACAAAACATGCCAAATCAAATGCATTTGTTCAGATGATTTAGATGGGACATTCAGATGAATCCTTTCTTTCGGAGAGCTTTGATTCTTATTCACTGGCTTTTACACATTCGACTTGGCTCAGGCACCATGAATGAAAAGGAAAAACAATCGAGTATATGCAGCATCAAAAGAGACACCCAACTTTCCCCGTTTCATGCAGTGCAGAGCTTAGTTGCATCCAAAGCAGAGCTAGAAAGGCTAATGATCTTTTGTTTTTTCTTTCTTAGGGAGGAAAAAGGCTAATGATATCAATGCCATTTTGTTAGTTTAATACGCCACGATTGCTGTGTTCCATTTGAACCAGCCTTTTCTAATACTAATAATTCCATCCACTCAGATGAATCTCAACTTGTAGTACATGGCGATTAGCAAGTCATTGTTCAGGTTATTGCTTGCCACTGCAACCTAATGCCATGTTGCTGTGATAAAAATGGATGAAAATTTCTTGGCATGCTGCAGAATTGTGCATTTCTTTTGATGAAAAGGAGCATGTAGGTATGGGTTTGCAAGGGTGAGCTGGGGTGCAGGGAGAAGAGACAGTGGCAGGCAGATCAGAGCTACTGCCAACCAATTCTTCAATTCAATGTCACCTTCAGAGCTTACACTGGGTCTGGTCCTCAGCAGCAGGAGCTGCAGAAATCATGAAAAGCCAGTTTGCATGGACCATGCCTTTTCATGTGGTGTTATATTAGTACCTTTTCCATAATTATTGAAACAAATTCAGTTAATGACTCCCTCTGAAAAAAGAGAGAGAGAGCACATTTGTTGCCTGTTAATAATTCAGGTGCAACGCAAAACAAACATACTCATAATTATGTAGGACATACTTACAATTCACAACCTCCAAATGCAGAGACCCTCTTGATGAACAGATTGATGCAACAACAACTATACTACAACCTTTTCCAATCCAAATAAAGTTGATTGTCAACTGTGGATCAAACAATACAGTTCATCGACAAAAAAATATTAAACAAAGAATAACAACTATTGTGGAATTAGTCACACATCATTTGAATTTTTAATTAAATGCAGATATGTAGCAACAACACACATCATTTGAATTTTTAATTAAATGCAGATATGTAGCAACAACACTGTGAGAGAGAAAATCTTGAGCCGTGTCACAATCACTAGGGTTTTCCCCCATTTTTAGCAGTAACCATAATTACAATCATAATCCATAATCTTAGGATATCAAGACCCGGATCAAAGGAAAGAAAATGTGAGTGGTACATGTAAAGCCGGGACCTCACGTGCTCCCTTGCCGGAGGTCACGTGACATCGTTTCCTTTTAATTCTCCCGGCAACTCCTCCCCTGATTCCCCGTCCGTTCTTTATCCCCTTCCCCCTCCGATAAACCCCCGAGCTTTACACTTATTACATTTAGGTCCCTGTACAAGTTTAGTAATTACAGACAGCCCCTAAGGGAGGAGACCTTCGCCGTGGAAGTTTCAATAAAAGCCCTCCAAATAGTTCTGGCTTTGCACGGACACGTCCCTCCCTCTCCTCTCTCTCGCCTCCGCCGCCGCTCGCTGGCCGGAGGAACCATAATGCCGCTGCCGCCGGTGTTGTGAGGTGGTAGGATATGGGCGGGGTGACGTCCTCGGTGGCCGCGAAGTTCGCGTTCTTCCCGCCCGACCCTCCGGCGTACGGCGTAGCTGATGAGGAGGAGCCGCCACCGCCGGGGGCGGCTGCTCCGGCGGCGGCGGTGACGGCGAGGAGGGTGTCTTTGACGGGGGTCCCGTGGAGGGAAGGTGTGGAGGCGAGGCGGGTACGGACGCGGCGGGGCACGGAGATCATCGCCGTGTACGTGCGGTGCCCCAAGGCGAGGCTCACCGTGCTGTACTCGCACGGCAACGCGGCAGACATCGGGAAGATGTACGAGCTCTTCGTCGAGTTCAGCGCCCGCCTCCATGTAAACCTCATGGGGTAAGTGTTCATGTGATTTTATTGCTTGGGCAAGTAAAAGTTGCTGCTTTGGTGGATGACTAATTTGCATGAATAATCGGGTTTTGGTTTGATCAGTGAGAATCAGTTTGCCTTCCAGTTGATGTGTTGATGAACTTGCAAGAGGGGACCAATATATGTTCATCGTTTAATTGGCTAGCTCGATTTTCATCTCTGTCCATTTGTTTGAGACCAGTTTATATTCATCGTTAATGAAGTCTCATGATCTTATTGAATGGAGTATGTCTCGTTCTAATGTTTAGAATGTTCTGTATTTAGCTGTAGTACACAGAGCACTGTTCATAGTATTGCAGTTCTGGCTTTCAACTAGATTTCTAAAATTTGGAATCTGGTAGCACTTCCTCCGTCAATTGATTGTCCTGTCAAGTATGCGTTGTCAAGTCTTGATTTCCACAATTCCACCTGATCATTGGGATTGGGCATTGATTAGTGGTTGGCACCTGTTCTATTTGATCTGAAATTTCAGTGGCTCAGTTCATAGAGTTTATCTTCATCAGTGTATTGTGTCCGCATGTACTCAAAACACTTAATTTGGATTTGTGAACTTCTTGATCGTTTGGTTTTGCTATTTCGTTACACATGGTTGAACAGCTAAATTCGTCTTACAGTGATTGGGGGCTGTACAAACAGTTTCCTCGTTGACATTGGGGCTACCCTCCTGTACCCAACAAGAAAAAATGAACTGGTCGAATGCGCATGAACCTGGTAATAACTAGTTGTAGGTCCACATTACACACTTTGATAGGTACATGAGAGGAATTTTCATACTAGAAAGTGGGTTGGGATGCGAGCCAAGTGTGCCGAAAAAAGATGTCAGAACAATGAAGTCACCCTGGTGGGCTTATCTACAAATGGGGAGGATTAGAGTCATAAGAGTAGTTTTCCGTTCCCTCTTTTTTTTCTTCTTTTTTTTTCTCTTTGTTGTTTTTTTCCTGGCTAGGCCGATTTTTATATCTACACCCCTCGATCTTGATACAATGATAAGCAATGCACGTATTCGCAAAAAATAATAATTTGAAAATGCACATTACAGTTTTTCCTGATCTCACATTCAGCAAGAAGGCCATGTTTTTCCTGATCCCACAGACCCACACTAGACAGGAAAGCCGTGTACTTAGCTTTCCAGGTTGCCTACCTCAATTAATTGGCGTTTGGATGCTTCATGTAAAGCAAATGGTCCAATGGAGCTGATGCGCTTCCTGCAATAGCCATCGTGTTTGAGATGTTTTTGTCCGACTATTGATCACAAAAATCATTCCATGTTTCATTTTCATTATTTGCTGCTCACAACTAACTGTTGCTGATAAACAATGCAAAGATTCTTGTCATTTTTTGTTGTATCCTGTCCAGTAGACTTAATTATATTTTCTGGACTTTGTGACTGGTTTTGTAACAGAGACATCTTTGCCAATGTGGAGGATTTCAGTTATGCTAGATAGGCCATTCACATAATTATTCACCTTGGTGCATCTAATTTTAACTGTTTTAAGGATAAAATTCCTCGTGTGCTACTAAGATTTTACATGTTACCTTATTTGCCACTTCATCATAGCAAATGAGGAATTGGTGTGAATTAATGGTTGTATTTATGTACTTAGCACCTCATTTTCCTGCACTTGGAATAATTTCCTCAATCTTTGCAGGTATGATTACTCTGGTTATGGACGGTCATCAGGCAAGGTTAACAATGCTCTCTATTCTTTCCTGAAATTAACGCTCTTATCTTTGCAATACCTAACATTACTTTCATAATGTTTTATTAGCTGATGAATTGGAAACACTTAAAGAATGATCTTCTAAGGCCTTCTATTTTTTACAAGACACCGCAAAACTGAACCCCACTTGATTGTTTTCTGTCCCACAATTCTCTTTGCCAAAATTGGAAACTCTACTGAATCAAATTATTCTGTTTCTTTCCATGTTCAGGCAAGTGAAGCTAATACCTTCGCTGACATAGAGGCTGCATACAAATGCCTCGTGGAGGTGTATGGTACTAGGGAAGAAGACATTATCCTGTATGGCCAGTCTGTCGGTAGCGGCCCGACTGTCGATTTAGCTGCTCAGTTACATCATCTAAGAGCAGTAGTTTTGCACAGCCCTATATTGTCTGGCCTGCGTGTCATGTATTCTGTGAAGAAAACATACTGGTTTGACATATACAAGGTTTGCATCGCTGACTGAACTATCAAGAAATATACTAAAATTACTTCCCCATGCTTTGCCCATGCTAACCGACCACTTGTTTTCTTTGCAGAACATTGAGAAAATACCCCTTGTTAAATCTCCGGTTTTGGTAATTCATGTAAGCCTGAATATATATGCATCTCTGTTCATTTCTCATCTACAAACTTTATGTAATTTAACTCAATGTATACCTTTTCACTTGTTTTTCAGGGCACAAATGATGACATTGTCGATTGTTCCCATGGGAAGCAGCTATGGGAGCTGTGCCAAAATAAGTATGAACCTCTATGGATCGAGGGAGGTGACCATTGTAACCTGGAAACCTTCCCAGTGTACATAAGGCATCTGAAGAAGTTCATATCGGCGATCGAAAATATGCCTTTGGAGAAAGAAGCATCACCAACCGAGAGTGAGAGGCTGCCAGCCGAAACTGAAACGGCATCTGATGGTTCTGCTCTCTCTGACGCTCCATGGATGACCTCACAGAGGCTAGAGCCACCGAGAAAGAGCACGAGGCATGAGCTGCCTCCTCGATTGAGCAATGATCGTGTCGATAAACGAAGGCGAAGCACGGGACGCAGAGAGAAGCCAAGATCCATCGCGGAGAAGAAAGAGAAATCAAGGAGAAGTGTTGATACGTTTGACAGGACGAGGGATGAACACGATCAGCCAGATAAACCAAGAAAAAGCATCGACAGGTTGGTTCCCTCTGCAATTCTTCCCTTCCATCGTCATATATAGAGTTGTAGTAACCATGTTCACTTGATCCAGAAAATGCATGATAAATTATATTGCTACAGATATATGATTAAAAAGATGATAAATTTCCTTGATACAATTTGACTTTGGTGTAAATTTTTGACAGGCTTGGAGAGATGATCAGATCTATGGGTCTCTGTAATGTGGATTGCTTCAAAGAGCCTCCTCGAAGCACTGAGCCTAGCCGAGGTCGGTGACTCAGTGAGTGGTCTTGTGGCTGTAGCTAGTCTTGTCTCCCACGTTAAATGTCAACATTGGTCTGTGTGATGTGTTCTCCGGATGATGATCAAAATCATAAACCATTTATGAACAGTAAAGAGAAATATAGCACGTCATATTTTTTTTTTGGTTTTTACTGCTGCCCCTCAATTTGAGTTCCTGTTAAAATTCTTTTGTATTGCATTTCATTATTGTGTATGCCTCTTTGGTTGATGGATTTCACATAAGTTTGACACGATTTCATCAGTTCCAAATATATGAATTTGACCGTGAAGCGTGAAGTAGTTCGAACTTCGAAATTCCAAATGGCCCCAAAGTCCTCAAATGGGCCTTGAAATTAATGCACACGTATCCGAAAGGCCCAAATACTGATCCTTTTTAAGCGATCCTTTTTAAGCCCAAGCCCAAGCAAGAGTTGGACCATGAAAGCACTCTCACTGACAGGTGGGCCTACGCTCTGCGGAGCAACCGAGGAAACCAGAACCAGCTCTCCTCGATCTCAATCCTGCCGTCCGATCCCCGATCGAACGGTCAGCACGACACAACCCCCAAGCGCGACACTGCACTGCAGCGGCGGCTCGCTTCGACCGCTTCTAGAAGCTTCCGCGTCGCCATTCCTCCTCCTCCTAATCCCGCCCGCCTCCCCTCTGCTTAGAAAAAAACCCTAGCAACTCCTCCACCCTTATCCTCTCGCCTCGCTAGCTTCTCCGCGGCCGCGTTCTACTACTAGAGGTGTCACATGGCGCCGGCGCTGAGCAGGAGCCTTGGGGCGTCGTCGGTGGCGGCGCTGAGGCCATGCGCGCGGAGGGTGAGGGCGCCGGGGCCGGGCTCGGTCGCGACGCGGGGTAGCGGGGCGGGGAGGTGCGGGAGAGGGGTGAGGTGGGAGGCGGGGAGCGGGAGTAGCAGCAGGGGGAGGCTGGTGCGGGTGAGGTGCGACGCCGCCGTTGCGGAGAAGGCCGCCAGGGAGGAGGCGGCGGCGGCGGAGGAGAAGTTTGAGTACCAGGCGGAGGTGAGTGACGGCTCGGGATGGCTTGGATGGAAATAGTTTCTTCACTAGAGTTACATTAATGAAATGTTGTTGTTATAGTTCATCATTTTATCGTGAATTCGACGTGTGGTGTGATTGATCTTGTCTAGTCCAATATAATAATAGCTGTTTAATCCCTTTTGTGCTGTGTAGGTTAGCCGCCTAATGGATTTGATTGTCCATAGCCTTTACAGTCACAAGGAAGTATTTCTTCGGGAGCTTGTGAGGTCAGTAACTCTCGCCAAAATGTAGTGTTTCACCAATAATAATACTATAGTCAAACGATAGTTCCATTTACAGCCTTTTAAATTTGATCCCCTGGCTCATCACTTATGTGCTCACTATCTGGTGTTCTCAGTAATGCGAGTGACGCATTGGATAAGCTGAGGTTTCTTGGTGTGACTGATTCTTCTCTCCTTGCTGATGGCGGTGAGTTGGAGATAAGGATTAAGCCAGACCCTGATGCAGGAACCATTACTATTACGTAAGTTGTTCTCTAATAGCTGTGCTTTGTCGACTCGACTGTTTAATGCAGGTAGTTTACTAGTACAATCTTGTTATTGTTCTTATAGTGACACTGGCATTGGAATGACCAAAGATGAACTTAAGGACTGCCTTGGTACTATTGCTCAGAGTGGCACCTCAAAATTTTTGAAGGCTCTCAAGGTAGAGCATTGTTACTTCCCTTCCTATTTTCTTAATGCTTGCACCAATGTCTAGGCAATGTGTACTACTTGTGTGTTTTGCTTCGTTGTTTCATTCCTAATACCAAATGAATCACAATTCAGGAGAATAAAGACCTTGGAGCCGATAATGGTCTGATTGGTCAGTTTGGGGTTGGGTTTTACTCAGCTTTTCTCGTAGCGGAAAAGGTACGAGGCATTCTTTGGATGCTGTCCTTGTAAAATATATTTCATGGAATATATATTTTTTTTTTGTTCATTGAGCTTTCCCCCCCTAAATTATGTGTTGCAGGTTGTGGTCTCCACTAAGAGCCCCAAATCAGATAAGCAATATGTATGGGAAGGTGTAGCTGACAGTAGCTCTTATGTCATCAAGGAAGAGACTGATCCTGAAAAAATGCTTACACGCGGCACTCAGATTACTCTCGTTTTAAGGGTGAATTTGGCTTTTCCTAGTTGTTGAAATGAATGCCTTTTTGTAGCTAAAATCTCACATCTTCGTCACAAAAAACGGAAACATCATATTCTGTAACTATGCAGCCTGATGATAAGTTTGAGTTTGCTGATCCTGGAAGGGTTCAAGGGCTAGTTAAGAACTACTCTCAGTTTGTGTCTTTCCCCATATACACATGGCAGGAAAAATCCAGAACTGTCGAGGTAAGGCCTTGATGGTTTTTTCTTGCTAATTCTCTTAACATGCATCTTACAAGTTCTTTAGAGGTACTACTCTTGATTCCTTGCAGATTTCTTTCACTGATGTGACCTTGCTTGACAGGTTGAAGAGGATGAAGAGACAAAAGAAGGTGATGAGGCAAAAGAGGTTAGTTATCTTGGATGACCTGCTTCTAGTTTCTCTTATCCTTATATTGACTTTATTCTTTTGAAACTGATTCGCATCCACCTATAGAGTGAACAAAAGAAAAGGAAGACAATTACTGAGAAATACTGGGATTGGGAGCTAGCCAATGAAACAAAGCCTATATGGGTAATTTTATTTGTTACTTTCATTGCACGCACTATGCACTCTTTGAACCTTATTCCTATTTGGTATTCTATCTCCCAAAAAAATGCACGTGATAAAGGAAGCAGATGGTTGAATCATATTCCCTCTGTGCAGATGAGAAGTCCAAAGGAAATTGAGAAAAAAGAATACAATGAATTTTATAAGAAGGCATTCAATGAGTTCTTAGATCCTCTGGCCTACACTCACTTCACGACAGAGGTACATGAATTTTTCAAACATCACTTCGCTTAACTTAAAGTGAATGGAATATTGTTTATGACATGATATTTTCTGTTACCAGGGTGAGGTGGAATTTAGGAGTGTCCTTTACATTCCAGGAATGGCTCCGCTTAGTAATGAGGAGATAATGAATCCAAAAACCAAGAATATCCGGTTATATGTCAAAAGAGTATTTATCTCGGATGACTTCGATGGTGAACTGGTATGTTCTCTCAGTCCACAAGATAGTTGCTTATGAATATGCATTTGTGTTGTCCTTTCTTGATTGTCTATTTGATTAAGATAGAACACATTTCTGAGTTTACTATGCATTTTGCAGTTCCCCCGATACTTGAGCTTCGTAAAAGGTGTAGTGGATTCAAATGACCTTCCCCTCAATGTTTCTCGTGAAATTCTTCAGGAGAGTCGAATAGTAAGTTAATAAGAAATGCATGCCAGCTCTTATATTTTAAAATTGCATACAAGGAAAGTTACCATTATTGATCTTCCTATAATTTATGTTGTTTATTAGGTAAGAATTATGCGAAAGAGGCTTGTTAGGAAGACATTTGATATGATTGAGGAGATTTCTGAAAAGGATGACAAGGAGGTAAAAACTCATAACTACCCTGTCCCCTGAAATTTTCTGTTTGAGTATGTGTTGAAGCCCTGTCATTTGTACTGCAGGATTACAAGAAGTTCTGGGAGAGCTTTGGCAAGTTCATCAAACTTGGTTGCATTGAGGACACAGGAAATCACAAGCGTCTTGCCCCTCTGCTGCGTTTCCACACTTCTAAAAATGAGGGAGATTTGATAAGTCTTGATCAATATGTAGAAAACATGCCAGAGAACCAAAAAGCAATCTATTACATTGCTACAGATAGTCTCCAGAGTGCAAAGACTGCTCCTTTCCTGGAAAAGTTGGTTCAGAAGGACATTGAAGTATGAACACAACATAATACCGATGAGACAAGAACTGTCATTCTTGCTTCCACTTAACTCATGTTGCTGTTTTTTTCCTCTTTAGGTTCTCTACCTCATTGAGCCAATTGATGAGGTTGCCATTCAGAATTTACAGACCTATAAAGAGAAGAAGTTTGTTGATATCAGCAAAGAGGACCTGGAGTTGGGTGAGGAAGTGTTGAAACTTTCTCTGGATACAGTTTTCATGGTTATCGGCGTCACACTAATATATATTTGTTTGCACAGGTGATGAAGATGAGGACAATAAGGAAAGCAAACAGGAATACACTCTTCTGTGTGACTGGGTAAAACAGCAGCTTGGTGACAAGGTAGCAAAGGTTCAAATATCAAAGCGCCTCAGCTCGTCACCGTGTGTTCTTGTATCTGGCAAGTTTGGTTGGTCTGCCAACATGGAAAGGTATTTCCTGTACGATTAAATCATTGTGCTGAACTATGCTTGATTTCTAATGCATATTTTTCAACAATTCAGACTCATGAAAGCACAAACACTTGGGGACACATCAAGCTTGGAGTTCATGAGGGGTAGAAGGATTTTCGAAATTAACCCTGACCACCCTATTGTCAAGGACTTGAATGTAAGATTCGTTGCTGCCTATAGCACTCATCAGTGATTGATGTACCCATTTCTACATAAGCAACAATTAACATGAATGAGAAACAATTTTTGGCAGGCTGCCTGCAAAAATGAGCCTGAAAGTACAGAAGCTAAGAGGGCTGTTGAGCTGTTGTATGAGACTGCTCTGATCTCCAGTGGATATACTGTAAGCAAAACACAGTCATTATATTTCATTTCCTGGTCATCATGAACCTTACCATTTGACTGTTTGTTTACTTGGAATGTCCAGCCTGACAGTCCTGCGGAGTTGGGTGGCAAGATCTATGAGATGATGACAATTGCCCTTGGCGGGAGGTGGGGGAGGTCAGACACTGAGGCTGAAGCAGCAACCACTGGTGAGGCCAACACAGAGACCGACTCATCTGAAGCCACGGTGACGGAGGTGATTGAGCCTTCTGAAGTGAGGCCTGAGAGTGACCCATGGAGGGATTAATGAGTTCTCTCTTGGGCATCCTTTGTTAGAACTTCAGACTTAGTTGCTATGGGGATTTAATCATGGTTTAAAAACATGATTTTGTCATAGATTTACATGGGTTGTTACCCAGCATTTTTGTAGGTGCAGTAGAGTCTGTAGACTCATCGCCCACCTCTATCTATTGGAGGGGTTGGTCTTATCAATAAAACATGAAAATAATCAGTACAATACAAATGTCCCATTGTTTTCTATATTTATGGAGTTTTTACTTGCAGTTTACGTTGTGGAGATCAATGCTTAAGCCTAATATTCTTGAGCTACACATTTAGAGGAAGCATTTTGTCTAGTAAAGAAGAATATCAAAATGCACGATGAACATGACGCATTCTTTCTGTCTCAAAATTTCTACTGTAGACCTATTTATGCATCATCGTTATGATGGAATCTGTATCTTGTTACTCTCAGCTGTTGCGATTTAAGTTCGCCGGATAAACCCAATATCCAAATGGAGTTCACAGGATGTTTAGCAGACATCCAAATTTGATTTTTAAGACTGTCTAAGATATCTATTGGGATCATGTCCCATAAAATCTCACGGCCAAAGGGCTACCAGAACAGAAAGCAAACTCTGAAAGGAAGGTACTCAATATGAAAAAAATGATGCATAAGCATTAAATTTCATGCTGTATCTGTCGACAAAAAACAGTTGTATTTCAGTGTTTCTATCAAACATTGCTTTTCGCTGCTACTTGGAAGGAGCCACAAAAACAAGATATGCATCCTGATGCGATTCAATTGCCTCGCATCGGATATTCGGGTATCCTTTTTTTCTCACATGCACAGATATATTTCTTCGGTTCTTTTTTTCGTCCTATGTCAGAGGAGTTTCTAGCCATCATGGATTGCAGTTCTAGCTGTCTTGGTCGGTGAAGCTTCAGTTCTGATATTTGATCACAGCTACACTCAATGTACTGAATCTATGGGAACCTCCTCCCTTCCCATTGGAAGTCAGATTGCAACTGCTCACTTGCTCAAGCAACTAGAATTGCAATCCTGAATTGCTCAGCAGCAGTTATTCCTATGCACATATGCTGTTTATGTGCTTGTCACTCCATCTGCTTTCTGGTCAGAATAAACCTGCTTCATCCATGTTGCTTCAAATTCACATATGAAACCCATCTTGATCTTGCCTGATGCTTAGCTCTTCTGAACTCATGACCTGTGGATACGGCATTTGCGCAGTGTTATGGAATGATCCATCCAAAGTCTGATGCATCTGTTCAAGAATAAGAGAAGCCCATCAGATCATCAGAACGTCTGCAATGATTGTTGAATGGTGAACAGTATGTGCCATTTTGGCTTACA
The DNA here is from genome assembly GCA_000573905.2 of Oryza punctata. Classification (NCBI taxonomy): domain Eukaryota; kingdom Viridiplantae; phylum Streptophyta; class Magnoliopsida; order Poales; family Poaceae; genus Oryza; species Oryza punctata. Next base: position 26,508,222 of record CM002495.2, on the reverse strand, counting down.
AATGCTACTGTACTAGCGATATGAGACTAGAAGTGACACTAACAAATAATAATGGCATGCATAAGATGCAAACCTGAGGCTCTCTGAATGCTCCCTTATAATTTTGCTGTTGCTTCTGCATGACACTGGTGAACACATCTGGGTTGATCATGTCATGGACACCTCCCTGAAGGATGCCCGGTCGCGATAACTGTAGCCCGGGTATCATCTCCGGGGAGAAGGACAATCCCATGGGAGCAGACGAAGGAGGCCCGGGAAAGCGAAGAACCTGAAATCATCAAGAAACATGATGAACTTGGTTATTACCCATTTCTGAAATTTTCTGATCTCTTGTAAAGCAAACTGAAGAAGAAAAGGGGAGAGGGAGAAGAAGGGAAGATGGTGAAAGTTTCGTACATCCTTGGAGTTCGAGACGAGTGATTCAATGTCGAGATCGATTCTTGGGTTGACTGCCGAGAGCTTCATCGACAGAAACTGCAGAGATGAAAAGTGACAACCAAAGATCAGTGTTGCGTTGCGTTTTGTCAGGTGAAATTTGCAGTCATTCCCCTGTGGATGATCATGTCGGTACCTCGACTTGTCTTTGCAGGGACTGAACATAGTTGATGATCTCGTCGAGCATCAACGCCTTGCCGGTGACCTAGTCGAATCAAATTCAGAAACACAAATTACCATCCATTCTTATGAAATTCACATATGGGCCTTGTTCGGATCCAGAGGACTAATAATTAGCCTTTCAGAATCTTGCTATTTAGGAGTATTAAACGTAGATTACTGACAAAACTCATTCCATGATCCTTGAGCTAATTTGCGAGACGAATCTAACGAGGTATATTAATCCATGATTAGCGGATGATTACTGTAGCATTACTGTAGCAAATCATGGATTAATATACCTCGTTAGATTCGTCTCGCAAATTAATCCAGGGATCATGGAATGGGTTTTATCAGTAATCTACGTTTAATACTCCTAAATAGTAAGATTTTGGAGTCTAATTATTAGCCCTCTGGATCCAAACAAGACCATGATTCAGAAACCTTCACACTGTAGCTTCAGTTTTGGGTTAGAATGCTCACTTTGCTGCACCCAGGGACAAGGTCTTGCAGGAGTTTCATCCTCTCGCTGATCTTCTCCCTTCTCAGCTGCCAAGAAATATAACACCACAATTTTCAATTATTTGACTCTAATTCAGGTGATCAGTTTGAAGAAATTTGTCACTATTAATGTTTTCTTCCATTTTTTTAAAAAAATTGAATTGTTCAAATTTTGTATGTAGCGTATACCCTCTCTGCTAGGCTGTGGCTGTTGGTTGCCTGCCCCTTCCGAGCTCTGACATGGCTGTACCCTTCCTTCTGCACTTCGCCGGCGTCCTTGGCTCCTCCCTTCCCTTTCGACTTGCCGCCCGCCGCCGCCGTTGCCGCCGGCAGCGGCGGGCCGATCACTTCGCCGTTGGCATCTTTGGTGCACTCGGTCTCGTTCCCAGAATCGGCAAGCACGTTCGACGCGTTCGCGTGATCCGCTCCAGCAATCTTCTTGAAAATGCCGGTGCAAGCAATTGCGCAAACGATTCATCAAGCTTTTTAAGAATGTTTGATCGATGCGATGAGATGGAGCAAGTGAGTACCTCGTCTGATCTCCTTTTCTTCTTGGAGTCCGACGAGCAGGCGCCGGCCGGCGGCGCGTCGTCGCTGCCACTCACATAGTTGGTGGCCGACGGCCGGAGCACCTGCTCGACGAGGCCGCCGGAGTTGACCGGGAAATTGCCGAACCCGCCGCGCACGGCTGCCGGTGGCAGCAAGAAACCACCGCCGCTCGCCGCCGTGGCAGCACCACTGCTCGGCGAGAGCGACGACGACCACGCGAGAGAATCCATGGCCGGTTGCACCGGCGGCGGCGCCGCGCATGAGCTGCTGCTGCTCATCTGGCCACCATGCCATTGCCAAGACATCGCCATGCCATGGACAGATGAAGCGTTGCTCTCTACTCCAAACCCATTGCCGCCATTAGCATCCATCAACTTGCTCCCTAACTAATCAAACAGAGACTCCAGGAGAGAGAGAGAGATCTTGCAAGCGTTCTTGATTTTATAGCCAGTTTGCTGCATCCAGCAACACGATTTTTACAGCCTAGGAGATGGAGGGTAGTTTTGAGTTTACCCCCTGCCTTTACCTTTTCTTGATAGCAAAGTACAGTAAAAAGTAGAAACAAACCCTTTAATCATGCTGTTTTAACCTTTGCTTTAGCTTGCTTACTCCTTACTAATTACCCCTGCCATCTTCTCATCTGGGCAAGTGGCATCATCCTCACTCAAGTTTCTGACAGTGCCAACTATCACAGGCTTTGTTTAATCTGATGCCTTTCTGAAGCCTTGCTGTAAATCAAGTACCATTCTCTCTCATCATCGTTTGACCACCACTGTCATGTCGGTACAGTTACTTTAGTACAGTTATTATTGGACACGAACAACTGTCTACACCTTCGTGATCAACATGATCACTCGTACTACTAGTTTTCTTCCAGTGGCAGGTTCGTCGCAAAGATGGGTGCGGGTCACTTCGCGGATAATCATTTTAGTCGATTTTATTGCACTAGAGGAGGTGCACGATAACATTACGTTATTCACTTTGTTGCTCAAATCAATCGTACCAAAATTTGTTAATACTAAATTTTGACACATTTTGGTATAGCATTGGTATTATTTGGTTTGATGCATTTCCTAATTTTTGGTAGAGTTTTAAGATTGGAAGCTTTTAGAACTGTCGAAATACGGTAGGGTAGTGATAGTTGAAGTTTGTTTAGTTTATTGTTCTACTGATAATGAAAAAGTTTAGCAAGATTTAAAATGGCAATAAACTAAACAAGCCTTTAAATAAAAAAACAATTTTACATGTCTAGAATTTCCAAACTAAAGCATCACATCCATTGATCATGGAAGCAAATTGCAAAAACCTAATGCTTATAGTACAACTAGTGTACTCTAATTAAGGTAACCAACCTGAGAGCCTTTAGATGCTCTTCTGATTCCCCTAACCTCACTCCAACCCTAAACTAAACTATCATTAGCCTCGGGGTTCGCGCTGCCCCGAATCAAGCCTTTTGATTGGCAAAGCAAAGCCAACCAATGCAATTCTTTTTATCCACCCCAGACACGCTTTTGCCCAGCCACGGTAATTACCAGGGGCACTTACCCCTCTTTACCCCATTTTTACCGCACAGTAATCCTGTCCAACTCACTGACAGTAATCCTTCCTAAGTTGCACATTGTCACTTTGCCAGGAGTGAAATGCAAGTCACCCTGTACTACTGTCTACTAACTACTACGAATTGTTACCTTTTATTCTTCTAGGCATGGAGTACTTCACCTTTCGGTGACAACACTGTTCTGAATCTTTTTCGCCTTTCTTCTTTCTCCTCTTCCTCGCAGCTGCCTTCCTCTTACCCGAGTTCGGCTGATAACCGTTGTGCTCGGGAAAGAGGGGGATTACAGGTGCCTCCTGCGAGAGAGCCTGAGTGGAGGTGGCTAGAGCATTGGCTGGTGAGGCTGAGCTTTGGCGGCTAGCCAATGTGGCTACCCCCAGCGCTCATGCTAGTTTCTATGTATGAGAGATCGCAAGAGTGGTATGGAGAATAGGCTTAGAGAGTTTTTTTACTCCATTATCCCATCCCCTTCAGTCTCTTCTCTTTTTGCTGTAAATAAGCTTTATTCCTCTTAATACAATGATGCGCTCCTTGCGTATTCAAAAAAAAAAAAGGTGGCTCCTGCGAAAACGCTTTGCGAAATGCGTGCAAACCGCGAGGTAAAGATGAAAAGGACGTGACATTGAACTCACCCCTCTAGACACTAACATTGCAATGCAGCTGTTTTTACAGGGTTCTTGGGCAACATGATTAAAGCATTCCCAGTGCAAAATGGGCGTCCTTAGCTTTATCAAGAAAATCACCCGGCCTGAAGTAAACGGGAGTGTCAGGCCCCAAGATACGATCTTTTTTTTCGTCGTCGTCGTCAGAATCTTCAGAGTTCAGAGAAAAACACATACTCACACACACGAATACACGATCAGTTTCAGCTCATCATGATCCATCTGTGACTGTAAAGAGAAGAGACAAGGGAGTTTGTGCTAAGTTCTTCGAAAGGCGCAGCGAGAAGCGAAAGAGCAGTTGATCAGAGCAGCTGATTGGGTCATTACCGAGAAGATGGAAATGATTAGTCAAAATATTCAGAAGGAGCAGTTCAGGACACAACGTTATCGGACAGAGACTACAGTACAGGTTTACTACAGGACATGTTGATTAGTGTTGGCATGCATGCTCAGCTGAGCTCGTTAAAAGAGAAAGGCTAAGCAATTATCTCATTTGCTGTAGTGATGCATTGATGCTGATAGTGCAGGAACTTCTCTTTACTAACAATGTTCATACTCTTTAAGGCAAATGTTTGTAGTATAAATGGGTTTATTAACAAACTAGACACTTAACTGAAGAGTAAAAAGTCAGCAGTTTGTGTGCCAATGGAGAACCAATTTGGCTCCAAGAGTCAATTTTAGTAGTACTAGACACTAGTACAATTTGTGGAGAAATACTGAAATGCGTAAAAAGTTGAGCAAGCATAAGCTGAACAGGCCTATTCTGCAGAATCTGGAAACCTGAGAGATTGAGATTATTTGGGCCCTTGCCAATGAAATGGCAGGGCCCAGGAATTAGACCACCATCGCGAATCCTATGCTCCATTGCTAGAATAAGTTTCATGGCGCAAGCTGTAATGCAATTACAAAATAAACTATGATAAGAGATTCAGTCATGATCTTTGTGTAATAATATATTAATAAAACATTATGAAATACTTGCAAGACACATCTAGTTGCACTTGTTTCCAACATCAAGATGCTGATTCTATATGCATGAAGTAAGGTTTCCTGAAGGTTGATCTCATGGATCACAGGAGCACCTATATTTAGTGACAAGGAAATTAGTGCAGTGTAAGGCTATTAGCATGGATGCTTGTGTCTGCACATATGAACTGTAAATTTGTAATAGCACAATATTTTGTGATTAAAGCTATCGATTTTCTTTGATTCAAAAATTCATAACAAACGAGTAGCTAGAACAATATTGGGACATACTATCTCCATCCGAAAATAACTTCACTTCCATCATTCACCATTTGTCCCAAAATAATTTTATTTCTATTCTCTTACCTACCTTACGTTTACAAATCGATAAATTTTATTCCTTAAAACCCCTTACCAACCACTTACCCACTCAACACATAAGGTGAAAAGGGAGGGAGTTAACAAACTACGTATCATTTCAGTTGTCTCCAGTCTTTTAGCCGTGCAGTAATCCAAAAGAGAACTATCTGCGCACATATCTTATAGAATTTCAAAATTCAAAGCCTCTCGTCTGCACTAGTTGAGAAATATCATCGAATCTCAAAACCTTTTGCTAAACTGAGAAGCAGCTGGATCAGACACCTGGACAGGTGAAATCTGTTATGCGTTGCCAACTAAAGGCAGAAATTTTCTAAGCCAATCTCATCCAAAGTACAACGATTCCTCGTATAGTACACCGTAGTTGATGAGTCCCTCTCACTAGCTAATCTAAAGAGTCATTAGCTAAAATAAAAAATTCTACTCCTGCTAAAATTGCAAATTAAAGGGAGAAAACATGAGAGCCAAGTTTATTAATGTTGGGCACACATTTTTATTGTTTTTTTAAGTAAAATTTCAGCTCAAATGTCCACATCACACGTTTGCCCACTCGCACACTTAGTCAGCAGTTCAGCACAACATTTTATTATTTGCTACTAATAACACTTTCTCTCATGTACGTGTATTACGAACCCGACGTGATGAAGATAAAATATTAAAATGACAAAGATTCAAAGTTAGCATGTGCTAGGCGAGTACACCTGTACCGAATCATAACAAAAAATTCAAACCTGTAAGCAGTGTTCGCCTAGATCATGGTCTAGACCGTCTAGACGCGAGGCTGTAAGTTTTCGTCTCGTTTATGGCCTAAACTGTGCCCTATAGCATTTTCTTGTCTAGATGGTCAAACCAAGTATTTAGACCATACCTAGCCGAGTCTAGACCGAAAAAATAACATGTAGATCATGGTCTAGGCGATAGACCCAAAACATTTGGCGTGCAGGAGCTCAAATTTTCTAGCAGGCCAAGGCTCAAATGGTTTAGGTTAGGGTTTGGAGGGAGTAAATCTCTTTTTTTTCCCATTCCACCAACAGTCGTCATACCCACGCCACCCACAAGATAAGGCTGTAACTATAAGTAAGATAAGTCTGTAACTATAAGTATAAATACAAAGTTAGTAACATGTGACATTTCTTTGTTTAGGAACACAATTTAAAAATGTTAGGATGAGTTTGAGGATAATGGAAGGTTTGAATTTGAAGCTAATTGAAGATTCATTCTTGCAAAATAAGATAAACCTTAAATACCATCTTTTGTTGCTCTCAAATATTCTCTAGAACTTTTGACTTGTTGAGTATATTTACATATATGGTAAAAAATATGCCGGTAGTATAATGTATGGTGTATCGTCTAGACTGTCTAAACTTTAGACTGGCTAGACTCTAGATCAGGGATCGCGGTCCATCTAGCGTCTAGATGAACAGTGCTTGTAAGGCATCTCACCACTTGTCTGCCTAACAAATCTTAGGTCAAAATGTAAGCCTGAGCAATAACAAAGGATAACAGTACGAGAAAAATGCCAATTAATGTTAGCCCGTGAATTATCGGTGAATTTCATTTTTTTAATAAAAACAGATAAATATTAGTCTAAATTATATTTGTGGTTTCCTTTCATACTACAAAAGATTTTCGTTAATGTAACCACTGTAGTACAAAATTGTAGGTATTGTTCACACGATTTTAAACTCATTAAGTTTTTTCAGATTATTTATTGGATCATTAATTTGAAAATATTCTACTGCATTGTTAGCATCGCTAGTTTTAAGCTATTTGTTAATTTTATTTCTTAAAATATTTAATTTACTCCTATAATCAAACAGATAATCTGTGATATAATAATTCTTTCAATAATATCAAACTAAATCTAAGGACATCAGTTAGACTGTAGAAATTAACGGAAAAAAACTTAACCTTAAATCGCACTTTGCACTAGGTAGATTGTGCATGTTTCACTTTTACACTAGGATCCATTAGAAATAAGTTCCACTTAACACTAGAATACATCATCAAACTTACAAAATAATCACAAAATCTGAATGAAACTTCATAAAATATGGTCTAAATTGGAAAACTTTCATAAGTTTTATTAGAATTTATAAGATTTTTCTTTAATCATATGACACAGCCCAATGCAAAAGTGATATTCTAACGACAGGAGTATAATTTATATACTCAAAATATGCAACCAAGGCGTATCACCGTATAGTCAACCGTCCAACCCCAACAGCTACCGGGTAACGAACGTTTTGCTCCGCCCAGACGCTGCCCCTCTCAGCGTCTTGGGCTTTGCTAGCGTCGCTGTTCTTCCAGCCTGTCACACGCGCACATGACAAGCAACCACCCAACCCTTTGCTCCGTTCACACTGCACAGCGCCACCACACTACCCCACCTCTCGTCACTCAAATCACCCAAAACGTACCCGCATTGATTCTCTCACTGACAACTCGGGACAAAAGCACGCGGCCCCACCTGTCATTGCCCAAGACGTAGACAACACACGTCCAAAAAAACGACCCCTTTTCCCTTTTCTGCGCCCGCACGACACATCACGACAGGCGAGACACGTAACCATCACGCCACTGACGGTTGGGACCCACTCCTGTGTGCCCCACCACCAACCACTGGTTTTTGTAATACCGGACATGGTCCCACCATCGGATGGACCCATTCGTCAGCGAGGTGGGTCGTCTCGTCGGTCGCCGTTCCTATCTACCACGAGAGTTATAGCAGAATTAATTCTTATTTTATTTTATTTATTTTAGGGGAGCTATTATAGCAAGCGGCTCGCGAGACGCTCATCCAGGGCGCGATTTTTTTTCGTTCCCCTCTCTCTTTCTCGCGCGTCCATGGCGTCCTCGTCTCTCCTCCTCCGGCTCGCCTCCGACGAGATGCTCCAAACCCTAGATGCGTCGGCGTCGTCTTCGTGCTACGATGCCTTCGTGCCGGTGTTCCGCCCGGATCCGTCGTCGGGATACTCCGCCGCGTCGGTGGTGGCGGCCGCCGACCGCCTCCGCAGCCAGTTCCTCTCCGTGGAGCCCGACCTCTTCCACGACGCGCTCGTGGCGCCGGGACCCGACCACCTCGGGTTCCCCGATGAGGATGAGGAGGAGGAGTCGATCCGGTGGGATTGCCTCCAATTGGATGACGACGATGACGAGGAGGAGGGGGTGATGGATCTGCGGCTTGAGGCTTCAAACGCGGCCGAGGAATTCGATTGGGAGGAGGTGGCGTCCCCCTCCGGCGGCGCCGGGATGGATCAACCGGAGCCCGAGTGGGAGGTCCTCGCCGACGTGCCGCCACCGCCGCCCGCCGACGCCGACGAGGGCTTCGTGTACACCTCCGACCGTGACGTGTACGAGGTGCTCGTCGGGGATGGTTTGTTCCTGAAGAATAAGCCGCCAGCGGCAAGGTCGGCCGTCGAGGCGCTCCCGTCCGCCGTCATCGCCGCCGGCGAGGACGGCGAAGGGGAGGAGTGCGCGGTGTGCAGGGACGGCGTCGCCGCCGGGGAGCGCGTGAAGAGGCTGCCTTGCTCGCACCGGTACCACGAGGAGTGCATCATGCCATGGCTCGACGTGCGCAACTCGTGCCCGCTTTGCCGCTTCGAGCTGCCGACCGACGACCCCCAGTACGAGAGCTGGAAGGCCTCGCGAGCTGCGGCTGCCTGAATTGCTGCGCGGTAAAAAAAGGCAAGCCTTTCTTTGCACAGCTTTTATAGAGTTGTATGTCTTGGGTTTCAAAACTGGTTGCTCCAATTACTAATACTCAGTTGTATGATGAAAGAAAGCAATAGAGGTAGTTGCAGAGATGGTTTTGCACCTTTCGATCTGTTTCCTTTTTTTCTTAAAGAGGGATTTGTGTTGTGACTTAAAGGTTGCGAGGGTATTACATAAGTTTATCCTATGTGCTGTTGTATTTATTCTGAAGTTGTAGAGAATAGCTTCTGTATTACATGTTGCACTGCAGCACAATTTTGTAAATGGATATGGTGGTAAAAAATTCGGCATGTGGTGTTCCGGATGCAACTCTTAAGTTCTATTTTTCTGACTAATTTGTTGCAAATTCATAAGAACGTGATTAATTATGTGTGTGAGTTGCCGTTTCATGTTGTGTTCTCAGGGACAAATGTTATTAGGTCAAATGTTCAGGCAAAATGAGCGGTTCCTAATTTGTTCTCTAGCAGATGGGAGAAATATCTGTTGCTAGGGAGTTGGGATTATTTTGATTAATTTCTTGCGTAGTAAGTGGCGACTATGTAAGTAGAAGTCTTAGTTTAATAGGAAACTACATTTGAAGTATGAAACAGTACTCAATGTGGCATTCTTTTAAGCCCTTCACCCTTCTTGTTTTTGACTTTCGTGATCATAATTGTGCTCCCTTTTGTTGAAAAACGAATCAACCATAAGCACTGATGAGAGCTTAACCAGTAAGATGGTAATTGACCTCACAACCTGCTAATCTCTGTGTAATGACCCAAGACTGAGTCTGAAACAATGAATTGGCTTTGATTCATAAAAAAATATTTGCTGGAGATTCATATGTAACTCTATTAAGATGATAATGTCATCACCAGTATTTTGGATATGTCTATTTAACATTCACCATTTAAACCAAGTTGTTTTGGCTTCCATGATGATCAACAATGCTTTTGTTTCTTTTCTCTTTTCCCATGATATTGATTCACGACTCATTAGTCATAATCAGTAAAAGCGTGACTAATTATCTGTGCAGGTGGCAATTCATATTGTGTTCTTAGGGACAATGTTACTAACTGAAATGTTTCAGGCAAAAGGAATGATTTCTAATTTGTTCTCTAGAAGATGAGAAATATTTGTTGCTAGTGTTTGTGATTGTTTTAATTAATTTCTCGCATGATAAGTTGTGACTATATAAGTAGGAGTCTTTGTTGTATGGGAAGCTACATTGGAAGTATATGAAAAATTTCTCAGTTGGCATTCTTTCAGGCCCTTTTCTTGTTCTGACTTTCTTGAATGAATGTGGTATTGTTGTTGTTGCTGGAAATAAAAGAAAAAACTGTCAACAGTTATCATAGCTTAATCAGTAAGTTGGGTATATTAACTAAGTATTGAGTCTCGAGCAATGAATTGTGCAAGAGATTCTCATAAACCTCCATTCAGACACCGCTTTTATTGCCAGTATTTTTTTTTGGATATGTTTATTCAGTACTCACCATTTAAATCAAGTTATTTTTTCGTTTCCAGGATCATCAGCAATGTTCCTTTTCTTTCTCTTTTCCCAATATAAATATTGATCCACAACTAATTAACAGTTACTGCCAAAAAGTAATTTCTTCTTCCGCAAAATTGTAGTAACTGGTAATTCTCTATAAATCAACGCACAGTCCACCATCATACAAATTTTAACCTCTAGAGTCCCATTCATTAACTGGTCCTTGTGCAAAAATGTAGCAATTTCTTATCAGAGAAGCTTGTTATAGAGATTGAAGGGCACAACAGGTGTGCCGTGCCATATGAAATACTCCCTCTGTCCCTAAATATTTGATGCCGTTGACTTTTTTAAATATGTTTGATCGTTCGTCTTATTCAAAATATGTAAGTAATTATTAATTCTTTTCCTATCATTTGATTCATTGTTAAATGTACTTTTATGTATACATATAGTTTTACATATTTCACAAAAAATTTTGAATAAGATGAACGGTCAAACATATTTAATAAGTCAACGGCATCAAATATTTAGGGACTATTTAGGGACGGAGGGAGTATTAGGTGTTGGTGATATCTTGGCACAGGTACTGCCCAGTTCTTCAGTTGAGATGGCAGCATGCCTACTTCTAAGTTCTAACTCTCCCAGGAAGAGTGCTCTTCTGCAGTTCACAAGTCAGTAAGGTATCTTTTTGACATCTGGGCATGTGTAAATGATGCTTAAAACTAAATTATTCATCCAATTTCGTGATGATGGATTGATCTCTGTGCTGATCAAATTGGTTCTTGCTTGGTTACAGGAGAAGGTGCTGATTGAGGGAGAAACCTGACTCTCGTCAGAACAGGCAGCCAGCTGCTGAATGATCATGTCAATTTGATCAATGTCCATGCCATGCGAATTAAGATCTGATTTGCCCCTTGCATATTGCAATTTGCAAGTAGTAATAATACTAACTAGCAAAGTATTAGAATGCGAAACTTCTTGTTGCGTCGTGGCACTGATGTTATATGTGGCTGTGCGAATTCCTATCGTCGTTTCGTTGGACGCAGATGCGAACCAAATTAGTTTGGGCCTGCACGTAACTTGCAATATCGTTCCGGCCCTGTAATCCTGTTCCAGTCCAACTAATTTTGGCACGCACGCAAATCGCACTACCTTCCGGCCCAACTAACTTTGGCCTGCCTGCACGTATGTAGAAGGAATAAGTTCATGTGAAATCCCTTAACTTGTCAACAAATCTGATTTTCGTCCTTCAACCGAAAACCAGATACAACGGATCCCTCAACTATCAAAACCGGTGCAAAATAAACATAAGGCGGTTTGGACGGCGGTTTTAGCTGACGTGGCGCTTACGTGGTTAATTTGACTCGGTTGACACATGAAGCAAAATTTAACAATTTAAAAAATAAAAATATACATAGATCTACATGTCAGCTAAATAATAAATTTAAAAATAGTGGAGCCCACATATCAATGGACCTCACCTCCTCCACCTCATCCCCTCTATTCTCTTCTCTGTTGCTACCCCTCTCTATCTTTCCCATGCAAAGCCGGCGGGCGGAGCGGCGCGCGTGCACGGCCGATGGCCGGCGAGAAAGTAGCGGCTGGGCAGCACAGGCGAAGCGGCGACAATCCGCCGTCAGCGTCAATCTCTACAGCAGAGGTGCGCGTCTCCTCGAACCCATCGCTATCATTGTCATCATCTTCAGCGGCCGGAGCGGTGGGGAAGCAGGTAGGGAAGCAGGAGCCGCCCATGGCGAGGACGCCATCGAGGTTGGAGAGCAGCGCGGAGGACGATGGAAATGGGGGCGGGAGCCGTGATGGTGAGGTGCGCGTCCTCCTCCTCGAACCCGTCGTCATCGTCTCCAGTGGCGATAGGGAGGAAGCAGAAGGATGTGCCGGCGATAAAGGAGCAGCCGGGCGGCGAAAAACTTGAGTCATGAATGTACATTGTTAAACAGCTTTCATATGCTATGTTATTTGGCAAATTTGTACTCGAACATATCTAAGTTCAAACGAGTAAGCTATGAGGGATTCTACACCATGGTTCTTGAGAAGGATGGAGAAATCATTTCGGTAGCCTTGCTGAGGTTTGGATTCATTCTTTCTTTAGTTTTTGTTCTCCTTGCGATAGTTCATGTCTTCTATTTTCTCTGATTACTCATTCTAGCTTACTTCAATCAGTATCAGTGTCTTCAATTTACTGTTGACCAACAAGTTGAGTTGCAGTTATAAAGTTCTGATTTTCTGAACTTTTCAGCTGGAAAGGAAAAATACATATCAAACCAATGTGCTGCCCTCTTTCTCTGTTGCAGGTTCCATGGCAGGAAACTGGCTGAGATGCCTTTTGCAGGCACGCTGCCAGCTTACTAGAAACAAGGAATGATGCGTCGCCTTGTCAAGGCTGTTGAGCAGGTGCGTGATCAAATTACCAATCTTCCATCCATTTATCATTCATTCAGTTAATACTTAACTGCAAAAAAAAAGAAGAAAAAGTTGAAAGAAATTCAGCAATTGTTGGCGTCACTTGTCGGACTCATATTGTACATTGATAGGTGTTGGCATCGTTGCAAGTGGAAAATCTAGTGATCCTGGCTGTCCCTGATCTAGTGGAAACCTGGAAGAGATCCTTCTCCTTCAGGCCAATGCAGGCAGAGGTCAGGGACGAAGCCAAGAAACTGATCTTGGTCGCCATCTCCGTCCCGGAAAGGTAGCAGCAGCAGCAAGCGCACGTCAGCTCCGATGATGGTCACCGGCAGCAGCAAGGAAGAGGAGGAGCAGAGGGATGTGCTGGCGGAGCAGATGAGCGGAGGAGGAAGCAGAGGAATGTGCAGGCGGAGCGGGGCCTCTGCCCGTGGCTCCTCTCCTCCCGCCGGTCGGCGTCCACGCGCCGCTCCTTTCTCGCCGGCCACCGCCCGCGCACGCGAGCCGCTCCGCCGGTCGGCTTCGCGCTTCGCATGGGAGAGAGTTAGCAACAGAGAAGAGAAGAGAGGGGATGAGGAGGAGGAAGTGGGGTCCATTGACACGTGGCACCCACTATTTTTTAATCTTATTATTTGGACCCATATATTTTGTTTTATTTTTAAAATTGTTAAATTTTGCTTCATGTGCCACATCACTACCACGTCAGATGAAACCGAGTCAAATTAGTCACGGAGGCGCCACATCAGCTAAAACTACCTTCCAAACCACTATAGGACTTATTTTGCACCGGTTTTATATCTGTTTTTCTGGTTAAAGGATGAAAATTGGATTCGTCGATAAGTTAAGAAACTTGAGATGAACTTATTCCTATGTAGGACTACCGTTCGGGCCTAGTTAATTTGGGCCCACACATACATAGTAGTTCTAGCCATTTCATCCCTCCTCCTCCTCGGCCTCGCTGGCACTGCTCGCTCTCCTCGTGGGCCGCGGCGGAGTCCGGACGGTGAGTGTACGGGCAGTCGGATAACGTTCATGGTCAGAGGTAGGCAGAGATCTCCAATCTGCAGCGTTCGCGACATCGGCCAACAGCGGCTTTGTCGATGATGAGATCGGCAAGAAAAAGAACAAGAACATGTGTCCTCGACCTCGGTGGGTAGTATTGGGACGAGAAGGTAGGAGATACTCCTTAAAAGAAATCAATTCTAGAGTTAAATCTGGATAAAATGTTCACCTAGGTTCATTTTCAGGATTGATTTTTTTTTTTCAACAGAGGGAGTGTTCGTCTTCCACGGTCGCAAGTGTTGAAGACGATGGGCTAAAAGAGGACATACTTGGTGAAAACGAGTAAGTGTTGAAAACTCGTGAAAATCATACCTAAGAGTTTTATGAATTGATGAAAATATTAATAGAGATAGGTGTAGATATTAAATATATTCTCACCAAATTTTAAGTTCAAACTTAACTTCATTTGAGAGTAAACAAAGAAAAATTTCAGGTAAATAGAACATGATACGATTCACCTTAAATCTTAAATTTATCATCTTTGATTCTCCCAAATGAAGTTACCCACTCCTGTGGTTTTTTATTTTTTTTTCTCTTCATGATTCTTGAAGCTGATTCCCCTGTGTGGGTTATGGGACTTTCATTTTTCTACTCTACATGATCCGATCGTATGTTTCCTAACAATCCACCAGAAAATACCGGAGGATATAACCCGGTTTCTACGTGAAGTCGTGAACGAACACACACACACAAAAAAAAAACATGTCCCTGAAACCAGCCGCACCACACTGACACTCCAGTAGTCCGGTTCCTCTGAAAATCAGAAAGTGTGAAGAAAAGAAACCTGGAGAGACCACCTCCGGTCGACACGGGGACACACATGAGAGCACCCGCGCCGCACCGAGCGCGTCCGCCGCGCGGTGGCGTCACGCGGCAGCGCGTGACGGCGACGGCGACACGCAGGATTTTAACAAACCGACGGGAGGGGAGGCAATGCAAACACCGCCCACCCATGATTTGACGGTGGTGCCGGGTTAATAATTATCACTCGCTCCATTACAGAATAACTAATCTGTATTAGAGCGTGATCTATCCAAGATAACGAGTTCGAATAAATCTTTATTCGGATCCATTATCCTAAAATATGTTTACGATAATATGTTAAATTATTTTAGGATGGAATTACTAATTCTCAAGTTAGGAGCGCCCTGGCTCCTGATAAGCGTAAGGCCAGGGCTCCCATCCCTCCAATTAACCCTAATGGCCTCTCATGATCCCTCTCTCTACTACTGTATCAACGTATCCTCGTATGCATGCAGTGTATCATCCACACTACATCGACCGTGACCTTGTGGAGAATTAATTAGCTAAAGCAACCGGGCGTACATACGTGAGCAGCTAGCTAATTAACAGCTTTAGTAATGCGACGTGCATCGCCTAAGTTGGTTTGCGTCACCCACCGTTCAGTGGTGATCGACCATGGTGTGCATAGCACGACCAGCTAGCTACCTCTGTTTAATTTCTTCGCACTAGCTTTTTAAGCTTAATCGTAATCATCAGGCTCCTTTTCTCCGATACGGTCAATTAGTTATGTGATTTGCAGTGCCTTTTTGGACCCATTTGGCGTGCACATAATTAGCAAGGAAGCTAGCAAGTTTCGTCAGGGTTATCATAAACCAGCCGAAATATATCATGAATGACCTGCGCTGGCAGCGAGATACGGGAGATGCTACGCACTGCTGTGACACGATCACACGACTCACGACATGAGGACTGTAAAGATTGGACTTTTTTTTTCCTCTAACCTGGCTATCTAATTTATGTCCGTCTCCTGAGCTGTTACATATGCGTACGTACTCTCTCTATCTTAAAAAAAACTTCAATTCTAAAAATTTACATGGAGAGAGAGAGGACAGTACAAGAGAGAGATGGATACTACTACTATGATCTTATCCGGAGATGGCCCAATCGGCGTCGAGTCCTCCGGGAGGCAGCAACCACGACGACGAACGAGCCAATCTAGCGCGGCGAAACTGGCAATAATTTAAGCGGCATAATGCAGCAAAGGCGACGGCTTTACGCCGGTGTGTGAGAGAAAAAAAAAAAGGTATGAATCCCCCCGTCCCGGTGCACCATCGAGTGCGTGAAAAGTGTCAGGTGACGAGCGCGTTTGGACGCATCCGGCGATCGTAAAGCAAATCGCTTGGCTCCGCGACGCGCAAGATTTCACCGGGTTTTTTTTTTCGATGGTGATCATTCTCGCCTCACGTACATGTCCAGTGTATAGTGTATACCACTATACTGCCAGACGACTACTTTACGATACCATGAGTCCATGATACCATCCCGTTGTTGTTCGGATGTATATATAGGAGGAGGATTCCCTTTGAAAAATCGGTGTACGACGTCGAGGATGGATTGACTGGAGAATCTCACGTGAAATCTTGGGGTTTTGGACGAAAGAGTCCGCGGCGAATTCTGCGCGTGGAATGGACAAGTAGTGGGACTGGACCGCGGTCACCTCGGCTCTCGAACGGGTTGATGCATCGCGCGCCGGTTGGGCGCCGTGCTCCTCCGTGGCCGGCAACGTCCCGTGGTTTCGCCTACTAGCGGCTACTTGCTTACGCTCGCGCTGTCGGCACTGGTATCAACCTCGCTGCTGCTCAGCCAAATCCGGTGGAGGAGAGTAAAGTCGTGGATGCGTGACTTCACTGAGTTTAAATTTTGGTGCTCACAAGTACTACACATATTCTTGGGAAAAAAAGTACTACACACATATAAAGGGGTTTTTATAAAAAAAATTTAGTAAAATACTAAAATCAAGAATATGTTGTTGGTTTCCGTTACTTTGAGGGTGTGTTAGGGAGTACATTTGTAGGTGTATGAGTGTGATGTTGCGTGTGTACTGATGTATGTGTCTACCGTATATTTCCTATGTAAAAAAATAAAACTATGATAGGATGCGACTTATTCAAGTATAACGAATCTGAACGGAATATATCATATCATATTCATATTCATATTCGTTGTACTAGTATATATCACATCTTATCATAGGTTAAGAAGTTTTTTTTTTGGATAAAAGGAATATACAATAATAGAAAAAAAAAACTTGAGCATGCAAGGACAGGCTGCATAGCCAAAGCCAGCCCAGATAACTTGTGTTTGTCGAAGGGAGGAGCCTAAGCTGTCGATCTGTCATACGTTTTCAGCGTTATCCAGTAGTATTTCAGATTTCCAGTCAGTTGAAACGAGTTTGGACGAGACATCACGCGTTAGGACAATCATGCAGGTCTTGGGATCCATGATTAATTGGCATACGCAAAAGCGGATCGCCTGCTAAATCTCATTGCTCATGTATAGCACACGATTCGCCAATTCGGTCGAAGACAAATCGCAGCACACCTCTGGTCCACGCTAGTTGCGCCCAAAATATTTGGGATTTTGGGTGGTCAAATTAGACCACTGTCTAATCGTCCCGGTCGTGAAGTGTGGCTGGAATTGTCAGATTGGACTCGATCGCCCGTCAAATGTTCAGCACTAATCAAATAAACGTCACAGCACAGGCTGAAATATCTATCTGACCGGAGAAAATTAACTCATAAATCATACATCAAATTTGATCCAAATCCAACGGCGAAACATACATGTTTTCCACGAGGCTGATTTGAGACCGTAGTGCAACACTGCAACAGCGGCAGCCGCCAGACAACTAACTATGTATATTTTGTCTATTATTACACAAGAACGATCGGATAAAACGTCCACTTCATACTAGAAAGCAGGGGAAAGAAAATGTTGGATGTTATATTGTATTACAGTTTTCAGAAACTAAACAAGAACAAATTGAAACCTTTCTTGAGAATGGTTTTCATAGCACCTTTGCAAAAGAATGGACGTGTCAAGAACATTGGCCAAAATCATTGATCTCTCGATGGAAAAAAGTTATCTCTTGCACGTTGTTATCTGTCTTTTTCATGGTGAATGATACAGGGAGGATGCAGAGTTTGGTCTGATCAGGTAATTCAGGGGCAGGAAAAAAGAGCTGGGAGACCTGCCGTGAGAAAACTGCATGCCACTCACTCTTACCTTTTCTTTTCCTTTCTTTTTTGTGTGCGTGCAGAGAATACCATAATAATCCAGATCCAGTGGTGCTTGTAGCCAAAAAGAAATACAAAGGAAAAAAAAAAGCTGCATCGTCCCTGTCTGAACGCACTACTCTGCCCTCCTCAACGATCGTGCTGCATTTTAGAACGACGTCAACTTGAACAGTTTCAGATGCTACGTGTCAACCTTAATTCGATCTTGAGAATTAAATCTCAATCCAATTGCATGTTTCAGGATGACAACAAGCCTTGGTTCTGTCAGAGACAGTAAAAATTCAGAGCAAGAAAACCTGAAAAATACGAAGGTTTCATCTGTAGTTCTGAACCATTGCACATTTGTCCAATTTGAAGTTCAAGAAAGTTTACTCACAAAAAAAAAAACTGTAAACGCATTTTAAGTAGCGCTATATGCACACAAGCTTTTGACAGACAGGTGGGCCCCCTAAATAGTTGGAGTACAGATTTGTCAATTCCACGAGCACTTAAGCAAAAGAGAGGATGCAAGTGGGATGCAGTGGACTGACCATCCATGTCTGAAGCTACAGTCTATCAGCATGGAAACTACTACTACTACTACATGAACATATGTGCATCTTTTTTGTTTTTTGGTAAAACTATATGTGCATCTTACCAAATGACACTTTAGATTAGAAGTGAGCAGATGGAAACTACTATAGATGTGGCGACATGACGCATCTCATTCGGAATCTGGACTCCCCCGGCATATCAACTCCCACTGATGGGGAGTCTTCCTCTTTCTCCCCATCACTCATGGCATCTTGCAACAACTTTGTTTTCAGGGGATTGCGAGAGAGAGAGAGAGAGAGATTGACGTGCATGGTGCCCCTCAAAGTGCCACGAATGTTTATTTGTGGAGCGGATTATTCCTGGCTGTGAAGGTGCTAAAATTGGTATAATCACGTCGTGGTTAGGCCGCGAACGAGAGATATTAGGGGGTGTTTGGTTGGTGACCTCAAAAGGTTTTGATCCGCCCTTAGCTTGATGCTGTCTCGGTTCGGAGCGAAGTGAAATTCTGTTGTGTTGGTGACTTTGCAAAAGCATGACTACACCTATGAGTTGTGACTTACGAACAAGTTTTCCTTAACTCTAGTTACTGTGGTAACTGGGTTTACTGTCGGGCGTGGTAATAGTAGGGGTCCAGTACCTTGATCAAGCTAAAAAAATAAAACAAATTTTTAAATATTTGGTAAATTTTATCTGTTTTTTCTTGGTAAGGTAAACGGGCTTACTTAGAAGTAACCTTGCTTGTGAGGCATCTTACAATTAGCATGCCTCATAAGGTTATTAAAAAGATGCTATGGATAGTGACGCAGAAAGTTCTCAAAAAAAAAAAAACGCAGAACTGAACCAAACCGTGTGGAAATCTGGCTGATATACTATGACTCTTTTATGTAGTGCCATTGTCTTCGTAACATGTTTTCTTCATGCGAACATAACTTATCTTCTCGTGTGTTAATTGCTTTGCTTAATACTTAATGGCATAATTCTCTTTTTCTCCAGAAAAGTTTTCAGAAACATAATTAATTGAGCATGCTGTATATATCTATGGCATCTTTAATTATTTCAGTCATTGAAAAAACAAATCCAGATGTGGCAGCTAACTATTGTAGCTTGCCAATTTATCACCTCTTAGCTCTTTTCACATGCTCATGCACTAGGGTCACAACCATGGAAGAACCACTTTATTAGCACTAATCTAAGTTTTATTTGGGAGCATATGTTCCATTCTCATTATATAAGTAGCATTCATTCGATCCTATATGCACTAGGCACTTCGTTGTGCAAAGGTCGGCTAATATATGGATATAAAGTGAAGTAAATTCCCTAAGAATATATATTTGCTGGCAGAAGAGAATCCGAAGAGATATTTCGAAAGCAAGCTAGAAATCAGAGAACTTTTCTTACAGTTACGCTTAAACTAGTATAAGCTTTTAATGGTCTTCATTGCTCAGTTAACTTAAGATTTTTTTGACAAAGTAATTAGTGCAGTACCCAAACAAGAGTATTTCACAGTGCAAATTTTGCCTTTACATAGGCTTTGGGAGCTTAGAGTGAGAGGAAGTGTTCCAATATATAGGTAACTAAATTACGTGTACTTTTCTCTATTAGTAGTTTAGCCTTTAGGTGATTGATGCATACGACTTAATAGTTTTTGGCTATTATTCTTATTGAAAATTCTACCAGATTTAAGTTGTTAGGCCCAAATATTGTCCATTCCATTCCACAACAAATAAGCGTTGTTTGGGTAGTTTGGCATATTCTAAAAACCGTAATTGTTACCAATAATAATTAGGATTAATTTGATCCATGCCACTGTAAATGTAGCAAATCAAAAAAATACCACTACTATTCGCGTTATCGGCTGGATACCATTGAAAATTTCTAAAATTGAAACCATGTCACTCCTGTCACTCTTTCCATCCTCCTTTCTCACGTCACCATCCTCACCGTCAGTCACGAGGTATGGATCAGATCAGTTGATGGTGATGTGGACTGAGGCGTTCTTTGAAGCGAGGCAGACAGGGCAGGCGTCCAGCTTGACCTGGGTGTCATCGGCGAGGTGGCAGGCCTTCGTCTCGAAGCAGTAGGACTGGGCGTCGGCGGCGGCAGCGAGGGGGTCGGAGTCACCGAAGCCCTCGGCAGGGACGATGGCGCGGAGGCCCACCGCAACGGTCTTGTTGTTGCAGGCGAGGCCGCACCACGCCTGGCTCTCAGCGGCAGCCTGACGACGCCGCTCCTCCAGCTCGGCCGCACGACATCGAGCTCGACCTCCTTCTCTCGCAGCCGTAGTGCCGCGGCAACCGACGCCGCGCGATCTAGCGCCTGGCACTGCCGCTTCCAAACTCCGATCTCCGAGCTCACGATTGTGCGGGTAGCGGGCGTGGCCGCCGCCGGTGAGGACGGTCATGGAGGGAGAGGTGTTCGGGTTCTTGATCTAGCGGAAGAGCACGTCGACGACGGGGGTAGGAGATGCCATGGCCGCCTCGTCTTCTCGCCGCTCGCCGGTGCCGCCTCATCCTCTCGTCGTTCGCCGGCGTCGTCTCACCTTCTCCCTGTCCTCTTGTCGCTCACCGGCGCTGCCTTGTCCTCTCGCTGCTCACCGGCGTCGGCTTGCCTTCTCCCGCCCGCGCACAACGACGCGACGGTGAGGATGGCGACGTGAGAGAGGAGGACGGAAAGAGTGACGGGAGTGGCATGGTTTCAATTTTAGAAATTTCCAGTGGCATCCAGCCGATAACTCCGAATAGTAGTGGTATTTTCTTATTTGCCACATTTGCAGTGGTATGGATCAAATTAACCCTAATTATTAATACATCCAATATTTATGTCAAATCTAATGAAATAAAATTATGATATATACTATGATGATTAATAATTTTGTGAAAATTTACGTGCATTTATAATATTATGACTGCACTAATTTCAGGAGGTTTATTTTTAAATTGGTGCACATATTTTCTCGAATATGAAAATGGCCTGACAAGCATATGTTATCTTGCCCGCGGCAATTAAATTCAGATGGAACATTGGTTAGGAGATTTTTTTTTTACAGTTTGCGACAGATCAGATCGACATGACGCTCACTAATGGAGTACTATATATGAGTAGTATTTTATCTGGAAAAATTGATGTGTTTTTTTACCAACTTGACACGAAGAATTGAGCATCTGCCTAGCTAGCTAGTTAGTGAAACTTTAACTATCACCAAAAATGAAGTATATTACTTCCCAAAATTCTTCTTGTATAACACCTAGTGCGTTGTTTTCCCAAAAAACAAAGTCCACCAAGGACATTCCAGTTGACTTTGTATCCCACTTAACCTACACGTCTCCCAAACTACTAAACGATACTATTTTTTTTCAAAAACTCTTTATATAAGGAATTTTCTTATAATACTATTTTAAATATGTTTTTAACTTAATAATATTTAATTTATTCGTTTTCACAATCAAATAATTATCACAAATCATTCGGCTATTCGGCTCTTCAGCCACTCAACACTGAAGAATAGCT
The DNA here is from genome assembly GCA_000573905.2 of Oryza punctata. NCBI lineage: Eukaryota > Viridiplantae > Streptophyta > Magnoliopsida > Poales > Poaceae > Oryza > Oryza punctata. The sequence goes on along the minus strand of CM002495.2, from coordinate 26,486,265 downwards.
AACTATCGCCGGTAATTAAATAATTATGCTCGAAGGAAAAGCACGATATGAAGGAGCTTTTAAGTTGGGTCTAAGTCAAAAACATATGTCCAAATTAATTTTAAACTAAAAAAACTTGACCTACGGGGGTAGAACAACCCACATCATGTATACAAGAAGATCTTCTCGTGCATGTCGAGAAAACCTTCGAACCCTTATCTCACCTTTTCATAGTGGTACCGTAATCCGTGTGAGAATGATCAAAACTAATTTTAAACTAATACCTTTTATTCTTCTAGTTATTTGTCCAAAATCAAGATTCAATGATGAAAAAAACAAAAAAACACCTAAATCGATTGAAAGTTGACTGTGTCTTATAAGTCGCAGCTCAAACAATGTTCTAAAACACCTAAACTATGTTCTAAAATTCGAAATGGTCTACGTCTTGACGTCTTGTAAATCATAGCTCAAACAACCAGACCTAACGTCGAACAGTGTTGGTCGCATAACTATAACTGTTTCATTCATAATTGTCCACTTGTAGTGAGTTCTACACCATACTGGGTGCATACATTGCAGTGGACAATCACCTCAATCATCGTAAAGCTTCACGGACCCCCTGCTGCCTTTGCACAAAGTGACCATTTGGATGGCGTCACATTTCCATCCAAATCCAATTGGCAACCGCTACCACAAATAATGCAACAATAAGTCTCTACAAAAATAATGCGGCATTAGTGGAGTTTTAAATTTGTGGACAATGGTAGTTCCGGTACGACTCTGTCTAATAAGCTACGTACACAAGATCCAGTAACGGTGCTTTCTCTGGTCACAAGAATATGTTTTGGATCAGGTCAAACTTTCAACTTTGTATCAATGTATTTTTATATTTAATTAACTGAACATTAAAAGATCTTACTCATATATTTGTCTTGAAGAAAACGTACTTCCGTAGATAATATTTCGTCAATACATTGATAAAAAAGAATTAGTTGTTAAATTGAATTTTGTAGATCATATGTTCTCTTGACTACAAGAAGTAATTGATTATCAGGTATTTGCATGCTCCAATGGATACTACAGAGGAACTCCATTAAAAAAATAAATTTTGCTATAAAGTACTTAAAACTTTTGTAATTTACTTGTAGACTTCATAATAATGTGTCATAGTTAGGAGGTACCTTCAAAAACAGGTAATTTACTGGAAGACACACAATCATTATTTTATTATCTTTGTTGGTCCAATTGAAGAAATATTTTTTAAAAAAAATTGGAAGATATATATGTAGCAATGTAGTTAGGATGATAGTTGCATAATGTATAATTTGATAATTTAGAGAAAAAAAATGAAAATATAGAAAAAGAAGATGTAAAATATACCTGTGGCCGCCGCTCTATAGTTTTGGATACGACCAGGGAAGAAATGGTCCTAGTTCATTCTGGTACGACCGAACCAAATCGACTAGCATGTGCTAGTCCAAGGGGGCAAATTCATCATTTCAACGTGGTTTCTTCAATTGGGTTGGAAGTGATAAAATAATGATTACAATATCTAATAAATTATTAGTTTTTGGAGGTGTCCTCTAGTCATAACAGATTTTTTGCAATGTCCGCTAACAAATGTTGTGTAGCAAAATTTTTAAAAAGAAAAAAAAAAGGTATGCTGAGTACTATTAAGTAAATTACGACATTTATTTACACCAGTTGCATTGATATATGAAACTTGTATTTTTTGGAACTGCATTTCATATAGAGGAATTTAAATGGAATTTTACGAGAATTGAGCTAATGATCCAAAAGAGGCCTTAATGCACACTTCTTTTTTTTTTTTTCCGATAAAGGACGTTTCTTAGGTAAATGAAAGCATCCGGCTTCTATACAAAGTGCACTCAGCCAAAATGCAGGGCGGGCAGCATGGATATGATGTTGGTGCGTGAAAAGGCACAATCCGACGCCGTTTTGCTCTCTGGTTGTGTTGCTTCGATCCTATTTTTGCTTTGTTTAATTAATCTCATGGTCCTATCCGCAAAACTGTGAATTTACTGGCTAGCAGAAAGATTTATGCTCTATCCATGACCAATGTACAAATTAAGAGTTGCATGCAACCGAAAGCGAGGTATCTGTATAGGAGAATATGTAAAAGCCAGAGTTTGGCATGGATATATACTTAAATTCATTTCGCGATGAGAGACTGACTCGAGTCAAGTCATGCTAATTATCAAATAAAACCATCCAAGTATCAGCTATAACTTGGAGAAGGGATCTATATATGAGCCACGTGCATTATCTATTATGATTTTTTTTATGATGAGCTACGTTGCATTAAACTTTTGTCCTATTGCTATAATTCATTAAACGTTTGAGAGTTTGATCAATACTAAAACTTAATTACTCCCTCAGTCCCTAAGTAAGTTGATCCTTCGTAAGTGAGATTCAAATTAGTATATATAGAGGGAAAAAACCCAAAATATCCCTATTAATAGGAAAGTCGATGGGTAAATAGAAAAAGGCATCGAAGGGATAAAACTTCTTAATTGGTAGCTAAATGGACAGTTATTTTAGGATGAAGAGGGTAATTAGCATACCCTAATAGCATGCATTACTGTAGCTGATGAAATATGTTAAGATGACTTGGCAGACATGTATGTGAAAGGAATGAGATGTGTGTCACATGCCCTGATGCTTGCACCAAGTATATACCATGATAAGACAATATAGACGACACTTTAATATGCCGGCCAAAGATGATGTGCATATCTAGTTTTCACGTGGAACTAATTAGTCGTGAATCGGAATTTGGCAAATGGTACATGTCTAGGGGCAAAGGCTAAAAATCCGACTTACATCCTTATAAAAATATTTTATTTCAACCACAAATACCACACATATAAACATATTGATGTTGAGAACCTTGCAACAAATATATGGACAATTGACGGACCTAGTTATACCCTCTTCTTTGGCTATACAAAATGCGCCCAAACCCTAGCTACACAAACTACATTGATGTGGAGGTGATCTATATCATTTCACCACACGCCACTCTTGCAATTTTTGTCAAGTTAGCTTGATTGTCTCATCGCCCTACTCGCATGGACTAATATATTACCCAACACCGACTAATTTATATATATTCTGGTGTTTTCAACAATCTATGCGCCTTCGTGCATGATATTGACTTACTGAACTTATATCGTGATGTTTGATACAAATTTAGGGGAACTCCATTATCTTGTAGAATACTACTCTGTCTCAAAAAAATCTATCATATCTATGAACCTGGACATATATATCCAAATTTGCAATTAGAATAACTAAATAGACAAAACTTGCCATATTTATACGAGTCCGTTCGTGTTTTATATTACATTAAGCCTACTTAATCATGGTTATATAAATTTACATCTAGCTGGGGCAAAGACAGGCCTACGGTACTTAGGGCTTAAGCCCAGCCTAGGCTTAGCTTCATAATCCCATTAAAATCTTATGAAAATACCATGTAATTTGTTAAAAATATTTAAGTTCATGTGAACTCAACCCTCTACTTGAGAATTTCCACACTACTACAGAAAAACTTTTTCTGTACGAGGCCTACGGTAGATTCCAGGAGAACCGTAAGTGGCGCCGCTAGAAAAACCGGTCCACCGGAACCCGGTCATCACCCGCACGGGATAATAGATTATCCCGTGCGGGCCGCTTAACGCAACCGCACGTGATTAAGTCGCTCGCACGGGATAATGGATTCTTGGTTAGGTTTGCCTCCATTTATTTCAATTTTCATCGGATAAAAGCGAATAACTTTTTCAGTTTTGAAAATGAATAATTTTTTATTGATTAAATATATTGTTTGCATGTATAAATTTGAATAGTATTTAGTACTGCATAGTACTTTAATTAACTCTTTGTTTAGTTTCCTCCATTTATTTCAAATTTGTTCAGTGGAATGCAACGAATATACCAGTTTTGCAAATCTAGTAATTATAGTTAATTTTTTATTTTTTAAATTAATGTTATTGGAATCACTAGTGCATGAAGAGTAATATAATGTCCGTTTAAGTTGTATCATTTTTTATATGATTTAATAAAGTACAATTCGACTCATCAGAGATGTTTTTTAGGAGATGGATCGGGCATGGATGTACGACACAAGAACTTATCCGGCGTTCTTGAAGGAAGCATCCAAATTTGTTGATCAGGCAAAGGCACATGCTTTGAGGGAGAACAGGAGGGACATTTTTTGTCCATGCTTTGATTGCAAGAATGAAAAGATGCTGCAAGACCCGAAGAAACTTTTGGGGCACATTGTAGAGCGTGGATTTAAGGATGATTACAAGATATGGACTTGTCACGGGAAGCCGCCTTTCGTAATGAAGAGGTTGATGTTTTTTGCTTCGATGCGGGAGAAATTTTATAATCGAAGACATGTCTCAGAGAACGATCCCGGAATTTGGTGACTCTGGTATAGATGATGCAGATATTGATTTTGATCTGGAGGATATGTCGAGGCACGTTGAACCAGAGGTCCTAACTTGTATAAAACGAGGGTTGGACAATTGGGAAGCGTTGGAAAAAGCAGCGAAGGACCTTCTTTACGACGAATCGAAAGGATGTGTCAGGGACTATACGGTGTTGCGCTCTGTGTTTGAACTTTTCAGATTGAAGACCAGATATGGATGGTCGAACACTAGCTTCAACGATTTGATGGATCTGTTGAGAGTTATGCTTCATAAGCCGAACTTGTTGCCGGCCAACACATATCAAGCCAAGAAACTGATATGTCCATTATCTCTAGGTGTTCAAAAGATTCATGCATATGTAAATCATTGTATATTGTACCGCAAGGAATACACAGATTTAGACTGTTGCCCAACATATGGGATGAGTTGGTACAAGACGAGCAACGGAGCCTCAGACGGAGAGGTGGTCGACCAAGATTCATCGGTGGATGCAAAGAAAAAGATTTCGGCTATGGTGATGTGGTACCTACCAGTGAAAGATCGCCTGAAGCGGATGTTTTCAAACCGTACCAATGCCGAGTTGATGAGATGGCATCAAGAGGGTCGGAAAACAGATGGTATGATTCGACACTCCGCCGATGCTCGATAGTGGAAAAACTTTGATGCACTGCACCCGAAATTTGCGAAGGACCCGAGAAATGTAAGGTTTGCCTTGAGCACGGATAGAATGAACCCGTTCGGTGACTTAAGCAGCTCACACAGCACTTGGCCAGTGCTGCTCACCATGTATAACTTGCCTACATGGATTTGCCAGAAGCGAAAGTACATTTTGTTGACTATGCTTATACAAGGGCCAAAACAGTCTGAGATTGACATAGATGTGTTTCTTGAACCATTGATGGAGGACATGCAAGAAATGTGGAAAGAAGGGTTACGAGTGTGGGATGAGTACTGCAGGGAACATTTTACTCTGTGTGCCATCGTATTTGTTACCATCAGCGACCTGCCGGTGAACTTTTCGCTCTCAGGTTGTTGACGATGAAATTTGGTAAGCCTCAAAGTCAGCATCGGCCTAGAGTCAGTATCGGCTTCAGAGTTCTAGAATCGGCCGATGGAAGCTATCAATCACCAACAGTCGGATTCTTACCAAATTCGGTTAAGGAAATTAATCTATTAAAGAAAGCTTATCTAGAAGAGACCGAGTTCAAGGAGGATGCGGCATGGCAATTTATCTATTAATTAGGCAGAGTCATTAGTTTCCTTTTAATTTTAGGAAAGTGTGTTTAGTGTCCGATAAGGATTTTATGTTTTTCCTTTTATCTTTAGGAAGTTTTGAGTCGTGTCCGATATGGACTAGTATCTACCCATAGGTATAAATATGTACACCCGGGGTCTATGTAAATTATCTCTCGATCAATACAACTACTCTTGGCGCATCGCCACCCTCTTTCTGAGGTTTTTTACTTATCAACCGGTGGAATTTGGCACCTGACGCGGGGCTGCATCGGCTTTCGATCTCCGGCGAAGGGGTAAGCCCTACGTTCCGTCGGGTCCTGGTGAATTTATCGGCTACATTGGTATTGTTCAAGGTTGCATCGCTTCGATCTCTTGGATCGCTCTGGTTCGGTTGATATATTTACCTGATATCTCAATTCTATCTTAATTGCATTGTGTTTAGAGATGCATCGGTTTAATTGGGACTGTCTCGGTTAAGTCTGATCTTCTGTCTTAGCCGATATATCTCTACAATCACAATATTGTTTTAAATACATTTGTTATATCCATCACATTAGACAGCTCTATCGGCTCATTAAGTATTAGATTATCATATACAATCTCGTGCTGCATCGGTTAGGTTCAACCTACTAGATTGTTGTTGATAATATATATCTTGTTAAGTCAATAGTTTCATGCTAATGTTTTATCGGACTACTAGCCGATGAATTATCATATACGTTATATAATCTAGATTGACAATATTTTCTACTTGCATCGGCTGATTTCTATCTAGTGTTTTGTCGATATCGGCTAGATTACTTTGTTGGCTTAGATTATATAATGTATCCACCACCCTGAAAATTAGTCAAAGGCTTGATTGTCTAGATATTATGTTTGTTTTCATACTTAGTGCTGCATTAGTTAAGTTTGATCTACTAAGTCGTGCTTAGAACCATAATCTCTAGCCTGCTTCTTGATTGCCAATAAGGGTTTCATCGGGGTTTCAGCAGATGAGTTATCTGGACGTTGCATCGGCTTACAAGGATTACTTACAAGTTGGTTTTAGCCGATGACAACAAAGGTTTCACTGTTTATCTAATCGTTTGGATTTAATGACATCGGACCTCTAGCTGATGAATGCTTCAACCTTCGAATCAGTGCTTATTCAATCTATCATTACTAGCTGATTGGTTTCTACTGGATTATATTGTTTTATTATCATAAGCCGATCATCTTTATGTTATTATTTACTCAAATATCAAGATCTATACTGGATATCGGCTGGTATCGGCATCGGCTGGAATCACTCCATCGGCTTGTCAGCCGATCGGCTATCTTTTGATCTTCAATTTATATATCTTGTCAGTTGCAGGATCAAACTGACTGGCACGCCCGCATCTCATTATTATTTGGGACCTGCACTGGAGCTAAGCAGATCTCCCAGGCTGTTGTGTTTTCGCGTCAACACAGGTCAGCTTAAGGGGAAGTTTGGAAGTCTTATATGTATTGACAACAAGTCATACAAGTACCTCACCTCCTCAAGCAAGGTAGTATACATGCATCATCGTTGGTTCTTACCACAGAGGCACAAGTGGCGTGCGATGGCCAGATTATTCGATAAGACAATAGAGAAGGATCTTCCTCCTGAAACATGAACTGGTACACAAGTCTTCAACATGACAAAGAAGATTAAAGTCGTGTTCGGGAAGGGAAAGAAGAAGGTAGGCAAGAGGAAGAAAGCAAAGGATCAGGATAATACAGATGCAACGGATCAGGAAGGTTTTTGATCCTTAAGAGTTAGGCCTCCTTCATACATTCGCAATCGAGACAGCGTGCCAGCTTGAGATGTTTTTCCCTCCATCTTATTTCAATATGATGGAGCATCTGATTGTCCACATCGTCCCTCAGATTATCAAAATTGGTCACCTATACCTACATCAGATGTGGGCGTACGAGAGGTACATGTCGATTCCAAAAGGGTATGTCCGTAACCGAGCTCATCCGGAGGGATCAATGATAGAGGGGTACACAACTGAGGAGGTGGTTGAGTGTTGTATAGATTACATGAAGGATGCCACACCCATTGGGATACCCTCCGCTCTACATGAGGGTCGGTTAACTGGGAAGGGGACCGTAGGCAAGAAAAGGTTCTATGATAACGACTACAAAGCTGTAGCGGAAGCACATAGCAGCGTGCTGCAAGAGCTCGTCATCCTCGAGCCGTACATTGAGAAACACATGAACGAGATCAGAGCCTGCAACCCCAGAAGACCGACGACTTGGATCTCAAAGGAATAGAAGCGCAAATTTCCTGAATGGTTGAAGGATCAAAACCTGTCGTTCGGTGAATCGCTCGAGGAAAAAACATTGCAGAGGCTAGCAACTAGCCCAACTAGCCTCGTGACCTCATGGCAAGGGTATGACATCGATGGATATACGTTTTACACGATAGGAAAGGACAAGAAAAGCCCAACTCAGAATAGAGGAGTTCGTGTGGAGGCTTTGGACGCAACAGGCGAGAAGAAGTCATACTACGGGATCATACAAGACATTTGGGAGCTTGACTACGCCCTTAACATCCAGATCCCGGTGCTTCGATACCAATGGGTCAAAGACACAACAGGCATATCCATCGAGTATACAGCCTTACGGTTGTGGAACGCAGTAAACTAGGCCACAAGGATGATCCGTGGGTTCTCGCTAAGCGTGTTGCACAGGTTTTCTATGTGAAGGACCCATGCGATGAGTGGATGGACATTACTATACCGGGAAAGCAACACATTGTTGGCATTGATAACATTGAAGACGCGTCAGATTACAACCAATACGACGACGTACCGTTATTCACATATCTTCCTAACCGGATCAAGCGAATTGAGACAACCCTTGACGAAGAGAAATTTTCGTCCATGCGAAAGGATGGTGTTGCGAAAATTGTGAAACGTTAGTTTGTTTTTGTGTACAATTTGTTTTGCAAACGAATGTATCAAACTTATGGTCTTGCGAATGAATGTGGTTCCATGTTTATCCCTACTATATGTCGTTCTCAATTTCTATGGTTGAATAATTTATTTGTATTAATCATATGGTTGAATAATTATAGTGATTAATTAATTTGTGGTTTAATTAATATACATGGGATTTAATTAGATGGGATTTAAATTCATTTGTGGTTAATTATTTGCGATTATATTTCTATGGTTGAATAATTTATTTGTATTAATCATATGGTTGAATCATTATATTGATTAATTAATTTGTGGTTTAATTAATACACATGGGATTTAATTAGATGGGATTTAAATTCATTTGTGGTTAATTATTTGTGATTATATTTCTATGGTTGAATAATTTATTTGTATTAATCATAGGTTGAATAATTATATTGATTAATTAATTTGTGGTTTAATTAATGTACATGGGATTTAATTAGATGGGATTTAAATTCATTTGTGGTTATATTTTTGTGTGCATAATTTTTGCGTGCGGGTGGGTTAAGCCGACCACATGGGAAAATATCTTCCCGTGCAGCCGGCTTAAGTCGCCCGCACGCAAAGATCTTATTTCCGTGCGGTTGTCTTAAGTCGCCCGCACGGGAAGATATTTTTGCATGCGGTCAGCTTAAGCCACCCGCACGCGATGGCCGCCCCCTATATAAGGTATGGCGGGCTCCAAAAATTTCTAAGTCCCGGAGAAATTTTCCAAGCCCGCCGCCAGGCTGCCAAAATCCTCCACCGCGCGCCGAGATCCACCACCGCCACCTCGTCGCCGACCGCCGCCGCCTCCTCTCCTCGCCGCCTTCGGCCTCCTCGCCCTCGTCGCTAGCCGCCTGCATCCCCTCGTCGTCGGCCCCCTGTTCCCCCTCGACACCACCGCCTCCTCCACGATGCCGCCTCCTCCTCTACGACGCCACCGCCTCCTCCTCCCCGACGCCCCCGCATCCTCCACGCTGTCACTGTCGCCTCCCTGCCGCCGGCCTCCTCCTCCCCCTCGCCTCCAAGTCCTCCACGCCACCGCCGCCGGCCTCCAAGTCCTCTTCGACGCCCCCCATCTCCTCTACGCCATCGTCTTCGCCTCCCTGCCGTCGGCCTCCCCCTCCCCGCCGCCTCCAAGTTCTCCACGCCGTCGACCTCCCCAACGCCGCCGCCGCCACCGCCGCCGGTAAGTATTTCTTTTTTTAATTGTTCAATTTGTGAGATGACCTATTGTAAAAATTGTGATGTTGTGAGATGTGAGATGTGAGATGTGAGATTGTGAATTTGTGTGATTGTGTGATGTGAAATTTATGAGATGTGAATTTAGATGTGAAATTGTTTCATATGAATTGGGACTTAGATGATATGTCAATTTTGTGAGATGGCCAATTTTTGAAATTTGTGAGATGACCAATTGTGAAATTTGTGAGATGTGAATTTATATGAAAAAATGTAGATGCAATTTTTTATATGTCAATTTTGTGAATTTTGTGGCTTAGGATATGTTGTATATATGTAAAATTTGTGATGTGCGAGATATTAGATGATATGCGAAAATGTAATGCAATTTTTTTATATGTCAATTTTGTGACTTTTGGGACTTAGGATATGTGGTATATATGTAAAATTTGTGATGTGCGAGATATTAGGATATCTGAGGTACATATGTGATATTCCCTCTATCCCAATATTCAACTTTAGAAACATTTGAGCAATAATTATTATAATAAAAATAATTGACCATGCCTTATATTATCCCGTGCGGTCGGTATAAATAGACCGCACGGGATAATCCATCTTCCCGTGCGGTCGGTATAAATGGACCGCACGGGATAATTGATTATCCCGTGCGGTCCACTTAACCCAAACCGCACGGGAAGATGTATTTTTCCGTACGGTTGGGCCACCCGCATGTGGATATTTATTTTCCCAAACATCTGGGTGCAGACAGGTAAGACCTCCGCTTGGAAAACTCCTTTCTAACCGTACGGAAAAATCTTTTTTAGTAGTGCCGGGTTCCGCCCTTGTCGTCTAGCAGAGAGATCGAGAAACAGTAAAGCAAAACTCTAACAAAACAGTCGATCTAAAATCAATAAAAATTCAATATGGTGGACCGAACTAAAGTCTTCTCCCTCGCTCCCTCTCACTCAAAGAGAGGGATGGAATGGAATCATCCAAAGGTAGCTACACTGTGGCACACTATAAAAGGCCATCACCAACCCAGTTTCTCCTCATCCGATCACACACCATAGCCAAACACAATCACTCGACCAAATCACCAAACCACAGCTACACTAGCTACTACAAAGCTAGTGATCATAAGGTAACCTTAGCTTTAATTAGCCAAGAAGAGACAAAGAGCAAGATCGATCAGCTGATCATGTACCACCACCATGGCGGCCATGGCGAGGTGGCGAGCCTCCACTTCCTCTCGCCTCCAAACCCTCCCTTCTTCGGCGCCGCCGCGCGCCACCACCACCACGGCCTGATCAACATGGCGCTGCCGCCTCAGGCCTACCTCGTCCCCGCCGGGCCGCCGCCGCCGCCGCCGTTGTTCCAAGAAGCTACGGCTGCGCTCGCCGCCGGCGACGACGACGACGCGATGGCGGTGTTTGAGCTGGAGCGCATACTGGGAGAAGCGGCCGCGGGTCGTCTTGGCTCCGGCGGCGGCGGCGGCGGCGGCGGCAGCAATGGCTCACCTAGCTCGGGCTCCGACGGTGGGGGAGTGTGCTGCTACGGCCTGCAGGACGTGGCTCCCGCGGCGGAGGAGGAGCGGCGGCGGCGGCGGATGGTGTCGAACCGGGAGTCGGCGCGGCGGTCGCGGATGCGCAAGCAGCGGCAGCTCAGCGAGCTGTGGACGCAGGTCGAGCACCTCCGCGGCGCCAACCGCCGCCTCCTCGACGAGCTCAACCGCGCATTGAGGGGCTGCGCCGACGTCCGCCGCGAGAACTCCCGCCTCCGGGACGAGAAGGCCGAGCTCGTCGAGAAGCTCCAGCTGCTGCTCCCGCAGCCACCGGCGGCGGCCTCGAGCAACGACCAGAGTAGCTGCTCATCGGAGCCATGCAAGAACAGCACTACGACTACCGCTGCTGAATGAATTATATTATTCATTATTATTATCCACCAAATTTTCACTTGAGAGGATAATAATATTAACAATAATATGTTTATCAATAAGAAAAGTGTATAACTAAACAAGGGATAATTACTAGAGATGGAGGCATGCATATGCATGCATGCACCATGAGATCGATTTTCTTGTTTCGAGGAGGTTTCTGCTGTTTATTTTTACAACTAATTATGTACTTATTATATCTGCGGATGAATTAACATGGATCAAATGAATTATTTACAAGTTGCAGTCACTATAGCAGTAGCAAAGACAAAATGATGAGGTAGAAGAAGCATGTACAACTCTACAAGTAAACTTGTCAATTGCCATAACGTTGTGCAACTATCATTAAAAAAAATAGTGCTTTTTCATGTAATGATGTCATGGGGTTCAACTAGCATGTAATGGATTATGCTCTGGGATTGCTAATGGATGGCATGCTTTCTTTGATGTTAACTCACCCAACTGCAGCTGCTCTGTTCTGTAGTTCATTAGCTATTGGGACAGAGTTAGGCTTTCAAACAAGGTTCTGCATGTGTATCAAACAATTTTGGTACTCCCATATGAACGTTACATCAAGATCTGAACCACATATTCCTATTCATTGAGATGCTTATCGGATAGGATTCCGAAGAATCTTAAGGACAAGCCCGGAAACATGTGCCACGAAACAAATCTAGGCTTTTGTCAATACATAAACGTGATTGTTCATCAAAACAAACGAGCAAATTCAAAAAAACAAAGCATATATAATTGAACATGATCTTGACTTACAATATTTGAGGTTTATGCAGACATGAACTCCACACAAACATTTCGGTCTCGTGCAGGATCTCACAGAATCCCAATATCAAATATAAACATAGGATATTGTACATATATCAACTCATTTTTCACAGTAAAGGGGAAGAAAAGGAGGTACATTTCTATTGCAAATTGTGTTGCTGAAGATAGGAACGGCAGCTGTGCACCAGATCAGAACAAAAAACAAATCTAGAGACTGGTGATGCATTTGCCATTGCAAGTGCGGTATCAGCCAAAGGATGTCCAGTCCAGGGTACTACGTGTGAACCTAAGGGAGAAAGGCCCCACCAGAGTGAGACGCTCACATCACAGGACCCAAGCAAACAGTGGTTAAAAGGGCAGGGCCTCTGGCATTGTGCGGCGCACGGTGGAAGAAGCACCAGTGCACCATGCAATGTCTCACGGTGGTGGCAATGGAGCTTTCTTTTGCAAATCTGAAGAAACAACTGGAAAGTACAAGAGCACCTCAACAAACCGTCGTTCATAGGAGCTATTTTACCTGGTGCAGGTAGCAGGTACAGTTGCATGAAGATAAGAATGGCTGCAGATGCAGTTCAGGTGTGTTTGGTCATACATCTGTCCATCATGATTCCAGGGGCACTCGCAGATTGCAGATGAAGCTTGCCATGTATGTTGCACAGATGCACTGGAATAATTGGCAATTGAGGCTACTACAAACGGAATACAGAAAGTTCAAGATACTAGTGCCCTGCAAAACGACAGCATTCGATAGAAAAGAATATAAAAAAAATATGCAAAGATCATGCTTGTGAGTACTATGGTGACAGGTAAAAAGTTGGACATCCCCCCAGAGGAATAATCTCAATATGAGCATTGTTTTGCATAGAGTTAAGTTGATAGCTATCAATATGCTCAACAGGCCTATAAGAAGAAACTAAACTCTCAAGTTTAAAATAGGCCTGTTGATATTTTACATGTTTCAAGTCATTTAGTTTAAGGATAACATATGTAGTTAGTAATGTAACTACCCAACCCTCATCCATTAGGTGGTATTGATAGACAGGTGCCACTTGGCAGGTGTTAAAAGTTTTCTGCAGACAAACTATCCGCTAATTACTTTGACGAGTCTTCACCAACTAGAGATAAATGATTATGCTTGGCAAAGGAGGTATTTGTCAAAGATGGACAAATGTCCTCTTTAGTACAGCTCTTCTCCCTGCAAAATTTTGCTGGATCTGCAAATATACTTGAAAAGGGGCACCTAGGAAACAAAAAGCAAATGGTTCTTACATGGAATTTTAGAACAATATTGGAAATACACACAAATAGAGAAGACAACTCACCTGCTTAACAGAATGGTCTCAGACTGGATAGTCATTTCTTCAAACACATTTTCTGTCCACCGAATGGTGAAGCGTTAAAAAAAAAAATTGTCAATACAGGGGGAAAACTATCACTTGAAGTCAACTCATTAGTTAGAAAACGAAAAGGCAAACTCTACTACCACATCAGGTCACTGGCTATCCTTACAAAGCAAGGAAGGCATATTAATGCATTATTTTCGAGATGACTGTTAGGATAGTCAACTTAGCATATTTTGGATTCAATTCTATAAATATCTTTAGTAATGTCAGGTTGCATCTCAAGGACAAAACATGATACAGACTAATTGTGTTTGTTGATTTAGTGGATCATGACTCAGACCATTCGAAGATTCCATGTTAATTGTTGAACCATACAATTGAGCTTTCTTTTAAGCTACCATGCAGGAAAATGATCTATTACATATCAAAGTAAAAAAAAAATGATAATATAATCAGACAGATATCTGACTGCCTGAAGAAACAAGCAAATCTTATGTACACCTTAATAAGCCATGCCATACTATTATCATAAGATTGGAGTGCACTGATACCTTTACCAAAAGCCTTGCCAGAAAAGTATTTGGCCTTCAAACGAGCTGCAAGGACAGCCTTATATTTGTTGACCTTCTCTTCATGCTCTTGGGTTTCTACTTCCCTATGCAAAGTAATACAAGATTGTTTAATATGAATCCATGATTTGTCCAGGTGACTAATCAGGAACATAATCAAAAATTAAGTATATAGAGGTCCACAATTCCAAATCATTTGACCAAGAAGAGGACATACAAAACAATTCAACACAATTGTTGGAAACATGCACTTTCATTTTAGCAGATCAAATAAAGTTGGTTACTACTAAAAACAAAACACAAAATGGTAACACAGCAAAGAACAAAAAAGAACATGACTTGATAACACAGATATAGTTTGTTTTCAATGGGTTAAAATTATTTGTGGTTTCAATATAATTTTTTATCTAAAAAGTCTTGTGCAAATTAAAAGGGCTTACATAACCAGGATAATGTTCTTGCACATACATTATGCCATCGTATCATGAAGATTAAGAATAGCACAAAAAATTGAGAAATTTATATCTGAGATCCTAAAGCTGAACGCCAAGAAGGAAAGATCAAATAAACTTTCTTGCAACATTTTCGGTAAATAGGAAGACAGCAACCGTGCATGCTATGTCAATTTCAATTTCCCAGTTGCAAGTGCTACATTGGAAAAAACTTCCTAACGCCAATTACTCTATGGTATGAAAAGCACTCAGTACAATAGTAAGATTTTTGGTCAGAAAATAAGTAGGTCCCCCCCCCCCCCCCCACCAATTTTATTTTGAACTCACACATTTCTGTGTATCTATTTTCTCTAACTAGATGAAAAAGCCTCGTTATGAACCATTCCTTCTTGTTCACACTATTGTTCAAGACTTCAAGTACCATGCGCAAGATAATGAATAACGCAGGTAAAATTGTTGTACTGCATCTTGCTTACTGCCAATATGTTCCAACTTCCAACCAATAAGTTGTCCACCACATCAACCATGAACCAACTACTGCCCACTTCACCAACTCACAGACGAGCAATTAAGCTAAAGACCAACATTCTCGACTCAAAGCAACACAGGCTGCTTCCTACGCTCACATTCGCTTACTGAAATATATACATACATTGCAGAGATAATCATCCGTGGCGACAATTGAACAAACACAAAGCACGCATTGCAGAAAATCAGAAACGGCGAGGAGAAAGGCGGAGAGGGGCATGTGAAAGGCATTACGAGTTATCCACCGGAGAAACGCGGGGCCTGGACTCCTGTGCGTTGGAGGCGCCTGCTCCTGCCTCCTGCGCGGGTGAGACGACAAACCCTAGCGGTTAGGTTCAGCGAGCTGAGCGGCCAAACGAATGGAGATTACCGCTCGCTAGTCCGGGAGGGAGGGCAGGGCACGATACCTTGACAGGGTGACGCTCCGGCAGCCAGGAGTAGATCACGGCCGGCGCTGCCCGCGGCGGCGGAGCGCCGGCGATGGGGATCCACGGGGTGGACAGCATTCGGAAGGCCGGCGATGGCTGACGAAAGCGGCCGCCGCAAAAGAGGGGTTTGGGAGCCCGATCTGAGTTGCTCATCTCAGATCCGGCGGTTGGATAAATATTTACTATTTTTACTACTAGATCAAAGTTTGCACCCATATGCCTCCAAAATTTACCATGGGAGCAAAACCAATCTTTTCTTCTTTCATAAATATAAAAAATGTTTTTTTCTCCCAAACAAATATTCCCTCCCTTCCCAAATATAGACATTTACTCAAATTCTTACACAATATAAATATTTGTAGTGTTATTTGTCACATTAAGCATCTTTCATTTAAATATTTTCCCAAAATTTAATCTATGCTAAATAACTTATAGATACTTATTTAGTCATGGAAGGAGAACTAGATCATATAAATACTTTTAATCTTTGCTAGTTGCTACTATTAGTAGTACTCTCTCCAAGTTGTTTTTAACGTACAATGTTGTTGATTTTTATCTATCTTTAAAGGTATTGCATTAAAAGAAGATTATTTAATTACTATTATTTCTATTATGATTTGTTCTATCATTGAAGGTAATATATAAGCATGACTTAAAATGTTGTATATTTGTATGAAATTTTTAAATAAGATAAATGATCAAACATATATAAAAACCAACAACATACATAAGCGGAAGAGATTACCAATTTGTGACCCTTGCATGCTATTGATACATCCCTCAATTTATCCTTGGTCCCTCAATTTATCACCCAGTCACCGGATATGATACATCCCAAAACTTACAAAACCATGCAAACGAGGTCCCTCGGCAGTATTTACCCCGATTTTAGCTGATGTGGTGCCTACGTGGCTCCTTTGTCTATATCTTCGTCCCACGCGGTATTGATGTGGTGCTTACGTGGCAATTCGATCTAGAAAAATAATAACACAAGTGGGACCCGAATGTCAGTTACACAAAAAAAAATGGTAGGGTCCATATGGCCCCACATGTCATCTCACTGCTCCCTCTTCTCTCTATATGTGGCCGGAGCAGAGGGGCGGCGAGCGGAGCAGCTAGCGGAACAGCGGCGGGCGGAGCGGAGCTGATGGCGAGTGAGCTCCTAGCCTCTCCACCTCCTACTCCACACTCATGCATCCTCGTCATCGGAGTCGAATGAGGGAGAGGACTCTGGGGAGAGGTGGGCAGAGAGGCCAGCGGGGAAATGGGTAGCACTTATCGACCAGTCCACCATGGCAGCGCTCCACGCGCAGCTCCAACAGGCGGCGGCCACGACATAGGCGAGGGCAAGGCGGCGGAGGACGACGACAACAACGCAGACAACGCCGAGTCGGTGTTTGTCGACCAGCGCCGCCGCTACTTCTCTCCCGCGCGGCACACACCACCCATCTCCTCGCCGGACTCCCCGCCTCGCCTCGATCGTCGGCGGCGGAAAGGAGCGGCGTGTGACAGCAGGGGAGAAGAGGAGCGCGCACGCTGGTGCTGTTCCTCTCCTGCGCGGCCGCGCACCACCCATCTCCTCACCGGCCTCGCTAGACTACCCGCCTCGCCCCGGTCACCGGCGGGCGAGAGGAGCGGCGCGCGGTGGCGATGGAGAAGAGGGGCGCGTGGCAGCTATCGAGAGAGAGGAGCGGCACGCGGCAACCGACGGGAGATAATCAACGTGCGGCACGGCGACGAGCGAGAGGAGCGGCACGCGGAGGAGAAGAGGGGCGCGTGGCGGTTGGCGGGAAAGAGGAGCGGTGCGCAGCGCGGTGGCGGGCGAGAGGAGCGCCACGTGGCCGGCCTCCATACCTCTCCCCCCTCAGCCATCCGGTGAAGAGACGAGGAGATAAGGTATAGAGGGTGAGGTGGAGAAGGTGGGATCCACTAACATGTGGGTCCTACTATTTTTTTATAACTGATGGGTGGGTCCCGCATATTTTTTAAAAATTGCTTATTTATTTTTTGGATTAAACTACCACGTATGCGTCATGTCAATGACACGTTGGATGAAGACTTAGTTAAAGGAGTCATGTAAACACCACATCAATCAAAATCGAGGTCAATACTACCGAGAAATCTTGTTTGCACTGTTTTTTTAAGTTGGAGGACGGGTTGTATCCGGTTTTCCGCACTAAGGACGAAAATCAGACTGGGCGATAACTGAGGGACCTAGAGTGAACTTATTCCTACAGCCAGTCATCCCAGTGCTAAAACTGCTTTGAGCCTTTCATCCCATGACAACCAGCCCATCCAGTGTTACAGTCAATGGGGCCTTTCTTCCTGGAGCCCACACCGACGCGCTCAAGGCCCAACCACTGCCTCCCCTTTCCCCCTTCCGCGACGTGGCCGTCGCCTCCGTAGGTTAGCGTCACCGTCCCATCTCCCCCCACGTGATCGATCGCCACCGCCGCTCTCGCCGCCGCCGCCGCTGCTCCCTCCGGTGCCACCCCCCGCGTGGGCTCGCGCCGCTCTCTCCGCCTCGATCTCACCCTGCTCCGCCGCCTCCATCCCCGCTCTGCATGCAGGTAAGCTAACAACGACGGCAACAACAATCCCGCAGCCCATCTGGTTCGTCGTGCGCGCCGACAGGGGTAGAGGCATGTGCGGAGTTCAATATCTCGCGACAGAATCCGTGTGTTTTGGTGTTAGACGCTAAGCCCTTCGAGATTAGTTTATTCCAATGTGCTAATGTGCTTGGTAAGGATAAGGAACAGGGCGCCATCACCCATGCATATCGCGTAATTTTCTTAGATTAAAATTAGTACTAAACTACTGATCAACTTCGATCACTTCTGTTTTTTCTGTTGCTCTGGTTAGTTTTTTTTTTTGGATACTGTTCCATTTCTATCTGAAGACTGAAACATTTCAGTTAATATCCTTTACAGTGTGTCTTGTCAAAAAGCTTCATGTTATTGTTCTTTCTTTCCCAGGAAAGAGAGATTCGTACTTTTCTGCATCGTTTCCCAGCAGGAATGATCCAAACAGTGCCAAAGCTGCTTTTAGACGGCTGCTGGATTCGAAGGAATGATGCATGCTATTAGCAGGTGATAGCTGGACTCACTTGTACATCTTCTGCTGTGCTTTGTTTATTTTCATGCACACCTACATGATTATACGTTTCGATGATGAAGATTTCCAGTGACAAATCATTGGCCTGGGGCTTAAATGCAGCATGTTATTGCCACCACATATAGAAGATGCAGCGTCCTGCCATTGTTTAATTCTTGTGCTAAAGTATAGCAGCTCATTGCTATGGTTTGTTGCAAAAGTGGTGCATTAGCTGTACTCATGTTGCCCGTTTTCATATATTCTTCCAGAACGTGATCCCAATTTTTTTGTTTGGTATAGCTAGGGGAGGAGAGAAAATGAGATAGAGCTGTTTTAGTACATAAGCCAGCTTACATCATTGTTGTTCTGTTTATGGCTATTAATTAGACCGCTCTGTGAGATGGACAAATCATTGTTTCCACCCTGTCTAGAACATGTGCAGCAATTGCTGCCTTAATGCTGCATGAGTGGTGTGGTTAGACAAATATTCCCCTCCTCTGGAGTGTTTAGGTCACATAATTCTTCTGGTGCATTGTTATATACTTACCACATGATGGGCATCAAACAAATTAGTTCAAGCCAAGTCACCTGCTTTCAGCATCTGCTTAGCGCAATGCTAAAGAATGTGAGTTGGCAAGCAAAAGTTTCAGAAAACTAGTAGTATCCTCAATGTTTGCCTGTGGTACATGTTACCATTTCTTTATCAGTGGATTTGGTTTAGGTACTAGTCATGAATCATTGTGGCATTGGGCAGAAAGATAAAAGTGGGATGATTTTTCTTTGTCAAAATGTGATGCGTGCGATTTTCTTAGCAGAAAGATAAACATGTGTGCCGTATGTACCATATATTTCTAATAAAGTTGTAATAAAATATGCATGAACGCTTCTGACTTTCTAGACACTGGGAAGCAGAGGAGAATTAAATTAATTGACCTACAGTAGCATCTTCTTCTCTCTTTACTGTTATTGCAATGCTTCATACCGTGCGAGAGGAAATCTACCTGGACAGAAACTTTCAGAGCTCGGAGCAGTGTTCATTAATATCTTAGTAGAAACATAGGAGAAGATTGCAAGCTCTGCAAGCGACATTAAAGGCAGGGCATCGAAGAATAACCGAAGGTTACAGTAGATTTACATGGCGGCAACAGTTAACCTACTACTGGGTGGTCAACCATGGGAGAGCTCTATGGAAGGCAAAAACAAGGATCCAAAAAAAAGCCTTCCTTTCTCCATGCATGCATACTCCTAGCAAGGATTCAATCTTAACAAGAAACTGAAAAGAGATTCCTAGTACAGCGATTCTAATGCATTCAGAAAGCCATTACCAAAAGAATCTTGTTCTTGATGAGCTTCCTCTCTTGTTCTGGCCTTTCTTCGAGGACTTCCCTTCTCCTCCTTTCTCCGTCTTGCCGGCTTTCTTGCCGGAGCTCATCGAGAATTTGGTGTGCAAGCCATGATGTTCTTCTTCCTCTTCCTCCTCCTCCTTGTCTCCACCGTCTTCGTCGCCGTCGTGCTTCCGACGGCCGCCGGCGTCATCCCCGTCCGGTGCGGAAGGCACCTTCACTTTGGCCGGACCTGTTGAAGCATCGGAGGCGAGGGAATCGTCGTCGTCGCCATCGCCGTCGTCTTCATAATCCTTGCGGCTTCCCCTACCACTGATGTAGCCATAGCCATCATCAACATTGCTTCCTTCGCTGCCACTCCCTTTGCCGCCGCCGTCATCGTCGCCGTGCATGGGAGAGGCAAGGTACATTGTCCACCCGGACTCACTGCTGTTGCAGCCCTCGCCATCATCCCCAGTGATATGGGATGACTCCATGGCAGGCAAGCAGGAGAGGAGAGGAGAATCAAGAAAGGTAAAAACTGATAAAAACAAGGTAGCCAAAGAGAATAGAATAGAATAGAAGGAAGGTGAGATAGTAGGAGGAGGGAGCTTTGAGTTTGAGAGAGAATGGATACTAGGAACACTGGCTGGGAAGAATATATGGCTAGCTCCCTTCTTTATTTATGCATCTCTTCTGGACCCCTCATCAATGCAACATTAAAGAAGCCATTGCTCTTGCTCTCTTCTTGTTTGTGCTCCCTCCTTGAATACCCTCAACCTGAGGAGGAGAACATTGAAGAAGCCTCTGACACCCAGCCATCTTCCTTCTCATAGAGTTAGCATAGGAGAGGAGGGGATTACAGAAGAGGAGATGAGGCAGCAGGAGGAGGATTACTGGAGAAACACCAGGATCTTTG
The DNA here is from genome assembly GCA_000573905.2 of Oryza punctata. NCBI lineage: Eukaryota > Viridiplantae > Streptophyta > Magnoliopsida > Poales > Poaceae > Oryza > Oryza punctata. The sequence goes on along the minus strand of CM002495.2, from coordinate 26,465,084 downwards.
TTGTTTGTTTGTGTGTGTGTTTTCCTTTCCCCTGTGGCTTGCAAAAGGGTGGCAGTGTCCTTAAATGGGAAAGACAGGCTATCCTTCCAACTGTCTCTAATAACTTTGCCAACCATTTTGTTCTCTGTCTTGTCACCAAGCCAGGAGGAGGAGGAGGATGTGAAGATATGTGAAGAGGAGGAGGATGTGAAGATATGGGAAGAAGACCTGTTTCCACAGTGGTCACCTTGTGTTGCCCATGTGGCCTTGTGGTTGGGGGGCCCTGGTCTGCCAAAATCTGCCATGTTGGGGCGCAAGAAGATGGCTATCTATGGGGTTTGTTTGTTAGAATGAGGCAGGCACCGGGTAGTAGTAATAACTCGAATAGCGTCTCCGGTCACCACCTGACCAACCTGTTTTAATGCCATCCCCTATGCTGCTATGCATGATCTTCAGACTTCGGAGAGAGGAGAGAGAGAGAACATGTGTTCAGTTAGTTTGAACCAACTAGCCAAGCTTGTGGAAGTCGTTGGCATGCAGTGATGCAGATGCAATCATGCAATGGTGGTGCGGTTGTAGGGTTAGTTCTTAACTGAATTGTTTCATGTGCCACATTGTTCCTCTGCACTGTGTCAATGCTAACTGTAGTTTACGTTTAATGTGCCCCTGTATTCTATCTTATCATCTTTTTGTAAGCTTCATGTATTCTTTTCGGATGCAGGATGGATCTTCACATGCCATATCATCTCCAAATTTCAACTGTGGCGAGGGATCGGTTGACTGAAAAGAGTGAAACCTTGCTTGTGCTGAACTGATTCCCTGTTTTTCAAACATGCAGAATTTCCACTCTACAATGTCCACTCTACGAACAGGTTTGATTGACAGCGGTAAATCCTCTGAAAGCACATTATTCTGTTCATCCGGTCCTGAATGTTCTATACACAAGCTGACTTTGCATGTCATGCATGCACACATGACACACCCACGAGGCCACGGCCAGCCCAGGCAGCGACGTGACACTGAAAAACCTGTACAGATTATAGAGAGGCCGACGCAGCGAGCTGCTGTTCAGTGCATCACAAACAGTGTCGCACAGAGAGTAAGATACAGACACCGTAGGTAGAGATTGTACACCTTTGCTGCAGCTCACATTTGAAAAACTTTAGTGGTAGTACTTGGAAACAAAGTAGGAGCACTGTAAAACAATACGGAATATAAAGGAATGTTGTAGGATTAATTAGGATCCTTTTTAAAAAAATCTGTTAGAAACCTAACATGGGTTTGAACCTCATAGAAATTGTTGTTTAGGTAGGTCTCCTTTTAAACAAAGAAAAAAGGTAGGGATTGTTATTAACGGATTCGAATTCTATGGAAAAAGTTCCTATAAAGTTGTTTGGAACAAAGGATTGACCCTCCATAAAAGGATTGGGACAAAGGTTAATTAAGTCCTTTGAATTTTCTGTGGAATTAGCTATTATATGAGAGTTTTGGAGGAAAATAAGTACGGAGTATCACCTCATGTTTTCTCCTTGTCCTCTTGAATTTCTACGGGTTTTATGTGTCATTCAAACGATAGCTTCGAGGGTTTTGTATACTTAATTTTATCATGGAGAAATTCAAATAGTGGTCATGATATTCCATCCATGTGTTTTCACTAACAGTCATATGTCCTTACAAAGGAACGCTTATCTTTCTCTCCCAAATCCCAATATCATGTCTTTTGCTTGCAAAACATCCAACACGTTTGAGTAATTTCTCTATGTTTTATAATTCCTATGAATTTCGGTTAGACATTGCACTCATTCCCTGTTTTTTCCCTTCTGCAATTCAGCAATGCCCTTATTTCCTATTCCACTAGCGGTTTTGTTTATAAGAAAATAGAAAAACAACATTATATTTTTACGTAAACTGCAAAATACTCGCTACGTTTTCTAATACATTGGCGCCGTTGATTTTTGGATATGCATTTGATCATTCATCTTATTTAAAATTTTGGTGAAAAATAAAATAAAAAGTCTTGTTTTAAAAACCTCTAATGATAAATCAATTACATATATTTTTTAAAACATATCTAAAAAGTTAATAGCATAATATATCGAAGATAAAGGTAGTACTAATATTTTTTAACTTTGTAATACCGTATTCCTATCTCGTAGAGTCGTACTCAAGGTGTTTGACATCTTCTCAGAGATAAATGATCTATCCATCTTAGGTACTCTAGGGTGAACCAGAGTCCATGTCAAATGATCGTGAAGTTGTCAGAAGAGGGAGCAAACAGCCAGCCGGATTCTGCGTCGAGCCGTCGGCACGAACGTCGTCGTAGCAATGCATGTCCTTTCAGCCTTCTCCTGTTGCTGCATGCCGATGACGGCATCCACAAACCATCATAAGCGTCGCATCCACACCTGTTCCATCGTCCGTCACCACGTGCAAGGCTGTCGCCGCTGCCGGCCGGTGAGCCATCCATCCATCCATCGCCCCATCGCCCCCACCGCTGGTACTGACGGCGACGCGTACACCCGGGGCGACGGCGACCACCTCCCAATGATGCCACTGCTCGTCCGTCCGTCCGTCCCATGCAGGAACAGGCAGAGCGTGCAGTGGATCAGTTCTCGCTTTTGGTTTTTTTCGCAGGGGTTACAGTTTGGCGCATCTGAGCATAGCAGGGCCGCACATGGCGAGGCGACGGGGGCGGTGGTGCGGCGGCGGCTGCGACGGCGGAGGGGGAGGCGAGGTGGCGGAGCGGAGAGGAGCGGAGGAGGAATAAATTCTGCGCCAATGGAAGGCGCCGGCTCGTCGTCGTCGTCGTCCTCGGGTAGGTGAGTGGAACATGCCCCCTTGTCCCCCCGCGCCCAACTGGATTTGATGAGGCCTCTCTCTGCAGAGAGAGAGAGAGAGAGAGAGAGAGGGACAGACCAGCCCTACGCAATCTTGCTGCTGCCCGTCTCTGATTCATTCACCGGTCCATTCAGACGCATTTATCGCTTTTTGTTTCTTCCTCCTCTTCTCATGATCATTTGCATTTGCAGTAATACCAACGTTCATTTTTAGTTTTTTCGTTTTTCTTAAAATAAGTTTATTTTTAGTAATCATTATATCGGATTTGTAAAAATATAAAATAAATATATTGGGAGTAAATAAAGAGAGAAAATAATTGCATTGGGATTTAATATAGTGAGGGTATTTTTTTATTTTGTATTTGTACGTGTAAAATGAATGAAAAATAAACTTATTTTATAACAAGGACAGAGAGGTATAGGCTAACTCTATTCGTAAATACAAATATTTGACTCTTACGACAATATTTAACTAATTCTTTTAAAATTTGAACAATTGATTTTATATTAAAATAAGTTTATGATATCCTTTGTTCCTAAATCAAATAAGTTTATTTTTCATCCATCTCACACATACCAAATAAAGATAAAAATATAAGAATATCCCATACTTTATAGAATCCCAATGCAACTATTCTTTATTTTATCTACTCCAAATATAATTATGTTCTACTTTCACAAATTTCGATGCAATGATTACTCTAGAAATAAACTTATTTTGGGATAAATGTAAGGAGCTAAAAATGAACTTAACTTGTTGGCTCTCCGCACCTTGCCGTGGGTTTTGTAATTTTATCATCATACAAAATTAAAGTTTTAAATGGTTAGGTGCAACTTTATATATATATATATAATATATGATAATGTTGCTTTATATATACCCTATGTAATTATATGTATATACAAAATATACGATGATGTTGCTTTATATATATCCTATGTTATTACAATACAATTCATGCTTTATTTTTCAAAGCGTCATTGTGTATTGTTATAATATATAAATATTATTTTCATGCCCAATATAGATATCGTTGCGGTTAGATAGTTTGCATCTCTCTACTTCACTTAAGCTTGCTTTAAATACGGGTTTAGGTAATGATAACTAATAATCATATGCTATCTAATCTTGCATAATAAAATAAAACTCACATCTTAAATAATAATTTGAGTTGTATTCGGAAAAAAAAGTTAGCACTATTTTTCAGGTCTTGCGAGAGAAAAACATGGTGTTATGTGCAAAATAGTAATAGTGCTCTATGTGACTATGAGGTGGAGCAAAGGAAAGGGAGGTGAATGCTTGAGTAATAAATAATTGAATTAGATGAATAAGTAGTTTCTTGATCCAACGGTTATTATCTTATAGGTTAAAATTATTGATGATGTGGTTTCTTGCATGCCTTATTTTATATGAGTGATACCAACTATATAGGAAGACAGAATATGGGACGGATGGAGTAATACTACTTATTGAGACAACTCTTTATATACCATTCTATTGTTTTTTACACTAAGTATTTGAAAAACTATTGATTATTGGAATTTTAAAAGCTTGACTGATTTTATCTTAAACATTAAATATTTTTGACAGGAAGGAGTGCTTTCTTAACTTGCTTCAGCTTAATGGTCAATAATCAATGGATGAAATTTGCGTTAATTCTTCAATTCTTTTTCTGAAGAAATAAGAAGTAAAGTGGACATTCTTCGTTTTTTCTCTGAAGAAATAGAAAGGGGAGAGAGAGATGGGGGAACAGTCGAACAGAACTGCAGGAGTGAGATGTTTGTTTGTGTAGATTATTTTTTTTTAATAATGGTGTTTGTGCGTTCAGTGTCATGCATGCGTGTACATGTGGCCTTCCGTGCACTGGTGCGTCGAGGTGTCTGTGGCTGCCGGCGCGCGCTGCGGCCACATGCGAAGCTATGCGCCTACGGGCAGCATACGGGCAGCACGCGGCGCGCTTAACGGCGGGAGGTAAGCTGGAAGCTGCTGCTCTGGTAAGCAGTTACCCCTACTACTAACCAAAAGAAATCTGACAGTTAAAATCTGAAAGATGCTCATGGTTTCCTTTCAACGCTGTAGTTTTATACTGTACGATCTTCTTCTTTTAAAAGAAAAATACTGTACGATTTTCACATGAATTATATTCCCTCCGTTCAAAAAAAAACTTATGACCTTATTATTTTGCTTATACTTGTGCTGATGCGAACCGTTTATTAATAATTTAAAAGTAATTTATGAGTAAAAACTTTTATGTACGTGTTCTTGGAGATTCAAAAGTAAATACAATAAAATAAAGTACGATAATAAATCACAAAATGAATTAAGTTTAAAATTCAAAATTTTGTTTATAAGTATAAACATAAGTAAACTAATGGAGCTCTTAAGCACTTAAATTTTATTTAAAAATAGCCATTTCTACCTTCTTATTTCAGTCCATAAATCGGTGTGTTTTCTCTCTGACCTATCACTTCACAGTATTAATATTTGTTATAATAAGAGGTACTTTGATCTTTTATTCTGACCACTAATTTGTTAATCAATGGTTAGAAATGGAGTTTTAGTGGGATGGAGGAAGAGTAATTTGTATTCTTTTACTAGTAAGATTTATGCAAAATTCATCAGTTCTAAAGGAGCTCTGAGTACTAGTGGGGGTACGGACGACGGAGTAACCTTTGGCAGTTCTTTGTCGATACTATTGCGAATTGCAAGCCACCATTTTTGCGTTGAATTTTTTTTTTCGTGGCATGTAAACTTGAAGAAGAACAGTGTGGCACATCAGGCAACACAGGAGTAACAGAAAACTAAATACTACTCGTAGTATAACTATATCGAATTATATTCTACAAGTTCTGGCATCCAACGAAACGGCCATTTAGTGCAAGATGGTGATAGAAGTGCAACCGGCTCTTGCAGTTTTGTTGCACCCGTGCACACTAATACCTGAGACATTTTTTCGGCTCATACTCCCATAAACTATTATATTAAATTGGTGAATTAGAACATCTTCAATGTAAAGCGTCAATATTGAGTGCTTAATTAATTTAGTTACGTAATTAAATCTCTGTCTAAGAACTCTCTTCAATGCAAACATCTCCTTCTAGGTGCTTAAATCAAGTAGTTGAGGTAAGCTTTACACAGTTGAGCATCTGCTCTGCCAAGCATCGATGTTTCAGGATTAACGCCTCTCTTAAGTGGCAACTGGCAAGACAAAACGGTTATTTCTTTATAAGCACCTACTTAAACATCCACATTGGAGATGGCCTTACTCTTTCATGATATTTCTCCTTTTATTTTCTTTTATGTAAGTCATCCGTTGATGCTCCACGATGCATTCACCCTCCTTGATAAAACTTACATGTATTTGGGTTCTTCCCTGATGTACAGTATTTTTAAGACTATGCAGAGCGCAGATGGCAAAGAGTAGCCGTCGAGCTGCTTGCGGCCCATGTTCGATTCTTAAGAATGCGCTCACCATCCTTCTTAATAAAATTGACATTGGGTTACTTCCCAATGCCCCACATCATGAGTGTGCTTGCTGGTTTCAAACCCAAGGTCTCATATTCAACTTCTGACATGCTCATTTTCTTCTTAATTAGTTGACACCAAGTTCCTTCTTAGTTATCCAACATATTTTGAGATTGTGCACAGCACAAATGGCAAAGAGCAGATGATGTCGAGCTACTCGCAACCCGCATTTGACTCTCTAAAATGCGCTCACCCTCCTTAATGCTTATTTGCTCATGCCAGGAGTTTCTAAGATCCTGGTAATATGGAAATGGATGTAACTAATAACCATGAATAATTTTGAAATGATTATGTAACATATTATTTTATCATCTCATAGTATTTTCGTCTCTAACACAACATGAATAAATTTATATACAAAAGAGAAATGTATATGATAGTTTGATGAGCCAATTTTCCTAGTTTTGGGCTCAAATGGGCTAGAGAAGGTTTTAGGCGTTAATTGTTGTTGGCGAAATCCGTTTAGGAAGTGAACTGAACTTAAATCTTTTGCATTTTTTTTCAGGCTGAAGCTGTCGCGTGTAATCACCGCTATATGTCGGCCCATATGCATGTAGAAAGCGAGAGTACTGCGAAGTCAAGTGGGGGACATGAGCCGTAGCTGTTGTTTTCTCTTGCAACCGCGTTCTGGTGAGGTCAGAGTCGTTGTGCTCCACGAGTGGATTACCAAACTGCAATGTTAATGTGTTACCGTGCAAGAAGCCAAAGTGCAAACAGACAAGTACTCACGCAGGAAAATTCGTGATTGAAATTCAGATATCAGAGTGACTGGAACAAGGTTCGTAATTTTCTATGTTATTTGAACGGTTTCGTAATCGTAGTTGCTTGTGCGTCAAAACCCTTTTGTAGTCTTATGTAACTCTTGTTTAACAGTTGAATATGTAGGCCCTGTTTGGTAGGGCTTCTAACTCCAACTCTCGATTTTAAACTTCAACTCCAGTGAGAGCTGCCTCCTATAGAAGCTGAAGTAGGTATGAAAGTGTTTGGCTAGATTAATTAGCTCCACATCACCACGTCCCTTGTTGGCATTTCGTCGAATACCTGGTTGGCATTGCCCTACCGCTGCCGACACTGCTCCCATGCCTTGCCCTGCCGACGCCGACCCCGCGCCACCACCCGCGCTCCGCCGACCCCGAGCCGCCGCCACCCGTGGCCCTCACGCGCCGCGCCACCTATCCTCCACCACCGACGCCCGCCACCACCGCCTACCGCCGCCAACCCCGATGCCGCCGTCGGTCGCCAGTGTCCAAGGAGGAAGATGGGGTAGAAAGGAGTAGTTAAGTGATATTTTGGTGTAAATATACTTAAAAAAAAATTAAAGAGTAGTGGGTCTTTTGGGGTGGAGTGGAACTGTGGAGCAGCTCTGCTAACTCCGCTCAAAAAATGGAGAATCTATACCGTTTGGCACAGCTCCAACTCTAGCAACTCTTTATAAGTAGGAGTTGGGAGTTAGAGCTGTGCTAAACGGAGCCGTATATCCCCTGTTGTACAGACCGGGTTTAATCAATTTGTTATTGAAAAAAATAATTTTCCTGTAGTAATATTTTTAAATATATATATAAAGAATGAAACAAAATAGCATTTAGTTAAAATTCGAGACGTCATATTGGTAATTGATATGTCCAAAATTATCATGTTCTGTTCACCAAGAGCAGAGTAAGAATGTTTATCCCTTGGCTGAGCTTGAACATGCTGCAGGGGATATCTCTTGCAAAATGGAAGGATAAATACCGTTTACACTGGATGGTAGGGTACCAACCCTTGTGATAAGTAAATCATTGGCGTGAAGGGGAATATTAGTGCCTGTCCAGTGTCAATGTCACCAAAGATTGTAATCAGAACATATCAGCTTACCTGAAGTCAACCACCGGGTTTTTCTCAAAGTCTGGTTCCTAACCAACATATAACAATATGACAAAGAAAGAACATACAGTACCCAACAATGAAGAGAAATTACAAAGTCTCTCCTTTTTTAGAGAGGGGAAGTTGTAGCTCTGCAGTCTTTGTAAATTAACAACCTCTTGTTTAGTATTGACAGCTCTTAAAAAAAAACTCCTTTTAAATATGTGTTATCTCGCAGGAAATCTTGTACTTTTGGACAGGATCCATGATACCCGTTCTTAACTGGGATCAAGTCAACCATTACACTTTGTTCAACAGTTCAAGCAAAAGATTTTATATTTGCATTAGTGTTCCATGTACTGCACCAGACTAAACTTCACCTGTTGATCACCTCTAGTCTTTCATTCTCGTAACTTTATAATTGGCTAGCTGCCTAGCTGTGGTTAACAATAACTACAGAATGCAATGGAATGAAATAAAAAGCATAACTTTCCTTGTCACTGCAGGCCTTAATAATAAGTTAATATGTTCTCTTTACTTCCTCCATCCCAAAATATACCTATTTTTAGCTATAAATTAGGATTACTCATTTCATCTTAAAATGTAGTTATTTCTAGCTACACATTTAGATTATCCAAATTTGTGGCTAAAAATAACTGCATTTTGAAACAGGGGAGTAACTATTATCCTCTTGATCATCAGCTACACTCTGGAGTTCGCTGACTTCTTCTTGGCATGGCAGATACAAATGTGCCTTCTAGCAGTTACCGCATTGTCAGAAACCCAGGCATGCAAGGAAACAAGCAGTTGTGTGGGTGAGCTCAGTTAATTGCTACAGTACTCTATCACCAATACAAAAATCAAATTGGTGACATAAGACTCTGGGCCAGCAAAGTCACTGCTTGCAAAAGATATCTTTTGATGGGTTGCCCATCAAACAAGGGAACTTCATCAGGCAGGCAATCAGATAGAAATATCAGAAGCCAATTAGCTAAGCATAAGTTTCTTTCAGCAAAAAAATAGCTAGCAGCATAAGATGCACCTTAGCTTGTTGCCGACGACAAATGATGCAAGTTTAGAACACAGCCATGCAAAAAGGAGGAGCAGAGAAGAAAAGGACCTGCATTGACTTGTTTAGTGGGTTGATCCATCCTCTTCCAAGCTAGGTCCTACTACTCCTCTTGTGGGTTTAGTTGGCTCCATGAATTAGCCTTTTCATTAACAAATCATGAAGCAGTTTAGACTAAACCGCAATGCAAAGCACCTTTCTACCTAAGATGAAGTTTACCTTATCCCATGAAATTGAGGCATCAACCTTGAATGCCCCCACATTGATCTCTCTTGAAGCCAACCACCACGTAAACACAGACAAGCTCATAATGTTCTTAGGCAGACTAATGATTTCAAATTGATTAAGAGTTGGAATCATAAATCATAGTAGTATGCTATGCTATAGTGGCCTTCAGTTTACTCCATAGATTCTGAATATTTTCATACTCAGTAAGGTCTCATGTATAAATTCTTTTTAGAGGTTTTATGAAAAAAATTATCTGTAATCCTTTTTGGTCAGATAGTTCTTGCCTTTTTCAGATCAAGCATTCAAGCATCCCCCTTGTTATTTTCAGCCAGTACACCATGGACTGTTCCAGTACAGTTTTTAATCACAAGTTCCTACCAAACCAATCTACTTTTCAAAAGAACAAGGGTGCACAACAACGAAATTGGGTCCCAGTAATTTCTCAATTTGTTTGTTTCCTAATGTATGTGTGTGCGCTGCATTCTACTGGATCCTGGTTGTTGCTAATATTGGACCATTCACCTGGCATAGTTCTATTCATAAACTGTGCCATAGTTCCTGTAGGAATGAACCAAAAAAAAATTCATAAACTGTTTAGAGCTCTGTTCTTAAAACTTAGGAGTAACTGAACTTTTTTTTTCCTGTTTTCATTGTGAACTCTTTCTTCCGTCGATGTGTATCTTTTCAAAAACTGAACAAAACTTTTCAGATTCAGTGACTGAACTGTTTGAGCAAAGTTTCTATCCTCCAAATGGAGTCTAATTGGTACCTAAAATTCAGTAAGAGGATTAATCACTTACCTAATTAACGTAGCTTTTTCATGAAGTTAAGTACTCTACTACTCTACCAGTCTAGTAGCTAGCTAACTGAAATAAACATTATTCCTTTAGAACAACCACACTATGGCATCATTCTTCGTCTTCTATCCCTCAGTGAATCAAATCCAAAACATCATCAACAGCATTAATTACAGTCGCACAAAAATACTACGACGAAACATCCATGCTTGCAGGGAAGCCTTCGATCCATTTTTGTCTTCATCGATCATTGACTGAGCTGAGCAAATCATCATGGAATACGTACACTACTTCTGCACGCTTTCACATTGAATGCCAAATCTGCAAAATCAACCACAAATTCCAAAACAATCTGCTGCTATGGTTAGGGCACTGTTCATGATGCTAATTGCTGCCACTAAGCTGCAGCCTGCAGGTGGTGATGGTGGCTTGGCATTAGAGCAGATAGAGAGTAGTATAGTTAATTATATGCTTTGCTCAATCAGGTCAAAGATTCACATGCCCAATTAATCTAAACCTGAACATCCGTACGTATTTGCAAGAAGTACCTGGAAACATGTCAGTTAATTAACTACCAGTGCATATTTTTGTTCAGAAACATGACAAGGATTTCGGGCTCGTGTGGTCTAAGAACAGCCGTATATACGGGTCTGTCTGTACACTGGGTAGCAGCATGACACAATCAACCGTGTAAAATTGTAATTATTTTCTTGGCAAGGGCCCGTATAATCTTCAGCTTTTGTCTGAAGAGAGCTAGCCTATGAGCTATTCATTATTCATCACAACTCACGAGACCTAGACTTCTGTGAGTACTGGATTTCTGAAAATTGTTGAGCAACTGCAGTATTTATGCATAATATATAAGTGCCAATTAGAAGGTCAACTACTAGCCTGCTAGTAGTACCTCTGGTCAAAAAGAAAAAAAAGTCCTTTTAGAAGTTTTGAAGGTCAACAAAAACTCCAGTTTGTCCGAGAAATATATTGGAAAAAAAAAGGCTAGATACATCAAAAACTCTATATATGTGTTCGTTTACATCTCATCATTTTGCCTACAGCTGATTACAAGCCGTAATATTTATTAGTGATAAAAAAATATTTTATGGTTAAAACTCTTAAAAATGTATTCTTAGCGGCTTAAAAGTAAATACTGAAAAATAAACTATGATTAAGAAAACATCAAAATCAACTCTATTCAAGTTTTAAAATTTAAATTTTATCTATAATTAATAAGCTAAAGAGTAAACGATGGAGCATGTTCCCCATAGCATTTTAACTCATACTGTTTTCATACTTCTAAACTACTAGTCCTACAAATGTTGAAGTTGATGCGGTTACTTCTGCTTCAATCTGATTGGGCAGCACTTTTTTACAGAAATATTAATACAAACTAACAACCATGCTGTGTACGTACGAACAACCATGCAGAATTTGCAGCATGGTCGTCAGGGCTTTGCATGCATGCATTGCAATCGGAGACCTGACCTTTCACATGTGCGTTCATCAGATCATCTCTGGTGGTGCCTGCTTTCCTGCAAGCATGATTGTTCTTCGTCATCTCTCATCTATCTGCAATTCTGCATTGCATTGATAAATTAGTTGGGCATTTGGACATTTGCAGTTTGGGGGAAAGAACTATAGTTAGTGTACCTTCCCGGCCGTATGGTCAGCGTCAGAGCATGCAAGCATAGAGCTGGCAATAGGCTCCAGTTGACAAACAACTCCAAGAAAAGAATACGCGAGCTTAATTAGATTGCCCGTCAGATATCATGGAAGCTGCACCAGCTTAATTAACTTCAACATGCCTTTGAATAACTGGGGTGTATTTATCATCGAAACACTGAAGGATATGATATCCTTTGTCCAAATTTGACTCTTTTACAGTCTTCAAGGTGCAAATTTGACCACATTTTCATAATAGAGTAAATTTATAAAATCTAATCAACCTATGAGGTTATGAGAATAATTTTCCAGACAAATCTACATATGTTACTTTTATGTTTTGAGACTAAGTATGTTAAAAATTATTAATAGTTAAAGTTTTGAAAGTTTGACTAAAAAGTCAAACATCATATATTTAATTTTTTTAATACAGTAGGATTTTTGTTTTGTGTTCTTTTGTCTAACCTTAGGTGTGCCCATACTCAGTACGAAAAGGAACTTTCTAACTCTAACCCTATTCAGTTTTGTATATGCAGCGTTCTTTCAGATTTCGTTTAAAAAAGAGAGAAATTTGTCAGAATTTTTTTCTCTAAAAGGCATAACTTTTCAATTCTATTACCAAGCCCATTACAAAGAAGATCATGTTACATCACCGCGGTTTCTACAGAGAGGAGAATGCAGAGATGCAGGATCTTGCAGTTCTCGTTAAAAAAGATACAAAAACATTTCAGCAAAAAAAATTTCTAAAAGGCATAACTTTTCAATACTATTACGAAGCACATTGCAAAGAAGATCATGTTACATCACCACAGTTTTTTACAGAGAGAGGAGAACACAAAGATGCAGGGAGAAAGTGAGAAAGTTCAGGCCTTTTAGGGGGGAGGGTGAGACAGGTGATCTGAAGGAACAACAATCTCAAAATGCTTGCGTGCATGGGGTGCTAATCAAGCATGCATAATGAAACAGTCCACAAATGACGCAGGCAATTAACCATTAATTTCGCAAAGCGATGGAAGAGAGAAAGAAAGAAAAAAGATCGATTTGTTGGATGATCTGATGGGAGGAGTTGCTGCTGCTGACCTCGGATTAGTTCAGTTCTCTCTGATCAAGTAGTAGTAAACACGAAGACTCTTTTGACAAAAGCTTGGCCCAATTCAGTTCCTTCACCTTGACTCCAGTGCAGGCAGCTGATGCCAAACTGCTAGGTGACAAACCTGCATGAACTCATCCAATCATTATATATTTACGTGCTACGTGCATGTGTATGATGCTTGCTTGTCACCTAACCACAAATCCATCAAACATGCAGTCAAGGTGTATTATTCAGTATATTCACTTCTGAATTGTAACAGTACATATAATTAGTGTGTTCTACATGACTGAATGATGCTTTTTAGTATGATGCAGAGAAGTCCTCACTTACTTACACTTAGATAATTACATGTATGAAGGATAAAAGTACACAATTGTAAACCTTAAAAGCATTTCTAAATTACAAATTAATCTGTTGGTGCACATGAACATCTAATTCTCGTTGATACCTGAATTTTCTGTAATGGATCATACACAGGCCACAGTGTGTAGTCATGGACAGGGTTTACCTTCCCGTTTTGGAAATGATAACCATTCCCCCACTGGTTTGCCGAGAACCGAACGAAAACCGTTAAAAAACGACAACTTTCGGTCAACTATGTAAGAAAACCAGCTAAAATCGATCGGTTTTCACAAACCAATCACCAGCAGTTTCACGAAAACCGATTAGTTTGTTAACACTGGCCGTGGAAACATGAAGCATCTTTCATGTACATGTGTACATAATAGAATTGTGAAATGTGGACACAGCAGTTAATCTACTACTACACTGCCACTAGTCAAGTAGACAGATCACACTATTCCCCAATTTCTTTCAGTGGGACACGAACCATGCTATGCTCTCTCCGGGCTAGCTAGCTAGCTCTTGGCTGAAAATTTCCATCATCTTGCGTATGCAGGACAGCGAAGTCTCCTCTGCACAAGGTAAGCGATTTAGCTGCAAAATCCCAATAGAAAATGCAAAAAAGTTTGATACACTCCTACTACATATAGAGAGACAAAGACCACACGTAGGGGACAGGTTTTTCAGGTCCCAGGCTTCAACCAGTATATATAAAGCATTAAGCAGGCAGACATCTTCTTCAGGCCACCACTTCAAAGCTAGGATCCGAAGCACTGATCGATCAGCATTTTTCAGCTAGCTGATCGATCAGTTGGGCTTCAGTTCAGTGAAGTTCTTGACATGGGAAGATCACCTTGCTGCGATGAGAGTGGCCTCAAGAAGGGGCCATGGACACCGGAGGAGGATGAGAAGCTGCTCCAGTACATCCAGAAGAATGGCCATGGCAGCTGGAGGACACTTCCCAGGCTTGCAGGTACAGTTCTTCAGTCCCCTTCTCCAAACTCCTTCAGACTGTCAGTTTGTCAACACAATACCAACTCCACTGCAGCTGAATTCAGATGTTATATTTTTTTAAAACAAACAATTCAGATGTGATATGTAACTGCAGCTGAATTCAGATGTTGTTACAAATTATAGACTTGAATTTAGAGTGCAATGCCAATAGAGTGGCAGACACAGAGGAAAATTTCATGATTCGAAAAGCACTCATTTGCACAATGATTGTAGAATTTAACACCTGATATCTGAATCTTTTTCTGATGATCTAGCCTGATCAATGAACACCTTGTGATTTGCAGGTTTGAACAGGTGTGGCAAGAGCTGCAGGCTGCGGTGGACGAACTACCTGAGGCCGGACATCAAGAGGGGCAAGTTCTCCCAGGAGGAGGAGCAGACCATCCTCCACCTCCACTCCATCCTCGGCAACAAGTAGGATTCCATCATTCATCATTGCATATCATCGATTCGATCGATCGCCGTGATCGTGAGCTTGATGATCGTGCAATGGATTTGTGTCAGGTGGTCGGCGATCGCGACGCACCTGCCGGGGAGGACGGACAACGAGATCAAGAACTTCTGGAACACGCACCTCAAGAAGCGGCTCATACAGATGGGCTTCGACCCCATGACGCACCGGCCACGCACCGACTTCTTCGCCGCGCTGCCGCAGCTCATCGCACTCGCCACCCTCCGGGACCAGCTCGCCGCGGCGGCAGGCGGCGGCGACCCGGCGGCGGCGGCGGCCGCGCAGATCATGCAGGGCGCCGGTGGTGGTGGCGCCGACGTGGCCATCCAGGCCGCCAAGATGCAGTACCTGCAGTGCCTCCTCCATTCGGCCGCCTCCACCATCGCCTCGGCCGGCTCAGGCGGCGGCGGCGGCGCCATGTCCGCGCACGACGCCGACGCGGCTCTCGCCGCCTCCGCCGCTGCGGCGGCCTGCTCGTCGCCGGCTGGCAGCTCTGTCCCGATTACGCCGACGGCCGTAGGCCATTCCGGCGAGACCCAGACGCCGTGCACGTTTTCCGAGGCGCCGGTGATCACGAGCGACGACGTCGAGGCCAACCTAAGGCTCCTCGGCTGCAGCGGCGGCGCCGCCGACGCGTTCGCGTGCCACGGTGGCTCTCTGCCGCCGCTCGCCGATCTCTCCGACGTGACGACGACGACGACGACGACGAACCCGTTGGACTGGTGCAGCGCGACGGCGTCGTCCAGCTGCGGCGGCGGCGGCGCGGGCAGCCCGTTCCCGTGGCCGGAGTTCTTCCACGACGACCCCTTCATCACTGATTTCCTATGACGTCATAATAATATTACCATAATAACGTATACGAATGAGTATAATACGTACCTTACCATATATATACGTACGCTGATCTATCTGTCAACTTTTGTAAGATCTATCTACGTATGCATGTATAAAAATACGATTTTTTTTGTGAGAAGCACACATAATGACATAAACGTACGGCTACACAGTTCTCTTTTTGAGACTTCGAAAATTAATTAAAGATTAGAATCTTTGAATAGACTGATTTACAGTTGTTTGATTTCCAGCTCAACGATAAAGGATTAAAGGAAGACCAATTTATTTATTTAAGAGATATATTAAGAAAGTTCACAGTACATTCTTTGATTACACAGTACAAATATTTGCGTTCATAGAAACATGTTTATATACATACTCACCCTAATAAACGTTAATAAACGCACACACGCACATCCTATCTCTACGAATATATATCTTCGAATAATAGGCCACAAGCGTTCATATAAACACGCATGCACTCACCCCTATGAACGCATACATGCACACCCTATCCCTATAAGCATCGCCGAATACTAGGCTGCGGACGCTCACTATGAATGCACACATGCATATTCTATCCTTATGAGAACTTCCGAATACTGGACCGACATATCTTGAGATTACAAAATCACCACAAACATCTCACTGTCAACAAGTACGTCATCTATCATTGAAAGAATAATTACGTGTAAATTTGAGCACATGTGCCAAGTCTAAAGACTTGCACTACTGAAAAAACGCACAAAAGGACCGGCACTATAGGTGTCGAATAGACTAAAACCGGCATCTATAATGCTTTTTCGGCCCGAGCATGTGTCCGTGAGGTACCGTTTGGGAGAACCGGCACCTATAAGTTGCCATGTTATATGTGATGTTTTCTAAAATAGCCGACACATATACTTGAATTGACCGAGTCGAGCCACTCATTCGAGCCCGTCCTTATCTCCTCCCCTCGCTTACTCTCTCTCGACTCCAGTCTTCCTTCTCCTCCCCTCTCTCTCTACGGCAGGGGCTCGCTGGACTCTCTCTCTCTCGGTGGTGATGCGCAGTGGGGCTCGCGTGCACGGATCCAGCAGCAGCTAGCAGGGGCTCGCCATCGAGTGGATCCAGCACGCGCCTTCCTAGGCGAGCTACGACAGCAGTGGAGTACTCCACTGCGGCGATAGCTACTCCCCCTCCCCAACGGCTTCCCCCGCTGCCACCACCTCACCTTCTCCCCTTTTCCCGAGTTCTTGATTTCTTCCTTCCTGAGTTGGCTATATTGTTGATTTCGGGATTCAGTTGTGGCATGAGTTCGATTCTATTCTCAACTTATATTGTTGTTTCTAGGATTCAGTTCTTGGATTGAAGCATCGGCTCGATTCAAGCTGATGCATCGAGTCGCTTTTTTTTCATTCCTGGAACCTCAACAGTGTCGGTTCCTAAACCGACACCTTTGATCCCTCCTCATCAGTGTTGCCTGCAAGGTGCCGATTCGGAAATCCGACACCTATGTGGGATTCTCAATCGATACCTATTTATGTTTCTGTAGTAGTGTAATTGAATCCGAGTGAGCATGTGTTGATGGAAAAACACACCTCGGCCTGAGAGATTTGCTTCACTCTAGTGCGGGTCCAAAATATTGATGAGATGCAGATATGCCAGTCAGTTTGATCCTTCAATTGACTAGATAGATAAATATTTTGATCACCAAAGAGTTGATCGGTTAATGAGCCGATAGAGTGATACCAACCGATGTCGATAGGGTTTTGAACAATCGGCTACATATCTAATGTATATTCTGATACTTGAGTAAATAATGTTATAAAGACAGTCGACTGATGATAATTTAATAAGACAACAGTATAAACCAATAGAAACAAATCGGCTAATAATGATATGATGAAGTAAGCACTGATCCGAATGTTAAAACATACATCGACTGGTGTTCCGATGTCATTAAATCCGAACAATTAGATAATCAATAAAACCTTTGTTGCAATCAGCTAAACCCAACTTATATGTAATCCTTATAAGCATCGGCTGAAACCCCGATGAAACCCTCACCGACAATCAAAAAGCATATTAGAGATTATGGTTCTAAGCACGACTTAGTAGGTCAAATCCAATTGATGCAACACTAAGTATGAAAATAAACATAATATCTAGACAATCAAATTTTTGACTGATTTTCAAGGTGGTGGATACCTTAGCTAATCTAGATCGATAAAACAATTTAGCAGATACCAATAAAACCCTAGAAAAGATCTGACCAATACAAGTAAATTGAATAATTGACTTATATTAACTAAGATATATGATAAATAGGTAGGCAACTATATCAACCGAATCAGAGCGATCCAAGAGATCGAAGTGATGCAGCCTTGAACAACACCAATGTAGCCGATACAATTTGCCAAGACCGGCGGAACGTAGGACTTACCCCGTCGCCGGAGATCGAAAACTGATGCAGCCCACGTCAGGTGCCAAGTTCCGCTGGTTGATAACTAAAAACCTCGGAAAAGAGGTTGGCGATGCGTTGAGAGTAATTATATTGATCGAGAGAGATAGTTTACAATGACCCCGAGTGTATATATTTATACCTATGGGTAGATACTAGTCCTTATTGGACACGATACAAACTTTCTTAAATATAAAAAGGAAAAACATAAAGCACTTATCGAAGACTATACACACTTTCCTAAATATAAAAGAAAACTAACAGACTCTTCCTAATTAATAGATAAACAGTCATGCAACATCCTCCTTAAACTCGGTCTCTTCTGGATAAACTTCTTTTAATTGATTAATTTCCTTAACGGAATCTACCAAGAATTCGACTATTGGCGACTTAATAATTCCCATCGGCCGATTCCAAGACGCTGAAGCCGATAGTGACTCTAAACCGATGATGGCTTCAGGGCTTACCAAATTTTGGTGTTAACAGTAGGTTCCACCACCAGGAATCTTACAAGTGTGTGGTTATGTCAAAAGACTATAAGTGCAAATTCGGATAAGAAAAATATGGAAGTTTCGAGTGTCCTTAGTAGTAAAAATGTCTGGGACTAGCTATATTTATGCCATCATACTTATCTAAAAAAATGTTTTTTTAAGAAAATTGTAAATTACACTATAAGTTTGCTACATAAGAGAATTAGGAGCTACTTGAAAGAAGAGATATGAGAGAGAAATTACTTGCATTACATCTATACGAGATGTCACAATCCTTAGGAAAAAGTGACTGAAATCAAGAAAAGAAACGACTTTATATTTTTAGCAAAACTAAAACTTTATATCTTATAATCATTCCCTACATATAAAAGTGTAGTTTTAGCTAGCTAAACATATTACGCAAGAGGTTAAAAGACTAATATGATCTTCAAATAATACGGAGATAAAACGAGGAGGGGGAACAAGCAGGATGAAGGAGTGATATTGGTTCAATGGCTAAAAACATGAATAAAAAAATAAAGTGGTATTGAATAGTTCTAGTAATCACTCTAAAACTGCACCCTTTTAGGAAGAAATTAAGCTAAACTACACTTTTTTTAAGGGACTGAGGGGATTGATCTTCCTCACAAGGCACAAATGGAAGGGTCCAGGCAATTGTTTTTTCAAATGACAGACTATCCAACATCTTTTAATTTCCCATTCGTGTTGCTTATAATGCTATTACTTCTACTAATGAAGTTCCATCCAAGGATGTTGAGAACATGGATGTTTCATAAGTAGCTACACAGTTAAGCAGCAGGACCATACTATTTTTTTTAACTTATCTTGTGTTGTGCCTTAGGTTGGTCAACTTGGCTATATTTCAGAAAAAAGCTTTGGCTATATTTTTTAAGGTAATAGATAAATCAGACGTTGTATCTAAAATGCACAAAACCACAATCAATTCTTACAATAGTTTCACATTTTTAGAAAGATAAATACGCAAAGAAGCATTCATTCAAAAAATACGCAAAGAAGTTCCACAAGTAACAAAGAGAAACACAAAAATTTCAAGTTGTTCATATCCTATTGACATATCTCCACCGATGTCCAGCCCATGGGTGGATATATATTAATTGATAGAATATGCACAAGTTGATGCAACTGACTTATCATGCCTCTTTTTTAAGCAAATACCAAAAGCGTGGCTACGAAGAGTATATAAAAATCACTTGGGTTAGTCGACTTCAAATGTTGTTTTGATAGAAAGAAAATTTAGCATCCAAGATGCATGTTAGATCCATGCATAATATTGGCACCGTCCTTTTCCATAGATCTTTGATGTAGCTTTAGGTGGATATAAGTTTTTTTATATTATTATATATAGCTCGAGTGAGGATTTGTTCTATCAATTTTCCTTCGTTTCAATGTCGTGCGTTCTCCAATTTTTCCGTTGGGCAGCCAGTGCATAGCTCATATAGCATTGTTCCTTGAGACGTCACAGTGGAGCATGATATTATTAATTATTAGTCCAGCAACATCATACTATTAGTTAGTAATAAGTTGAGGCATGATCATACTAGTTAATAATTACTCCTACATGTTATTGATTCTGATCTTTATAAAAAAGTTCAAAAATATGCTATGCAATATACCCTTTTTGTCAATACTGAATAAAGATGAGATGCTACCTACTACTCCATCCCTCCGTTTCGTATTATAAGACGTTTAATTATTTTTTTAAGTCAAACTTTATTAAATTTGATTAAGTTTATAGTTAAATTTAACATCTAAAATATAAAATTAGTATCACTAAATCTAACATTAAATATATTTTCATAATATGTTTATTTTATGTTGAAAATACTACTATATTTTTCTATAAAATTAATCAAACTTAAACAAGTTAACTAGGAAAAAAATCACGCGACTTATGATATGTGACAGAGGGAGTAGTTCTGAAGTAGGAGTAATTAAACAGAGAACAGTATTACTGTTGCACTGATTACATGTATAGGACAGAAATCAGTAAATGTTAAGGATTTGTAGCCACCGTTTTGTGCATTTGCATTAATTTCTAAATGCCAGAGTCGATCATCCCCTTTCCGCTGAATTTCGAGCATGACATGACAGAATAGAAAGTGGATGCTGCTCTCTTTGTGTTCGTTGCTGTTGGCGACCGAACCTCCTACTCTTGAGACGATTAGGTTTGAGAAGATTGCACATGTGCCACAAAGGCTTCAGGAAAAAAAGGATTAAGTAAACTACACTCCATATATACACATAGTTAACAAATAATCGAGACCTGCCTTTTTTTCTCTCCATTTTCTTGTTGAGCAGGTATGAGTTTATTCACTCAATAATCACGGGCTTGATGCCGCTGAATGGCGTGGTTACACGTGATATGTATTTGTATCAAACTGTTCACAAACGGCGGTTGCTCTTCTGAAATGACTTGGCTCTCTTCTGCTTGTCCACAGCAGTTAAAATTTTAATTTTAAATCTTAATTTCAAGTTTAATTTTGATATTTTTATTGTAGTTTATTTTAAGTCGCAAAGAACACATATAAAAATTTACTCATAAATTATTTTTTAATTGTTGATGTATGCTCGGTGGCAGTTCATGCAATGAAACGTGTAATTGGTCCTTGCTGCCGGCCCATGTTTTACTTATACATATGCTTGTTTGAACAGTTTATTATTACCAACTTACAAATAATTTAAGTGTAAACCTTTTATACACACATGTGTTTTTAGCGATTCAAAAGCAAATGTTGTAAGTAAATTTCGATAAAAAACCACAAAATCAATTTCAATATTAAGTTTTATTATTTATTTGGCTTATAAATATAAGTGAAATGATGTGACCGTGCTAAAGACATTTTAGAGAAAAGGTAGCAGCCTAGCACAGGATGCACTGGAAAGAGGGACACTTGAGACTGATCCGTCTGAACTAGCGCTCTCGGACGAACCTAATCCCATGTCCAATGTAAGTTTGACAGGTTATGTAGAGATGATAGATCACCAGCTGAAAGCATGAAGATAGAGTTACAAGCCCGGAGTTCCTATATATGACACTGTGCAACCCAACTGCTTAATTTGTCCTCAGGAGGGTTATCTTCTATTCTGTTGAGATGTCCAGGGTGCCTTTTAAGTATAAATATATATAGCCTAACCATATACTTTGACATTGTTGATATGTGATGTCCAGGGGTGCCTTTTAAGTATAAACATACTCTAACCAAATTTTAACGAGTAAAAAAAATTGTATGGTTATAATTTTTAGGGAGGATGTATGGTTATATTTAGCGTGTAATTAATGTACTTTAATAATATAGCATAGTTTTAAATATTCACAAACCCATTGCTAAAATAGGAGTGGTCAAATGTTACGATACGAATAACACCCAATGACAAATAATTATAAACAGAGTGAGTATTTTATCAAAGATCGCTGAGTAATCGGATCCCAATATATTAGTTATGTCCGCATATGGATCTACCCTTTCTATATTATGCCAGCATGCAATATTAAAGCAAGTATAATATATAATCTACTGTTGGCTAAAAACAAATTGCTATGCATTCGTTCTTTAATTTTTAATATTTTTCATGTTTGTGCTTATCCTTTTACTATGCTATATTATTGAAGTACATTTAATATATTATTGAAGTACATTTAAAACATGGCTAAAAAACGTGTAATTTTTGCTATGCTTTCTACTGCATACGTAGTTTACACTACATATTTTTCCAATTAACCTTACAACATGCATATTGCAGAAAAGGACTTGAAAAGAAAAGGAAAAAGCAATCGGGTCCTTTATCTACTTTTCCACAAGAGCAATGATCCAGCTTATGCCCGTGACGACGGAGAGGATGATAGCATGGCAAGCTGCAAAGGATCGAGCCGAGGAGCGAATCCGATCGGGACCTCCGTGATGGAGGTTGGAGTTACCTTGGCCAAACAAGTAACCCATAACCGCCCCTTGTAAATCTAACATCCCCAAGGAGAAGAACACAATTCTTGTGTATTTGCTCAACGGAGAATTCTTGAACAGTCGATGCAACCTCTTCGCTTGTGGATCTGGAGAACTCTGAGTTGCACACACAGAAAAGTAGGGCATGGGTGATTAACCCAGACATCTCCCAGACATCTCCTACCAGACGGCATACGCCAGAGCAAGTTCTAGCAAATCCATCCATGGCCGGGCACCTCCGGGACGGAGGAGGAAGACGCCACTATCCTCTTCAAGCTGCACAACAAAAGAAAGAAAAATCTACTACAAGATTTACACTCCGGGACGGGCCCGACCGCCCCACGGACCCCTCTTCCCCTCGCCGGCGGACAAAGACCACTGGAGACAAAGAGGAGAGAGAATCCGGTGGGCCTCATGCTACATAATATGATGGGCCGGAATCTCAGTCCGTCCAAAGGAGGCCCAACTAAAGAAGCAACTCGCGCGGCCCAACAGTCGGCCTGCTCAAGAGGGCCCACCTCTGCGTAGAAAGGGAAAAAGAAAAAAAAAACGCGTGTCGATAAGATTTTCCTCACTGTCCGAGCCCACCCACTCCACTGCACACGCTCGCTGTCGCCCCCCGACTCGACTCCGCCGCTCCACGCCCGCGCGGCGCCGGAGCCCTAAACCCTAGATCTCCTCGGCGGCGGCGGGGGCGGCGGCGGGCGGGGTTTTTCGCCATGTCGCACTTCGGGAGGTCGGGGCCGCCGGATATCCGCGACACCTTCTCGCTTCTCGTCCTCAACATCAGCTTCCGTGAGCAAACCCTAGTCCTAGCGGAATCGCGCCGCTTGCTCGCTCGCCCCACCTTCTAATCGTGTGTTTCCGCCGCCCTCTCCTCGCAGGTACCACGGCTGACGACCTCTTCCCGCTCTTCGACCGCTACGGCAAGGTCGTCGACGTCTTCATCCCGAGGGATCGGAGGTGGGAGCCCCGCGGCCGTCAGCGTTTTTTTTTTTTTTTTTTTTTTTGGGTGTGTGTGTGTTGTTTGTTTGTTCTGTTCGTTGTTCGGCTGGATGTTTGCTCAAAATTTTGTTGCGGTTATTTAGGACTGGGGACTCAAGGGGATTCGCGTTCGTGCGGTACAAGTACGCTGAAGAGGCGCAGAAGGCTATAGATCGGCTTGATGGTGCGTAGCCCTCTACTTTTGAATCCTTTATTTTTAGGGTTTGGCTCTGAACTTCTGATGATTGGGTCTGATGCTTTTTTTCGCTCTGTGCAGGGCGTAATGTTGATGGGAGGAACATCATGGTGCAGTTTGCGAAGTATGGGCCTAATGCGGAGCCAATGTGAGTAGGGTTCCTTGTGTTGTCAATGTCTAGTTATGTATGTGCGTGGGCAGGTGCTTATTGTTTGAACATGGCAACCATGTTATTTGTACTGTTTGTTTTATGTGTTGTTAATGGATCTTGCGTTAATGTGTCAAGCAGCGGTATCCAATCATTGGATGTTAGAATTGTATGTTAATAGGGAATATTGATTGGATTGATGGTGCTTAATGGATTTTATGCTTGTAGTTTGGAGTTAGTCACCTAGTTTAACTATCTACGTTATGGCCAACCTTTTTTTTCCAGTTTAATTTTCTCATGAAAAATAGCTGGATATAGACAATGCAACTATGAACTTTTTTTGGACATTATCATGAAGAGACTATGTTCAAGAGGATCCAACAAGTAAATGGGAGTGGGAGTCTGCTTCTCTCTTTAAATTAGTGAATGCATTAATCTGAAGCAGATCAATTAGCCAAATGCTAGCAACCAAGTTCATGGGTAGTGGAACACAACATTTTTTTTTGAGAGGAACATTGTTTTGGTTTAATGATATATAACTTGTATGTTTTTGTTTGAGGTTTTAACAGAATTTCATAGAGTGGATCTAGTTAGTACTCTGAGATTTGCATATGCATTCATAGGGATGGTGGCTGTGATTATGAAGTGAAAAGAATAGATGTGAGGCACACCTGGTGGGCTCTGATGCCTCACTCAGATATGCATGGACTTTTTAGCAATGTAGTTATGGGACATTACCTTTTTTGCATTCTTGTTTTCATTTATGCAAAAGATACATTTGTTTTGTTATTATCCTCTACTTATGTAAATGAAATCATATCTTTAATTTTGTTTATGTTCTTCCAATCTCTGTAGACGAAAAGGAAGGATCATAGAGGAGGTTGAGAAATCACGGGACAGGTCAAGAAGCCGTAGCCCAAGGCGAAGGTGCAGACCTTAATTTCTTTTACATTACTTTTGCATATAGGGAACTTGTTTTTATTAAAAAAATAAATTTCCTTCCCATATATTTCCATGTTGGCTTCAATGATCTAGAGCTCTGGGCGAGGTCCTGTTTTGCACGATGGAATATGGACATCTGCCCCTTCTCTAGAAAAAGTACTCGTTTGCTTGGTGTTGCAACATTTATTATTGCAGGGCAATTTAGTAAGTTAGTATCGTATAACTATCTAAGAGTGATTTTATTTGATCTGATTTCAGTAAATTTTTAGTAGCCCATGGGATTTATGGTATTTATTGTTTCAATCAGGCACAGAGATGACCACAGAGATAGAGAACGCAGGGGCCGAAGTCGCAGCAGAAGCAGAGAAAGGCATGGCCGTGACAGGGATAAGGATCATCGTCGTCATAGCAAAAGCAGAAGCAGAAGTAGAAGCAGAAGCTTAAGCACAGACTACAAGAAGCGTCGTAGAGGAAGAGATGATGATAAGCGTAGGAGTAAGAGCAGGAGCAAGAGCAGGAGCAGGAGCAGGAGCAAGAGCAGGAGCAGGAGCAGGAGCAGGAGCAGGAGCAGGAGTCGGAGCCGCTCATATCATAGGTGCTTCACTGCTTCATGATAATATATTACTTGGTCATTGATTTTTGTCTGCAGCTAATTTGGTATTGTCTGTTAGTGCATCGCCTACTCGGCACAGTTCTAGCCCTCCTCGCAAGAGATCAACACCGCGCAGGAGCCCTTCTCACAATGGAAGTCCTGAAAAACAGGCAAATGGAAAAGGTTCACCTCCTTCACGCAGTGTTTCACCACCACCACAGCGTGCTGGCTCCCGTAGCCCAGGTAGTGATGACAAGGTAAGTTTGAGACTCAACAGCTGGTTATTAGGGTATTGTTCCTTCTCTGCATGTGTTACGTAGCCATTTGACTTCTGGAAACTAAAATTTGCTTTCAGGAATAAAGCTTGTTGATCCAGTGATGCTTAAGAAGAGTCTACAAATGGGACTAGAAAAGTTTGGCTGAGCATGGGAGTAGCACTGAAGCGCTATTCAAGGTTGCTAGTTCTTCGTGGTTTCTAGATTGTGTTTCCTGGTACTGTCAGAATTATGTTGTCGGTTTGTATTTTCACCTCTATTGTGCCTTATTTTGATACTGTCGTATTAACTTGTGTTAAAACATTTGTCATTTTCTAGTTATCTGTTCGTGAGACGGGTTGCTGTTTTCTAGTAGAATGATATTGCACGGGATCGCCCATGATGGATGTTCTAGCTGTTAAATCTTTGTTGTTGGTGTGATGCCTGCGATGGTGCAGCTGATGATTGTGGTGATGGTGCTGATGCTGGTTATGGGCAGATCTTGGTATTGACATACTGATATATCACCGCTGACACTTCCTTGGATTGTTTTTGTTCAAAAGGTTGCAAAGAAAATCATGAAATTCCATATGGATCTCATGATTGGTAAGAATATTCTTGCACAACAATGGCCTTACTCTTCTATGTACTTACTCCACGTATTTTCCTCTCATGTCAAAGGTTTGACTGCGGTTCCTCTCTGGCCATGCTGTTGAGTGTTGAGCGACAAGATGTGCGGGCATTGTTTTGTGGAGATGTGCTGCTGGCCTTTTCTTTGCAGATGAATAGAGATTGACATTTACCAGTACCATGGTTGCCATTTGCTTCAATGTCTTGCATGTTTGTTTTGAGTAGTCTTGACGCTAGATAGCTGTGTGGCTGACAAGTTTGCTGGATAGAACTATAAAGTCAGGAGTTAGTAATGCCTTCATCTTACTCTGAATTCTATCGAAAATCCTAGGAACTCTGCAGTAAGTACTGTGAATTCAGAGCTTGTTGGCCAGACTCCCTTTCCGAAGTTCACGGTGATCGTGCATTGGCTTGAACAGGTTCTGAACGTTTAATTGTGATAATGGTATGCAGCTGAAGAAGCATGGTAATGGTATCATAAATAAGGATCAGTTGTGCACATTGTCTGTGTGACGACGTCCTGAGTTAAAGATTCATTACGCACAACTTAGAAATGCCGGTTATCATCAAAAGTAAAAATGGATTATTCATACTCCTATATCATGCAAAACGAATTGTTTTTATAAGCTTTACACCAAATTAAAGGTGAGTTGGTAGTCTAACCTAGCATAGCAGATCACACCATAGAACAAGACTACAAGAGCAGGGAGCCAGGTAACCATTCAAGGCGCCAATCGATGGATTGCTAGAACATAAACCACAGAGGTAAGTGGCAAAAATTGAGAATCACACGTTCCTAGGCCGCAGTAGCTTAACAAATTGCACGATCTCCACACAGACAACTATGCAAGTTGCCAATAGTTAACAACTGAATGAACTCGGAATAGTATCGACTCCACACGGTATCTAAGAGACGCCACCACATGAGTTCTCGTACGCGGACAGTCATTTCACTCAATAGCTCTTTAACAAAGGACAACATTGCAGCATACCAATTACTATGCATGAAAAGTACTACACATAGGAGAGGATGTCGCCCTCGTGTGTGAAGTATCTGTCTCTATACCTGTTGGATGCCCACGTAGACGTATACGTGGCAGCTGAACTCCCCAAAACCTTTGCTTTTATCTGCTTGTTTTGTTGTTCTTATGACTGCATCTGATCTCCGACACAGGACTACCTATCACTACTACTGTGTGTTCTCTGCGACATGTGTTACTGCTATGAACTCGAGCCGGTCATGAAGATTCAAATGCATCTCAGTTAGGCACTCCTCCATTTTGATGGATAACTTTTGTCTGACTCGGTTGCTTCGGGTGATACATCAGAAATGGTCACCTGTGGCTTCTGGCTGGTCTCAAGATGATGGATTGGTTGCTGCCTTGAACTCAATCTCATCCTCAAGAGCAGTGAGTTGGCCATTACGCCGACCGAACTAAAACCCATTAGAGCTCCAGCTATCGACGGGGTCAGCACCGTACCCGTAACCGGCAGCAATGCTCCAGCAGCGATGGGTAGTCCAACCTGCAAAGTACTCAATTATATAAGGTGGTGCAAGAAGAGGATAAAATCCAGTAACTTCAGAAATTTAGCTTTGTCAAAATCCAGTCCCAGCTACATGATTAGTTGATAGCTAGGAGTACCTATGTACACCACACATTTTGTACATGGATGCATTGTTGAACTTCTTAATTCATCATTTCTATATACCAAAACAGTGAAAACTTGTAACACATACAATCAATTTTTCAAGCCTAATTTACTCTGCGGAAAAAGGAGGACGAGTCAGTAAGAAAGGAAACCATACAATGTTGTACAGAAAAGCCCACCAAAGATTTTGCTTCACTGTCCTCATGGTCTCTTTACTCAACTCCAAAGCATCAACAAGCTGCATGACAAGAAGAACATCAAATATTTTTTTAAGGAAAAGAAGAGATTAAATCGGCATAGAAAAAAGTAAAATTAAATGAGTCTGGAAGCAATATCAAGAATACAAAATAGTGGTTTTTTCATGCTCAAGAAACCGCAAATTTCAAATTGTTGCATATGAAATTACCTGAGATAATCTATTGCCCATAAGCACAACTGAAGACACATCACTAGCTGCACCAACACCTCCACCCATAGCAATGCCAACATCAGCTGAAGCTAGTGCTGCAGCATCATTGATGCCATCACCGACCATAGCAACTAGCTTGTGCTCCTTTTGAAGTTCAGATATGAACCTCTTCTTCTCATGTGGTTTAACTTCAGCAATCACCTGATATACATTCAGTTGCACGCACAAAATAAATATAACATAACAAATCAAAATGAATAAATATTCGAGATATATTTCTGTGCTGCCTTTTCGTTATTCAATTGATTTCATTCGGATATATTTCTATGTTCAAATATTCGAGAGCCTACTGCCACACATGGTGCTACGAGTGGCATATATGTCGTTCTTTCATATTTTACAACCAAGGATCACTTGTGGAGGTCTCAGGTTGATCTGCACTCTGTTATCTGTGAATTGTGTTTTCCATTTAATGAAAGGGGAAGGCGGGGCCTTGCTTCTGGCAAAAAAAGATAGATTCTCAACTGTACCCTACGTGAAACTGAACAGTCCATAATCAAAAGTTAAGATATATATGAAATAGTTCCTACTTCTTATAAAGCTACATTATGGGATAAATTAATGAGCAACAAAGTCATGTTCTCAGGTAATAATACTAGCAGGTAAAACTTCTGAAGCATTAGTAGTCTCAAAAATTGATAGAGAAGCATATCATCAGTGCTGTCCTCTAAGATTACAGAAATCGTGTACATGGTTCCAGATAGCAGCAAAAAATATAGCTAGGGACACTTAACATGTTCATTCCTGTATTTTTTTCATGTAATACATATTGTGAAACATTTTCTGCTTTACTGGAGAAAACTGGATAAATGATGCATTCACATGAATGGAATTGCCAGATCAGCAGTGCAAAAAACATTGATATTACCTTGTCTTCCTGGATACCAACAAGTGAAGCTACATTCATAGCAGCACTTTTCTTGTCCCCAGACAACATATACACACTAATCCCTTGCTTAGATAGGGTATCAATAATTTGATGAGAATCTTCTCTCAGCTTATCCTCAAAACAAATAAGACCAGCTAGAGTACCATCCACAGCTACATATGCAACAGACTGACCAAAATTTTCTCCATCAGCAAATGGATTGTGAAGAACGCCATGCCTGAAACAATTAGGTAGTGAGCAGAGTCCCTCAGTGTGATATGTAGTACATCATTAAGTATTGCAAGAACTAAGAAAATAGTTGACTTAAGACATAACAGATCGTGTGAAGAGTAGACAACTGAAGTTCGTAAATTTGCTATCAGAAGAACAAGGCATATTCATCACAACTGCACAATAAATAATTTATTTGTACCTCCTGATCCAATCAAGTGTTCCAACTGACACCTGTTTATTGCCAATGGTCGCCACAGCACCAGACCCAGGTTCTTCCATGAAGGATCCATCTTCTGCCTGTAAATGCAAAGATTGGCAAAGAATGAGCACATAAGAACTGTAAAATTTAAAACTCTGATGGGAAATAGTAGTATTGTGCAACAGAAATATTCATTAGACGACTTCATTTCATAAAAACAGAAGGTATGAAAATTTTAATTAGACGAACTTTTGTAGTTCATGTTTCAGATCATTTTAGCTCAGGTATATAGTATACTTTTGCTACGACTACCTGCAGATGGAGGCAATCGGCAGCCTGGGCAGCTTCCATGATGGCTTTTCCAAGTGGGTGGGTTGTATTTGATTCTACACCGGCTGCCAAACTCAGAATCTCACCATCTGTCCATTCATTGTTACAGGAATCCCTGGTGAACGAAATAAGGTTTATCAACAGAAATATCTCATAAATAAATCTCACTACCAGAGCTGAGGCTGCATTATGTGTATAAACAACATATGGTTTACAAAGAACACATCATCCATGCAAAATACATTGCATATTGCCTTACCCTAATCACTGGTATGCTTTGCAGAGAATTTCAATCAAATAGGAAACAAAAATTTTAAAACCTACTGAAATTGTATTCAAGTGATTGAAGCATTGAACACGATACATAAATTAAAGTACATAAGAACACTTAACTTTGTATTTTCATCTCCCTCTCTGTGAGAAGCTATTACTTTAGTCACTACAGGTTTCCCAAGTGTTAAAGTTCCAGTCTTGTCAAACACAATGGCATCAACTTCTGAGAATTTCTCTAAAATATCCCCACCACGCAAAAGGAGTCCTCTTGTTGCACCTAATGAAGTCCCGACCTGGAAACATATATCCAAATAATTAGGGATGGACTATTTACTCAGGCAAAAGAAGGTCATATCTTGTTCCATACCAGCACAGCAGTGGGTGTGGCGAGCCCAAGGGCACATGGGCAAGCAATTACCTGCAAATGAAAATCAAATTAGTACTCCGTAGCAATTTTGAGGTAGGGTTCATCGCTTACAAAATTATACTTGAAATAATTTGTCTCTAAAGTGAAAATTATGGCACCTTACAAACAAAGGATAATCAAATAACATAAACGAAAATTATAATTTAACATTCAAAATAGAAGTATATTTGTTGGGCCTTCTAACAGCTGTTCCTATCCTGATACCCACCTATTCTACTAGAATTTCTTGATGCTAATGAAAACAAAGGCATGATTCATCCAACTCTACCCTTGATCTTATTTTCATTTACAAGAAACTTAATACTGAATCCTTAAAAGAATCACAAATAATACCTATAAAACAACCTTTTGTCATGCAAAGTATTAAAATTCACACAAAATAGCTGCATCCAGCACTACAGATATTTTTTCTTCAAAACAACCTGGTTTTGATAATACAATTTGAATTTATCTATATACTAGCTTTAGAAAAATCTTTGGCCTTCATTGATACGAAATTGTCAGAGTAGAAGTGATAATCATTTGTTCCTCGTATCATACCAGAACGCTACAAGAAAGTTGCAATGCCAAAGCCATTGCACTTCCGTGCTGGATGGCAGCAGGTGCAAGTTGTGAACCAAAAATACTCCAGAATGTATAAGTAGCAGCAGAAAGAGCCATAACTCCATATGTAAAGTTCCCAGCAACCTGTGGTGAACAAACAAAAAAAAGGAGTTATGATTAAATATGTCTTGCACAACCAAGTGTCCCTGTTATGCTACAGGGTTTTGCTAATGAGAATGCTCTTTGGTGCCTCGCCAGCATCACAACACTCCGTGAGTTGTTTCCTAGGTTGATCCCCTGGATGGTTAATCTGTGTGGAATGATTGTTGGTGGTCTTTTTATTTGTGATGCATTTGTTCTTAGTTCCCCACGATGTGAGCGTGGTGTGTGTTTTGGGGTCAAAAAGGGGTTTTAACTTTTAACCCCTAACCCTCCCCTTTCTAACTATTCTTCTTAATGGAATGACACAGCTCCCCTGCGTGTTTGAAAAAAAAAAACATAAGAGTATCTGATGCATTGTATGGTGCAGTGAACTCTGATAATCATAAACCTATCCACTTTGGAAAACACCAAAAAATATCATTATTGGTCCACAATGGATTCCCAGGATAAAGTACAGGAGAACACAAATCCCACAAGAAATAATATAGACACTAATAAGCTAACAGATAATGGAATCAATATTTTCATTGATCAAGAACTTAACAATTGGATATCGCACTAAATGTCTGAACTAAGTCACAATTTGAACGTGCATCCTAAGTAGTATGTGCAAAAAAGGATCATATGCCTACTTAACTAATACACTTAAAATACTAAAAGCTGGTTATTTGGATCTTACCTATTGAAAATAAAAAAAAAATGTAGAGTATCGATGGCCCATATTCCACAATTATTATCCACTTCACAAAGAGGATCCATGTGGAAAGCTAATGGACATTATCTCCATGATTTTACAAATGAGTGCAGAATTGTGATAGATAGCACAGTAGAAAGCATAATTCAGAATTAAATAAGATACTAACTCTAAGTTACTAGTTTTGCTCGAGCCACTCTCAATTTACACATGCAAAGATGTCAATACCTTGTCAGCTAACCGTTGAACTGGGGCCTCCCTTGTCTGTGCTTCTTCCACTAAACGAAGTATGTCAGACATGGCAGTCTCACCACCAGGTCTTCTAACTTCAACAGTGAGTTTACCATTTAAGTTAATGCTTCCTGCTGACACTTCTGTCTAAAAAAAAAGAGGAAGCAAGGAAACATCATTATGCAGCACACACAATGCTTAGCTAGTGGCTGATATATCCACATTAAGGAATTATAATGTGGTCACAGAAACTAACCCCTGCTATCTTTGTTACAGGCATAGGTTCACCTGTCAAACTTGATTCATCAACTGTACTCCGTCCAGATTTGACAACACCGTCTGCTGGAACGCGATCCTAGACAGTGCATCATTAAGCAATGGTTACACTCTAAGAATAGCATGGGACTATACAAAAGCTACCCATAATGGATTTCATCATATAACAAGTTTATAATTGATTACTTCTGCTGAAATTCACTTGTATTTAATACAAGGAAACCACTAGCAAAGTAACAATCACATATAACAGAAAAACTGAAACTATCACCATTAAAATTGCACATTGTGGCATAGGTAGAACAAAGATTTGAATTAGTATGTGCGCAAAACTCACCCCAGGCAGCACTACGATATGGTCTCCAACAGAAAGGGTATCACATGGGACCTCAGTAAATGATGATTGCTCAGAATCATTGTCCACCATTAGGCGTGCTTTCGATGGAAGAATATTGAGCAATCCAGTCATATCACTGGTAGCTTTTAGCTTCGCCCTCTGCTCAAGGTTCTTCCCAAGAAGAACAAAAGCTATTAACATAACCGGCTCCTCAAAAAATGTCTTCCACCCCTGCAAAAAAATTAAATTGTAAAACAAACTATTATGACATAATGCATCACATATACCCGGATTAAACTAACATGCGTAAAATAGAGCAGATAAAGAATGGATTGGAACATTTATGATTTTCTTCAAAGGATATACTGTTGAAATAGAAAAAAACAACCATTCTTGTTTTATGTGTATGAATATAATGCATGCGACGTAAGATGCATTTCAGTAAGAGTGTAGGAGCTACCAGCTTTGGAACGAAAGCTGCAATTGAGCTGACGGCAAAGGATGACAGAGCACCCAAACCGACCAATGTATTCATGTTGGGAGACCCCTTGAATAAACTACTTAATCCATCAAGAATTAATCTCCGACCAGGACCAATAAATGTAAATATTGAGAGAGACAAATGAAACCCAGTGGAATGCAGCAGGTGCATCAATGGTGCATTAACTCTGAAGAGGTGAGAAATGTGCCCAAGCAGGCAAACAGCACATAATGCCCAAGATACAGCAAGCTCTCGACCTAGAAGAGAAATCAATGAGTCAAAAAAAATATAAAATTGCTGTTTTGTTATCATAAAAAAAAATCTCGTACTTGTAGAAAGCTCATAAGATTTATGGTAACTTGTTTCAGAAATTTAATTTTACCACTTTGTTTCAGTTGTTGAAGTTTTTCATCCATCTTTCTTTCAAAAACGGTCTGTGAACTCGCTTTTGAAGAGTCTGCAGGTACAAGAGACATTTGCATCAGACTGAAGATAATGGCTATGCATTTATTTATTTATTATTTTGGGGACAGGGGTTTCAGATATAAACTAAAGAAAACAGAAGCTGAGAAATACATCATCTCATTTGTACGTAATTATGTATACAATGTGAACAACAATAATTATGGCATAAACTATAACAATGTATACCTCGAAGGTTGGATTTGTAACCACATGTTGTCAACTGGTTGGCAAGCTTCTCACCCAACTGCAGCTTCCAGTTTTTCACATCTTCATCTTCTGGCACCGCCCACACAACTGCCATCTCAGTAGCCAGATTAACATTTGCAGACCGCACTTGGGGCTAAAAAACAACGTGCATACAGGCTTACAAACACAACTAGCAAGCTAGTAACACCGTGCCAAAAGTTTTACATGTGAGGCAGAGGCAAGCTGATTTAACTTATATCACCTCACTCTCCAAAATGCGCTTGACACTTGCTGCACATCCACCACACGACATCCCCTGCAAGCAAAACAACCAACCAAACAACTAAATGTTGGTGTGGCTATGGATTTTGTGATAAGCCGGCAACCACTAGCACTTCAGAACAAACATTATTCTAGTGACAATTTAAGAAGAAAGTAGTGCAACTCTGGTACGTATATTTGCAGAATTATATTGACAAAGCTAGCACCATACATTGATCATCCCCAAATAAGAAACTATTAACCTATGTTTTACTTGAGCATCGAGATAGAGCAGGTCATGTACAATTCATCCATCGTCAAACTAGCAAGCAATTACTGTACTTCTATCAGATAGAATTGAACATACCCCAACATCAAGGATTATGACGTCAGCCTCCTGCCCGGAGGCTTCCTCCGCCACCGCCGTTCCCTGCGATGCTCGTGGGCGCTTCCACCCGTCGCCGTTCCCCCCTCCACCGCCCCCATCGCCGTCACCACCGCCTCCACCGCCGCGTGGTGGACCGTTCGACGACGCCGAGACGCTCGCGAACCATCGGCGAGGCTCCGTTCGCGGGGCCGGGCCACGGAGCGCGAGGCGCGCGAGCGAGATGAGCAGGAGATCGCCGGGGACGGCGAGCCGCCGCGCCGCTGACGCCGAGGAGGACGCGGAGGCGGCGGCGAAGGGATAGCGGCAGGTCGGCGGCGCCGGAGGGAAGCACCCGCACCCGCCGCCACCGGTGCCGCCGCCGCCGCCGCGGCGGCGGGAGAGGAGGAAGTGGTGCGGGGAAGCGAGGAGGGAAGGCTTGGAGCGGGAGGAGATGGCCTTGGAGAGAGCGAGGAGGGGCGCGGCGGGGTCCATCCCTCCCGAAGCTTCTAGAAGGATCGAGCGGCTTCGGCGGCGGCGGCGGCGTGCAGCATCACTCGCCGGCCGCGGTGGCGTCGCGTGGTGCGGTGGGAGATGGGAAAAAGCGAGGCGAGTTTTGAAGGGTAGCGGCCGTACCGATGGATTGGGTAGTCCTCTGGCTTTTTGAGTTGGTGCGTCCGCACGTGGCGCAAGTGCAGGTCATTTCTCTTCACTAGCGTGCTCCCTACTTTTTTTTACTCTTTGTCATTATAGTAAGTAAATGAGTAGGCGTACATCTGAGTGACTAAACAATGAAAAATTTCTTCACTATCTGAATGACTAAACACTGAGATATCACCGACCAAATTGATCAGTCATTCTCTTTGACAATGATCGTTTACTCGTACCAACTACTCCTACTCCGTAGTACAACATATTTACGATAATAATCTAATTCATTACGTTACTATAACAAACAAATTAGTTGGGTGG
This sequence comes from Oryza punctata, assembly GCA_000573905.2. Classification (NCBI taxonomy): domain Eukaryota; kingdom Viridiplantae; phylum Streptophyta; class Magnoliopsida; order Poales; family Poaceae; genus Oryza; species Oryza punctata. The sequence goes on along the minus strand of CM002495.2, from coordinate 26,429,352 downwards.
CTCACAAAATTGCGCGGCTAACACCTATACAAAATTATTTATTTTTTACATATGATTTAACTTAATTTTTTTAAAATATCTATCTCGTTGTCTTAGAATTTTAAAAGACCGAATTTTAGCATCCGCGTGTTTCTAATTTTATAGTTTTTAAAAATCGTTTCGATCGCTACCCCTTACTCACTTGTTAGGTCTTTATTTGCTTGTCGATCTTTCACTATTTCTATTCATCTTCCATGAAACCTTTAAAAATTAGACTTTTTAGAGTTCATTGTCTTGGGTTTTGTTTTTATAAATTTTTTAAAGTTCTGTACTCCTCTACAGTCTCTCCGCTGCCACATTTAATTATTATCATTGGCATTTTAAAAATCTAACTTAATTATCGTTTGGGTTCATATTTTACTTTTTAGAAATCCCGCTAAACCGTCAGTGGCTTTGCCACTGTACTCCTCTACGCGCGACCCGTCCACTATCTCCCCTCTTTATTGTTATTGAGGTTTTAAAAATTAAACATGATTATCATTGGGATTTATTTTTTAATTTATAGAATCCCACCAACTACCGTGACTATACTGCTTAACGGCTTGTCCGTTGTTTCTCTTCTTAATTGTCATTGGGATTCTATTTGGAATTTTGTTTATATGTTTATAGTTTTTATATGTCTCATCTGCCACCACTTTAGTTCTTTACAGGCCCACTGTTTTTCCCTTCTTTATTATCATTTGATATCGTTATGTTCTAAATGAACTTTTTTTCGAAAAATCCATATTTTTTATTTTAATATTTTTATTTGTTAAGTGTATTCCTACTTGAACTCTTATAATTATTTTTATATTTTCGATAGTTATTTTATTTGTTATTTCGAATTTTAATTAATCTCGTCATATGTTCTAGATGGTCTATTCTTTCAATAGTAGTTTTTTTTTATTACGAATTTTAGTTATTTATAAATTGTATTTTTAGTTGAACTCTTATTTTTATTTTTCTAATTTCGGAATTTATTTTGTTTTTATTTCGAATTCTAATTAATCTCGTGTTGTGTTATAGATGGATTAGTTGTTGTTTCAATATTTTTTATCTGAATTTTAGTTATTTTAAAATTGTATTCGTACTTGAACTCTTCTTTTTCTTTCCTAATTTCAGAAATTTATTTATTTTTTATTTCGAATTGTAATAATCACGTATTAGGTTCTTATATGGACTCCTATTTCAATATTGCTTATATTTTATTTCGAATTTTAGTTATTTTTTAGATTGTATTTCTATTTGGACTTTTCTTTTCTTTTTCTTCGATTAATGTGAAAATTTCTACTCTCAACCATAAACGTGGTGTCTTCTTTTCGAACTGTTTTAATAATATAATTTAATTTAATAGATATACTCCCCCTACGCTCGATGCACAGGGGCTTTCGCCTCTTCTCCATGGTTGTCGCAGTGATACACAGCATCGAGCAGTGAGTTGGGAACACGTGGCAAGTCTAGACAACACCCAACAGTAACCTGACAAAGGAAAGGCCTTCATGTCACGTTGATCATCCTCTAAACAAAATACCAAAATCAAAGATACCAAAATATTCATTATTCTTAAACTAATTTCCATCGATTAAGATGTTTTATCGCTTACTGTTTCATGAATTGCTCATGCTTTAAATTATAACATTGCACCAATAGAAAATAATCTTGGTTGGTTGCATGTAACACATTCAGTGATGCATATTTACTCTTTTCACAAATAAATGAAGAAATGATGATTATTTTAAGAAGATCAAAATTTTAGGAAATGATTAAAATGGAGAGTAGATGGCACTGGCTTGGATGGAGCAAAGGCTTTGGGGAGAAAGAGGTGACGATGACAGCTTAGATCTAGGCAAGCCGAAGGCGGAGGAAGGAGAACGGACATCATCAACTCATCACGCCCGATGAACTGACGGTCGTGAGCGTGAAGTGGTGCTAGGAAACGTTTTGTTCGAAGAAGATGTTGCGGGAGATGAGCCAACAAAGGAGACACGCGTGCTCTAGAATAACAAATCCAAGGTAGATCCAAATCCAGATGGTTCGGAGAAGATGAATGCAAGTATTTTACTCTATTTGATCAGATATTGCAAATGAAGCTACTAACTCATCATAGCGCGTCTTTCGTCTAGTCGAAGGTGACCGACAACAATTTTTTTTCTTAATGTTGTAATTGTTTCTTATGTTTCACTTTCACATATCGATTGTTGGTATGTAATCGATATATTTTTTCAAAATGTTACATACGATTTAAATATTTGATACTGCTTAATTTATAGGTTGGAATTGAACGCCCGACATCAGTCACATCTTAATTAAAATACACCACATTATGTATGGGTGTTTTAGCAAAGATATAATGATAATGTCATATAGTTTCAAAATTCAAAATTAAGTTTCAAAATCCCAGAAAACCTAAAATCAATTTAGAATTAGAATTTACGTTTTAAAAAGATAAAATTTAACTATGATAACCGAAAAAAGCAAAGGATAAAAACCTATTTTTGACAACATAGTGCCGTTGCAAATGTATATCGTATCATTATCAACACAATTACATAAACGTCAGTTAATCCAAGTCTCGACCACTAGAAAAAATAACTAGCAAAGAACTCGTAAGTTTCATTTATACCGATGAAACAAACAAAATACTACAGATTTAGCATTTCGTATCCGCTGCGTTTCCCTCCTCTCAAACACGATAAGAAACAGACGAAGGCAAAAGCTCAAAAGGCGCTAGCTAGATAAGCACCCATTCTCGAACCAATCGCGCCTATTCCATTCCACTCCACCCGCCGACGATCACCGATGGCTTCTTCCTCTTCCACCTCTCTCCTCCTCCCCACCGCCGCCGCCACCGCCGCGGCGGCGGTTCGCCGCAGTCCGTCCGGCCACCGCGCCTCCCCTTCCGCCGTCCAGTTCCTCCCGCACCGCCTCAGCCTCCGCTGCCTCCGCCATGTACGGCGCGCGCCTCGGCACGTCGTCGCGTGCGCCTCCTCCGCGGGGTCGCTCGACGCCCTCATCTTCGACTGCGACGGCGTCATACTGGAGTCGGAGCACCTCCACCGGCAGGCGTACAACGACGCCTTCGCGCATTTCGGGGTGAGCTGCGAGCCCGCCGCCGTGCCGCTGTACTGGGACGAGGCCTTCTACGACGACCTCCAGAACCGGATCGGCGGCGGGAAGCCCAAGATGCGGTGGTACGTGCGTGCGTGATTCGGGAACCTGATCCCGATGCGCGTTTCGCCATGATCCTTGAATAGTAGAACTAGAGCAGCAATTTAAACAAACAAAACTCAATGGCGTCAAGGGAATTTCAGTTTCTGCTTGCTCATGACTTACTAGCAGTTAGCATGAAGCTTTCTTGGTATGCGGCGATCAGCCTGCAGCCTGATGTGCCCCCGCTGCTCCCGGTAGCTTGGGCAAGCTTGTGCCCTCTGCCTGTTTGATGCTTTGCCTAAGTAAACGCACTGGAACTGAGATTGCTGGCAATGCTTAGGTTGATTTCCGCAAGGGTGATTCTTGCTTAGCTACATTGCGCAAATGCATATGAATGCTCATACCATGGATGCATGCAATTGGTACAATGAGGTAGAATGCAGCTACTTATGAGATTGGCATACAGATGGTAATCTGGACAGATTGATCTGACATGAATAACGTGACTTTGCATTTCTGTGTCCATGCGCTGTAATGTTTCAGACGTAGGATACTTGATCTGCGCGTGAATATTGGTTCTGATAGATTTTGTTGTGACCTTGGATTTTATAGGTACTTTGGGGAAAATGGGTGGCCTACTTCAAAGATCTTTGAAACACCACCTTCAAGCGACTCTGATAAGGAGAAGCTAGTTGACATCATTCAGGCATGCCTCTTCTTACGTCTTTAGAACTAAATCAAATAGTGTAGCTATTTAATTCCGTTTTCCTGGCAGAAGTAAGCATGCCACACTTATAATTTAAGATTAGTTTGAAAAGCGTTGTGTTTTCTACAAATAATATCAACACATCTTCCCATTGCCGTGTCTAGTTTGTCCATGAAACACCGCTTAAAAATTATAATTGCATACCAAAAATCGCTGCTGTCTTTTTTAGGTTTGGATTCATGAATTTTACAGATGTAACCACTTATTTTGCAGGAGTGGAAAACAGAAAGATACAAAGAAATACTAAAATCTGGAACAGTAAGTGCACTGTCTGCTTGAATATTGTGAACATATTGTCATACTAATAGTTATCTACTCATCAGCTCATGCTAATCTGATGTCCTGTATTGCTAGGTGAAGCCAAGACCTGGTGTTTTGCGACTGATGGATGAAGTAAAGGGTGCGGTAATACTCCCTCTAGTTGCAAAAAACATGTCATGCTACAATGTGTTTATTCAGACTGTTAATTATGACCAAATATATTCTCCAAGATATGTAGTCTGGATCTATTAAAACGCATGGATAGAAAAGTATTTTCATACTCTCACAAACAAATGATTTATGACATGCACACTTCAGTGATATCGAATTGGATGTACATATTTTTGTTACATGAGCCTGGAGTTCTCAGGATTTGTGGTGATTTTGATCATAATGGTATAGGGTATCAAGCTAGCTGTTTGCTCTGCTGCGACTAAAAGTTCGGTGATTATGTGTCTTGAAAACCTCATCGGACTTGTAAGTTAAATTTGACTTATATTTTTTTTTCAGATTTGTTTTATTTTCTTAAATGTGGTTACAGTTCTTGCTTCTTCTTTTTTACAGGAACGGTTTAATGACCTTGATTGCTTCCTTGCTGGTATAGTTCTTGTTGTTTCTACATCCTTCTTTGTTGTTATTTATTTATTTTATGTTGGTATGTTTACATTTATTCTTTTGAAATTATCCGACAACAATCACCGTAATGAAGAAGGTGCCTAGGATTTTGTCTCGGTGAATCTAATTTTGGAACTAGTATTGTATTACTTCAAATAAAATGTTGTGTTGGATACATTATATAAAGATGCAATCAACATGCTAATTTGAAAAGATTTAGTGGTTTACAAAAAGGGAATAGATGCATATTTTCAGTATGTATCACATCATATAAACAGTCGACACTGTCAAATTAAAAACAATGCAAAATATAGTTTATTATTAGCTGATTCTGGAAAGTGTAGAGATATGCTTTCACCTGAATGCGCGTGAGGGATTTTGATCTGACAGTTGGCTATGTTCTGGCTGCTATGTTAATGATATCATGGCATTCACGTTCTTAAATGTTGCAGGTGATGATGTTAAACTAAAGAAGCCTGATCCATCAATATATATTACAGCAGCAGAGGTGGTGAAAACAGCTATAGAAGATAGGAAAGAAAATATTGTCAATTTTTCTTATGATCCTCTCAAATTTAGTGATGTGATGGAATAATTTATTGTTGTACCCAGAAATTAGGTGTGCAAAGCCAGAACTGCCTTGTAGTGGAGGACAGTGTTATTGGACTACAAGTAGGTCTTCTAAGTTTTTATTTTGATTAACCGATTTTCTTTTTTTCTGAAGACGAGATGTTTCTGTTTTGATAGGCAGCAAAAGGAGCAGGAATGTCATGTATAATAACATATACTCCTTCGACTGCTAACCAAGTAAGATTTGAACTTCGCTACAAGTTCTTGTCTTTCATAACACCACATGCTGATTTGATGACTTCTGCATAGGATTTCTCGGATGCAATTGCCACCTATACTGATCTCAGTAATGTGGGGTACGTACTGATTTGTCAATTGACCTTTTTTAATCATGTAAACTATAGATGTCGATCTTTACAGGCTTGAGGACCTCAAGTTGTTGCTCCAAAAATCTCTTGTTACTGGATAGCGAAGTGCTTTTGTCCAAAAATATTTGACAAATTTATGTATGAATTGTTATCCACAGTAAGTTTTTTTTTCGACTATCCATTCTCTTTTGTTTAGGCTCATTGTTATGTCCTAAACGCATTTCCCTGTCTGACAAATATGCAGAAGTTCACGTCTAGATTCAAGCTAGAATATATCTTGTTTCAGCCTCTTGGTGTCTTCAAGATGAACCAAATGTTGGACAGCGAAGATGCTGATACATTCTTTGAGAATTTCTTGTACGGTTTTGTAAAAAGAAGAAAAAAAACAACCAATCACCTCCAAAAAAAAATTTCAGCTGGAGTTACAGGTGGAGCTGGTGAATCCAAGCAGTCATATTGTTGACTGGTTTGTGTTTGGCACGGAAACAAAATATAATTTGACTCTTTGGTATTCTGCAGAAGTGCAGATAGTGTTGTACAGATGGAAAGCTGCTGGAAATCGTTGTAAAGAAGGGAAATACATGATCATCTGTTTCAACACATATATACTTGCTTGTATAGAAAATAGGTTCCTTTCGTTGGTTAACTATGCAGTCTATATTTTGCTCCTTTTTTTACCTCTTTTGCTAGAACTGAACTTGTTGCAGCAACTAACCCACCGCCCTGTGGATTCAGTTGCATGTATCATGTAAGAAGTAAAATGTTGTAGAGTTCCTTTTCTACTTGCCTCCTTGCTGCGCTTCTCGTTTGATGACAATGTGATGGGATGTCTCCAAAGGAAGCCTAATCAATCTGCGAATGAACTAGTTTGTACTTTGTGCTTCTCTTCACTGTCAGATAGGTTTGGCATTGTGCCCAAAGCCAAGGAAAATCCAGTTGTTTTGGATAGGCTTGTAGCTAGTCAACTATATTATCTTTATCACGTAGACTAGCCAGTCCATGACCATGAGGGAAGTGTCATCGTCATCCTGGCGTCCTTTTAGGGAATATGCCAGAGGCGCATTTTTCAATTAAGAGAAATAAAAATTATTTACATGCAAAGTTCAGAAGCAGCAGGGAACCGATACCGGAATATCAGTAAGCACAAAAGCCTAATCTCACAAAAAAAGTGCTACCACGACCAAGGAAAGATGGGATCGCCGAGTTTCCATTTCGCCAAAGCGTCACTTCTTCCGTCATTCCCTTCGCAACTTCAACCCTCCTTCAATTCCATCCACAAATAATGCGTAGAAATATATAGCCTCACGGCGAGGATTGTCACATTTTCTTGCTTGATTGACTAGCATTAATCCATTCGCCGTTGCTCGCCGGGCAATCCAAGATTTTCCACACAGTTTTCGCCTATAAAATGCACGGCAAACCAGGTCATTTTGGTGTGTGCTTTGCGGTATTAACTGTGCTTCCCTTCATTAGTTAAGTGTAGAGAATTTGAGGCCATGGCAATCAGCAGCAGGAGCTCCATGCTGTTGGTGATGGCCTTAGTGCTAGGAACGGTCTCCCTTGCCACGGCCGCGTCTGGAGTCGCCACCTTCTACACTCAATACATACGTAAAATTAATGAGCCTTACTCCTGTACTCTCTACTCTCTTCTACAGTAGAAAATAATCTAAACCGTTGATCTTGTTTAATCGAAGGGTTCAGATTGCTTACTACTACCACTCTAGTTAGCAGTAGTAGAAATATAGAGAGATATTATTATCTAAAAAATAAGGATATAATTATCGTTCAGTAGAGACTAAACTTTTTTCTTTCTTTTTTAGCTTTTTATGGAATATGAGTGATGCCAACATAATGGATAACCACGTGTCAATCTAGCTAGAAAAAAACATAAATGATAAAGTTACTCGTAATCATTGTATTAGTAAATTATTAATTTATCCTTAATATTACTGGTAGTATAATACCGTACCGGAGCATCGCTTAAAATTAAATCCACTAGCTATTAACTAATTAAGTTGGATTTTTCGCTTCACATGCTTCATGACAACATAAGCTTCAATTTTAATTATAATAAAGTTAATTGAAGCACGTTCATTTTCATTTTTTGAATGCAAGCATATGAAAGAACTGTTAAGCTAAATTAACTAACCATCTCTCTCTCTGTGATCTCTGATCTCTTGAAATTTACTAACCATGTCTCTAATCCATTCTGTCTCTCTATATATGTTTGTTTTGCTATATGACATAGCTGACCATGTGTACTGTGCATGTGTCTGAGTCCACAGCGTCGGCCTGCTACCGGAACAGGAACATGGGGAAGATGGTGGCGGCGGCGAACGACAGGTTGTACAACAACGGCGCCGTGTGCGGGCGGTGCTACGCTGTGAAGTGCGCCGGCGCAGCCAACGGCGGCGGAGGCAACCCCTGCACCGGCGCCAGCGTCACCGTCAAGATGGTCGACAACTGCGCCAGCAGCGACGGGTGCACGAGCACCATCGACCTCTCCAGGGAGGCATTCGCCAAGATCGCGAACCTCGACGCCGGCGTCATCAAGATCACCTACAACCCAACGTACGTACGCCGCCCGCTCTCGCACCCTCCATGTAATTAATTTCTCGCTGCATGAAACTTCCTGCATTTTTCGCTTAGATTTTGGAAGAAAAAAACATTTTAAGAATCCTTTGGAATGCATGGATTTAACTGGAATTTTGTTAGAATTATTATTTGCCAATTTTCATGGGGACACTAGGGGGTTTTCACGGGCAAATTGCTTTGAGCATGATTTTGGAAGTGGAATAAGATTGGATATACAATTTTAAACTTATCTTTATGTCGATATAATTATAGTATATATATACAACTATATTTTAGAGGCAGGATGGGTTTGATATACAACTCTTTTTTTAAATGAATTTTGATATACAACTCTTAACTTCAGTCTATATAAATATAATTTTACGTTATATACAACTATATCAACCATAATCAATCAGTCTTACCGTTATAATCTAAACCAACCATAATCAAATGGCGTAGATACTTTCCCTTTTCTTCAACTAATGTGTTATTATTTACTTGACCTTTATAGTGAATGTGGCAGCTTCTTTTCAAGTTATCTTAATAGATAAAAAAAATATACTGTGCTCGAAATTTTTCATATGAATGTGGTGTATCTCATCTCCTTTTCTTTCAGGGGTTGTCCGTAGAGTTTCGGAGCTAGACCATATTATTATTATTATGGTCATCACATTCGCCACGTTGTGGCAAGAACCCAATAAGGATAGATATTTCAGATTTTCAGTAGTAATATAACGCAACAATGTTCCCGAAAAAAATATAAGAGGAATGTAATAATGTTGGGTTCTATTAACCCTAGCGGTTATGTCATCGTTAAATAAAAGAAGTTGCCACCGTAGTTTAGTGAATTAATGTTCATCATGCATGTATTGATGTATTTTTATCTGCTGGAATATATAATTAGTAGAAACACCAAAAGTTCTAAGGCTGTAAGGCTGATAAAAAAAAAGAACTTTTGTATCAGATGATGATAGTCGATGCTCGTCATGAATAAAGATTCGTCCAAATCGTTGTCGTATGGATTCTATCAGTACCAGGTAATGATCACGCGATCAGCGTGCGATCAACTTGTAACTTTGTTACCAAACAATGATACTACATCGACAGCTATCTCATAAACTCTTTTTGGATGATGGATGCGTACAACCCTTGAATCTGAGATTCTATCTCCAGCCATTATTCGTCATCTGGAGATCCATCCTGCCAAAGGTACAACATTCACTGGGTTTTCGCTTGGGGTTTTCTTCACATTTCAACAGAAGTACAGAAGAGAGTCTACAAAATACAGACATCGTTCCTAGATACCCTACTAAAACTTCGGGGTGTAGGCACACCGCAGCTAACCTTCGACCAAAGATCCAGCAACAGAAATGATCGTAGACCAGTCACAACAGTTATCATGGTTGCCATGGACCGTTATTAGGCGTATTATGATTACCTGACATCTTCTCCTTGCAAGCTGGGCAAATGAAACCAAACGAACCAGACTGCTGTCCATCAATAGGGCCAAAATGGTGGAACTGGCTGTTGCACCATATACATAACACTGGGAGCATGCCTTCACTGACCATCCTTGACAAAGATAGATCCCATCCTAGCTGCGCTGGAGGGCCATTGACCATATGAGGAGTATAGCCCAATACTAGAGTTGGTTCAGACGTGGTTGGAATGTTTTGCCTGGCCATGCCCCCAAACTGAGAGGAATCGGCTGGTGGTACAGAAGTAGGTGGCCTGGTCATGCTTGCAAACTGAGAAAATCCTGTGGGCACAAAATTAGGTCTAGCCAAGCTCCCTGGTTGAGAGGGTCCAGTAGGCAAAGCATTGGTTCTGGCCATGCTCCCAAACTGCGGCTGAGAGGGTCTGGTGGGAATTGAACTGTTTGCAGACATGCCCCCAAGCTGAGGGGACCCAGACGCAGCTGGTCTAAGTTCTCCATAACCAGGCAATATCTGCTGCTTCTGGCCACTAAATCCAAGTTGCAGATCACACTGTGTGGGAAAAATAAGATCAAATTAGCATGAAGGACACTCAACATGAAATGCCATAATCGCTCATGAGAGAAAAAACCATTCACTCTATGCACTCTTTAACAAAATTGGTAACAATACCAAAGCAAAACAACTTATAAGCAATAGTCTTGAGAAACACAATGTTTATTACCTCCTTTCCTATTGCATAGTCTAATTATACTGGTTGATTTATGTTAAATGACCTGATCTAAGGAAACATAAGTTAAGAGGCATTATATTACTGGGTTCCACTAGATTTACAAAAATAAAATATCCAAAGCATTTTTAAACATCACAGGAGTGATCATCAGACTAGAAAGAATATTTTATGCAGTCTACCTAATCTCTGGCTGTGCTGCTGATTGGAACATCACCAACAGAACGAACCAGAGGGTAAATTACACATGACCAAAATCTCCTGCATAGGCACAAGACCTTTGGCATTCTAGCTAGTACTTGCTGATGCAAGCGAGTTACAAGCAATAGAACAATCATTGTATTGATTTTGCATAACACTACTAGTCCTTCCCAAAACCTCAAGCACATACCTGTCTGGTTGGTTGTTACTAGTGGGTTTATTAACAAAAAGAGCCCTTTATGCAGTTGGCATTGCTTCTATTAACAAAAGAACCCTTCCAATTGACATCACTCCCCTTGCTTAAGTTACTGGCTGCTAGTGTGCTTGATTTAGGAAGTGAATTGTGGCTTGAAACGTTAGGTCCTATATGTGACTGGAGTTATTATTGCACTGGGTAGACTCCTTTCAGTGATGATGTCAGTCAAGATATTATTATAAGCATCAACAGAAAATCTAGCTTAGTTACTTGTTTGTTTTGTATGTTATCCATTCATTCCTTTGTATTATATGGATGTCTGTTGCTATTTGTAAAATGCACTGAATAGGAAGTGAAGCAATCCATGTTACTTACAGGAGAGACTGGGCGCATGGCCAAACTTGTCTGATACACCATGGCATTGTTTTTGTTGCCAATATTGTTAGCTTCAGGAGCACCATTTTCATTAACATAACCAGCATTGAAGGATCTGGCAGGAATAGATGTTCTGTCAGCTACACCGATGGAGCTAGGAATTTTATTGTTTAATCCAGAACTGGGCAACACGATAGATGCAGCACCATCATTGTTACTGAAACTTCCACTAAAACCTTTTCCAGTAATGCATGACCGATTCCCGTCATTAAGGGCAGTCGATGTTTCATTGTTTGCAGTTGCAATAGGAAAGGATATCGTGTTCAGGCGTGAATTGAGGTTGACATCTCTTGATTTCATACTATTATTAACCTCAGCATGCTTGGAAGTAGCTACTGCATGATCAATTATCTGGCCTTGACAATGGTTGGTAGTTCCAAAGGAGGAAGGTCTAAAACCTTGGTGTCTTCCTGCTTGATCATTAAAATTAGTTGCTTCAGCAAAGCCACTAACCCTGCAATCCATGTGATCATTGGGCTGAGGTGCTGTTCTCGGAACAGTTCTATCAGCACAGTTCGTCACATTATTTCTATAAGTCCATGTGATTGGAGCATCTGTGGTGGGAGGAATTTCTTCAGGTCTACACCAAGTTTGATTATGCCCATTGAAATTAGCTGGACAATTTGAGTTAAAAAGGTCTATACCTCTTGTACTATTGCCTCCATGTTTAGTTGAACAATTGTGATGCTGCGATCGTGCTTCATTAGCAGTAGTCTTCTCATTCAGTTGTGGTGATCCGGCCAATTCTTGAAGGCTACATGACAAACCTGCAAAAGAATCGCTACCAACCTTTCCTGAAAAAGTTTGTAGGAATGCTTCAGGAGTCAGCCCGTGATACTTTGCATGGGATCCAACGTGACCAAAGTACCGTGACTGTTCCTCAAACGTCTTATTACATACTGGGCATTCTAATTTCCCATCTTTGCGTATCACTGGCTCACCAAATTTGCCAATCTTGTTAATCTTACGCCTCTTAGAACTCACTTTGTGAAAAGTGATCAGGTGATGCGCATAGGCACTCTGACCATGAAAGGTTAAATTGCATTGTTGACATTCATAAGAGTTTGTATCATCTGCATCCGTTTCGTCTTGATCTCTTGAATTACTAGAAAAAGTAACAGAAGCAACTGGCAAAATACTTTGACTGTCCATACTTGAACCAATTTGGTGTTGAACACCTAAAACCTGCCACAAACTCCAAAAATTAAACTAGACAAACTCAAGTACACAAGATAAAGTGACGTACACTTTCAACTTACATTAACACCATCGTCAGCACACAAGCCATGTTGTTGTGTGCTACCATACTCAATATTATCCGTTTTGAGCTCTGGATACCCAAGAATTGACATAAGGTATGCAGAAACCTCTTTGCAAGTAGCAAAACTTTGTCCCTTGGGGCTGGAAAGTATAATACGCCCATTTAGTACAGCGGAAAAAAAGTGACGAACAAAATTATTGCGCTGAAATGATGCAGCCATCCACTAACATATGTTCACTGATGAGTAGCATACATGATAGATAAAGGCGAAGCAGATAAATAGCCATTTGTTATCCTAACAAATACTTTCTAACTTATAGTGATGAGAAGTGATTTTTACTATTACTACAAAAAATATTCTTCATCAACGACAGATGATAAATCTGAGCATATATGGTGGAACTGGAACACCTGAGTTCTGAGGAACATTCAAGATAATGATTGAAATGCTCATGTGTTCTAAGCACTACTTCAAATAGGCATTGCAGTTAAATAAAGCAAATGAAAATTACTGTTTGTTTTAGACACCATGCCATGTCCTTAATTCACTTTATCCACTGGTTCTCATTGACAGGTTGGATTAGGACCTGCGTATCAGTGAGAACTCGGCAGGAGAAGCAAATTTACACATACATGTGTTACATTATATACTTGAGATATCATATGTGCCATACGAATATACCCTTTATGTTAACCTATCATATAATAAGCATCAATCAAGCATTGCTAGATAATGCTGCTGCAATCACATAACATGCACGCCTTAAAACTACAGATCAAATGAAGTGCAGAAAAGCAAATATCAAAGGAATAAAACGAAACTCATTATCTTAAAGCAATACCACTCCATGCTGCTCTTATACTATGGAGGGCAAAAGTCTTGTCTTTGCCCCCCAGATTATTCAGCATTATCATTTAACTAGTATGTCATTGAAACGGCTTGGGCTTTTGGGTCAATCCCCTTTAGATATTTCTTATTGCTTAAGGCATAATCCAGTACTAGGCTACCTTTGTATATTGAGGTGCCTCCAGATAAGGCAAAGGAAACAAACTAGTATCTAATGACAAAACTAGGAAACTCTAATGGAGAAATAAGGAGTAGAATATCTATTTGTCTACTAGGATTCTCCAATAGCTGCAGCACATGCTAATCCTGACTTAGCCTTGTCATACCGACAGCACTGATATATATACTAGTATACCATAATGTCCAGCCATAGCATTTCCGGGGTATCCAGTTATTGTATGTTTGCATAATAATATTGTTAACAAATAAGATTTATTCTTCCTTGGAAAGAAGACAATCCACAGAATGACAGCAAGAAGGCCATGTTGGGAAAAAAAAAATCAATCATTCAAAACTACCAAGAACTAATCTGATAAACTTGTGCACGGATTGATTAGCATCAGTTTACTACGCTAGAAGAGTAAAGCAGTCTTGATGAAACAAATCCACCACACATTTTGCATCTATAGTCACACATTACCACATCTCTAAACATCATAGAAAGCATCCAGGCCTCTAGCTTATCGCAAGTTATAACCCCCATTCCAGTTACTAACATCAGATCCCCTAACATTGCAGCATTTGTCATGAAAAGGATGATGAGGCTCACCTCACATAACTGAAGCAGTGAACCCAGGCCATGCGATCCTTCCGCTTGATCCCGAGCTGCAGCCTCCACCCGCTAGGGAGGTGATCCCCGAAGAAGGACGCATCAACAAACTTCCTCCGCATCCTCTGGCTCACCCACTGACCCGCGAGGCTAGAGATGAACCCCATCAGCTCCTCCTCCGTGGTCATCCCAGCCGTCCGCTTCCCGAGCTCCGCGTCGTACGGGTCGGCGAGCCGTGAGAGGCTCACCAGATCAACGGAGACCCCCCTGGAGTTGGTGGTCAACTGGTCGGGGTCGGGAGAGGGCGGCCGCGGCGGCGCGGGTAGAGCTAGGGTTTGGGGAGAGGAGGGGTTTTCAGTGAAGGCCAGGAGGGAGGGGTCGTCGGGGGCGAAGAGGCGGCGGAGGTGGTAGGCAATGAAGCTATCCTCCTTGTCGTTGCCCCGGGACTGCTTAGCGGCGGCGGCGGAAGCGGAGGCGGAGGAGGAGGCGGCGGCGCCGAGGCGGAGGCGGGAGAAGGTCTGCTTACGCGAGCCGGCGCTCTCGTTGAAGACGGCGCGGTCGATCTTCAGCGGCGGGAGTTGGTCGGCGTCGGGGCAGCTGCTCCGCGGGGCCACGGCGTGGGCGGAGGCGGCGGCGAGCGCGTCGAGGTCGGACTGCGAGAGCACGCGGAGGTCAACCACGGGGATCAGCTCCGTCTCCATTGGCCCCTCCCTCCCCTCCGCCTTCCCCCGACCGCTGCTGCTCCGGCGAGGCGACCGCCGCTGCGGCGGCGGGCACCGGTGGGATGCGACCGTGTCGCTCGCCGGGGGATGAGGTGGCGGCTGCGTAGTTGGGGCTCCACGAGAAGAGAGAGAGGTTTGGTGTGTGAGCTATAGGCTGTCATTCTGACCGTTGGGTCTGGAATTGGGCGGCGCTGCACCGTCCGATGAGAAGAGAGGGGGGGACCAGGGGGAGTGAGGCGCGTCGCGCGCAACGACAAAATGGAGCCGCACAAGGCTTGACTTGGGCGGTTATGGATGGGAGCGGGTGGGGGCTACAGGCCTACAATGCTACGTGGGCCGATATCTCATGGACCATAAACATATGGGCCGACCAATAAACAGGGTGAAGAAAGTACATGGCCCATTTACCTTGAGCATTTCGAATTTTTTTATTTTTAATTTTTTTTATTAAAAGTTTTGCAAAAGTAATTTTTTGTTTGAAAGTTTAACAAAAGTAGGCTCCCGCCGCCCTCTGGGAGGGTGATTATTAAAAATCACCCATCCAAAGCCGCGGCCAAAGTGACGTGGTAGACGACTGTTGGCTCTCTACCGACGGTCGTCTGCACATTTTGCAGGCGGCCCCCTTGCCGCCCTAGCTGTTGAAGACCAAATTTGATAATTCAAGTATCGGAGATAATGATAGAATCAAAGAAAATCCAAGAGATTAATCGTATCGGAAACAGAGTGAAAATTGGCTGTAGTCCGAATCGGTTGCGGACGGAATCGGCAAAGTTCGAGTCGGACCGGGTTAGCCGATTGAGCTGATTTTGGAAATGTGACTCGGTACACGTCATCGGGTTGAGTCAGGGTGCTTCACACTGATTGCCATACATGGATAGAGTCCTGAGAGGCAATTGTATCTATTAATTAGGATATTTTATGTAATTTCCTTATAGATAACCATGGTAAGAGTCTGCCTAAGGGACTTGTTCGTTAGTTGGATTTGTATTAGGTTAATATGAGTCGTGTCCGTGATAGACATTGTTTGTATTTTTGGGTATAAATATAGTCCCGAGGTCTTGTAAAGAATAAAAAAAAACACGTTCAATTAATCTCGGCGCATCGCCACCCTTGTTTTCTACTTTTCGATAAGTTTGTGCTTTCGAGTCGTGCTGCATCAGTTTGATCTTCGACAAAAAGATATATCTTGTTATGACGATTTGCATCATTAGAGCTAGTGCTTACATCTTCATGACACTCTAGTTCTATGTTGTGAATCTCCGAGTTATCATATATATTATATAATTTAGATCGACAATGCAATCTACCTGCATCGGTTGGATTCTTTTTAGGGTTTCGTCGATATCGGCTAGATTATCTTGTTGGTTTAGATTATATAATGTATCCATCATCCTGAAAAGACAATCATCGGCTTGATTTTCTAGATATCATGTTTCTATTTATACTTAATGCTGCATTGGTTAAGTCCAACCTATTAAGTCGTTTTTAGAATCATGATATCTAGCCTGTTTTATGGTTGTTAATAAGGATAGTATTGGAGTTTCAACCGATCTTATCTGGTATAGATGTTTTACATAGTTTAATGCTTTGTTTAATGCTCTATATCTGCCCCTTATATCAGGATCTAATCTAATATAAATATATTGAACTTGATACCAATCTAATTGGTTATGGTTTAATATATTTGTTACTAGAGAATATCCTAGTATAAGGTTATATCGGAGCTATAGCCGATACATGCTTAAATCTAGATATCAGCTATGACATGAGTCTACATAATCATTATTTCATGTTACATTAGACTTGAGCAATTTATACTGTCTCGGTTCAGTCCGATCTATCCCAATTGCTTATTTCTAAAGTAACATTGATGTATTGATTATGTAACATTGATCTCTACAGCCGATATACTAGTTTTAGGGTTAGTATTATCAATGACTATATCTTACAGCCGATTCATGCTTTATTGCATCGGCTAGGTTACATACGATATGAAATCGGCTAGCTAGCCGATGGACTATCGTTTACTGATAAAATTGTATATTTCTTCTTGTTGATTGCAGGATCAAATCAACTGGCACGCCCTTGAAACTAAAGAACTAATTTTGGACTTGCACTAGAGTAAAGCAAATCTCTCAGGCCAGTGTGTGTTTTTTGCATCAACACTAGTAGAGGGCGGTTTTTACTGTGTCGGGGGGTCGCTTGCAAAAGGGCAACGGGGAGGGGGGCCTGGAATTTTGCAGGCGGCCCCCTTGCCACCCTTTGTATGGGCGGTTTTGAACTGTACATTCAGATTAGGGTTTCGATTTGTTTTATTATGTTTGTTATCGAAACATTCGGTACAAAATTTTAGTAAATCATCATATTGAAAACTAATAAAACAGGAGTAATGATTGTATTGTAAATTTGTTTGATGTAAACTATGATATTTGGATGAATAAAAGTAGGTAAACACTCACTCTGAGAAGAGAAAAATTAGGTATATTTTATAAAGTTAAAGATTAGGTCAAATAGTAGGTCGAGGATGCGGTGTGTGATTTTGAAGCATTAGGTTAATGATCTTGTAGAAACACGAAGAGTATGTAAAATTTAGTAAGTATCGGATGATATATTGTTAGGTATTTGTATTGCGTACAATTGTAAGGAAAGGAGCGTAACGGGGCGTCAAAGAACCATGTTAATATATCCGATATTTTTTATTTGTATGCATGCAATACACCATCATAATTAAACATTGTAATAATAAGATAGGAAAGAAGTGCCATGGATACACGATACAAATTTATCGGTCCCGACAAATGTAGATTGCACTAACCTACTAGCCCCTTCTAGGTCGGTCAATATGCATTGCATTTTCATGGTCCTTCAATCATTGGTACTCTCTTTCTGTTTCAGAATCTGTTATCTTTTGGCCATGATAGGATGGAGTAACAATGTCGATCCACTAAGTAAATCGACACATCCTTGGATTGCCCTATGAAATTAATAAGATTAGTCAGTAAGGGTAGAAATATTGTGCAAATCGTAGGGCAATTTGGAAAAAGTTAGACATACAACAAAATTGTTGTCTACATTGGGGCAGACAAAATATCTCCTGCCAAATGTTTGTTCTGCAAAGGAGGTAGCCACCTGGCAGCGATCTCGACAACCACACTTGGGACGCTCCGACCATTTAGGTAACCCTAATGGATTGTTCCTCCAGTCTAAGCATGCAATTTCTACCCGATGTTCGTACTCCATCCAAGCCTGAATGAATTGTGTGGCCGGTTCAGGTTGCGTTATTGGCCCGCCATTGGAACTAACTCTGGTTGTGTCGATCCATTATATGAATTGACATTTCTTTACATCCTCCTACGTACACACATTGTGGGGATATTTAAGGTCATGATAATAGCGATGAGTGATGAAAAGAAGAATTGCACTTACGACGAAATCATCATCGACAATGTTTGGACACGCGAAGCATCTTTGTCCTTGAGTTCGGTGCCTTACGGACCGTATGACCTGACAACGGTCACCACAACGACACTCTGGACATTCACGCCATGTGGGGAGTCCCAGGGGATTTACCCGCCATTCTAAAGTTTCAGCAGCAATTCGGCGTTCATATTCATCCTTCCGCCTTAGGTACTCCGATCTTGTTTCACTACGTGGGTATGGACGTGTTCCATCGAATCGTGCGTTCTCCATGTCTACCCACTCAATGAAGTTGCACAATGTACGATATGACTGCAAAATATGTTACGATTTTGTACAAAGCAGTTAGTGTTCTATCTATTGGAACTGCGAATAGATGAACCATACCTGATCAACGTTCGCGCATTGGAAGAATCTCCTACCCCGAGTTTGTACCATGAGGGATGACTTAAGTATGCATCCATCCCCACAATCGCACAATGGACAGTCACACCATGGTGGAAACCAACCAGCGAAAGGATCGCTTCACCAGTTCAGACGCTCAAGAAATGGTGGTTCCATTCCGTAAATTTGTGCGATAGGTGGAACGAAGATATGAATGGGTTACCTTCGACTTGTCAATTATATAGCCCCTCACGTAGTACAATATATCTGCACTAAATGAAAGTTGTATATTTCAATCGATGTGATAACACGAGCACGCATGGGCATGATTCACTTTATGTCAGTAAGCAGTGCCAAAAGTTGATCGTGACAACTCGTGCTGTGGTGGACCGTGCGCTTTAGTGGAACTGACAGTACCGTGATGCGCCGAAAGTGTGTTGTCATATGCATAATTTATTCTACCATGGTACGAATGGCAAGGACGATACAGGGGAGAGAACCACATGCAGTAGTAAAACCAAAAGTAGTACTGATTTACAGGTACATAAGGCAAAAGAAATGTAATGCATAAGCAGTAAAGAGGTAGAACACTACTGACGATGCCTCTTGCCCCTGTCCCTTCTACCCTGCACCCTAACGTGTCCCTAAGAGTACGTCAGCCGGTCCGGTGGTACGGCACGACCTACCCGTCCCGCCTGTGCAGGTGTGACCTCCGGCTGCTCCTGGGTATGCGCCTCTGGAGCTCCTCCAAGCTGAGAGGAGCCTAGTATGTCCTGCTCCTGCTCACTCTCAAAGTCGTCGTCGTTAAAATGGCCAGTAGAACCTGACCCACCTGCGTGAGAGGAGGAGGCACCTCTACCGAAGATCCCCGCGTGAAACCCTGTTGGAGAATGACCATCAATTTCATATAGGTATTTAATAGTACTAACAAAGATTACATTACCGTGTGGCCAAGGGATCGACGATCTAGTGGAAGAGCTGGCGAAGGCACCGGAAGTATCGGTGAACGCGCCTGTCGTGCCGGTGCATATGTTTTTGGGACATACGTTATTATTTTGGAATAAGTTCATCTGAGGACCCTTAACTTATCAACGAATCCGATTTTCATCCTTCAACCACAAAACCAAATACAACGGATCCCTCAATTATCAAACCGGTGCAATATAGGTCTATTGATAAAAAAACACACTAACCTAAGAGATTTGCTTTACTCTAGTGCAGGTCCTAAATGATGGTGAGATTTGATCCTGCAATCAACAAGATGAAACATGCGAACATTATTAGTAAACGATAATCGATCGGATAGGAAGCCGATGTCATATCGGGATGTAACCTAGCCGATGCATTGTAAGGTGAATCGGCTGTAAGGCATATTCCCAGTAATAAATCAAACCTAAACTTGACCCATCGGCTGTAAATATCAACATCATATAATTTATAAATCAGTGTTACTTTAGAAATCAGCAATTGGGAAAGATTGGACTTAACCGAGACAGTATAAATTGCCCAGATCTAAGATAACATGATATAACGATTATATGTGTTTATATCATAGCCGATGTTCAGATTTAAGTATGTATCGGCTATAGCTCCGATACTACCTTATACTAGGATATTCTCTTGCAACAAATATATCAAACTACCATCAATTAGATTAGCAGTAAGTTCAATATATTTATATTAGTTAAGATCCTGATATAAGGGGCAGATATAGCATATTAAACAAAGCATAAAACTATGTAAAATAACTATATCAAGTAGGATCGGTTGAAACCCCGATACTATCCTTATTAACAATCATAAAGCAGGCTAGAGATTATGATTCTAAGCACGACTTAGTAGATCAAACTTAACTGATGCAGCACTAAGTATAAAAAGCATAATATCTAGACAATCAAGCCGATGATTGCCTTTTCGGGATGGTAAATACATTATTTAATTAAGCCAACAAGTCAATCTAGCCATTATCGATAAAACCCTAGATAAAGGTTGACCGATACTAGTAGAAAGCATTGTCAATCTGGATTATATAATATATATGATAACTCGACAGATTACATGATCAAGATTAGAGTGTCATGAAGATGTAAGCACTAATCCCGAGAACGCAAACCGCCATAACAAGTAGTTACCTCGTTGTCGAAGATCGAAACCGATGCAGCTCGACTCGAAAGCAAGAACTCGTCGAAACAAAGTAATGAGAAAAGGTGGCGATGCGCCGAAATTGGATTGAACTGATGTTAATTATTTACAAAATCTCGGGTTTATATTTATACCCGAATATACAAACTTGTCCATAACGAACACGACTCATACTTTCTATTACAACTCCAATAGTCGAACAAGTCCCTTAAGCGGACTCTTACCAAAAATATCTATAAGGAAATTACACAAA
Source organism: Oryza punctata (assembly GCA_000573905.2). Classification (NCBI taxonomy): domain Eukaryota; kingdom Viridiplantae; phylum Streptophyta; class Magnoliopsida; order Poales; family Poaceae; genus Oryza; species Oryza punctata. The sequence goes on along the minus strand of CM002495.2, from coordinate 26,408,234 downwards.
ATCCTAATTAATATATGCAATTACTTATCTTGGACTCCATCCTTGTCTGGCAATATCTTCGAAGCCCTTCTTTTGAATCCGACATTAGTCATGTAACCAATTTAACTAATATCGGTTGTATCGGCTAACCATATCAAACTCGTTATCGGCCGATACAGACTTCCAGCAGATGCGCATTCTATTTCCGAGAACTCCGCATATCTCCAAATCCACTTCGAATTGGATCCCGTTTCCGATTCACATGTCTACCAAATTCCATCATCAACAAGATCCCATGACGATTTGGATAGCGGTTTTAGCTTACGTGGGGCTTACGTGGGTAAATTGACCCAGTCTTCATCTGACGTGGCATTGACGTGACAATTTTATTCGAAAATTAATAAAAAACAGTGACCCTACATGTCAGTTACACCAAAAGAACTAATTAAAAATGGTGGGTCCCACATGGGTCCCACATATCATTCTCACCCCTCCTCTTCTTCCTCCCCTCTCCCCATCTCCCCTCCCTTCATCTCTCTCCCCTCTCTCCTCTCCTCTCTCCAGGCGACACGGCGGCAGCGGCGGAGGTGGTGGAGGAGGGGAGGACGGAGCGGATGGCTTGTGGGAGGTTGGGGGAGGGAGCAAGGAGGGTGACCGGCGGCGACAGCGGCCGGCGACGCAGCACCGCGGGTGGCGGCGGTGGCAGGTCGGAGGCAGCGGTGGTGGCCGGAGGAGAGGTCACTGGCGTGACAGGGAGCTCGCGGATTCAGAGCCGACGCCTGCGCTGGCAAGTGTGGTGGCGGCGGACGGCGACCACCACCATCTCCAACTCTCTCTCCTCCCCGCTCCCTCCCCCAACCTCCCACAAGCCACCTCCACCACCCACGGCCTGCCGTCGCCACTGCCGTGTCACCTGGAGGGAGAGAGGAGAGGAGAGAAGGGAGAGAGATGAAGGGAGGGGAGATGGGGAGAGAGGAGGAAGAAGAGAAGGGGTGAGAATGACGTGGGGCCCATGTGGGCCCCACTATTTTTATTAGTTCTTTTGGTGTAACTGACATGTGGGGTAAGTATTTTTTTATTAATTTTTGAATCAAATTTCCACGTCAATGCCACATCAATGCCACGTTAGATGAAGACTGGGTCAATTTAGCCACGTAAGCGCCACGTAAGCTAAAACCGTTGTCCAAACCACCATGGGACCTACATTGCACCGGTTTTGATAGTTGAGGGACCCGTTGTATCTAGTTTTGTGGTTGAAGGACGAAAATCGGATTCGTTGACAAGTTAAGGGACCTCAGATGAACTTATTCCTATTATTTTCCGCATGTAGATAATTCCAAGTGAGCGTTACTGGGTTAATTGGATACATGTCATTACTATTTCTTCAGTTTTGTAATATGCCATTACTATTTCACTATTTGAGATCATGCCATTATAATTTCTTAGGTATTTGAACTATGCCACTACGTACCTCTTCGATACATTTCATAGAAATTTTAGACCAAATTACCCTTTTTATTCCTTTATTTGTCTATCCCATATCTCATGTTCATCTTCTTCTTCCCCTCCCTCCCTCCTTTTGGATCTGGATCCATTTTGGACGGAACATCGGCCAACCCCTCCTCGCGTGGTAGCATGGGTAACAACTTGACATGCATACTGCCAAAACCATGGATCGGTGGCCAGATTAATTAACAACCTCTCTAAGACTCAATTCCAAGGTCAATCTACACTCTAGAATGCAGTATATGTATAATTAGCTTGTTCTCCTCCTCGTGCCCTGCGTGATTCGCCACCATTGCGCCCTGCATGCGAGCTCTGTCGTAGGCTCGACCATGTCAGCAAGATGGCTACGATTTGGGGAAGCTTGTGGTTCGCTCTGCTCGAGAGATCGACATGCTCGTCGGAGAGGAACAGCTGTAACAACATCTTGACATTCTGGGGCATCCCGTAGACGTCGATGCCTCCGGAGGCGGCCACCGACCACCATGGAGCTCGGAAACATCGCTGGCACATGCATCGGTCCCGCTGCAGCCTCTCTTCTTTCGCCGCTCCTCCCCTGGGAGCTCATCGCAGTCAGCTCCACCTGCTGCTTCCAGGGAGAAGGGGATGTTGCCTTGTTGGAGAGATGATGAACCAGATAGGGATGAGGATCAGGAAGGAGATAGGGGTAATTTGGACCTAAAAATTTAGATAGGGGTAAGAGCATCTCCAACAGCCTCTCTATTAGCCTCTCCAAGCCAAATTTTAGCCATTCAAGTACAAAAACGGGGTCCAACAGATTAGCCACCCGGATGGCCAAGCCATCTGGCTGGCTAGAGTTGGCCAGCCAAAACAACTACCCAAATAGTGGGCCCCACATGCTACAATGATGTCCACAGCGACGACAACGCGCAGAGGAAGCCCGAGGCAACGACCGGTCGACGTGACGGCTAGCGTACTCCTCGCCGAGCGCCGCCATCCGCTCCACCGCCGCCACCATCCGCGCGAGTGACGCCGCTCCGACCACCTATGCCATCCGCTCCGACCGCCATCCCCTCCGACCGCCACCGCCATCCGCTTGAGCGCCGCCGCTCCGACCACCATCTGCTCCGACTGCCTCCGCCATCCGCTCCGAGCGTCGCCGCTCCGACCACCATCCACTCCAACCGCCGCCACCATCAGCTTCGACCGCCTCCGCCATCCCCTCCGAGCACGGATTTGGCCGACGGTGCCATGCCCGCCATGACCCCCACTGGAGAGACAGAGGAGAGCAAGAAAAGAGGAGACGTCGTGCCCACCGTGTCCCGACGCCACCGCCGCCATCCACCGTCGGTCGCCGCCCTGTGCTCCTTCGCTGGCATCTATCCCTTGGAGAAGATGCAGCTACACCACCATGAGCCCGTCGTTGCCTCCCCCTCGGGCGCAATGGCGAGGAGCAGCAGCATCGCCGTGAGCCCGTTGCAATCGAGATAGAGCAGAAGGGAAGAATAACGGCGGCGGGGTTGGAAAGACTGCGCCATCCATTGCCTCCATCTTCGCGCCTCCGCTCCGACCACGCCGACGCCGTCCACCGCGCCTCCGCCTCGTGATCTCCACCATCTCTGTCATCGCCGTCTACCATCGGGGAGAGAAGATGGGGACAAAAGCGAAAGAGGGGGAGAAAGAGGAGGAAGAAGAAGGGTAGTAGAGACTGACATGTGGGTCCCGGTGTCATAGACTTAGAATAGAGAGTATAGATAGAGAGGCTGTTTGGGTAAGCTACAAATTCGGCTTGCCAAATTAATTGGAGAGTTGGCTATATGGGTGTTTGGAGAGTCTGATTTGGATAGTCTGTTGGAGATGCTCTAAGTAGTGGCTTAGAACGAATACCCAAAAAATTATAATGGCATAAATCCAAATAGGTAAATAGTAATGATATATTTCAAAACTACGAAAGTTATAATGGCATAGATCCAATTAGCCTTAGATTCTTTATGGTGGATATGTCGATCCGAGTTCAAATCTTAAATTTAATACGGGTGCTCGTATTTATAGCTAATTATTCTTTCAGTGGTAAACGACGTACCGTTGATAATGAGGTGCCCGTTCCTACCTCGATGACTTGACCACCATCTTACAAATGAGCAGCATTCTTCTGTTCTCTTCCTCCTTTCCCAATGCCTCGGTTGTTGTCCAGCACACTACCTGTGTAACCCCATACCGACTGTGATGCACGAAGAGAGCAGCATCTATCATTGTCTCCCACACCAGCCGCATCCCCTCGTCCTCTTCCTCCATCCTACTTTGCCATCTCCCACATCGTTCATGGTCGCAATCCCCACACGAACGGTGGTGGCAAATGGAGTGTCGAGCAATGGTAGCGGCGATATCTTAATGAAGATACCAAATGAACCTTCAGGTGTCATAGAAGTATCGGAGGATACTTGGTATCATATACTACATTTGATAGGTTGTATCGTGATGGTATCGTGATGGTATCATAATGGCGCCTTCATTTATCATGGGGTATCTTGATTTCGCTATAGCATTGGTAGGTTGAAAGCAACCAGCAGTACAGGAATATATGAGCTTGATGCAAGTCACGGGCTCCGACTCGTGGGAGGCGACGTGCGCGACAGAGGGTGTAGAAATTAGGAGGGTCCATTGTGATGCGTGGGATCAGTAGGGCCCATTACGACGCACTACCAGGGGATCGAGACGGCCTACTACGACGCGCAGGAAAAACATCGCTATTGCGAGAATCATAAACTACTTGATGGTATGATGTTACTTAGTTGTCATTTTTGGAAAATTCTATATTTACACTATATATCCGGTTTTATAGGAGGCGAACGATTGTGTTAGCTGCGACTGTACTTATCGGTTTGGTACACTGTAGCAACAATGATCGCCAAACAGGGCTATAGTTGAGAAGACCTTTTAAGCAAATCCAATAATTCAGGGGGTGCAATGTGGATTAATCCCTTCTTTAAAAAAAATAAAGACAAACGTTTCCTTGGACATTATAAAAGATAAAATTTACTGCAGGACACCCAAAGTTTACGCTCTTTAATGGAGGACACCGTAATAACGCGTTTCTACCGGAAGGCAACGTAAACCGTAAAAAAATGGTAATTAGCTATTGGACACTCGTGGTATTATTTTATTATACTAGTAGGGTGCCCGTGCCTTGTAACGGAACAAGAACAAAATATATATAATTTCAAATCACGTAAGGTAAAGTTATGTTAAATAATCAGAGTGTAGATTTGTTGTAATGAAAACCTTAATATAGCTCACAATAATTATATCGCATCTTTATACTTTGGAGCAATTGCAGAATAACAAAAATTGTTGAATAAAACCTCACAGCAATAATTAAAATAATTCTGCTCTAATACTAATACCAGTACTTTGACTTAGCTAAAAAATCTTAACTCGCATCATGTTTCACACACTACATAAATGGAAGAATAAAAATAATCCCACAAGTGTGCTAATCAGATTTGCTAATTAGCTACCACAATTTCTTCTCTCCCTGGCACATCACTGCAACAACAACCATATATGCCCATGACGTTAATTACTCTGGCACATGACTGCAACAGCGCCATATATACTCATGACATTAATTACCCGTGTATTTTAACTCACATCACTTCAATGTGTGTATATAAATATAACACATTCTTGACAACAGTCATATATACCCATGATATTAATTACTCGCATATTTTATCCCACATCATTTATAACATATTCGTAACATGTTTAATTATTTGTTCAGGAGTAGGCTCATGTTTACCAAAATCACTACTCAGTGAAGGACTATTACCAATATTAGTAACATGGCCTAGGCCTAGAAATATTATTCAGTATATAATACTGGTAGGATGCAAACACCAGCATCAATCAGTTAAACAGGTCTAGTGTTTATATGCCTAGCAAAATTCAATTCGTTTGAAAGTTATGTAAAAGATAAAACCTGTTCAATAAAAGTGCGTGGGACTCAAGCATACAGAGCATACATTATAGGATGACATGTCCCCTAGGAACAAGTATTTCAAAACCTGAATATACACTTAAATATTCACATTGCTAGGGCACCATACACGAAGGAATGATAAGAGAACATGCACAAGTGTCTTGTTAAGTAAGAACGATTTCTCCATGTTTTCAACATACAGATCTGCTAAATCACCAATATGTTCTCCATAATCACACACCACATGGACTCAGAAAATTAAAGATTGATGAATTCAAGTTCAGAACTCCTCAAGTGCGATGGCTTCCCTGCGACCTCATAAGCATCCTGTGTTCCTGTTGCCTCAGTTTCACAATAATTTGTAAGAGTCATGCACCAAAACAACTCTGTTGCATAGATGCACATGAAAGTCTCCTAAAACTACAAATCAACCATGTTAACAAATTAGCAAACCAATTCACCTGGTATAGGCTCTGTGGCCTCCACCCACATCAGCCACCAACTTCGAATCACCCCGTGCTGCACATCACTGTTGCCAGCACCTCCCACCAAAGCGCTGATTACTGCAGTAACCTGCAGTCCACGGAGCGCCCAACACGGTCGCTGCCACTGCCTCACATGCGCCTCGGTCGCCAACTCCTGTTACAAAGGTAGAACAATCAATGTGAACTATTTCTGTGGTGCACTCTATATGGATTCTTAGGTAAAAACAAAGTTTTATAGACCATGCTAAGATGTCAATTTGGATTGTGATCTCTACGGAAATATTATATTTTGTCGTGAATTTCTACTTTCTGATTAACAAATGTAAGAAATAGAAAGTAGCAAAGAACAATTCATACATTGTGATGTTGCTACTTTCCATAAGAAAACAATTATGATCTAGCCAACGCATGGACATGAAAAATTGGAAGTATACTTAATAGGGATAATTTTGTATACACATTTCCAGCACACATCAATTGTTCGAGAATAATCGACAATATACAAGCTACCTGGTTTGCCGCCACCAAATTCAGGTGTTTTTGAATTGATTGGTTGGTTGGTGGGCGGGATTGAGGTGTACATTTTGCATGCTATCTTCATTTCCTACCAAAAGAAGATTATGTCAACTAATGTAAATAGGAAATGGAAGAATGGTACTGCAGATCAGAAAAGGGTCATCTCACACTTTGACTGATCATCTTGTCGATGGCATTTCTAGGATTAGGGTACTCATCAATGGTATTTCAAGGATTTTCTCTTCTAGAAAACCATGTAGAGCTATATGCAGAGCTATGAAACAAAAATATGTTTTACTTTGCAAGTAAAGGTATGAAATAAAATGCTAAATAGGCCAATGTGTCATTGAACTATACTTATAAAATGACCTCCGCAGTACTATTTAGTATCCAAACAAAGTTTAGCTACATCTATTTAAGTTTTTATCTCCGCAAGATTCAGCCACCAACGCCTAGTAATCATGCACGTGCACTTGAATCTTGCATCATGCATTATTTACAGAGATAAATCAAATTAACAAATGCATCGATAAATTTTTAGAATTTATGTCAATTCAGAGTGAAAGTGAAACAATACCTCAGAGAGGTACTATCCTCGTGTGCGAGCTTCATTTCCAAATCATTCTCTCAAGCGGTTTTTCTACGGGCAGCATAATTTTAGTAAGAAGTTAACCAGAGGTAACTTGATTGAGCATAATTTTGCTGAAAACATGAAACAAAAAAGAATCTAGCTATTCTTGCTAATTTGTTTTCCTCTCTCCCACTATAGCACCTGCTATTCAAGTATTATATGCCTGTGTGGAAAAATATTGCATGAGTATATGGCTAACCTCTAAACAGAAGTGATTTAAAAAGGTTGATACACTATAGCAACACAAAAGGCATGGCAATAGGGCAGTAACTGGATTTTGACTATTTCTCTAAGTAAAATTCTATTGGCAGTGTAATCCACCAATTGTACCTATGAACAGAGACACAGGATAAACCAATGTTTATGTTAAAACTTAAATACATAATATATTAAAGATATTTTCCTTGGGTTGCATGTAGCACTCACTCTGGCTAAAGAGAAACTAAAATATTCAGTTCGACATGTGAGGTGGGGAGAAGGGAGATAGCAATGCTAGTGTTGAGCCACGTGAGCCGTCCGACATGCTGCTTCGTTCCCTCTCGGATCGCCATTCGCCCCAGCGTGCACGGTGGAGACCCCCACACCGTCCATCTTATATATTCAGTACTTAAACTCATATTTCTTCTATTTTAAAATTCGTCGTTGATAACATTTGGTCCTCATACATATGGTGTTATTTAGTGTGTCTATCTCTAGTTAATTACAGAATCAGTTAAATGTTTTTAAGATGTACCAAACTTACCTCAAATGGGGCTGCTACAACTGGATAGTGATGCAGAGCTCATGGAATGCTTGGAGCTCTAGTAATCGTTAATCAGTTAACCAAGTTACCCAATAAATGATAAAATACCTATGACCTATCAGTTTACTTTATCGTACACGAAATCAGTCAATAGCCTTTTCTAAACATATTCTCTCCAATTAATCATGACATCACACACTGTAGGAAGAAAAAGGAGAAATCGCTTTGACCTTTTCTGCAGGGGAGGGGGCTCAGAGGATGGAGAGCAGGAAGTAGGCTGGCGGCATTAGGATCAAATGACTTTGTGCACTCTGGCGGACAACAGCATTTTAGATGGTAAATAGATTAGTGAACTGTGAAAGGAATGAAACAGCCCTAGGCAAAAGAAATGCCCTTTGTAAAGAAAACACTAAATCATTAATCAGGCTAGACTGATTCTATTAGACCAATTTCATCAGCGGGTTGTAAATAAATAATGAAAATTCCCAAATGATTTGCTTGAAAATTCATAAAACGATTCTATTAAACAATCCCTCCCTCAACAACATTTAATCAAAAACCTACCAGGCAGAATAGAGTGTGTGCTTAGAAAAGAACTTACTTCATCTTCTGATCACTAAGTTACAATCAAATAGCACCAACGAAAGGAGAGAACTGGAGAGGAGCCAAACATGAACCGTAGTTATACCAGTAGAACAAGGCAATTTTCTGCAAAAACTCACGAAGAAGACCAAAAGGGGACTACAAAATACATCTTATAGATAATGCAGTAATTGTGGTTTATACAAACTGGATTTGTTAATCAGAACCTATATATTATCAATATTGTCACATTTCCATCAGAGCCGATAACAGAAGTGATTTGCAAGGCATTCAAAATGCAACAATTACAAAAGTGACAGCCATTTGTGAACAAGGGCAGCAACTTCTGACATCTGTCAATCATGCGCGCTTCAGTGGATCATTATAATAGCCATTCTTACAAAAAAAACATGGAGATAGTACAAATTAGTTCAAGCTCAAGGGATGAAGCATGCACAAAAAGGAAACGTTGGTGACTGTAAACGGTAGCAGGAATACCTTTAGACTCTCCCTCGCCCTATAGCTTTGATGGAGCCATTCGATGAACCAACAAGCACAAGCATTCTTTATATTTTAGAACTATAATGACATATGCCCATCATTAGTTAGTCAGAACTGCAGCTAAGTCACCATTAAGTTACGTTCATATGTAAGTTTCAGAAAAAGCATAGCAGAAGGGAACAAGCTATCCGGTAATACAAAAGATCATTCAAAAATAGACTAAACCTTCTGGCCAGTCGGTGAGATACGATCGATACAGTAAAAGATCGAGTTATGATTTGCCACATGTGCTAAATTGTATTGACTAAATATGGACAAAAACTTACGTGAGTAGCTCTTACAAATTAAATAAAATCTCCTATATGCTAACGATCAGACATGCACCTGAATTCACATGGAGCTGTTGGTAGCCAAAAATAGAAATTCACATTTCCTAATTGCTGACATATATACTTGATCCTAACATGTTTGACAATTCTTAATGCGTGAACACTAATTCAGTGACCAACACAAATCCAGAACTCATGTGAATCCTCCTGAACTTGGATGTATTTTGATTTTTGAGATGTATTATCAAATTTCATCATAGTGTTTAGTAAAAAAAATCATCATAGCGTTAACACGGGCAGAACTCATGTGAATACTCCTGAACTTGAGGTAAAAGTAAATGTAGGAGTAATCTCAATGTCTGAACTTGAGGGGCTAAACTGGTAGATATTTTTCCAGAAAAACAACAGTATGAACATTATATTGTACTGCCAGATATATAGATTTGAGTTCCTTGGATTACCTGCAATCAGCCTAGCATCTGGCCTTAGATTTAATAAATCTCCGATTGCTTCAGCTAGAACGACAAGTTGAAACTACAATGCAGAAAGCAAACAAGTCATTATGAATACCCTTCATTGACTTGTTTAGATACACTACAAAAGAAATTGATGGTGAGACTATACTATATAAAATGTCATCTCACAGATTATATATCATGTGTATATGAATTTGATGGTGATATATAAAACTAATGTGGGATAGTAATTGAGGGCCACTACAAAGGCAATTGAGGGCCATAGACCTCCCTATTATTCCCATGTGATTGTAAGTTTTCAGACTTCCCTATCTTCTATTTTTCAGAAACTTTCAGTGTTGAAATATATAAAGTTGCATCCCAATGTTTGCCTATATGAAAATATATACATGTAGCCGTTGATAATTTAGTACTGGGATATGCATATACACACAAGAGAAATGACACTGCCATTCACGATCGTGTCCACTGACTTCGCAAATTTGCATTTCAACTGTAAAATAGCAAACAAATATATGGAATGGATCAAGGAATAGGATTGCAAGATGCTTACCTTGTTCACATGCGGGATCAATGGCTTGCGGGGGCGAGGAGTCCCAATGGCGGTGTGATGGATAGCGGAAGATGCAGGATCCGTGGCGATGCGCTGGAGAGGGATCCCGTGGCGCCGAAGGTGGGATTGTCACCTGCAAAAGGTGGGGGAGAGGAAAGGGGCGGCGGCGAGATGAGGTGATTCGTCGCCGGCGTCGCGGTGGGGAGGGATGACGGATGTGGACGAGAAAGAGGAAAGGAGGAGCGTCGGGCGGCGAGTGCGGCGGAGGCGTGGTGGGGGCGGCGAGAGTGGTGGAGGTGTGGTGGGGTCAGCGATGGCGGCGGATGTGGGGGGGCGGCAGTGATATGAGAAAGAGGAAAGGAGGAGCGATTGGAGGAGTGCCGCGATACGAGATGAGAGGAGGAGCGTGGATCGTTGGATGCAATGGGAGGATCCTTCAAGCAATCTCAGCTTTTGGTTGTTCAGGACTTACCACCACCACTACGCTTTTTTTAAGTAGTATAGATAGATATAGAATCTCAAGGAAATGAAGAGAGAAGCAACTGTGGAAGTACAAATCTACCCCTTTCTCCACCACCACACACCTTGCTCTCCCAACTATCGCTTCCTCCTCTCGCTCGCTTGCTGGAGCCCCTGCTTGCTCCCGTGTCCAGGCCAAAATGGGAAGGCCGACCCAAGCCCTGCCGCGCTGTTGGAGCAAGGAGACGACCAGCGCCACCATAGTCCTGGAGCCGCACGAAGTCGGGGCGAGGATGAAACGTCCTTGTGCTCACCGATGTCACCGACGCGACAAGCTCACCACCACTGCTGGATTTTCTTGTGTCGCACCAAGCCTCTTCCAAACCGCTGTCGCTGCCGGATCTGCTTGCACGGCCCCTAGATCTGCAGTCGATGTGACCGTCGCTGCCCACTGCTGCTCGATTTGTCGCCGCTCCCTGCTATCGCTCGCACCACCAACGCACCATCGACGTGACCGTCGCTGCGGCCCATTTTCCACTAGATGAGGTCACTGTTGCTTGATGAACTCTATCGTTGCCGCTGACGTCGTTCCTCCTCCGCTGATGGGTGGCCAAACACCCGACCTACGTCCTCCTGTGAGAAAGAAGACACAACAGGAGGAAGAAGAACAAAGAAAGAGAGATGTGAGACTGACGAGTGGGCCATGGGCAAACCTATCTAAAACAAATGTTTCTCTCTCCATTTCGTCTAGATATAATAAAATAATACCATGACTGTCCAGCAAATAATTACCACTTTTTTACGGTGCCCTCCAGCAAAAACATATTCTTGCGGTGTCCTCCAGCAAAGAGCATAAACTTTGAGTGTCCTATAGCAAATTTTGCCATTATAAAATGGTGTGATGTGAGTTAGAGGGATATCATGGAAAAACATCGGCCGAAGTGAAATGTTATTGAAGATTAGAGCAAGGAAAAATAGATTATTCAGTAATTGGGAAATGGAGGAGGTGTTATAAAACCGGCCCGAAGTCCATCAGAAACCAAACTTGGAAGAAACACTATAGGAGATCCAAAACTAATGACGATACCGAGGTACGATATTTGATAACAGAGTTCAATCGATCGAAGCCTACATCTCCGGGGCACTGATTACGGGTTCTCCTCCACGATCCATTATATTATAGCATATTAGAGTTACAACAACTTTTGGCCGGTCGCAGCTAGCAGCTGCTCCCTCTCGCCTATACTAAGTTGTCATGCGGTTACAACAGGTCCACCCCTCTATGTAATAGAGATTCTAATATAGGGTCTGACTCTTACTCCATTCCTATATCTAAGTACAACTTCAAGTTCTAAACTATAACTGACTACGTACACATATTCGACACAAACTCTAACAGGAGGAGTGCAAGCATATATATGGGATTGATGGATATTTTTTTCGTGGGCCAGCATTTGTCGGTTGTTTATTAAGACTAGGGGCTTGTTTGGGGGAGTTTCTGGCAGTTGCAGCTTCTCCAAGAATCTTCAGCTGCCAGAAACTCCCCCAAACAGTCCAGATTATCACTCAGATTCTGAGAATTTGTAGTTGTAGAATCCAGAAAATGAACTAGATGCCAAAAGTTAGGAAACCCAGTTTTTTCAGGTTCTCACTTGCTGCTTCTCATATTCTTAAACTTCGTAAACGGGGCCTAGAAAAAGTTTGCAAACTACAACAACGCGCCACAGCTCTCGTCGCTAGCTCAGAACAGACCTTACATGGACAGTGCTAGCATCGAGCCGCTACTGGTTACACCAATACAAAGGTGATAGGCTGCAACTGACCTCAATCGGGTTAAGAGCAGGGATGGATCCAATATGGGTGCTGGGGGACTCGCCCCCTACCACGCTGGATCACCATTAACAGAAGAAGAGAGAAAAGGGGAAGAAGGAGAAAATGAAGAGTAGGGGCCTGAAGAAGGAGATGAGTCCCCCTCTAATATTGTTCTGAATCCGTCTTTGATTAAGAGGAATGTGGCATTACAAGTTTCCACTCGTCTTTGATGGCTGCACAAGTGTTCCACCCAAGTTGGTCTTCCCATAAAAAATTCTAGCATTACGTTCCTTCCAAATCAACCAAATCACTAGGATCACACGGGCATAGAACGTTTTTGGATCATGGGAGGATTGATGAATATGTCGACTACATAATCAATAGTACTTACGGCAGAAAAAAGGATGTAGTGCATGATCGATTTTCCCTGGTATGAAACCTCAAATGAACAAAACTGACGTGCACATCAATGCACAAAAATCATACCATCAAGCATACGCCTGCATGCATAGCAAGAGGGACCAATTACCAATTTACCACTAGAACTACTATTCACTACATCCATCCATCCATCCATCCATCCAGTATGAATGATGATGGATTTCCATTAGATTCCATGGAGGCATGGATCGATACATGAAAAACATGTGTACATGCAAGATGCAACCCCACACTGCAGATTCCAAAACGGCGAACAGATGCCAGTGAAAGGATACAGTAGGTGGTGGTAGCCGAGCCGATCGAGCTGCATGGGCAGCACCGGCGGTGACAAAATTTGTCCTCACATATTACACGGAATCTATCGACAATCCTCTGAACCCGACGCGACAACAACGATACCAACACCACCACCACCACCAGCAGCAGCAGCAGCATCAGCAGTGCAGCGCCATGTGCTGCCGGGCACGGGCCGCGCCGCGTGCTGCGCGCGTGGCGCCGACGCGGCTAGCCACCGTAATTCGCAGCGAGAGCGCGGGGGCCACGCCGCGCCACGGGGCTGCACGGTGGGCGCGGTGCGCCCGCGCGCGTCTCAGGGATCGAACAGGCGGTCGCGGCACTGGCACTTCCACCCGAGCGGTTTGTAGTTGGTGAACGTCGCCACGAGCGGCGCCGCGTCGTCCCGGCGTCCGCGTCCGCGCGCGGCTGCGGCGGCGGGGACGGACGGGGCCGACAGGGTGGGCACCTGCACCGCGACGCACGGGCTGCATCCGTAGCACTTGCTGTAGCAGCTCGGCGGGCTCGAGCCCAGCCGCACCTTCTCCTCCTCCTCCTGCTCCTCCCCAGCCACCACCACCGCCACCACCTCGCCACCAACCTGCATCGCCATGGACGCGCACAGCACATCAACTAACTGAACAAAAAAAATGCTCAGGCCAATCAAGAACGGCGGCGGCGAGGTCGTACCAGGGGAAGAAGACGACGACGAGGAGGGAGCCTGGAGGCAGAGGCGAGCAGCAACGCAGAGAAGAACACCACGGCGGCGGCGAGGAGAGGCGTGGCCGCTGTCCTCATAGCTGAGTAGCTGGAGAGACAACTCGATCGCCGGCGACGCCTACCAGCAAGCTCGCCCACGACCACGAGCCCGTGCCATGGCGCGCTCAGGAAGCTCACGGCCAGCCAAGGAGGTGACGCCGCGAGCCCCCCAGCTACTTATACTCAGAAGCTGCGGCCGGCTCGGCTCAGCTGGTGAGCAGTGACGAGAAGAGCACTGTGACAGTGTGAGTGAGGCAGTGAGCAGAGCAGAGCAGGACAGCGAGGTGGTCTGGTCAAAATGGCGAGACGACGAGCGAGCTGGGCTGTGAGATGAGAAGGAAAGGAAGAAGCAACGTGTGGCCGGCTACACTTTACATAGGCACAATTTCCACGACGGCAGGTCGGCTCTCGGCACCGTCACGACCCTGCCTTCTTTGGACCTAGGATTTCTAGATCTCTCAGCCTAATCTCTCGCTTTTCCCACCCTAATCGTGGAAATAGAAAAGAAACCCACACAGGATTTTTATGGATGTGTAAAACAAAGAATTACAAGACACTGAGAAAATATATAAATGACTATATGATTGGACCATAAAAAAAAACGTAAGAATTGAATGAGAAAGATAATCAAAGAAAATTTTTCAAGAGATTGAAACTTTTACTAAGTTTTCTCCAAAATCTATATGCAATAAGCTATTTCATAGGATTTAAAACTTCCAACCCTTTATATCAAAAGGTCAAATAGGAAAATTTCCGGTAGGGTTTGATTCAAAGGGGCCTTAAAAGTCTACTGTGCTACTACGTCCTTTTCTAACGTAAGCATTTCTATGATTTAAAACTTATCCTCTGATAGAAATATTTATTGATTTCAATGCATGAAAATTTATATTACATTTTTAACCAATGAGATGCCTGACAAAAAAAATCTAAGCAACTTAAAATTTAGCTCCTAAAGTGATTAAAAGAGATTATTTTTCTTATATCTTTGTATTTTACTAAAAATAATCTAAAAATTCTTATATTTTAAAACAGTGAGAGTTTAAATGTGATGCCTGATAGGAAAATCTAAGCAATTTAAAATTTAGCTCCTAAAGTGATTACAAGAGAATGTTTTTCTTATATCTTGTATTTTGCTAAAAATAATCTTAAAAATTTTTATATTTTGAAATTGTGAGAGTTTACAAGTCCTGCTGCCCTCATCTCATCTCTTCTAGACAGGCAATGTGATCGAGGCGAGTGAGGTGAGATCAGATCTCTGCCCTGACTCGTGCCTGTCTAGCTGCTGCTGCAGTGCAGGTGCAGGCTGGGCAACAGTAGTGTACGTACGGGTGGTGCGAGCAACCACGGTAATAAACGGTGAGGTTTTACCAACCGGGCCAGCCATTGATTGCCACCTGGGTCATGGGGTCGGGAGCTTTGACTAGCCTGCCATTCCTGGAAGACTGAGGAGACAGCAAAGAGAGAAATCATATCAGATCCAACCGACAGTAGCAACACATTATTAGCAGGCCATGGGACTCAATTTAGACCATGCAGGAATGCCTATGTGTATGGGTAATGTTGTGTTGAAGATATTGGGGGTATATATCCAAATTCGGCACTTAATTCAGGTGGTGCAACTGATCTGTCAGGTGCCATGGTGTATGCTGGAGTACTAACTATACTCTCTACTCCAGCTGCGTTTTACCGTGTCCATCTGTTTTACCGTGTGCAATTATTTTTGACAAGGTTGGAGATTAATGCCATAATGTTGGGTGTCTTTGATTAAAACAGCTCACCGAAATTAGATCAGAAGGAAGAATGATGGCAGGAGGGATTGCTGATGGGGCATATGGTACTGAAGGAATGGATATGTTCTCCTTTCGGTCTCTGCATGGTTCTGCAGGCCAGAGAGGCAAGAAGGGGGCGAGTCAAAGACCAAGAGGCATATAGGAGCACTAGATGTGTACTCTGCCTACGCCATAGCGTGAAAAGATGGTTGCTGCTGGTGAACAAGGACGCTCTAGATGGAGCAGTAGCATGCTGTCATCTTGGGGTCCTGTATAAATAGTCAGGCAACGGTGCAGGTGATGACCTTTGTGAGTTTGGACAGTAGGAGAATAGTAATACTATCACTGCACGTTTAAAATAAGGTCTTGAAATCTATTTACATTTTTGTTCTGAAAGACGAGTTCCAGCTCTCAATTAGTCCCAACTTCCAAGAGGCAAGAGATAGTACTAGTGAGTAATTGGCATTATATATATGATCAAGACAAACCACCGGTGAAATCTCAGAGCTAGACATCATCATGATTGGATGGATGTGTTACAATGAAGGTATCAATGGAAGGCATGGGATACACCTTTCTGAAGCTGCAATAAGCATAAAAAGTGTCACATTTACATATCCTCACATTAACATAAGAGGCAAGTATTAGAATAAATTCAGAAAGCTCTCACATTAACATAAGAGGGAAGTATAGAATAGAATCGGAAAGCTGGATCAAAGATCTTACCGTATTCAACACACTGCTTCATGTGGACATTCAGTTCCAGAGCCATAAATCGAGCACATATTCCAACCATTGGCAGGACAAAAATCCATGTCAGTGTCCAACTCAGCCCTCAGAGGCTGGTCCCAGAAATTGTAGCACCACTGTTCTTTACCTCCGAAGCATTATCTAGACAGAAGCCCAAAGGGATGGGCAATGAGGTGAGAGTGGTCCAAGAACTGAAGCAAACCCTCTCTAGTTATTAGGTTGGTGAAAGGTCCGACCAGTGCATCAATAGCTTCTGGGCAGAAAAAAACATGCCATATGCTCCAGCTGCAAGACCCCAACCAAGTCCAACTCGATTCAAAAATACCAGAGTACCAGTCTAACACAGACCATTAGTCCAGTAACATGCATGTAGAAGTAATAAACTAAGTTACTCAGAGTTTGGGCAGCTTGTCCTGGTAGTAAAACCAATTTTGGGGACATACTTTGTAGTACAACTAGATATTGAAGCCGAAAGAAGAGAACACCTTTGCAAAATCATTTATTTCAATAGTTGTTAATTACAAATAGAAGTAGAAGCAATCAATACTGTGTAATTCTGCAGATATACTACGTAACAACACCGTGGACATGTTCGGGAAAAAGGACTCTCTTATTTTCATTGGAATTGCTTACAAATACCACATAGTATTTACTGGTACTCCTTGGATAGTACGGGGAATTCAGAAAAGCTTTTCTCTGATGACGTGCTGTGCTTCAGCAACTAACCTTTTGACAACTTCACTAGCTGGTATGATCTCTGTGATTAGCCCAACACCTTGACCAGCATACATGACCATGCTATCAATATCACCTGTTGTTGTCACATTAGGAACAGTACCAGCGAACCGACGAATATCCCTGTGCTGGAATCAACAAATCATTATTTAGTTGTCCAATTTCTAGTTTCAGTGTCCGAAGTACAAAGTGTGCATTTAAAGTTGTAATGAGTAGTATGCCAAACTACTCTATTGAGGTCCATCATTGTACAAAACAGCATAATAGATCACCATTACTCAGCACATGTATGGTTCAATACAAACAGCACTATGTATAAACACAGAAAAGAAATGCTTGTAGACTATTTACGAGGAAGTAAACATCCACAATTCGGCTTCATATGCATCCCTGCATACACAAGTCCAGCAAAACCACCAAGTTTGATTTAGGACAAAAGTATAAATCGTATACCACAAGCTTCTGGCTAAAAGTATAGGTCCAACCATCTTAGTGTATAAAAAAACAACTTGAAATACTAGAATAATAATGAACAAATTTACCAGCAATATAAAATATATATTCCTGATTTGTTCAATCCAGCACCTCAAAAAAGTCCCATTATAATCTGACACTTGTGTAACAAATAGTTAATTTCCATAGTTATGAGCCTTCATGTTGTCTGTTATGGGGATCTACAGATTAAATTTTAAGTCGTTTACATTAAAAGCTATGAAAATTATTTTGATCAAAAAATCAAATTAGTAAAGATGATAAAAACATTAAATTTTCATAATAAGGTACTAAATGTAGATATGATTCAAAATTTTTATTCTTGAAGGAAGCTATATACTCCAGGTCATAAAAACAATGGTCTACTTATATTCCTGATCAGATTGCTACAATTACAACTACAACAGATATGATGCAAATATAAATTAGTGTTGTAAAAGACGGAAAACGGGTGTCGAACTGTTAGGATACCGTCAAGCGACTAATCAGAATACGGACGATTTATCAGAATTATATGGAAATTTGAGGTTCACGAAATAAATATATATATTTGTTAGGTTATTCAGTTTTGAATTTTTGATGATATTTAAACACATGTTATATTGTTAGTAACCAACCAATTACACCTATATAAGAGGATAAATTCAGCACTAACTCAAAACATATCAGGAGTAACTAGTACTAAAAAATAGTTTTGCACCAAAATACCACTTGCAACTTTAGAACATACTAAAATAGAAGCATGCATCATCAAATAGACACAAGCAAATATAATCTGAAGTTCTAAACTTCAAAGAAGACCAAAATAACAAGCCTTAAATTCAAGTACACAAAATGCTCCACAAAATCTGTTGGACTTGGAGATTAAAGAGTCAGAACAGATCACAAAATATGAGCAATCAGAAGTGGAAGAGAGATGACAGGCAGCAAGGCAAACCCTACCTAGTCACCGCGTGGGAGATGAATCATCGACCGATCTGCAAAAAAAAAAAAGAAGACCTAGGACTCCACGAAATGAAACATGGCATATATGTGCGAACTGTGCATGGGTGTGATTAGCTATATGGGCTGCTGGGATCGGGCTCAATATGGCCCATTAAACGGTTGAGACGGGCGATTAGTCGCTAATCGCCTGACTAATCGGCCGAGTAGGCTGTTTTGACGTTCGCGTGCAGCAAACCCATCCCAATATGCACTTCGTTTTGCCTTCCGTACCCGTATAGTTGGCCGATTCATAGGCCGTGATGGCTGACTTTTACCACAATGATATAAATACTAAGTGCACACAAACTTAACTGAAGAAGTAAAATATTAACTTGACAATCTCATATTGTTCCAGTACTAAAAACGGAATATAATGTATGATGTTGATAAAGACCATTACAATATCCAATCCATCCATCATGTACAATGCAAACCACTCCGGTTGCCTTTAGCAACCTATGTGACATGGATTAGCAGGTGCTAAGCAGCTCAACATTTTTCATGAACCACTCCCACACACTGACATCTCGTCGTCATCAATCTCTATCAGTTGCATGTGTATTTGATCACCATGCAGTGTGTCATCTTCCCTTTCAAATTATTCCTGGAGACAATAGCCCAATCAACAATAGTGATAGCGTTGCCACGGTACCACAGTTCCGCATTTTCACTCATCCAGCTATAGAGCACCACGCAGAAGTCCATGCCTTCATCAGTAATCTGGTCTAAAGCACAATTGTTGTGCAAGAACTTAGATAGGAGAGATAGCGTCGTGGTCTCCCTGACAAGTGGGTTGATGAGCATGACAAAGAGGTCATCATCTTTGTCGACGGCGACAAGGTGGCCAAAGCTAGAAGCAACTACATGCTTGCTCTTGATAGAAGGACCTTGATTGTCTTCTCTATGGAGGGTGAGTACAAGGTGATGTTGTCGGAGTATTCGTCCTCATCCCAGTGGCTCACCATCATTAAAGGTTGGAAGAAGCCATGCCTTTACACGGCACAACGATTCTCCACTACAGGCAGACCACGTGGAAGCAGGCAGTCATCTAGCTCATGGAGATGAGACTCCATCTCCACTCATCTCCGTGAGCCAGAAGACTATCTGCGTCCACACTGTGTACCCGTAGTGGAGAGCTGTTGTGCCACGTAAAGGTCATGGCGAGCACTGGGATGAGGAATACTTTAACAATGTCACCACTCCCTTTCCACACAGAAGACAATCAAGGTACAAGTTCGAATGTCCCTCCTATCATGGGAAAGCAAGTCATTGCTTTTAGCTTTGGCTATCTCGTTGTCATCGACAAAGATGATGATCTCTTTGTTGTGCTCATCAACCCGCTTAACAACGGTTCTTTCACAACAACGGTGCCTCAGGCTGGATCATCGTTGAACGATGGGACGTCCGCGTGTTGCTCTATAACTAGATGAGTGAAAATACGACATTTTGGTATCATGGCAAGTCTATCACCATTGTTGATTAGGCTATTGTCTCAAGGAATAATTTGAAGAAGATGAGACGCTACCCGAGCATACTTGCTACCATGAATGGTGATCAAATGCACGCATGCAGCTGATAGAGCTCAATGACGATGACGTCAGTGTGTGGTAATGGGTGGTTCATGAAAGGTTGAGTTGCTTGGCACCTGCTAGTACATGTCCAATAGGTCGTTAAAGGCATCTTGCCTGTACCATCCCAAGTGGTTTGCACTGTACATGATGGATGGACAAAATAGAGTCTCTGTAAACGACATCGCAGATGGCATATTAGTTTAGAGTCGTGGCTATTGCAATTCCACCTACATGATCCCATCGAGCCTTGACTTTCCTGCTCTTAGTAGCAAAAATGCCTTCTACTATCTTGGAAGGCAGTTCCATTTTTGCGTTGCGTATAATGCCCTATATAAGAAGAGCCTGGCCAATGGAGTTTAACCATCTTGAAGCAGCTCCTAGATGACTGGAAGTTATCACACAACCGGTTCATGCCTACTTTCGAGTAGTAGCTAGCTAGGTGCATGTTAAGATTTCCACGAGTAATTCTATATATTTGTAATGACATTTACCAACATCATACATTATGTGCCCTTCTTAGCATTGGAACAATGTGAGATTGTCAACTTAACAAATATTTGTTTTCGTTCCAAATAATATTTTACTACTTTCGTTAGATTTGCGCACACTTAGTATTCATATTACACCGCATTTGCCTTAGCTAAAATTGCAATAATCTAATAAAAAAATAGACCACCGTAGATCAAGAATCATTTTTTAGAGTAAATTCTACTCACGGTACATGAACTTGCAACGTGGGTGCAAATTGGTATGGTAACTTGCCTAGTCCGTGTGAACCTAGTGCAAAACAATCCACATATGCAAAATTTTAAATTTTAAATCAAGAATATAAATTTTAAATCATATCTACATTTATTACCTTATCATGAAGAAGTTAACGTTTTTATCATGTTTATGAATCTGATTCTCTGATCGAAATAATTTACATTGCTAGACGACTTACAATTTAATCTAAAGATCTCCACAACAGACAATATGAAGGCTCATAACTATGGAAATTAACTATTTGTTATACAAGTGTGAGATTATAATGGGACTTTTTTGAGATGATGGATCGAACTAATCTGGAAAATATTTATTATATTTCTGGTAAATTTGTTCATTATAATTCTGATATTTGAAGTTGGTTTTTGTATGTACTAAAAATGGTTGGATCTGTAATGTTGACAAAAGTCATATGGGAGTCCAATTGTAAAAATACTTAAGTGAGAAACAATACGCAGGCTTTATCTAGAAGTATTGACAGGCTACAACTGTAGATGTCTATCAATATTAGAAAACAGCAAAGCAGTATCATTTTGGCTGAAAGCGAAGCAATTAATTAAGGGCTACCCTACCATGTCCAGATGTCCTAAGAGACAAGTTGCAAGGTGCTCTATCTTAGAAAAACAGAAGGTAACAAGGTAAATATAAAACCTTGTTGAAATGGGTGATACTCCCTCAAGGAAATAGAATCCTGAAAACTACAATAACCATTTCAAATCTGTTTCTGAATTTCTGAATTTTCCTCAGTATGGAATGTCTTGCAAACTGTTATTCAGGCAAGCTATGTCTTGTGAGCTTAGTCTATTTTGTTTGTGTTAACTGCTGAACTAAACTGGCCTTGTTTGTGCTGAAACGTCCTATACTGTTTCCAAAAAAAAAAGGTCCACACCCATACAGCTACTGAAAATGAGTTGGCAAACCTATAATTTATTACCAAGAGTATATATGTATTAGAATCGCGACTCATGGATCATGGTCCCACCGAGAAGGCAAGCTAGAAGTGCCACTCAAAAAACTTGGTCCCATTGGAATTCAATGTTTTCCTACGAAATAACCGTAATCCGATGGTCCACTGCTTTTAGACTAGGGAGGAGAGAACTTCATCTACAGCATTCATATTACCAAAAGTGTTTATTACAAACTTACAACAGCAAAGCCTCCATGTTCTCATTGGGAACTAGACTACTGAGGTTCTATTTGCCCATATTAAAAGCCTGAGCTGATTTTGATTGTGTCTAGATGCAGTATCATGTTAGACTGAAGGCATTGAAATACTTTGTGCCAGTTATCAAAATAAGCGAAGAAAAAACAGCCATAACAAAAATGATTGCAACTTCTAAATAAAGAGGGGATGAATCAAAGGAAAACAAATCACCGAATACATACCACACCATGGATGATAGTGTGGCCTATGATAGGTTGATTTTCCTCTGTTTCTTCTTCTGGGAGATTCTTCCACTGATCATAGAAGGTTGTTTTCAGGACACGTTGGGGAGCACCAGGCCATCTAGCACGCCCAAACACATTGGTGTAGTCCGTGCAATTCATCTCGATTAGCCTTTTCTTATACAATGGATGTGCAAAACTTTCCTCACTGGCCAGGAACCTGAATATTCATGGAACTTGTAATGTGAAAATCAGACTATAAGAGTTCCTAAGCAAAGAAAAGAATGCAGATGAACTATCCAGAAACTCATGCGGAGAAAAGATTGCAAGAATACCTAGTTCCTAAGCAAACGCCCTGAGCACCAAGTGCCAATGCAGCAGCATAGCCACGGCCATCTACAATTCCACCAGCAGCGATAACTGAAATGCCAGTATCTGAAACTAGATCCACCACTCTGGGCAGCAAAGGTAGCAGTCCTTCCTGTTTTTCCCCCAAACAAAAAAGACATTGGAGAAGAAATCCCATGAAGACAATTATATGGTGACAAGCTAGGAAGGTGTGTTATGCTTTAGAGATGGCACCACAAAAGGAGCCCTAAGCTAAATCATTAGCCTTTCATATAGATCGGAGGTATGCTTTAGATTCTAAATGCATGCATGAACACTCCTGAATTTGACCAAGATGCTTCTTGAAAGGCTGCCTGGGACTTTAAACAAACCAAAACTACAAAACACCGACTTACCTGACCAATCACATGCCCCCCTGCTTCACGGCCTTGAACAATGATTCCATCTACGCCAGCTTCCTTAGCTTTCGCTGCCTCCTCAAAGCTACCAACCTGCGCAAATAACAAGGGATATTGCAAAGTTCATAATCAACTGAACAAATGTGAAAGACGTATACAGGAAAGAGTTCATGTATCATCACCTCATAGAAGATTTTTAACTGCAAATCAAGCAATGGTGCTTATTACATCTTTCTTTGCACCAAAACAAGAACATCAACGCCTGAATGCCTGAATGCTCTATAACAGATAATTCGTACTAACACTAACAGTGTTCACTTGTTCCTGTAATTCTACTTAAGCCAAGCCAAGGAATGATAGTGAAGGAAGCCAATATAGTGTGGCACTGTGGCTCATATAGTTATAGGTGACCATGTAACAGATAGGAGCAGTTTTCAGTGGAGTGTGAGGTCAACAAATCTCATGTGCTCTTTTTGTTGTTGTTGTTTTTGCAAGGAAAGAGAACTTTCATTAATCAACAGCCAAAGGAGTACATTCATTTTGTATTAGCTGTGCTACAAAATTATCCCCATGACCAAGCCAAAAGCCTGAGGTTTGGACTAACCGACCTGCATTAGCTAATTCATGGCTCATCTCATGTGGTCTTTGTGATCGTCTTTTGCATGTTAACTGTTATCTTAGACAATCAGTTTTTATCATGATTGCTGTCTTTTTGTTGGCTGGCATCTACTGTTCCGACTTCCAACACAAGCTTTAACTAATTAACAACTTGTTGGTAACTATCTCCAGCCATTGACCAGTTCACCATCGATGATTTTTCCTCTAGACTCTAGAGAAAATGAAATGGTTTTTCTCCTTTCAGCGTTGGCAAATTGGTTGCTTATCAGTTACTAGCATTTTGAGCAAACAAGACCAACATGATCCACCGTCCACGGAATGTGCAAAAGAATCATCAGTTGCGTGAAGTACTGAAGCACTCCCGATTCGCAACATGTAAAACACAAAAATACCTTCAAAAAGATTCGCCGATCATTTGCAACATATGGTCTATTCAGCAGCTATTATAACTTTAACCTACCCAGCAATTAACCAAAAACAATTACATACTAACAAACAGTATTAAGTACTCCCTCTATCCTATAATATAAGGCGTGGTCAAAGTTAGCACAGTCTCCAAAACTAATCTTTAGTTTATAATTTCTCATATACTATAAGGTTTGTAGCAACAAATTTATAACCATATGAAAGTAAATTTAAATGTCAATCCAATGATATAATTTTTAACAAATAAAATTCATTTCATATTATACTAAGCGTTGATCAAATGTTTTAAAGATTGAATCTTGGAATGCGTGCGCGCCTTATATTATGGGATGGAGGGAGTAACAAAGTTCTAGCTACCCCAGTGGCAAAAACATTGAGAGAAGCAAATTGGAATTGATAATGGCAAAACAAAGGCCATGTGAAAGCTGAAAATTCCTCACCTGATGCAACACCTTAACACCGGCGAGGTGCGCCTCATCGACCCGCTCCCTCGGGAAATCTCCCCAGTAAACCTGCAGCACGGCGAGCTTCTCCTCCAGCACCACCCGTAGGTTCTCCTCATGCGGGAAGGAGGCCAGCACAATGGCCGCCCCGAACTGCTTCTCCGTCAGGCTCCTCGTCTTCCGTATGAGATCCCTCACGTAATCCGGCGCCGGCTGCAGAGAGCGAATCAGAACAATCGAACTGGAGGTTGGGGAGAGGAGGAGGAGGAGGGGTGCGCACCCATTCGGGGAGGCGGAGGAGGCCGATGGCGCCGGCGTTGGCGACGGCGGCGGCGAGCTCGGGGCCGGAGATGTCGGGCCCGAGCGGCGCCTGCACGATGCCGTAGTCAAACCCCAGGATGCCCTTCCACCCCATCTCGCCAATCCAAAGCAGGTGCGAGGTCGCGGGCGCGGGTTTGCGAGCAAGGGGAAGCTGCTGCCTGATGGCGAGGTGGCGGGCGCGGGTTTAAGCAGCGGGTGGCGGACGACCCGTGGCGTGCGGCGACAGCGAACTGCGAACCGCCTCGACCGAGCGCGTCCAACGGCGCGAGGCGTCAGCGGGGACGTCACGGCGGGCGGCGGCGGCGGCGGTGACAACTCGCCACCTGGGGCGTTCTCGTCATCGCACGTGGCACGTGGCGAATTTGGGGGGAATAATCCCACCCTACCCACTGCTGGGCAGGTGATGGCTGTGCGAATGAGGCGGGAGGATGCCGAGAATATCGCGCGGCGGCGCAGGAGCTTGTCGTCGACGAGCACCGGCGATCACGGGAGATGGCCATCGCGACGGCGGCGGCGCGCCGACCGCGTTTGACTTGTAGGGGATGTTGACAGCAAGGGGAGAGATTACCGTGTAGAGATTTTGAACGTACGGGACACTTCGTAGCTCACTGTTCCCTTAGAAGTATCCCGTACTTTCCCGATTCACATTTTGGATAATAGCACGGTCACTAAAATTTAACTTTAATGTTTTCTATTATAATATATACATAAATAATAAATAAATAAATGTTTATTTTTCTTATAGTATTTTGAAAGATAAATCTACATATATGATGTTTTAGGTTCTTTAAATTAAATATTTTTAAAGTTATTGATAATAAAAATTATAAAAGTTTAATGTCAACCTTGTCCAAACCGTTAAGAATCATGAAACTGAAGAGTATATCTAAAATCTCTTATATTTTAGTACAGATATATGGAGTATATCTTATATCTCAATTAGTTCTTAAATAAATACTCTTTGTAATCCTACCAATTATAATGATCGTATCCTCTATGATTCTATACCGATATATTATTTGTAAAGTAGGCCTTGTATGGATTGCTATAGTTAGTAGTAGCGAATTGTTTTTTCTTTTTGCAAAATGCCCCTAATTTGAAATGGTAGATATTTTCAGATTTTGTAAAAATGTAAAATACTCCTGGGTTGGGATCAAATGTGTGCAAAACACATCATGTTGTAAAATAGCCCTTGGATTGGGTTAATGTTTTTCAAGCCCTAACTAAATACACATGCTTTGTTTTGAATAAAAGATATATATTACAGCATCGCTGAAATAAATAAGAATATATTTTTTGTGAAATTTGTTTTCCATTTTTCCTATAGGAAATATTCACCTTTATTTAATTTTATATGATGCTATCCATTTAGATTTTGATTATTTTTAATATTAAAAATATGCATGGGTAATTTGTAAAATTTATCATGAAAGTAGGTGGAGCGACAAATTCACTACCATTACTATCTTCTTTTAAAACAATGTAAAAATTTAAGGATTATATCCTGCTGGGTGAGAGAGCTTATTCTTTGTTTTGAAAGAGGGTTAGGTTTAGGAAGAGGAGACAAGTGAGGTGAGGTGAGGTGGGTGAGGTGAGGCTTTGATCTACCAAATCCATCGATTAACCCTAATCACCATGATGTCGCACCCCCTACTCCCATTCTCATCCATGCCACCGTCCAAGCGTGCCGCCAGACTCTGTGTGGATGGTAGGATAGCAGCAATGGGCCCCCTCCCCCGGTTGGCCTAGGGCACAAGATTGATAGTAGCAGCAAGGGCAACGTCGACATTGCTCGATCTAGCGCCCACCTGGCTAGATGCAATGATGGAGGTGTCTGCACAAGGTGGCTACGTGCATATGACGGTGTGGAGATTGTGTAGGACGACTGCACCCATAACACTAATCTGGTACCGATATTGTTGCTCATGAATGCTACGACGACTAGACTTGTGGGTGTGGTCAGTAGAGACGAAAGGTGGCCTTTACCTCGTGGTCATCATAGTAACAATGTTGGATCTGGCGGCGCGGTGGTGTGGGTAGTAGAAGTGGTTGTATCCACTGCTAGCCATGTCCCAATGAGCTCTCTCCTATTTCCTTGCTGGTCCAACTGCAATGTCACCTTTACAGCTACTCCCAGCAACATCATCTTCATCATTAGTCTGGGCTTCCGTGGCACTCTCTCGATTAAAGTTATCTTGGCTTGAAATTAGTGGCGGATCTAGTAAGTAATTGAGTGTGGTCTGAACTAACTAGACAAAGCTATAGCCTTTCTTCGTATGTATATATAGCAAAAGGTTTTAGTGGGAGTTCCACGGTTCTATTATCGGTAGTGGACGCTCGAGCCTCGCCGCCCCCATATTAGATCCGCCCCTGCTTGGAGTCATGATTTTGCTTGCACCAATAGCTCATCCTCTCATCCGATGGTTCCTAGAGATTTTGGACATGTATCTAAGGCTGTGTTCGGGAGGTGAGGTTGAGAACTCACCTCCTGCACACGTAAAACGGAGCGACTCATTTTCTTATGATTAATTAAATATCTACTTTTTTTTTGAAAAAATGGATTCATATGTTTTTTAAAACAACTTTCGTATAGAATTTATTTTAAAACACACCGTTTAACAGTTTAAAAAGCATGCACGTGAACTACGAGGGATGTGAGTTGGGAAAAATGGGAGAGAACACATCCTAAAGATGGTTGCGGTTGTGGTGGTTGTGAGGCCGAAGACCACCTTGGCTGGGCTCTTCTTGGATACTTGGCCCCTTTCCTTTACCTTTCCTCTTTGGATTCGGCAAAGAGGTGGCTGCGCCTTGTCAAGAGAAGCCGTTAGCTTGTCGTGCAGCTCCGTTGCCATCGGATGGCCAAGGGCCTGATGGCCAACCGTAGCTTGGGCCGCGACCTGCCCGGAAGGAGGAATGGCTCCTCGTCACTGCGCTCAAAAGCCTTGAACATGGTGTAGCTCCAGCTATATATTCATTGCTCTGAAGTTCCCGTAGCACATGAATTATTTGCAGGAGAGCTACTGGATTGTGCAGGAGTGTAATTAGTCCTGAACGCCTATGAGGGCCTCACATTCAGTGGATTGGTGCGTAATAATGTAGCTGTTGGACAAAGGCCTGATGGATTGTTACTGTTTTGCGTAAGATAATGTACAGGGACCTGATGGATGATGAAATATTGGTCAAAAATGTTTCTATGGGTTTTCTTCATGAATTGTGTTGCTCCATGCTCCAAATTATTCGATCACACGGAGCAAGAAAAACGACTGCACGATCTGTCCCCAGACCTCTGCACCTGCTTGACACTGTTACTCTCAATAGTGTAGTTCACTACTTACTATATTTTAAAGCTAACATATATATAATAGATTAGATATAAGATTGGTTATAATTTTATTCTCCTCTTCCGATATAATACATTTAGTGTATTTGTTTTGAAGCTTGTGTTAAACTAGCTCTTACATAAGAGCTAACCCCTTTAAATTTTTTATCCCTCTCCTTCACATAATTTATAGTATGTTTATAGCTCACTTCATGCTCTTAGGCCAGCTTAATTACCTGACGCAAAACGCGTTTCCTCAGGTCACGTGCGCCAACTAATCATCATCATTTACTGCACCAAATCAACTTTTAAAAAGCTTTAACGAGTGTATTGTGTCAGTACTGTGTTAAAAGAAGCATGCTCGGTTAAGTCGGCAGTCGGCACATCCGCACATTCAACCACCGGACAAAAGCTTCAGGATGGAATAATGGCCACAGTTAATTAAATAATTAGTGGTCTTAAACATCGCTGCTCTTCCGTGGACTTAAACATCGCTGTTCTTTCGTGGAATGGCTCGCCGATCAGTATGAAAAATCGCTAAAGCAACTGACGCTGTCTCAGATGCCATCCTTTTCTTTCAGAGCGCAACGTTTGTAGTGGAGTAACAAGCATCTTTTTTTCACCTTTGAAAACTACTATGGCCAGTCTTTTGTAAACACGGATCTTTCGTCGCATTTTCATATGCACACACTGCTTCCACGAGGGATTCCTGCTGCTATTCTGAATCTGCAGCCATGGGGGACTACGTAGATGCAAAGATCTGTTCCTCTGAAATGTTGCCCAAATGTGTCTACTGATGAAATGGTTATTGTCATCATGTGCTGACTGCTGCCCCATCTAACAAACTATGGTTGAGATCGTACCTATAAGTTTTCAAAATCTAACATCTGTTCCTCACCATTTCTCTTATATAATTATTATGAGCGAAACAGCTTATTAACAATTAGAAATTATTTTATACGTAAAACTTTATATATTTGTGCGTATGTGTTTTTTTAACGAATCGACGAGCTACCAATTTCATTGAATAGAGAAGGAGTAAAACTGTACAGCGAAAAAAGAAAAGGCAAAACTTAAGATCTTTGGTCCAAGTCAATTAAGGTACAAGCCAATTTCTTAAGTGTTTTGCACCCGCTATGGTCCATGTCTTGGCCTTGTCCTTTATTTTTATCAGCTAGGCACTTAGCTGCAGCTCTTTTTGCTGGAATGTTCTGCGATTTCTTTCATTCCATATCTCCCAGACAACCAAGAGCGTTAAGGAGCGGGGTGTCTTCTTGGGTGCCTCCTTTACACTTGTGGTTGTTTCCCACCATTGTAGCACAGTCGAAGCCTGTTGCCACTGATTGGGGTGAAGGTTATTGCACACCGCCCATTCCGCAAGGGCCGCCCAAATTCTCCTTGTATAGCGACAGTCTGCGAAGAGGTGGAGGGTCATTTCCTGGACCCAGTGACATAAGGGACAGGTGGATCCGTTTGGTCATCTCCGGGTAGATAGTCTGTCTGAGATCTAGACTCTATTTTGAATGACCAGCCAGGCGAAGGTTTTACATTTGCGTGGAGCCTAGGGTTTCCAGATTAGGTTATTGAAGTTGGTGGTCGTTGTTCCAAGTAGTTGTGCGTTATAGGCCGACGCCACCGTGTATTCGTCGTGACTGGTGAGTTTCCATGTTATCTGATCCTCCACATGCTCTGATAGATGTATTGTCTAGGCGACGCTCTAGATCGTAACAAGTTGGTCGACCAAATCCGTTGTCCAGCCCGTGTCCGTCGGTAAGGTTAGGTCGAGTAGCCATTGATCCAATTGCAAAGCATTTTGAAGCGTTATGTTCTTTTTCTTGGAGGCCGTGTGTGTTTGTTATTGTGATTTAAAAACAAATGTTGGAAAGATAAACCATAATAAAAGAACCCCTAAGTTTAGCCTTAAATTCAAGTTTTAAAATTCAAATGTTCACTTATACACTTTTTAGCTGAAGGCTAAGCAATTGGTTGCGAATATGATGAAAACCGAATATGATGCTCACCACCCATAATGCCTTTCATGGAGTGTGTCAATTCATCACAAGTTATGCTCCTTGACGAACGTCAGGACACTGTTCCTTTCAACTGTTCATTGGCAGGACCAGCCTAGAACAGCAAAAGGCCTGTTTATCTTCGTCAGAAATTCAGCATGGATCGCAAGTGGTTAGATTAGCATCATACCACACTTCAACGCCCATGTACTCTTGCAATGATTGACGGTCTCCTTCGTTGCCTGATGGCCACCATTTCAGCGTAGTACGTGCAATTAAGTTGTCATGAAACACGCATCATACGATTGGCCAGGCAAAACACCATCCATGTAATATTCATCTCTCACTGTCAAATGCCCCGACATTATCACAACACCGATTTAAGAGGATTGATGACTTTGTGATGTTGGCCGTCTTAAGTCACACGTTCATCTTTTGCAGGACAAAGTGTACGTTAGTACTTGTGTCAGAATATATTAATTTTCCTATATTCTATCTTCTATGTCTTATAAAATATAAATTTATAATATTTTATTCTAGGCTTATTTTTTATTGGACGGAGAGAGTTCTTCATTTCAAATTAAGAGCAATAGCATAAGAACCGTTGAAAATATAAACATGGTTGGATATAAGGGAATTGTGCATTCCATGACCAGTGTATCTAGGTGATTTTGCAGCTGAGCAAGGATATAGGTGGATGCCCGGTTTAAGGACAAACAAATCGTTGGGTTAAAACTTGAAACGATAGATTTCAAATGGCCCGTAAATTAACAAAGTTGTCACTCACACGTGACAAAGGAGGACGAATCTTGTACGAGGCGTCACTTACGCACTGGCAAGCACCGAGACAGTGTTCACTGACTAGTACACAGTATCACTGGTACAACACTTTCGAACCTTTTGCAATTCCCCGGTGTACTTTAGTTAGAGAGCATGGACAGAGATTTGCAGCATCGATTGCTCTTCAGACCAAAATTTGAATATCAACTTTAGAGTTAATTTTGATTATTATTATTTATTTTGTATATTGGACTTTAAGTCGCTAACTCGCTAACGACACGTATATCAAACTTATACTGACAAATTATCTTTTAGCCACTAATAAGGGTTACGGCGTACAACCACCACGTAAAATTCCATTTAAATAGTACCGTTTGATTCATAGGAGGAAAGGTCTAATTTTATACCAGAATTGCATTTCTACACCATGCTACTTAATTTTATAGGAAAATAAGCAAGATGCCTAACCTAATCAAAGAGCTTTTCTTTTCTATTAAATAATTGCTAGAGTTTTGTATCAAATATGTGTACATAGTCGGTTACAGTTTAGAACTTGGAGTTGTAATAAGTGTTAGGATTAGAGTAAGAGCCAAATTCTATCCTAGGCACTCTCATAAATAGAGGGGTGTGTCTGTTGTAACCGTATTGGCGATTTAGCATAGCGAGAGGGAGCGGCTATCGGCGGTGATCAGTTGTGAGTCGTTGTAACTCTGATACGCTATAATATGTTGGATCGGGGAGTAGGGAGCGGCTATCGGCGGTGACCAGTTGTGAGTCGTTGTAACTCTGATACGCTATAATATGTTGGATCGGGGAGTAGTGCCCATAATCAGTGCTCCCGAGATGTAGGCTACGGCTGAACTCCGTTACCAAATATAGTGCCTTGGTATCGTTATTATATTTGGATTTCCTATGGTGTTTCTTCTGTGTTTGGTTTCCGACGGTGATTTTGGGCTGGTTTTATAACAATGGCTCCTTTGAAACACAGGATTCCAAAAGGAACGGGAACATGAAAATCACAAGAATATGGCGTCATGCTATAACGAATCCTATAGGAAATAATTTCATAGGATTTTGCAAAAAAAACATTGTTTGGTAGCATCATAGAAAAAGCAAAGAAACTTTGACTCACAAGGATGAGAACAAATGACGTCTAATCTCATGTTAGTTTTCCTCCAAAATTTCTACAAAATGAGAAATTTCACAGAAATTTTAAAGGATTTTGGGGAAGCCATTCATTTTCCAATGGATTTGAGTCCTCCAAAATTCTTCCACCTTTCCTTTGTTTCAAAGGAGCGCTAAGAATACCAATTGTTGTATTTTTCATCTTCATATGTGTTTTTCCTATCATGTGTTCAAAGATAGACTTAAATTTTAAACTTTATTTTAGAGTTGATTTTGTGTTTATTTACCTTATCAGTCTATTTATGTTCAAGATAGATGAAGTCAGTGCAAGACAAGCTATTAGTGCCTAATCGAGTATTAACTATTTTTGCAAATTTAAAAAATAATACTCGACTAGTTAGGCACTTATAGCTTATCTCGTTTTAAGTGCACTGACTCTATCTATCTTAAAATAGCAATTTAAAAAGCATGCTAACGAAAATTAAGATAGAACATGCATCTTAAATAAAAAATAAGCGGGCCTTACTTAAGGGTTGTGCGGGGGCAGCGGGGTAGGAGGTGAAAACAAAAGATTTTAGTCCCTATAAGCTCCTCTATAGGGACTAATGGACTAATGCACTTTTAATTCCTTTTAGTCACCCCTGTTTGGGATATTAGGGGTTAAAAGAAACTAAAGTGAAGGGACTAATGGATTAGTCACTTCAACCAAACAGGCCCCACGGGCCCTTACTAGTCCTGACGTTTCAATCACCAACAACACATTATATGTGCATGAGAGTAAATGTACATACATTGGTATTGGTGCATTGGTGCATGTATCCTGTGTTCATGCACACAACCATTTAGTACACAACAACATATAATGTGGTTTGTTATTAGCTAGGAAATAGAAGGATGATGTATGAATCGAGTTTGTTATTGGAGTCAATGTAGTATGACAGAGATATTGACTTTTCTTGATCGTGGTACACACGTAATATAATATGTGATTAGTTGGGAATAGATGGAGTAAAAAGATAAAAGTTGTTTTATTTTAGAACAAAGTTTGAACTTTGAGAATTAATTTTTTGAAACGAAGGGAGCAATAGTAGTATGGGCATGTTTGGATCTCTACTCTATATATTCATTGGTAGTGTCAAAATCTAGGTAAACTTTGGCACTATCAATGAATTGTAAAGTAGATTTATCTAGTTCATGTTTGGATTAGAACCAATATGAAGCCAAAATTTGATATTGTAGTGAAAAAACTTCTAAATTTAACCAAATAAAACATGTGCACTATCAATTAGTTGGCTTTAATCTAAACTAGCACATTTACTATTTAGGTTGCCAAAAAATTGATTTGGCACATTTTGGTATAATGGTATCAATCCAAAATTACCCTATATATAAAAATTTTACTTATATAAGCCATGAGATATATTGGCCATCACGAACCACCATGCTGCATGAAGAACAGTAACCAAGAAAATGTTCACCCGTCGCAGACTTGTTGCCGCTAGCATAGTGACGGAGCGTGAGCTCCTCAACGGGGGACAGTGAGGGTCCCCTTTGTGAGTTCGGCCAGGGACGCAGGGCGTGATTCGGCACTTCGATGTGCGAGGGATCGAGAGAGTAGAAAAAACCCGAGAGAGAGAGTGACGCGGGAAGTTATACAGGTTCCGACCGCCGGTGAGGCGTAATACCCTACTCCTATGTGTGGTTGATTAGATGTGTATTTTCCAGGGATCGAACCCCCCTTCCTCTAGACCAGGGCCTCCTTTTATACTTTCAAGGGGATACCACATGGGCCAACAAGCTATACATTTTTTTAGAGAAAAGGAGGACTATTTTTACATTCAAGAACGGTCATGTTGCTTGGCGCAGAAGTCGCATGCATAGTAGTGGCGACGTGACTCCTGTCAGGCTGCTTATCCGACCGCGTGGACACCGCACGTCATACCTCATTAAATGGGTGGAGACTTGCGTGCTCCGTCTGTACCGGGCGACGAGCGCCACACGACCGGACTTGACTTACCAACTCCGGTTGGATAAGAGGGTGGAACGGCTCTCATGATTCCGACGAGACCTGATGGGGCGTGCAACGTACCAAACGGCGTGCAACTGGTGCACTGACACCATACCGCCGTCCCATCGGTTGTTCTGACCGGTCACAGACCGGTCAGCTGGCGTGACCGGTGTCAGACGCGTCACGCGCGTGCCTAACCGTATTAAATGTGGCATGGCGCGTGACTCAGACGCACCCGTCCGTGCCGCCATCAATGGGGTTAGGTGAGCGTTGGCACCACTCACCTAACCCTGCACACGTGGCGGAAGCCTGGGAGGGTCGGGGCAGCCCGACCCCTGCTACAGTAGCGTACTAGGGGAGCCGGGAAATAAAGAGGGTGGCCACCACCTCACCCTCGGGTCCGATCCCCCCTCGGGGGAGGGCCACGTGGGCGCAGGGGGCCGCCTCAAGCCCTAAATCTACATACCCCTGGGCCCATGACACCGACAGTAGCCCCCGGCGTAAGGCCTGTGGGGGCCCATTCAAGGGGCGACCAGGTTTGACGCCATCCTGTCGGTCCGGTGACACATGGGCCCAGGCTCCCTGTGGCGAAGAACCGAACGGTCGCAATTTTTGCGCAGTAGAAAACTGCCTCTTAGCGATAATGGGCCGTCACTTCGTAATGGCCTTATTATCCGGGGCAGCACGCAAACCAGGACACGTCAATCCATCCACCAAGGGATATGATGACGGCGTATCTTTCGGTAACCACGCGTGATCAATGAAGGCACGATCCACCTCTCTGTCACCGTAACGGCTGCGAGATTTTCGCACGCGCGCCGGAAGCGGACGAGTGAGGTTAGCGGGAAAATGGGGCACGATAATCGAGGGGGCGAGTTAGTGGGAGCGGGAAACGAGGAGCCGAGCGCGGTGGCGGCTAGGGTATAAAAGGTGTTGAGGAGGGGATTCGTCCCTTCCTTCGGCACTTTAACCCAACTCAACCTACTTGGGCCCTAGCCCTCTCAGTTCTCCTGCATCCCTCTCGCCGCTCGCTCTCTTTCTCGTACCCCCTTTTCTCCGGCAACATGGCACGGGGCTCCTCACCGGCCAATGGCAGCGTACTGCCGCCCTCTCGCATCACCAACGAGAGGTTGGCCGGCCTGCCACGCAAATTTATGCCGGCGACACCAGACCGGGAGTCAGTTGTGCTGGGCGAGGCGTGCCCGGCGCCGCAATACCCCTCCCAGTCCATCTTCTTTATTACTTTCGCCATGGTGGGGCTAATCCAGCCATCCTCGAACTTTTTCATGGATGTCTTAGAGTATTATGACATCCAGATGGCGCTCTCACCCCCAACACCGTAATGACGTTGACCATCTTCGCACATCTGTGCGAGATGTTTGTGGGGGTGCGCCCCTCTCTTCGGCTGTTTCTGTGGTTCTTCACCATGTAGCCTGTGTCACCGGTGACGAAGGTCAGCGGCTGCTACTTCCAACCGCACGCGCAGGCGGCGCAGCGGTACATCCCATGCGTTCTGTGTAAGAAGTGGGATGACTGGAAGAATGACTGGTTCTACACTGATCTCCCCGACGAGTGACACCTCCAGCTCCCAAGCAGGACGCCGGCGCAAGGGCCAACCTGGCGGGCGACCGTCGAGCTCGGGGACGCGTACGATGTCGTCCTGGACCGCCTAGCCAGCCTGCGCGCCCAGGGCCTCACCGGCGCCATGGTATTCGGCGATTACCTCCGCCGCCGGATCGCCCCTCTCCAGCGACGTGCCCGGGGCACCTGGGAGTTCACCGGCTCCGAGGATGTCCTCTGGTTGCACCCGGGCCACGAGTGGGACTGGGATCCGGAGGATCTCAGGGTGGTGATTCAACGTGTGCTGAACCTCAGCACCATGGAATCATCCCTGATCACAGCGGGGATCCTCCCCCTCTGCTGCAACCCCGACCGTGGCAGCATCTTGGCCATCATGGATGCGGTCGGTGCCTCGGGGGGCTGACCCCCACGTGGCCATGACAGCGGTGGCGGCAGTCGCGGCGGAGGTGGAGAGCGGCCTCCTTCCGGCAGGGGCCGCACGGCAGGGCCCCATGGCGGGAGTTCCTGGAGCAGCCGCCCCGACGACGCCAAGGGGAAACGGAAGTCCAGCGAGAGCCCTCCCCCATCCCCCCCGAGGGGGCGGTGCCGAGCGCGCCTCGCCGACTCCCCCGCCCGAGGGGGAGAGAAAAAAGAGGAGCTCCGTAAGCTGGGGGAGACCGAGCCCAGCAAGGGGACCGAACCCAACAAGGGGGGCTTCATTAAGCCCCAGAGTGGACTTTCAACCGTCCACCCCGCAGGTACGGTCTCGCCACCAATAGCAGTGATCTCTTTTCTCCCCTTTTATTCCGTCTTTCGCTTTACATGTTCGTTGTTTTTGATTCACCTGTCCAGCGAGCTCCCATCCCGCAGCGTCCGAGGTGGTGACGCCTCCCGCCAATCCATTAGAATCATGATATCTAGCTTGCCTTATGGTTGTTAATAAGGATAGTATCGGGGTTTCAGCCGATCTTACCTGGTATAGATGTTTTACATTGTCTTATGCTTTGTTTAATATTCTATATCTGCCCCTTATATCAGGATCTAATCTAATATAAATATATTGAACTTGATACCAATTTAATTGGTTATAGTTAAATATATTTATTACTAGAGAATATCTTAGTATATGTATCGGAGCTATAGCCGATACACACTTAAATCTAGATATCGGCTATGACATGAGTCTATATAATCGTTATTTCATGTTATTTTAGACTTGGGCAATTTATACTGTCTCGGTTCAGTCCGATCTATCCCAATTGCTTATTTGTAAAGTAATATTGATGTATTGATTATGTAACATTGATCTCTACAGCCGATATGCTAGTTTTAGGGTTAGTTCTATCAATGATTATACCTTACAGTCGATTCATGCTTTATTGCATCGGCTAGGTCACATACGATACGAAATCGGCTGTCTGGCCGATGGACTATCGTTTACTAATATTCTTTGTATATTTCTTCTTGTTGATTGCAGGATCAAATCAACTGGCACGCCCTTGAACCTAAGAACTAATTTTGGACCTACACTAGAGTAAAGCAAATGTCTCAGGCCAATGTGTGTTTTTTGCATCAACAGGGATATTTGGCCGATAGAACCCAGTGGAGGGCTTTCGAGATTGAGAATTCTGTCCATGATCAGAGCCGATGGAACAATGCCCCTTGTCTGGATTTTCTGTGTGAGGTATAAGCCAATGAGCAACTGTCCCATGCCAAGTTGTCTAGCAGCAATCATGGGATGATAGAATTCGTATGAAGATTGAATATACCGGCCTTGGGATACACCCGTTGGAAGTATACAGGGAGTGATGGCCGATATGAAGATATCTCTGATTCCTGGGAAATCCTCATTATTCAGATCATCTAGTCTGAGATTGGTTGGCAGTTCATATTTAACATAGTCCGCATAAGAAAACCAAACTCGAAACTCGTGAAGGAATCCATCATAAAATCTTCTGAACCAATCACAGAATTGCTCAGCTGATGTCTCTGAGCCAGGATAAGATGATGCTGCCTCTCCAAAAGACAGACATCGGCGTGTTGCTGATTCACTATCAGCTAGGGATGGAAAAGATAGATCATCCAGATGAGTTCTGTCAGCAACTTTGATGGTTTACATATTGAGCCATATCTGCACAAACCACTAGGGGCCCCCATAATTTGTTGATGTGTCCATAAGGAGCTTAGCCGATGTCTAGCTCAGAGTTTGATATATTGCTCCAAGGAGATATTTGCCTAATGAGATTGACTTTTTGGATACTAGGGCTTCTGCTAGGTGTTGCCAATTTGCTGTTGGTCCACAGGTAGAACCACAGAATAAGAATTTGTCTAGCCACATCATTAAAAAGGCAGTATGCTCTCTGGGGGAGACAGATCCCGCACCCATGTTTTCAGTAATAAAGCCTGACCAGCCTCCAATATTCTTAGTCTGAAACTTATGATCACATTTCACTTTAAAGCTAATGGGTTTGGCCGATGAGGAAATATCTAAGCTTGTTAGCATTTGGATATCTAACAGTGTGGGAGTTATAGGTCCATGGCTAAACAAGAAGGCATTTAATGTATCGGACCAAAAGTAAGATGCAGCCGATAGCATGGGTTTATCCTTTTTGGTATCGGCTAGAGAGAGTGAAAGGCATTGAGAGATACCTATCTCATCCCAGTGAGTTTGTTTGCTGGCCGACATCCGTTTGTACCAGGCCTTCCATCCATCTACAGCCGATGGCCAAGATCTGAAGATATTGGGCCAATGCGTGGAGCTAGGTTTGGATTCCTTGAATGGGATGCGATTGGTCTTGGAGTTGATGAACAAAGTGGGGTCTTCATTGCCCATCGGCCCGAGAAAGTAATGGCTTGGTTCTTTTTCAATGGGGATGGCGATCAAATTTCTCAAGTGCTAAAAGGAGAAGAAAGGAAAAGAAGAAAATCAAATCAGTTAATCTATCCGAGTTCAAGATCTGTAAAATTGATGAAGAAGTGATAGCCGATATGAGCAGGGCTGAAAATAGAGAAAGAATACCTTGGGGACGTTTGTGGAGGTCACCATTGGAGAAGAAGTTTGGTGTTGCCGCTAGAAAAGATGATCGCCGATGAGGTCGCCAGAGGGGTCGAGAACAATCGCCGGAGTTCACGGAGAAGTTTGGTGGCTTGGGCGGTGAAAACGGAGTTAATGCCATGAAATCTCCGGAAAAGCGGTTGGTATTTATGAAATTAGGTGCGTAACAGTCACAGAGGAAACCCTAGATTTTTGTGGTTACAACGAGATAATTCCGTTGCATTATATAATACTTCGGAATTGGAGGGCATGTGTTGACGATGAAATTTGGCAAGCTTATGAATCGGAAACAAGATCCAATCCGAAGCGGATTTGAAGATATGCGGGAACCTCGGAAACAGAGTGCGCATCGGCTGGAGACCGTACCGGCTGGAAACCGAGTCCGATTTGGATAGCCGATATGGCCGTTATCGCATGTGAAGTCAGTATCGGATTTGATAGAGAGTTTGCGACGATGTTGCCAGGCAAGGATGGAGTCCAAAATTAGCAAATGTATCTATTAATTAGGAATATATGTATTTTCCTTATAGATATTGTCGGTAAGAGTCCGTTTAAGGGACTTGTTTGCTAGTTAGATTTGTATTAGGTTAATATGAATCGTGTCCGTGATGGACAATGTTTGTATTTTCGGGTATAAATATATACCTGAGGTCATATAAATGAACAACAACCAAGTTCAATCAATCTCGGCGCATCGCCAACCTTTTGTTTTCTACTTTCGACAAGTTCATGCTTTTGAGTCGAGCTGCATCAGTTTGATCTTCAACGAAGAGGTAGGTCTTGTTATGGCGGTTTGCATCATCCGAATTAGTGCTTACATCTTTATGACACTCTAATTATATCTTGTAAACCTCCGAGTTATCATATACGTTATATAATTGAGATTGACAATGCAATCTACTCGTATCGGCCGATCTCTATCTAGGGTTTTGCTGGTAACGGCTAGATTATTTTGTTGGTTTGAATTATATAATGTATCCACCATCCCAAAAAGGCAACCATCGGCTTGATTGTCTAGATATCATGCTTCTCCTCATACTTAGTGCTGCATCAGTTAAGTTTGATCTACTAAGTCGTGTTCTGAATCATGATCTCTAGCCTGTTTTGGTTCTTAATAAGGATAGTATCGGGGTTTCAGCCGATCTTACCTGGTATAGATGTTTTACATAGTTTCATACTTTGTTTAATGTGCTATATCTGCCCCTTATATCAGGATCTAATCTAATACAAATATATTGGACTTACCATCAATCAGATTGATGAAAGTTGAATATATTTGTTGAAAGAGAATATCCTAGCATAAGGTTGTATCGGAGCTATAGCCGATACATGCTTAAATCTGGACTTCGGCTATGACATGAGTATATATAATCGTTATTTCATGTTATTTTAGATTTGGGCAATTTATACTGTCTCGGCTCAGTCCGATCTATCCCAATTGCTTATTTCTAAAGTAATATTGACATATTGATTATGTAACACTGATCTTTTCAGCCGATGTGCTAAGTTTAGGGTTAACATTCACACCTTACAGCCGATTTATGTTTTATTGCATCGGCTAGGTTACATCACGATACGATATCGGCTAGCTGGCCGATTGACTATCGTCTACTGATAAATTTGCATGTTTCTTCTTGTTGATTGCAAGATCAAATCAACTGGCACGCCCTTCGAACCTAAAAGTAACTTTTGGACCTGCACTAGAGTAAAGCAAATCTCTCAGGCCAGTGTGTGTTTTTCGCATCAACAGAGAGAGAAGGGGGCTTTGTGTGGTCTAGGAGAGAAGCAAGACGTTCCCACACCGAGGTCGTCGCTACGCTCCACCACGGCTACCGCACCCCACCGCCACCACCGAGGTCATCGTTGCACTCCGCCGCAGCCACCGTACCCCGTCACCGCCACCGGACCCTAGCGCTACCGAGGTCGTCATCTACTCCCCATCTTTGTCATCCTAGCATAGATCCGACGAGAACGAGGCCAGATTTGTCGCCTGGGATCCCGTAGCGGTGGCCAGGAAAGGAGCCTCGACCCGCACCAACAACGAACAAACGAAGGAGAGGTGGCGATGACTGGAATGCTCGATCTTGTCGGTGGAGAGAGGAGAGAGATTGAGATCAAGCACCACCACACGGAGCTCGACACCGTTGATCTGGTCACCCTCTGCGGGGAGAAGCTCGTCGTGGCAGCGGGGAGGGATGCGCGCTAGCGACCGAAGGAGAGCAGGCATCGACCGTGGATTAAGCCACCCAGATCCACGTCGACGATGATGACTAGGGAGGGAACTGCTTTGATCCGTGCTGACGGCGGTAGCCGAAGAAGGAGAGGAGGCGGCGGCCAGAGAGGGACCGCCTCAATCCGCCACCTGGAAGCCTGTCAAGGTTGTTAGGAGCCCTTCGCATAGGCCTCATCAGCCGACGGTGGTCTGGTTTGCAGGAAGAGAGAAGGGAGAGGTGGCACCGTCGGGGAGGGGAGAGGATCGGTGCTGGCACTGAAAGGGATTCCGTCGCCAATGATGATGCCTGGTTCGGTGGGGGATTCCATGGGGAGATTAGAGAGGGGTGTGTCGGTGTCATGGGCTCAGCGGTATGCTGACTTAGGGTTTGAGTGGCCCCGTTCGCCCACGTGGCCATCCCCGAGGGGGACCCGGCCCGAGGGTAACGCGACAGCTGCCCACTCTAAGTCCCGGCGCCCCTCGGGGGTTGCCAGATCGGGGGTCGGCCTCCCCCGACCCCCTCGGGCCGCTGCGACGTGTGCTGAGGTAGGTGGGCGCTCCCAACGTCCACCTACCCCCATCAATGGCGGCGCAGCCAGAGTGCGCCTGCGCGCACTCGTGCCGCATTTAACGCGGAATGACACGCACGCACATCTGACACCGGTCGTAGTCGGCTGACCGGCCTGTGACCAGTCCGAATGACCGATGGGACGTAGCACAGTACCGGGCATGCCATCGCACGCCCCGTAGGTACGGTACGTCTCCCGTCGGTCATATCAAAGCCGTGTGAGCCGCTTCAGCTCACATATCTCGCCAGGGTTAGTGCGCCAGGTCTAATCGCCTGGAGCATCACACCCCATACGGTCGGGTAAGCAAGTCTCCGGCCGTTTAATGAAGAAAGACATGCGGCGTCACATAGAAGATGGGCGGCCTGACAGGAGTCATGCCGGCGCTACTGGACGGTAGGCTTTGGCCGCAAGCCACAGTCTAGCTCTTAATTGTAAAACAGCGTTTCCTTTTCTCTAGTTTTTAGCCTGTCCGGTCCATGTGGTGTCCCCTTAAAGTATAAAAGGAGGCCTAGGCCTAGAGGAAAGGAGACCTTTTTGGCTTTATTTTGGCTTCACCCTTTTCGGCTCAACTCTTGAGAGCAAAAAAACACACAGATAGTCCATCTCACAGGAGTAGGGTGTTACGCCTCACCGGCGGCCCGAACCTGTATACGTGCTCGTGTGTCACTGTCCTCTCTCTCTCGATCTCTCCACCTCACCGGCGCACCGGAATCGGGGCCAGGAACGCCTCTCTTTCGCGCCCTGGGCCGAACTCGAAAAGGGGGTCTCCACAGTCCCCCGCTGCGGAGTTTCTCCTCCGACAGCTGGCGCCAGGTAGGGCCGCGTAGACGCTTTCTTCGGTTCCCACGCTTTCGGTGCGCGCCAAGTTTCGCCGAGTCAGCCCTATGGCTGAAGAGGCGGTGCTTCACACGCCCACGCCGAGCATCAGCGACGATGGCGGAGAGCTGCATCCCCATCGTTGAATGCATACCCCGTCACCACCTCCGCACCAGAGTCCTGGACGGGGGAAAGTGCAGGAGGTGCTGGAGGGCTTTGCCATCTCCCCACAGCCCAGCGACGAGCAACGGTGCCGTCCCAAGGCGTGCCGTCGTCTGGTCTACGGCGACGGCAGCACCCCTCGGGGCGCCCTCGGGGCTGACCCGGAGGCCCCCGTCCAGCGCTGGCTGGATGACGTGGCAAACTTGGTCAAGGCGGCGCAGCAGCAGCTGGACACCGGTGGCCGCTCGTCGGCAGCCGGATCGTCCGGCACCGCGACTGCTACCTCTTAGTCGGCAAGGTGAAGATCACGACGGGCGGCGGCCCATGCCCGCCACTCGTCCTCGCTTCCCTCGTCGACGCCCACAGCCACTCGCGGGCGTCATGAGAGCATATATGCCGGGCCGGATGCCCGACTCAACATCGAGCACCGGCACGATGAGCGTCGCGCCACCCAAACGGGAGAGAGCGCCGCGTCCATGGCTGACGCGCGCCCCAGCGGCCATAAAGGTAGGCCCCCCGTTTCCCCCGTCGTCGGGGCAGGATGCCGTGCCTTTGTGGTGAGTCTCCGGAATGTCCGATGGCCCCCAAAGTTCCGGCCCAGCATCCCGGAGAAATACGACGGAAGCGTCAACCCCACCGAGTTCCTCCAGATCTACACGACTGGAATAGAGGCAGCGAGGGGTGACAACAGGGTCATGGCGAACTTCTTTCCCATGGTCCTAAAAGGCCAAGCTCGGTGGTCGGAGGTCCTGCTCACCTTCGACCAAACCGACCACCCCCCATGCGTTGCCCAGGGTGGACAGATTGCGATGGTGGTCTCCCCCACCATTTGCAATGTCAAGTTGAG
This sequence comes from Oryza punctata, assembly GCA_000573905.2. NCBI lineage: Eukaryota > Viridiplantae > Streptophyta > Magnoliopsida > Poales > Poaceae > Oryza > Oryza punctata. The sequence continues at coordinate 26,364,782 of CM002495.2, read as the reverse complement.
GCGCGTCCTGATAGATGGTGGCGCCGCCCTCAACATCCTCTCCCCCACGGCCTATGATCTCATCAAGGTCGGGGGGATGAAGCTCCTGCCGTCCTTGCCGATCATCGGCGTGACGCCAGGGCACACATGGCCTCGAGGTCACATTCACCTCCCGGCCATGTTCAGTGGCCCCGAAAACTTCCGCACCGAGCGGATAGACTTCGATGTGGCGGATCTCAATCTGCCCTACAACACGGTGCTGGGGAGGCCCGCGTTGGTGAAGTTCATAGCGGCCACCCACTACGCCTACCTCCAAATGAAGATGTCGGGCCCGCGTGGTCCAATCACCATCTACGGCGATCTCAAGATCGCACTGGCTTGCACGGAGCAGCGCGCGAGCGACCTCACTGCGGTCCCAAAGCCCGCGGGTGGCAACAAGAGGCCCGAGGCCTCCTCGTCCCACGCCCCGAGGAAGCGGATGACCTCGGGCGACGAGGTCCCCGTCAAGGAGGTGGCGTTGGCCGGCGACCCGTCCAAGACCGTCAAGATTGGCGGTCAGCTGGATGACAAATAGGGAGACGCGCTCGTCTCCTTCCTGCGGACAAACGCTGACGTCTTCGCGTGGAAGCCGTCGGACATGCCCGAGGTCCCCAGGGAGGTGATCGAGCACCGTCTGGCCGTGCGGGGAGATGAGACTCTCCCCGAGGATCGCGAGGGGAGCGAGCGAATCAACCGCATCTCCAAGAGGTACGTGTTGGTGGAGGGGGCCCTCTACCGACGCAGCGCCAATGGAGTCCTCCTCAAATGCATCCCTCGGGACCATGGCATCGAGCTCCTTGCCGATTTCCATGAAGGCGAGTCCGGCGCTCGTTCCGCCTCGCGCACCTTGGTCGGCAAGTCCTTCCGGCAATGTTTCTACTGGACGACAGCGCTCCAAGATGCGACCGATCTGGTCAGGCGATGCAGGGCGTGTCAATTCAACACCAAGCAAACGCATCTGCCGGCCCAAGCCCTCCAGACCATCCCGCTCTCATGGCCCTTTGCGGTCTGGGGGCTGGACATCTTGGGTCCATTCAAGAAAGCGTTGGGCGGGTACGAGTACCTCTACGTCGCCATCGACAAGTTCACCAAGTGGCCCGAGACCTACCCGGTCATCAAGATCGACAAGCACTTGGCCCTCAAGTTTATCAAGGGCATCACTGCCCGGTTCGGGGTGCCCAACCGTTTCATTACGGACAACGGCACCCAGTTTACAAGTTAACTGTTCGGCAACTATTGCGAGGATATGGGCATCAAGCTCTGCTTCGCCTCACCCGCCCACCCCAAGAGCAATGGTCAAGTGGAGCGCGCCAACATGGAAATCCTCAAAGGCCTCAAGACCAAGACGTACCACGTCCTCAAGAAGCACGGTGACTCGTGGATCGATGAGCTTCTAGCGGTGCTATGGGCCAACTGGACTACCCCGAGCCGTGCCACAGGGGAAACACCATTTTTCCTGGTTTACGGTGCGGAGGCGGTCCTCCCATCCGAGCTCACTCTGGGATCTCCGCGAGCTGCCCTGTACAACGAGGCAGATCAAGAGCACCTCCGACGGGACGACCTCGACTACTTTGAAGAACGAAGGCGGCGCGCCACCCTTCGGGCCGCGCGCTACCAGTAGAGCCTAAGGCGCTACCATCAGCGCCATCCAGGCCCGATCACTCAGCATAAACGATCTCGTCCTACGCCACGTCCAAACGCGTGCTGGACTGAGCAAACTCTCACCCATGTGGGAGGGGTCGTTCTGAGTGATCGGCGTCCCCCGGCCGGGCTCGGTCAGGCTAGCCACCGAGGATGGCACTGAGCTGCCTAACCCGTGGAACATCGAACACCTTCGTCGCTTCTACCCATAAGGAGTCGCTATGTTGTACCACGGGCTCGGGCCAACCCCGCTTGCCCCCTCGGGCACGGCAAACTTGGCCGGGAGCTCCCATTATCAATATATCTCCCTTTCGTATTTATTTTATAAGTAGCAGATTTATTTCTTATATATTCGTTCGTTCCAACTATGTTTTCTTCTTTGCATGATCCGTTGGGTGTTTTGTCTTAACTCGGGACGCTTGTGTCGTGTCGCTCCCGGTGATGGGCGCCGCCTAGACGCCGACGGGGCCCAGAGCGAGCCGTGCCCCGAGACATGTTGAACTCCGGGGGAACTCGCCAATGGCCCACAATCGGGTCCGCACTTATCCCGGTCATCATGCTCTCGGCCTAGCTAGTCTCGACATGTGGAACTCCCCAAGTGCACTAGCTCCGGTTCCTATCACTTGGGATTGCGGCCTGAACCCGAACTCCCGCTTAAGTCAAAACGCTAGATGGTTCAACAAGGAAAAAAACAGTTGGAACATGAGACCAAATTGTGAACTGACATAAATCTATGAAACATTCATTGTAGGGGAATAAAGATGCAAGCGTAAGGAAAAATGTCGATTATTACATGATCGGCACGAATGCCACATATATACAAGTGCAACAAAAGAAAAAGGTGGAGGGGCTGCCAGCCGCGGGCCTCGGCCTGTGGAGTCACGCCTCGCCGCCATCGTCGCTATCGCCGTCGGCGTCGTCGTAGTCGTCGAAGGCCGACGGAGGGGTGAATCGGGGGGTTGTCCCCTCAAAGGAGTGGACAATCTCCCGGGCAGCCTCCCGGACTTGGGCGCGGGCCGCTACCTCGGTCCCCGGCAGGAAGTCATCGAAGGGGAGAAGTCCGGGTCACGGGCCTGGCAGCTAGCCAGTACGAGCTCCACCGTCCCTTCGGCGAGGGCCTTCGAGGAGGCCTTTATGATCTCCTCGATCTCCCCCGGGAATCTCCCGAGGCTCTCCGCCATGTCGACGAGGCGGTGAGCGACCCCGGCCGGCGTGTTGTCAAAGGCGTAGATCTGGACCAGCCAGACCCCCGCCCCGCGCCCGGCACGCTCCAGCTTCGTGACAGCGTCCTGGAGCATGCTGGTTCCCATGTGCTTGGCCAGCTTGAGGGCCTCGACCTCCCCGGTGTGGGCCGTTAGGAGCTCCTAGAGCGCGGAGGCAGTCTCTTCGGCCATGGCGAGGCGAGGGCCGAGGTCGCTCTGGCCCTCGGGCGCCCCGGCGCCCCGAGCCACCTCCTCGGCCTCCTTGGCGTGCACCTCGAGCTCGACAGCGTGCTTGTCCAAGGCGGCCCGCTCGGCGCGAGCGCTCTCCATCTGCGCGAGCTCGCGCACCATTACGGCCTCCTCGCGCCGGGCAACCAGGGCTACGCGTTCCTCGCGGATACACAGACCCTCGGACAGCTGCCGATACGCGGCCTCTGATTTCGCGAGCTCCCTGGCCTGCTCGGTGAGGGCGGCCTCGCGGAGACGGAGCGCAGCCTCCATCTCCGCTGTGGCGGCTTCGTCCGTCGCCAGTGTCTCCTCCCGCGCCTTGAGCTCGTCAGCGCGGATATGCAGGTTTTTTGCACGCCCTGCTAGGCCGTCCTCGCGGCGTTGGATGGCAGCTTCCGCTTCGGCCCCCCTCTGCTCCCGGGCCAGGGCGGCATCGTGCCGGTGTGTCAAGTCGACGGAGAGCGACTCGAACTGGTGGCGGAGCTCCACAGTCCTCCTCTCCATGGCCTCGGTCGCGGCCAGCGCTGTGACCCTCTCCTCCTCCACCTTCCTGGTAATTTCAGCCAGGGCGTCGGTGCGTGCGTCGACTGACGTGAGCTGGGCAGCGTAGGCCTTCCGGTCGGCCTCCACCATGGCCTCCAGGGAACGGCGCCCCTCGGCAAGCCGCTCCCACTCCGTGGCCAGCTCGGCCCGCTCCCCCGCCAGGACTTGCAGCTGGGCGTTGAGCCCATCCACCACGGCGGAGTTAGCCGTCGCCAGGGCCTGGAGCAAGGGCTCTGCTAGGGGGCTTGGCCGGCATGGAGGCGGAGAAGGACCTCCAGCGGCCAGGCCCTAGCGGGGTCTCGGGCTCAGCTAGGGGGCTTGGCCGGCCTCGGAGGCTTGCTCGGCCTCAGGGGCCTGGTTGGCCTCGGGCCCCGGGCCACCGCTGTCATCCCTACCGGCCAACACCAGCTGCCGAAGCCAAACCGCCTCGGCCTCCTCCCAGGCGTGGGTCTCTTCAGCCTCCCGGGCTACTTCGGCCTGCCGGGAGCGAGCCGCCTCATAGGCGGCTTCTTCAGCTTCCCGCAGGCGCGCTTCGGCCGCTCGTAGGTCAGCCGCCTGGCGGGCCGCCTCTTCGGACGACCGCTCCTTGGCCTCGGCCCCTACGGGCCGGTCAGTCTTGGATTGGCGGGGGGCTCCCCGAGGCGGGAGGTCGCTACACAAGAGAAGCAGAAAACAAGACACATAAAACTGAGAGTGAAAAGAAGAGAAGGGGCGACCCCTGTTGGGAACGAGACTGCACCTGCTCGCCGGACGCTTGAATGTCCACTTGGGGGCTCTATGAAACCCCCCTTGCTGGGCTCTGTCCCCTGGCATGGTACGGTCTCCCCTAGCTTGCGGAGCCGCTGCTTCTTCTTCTCTCCCCCGGACGGGGGGTGACGGGGAACCGCCTGCCGACCGCTTCCCCGGGGCGTTCTCAGCACCACCCTCTCGGGGTGGAGATGGGGGAGGGGAGCTCTCCCCGTGCTTCCGCTTCCCCTTGGGGTCTTCAGCGTGGTTGCCCCCGGAACTGCTGCCGTGGGGGGGCGATGGGAAGCCCTCGCTGGAAGAGGGCCGTCCTCCTCCTCCGCTGTGGCTGCCCCTGGCGCCGTCATGGCCCCGGTCCCCCGAGGCCCCGATCGCGGCCATGATAGCCCGGATGCTCTCGCGATCCGGGTCACTGCACAAGGGGAGTACCCCGGCGGGGATCAGGGATAGCTCCACCGTGCTGAGATTCAGCACGCGCTGGACCACCACCCGAAGATCCTCCGGGCTCCAATCCCAGTCGCGACCCGGGTGCGACCGAACGAGGTCCTCGGAGCCGATGTACGCCCAGGCGCCCAGCCTGCGCTCCTGGAGCGGGGCGATGCGGCGGCGGGTGTAGTCTCCGAAGACCATCGCGTCGGTGAGACCCTGGGCGCGCAGGCCGATCAGGTCAAGGATGGCGTCGTACCCCTCCCTAAGGGTGATTGTCGACCATCATGTTGGCCTATGCTTTGGCGGGCGAGTCGGGAGTCGGAGGCGGCGCTCGTCGGGCAAGCTGGTGTAGATCTCAGTCATCCCACTTCTTGCGCAGGACGCAAGGGATGTACTGCTGCGCCACCTGCGCCCGCGGCTGGAAATAACACCCGCCGATCTCCGTCGGCGGTGATACCGACTGGGCGGTGTAGAACCACCGGAACAGTCGGAGCGTGGGCCTCACCCCCACAAACATCTCGCACAGATGTGCGAAGATGGCCAACGTCATTATGGCGTTGGGGTGAGGTGTCCTATGTGGAGGTCGTAGTAGTTCAGGACCTCCAAGAAGAAACGCGAGAATGGCGGGATGAGCCCCGCCATGGCGAAGGGAAGGAAGAAGATTGCCCGGTCTGGGAACTGCGGTGTCGGGTGCGCTTCGCCCAGCATCACCGCCTCCCGGTCGACCACCGTCGGCATGAATTTGCGCGGCAGGCTAGCCATGCGGTCGTTGTTGACGCGCGACAGCGGCAGCACGCTTCCCTCAACCGGTGAAGATCCCCGCGCCATCACACTATAGGATGAAGGACGCGAGAACGAGTATGTGTGGCGAGCAGGGCGCTAGGAAGCAAGGAAAGAAAGGGCGTAAGGAGGCTGTGTTGGGCAAAAGTGGCGAAGGAAGGGGAAAACCCCCTTCTCGACGCCCTTTATACCCCAGCCACTGCGGCGCCCGGCTCCTCGTTTCCCGCGCCCACTATCTCGCCCCCTCGATTCTCGTGCACACTTCCTCCATTATTCCCACTACTTCGTTCTCGGTGCGCGTGCGAAATGCCGCAACCATCACGGAGATAGAGGGGCAGATCGCATCCGCCTTAATGGCGCGCGTGGTTGCCGAGAGATACGCCATCATCATGGCTCTGGGCATGCAGGTGGACGTGCCCCGTTTTGCACGCCACCCCCGGTAATGGGGTCGTTATGGGGTAATGGCCCATTACCGCTGAGAGGTGTCCTGCACGTCGCCCCGGATAATGAGGCCACTACGGAGTAATGGCCCACTATCGCTGAGAGGTGTTTTGCACGTCGCCCCAGATAATGAGGCTGTTACGGGGTAATGGCCCATTATCGCTGAGATGCATTCTTCCCCCCACGTGAAACTGGCAACTATCTATCTCCTCTAAGGACCTGAGCCCACGTCACATCGGGTCGACGAGGTGGTGCAAAGCCTGGTTGTCCCGCAGTGGGGCCCCCCACAGGCTTTACACCGGGGGCTACTATCGGTGTTATGGGTTCAGGGGTATGCTGACTTAGGGTTTGAGCGGCCCTGTTCGCCCACATGGCCATCCCCCGAAGGGGGACCCGGCCCGAGGGTAACGCGGTAGCTGCCTACTCTAAGTCCCAGCGCCCCTCGGGGCCTGCCAGATCAGGGGTCGGGCTCCCCCGACCCCCTCGGGCCGCTGCCACGTGTGCTGAGGTAGGTGGGTGCTCCCAACGTCCACCTACCCCCATTAATGGTGGCGCAGCCAGAGTGCGCCTGCGCGCGCTCGTGCCGCATTTAACGCGGAATGACACGCACGCACATCTGACACCGGGCATGCTGTCGCACGCCCGGTAGGTACGCATATCCTACAACCAGTCTGAATGACCGATGGGACGCAACACAGTACCGGGCATGCCGTCGCACGCCCGGTAGGTACGATACGTCTCCCGTCGGTCACATCGAAGCCGTGTGAGCTGCTTCAGCTCACATATCTCGCCAGGGTTGGTGCGCCAGGTCTAATCGCCTGACGCATCACACCCTATATGGTCGGGCAAGCAAGTCTCCGGCCGTTTAATAAAGAATGACATGCGGCGTCACATAGAAGATGGGCGGCCTGACAGGAGTCATGCCGGTGCTACAGGACGGTAGACTTTGACCGCAAACCACAGTGTGGCTCTTAATTGTAAAACAACTTTTTCCTTTTATCTAGTTTATAGCCTGTCCGGCCCATGTGGTGTCCCCTTGAAATATAAAAGGAGGATCAGGCCTAGAGGAAAGGGGGCTTTTTTGGCTTTCTTTTGGCTGCACCCTTTTCGGCTCAACTCTTGAGAGCAAAAAAACACACAGATAGTCCATCTCACAGGAGTAGGGTGTTACGCCTCACCGGCGGCCCGAACCTGTATACGTGCTCGCGTATCACTGTCCTCTCTCTAGATCTCTCCACCTCACCAGCGCGCCTGAATCGGGGCCGGGAACGCCTCTCTTTCGCGTCCTGGGCCGAACTCGAAAAGGGGGTCTCCACAGTCCCCCGCTGCGCAGTTTCTCCTCACACAGGGTGGGTGAGGATAATGAAAGTGATAGGTTAACAGTGGATCCACTAAGAGTATTGGGTATATATGTGTTTCTTTAATATTGTTATAGGATCTAAAGTATAAAAATTCCAATCATCTAAAAATAAAAATAATAATAAGGGCTGATATGTAAATCCTAGGGACTGAAATAAAAATTCACTTTATAGTAATCTCCATTGTAGGATGGTGTGACTTCTTTGTGATATTAGGACCGTTCCATCTCATGATTTGAAGATACACGTAAAACGATGAATCTCATTAGTATATAATTAATTAAGTGTTAACTATTATTAATTTGAAAAATAGATTTATTTATTTTTTTTAAAATAACAGTTTAACAGTTTGAAATTATTATTTAATAGTTTGAAAAACAAGTTAAAATTTGAAATTAAAGAATATAACAGGTGACTACCAGTATCGATGGTCTCCAGTCTCCATTGTACATGTCCTCGGAGGCTGTGAGCTCAAATTTACGAGCTCTGCTGCAGCAGCCGCATTCACATTTCACACACACGGCGCCACTCCGCCAGTGTGCGTGCAGCACGCCATGCTGTGCTGTGCTGCTCAACTGCTCAAACCTCTGTCAACCTGCATCCCATCACATTCAAATCCCCATCCCTTCTCACGCAAGGAAACCCTCCTCCTCTGACCAGCATGGCTCCACCCCCACACTCTCCTATACCCTGGCCCACCCTGACCCGCTATCCCAGAAATATTGCTACGCCTCCGCACGACACCTCCTCAAAAGTCGCGCCCCGCTCCGGCCCACTGGACCAACCTCACGGCCGGAGGAGGAAGATGAGCTTGGCCATGGCTGGCTGGCCCCCTCCAGCTTGACCCCTATATAAACCCCTCCACCACCCCGCCCCTACCACCACGGGTGTGTGTGTCTGACTGGCTGGGAGGTGTCACTGACAGCCATGGCCCACAAGTGCGGGCGTCTTCTTGGTTGGGTGCTTCTCCTCCTCGCCGTGGCTGTCGCCGGCGCCGCCGCGGCCACGCCGAGGCAGCTGTTCCTGGTGACCCAGGCGCCGGTCACGCTGACGAACCACCACGGCCAGCTGCTCACCGGCAACTACTCCGTTAACCTGCTCTGGTACGGCCGCTTCACCCCGGCGCAGCGCGCCACCGTCGCTGACTTCTTGCTGTCGATGTCCTCGCCGTCGTCGTCGTCGGCGGAGGATGCGGTTGTGTCTGGTGGACCGGCGGCGCCGTCCGTTGCGTCGTGGTGGGCCACCACGGCGAGGTACCACCCGGGCGCCGCGCGGCTCACCTTCGGCCGCCAGGTGCTCGACGCGTCGCTCTCCCTCGGCAGGCGGCTGTCGGAGACCTCCCTCGCCGCGCTGGCCGCGCGCCTCTCCCCGCACCGGGGCTCCATCGCCGTCGTGATAACTGCCCCCGACGTCCTCGTCGAAGGCTTCTGCCTCTCCCACTGCGGTCTCCACGCGTCTGCCACCTCGGCCTCCGCCGCCGCCGCGTCGCCAGCGCCAGCACGAGCCGCCACGACACGCGGGCGCGGCAGGTTCGCGTACGTGTGGGTGGGGAACGCGGCGGAGCAGTGCCCGGGGGAGTGCGCGTGGCCGTTCCACCAGCCCACCTACGGTCCCCAGGCGCCGCCGCTGGTGTCGCCGAACGCCGATGTGGGGATGGACGGCATCATCATCAACCTCGCCACGCTGCTCGCCGGCGCGGTGACGAACCCGTACGGCGGCGGGTACTTCCAGGGCCCCACCGAAGCGCCGCTAGAGGCGGTGACAGCCTGCACGGGGATGTTCGGGGCCGGCGCCTACCCGGGATACCCCGGCCAGCTGCCGGTGGACGCCGCCACGGGCGCCAGCTACAACGCCGTCGGGGTCGCCGGCCGCCGGTTCCTCCTGCCGGCGATGTGGGACCCCAAGACCTCGCAGTGCTCTACTCTCGTGTAGTACTCTCTGTGATCGACGGACCAAAATGGCTTGGGCTCGGTGTACGGACGGCTGGGATTAGGGAGTGGAGTGACGTGGTGTCTCGTGTGTCTTCTGCTCGTGTTTCTTCTGTTTTTGTTTTGTGGATATTTCGTGGTCAACAAAAAAAAAATGGAAAAAGCATAATGAAGTGGGGGTATGTAATAAACCTAGGCTGTCGTTCTCTTGTTCTGTACTGTATATATTGGTAAGTCATTGTTCATGACCATCATGGCTTAGTTCCTTCACATGTCAAGCAAATAATGTTTCATGAAATCGACCAAATGCCAAGCACTATCATACCACACTGAAATCCCAAGACAATGGCAAACAGGAAACAATTGTTTCATCGAGTACCACCTTGTTGGCTATCGTGGAAAGCATGCACACACAAAGGAAGCAAAAGCAAGATAGGACGACGGGATGCATCATCACTATGCCCGGTTTGTCCAGGCGTATGGAGCACGGGAAAGAGGGTCAGGACAGGACGAGAATCCATCCAAGCTGTGCAGGGGAGGATAAGCTTGGGCGCACAGTGGCCGCGTGCCAGTCTGCGCCTCTGCGACCAGCCGTGGCTGGGGAGAGGGAGAAAAAACTTGGATGGTACGGAAGGCGTCCCGTCGCTGCACGGAGTTGGGGCCCGTCGGACGTGACCGCTCTAACCTCTGAGCGGGCTGAGCCAGCAATGTTCCTCCTCTCCTTTGACGTAATGACGTGGAGTACGTAGTCGTAGGGATGTTTGGATCCAGGGATATTTCAGTCCCTGTCACATCGGATGTCACATCGGATGTTTGGATACTCATTAAGAGTATTAAATATAGACTAATAATAAAACTAATTGTACAAATAAGAGTTAATTCGCGAGATAAATTTTTTAAGCCTAATTAATCCATAATTAGCACATATTTACTGTAGCATCACATAGGCTAATCATGAATTAATTAGACTCAATAGATTTGTCTCGCGAATTAGTCCAAAGTTATGAAATAGGTTTTATTTTTAGTCTACATTTAATACTTCTAATTAGTGTAGCAACATTCGATGTAATAGGGCTAAAAATATTAGCCCCCATCCAAACCGGTCCCAAATGCTGCTCAGGTAGAGGTAGTGGTACTACCATTGCATATACGTTACGGAATTCAAGTATTGCACTACTACAATTGTACTAGTTATACGAGGATAAAATTATATTTCTACGACTATCATTGCATAAGATGGGATTCCCTTAAATACTATTACTTAAATGAGCGGAAGATGGGATTCCCTTAAATACCATCACTTAAATGAGCTCCACTAGAATACCATCCCAACCAGGACATCTTTACCAAAATATCATTTTCGAATAGAAATACCTTGATTCTTCATCATCCTCCCCTCCATGCTTGAAGAGGTCGTCGGCATGCCATTCGCTGATAGAGGTGAGGCGTCGGGGTGAGGTCATCGTCGGCCAGCGTGTTGAGGCGGTCCGGTGGTGCACGATGGCGAAATCTTTTGTATTATGGGACAGAGGGAGTAGTTGAGAGTAGTATTTTACTGAAGCCTATTTAAGTGATGATATTTGAGTGAATTCCATCTTATGTGATGGTAGATATGCATTTTTCTCAGTGAGTGAAATTTTGCACCTTGCCAACAAGCAACTAATTCATCCGAAAATTTCGGACTTTACTAAATATTTATGCATTTGATTAAAATTTATTAGTAAAATTCAGTCAAAATTTGTTAAAATTTTAAATAATTTTGTAAAAAAATACAGTAAACACCAAGATTCGTGAAACCTCGTCAACACCAAATCACCAAAAATTAGGTTCAAACCGAAAGTGCAAACCTTGGCACCTACTACGTAAACAGAAGGGAACTAACCATGAGTTTTTGAATGTAACTACAAATTTATCATCTTTTTTACTACTACTACTAGTAGTACAAGTACATTGTATAAGTCCCACATTTTCGTCTAGAGCCTTTAGTCTTGACTGTACGTAATGTAAATGTACAAAATATAATGTACTAGTAAAACGAAAGGGCAGCGCAGTAAACAGTCACACTCGAGCGAGTCCCCAGCATGTACCGGAGCTGAGACCTCCACGGCTTCTTCTTCGCCTGCTTGTCCCTCAAACTACACGAATTTTGCTGGACCCATAAGGAATGTGGTACGTACGACCGGTACTCCCACCGTGGTACGTACCCCCACGCACGGGTCCTACTACTACCCTCCACTACGCTCCTACACGGGGGCTCGTGCGTGCGCCGACCGCCGAGCCGCGCGCAACAGCGAGTGAGCATTCCAAGCCCAAGCCCCTCTCCCCACCAGTCCACCAGTCCACCACACCACACGAAGCCGCAAGCCCGCACCCATGCGCCGAAACCGCCGTCGTCACGCGGCCCCGCGATGCCCCCACCACAGACGAGCCATGCACACCGGGGTGCGCATGTGAACCGCGTGTAGGAGTAGTACGTGTGCGTGCGTGCGTACGGCTCGTCGCGCGATGCCGCCTCAGTGTCACGAGCGCGCAGGCGAGAGCGATTAGCCGAGAGCCGAGAGCACCGTGGAGGAGGAGGAGGAGGAGGAGAGGAGCGCGCGGCTGCGCAGGCGGCAGGCAGAAGGGAGCAGAAGGGCAGGGGCCAACGTCGAGCCAGTTGTATCCCACCATTGCCTGCCTCCCCTCTGCTCCTCTACTGGTTCACCTGCAGTAGGGGCAAGTGTACGGCTGTACGCCACTCTGGAGAAACCGAGAGGCCGAGTGCCACCTTTTCCTGGCATCGCCTGAACCACATTGCGAGTTTGCGACAGTTAAACACAATGGTAATGCAGGCTATTTTCTGTTGATGATAAAATACTTCCTCTCTAAAAAAACAACCTTACGAGGTTAACTTTTTTTTAACGGAGGGAGTATGTCCTACTCACTCGATCCTAATATAAATACATAAAATCGGATGTGACATTTCATAATATATAAATATGGAAAACTGTTTATCAAGATTTATTGTACTATGAAATATCGCATCCAATTTTAGATACGCTATTCATATCGCATCCAATTTTAGATACACTTATATTGGGATGGAGCGAGTACTAACTTATTGTCCAACTGAGATCGTGCCATAACTGTCATGTTTTCCATCCATCTCCTTCCTTTTCCATCTTCTTCCTTCTCTCTTCCCATCTTCTTGTGTTGACCACGCCGGCCGGCAAGCTCCGGCGTCCTCGAGGAGGAGGAGGAGCTCCATGGCAGGTGGATGCGAGCAAAGGGGGATGGATGGATGAATCAATATAGCGGAATTGGCTACGGCTGCCTTGGGCGAGGCCTGCACATCGCCGTCCGATCCACTGCTGCGAGGGTGAGTGGGAGGAGCAGGCCCCCGTTGCCGCCGCACCTCCCCGGTGGTGAGCGTCCTCCCAAGCCTGGAAGCATCATGTGGTGGCCTTGCCTCATATCCACGAGCTGCTGTAGCACCATCTGCTTCACCGCAGCCACGCCTCCACCACCATCACCGTCGCCACTGATTCGGTGCTACTTGAGCCGCGACATCAGCATCGCTGACTCATCGTACGATCCCCCAAACTGCTGTTGCATCCTCTCGGCATCATCCTTGGCCGCCTTCGCGGCAATGAGGTCAGGCCACGCCGAGGGCGACAGGTTGCTAATCAATTGGTCGAGGAAGGCGTCGTGGACACGCTGATGCCGCCGGCGGCGGCATTGATGGTGGCCCCGGCGTGACTATTGCGGAGGTCATCCAAGGAGATCTAGCCTGCCGCTGCAGCCATGGTTTGTATTTTCCGCCGCTGCAACACAATAAGATGGAAAGAGAGAGGGAAGATGACGGAAAAGAAGAGAGATGAATGAAAAATGTGAGGGCAATAGCACGGTTCCAATTTTATAAAATTCCAGTGACACGTCTACGAATAGGTGAATTATAATGGTTTATTTGAATAGGTAAATTTGCAATGGCATGATCCAATTTACCCAATTTTTTTCTATGGTGCTACGAACGGTGCAGTGTGTGCGATCTAGACCGTCCGATTTGAATCCAATGGTGTTCACCGCTACTTTTTAAGTTCAGCTGATCCGAATCCAGCGTCCATATATATGGTCGTTCTTTTAAAAGGACAATAGGTAGTAATAAAGTTATGTAGACGGTTCTGTAGCCCATGGCATGTTGGACCACATCAGCACAAATCTTGGTCACCATGTTTAACGTAGCTGTACTCGGCTAAAATGGATCAGCCATTGTCATTTGTGAAGCTGGTAGATCACGTGGAAGGATGCATACAATCATGTAACTGGTCCTAAAGTTAGGCTCAATCGAAACGGCTCCAAATGGATCGGACATTGTTCGTCATCTTTGAAAGTTTACAAGCTGGTGGGATCGAAGTCCCTATAAATGGATACACGACTATAAATGGTCCTAAAGGTTAGGCTGCAACAAAGGCATACCGTATAGGATTCTTTTGCTGCAATTAACACAAGAGAGATCAGATCAGACGGGCTCATGGGCTGGATGGAGTAGGAGATATCGATAGTACTGCAGCTAGTAGTATTAATCTCGCCACTAATTCACGCAGACAGATCTCACAGCATGTGTTAAATGCCAGTTAATAGTGCAACAGCGAGGGGGCAGTGACGTTAGGGGCAATGAATTGTTGACAGGCACGCACGCATCATTGTGAACTTCCCTGTATGACGCTGAGAGAGTCCATGAAAGCCATGAGTGTGTGCTGCGTGCCTGTGTACCATGAGGCCATGAATTTGCCTTCAATAGTCGCTGTAAGGGTATCACCAATGCAAGTTATTTCTAGAGTGCCCTTACTAACTGAGGACACTCGTAAGAAAACTCAGCTAGCAATGGAGGGTACCCCTAGATGGGCTCCTCAAGATCTGAAACAACCCTATGAGGGTCTGCAGCCCACAATGAGGTGCTTCAACCCAGGTGTCCTCAAGTATGTATTTCCTCCCTTACCCTTGCCTTTTTTCAGCCCACATCCACTGCCCCGATCATAAACCAGCCTGCCCCGTGACTCCTCTTCTCGTTTTCTCCCCCGCCATTTCTCTCCTCCATCGGCTCCCAAGTTTCTCCCCCGCCATTTCTCTCCTTCATCACCTCCGTTTGGAGCTAGGGATGGAGCTCCGCAGCGGGTTCGTGAAACCGAAGAGGGAGGCGGAGGAAGTGCCGCATGTGGGGAGGATGGCTCCTGTGGCAGGCGGCGCGGCGAGCTCTCGCTCTCTCTCCGTCGAGCTCGCTCTCCGTCGAGCTCGGTGGCCGGTCGAGCGCGCCGTCTCGATCGCCATCGGCCCGCAGGTCGGGATCTTCATCGAGGATGGCCGCATCCGGATCCGGAGGTGGGAGCGGCGCCGCATCCGGATCTGGCGGCCACTCCTCCGGCCGGTCATCCTCGAGCGGGCCTGAGGAGAGCGAGGATTCGTCCGGCGGCCGGTCGTCCTCGAGCGCGCCTACCGGATTTGCTCTCCCCCGAGCTGGTTCTCGCGGGGACAACGACGACGGCGAACGCAAGCCGGGAGATGGGGAGCTCGACGAAAACCTTGGGCGCGAGAGTGAGAGTGGCGAGGGTAGGAGAGGGAAATATGTAGGTGAGGACTCGATCTCCAGGAGCCGCGCCCGCGCCAACGCATCCTCCGCTCCGTCCCCCTGGAAAAAGCGAGCTAGCGACGCGTTCCCCAGCTGAGGGACGCGTTCCGTCCCGGGGAACAACGCGGATGGAAAAGGTGACAGACGGCGCTAGGGGGACGGCATGAAGCACCGCATTGGTGATGGCCTAATAGCAGGGTAGCAGCATAGCCATCTCAGTGGAGTAATAGCCAATTCATCTCAATGTATACTACTGTATATATTTCTTTTATATGAATTTGAATGTAATCATGAATAAAAATTGATTTATTTTAGAATGGAAGAAGAACATAGTATCAGTTGAATTCAACATTTTTTCCCTTATAATAAATAAACTTTCAACCATCAGTACTAGTACGATATTAGAGCATCCTAAGTTTTGTTCGTGCATTGTAACAGTAATGGCTATGTAAGACCAGAAATACAAGGCTGTTTCATGTTTATCCTAGGCCACCGTGCAACACCTCAAGAAAAATATGTACTGTTTAGTACTAGTAGCGCTACTAGTCCTATACAGTCTGCCATGTTTAGTGCTTGTGTATACGGAAGAGGATGGTGAGGAGTGATGCTTGAGACTTGACGAGAAAAGGGTTCTGAATTCTGAAACTGAAAGAACTGGAACTGAAAAGCTTGGGCACACTTGGTTAAAGTTGCATACATCACATGATGAAAGAAGCCAAAGACTGGGCATCTTTAAAGCGTATGAAGAACTGGCAAAGTGGCAATGGCATTGGCCTTGGAGGAGTAGGTCACTCACTTCTTTTATTTCGCCTTACTGTTCACAGGCGCTGTTCCAGTCATCTCGATGATTTAATGACGATGCCGGTCTACTCATCTTGGATGCAATCATGTAATTAGTTCTCATCAGTAACCATTGATAGAATTCCTACCTTGTGGTGAGTAACCAAACCAAGTATCATCCATTTATTAGTGGTCTCAGTTTAATAAAAACCCGTTAGATATTGGCAGTACTGTTGCAGGGTCACAAACCAAACAAAAATGGAAATATCTCTATACTAGTAAGGCAATAGCATTATAGCATTAACAAAAGAAGTCTACCATTGTTCGCACCAAAAAAGAAGTCCATTTCATGACTCCAGGACAGGCGCACCAAAAAACAAGTCCATTTCATGACTCCAGGACAGGCGTAGAACACTGGACTAATTCACGAGACGAATCTATTAAGCCTAATTAATCCATGATTACCCTATATGATGCTACAGTAAACATATGCTAATTATGGATTAATTAGGTTTAAAAAATTTCTCGTGAATTAGCTCTCATTTATGCAGTTAGTTTTATTATTAGTCTATACTCTTAATTAGCGTCATGTAACAGAACTAAAATTTAGTTCCTAGATCCAAACACCCCCCCCCCACACACACACAGAATTGTGTGAAGCTAGGAAGCAAGGGGACAACCACCCATGTCGCACTTTACTCATCTACAGAATTACAGGGACATGTCGGCCAATGGACTATAAATCATAGGCTAGGCTCCCTACATGTACGGATAGATTTCCACCAGACATTCATCTAGACATATGCTTGGGCAGCATGTACACGTCGAACACATTTGAACGGTTCAGTATAATTTACAGCTTAAGAAGTTAATCCTAAAAAAGTGGGGATATGATATAACCTAAGACAATAAATCTAGACAGCCCCTATCTAGATTCGTTATCCTAGCTCGTGTCCTATCCCAACCTAAGTTAGGTTTACGTGGGACGGAAGGAATACAAGCCAATGAGAAATCTTATGGAACCACCAGCTTGCCCTGTACAAGTCATGTGTTACAGTGTTATGACACAGTTGCTCTGGCCAGTGTTTATGAACAGCACATTGAAATGTTACCAATGATCCCATTTGAAGCCATGAACATATCCATCAGGATGGCACATTTGGCACTTCAACCATCCGTTGTCACCCAATATTGGATGGAACAAACTCAAATATACCTCCTGGCTTGTTGGAGTGGCTTGCGTAGTTCCTCTGTTTCCGTTTTTAGTCCATGAATTCAGGGTCTGTTATTGCCTCCTGTAACTGTTTGAGCTTTTACATCTGCTTGCTTATTCTCTTTCTCCGGAGTCGCGCCTAGCAAATCCTCCTTATCATCTAATATCCTGCTTCCCTCCCCGATTGCAAGGATTAGTTCAAGTTGCTTCTGTTGTTGTTCCTGCAGAATAGATTAACGCGTTTCATTGGTCAAAGGCAAAAAAATTGTATGAGGCTACGAGCTCCATAAGAAAATGATTATTTACTGATTGGCTAGCCATTAGTATTTCAGAGGGCAATATCAGCTATGAAAAACAAGTGACACCTTAAAGGGACAACAAAACACACTGATTTTATAATTAACCAAAACATGATGTTAATCTGTAGGCAGTACATGATGATTACTCAGTTTGTGGTGAATATAAACTTTTCAGTTGTAGACACAGGATAGACCATGCAAATGGAAAGAGAAATGTAAGAATATAAGCTTAAAAACAGACTCTTCAGCCAACAAAATGACCAAAAACTTAATAACATTTGTAGGTATGAACCAAAATATTCATGGGGTCTCTTAAATTTAAAAGGAGATTGGCAAAAGTAACGGAGTGAGCGCATGATAATTGCAATTTTGGAACGTTTAGTTGCTCATATAACAAAAAACGCTAAGCTCACCGATTTGGGATGAAGTTATGTTCATTAGTTGGCTGTGTGCTACTGATTTCTGTATAAGGTTTGGAATAGGTAAGAAACAAGACAGATTTGGTTTCTGTGATGTTACAACTATTTGGGTCGTGAACGATAACCAGCAGGAATGGATTTGGTTTTTGTGATGTTACAACTATTTGGGCCTTGAACAGTAACCAGCAGCTCAATGCATGCCAACAAGAATATAAATGACACACATTCATTTGTATGAATCATGAATGTATGTTAACTTGGTTAATTAATTGTTTTCCCAATACAATAAGAATAGGGCAGCAAAACAAGCTAGTCATCCATAATGAGCTAAGAATTCCATAAAGCAAAAGTAGAATATGAAATACATAGGAAACTTCGCTGATACAGATTACTTAGAAGTCAGAACATTAGATCTGGGAATAGCTGCAATAGTCATGTTAAACCAGGCTGAAACAAGCATGAGGAAACCAACAGTAAGTATTTTGAAGGAAGAGAAACCAAACAAACAAAGCAGGCAATAATTGTTACCTGCATTGCATATAAAACCTTTTGAATTTCACCAAGTTCTTTTTCAAGGTGGTCTTCTTGTGCAGCTAGTACTCGAGTAGCCTCAGAATTCTTTTGGGCTAAAGTCGCAGTCTACAAAAACAGAACATTGTAAACTTATAGCAAAAATGCAAGGCTGTAATATTCACTTGCAGAAAGAACATCAAGGTTCCTGAAGTTGTGAATGGACCATGCAACACAATTCGATTCAGGATGACATTATTTGCGATATGTTGTGATTATGGCAAGAACTACAGTATGAATGCAATGATATAGCACTTTGGGAGTAGTATAGGGTGGCCGTGTCTTCCAATGCCCAGTGCACTATGATTTGCAGCTTTTAAAAAGGCAGGGTCCTGTGTTTCCTTCGATATTTATGTGGAAGGTGAACAAGGTCCGTTCTCTGAAAGTCAGGTCTTTGCTTGAATGGTGCTCAACAAGAGCATACTGACTAAAGAATAAAGATAATGAGATTGGGAGAGGTCTAAAAGAAGAGAAATGTCAGTTTTATGGGACTGATGAGAGTAGTTATCATCTATTTTTCAGTTGACCAGCTTGCTAGATATTTCTGGAATGAAACTATGTGCATTTGTTTTCAGTAATAAACCTTCTAATGCTCCTCAGCTGTTTTGATAGCTGCCTAGCTGGTTAAGATGATTTAGGGGAAAGATGACAACCCTTTTAGGTGCACTAGCAATCTTCTGGACAATTTGGTAGGCACAAAATGCTGCCTGTTTCAGATATAAAATGCAATTAGACTGAAACAATGTATTATTTTATCTGGCATTGGTTGAATTTCTGGATAGTACTGCATATGTTGGAGTATGAAAGAATCTCTAGGGTTGAGGACCAAGATTGTCGAGCAAGTGGCATCTGAAGTTTCCGATGTGTGGGGGTAGAAACTCAAGGTTCCAAGGATTCAGGGTTGACAAGAGTACAAGACTGTTTTTCTGTTAATGTGGAGGACTGCCGAGCTGTCTTAGCTGGCTGCTGTTGTCTGCTGAATCAAGACTTGTTTTCCTACTGTCCATTTCATTATGCTAGAGAGTACTTGAGTAGGGGTTTTTCTATTTTTGCTATGTAATTTTTGATAGTTGGGGTTCTAGTAAGAGATATAAGGAGTTTCCCTTCTGGGCTAAATAAAACTGTGTTGAAACGCCAGATTTGCAGCGCCTACAAAACAGCTAAGTGATAGCCCTTAGCAGTCAAGTCAATGATCACAAACTACATAGATGCATTTCACAAACGTACAATCCTAAATACTAGTATATAAAATTGAGCAAAGTAATTGTAGTTTGTAGCTAACCACACCAAGACTTTCATGAACAATTGGAATACACTCAGAGAAATTTCCTGTCACTGACAAGTTACTAAGTTCGCTTGCTAACACCATTTTTTGCCAGTTGAATTATTCCCATCGAACTTCAAATTTCTAATTCATTGATACTAAACCAACAGTGAAGCAAAACTTCAGCATGAGGTAGGTACCGTGGCAGAGTAAGCAACACTCACCTCATTGATAGGATCCCTCAGCGTCCTCCGCAACACCCTAAACCTGAGACCGAGCTTCTCGACGGACCTCGACAGCACTCCGACGGCCGCCACCACGCCCCTCACGCTCACCTCCACCTCGCCAATCCTCCCGGCGAAATCCACACCCCGATCCGTCGGGCCGCCGCCGCCCACCCGGCGAAGCCGTCCCCACTGCCTTCGCCGGATCAGGCTCCCGATCGCCACTGCACCTACCAAAAGCACGTACTGCACGACGAACAGCCTCCCGCCCACGAGCGCCGACGCGGGGACGCCCGTCGGCGTCGGCGGCGGGAAGACGAGGCGGGCCGCGCATACCACCGAGCAGATGGCGGGCGGCGCCAGGCAGAGCAGCTCCGCGGCGGAGAGGAGCGCGTCGAGCGCCGAGCTCGCCGGCTCGGCGGCGGCGGCAGCGCCTCCGCGGCCTGCGAAACGCGCAAAACGAAAAAACGAACTCTCTCAGCTCGAATCAAGAAGGTCGGTCGGGGCAGCAGACCGCGGCCGCGGCCAGCGCGTGCGTTTACCGGAGGCGGAGGCGCGGAGCGGCGGAGGCCATCTGCGAGAGGAAGCTCGCGAGAGGAGAGGCGATAAGGATGGCGAGGGCGAGGGAGAGGGAGGGAGGCGGAGGTGCGCGCGGGAGCGGAGCGGCGCGATGGGCGGCATGACCGCATGAGTGAGCGAGGAAAGGTCACGAGCTGGTGAGGGTCGTGAGGACGAACGAGGTGAGCAGCGCGCTCCCCTGATGCGATTGGAAATGACACCAAGATTCCGAGATAGGGGGCCGTTCTCGTTACCTGGACCCAAGACAGATCGCTTCCGGCCCACCGGCCGGGTAAATTGTGCATGGGACTAAAGACCGTGAGGAGGAAGGAATAAGTTCGCTTTACTCCCTTAACAAGTGATCGAATCTGATTCGTATCCCTCAACCATAATACCAGATATCTCGACCCCTCAACTATTAAAATCGGAGCAATTTGACTCTCTCGATATTTTTGGAGGACGGTTTCACTGACATAGCGTACATATGACGGTGTTGACCTAGTCTCCGTCCCACGTGGTATTGACGTGATGTTTACGTGGCCTTAAAATTATAAAAATATATACGAGACCCATTTGTCATTAAAAAAATAATGTGGGACCCACATGTCATCCTCTTTCCTTCATTCTTCCTCCTCCCACTCTCTCCCTTCTCTCTAGATCGGTTTGGGGCGGATCAGCGGGCGGGGTAGCGGCGGATCGACGGGCGGGGGCCGCCGGGCGGTGAAGGAGTTCATCAGCGGCGGCAAACGGTGTCGCTCTCGTCACCGCCACGGCGGGCGGGCGCTAGCAGGAGGCCTTCCAGGGTGAGCGTGACCAACGTGTGGTCATCGAGCTCCAAGAGATCCACCCAAATGCACTCGCCGGTGGAGGCGTTGAGGAAGCGGAAGCAACCGATGGCATGGGGGGCCGCCTTGTCGAGCATGATCCACCGCCGGGGAAGGAAGCAGTTGTCCAAGGCGCCACTCTTCGAGCAGTGGGGATCCACCGAGCACAGCCGCCATGGCCGGCACAAGGTGCAGAAGCGGATGTAGTTGGTGACGTCGTTGGTGAGGACGCGCTCGGTGATGAGACCGGTCGGCCCCTCCTCGCCAAGGTTCAACCAGCCCATCCTCCTCCTCCTCCTCCGCACGCTCCGCCGCCGTCGCGGACTCGGCCCCTGCTCGCCGCGTACCTCCGAAGAGGAGGAGAAAGGGCGAGAGAAAGAGAGAAGGGAGAGAGAGGGAGGAGGAAGGAAAGAGGATGACATGTGGACCCCACATTTTAGTGGGTCCCACAATTTTTTTGTGAATGACGAATTGGTCTCGTATATATATATTTTAATTTTAATACCACATAAACACCACGTTAATGCCACGTGGGACAAAGACTAGGTTAACATTCCCACGTGTGCGCCACGTCAGCGAAACCGCACTCGAAAACCACCGAGGGAGTCAAATTGCACCGGTTTTAATATTTGAGGGGTTGAGATATATGGTATTGTGGTTGAGGGATACGAATTATATTCGATCACTTGTTAAGGGAGTCAAAGTGAACTAATTCCGAGGAAGAAACAGATGCTCTTTGGAACTAGGGATGCAAACCGTCATAAAAATACATTACTCTCTTCATCCCAAAATATAAACAATTTTGTTTGGATGAGATATATTCTGTTACTACAAATCTAGACAGACACCCTATCCAGATTCATAGTAATAGAATGTATCTCATCCGACTAAAACTACATGTCCAGATTCGTAGTATTACGATGTGTCTCGTCCAACCAAAACTTCTTATATTTTGAGATAAATGGAGGATCATTTAGTGAAGTGAGATAATTTAACTTGTTAGGTTTCTTATGGTGGAATCAGTTCACCCAGGTTCAGGTCTTAGACTTCACCCATGTGCTTGCATTTATAACTAATTATAATTTTGGAGGTTCTCGTAGGTATCGTGTGCGTATGGGTACGCTGTGAGCATCATTTATACTGAAACGATTTTGGGGTGGTTGGATATTTTTATACTTTCCAATTTAACTATTTGGTAGAGATTGCATTACCGCATAAAAAAATTAGAATAATCAATTTTTACGGGGTTAAGATCAGAAGCGGTTGAAAATGATAACACTTTTATAGGTTAGGATCAATAAAACGGTATTTTACTTTTATATGTACGATGTTCTGTTGTGCGGGGATTGTAATCCCTATTTGTAGTTTTAGAATTGGGAGTAGCTATGTTTATGATGCTATATTTTTCAATAAAAAATAATCGGTATGTATTTACATTGTACGTCTCTAAATTATATATGTAATTTTAGTGTATTTACAATGTAAGTCCCAAAATTAAAAATTACATATGTAAGTTCTAAATTATATATTAATTACATATGTAAGTGGGGTGTAAGTGAGGTGTAATTACATATGCAAGATTTATGGCGTAACAAATATAACAATTCCGATCAAAAAATCTAGCAAGACAAACAGCAACCAAGCACGGATGAAGAAAATCGGTAAAGCATGTGTGGCTAATCCCCGTGAGCACAAATCTCCATGTCAATCCTAAGGCCAAAAATTTGACTGAGTTTAGAGAAAAAAACTCTCGCCCCAACTATAGCAAATCCTTTAGAATTTTGCAAGATTTTCCCAGGGATTAGTTTAATTTCTGTAAAGTTTCTCTAAAATTCATCCATTGCAAAGAAGACCTAGAGCTGTTTTCACTCAAGAAGAGTAGCAGAGCTGAAGTACAAGGCCACTTTGGAATGGAGGAATTTTGTGGGTTTTGGCGGGACGAGGTGGCAGCGACCTCGGTGGAGGCACACGGCCTCTTCCTCTGGTTCTCCGTCCGCAGCCGGCGATGGTCATCGGCGGTGGCAGTGGTGTTGGGGGTGGGCTGCGCCGTGGTGGCAAGGCCAGCATCCTCATGCTCCTCTCCCAGTGGCGACGACACGCACTCCCTCGACGTCGACTACACGCGCTCCCTCGCCACCGGCTAGCGGATGCAGGCTAGAGTTCGCTGGCGGGCGGGGCGTGGGGAGATCGGGAGAAGGAGGACGGGATGGAGAAGGAAGTCCAGCAGAGAAGAGAAAAAAGGGGAAGATGGAGGAAGAAGATACAATTGACATGTGGGTCCCATGTTACCAGAGATTTTTTTTAATAGATTTCGTAGCGGAGTGACACGGTTCTAATTTTCTCAAATTCGAGTGACACTCAGCTGATATAATGAATAGTAGTAGTATTTTCTTGAATTGGCATATTTAGAGTAGCATGGATCAAATTAACCCTATACTAAAATGAAAACATTGAGAGGCTGTGAAAACTAGCACAAGTCAAGTGTAACTAAATTAGCAAACTACATCAGTCCTCGCCATGCAAACACATACGTGCATACTAGCATCCACAGATTTTTGTCAACTTGCTACTGCAAATCAGCACATATACAGCTAAGTACATCCTGCTGCTGAATGCATCCTGAACATATGAGGCAAGCTTAACCAGGAGATTCCTCACTCACCGTGGAAAAGGACAATTCACACCACCAAATCAAGCTAAGCAGCTGCAAGTGTTGCAAGTCTTGCAACCTGTGGTGGTGTGCAGTGTGCTGCCCTCATCAGCTGCTGGTTTGCTATGAGCCGTCTCCGCCGCCGCCGCCGCCGTGCTCCCTCCTGGACTTCTTGGCTGGCGGCGGCGCGGCGGCGAGAGCCTCGTGGAGGTGGCGCTGAGCATCAAGTAGCATCCTGTTGTGGCGAGCCTCGGTTTCCTTCCACCCGCGATCGATCTCCCACTGCATCTCCATGCGCCGCCTCTCGAGCCGCATGATCCCTTGGCCGAAATCCCTGAGCACTGCAGAGATCTGCTCGTTGGCTTCTCCACCGGGAGGGCAGCCCACCGGAGGAGGCTCCTCTACCTTCACCTTGTCTGCCATGGCGGTCTTGACTTGAAAGGCCTCGTAGGAGACCCTCTTCCGGGGAGGCGCGGTGTAGAGCATCGCGGCGGATGGCGGCTGCTGCGGTGGACGAGGGGCGTAGCCGCCAAAGCAGCCGCCGCTGTCCCGGAGGATGCCGTTGATGCTCCTGGTGTTGTTCCGGGGGATGGGCTCTTCCACTTCTTCTTCGTCATCTTCGTCCTCGTCGTCGTCGTCGTCGTCGTCTTCGTCAGAGGCGGCGGCGGGTGGGGAGGCGGCGGGCGGCGGCGGGAAGGCGGAGGAGACAGGGAGCGAGCCGCGCTCGAGGCGCTCCATGCGGCGGAAGTAGGGCCAGAGCGAGGTGACGGGGCGGGCGCCCTCGATGCGGTACCGCTTGCGGAGCTTCTCGAGCTTGTGGCGGCACTGGGTACCCGTCTTGCGCAGCGCAGCGCCGGATGCGGCGCACCGCGCGGCGACGTCGGCGGCCACCTCCTCCCACTGCTGCGCCTTGAGCTGGCCACGGCGCAGCCTTGTCCACCGCTCCTCGTAGGCGTCGAGGAGGTGCATGGTCTCCATGTGCGCCCAGGGTTGCCCCGGCGCGCTCTTCCTCCGCTGCTGCTGCTGCTCCTCCTCCCCCGGCGCCGCCTCCTGCGCCATCCTCTCAGTCACGGTGGCGGCGATTCAGATCTAGATCTGGGGGAGGGGAGCAGGCGGCGGCAGTGGTGGTGGAGGCGGATTCGGATGGAGGGGATAAGGTGAGGTGAGGTGAGGCGGAGGAGGGTATGGGTGGTGGTGGGGCGGTCGGTTCGGTTTTTCTGGGTGCGGGGCTTGGGGCCATCGGCCGCGGGCGGGCGGTGGCGGTGGTGGTGGTGGCGCGGGTCACGTGGACGAGAGCGCGCGGGCGTGGTGGATGGGATGGGAGAGGCGGCGGCGCGCCCGCTCCGCCCCGCCCGCGGCCGCGTGGTCCCGTGCGCCGCTGCGCCTGCGGGTTGCGCCGCCAAGGGGCGTGGGCGTCCGTGGCTGGAGTGGATGAGGGGGTGGGGGCCACCTGTCAGGGCGGGGGTGATCGGCGGAGGGGGAGGAGAGGGGCTCCGTCTCGCGAGTCGCGACTACTAGTCGCGTCGCGGAGAGGCGTTTCGGCCTTTCGGAAGACAATAGCCCACTTTTTCCTCTAACCATGTAGATTTGACATCCATACGTTATCCTCAAGCGTGTATTCACTCAACAATTCATGCCACATCTTGTTGGAATGATCTGTCCTCATAGACACCTCTTAAAATCAGTTAGAAACTTGTTAGAATGCTTATGAATTTTCATAACCAAGATTTTTACCACCATTTAGATAAATGTGCCACAAACAAAGACGATATCTTGTATTTGGGAGTACAAAAGCAATTATTGCTGCCATGGCAGCGTCTTGATCAGTGAAAATTGTGCTTGGATGCTTGCTTGATATTGCCATTAGAAAGGTTTCAAAGAGCCAAACAAATGATTCAATAGTTTGATTAAATAACAGTGCAACCTCAAAAATTATTGTCTGTTTGTGATGGTTGGTTCCAAGGAGGGGAGCAAAAGGCATTTCAAACTTATTAGTGTCAAAGGTGGTGTCAAATGACACAACATCACCAAAGCATGCATAATCCATGATAGATTGACCATCTGCCCAAAAGAAATTAGCTATCCTGCCATCTTCCTTATCTATTTGAATGGCATAAAAGAATTCAGGATCCTCTAACTGCTTATTACTCAAGTATTCCAGTAGCGTTTCAGTGTCATTGGATTCTAAATACTTCTTGCGCTCACGGCCATCTCATTGTTGCAATCCATCTTTGAGAATGACACTTTGTCAGCTCCTCCATACCACTCCTTCATAAACTCATACACTTTGGCGGGCTTCATCTCGGCTTCTCGTATCTAACTAATTAGCTGCCTATCCGCTTCTATAACATATCATTGGGACCTTAGCTTGTGTCTCTTATTCGGACTAACAAGAGAATGGTTGTGTTCAGCAACAACCTTTTGCACTATCCAAATTCCCTTTTGACAAATACTAAACTGAAC
Source organism: Oryza punctata (assembly GCA_000573905.2). Taxonomy (NCBI): domain Eukaryota; kingdom Viridiplantae; phylum Streptophyta; class Magnoliopsida; order Poales; family Poaceae; genus Oryza; species Oryza punctata. The sequence continues at coordinate 26,338,601 of CM002495.2, read as the reverse complement.
ATGAGCATCACAACTCGTCCTAGTAGTGTCCAATGATGAGTTAGATTCTCGCTGTCCTTGGTTACTACAAACTATATATTTCTGGTATATAGTGCCATCGACCCGAGCCTGGCTCTTTCTAACACTAAACCCAATCTTTCCAGCATATGTGTTGTACATCTCATATGCTTTCTCCTCTGAATCAAAAGCCATTCCAATTTGAGGAACGATCAAAGCTTGTACAACTTTATTATTAACCTGTTGTACAATTAATGAGTTCAAAATTTGATCAATTCTGTTAAACCAATATGAAATATAATGTTTCTTATCGATTTTATTTCATTACCTCATCTGGTGCTTTATTTGTCATTGCTTCAGATACTACGCAACAGATTGTGTTGTCGTTGCCATGAGCTCCACGATCATCATGCACCATCATGGCCATCTGCTCGAAGTTTTGTTCAATCTATAGCAGACAGTCACAAATCAAACAATACGAACAAACGTGACTATAAAAGAACTAGGTGAGCCAACCTGTGTTTCCTGCTCCTCATCAGCTCCATGATCCTCGGAGACCGAGCCCTCCACATGCCAAGGTGGAGAAACGGCTGTTTGGCTAGGTCCTTCTCTTGGTCTCCTCCTCCTATCATGGTGGATGATGCAGCGGCACGTGGGTACGACGGCGGCCTACCGCAGGAAGCGCGCGCGAGCGCGGCAACGATCCAGCAAAGGAAGACGAACACAGCCGGCTCCACTCACGCGCGATCAAAGGAGTGATCAACGGAATGCGTCACTTTTTCAGGGAGCCAATCCGTGTCCATGCTTGTGCGTTGAGTCGAGCCGATCGGAGCGAGCTCAAGCTAAGTTTCTGTGTTGAGATCGCTCTTGCGAGCCGAGCTGAGGTTGAGGCGCGATGCAGATGCGCTTGTGTGGGCCAGCCATCGGATGGGCACCTTGTCCACGCGTCGTGCATCCGCGCCGGGGCTGCACGGGGTCTGTTTGCACCTGGTATGCACCGAATTTTTTTCTGTGGCCGGGGGCAGGGGCTAGTGACTTGGTGGTGGCCAACTTGACCACGTCACCACGATGAACTTTTTACCTCGGAGGGAAATTTAACTATTTGTTAAGACAACACTCCAAATACCACTTTTATGATTATGTTTACATATTTACCATAGGAGAAAGACACGTTCATAATTTTTTTTTGCCACTTTCGATAACGTGGCGCGCCAGCTCACCTTGCCAGCATGGAAGGTAGAGGTGAATTGTTTCTTTTACCTTTACGTGGGTCCCACAAGTCAGCCCATCCTATCTCCTCACTCCCATCTCTATGTTTCCAACCATCTTAACCGACCAACAGCTCGTCGACGCCATTGCTGTCCACCCGTGTCCTCTGCTCTCCGCTTGCTCACCACGTCGACGAGCGGTCTGCACGCTGCACCAGCTCCATCTCCCTCACAACCATAAACTCAACCTCGTCGTCGTCGCCAGCAGGCCGCCCTCCTCCTGCCGTCGCCGCCGCACTGCCGCTGTAGGCTGTCCCGACCGGGCTTCCCAACAACCATGGTCGAGGCGGTGGAGCGGCAAGTGCAATAACTGTTAAGCTTCCAGGAGGACGGTACCGGCACGGGGCCCGAGCTCGACCAAGCCGCGATTGACGCCATCATCGTGGGGAGGAAGAGGAAGTTTGACGGTGACGACTGCCTCTGCCTGCTCTCGTTCTGCAGCCACGCGTTCCACGCCGCCTGCATCGACACCTCGCTCTGCTCCAGCTCCACATGCCCGCTCTACCACTCCGCTCTCTCGGCCCGCGCCCTCTCCGCTGTCGCTGCGGACACCTCCGCTCCGCACGCAACCCGACATCGAGGAGTAAAAGCTGGAGCAGACCATTCAAGAATACACAGGCTAGCGACGTCGCCAGCGACCCGAGCTCCCCGATGCCTTGTAGGTCGGCATCCGCGTACACAACGGGCTCTTGCGGTGGCGTGGGGTTGGATGCTGGCTTGGCGAGCTCCTGGTCAACGCGGTGGGTGAGGCTGTCGGCGAGTGCCCCGCGAGTTGATGGCGTTGGCTTTGACAAGCTCCTCCTCATCGGCGCGGCGCATGATGGGCGACTACGGTGAGGTACATCCTCGACGGCTGTGGGCGAGATAATTGTGAGATGGAGTGAGGAAGGATGGGCTGACTTGTGGGACCCACATAAGGTAAAAGAAACAATTCAGCTCTGCCTTCCATGCTGGCAAGGCGAGCTGGCGCGCCACGTCATCGAAAGTGGCAAAAAATATGAACTTGTCTCTCTCTCATGGTAAATATGTAAAAACAATCGTAAAAATGGTATTTGGAGGGTAGCCTTCCATAAGAGTGGCAAATGGTTAAATTTCCCCTGGAAGTTGGATTTGGTTTGGGCGTGGTGTATGTACTGGTGTGCGTGCTGGTTTCAGGTTAGGTACGTAGTAGTAGTATAGCTTTGTGTGGCTTGCTCTAATGTGATCAGAATCATGCAAGTTTTAGTTGCCAGCCACAAAATACTGTAGTAGAATTCCATTCTGCATATTAATAAATATATTTTGGAAGTAAACAAATAACTTTTCCCCCTAACTCATTTTCTTATTTAAGGCCAGTGATTTTATACTTAAGCCCAGTTCTTTTCGTCAACTCTAAATTTCAACTTTCTCGTTTTCCACTAGTATGATTTTCAAACTGTTAAATGGTGTATTTTTTTCAAAAAAAATTATATATAAAAGTTGTTTCAAAAATCAAATGAATCCATTTTTCAACTTTATAATAGCTAATACTTAATTATTATGTGCTAATGAACTTTCTTAATTTGCGTGCGCTAAAAATTTCTTTAATTATGGATGGAACGAAAGCAACCTTATTTTTTTTGCGTATTTTCTGACTTTTCTTCTTTTTTCCTCCACTCAAACACACCCTAGTGGTCTAAATGCTAAGACTGAAAAAAATATAAAATAATAAAAAGACAAAATCAACTTTAAGCTCTAAAATTTAAAATTTGCCTTCAGCTTGAACACGTGGTAGCATGAAGAGGTGCTTGAAAAGACCTATGGCTTATAACTTATTCAGGTCACCAAAAAGAAGTGTTTTAGAAAAGACGTTGCTTTTGTATAATTTTTAATGGCGTGATATTATTGGTTTAAGAGCCAATTTGTTTTGGTATATCAAAAACTTATGGAGTTGGAAAATATCATCGTATATGTCATTGATTTGTGTATCAAAAATCGTTGTTATACAAGATGGTATTTTGCCATTCTTTGCGATAATATTGTCCAAATTATCCCTTTATGGAACAAATGAATACTCATTGTCAAGAAAATAATTTCAGCCATGCTACTCTAGGTCAAGCCCGGCCCGGGGGGTCGAGCTGGGTCTTCGCACAGGGCCCATGAAGTGAAGGGGCCCAACCCCATATATGATGTACATAATAGCCTATAGGAATTAGGAAGCCCACTAGCTTAGCTCAGGAGAGAAAGAGGCGCACGTACTGGAAAAGGACCTATTTTTCTAGCTTCGCTCCAGGCTACCTTTTTATTATTGAAGGTTAATATGTTCTATTTCGTTGCGAAGTGAGCATAGCTCAACTAGTTAGGTTCCTTTGTGGTTAAACCAGCTTACCTGATTTAAGTTCTAAACTTGACACATGTGTTTCCATTTATGCCTAATTATTCTTCTAGTGGTATGTGATGTACTCGTCGATAGCGAGGCGACCGTGACGACTTCGTCAATCTAAAGATGTATTGGTCCAGTCTTTTTAAGGTGCTTATAGGGGTTAAGTGTGCATGTGTGCATTATAGGGGCGAGTGTACGCACGTTATGACCGCATGCGTTTGTACCGTGTTTCTAAAAAAAATGTGTTCTATTTCACTATTGATTAATGATATGTTAATAATCACGTTACGAGCGCATGCGTTTGTACCGTGTTTTTTTAAAAAATATGTTCTATTTCGCTCTTTATCAATCAATAATATGTCCATAATCACAATACCTCTCAAGCTTTCATAAATATCTGTGTCGACAAAGTAGATCGCGACTATGGTATTTATAGAGTATGAGGATCGTTGGAACCAAAGTATACGCTAAATTGAGGTAAAAGAGATGAGTAACAGAGATTTTTTATATAGGTTCGGGCCCCTTAACTGACAAGTAATAGCCCCTCCTGTTGGTCGAAACCGGTGTTACCTTTATATATAAGTATTACACGAGTATAATATTTAGGGTGACCTAATCTATCGGCGTCGGCATGGCGACATGGAGCACCAACACATAGTAGATAACAGGGTAGTCTTATTTCTCGAATATGAACTCGACGATATTAAGAGCAGCGCTAGATCACTCATGTGGCCTCTGTGGCTCCAGATTGGGTCTGTCTAGGCTTGTCCCTCATGTTGGTGTGTCTTGATCTGTATTGTCCCCTTTCCTCTTAGGATATCTAGTATTTATATCCTCGGATGTTCCCTTGTCCAAATAGAACTAGGGAGAAAAGTATGGATACAATTCGAGTAGTCCCTACAGTTTCCAACTTGAACTTTGCTTCTCTTTCCTTATTTAGAACATCTTCCATATATAAGGCATGATACCGTATAAGACTTAGTATATGGTGGGCTCCACCGAGCCTAACCCAAGATTATTGGGTATGCCTTATCTATAATTGCAGTAGTTCTTGACTTCAATGCAAATGAACGAGTTGATGTTCTCGACCGAAGATCTTAGAACAATAGTTGTCGAACTCACCTAACCGTTCTCGGACGACTGAGAAGGTGTGGAGTATGCGACTAAGTTCCCTGTCCAGTCTTGATCGAGAATTTGGATTGAAGTAAAAAAATTCCATCTCGGCGGTGTACACCGTCGTGTTATCCCATAACCCTTATCGAACTCAACCGACCCTTCTCGGACAACCGAGCAGGTGCAGAGTATGCGAAAAGTCTTGATATCTGACTCTCCTAAAATCAACTACTTAGAACAAATTGTTAGATAGAAAAAATCCCCCAAGCGAACGCTTAGGGGTAACATGATATAATATGAATTGAAAACATTGAAAATAAATTATATATGTATGACAATAAACGAGTACTCTCGCCAGAGCCATCCTTGGCTAAATGGAGTTTGTTATACCCTTCCTAGCCCCAGCTGCCTTTATGGAAAAAATGGTTTTCCACAAAGGCAACTCAAATCTTATAACAAACTATGCCGAAGCAGCGAATTTCTAACCCCTAGCTGTGAAGTTGGGAAGACCGATTCTCGATTACACGGCTTGGTTAATACATTCAAGTGGGCACTCTGGCATGACTAGTTCTAACATGGTCGTTTGACCTTGCGTGGCCGAACAAGCTTTAACAGAACCAAGCGTTCCCAGCCGAGGTCAATGAGACCCCGAAGCTTGTTAGACTAACATGATAGGACATTAGGATCGACTTCGAGACGTAGTGATATAAGAAAGGGTTAACTGGATCTATGCCACCACAAATATACCATTTTAGATCAATACACTACTATTCATGATATCGGCTACGTGCCACTGAAATTTCTGGAAATTGGAACCGTACCACTCCGTCGCGTTATCCATCAGACCCCTAGATGTGGGACCCACATGCTAGTTTCATATTCCTCCATCCTCCCTCTGCTTTCTTCCCCACGTGCAGTTGAGGCTTACGGAGATTTTTAACGGAAAACACGACGGAGTGGCACGGTTCCAATTTCCCCAAATTTCAGTGGCACGTAGCCGATATCGTGAATACCAGTGGTATTTATCTAAAATGGTATATTGTAGTGGCATGAATCCAATTAACCCTATAAGACAACAGACAAATATTGCATATTTGATTTATATAAAAACTTAGATAGATTAATGCGCCGGATATTGAGGCCGCTACCACGGTAGTCGAAAACCAGGTCTGCAGTCATACTCGACAAATCGCAGAGGTGGTGTCCCCTGTATTGGTGATGGAACTATCCGCAAGGGTCATGACATGTGGAGAAAGTGGTAAGCATTGAATCTGCTGCTGTTATTTCCCCTTGTTTTTTTTTCCTCAGGAGCACAATCTGTTCTGCTGTTCAGGAACTCAGGCATGGAGAATCAGAGCGGATACAGGAAGGGTTAATAGGAAAGACTGAACAAACTATACAAAACTATAGCCCCCTTTTCTAATAGATGTATGACAGAAAATTTTGGTGGGTGCTTCATATGGGCTCCCATGGTTGTAACGCTGGTAGTAGGGGTCAAGACCCCACAGACCCCATGGTGGATCCGCCACTATGGGGAATGGACTTCATCTTCTCCAAGTAGATATTTCTATGCGTGGTAAAAGTTTGGAACATCCCTAACATTACTACGTGTATAATTGAATCTTGGTATTTGGTATCATGGGAGAATGAGATGTTATGGTGTTCTCTTTGCAACCGAGCTAGCACCCATGAATCTTTTATGAATCAGATGGCCTTTGATATTAACTGTTTCATAAATGTGAGCCTATGCAGTAAAACACCCTACTACTTAGCACATTTTGCAAAGTTCCTCCAGAAAACACATAAACCATCAGTCCATCGTATTGCCAATGTCAAGATTATTTTATTCTGGTTATTGGGCTATAACTTTATATAAAGTATAGATAAGTAAGATTTAGTTACCGTGTGTGTTACAAAAGTAAGTCGATATCGCAGAACGACGACTAACATTCTCGATCGCTTCAGTCATTGATCATCCAAGACATGCCAGCTGACGACACAGGAACACACGATATTTGTTAACGGAGTTCAGCCGAAGCCTACATCTCCGGGGCTCTCGTTATGGACGCTCCTCCCCAATCAATATAGCTCCTAGCTGCTAGGAGTCCATGGCCAAGCCGCCATCATCTCCCTGCGTGTCTACGCTACATTGCAGTTGTCATGGTTACAATGTGGTGCCCCCTCTCTATTTAAGAGAGATCCTAGGATAGAGTCCGGCTCTTACTCTAATCCTAACACCTATTACAACTCCAAGTCCAACTTCTAGTAGGACTAGTATATTCGACACCTATTCTAACAAACTCCACTTTGGCGAATATACGCTACCTAGAAGCAGTAGAATCACCATGCCGATCCACTGGTCCTCCAGACTTGGGATATCTCCTTTTGCAGCCTCACCACGAGCCACCCGACGAGCCTGCACCAGACTCACCGCCTTCAAGAGACTCCGCTATCCTGTAACTTCTTCCTCTGGACTCCACCTGCAATAGTGCTCCACCTTCTCACCTATCATCTCAGTCATCTTGCTAAGCGAAATTGGACTCCTCCTTAGCTATCACATCATAGACTCCTCGAAGACTATGTTCACCTTCATCTTCTGTCTTTAATTTGATCTTATCTAATCCATGGCCAGATAACCTATGTCATCATCAAATAGATAAATCAAACACACCAGACTGACAGAGAACCCTTTCTTCCTTGTAGTCTTATGAACCAAGCTAACAAATCCAACATCCACGCTTTCCGCATCCGTAGACTGAATCCATGATATTTTGAGAAATTCACCATTGCCTCGAGTCATCGGAAAAATTACACCATAACGCTTGCTCTTCCTCTTCAGTGACTGTTGACGTAAAAACACGACGGCCTGAGAGATCTGCTTAGCTCCAGTGCAGGTCCAAAATAATGATGAGATGTAGGCGTGCCAGTCAGTTTGATTCTGCAACTGACAAGATATGTAAATAGCATAAAAACAGTCAATCGGCTTACAAGCCGATGGAGTGATTCCAGCCGATGCCGATACCAGCCGATATCTAGTATAGATCTTGATACTTGAGTAGATAATGACATAAAGATAGTCGGCTGATAATAAGGTAATATAACAATAATATAATCCAGTAGCAACCAATCATCTAGTAATGATATATTGAATAAGCACTGATCCGAAGGTTAAAGCATTCATCAGCTGGAGGTCCGATGTCAATAAATCCAAATGATTAGATAAACAATGAAACCTTTATTGTCATCGGCTAAATCCATCTTGTATGTAATCCTTATAAGCCGATAGCAACTTTCAGATAACTCATCAGCTGAAACCCCGATGAAACCCTTATTGGCAATCAAGAAGCAGGCTAGAGATTGTGGTTCTAAGCACGACTTAGTAGATCAAACTTAACTGATGCAGCACTAAGTATGAAAAGAAACATAATATCTAGACAATCAAGCTTTTGACTGATTTTCAGGGTGGTGGATACATTATATAATCTAAGCCAACAAAGTAATCTAGCCGATATCGACAAAACCCTAGATGGAGATCGGCCGATGCAAGTAGAAAACATTGTCAATCTGGATTATATAATGTATATGATAACTCGACGACTTACATGAACAAGATTAGAGTGTCGAAGCGATGGAAGCACTAATCCCGATAACGCAAGCCGCCATAACAAGCCTTACCCCTCGTCGGAGATCGAACTCGATGCTGCCTAACTTGAAACAAGAACTCGTTAAGAGTAAAAAGGGTAAAAGGTAGCGATGCGCATAAGTTGAATTGATCGAGAGATAATTTACATGGACCCCGGGTGTACATATTTATATCCATGAGTAGATACTAGTCCATATCGGACACGACTCAAACTTTCCTAAAGATAAAAGGAAAAACATAAATTCCTTATTGGACACTAAACACACTTTCGTAAACATAAAAGGAAACTAACAGACTCTTCCTAATTAATAGATAAACTATCATGCCGCATCATCCTTGAACTCTGTCTCTTTTGGATAAGCTTCCTTTAATAGATTAATTTCCTTAACCGAATTTGGTAAGAATCCGACCTTTGGCGATTGATAGCTTCCATCGACCAATTTCAGGACTCTGAAGCCGATACTGACTCTAGGCCGATGATGACTACGAGGCTTACCAAATTTCGTTGTTAACAGTTACGCAGTTTTCATATATCCCTATCATGCTGACCTGCATATCTTGGATATATCCTGTACTGCCAAACAATATCGTTGACCCCATCAACTATATTTGACCCGTTATTGCCCGGGATTCTTTTCTTCAGTTCTGGTCTAACTCCATATATCTCAACTCCTCGTCGAGTCCTAGATATATCCTGTTCACACCATATTATTCCACATGCAACCTGACTAGCCTATTACCACCAGTCTACTCGCCCTTCACCTCAACTCGATCGGCTTTGCCCCTCAGTCTAACCAGCCATACCCGGTTTGACCGTTCGGCCCATCCTCGTCCGATTGAAAACTACTGCTCCATTGTACCGGTCTGATAAGCCAAACTCCGAAGTTCAACTAGTCCAACACCTGTCGGCCTGATCTATCCAGCCACACACACGTGCATACTTTCCGCCTTGAGATGGCTTGCCGAGCCGTTGATCGGTCTCCGTCAAGACGTCCAGAATTCATCCCTTGTCGAATTCAGTTAATTTGCCGCATCCTTGGAGATCTGAGTTGCCCCTCTAGCTCCCATGGCCGTGAGGTCTGAGTCGGTCCAACCAATCAGTACCCCGACTCGGATAGTTGACCCTGTTGGAGTCCGTCCCGTATTCTTGCACCTGTGACCGAGTTCAATTCGATCAATCTCCACGTGACACCTATCCTGTACCGATCATGTTGCTTGGTTTCTCACAGTATACGAGCAAATCTACACGTTGCCCACACATGCATTTGCACCAACCTGTTGCTTATCCTTAGTGCAATCGATGCCCTCCCTGGTCAGAGCATGCACATGCACGTCCATGTGCATCAATAGACCAGCATGCATGTCCATGCACAGAATGCAAGTAGCAGTTGGTGACGTTCCCGCATATGGCTTGTATGTCCATGCCTCCGTATACTTCGGCCCGTCGCAAGTCGCAAGTATTACCAGTGAGTGTATAGCACATACTCCATATGTGTTGTCCATACCCACGTACGCACCGCAGTCGCAGCCCTCATGTTCACCGTCCATGATTCCATCGCCGCCGATCCTGCACGTCCGCCACTCTGCACCACGCTCGTCGGTTTCGCCCTTCCGCCGCTAGGCTCCCTGCCGCCGCGGATCCACGACCACCGTGTGCGTCGGGCGCGCCGTCCATAGCACTACCCCTCCGATCTCTCCGGTCGCCTTCGGCCACACCCAACCCTGTCTTCCGGTCATGTTCCGCCATTGCTGGTCTGATCGCGAGCGAGGTCGTCGCCTCTGCAACATCCTCGTTTTCACCATCGATCTTATCACCACGGCTGACGATCTCCTATCGATGCGTGATCTCCACCTCGTGTTTCCTCCTTTGCATGTCTTCTTGATCCAATGCTGAAATCTTCTGCTCTGATAACACTTGTTACAAAGTTCAGTCGGTATAGCGAAACGACGACTAACTTTCTCGATCGCTTCAGTCATTGATCATCCAAGACATGCCAGCTGGCGACACAGGAACACACGATATTTGTTAACGGAGTTCAGCCGAAGCCTACATCTCCGGGGCTCTCATTATGGGTGCTCCTCCCCAATCAATATAGCTCCTAGCCACTAGGAGTCCATGGCCACGCCGCATCATCTCCCTGCATGTCTACGCTACATTGTAGTCGTCATGGTTACAATGTGGTGCCCCCTCTCTATTTAAGAGAGATCCTAAGATAGAGTCCGACTCTTACCCTAATCCTAACACCTATTACAACTCCAAATCCAACTCCTAGTAGGACTAGTATATTCGACACCTATTCTAACAGTGTATTATTTCTTATTCCCTCCATTTCACATTATAAGATGTTTTAGCATCTTCATCCTTTATCTAAATTCACTAACATTTAGACACATATATTAAATACATACATGGATTCACACATAAATTTATTCAAAACCCAAATATCTATTAATGTGAGACAGGAAATATGTTAAGATAGAAGGGATCAGACAAGGGGGTGACAATGAAGAGAGCAAATTAGATGTAGTTTTCTCTTGTCGGGGTTTTATTTCTAATGTGTCAATCGTAATGAGGGTCAACGATGAATGGATGCTTGTACGGCCATACAATAGCTGGCCGTGATATCTGTACTAATAAAAATGTAGTCCTCCTTTCATCTCCTTCTTGTATACTCTTTCATGTGCGTATAACTACTGTACAATCCAATCCAGTATGTATTTTCTCCTCAATACACCCACCCAGTCAATCCTAATTATATAGACCTGATCCATTTCAAATTGCGAACATGTTACTAGTTTGATAAAAATATTGACAGCGTAATGAAAATGTTTAGTTAAGAAGAGATATAAGACTCCATTCATCATATTTGAGTACAATCAAGTTATTGGCAACTTTTTTGATAAGAAGACAAGCACGATTGGAACACCTAAACGCCTTGCGGTGATATAAAGTCACCATCCAACTAGCAAAGAGCCAAATCAAGATGGATTTTATAAAATCTAGACCAGCTAGCGGAACCGATCTAGATAGAGCAAAGTATAACCACCCGTCTCGTGGGCGAACGGAAGATTTACGGGACAAACCTACAAAGGGACATCACACTCTCGCAGCGACGGCGGATGGTTTATGGCACAAACCGATAAAGATGGACGAAATAGGTTAGAACTAGGAGAAAAGTAGATGCAATACTGAAAAAAAACATTCAATTGGCTAATTGCGTTGGAAGTAGATTGGTGCCTCAATTGAACCGGCCTTATCCCTTATATAGGGGTTGGTCTTGCCTCCTACAGGTCCTCCTCCACGTCCAACTCAGGGTAGAAACCAATGGAAACCCAAAACATACCTTCCCAAGCAAGAAAACTCGAGACCCGACGAAATTCGCTTCGGACTCGAAATCTACCGGTCTGACCGGCCACATACCTGCGGTCAGACTGGCCCTACTAGCCGGTCAGGCCGGCCATATACCTGCGGTCTGACCGACCCCTGTGAAGGAAACCCAATGCTTTCCAAACTTTGGCAAGTTTTTCCTATTTCATCCTTAGGTGCCAAATTTGGGTGTAAACACAAGTTACTTCGTACACTTGGTTTGAGCTTAATAAGGTTGGTTTGGTTTGGAGCCCATATAAACTTTACCAATATTCCAAAACATTGGTGAGTCAAAAACATAGGGGCGTTGATAAAATTTTGGTAAAGTTAGTTTTTGGTTTATTGCCAAAATTTTGCTGGCTCTGGTGGTTATTTGGTTGGAGACCAACTAGAGACTAATTTATATCATCAAAAATTTGTTAACCAAAAATAGTAGCCAAATTACATCCCTTGCCAAAATTTTTGGTATGGTTACAAGTGAAAGTAAACTAAACATGCCTAATATTCCCATAGTAATGTGTGTGGGACACAAATCTTTACCTACTTAAAAGATTCATAGTGTTTCTGTCGTGATGAGGACATCAATGCAATCGATACATCCACGCCCACATAACGACAACAGATTTCCGGTCCACTTACTCGAACTCGTGCACGCCAAATAAACAACCAGGTGAGTTCATTTTTATCTTCTTGTCCATCTTATTTAAACCATGGAAATGTTTGCACTCTTGTTTTGGTTAGGAATGATGGATAGGACCCAAAAGGAAACGTATTCACGCGTGCTGGATTCGGACTGCAGAACAGCACCGACTTGTGATGACCACCACGACTTCATGCGAACTTCGATTTGAGCGTGTAAATACTTCATGGAAAGCTTAACAAGTCTACTTTCAAATGGATCCATCCTCATGTCCGTATCTATTCTGGAGCGGCCGCAATCACCGTTCTACTACCGAGTCTTTTTCTATCAAAGATGTTGCGTCACCTTATTTGGGCCCAATGGGCTATATACTAAGTTGAGTCCGTTAGGGACGCTTCCTAGGGTTAGAGTACGACCTCAACCCGTTCTCTCACCTATATATTTACCCTAGCCGTCATAGATCAACTCGGGTTTTGTTTAGATTAAAGTTTAGCTTCGCTACTTTACTGTGTAATCCCGTGATCGGTCAGATCACCGGTTTGCTCGTTACGGAACCCCACCTTTGATACTTCTGTTGATTCAATCTTACATCTTTAATCCGCAAATTGAGTTTCTTGTTCATCTTGTTCTTGCTAGTTCTCGATTGCTCGCAGGAACAAATACCCTCGTGGTTGGGCTGACCGTGCATCCTTTAAGATTCACGACTGCCTCTGGAGTTGGTGTAATGATTGCTAAGGCGCAACGTCCCTGGAAAGTTGTAGTCGGATCACCAACATTGCTCCATCCAATCGACTTATCCTCTCATCTAAAGATCGGGACACCCTTGCGCACATCATGTCGTCCCACCTGACAATACATGTTTATGTCGTCCCACATGACATACTATGCGACATCCCTCCCGTGCGACACCAAACGTGTACGAGTCCGATTTCATGTGATAGCATGGAAAATTGAAAATCATAAATGTAATCTAACTTGCCAAACATTTATGAATATTAATTTATGTGATATTTGTTCTATTCGATTTAGTAGATTTTAAAGAGAGACTATATATAATCAACACTACTGCAAAATTGATTTTTCCGGACGAGACCCCCTTTACGTTGCAGACGGACCATAATTCCTCCCGCCTGCAAAAATCGATCTCCCATGCAAGGTTCAATGACCACATACGAAAATCAATTTTCTCAAGCAGACCTCTTAACAAGCCCGCATGTGAAAATACCCCTGTCTTTCTTCCCAGTATTTTTTTCTCGCCTCTCTCCGTCTCCCACAAAGTCCTCTTTGTCGTCCACACCTCGCACTCCCTTTATCTTCCAACTCCTCACCATCCCTCTCTAACTCTCCCACTCCTCTCCCCCATCTCTCCCTCACGACGGCGCTGGCCTCGGGCTCCGGCGGTGCTGGCGGGCTCATGTGACAGTGGCGCGCTCGGGCGAGGCTGGCGGCGGGCGAGGCCGAGGCGAGAGCGGCGACGACGACATGATCGAGCGACAGTGGTGCGTTTGGGCGACAGCAGCGGCGGCGACGGGCGGGAGCGAAAGGCATCCCGCCGGCAGTGGCAATGGGAGGGGCAGATCCGGTGCTCCCTCCCCCTCCAGCGCGAATCCGGCCACCTCTTTGCCCCCCACGCGCACGGATCCACCGACGGCGGTGATGGGAGGGTCTGATTTGGCGGCCCTTCCAGTCCCATGTGGATCTGCCGGCGTCGACGATGGGAGAACAAGGACGACAACGGCGGCGACGAGAGGACGGGAACAATGACGATGATGACGACGACATCGGAGGCTTCTAGATTTTAGGGTTAGGGTTTCGGGTGTGGATCCGCCGCTGCCAACGATGGGAAAACGGGGACGGCGGCGGCGGCGGCGGTGACGGGAGGACGAGAACGATGACAATGATGATGATGACATCGACAGCTTCTCGATTTTAGTGTTAGGGTTTCGAGGTTGGTTTTCGATTTTCAGCATTTGTTTCTTTTTGCGATTTTTCCTTTTCTCCATTGGATGGCTTCGCATGTCGTTGCTCTACACACATACAAAAATCCAGTTTTCGCAGATATCAGGGTGCAAGCGGGTCACCCACCCGCATGCAAAAATCGATTTTGTCCATATGGAAAAATCGAATCTGTAGTAGTGTAAACCCATGACCTCTCCTACCCAGAGAATCTCTCGTCTCATCCAACCCTCAAAAGGTTAATAGGGGTCGACACCATTTGGGTACTCTAGGATAGGGGATTCGAAAGAGACGAGACATTCTACTCGGCTTGGTCGACGGTTATCGGATGGAACAGTGCGTATTGTTAGGAGGCCGATGAATAGAAGAGGGGGCACTCACCATCAAGTTTTCATTGCATGCAGGACAATGAACTTGGTCCCACCATTCCGGGCTTGATGTGTTCATCCTGCGAAGCCACAAATTTACAAGCACGTGTGATGATAATTTGCACGAAGATTTCGTTGAGTGGTCGTGTTAGTGCATCGTGGATGTTATTTGCTCCCTGAACGAGCATAAACATCGCATCTGTAGGGATAATATTACATGACCTATATAAAATAAATAACTTATTATAGGCATAAATATAGGAGTCAATAAAAAATAATTTTATTTTAAGGTGGTATCAATATCTTTCTTATAATCATAGGTTGATGCATATTATAATTTTATTTCAAGGTGATATCAACATCATTCTTATAATTTTATTTCAAGGAGGTATCAATATCTTTCTTATATTCATAAAACGAGGCGCGTATTTAGCTACTTAGACTTAGCTTTGCTGAAGTATTCGCAAGAAAATTTACTCCAAAACAACAAAGCCTACGTCCAGATTAACTGAATTTACACAAAAAAAAAGTATGACAATCCGTTTCTTATAACGAAAACCTTTTTGAAGGGCCTTATGGAGTTATGGTGCACATCGAAATAGTACAAGCAAATATGATGAATTCTCTAGTGATGATATGCACAAGACAAGAGAAAGGATATCTCGATTCTCCATAGGGGGACATGAGCATGATCATACGACTACATTTGTTGATATTACACTAAATTTGCTGTCATCTACATTTATACCACAACCCGGCAGCAAGGGGTTGACATTCACTAGCTTCTTCCTAGCAGTAGCAAAATTTCCATGCACACGCAAAATAAACGTGTGCAGGAGCAAAAAGAAAAGCTTGTACTGCCGCATCACCAGCAGTATAGCTGCAGCCAGCAAAAAATTAAATATCAAGCATTCGCCCACCCAGATAGCTTATCAAGATCTATATACTATGTAAATCTGTAACAACCAACATTTTGATGCTTAACACAACACTAGTCACTCAAACAACAACCTTCTCTGTCTAAGGACTGGGAAGAAAGTCACAGCTGCCTATTTACATGGTGTCCTTTATTCATTATTGCAGTGAAAAACCGCACATGATAAAACCCTAGGTTTGGTTATTCACTGAAGCCAACACAGGGTACTATAGAACCCTCAGCTTGGTAAGGAAGGCTGCACAGAAGTCCAGGAAAAGGAGCTGAGGCCCCGTAACTCTCTGCATATCCAGCAGATACTTCTCGTCTCTGGTCTTGTAAAGCTGAAGAAAAGAAACGGAATCAGTAATTCTACAGCCAGATATACAACAGATATATAGTACATACCAAATACAACAGCTACATCATTCAAATGATACTATACTAGGCTAAAAGTATAATATATGGCTGACTGGTACTTTTTAGTATTGAAAGTTAAAAATTGCTGGTTCAAAACGGCATGAGCAGACAATACATATTGGCAACAATGCATCAACTCATGATTGAACCTAAAAGGGGATGCATTCTTTAGTCATTCCAATGGGATCTTTAATCCATGGATTTAACTATTACAACAATATTTAGTTGAATATCTAGAAAAAAATATATTTCTTTAACAAACTTTTTAAGTCAGTACTGCTAGAATTTGAAATTGCACACCTGGATTTCAAACTTGATCACAGCAGGTAACCTCCCGTTTACATCACCGTTATCCTTATCCATTATAATTGAGTCATCAACAAAGCTGTGGTTGACATCTAACATATCAGTGGCCTGAGGATATCCAACGCTCCACCTGCACTTCATGTTGTACTGTCCATTCTTCTTCCAGCAGACATTTAAGTCTTGAAGTGCCTTTAGGACCTCAATCATTATCTCGCGAGGTTGAGCTCGAGACTGTTGGGTAAGTGATATACGTCAGTAAAAATTTCAGTGTGTTACAAAAGGAGTAGTAAAAGAGAACATCATGCAAGACCTGAAGTCCAAGAGCCCATTTTCTTTCAACAGGATAATGTGGGCGCAAACCACTGGCATGAGGATTATTTGAACTTGTTGATTCCGATGAAGCAAAGCGATTAAAATTCCTCTCCTAATGAACCATAAGGTCAGACAGTTAATTAAACATTTTGCAAATTATGTCAGACAAAAATGGTGTAAATTTGAACTAACCAATGATTCTTGATAATCTGCTCCCAGATAGCCACTGGTAGCTCGGAATCGATTGTCCAAGAGTAAATAATATGCAACAGTTGCCTGGAAAATGGTCTAAAATCAGCAATATGATCATTAAAAAGGATGAACAGTTCATTTGTTTGCATATACCTCATTTTGCAGTCTATTGCGCAGAGATTCACACACATGGTCCTTTTCATAACCCAAGTTTACAACGTCTTGAAGGGTATCTTCATCAATCTTCAAAGGTCATATATCAAGACATTAGCAAAGTGGCAAGATAATTATAAAAAATCAAATATGTAAATAAGTGATATTGCAAATCTGCTTCTTTTAAATCTCATAAGGGATTTCTGCTAAGATAAACTACTACTAGCAAGAAAATACTCCACAAACCTCATATTATACAATGTTTGACTTTTCACAATATTCAAGATGCCTTTCACCACTGCTTTATACGGTGTTATGTTGGCAAAACATTATTTATCATACTCTATAAGTATATCTCAAGAAAATTATATTAGTGGATAAAGTTTGATACATTAATGAACAACTCGTTAAGAATGTGATACAAAGGAAGTACCATTTTGGCTTGCTGTGCTGTGTCTGGTGGAGGCACTGCTAAGTAACGAGGAAGGCGAATCTGAAACCACTGATGCTCTCGAATTTCACGAATTGTGATTCTCTTCATTGGATCAACAACAAGCATCCTTGGGATCAAATCCCTGGCCAGAGCAGATAAATGACTTGGGAGAGTATATATACCACCCTGGAACACCAAACAAGCAGGTCATATACTCAAATATACAGAATAATAATAAAAACTTAGATATTTTAAGGACCATCTAGTCAACATAAGAGTTTATAAGGTCTGGCTAGCCTACATAAATTTATCTCACCTTTATCTTTTTGAATAGGTTAGGGATATTCTCGTCATCAAATGGAAGAGTACCACAAAGGAGAGCATATAGGATCACTCCACAGCTCCATACATCAACCTCGGGTCCAGCATATAATTTACCAGAGATCACCTGCGAAGGAATCATAGTACTATAATAAGAAAAAAATATTGCATGTAAAGGAGCAAGAAGATATAGTCTCACAGTGATACAAAAAAATACCTCTGGAGCAGCATAATTCGGACTCCCGCAGCTTGTCTTTAAAAAATGGCCATCATGCATGACATTACTCAAACCAAAGTCAGCAAGCTTTACATTATACTTTGAATCAAGTAGCAAGTTTTCTGGCTTCAGATCACGATGAACCACCATGTTTCTGTGGCAGTATTCAACCCCAGATATAATCTGTTCCATAAAAAAAATTTACCTTCTAAATATTAAGAGAAACAATGTATTTGTATTCAACAAAATCAGAACAATGAAAAGCTATAAGTTCTCCCATAAAATAATGTATGTCCCTCTCTCCATTTCAGGTTAAAATCACATGCCAATGATTACACCAACACAGTGAAGACTTAGGAATTAGTCAAAAGTTTGATTTAGTACATCACTTCATCCCACAAATTTAATATTCAATGATAAGGTTAGAAACTAAAAGCAAGCCGATTACATGCGAACCTGAGTCAATTAATTATGAACACCACACACAAAACCTCCACGCGACGAATATGGATAGCATGCTTATGCTCCATAGGTTATGAATAGTGAAAATAAGCAAGCATTAAAGTTGGAAATAAATGCTAAAAGAGCACGTTTTAACAAGTGAAAGAATTGAGTAAGGTCAAGTACCTGCTGGAAGATTCGGCGAGCCTCATCTTCCTGCAACCTGCCTTTCTCAACAATGTAATCAAACAGTTCTCCAAACTTGCAGTACTCCATCACAACATATATATCCGTAGGAGTGTATATGACCTCATAAAGGCGAATGATATGGGGATGAATGAACAACCTCAATATCTTGATTTCTCTCTTTGCTGTAAACAAGAAACAATAAGAAAAAATGAAGCCAGGCCTTAGCATTTAGCAAGCATGAAATTCCAGATTCTAGAATTTCCAGCTCAAAAGCATCCGAAGAACGTAAAACCATAAAATTTCTTCTTTACCAGGAAGAATGACTGCAGGAGGTGTCTTTTTTCTTAAGAAACAAAAATGTATCCTAGAATCAGTATAGATTGTCTCGACTATTAGATTAGCTCAAAATTTTGGAGACAATTCACATATCAGACCACTATAGGAAGCAGGTAACGTCCGATCATGAACACAGAAGATAATAGATTGATTAAAGTGGTCTCTTTTTAAAAGGAGGGTACCTTTCTCCTCCATTTCCATATTTCTCATTTGGCGACGGTTCAGGATCTTTATAGCAACTCTGTGCCCTGTATGCTTATGTTCTGCAATCTTCACTTTTCCAAATGAGCCAATACCTAAAGTTCTTCCTAGATTGTAGTTCTTCAGTGCCTCAGAATGCCCGCCGCCTCTAGCATTTCCTTCCATTTTCACTGGCAAATATAAAAGAAAATAACTAAGGTCTAGCATTCCACAAACAAATTTGCACTTTGGATGACATATTGATGACATGATGCACACCTTTGAACCAAGGCAAGACATGACCCAAGATTCAAGTTGTGCTAAGCTTGTTCATTATACTAGGATGGTGTATACGGTGTGTCACAGTCACAGAAACCATGCAATATATAACTGTTCGAGTTAACATGTTCACCTCAAATACAAGTTATGTATATCAATTCATAGTAACAACCCTTCATCTAACTGGTGGGTTGCATTTAGGGAAACATAAGCTTTATGCGCTAGGACCTGGAGTCCAGTAGAAGTAGAATTAACGGCACAAGTGGTCCAAATCATCAATGATCCAAAAAACATTTAACTTATTCCCTTTCTAGAACCAAAAATCTAACTAGAAAGGTTTGCCAAAATCGTATTGTCCACGTGCAATAAACACCATCCCTTAGAATAAACCTAAACATGAGCTATAAGCCACCACTGTCCTCTCAAGAGAGTTTGTGCCTAGCCTTCCTTCACCCCAAAATGCCCCAAGTCATCCTTTTGCCATCAGAACCCCCATCACTAGATGGTTTTTAACACTGCGAACCTCATCTTCTCCACCCATGGTGCTGCTGCAACCAGGATATCAGCTTGGTGCTTTTGGTGGTGCAAAGAGATAGACAAATCATGAGATCCTAGTGTGAAACCAAGCTTTCTTAAAAAGGTTCCCCCCAGTGGCGGATCTAATATGGGACATGGGGGTTCAGTTGAACCCCCAAACTTTTTGGGAACAATCAAACTGTTTTAGTATTAAGGTTAAGGCAAATTTCTAGAACAGAAGCTAGGGTTAACGCAAATTCGAGAAAAAGTGCGTGGGTAAAGAGAGAGATGGGAAAGAGGATGTGCTCACCAGGATGGATGCGGCGGAAGCAGCAGGAGGAACGACGGCAACCCTGCTCGCTCGCGCGGTGGATGGGGATCGGCGCAGGCGGCGGTGGCGGAGGACGTGCTCACCAGGATGTATGCGGCGGAAGCAGCAGGACGAACGACGGCGCCCTGCTCCCTCGCGGGATGGATGGGGATCGGCGGAGGCGGAGGAGGTGGCGGTGGGCAAGTGGATTGCTTGCACATCCCATTCCCGGGAAATTTAACTATTTACCATTGTTAAGGTTTGGTCGATTATCTAAATATTTCTTTTAGATTTACATATTTTTTCCACTGTCATATATTGGTTTCTCAACTATATAGGGTAAAAAATGTTGTAGGATCCCCTGGTAAATGTTTCTTCCTCCCCTCCATCTCTCCAACCACTTGCCATATCCATCCCGTATTTGTCAACGGTCACCGCGCGCACTATGACCACGCTAGCCACGCCGCGACTCCTCCTCTCCCCAACCTTCAAGGACCTCCTCCTTCCCGTCCCCAACCAGCTCCTTCTCTGCCCCTGATCCCGCCTCCTCACTCAACGGTGAGCACCTAACGAGGTGGTTGAATAACCCGGCGTGCAAGCTAGCAACGAGCGAGTCCGAGCGAACAATGCAAGTAGAGGGAGGGTTGGTCGCGCCGCCACGCTGTCAAGACAAGCCTACGTCGATGGGCGTCCACCATCGATTCCTATGCCTCGAGCCCCTCGCTTCCTCGATTCTTTCGAACTCCTTTCCTCATAGCTCCTGCTTGGATGGCAGTTTCATGACTAGCAGTTGTTTGCCGGTCGTCGGCCATCATCATGCAACACGGCCCAAGGTTGTGTCGTGCTATTCCTGAGCCACGCCGGGCTAAGTAGCAGCCCTAGCACAACGTGGCTAGATGGGTCGTGTTGGCACGACTCATAGCCAAACGGATCGTGTAGTTCCTGGGCTGTCAACTACACATGCGTGCCCAGGCGGAGACGGAAAGACCCAACCCATTTGACAACCTATAGGAGGATTTGGTAAACTTATAGATATTTTTATGTTTCTTTAGATGAGATCAATTAAGACACCTCGGTTGCACTTAATTAATTTGATTAGTGTCGAATTAAAGGGAAACTCTTAAAATTTTTTAAAGATGTTCTCTTTCGTAATAGCGATTACACTCCAGTCAACATAAAAAAAATAAAACACTCTTTTCCCAAAATAACATGCAAGCACGATATAATCTAGAAAACATATCCATTTTCTTCTTGTTTTTATTAAATCAATTTCAATTAGTGTTGTATGAGATAAAATTTATTTCAATATGCATAATAAGGATAGATCTGTCTCATGGAGATATACACAGGTGTGTTGCTTATCACATTGGTGAAGGAAAATATTTTCTCATAGACAATTGTTAAGAGAGTTAATTAAGAAATTAATATCAGGTGGTAGAAACAAGGATGGTAAAGATTTTTGCAACTACACTAGATGGTTTTAGCAATAACTCTAAGGGATCTACACCATATAAGAAGTCAAAGTCGATACCGGGTGGACGGGGAATATCCTTGAGGCACCCATCACAATGATTTCTCTTCCTTCTTAGGCACAATTACGCACGTATACTTGGCCATATGCAAATATGAGATATTTATACCTTTTCTAACCCTTTTTAATTGTTTTTTCTTCCATTTTTACTTGTATGTTATTTAAACTAATATTTTTCAATCAAATAGATATATATATATATTTATTTAACCCAAAACAAACATATTATCAAAATATATTAAATGTTCGTTTTAATGAAATTAATTTAGTGTTGTAGATGTTAATAATTTTTAAATAAACTTGGTGAAGCCAAAACGACTTATAATATGAAACGGAGGGACTAGTAGTCATCATGACATATTAATAATATTAGTTAATAGTAATTTTTACATTACTTACATGACATCAAGTTGTTTAACTAATTTTTAGAATTTAGGAGATATTTTTCCTCAACATAATCTAGAATTCTCTTAACTAATTATATATGAAGAAAATATTCAAAACCACATATAGTCACATAAATATCTATAATTTATATGGATAAATTAGAATAAATTAGAGAGTGACATTTGTTACGAATCTAATGATCATAGTGCATTATAAATATTACTCAAGTTAGTTGTGATTTTTACTATATACGTTTACATGTCTTATGTTATGTTATATAACTTTAAATTATATATATGGGTACAACATTTATTTGTTATTATATATTTTATTGCATTTTTATCTAAATTTAGTTCATATTAGAGAAATTTAGATTAGAGAAAGTTAAAATAATTAATGTTAATTTATATAAATATTTAGAAAAACAATATATCATAAAATTTATAATAAATGCAATAATAAGATATTGTATTTGTTGATGCTAAAACGTAATACAATACAAATATATTATAGGAACGGAGACACCAAATATTGTTGATTAATTCATTGCAAAATTTATAGTTGAGACAAAATAAAAAATAAAAATTAACCTGTCCTTTTCTATGGCCGAATTTTATAGTGCACCAGATGGATACACTTAGCAAATTGAATCTAAAATTAATTTACTCTGAACCTATATCGCATAAGTCGTTGCTACAGTTGTACGAGAGGTAAATTAGTAACAAAACAACTAACCAGCAAACTAAGTTTATAAGTAACGATTAACACCGAAAATATGATTGCAAACTAATGCAAAGAACCGACTAGAAAGAAATCTCCTTTTGTGGGAGGAACAGGTGATTTACAAGCAAACAACCAAAGATTACGTCGATTTCGTAGAGGAATACGAACGATGTACAAGCAAACTGTTAAAGACTAAATTACTCTAACCCAAGAAAAATAGTAGATGGGATTGGTTTGATTTGTTGATCTCCTTTTTCTGTCTAAAGATACCATTATATACGAATACGTACACCGTGTTCGCAACCATCCGGTGGATTCCATCTCTATTTTCTCCTACGTGGGCCCTTCATTCCAAGCCAAGTCGATCACGTACCAAGCCTGTGTACGCCTTATGCATCAGCTCATCACATCTGTCATCGTCTGTTGCATCCGTGCACGTATATTTCCATCTTCTTTTCTTTATTAACAACGAACATCAGCCCGTCAACTAGCTAGCCACACATCCAACTACATGCATATGGCAGGGGTTACCAAGGACAAAGAATCTTACTGACAGCCACATGGAGCGTTAAAGCTGAATTTAATTAGCTTAATCAACCATTCAATCAATCAACACTTTAATTAGACATTTGCCAAATTTTTCTATCAACAGTATTATTTTGTAAACTAATTAGTTTACCAAACCCCAAAGTTAAAACCTCCTAAATACGTCACTCGTTCCCTCAATATCGTGGTTGTACACGTGTAGTATGCATGAAACTATGAAGGTAAAAATGCATTCATTAAACTAATCACATGAGTTAATCTAACTTATGTTAATCACATGGATTTGCTAATCGATATTGCGGCCTATCCATACAAAGACGTGATGGAATCAAAACGGAATCAGAATCTCTCAAGCAGAAAGGTCTTCCTAATGAGAAATCAAATTTGAGGAAAGTGAGATTGACCAACTGACAAACCAAGAAAACTAACGATTAAGCGACCAATCACAACTCCTATGGAGAAGAGGAACTCTATACGGAATGGATCTGAGAAACATGAGAAAGGGGGAGACGATAACTCCTAGTGTCTAGGCATCACCTCTACCAAATCCCCACACCTCAGTCAGCTCAAAACACCACTCAATTCCCCACCCTACCCCTACCTTGACGTATCAAAGCCCATGAAATCACCCTCCGCCCTCCTCCCATAATGCACTGATCACGCCACTATTAACAACAAAATTTGGCAAAGAGATTCAGAGTTGAATATAAAACCGAAGTAGATTTGGAGGGGATAAATTGTTTCCAAAGACAGACTGTGCATTGGTGGAAGACAGTATTGGCCGATACGGAATTGGACTTGGTCAGCCGATACAGATATCTTCGATTTTATGTTGGGCTAGGATTGAAGCTTTAATAATTTTGCCAAAAAAGGATGGAGTCCAAAAGAGAGGTAATTGTATCTCTTAATTAGGAATAAGTGTTAGTTGTTTCCATTCAGAAATTTGTGTTAAGAGATCGCCTAGGGATTCGTTTGTTTATTTGTACTTAGGAAAATTTGAGTCGTTTCCGATATGGACAAAGTCTGTATGTTTATTACATACTACTGGTCTCTACAACTGATGGGACATGCTTTTGCTTCTTCATGATTATCTTTTCCTGTACCTTACAACCAATTCGATTATGTTGCGTCAGCTAGGTCTTTGCGGTACATGATCGGCTTATCGGCCGATCGACTATCGTTTACTAATCCAGTTTATTTGTTTATTCTTGTGGTTGCAGGATCAAACCAACTGACACGGCCTGAACTCGAAAACAAGATTTGGACGTGCACTGAAGTTAAGCAAATCTCCCGGGCTACCGTATTTTTGCATCAACAGCCACTCGTCCCAAATCCGAGCTCAAACCACCCTCAGCTCCCAACCGAATACCCATACCCACCAAATCAGCCAAAGAAGCGATTGCACAGCAAACAATGAGAACCACAGCATGAACAAACCGAAACAACCAAATGCGAATAAAAAAACCTACAAGAGCTAAGCAGCAGTGTGGATGGATGGATTACCTGAACACACCGGAGCTCTTCCCCTCATCATCGATCAGGTGATGGTCAACCGCACGAGCTAGGTGGAGTGGAGGAGGAAGAGGAAAGCCCGCCCACTTGAGCAAGGATAGGAAGAGAGATGGCTTTGGGGGGTTCGGACTTGTTAACACCAAAATTTGGTAAGATTCTTAATGGATTCAGTCAAGGAAAGAGATCAATCAACCGATGGAAGTTTATCCAGAAAAGACCAAGTTCAATAAGGAATCAAGAAGATCACGGTATGGCAGTTTAATTCTATCTATTAATTAGGCAAGATTTAGTAGTTTTCCTTTTATCTTTTGGAAATGTTTATCTAGTATCCGATCAGAACTTGTATCTTTCCTTTTTATCTTAAGAAAATTTTGTCTAGTGTCCGATAAAGACTAGTATACATCCATGGGTATAAATATGTACACTCGGGGTCCCTGTAATCTATCTCCACATATCAATACAATTACTTTTGGCGCATCGTAACCCTCTTTCCCGAGATTTCTACTTATCACCGGTGGAACATGACACCTGACGTGGGGCTTCATCGACTTCGATCTCCAGCGAAGGGGTAAGCCCTACATTCCGCTGACCCTGGTGAATATATCTGCTATATTGGTATTGTTCAAGGTTGCATCGCTTCGATCTCTTGGATCGCTCTGGTTCGGTTGATATATTTGCCTATTTATCATATATCGTAGCTAATCTAAGTTGATATCTTTGTTTATTTGTATCGGTCGGGTCTTTTCTAGGGTTTTGTTGATATCAGCTAAACAATTCCTATCAATTTAGATTAGTTAGTATATCCACCACCCTGAAAATCAATCAAAAAGCTCGATTGTTTAGATTTTATGCTTACTTTCATACATAGTGTTGCATTAATTGGGTTTGACCTACTAAGTAGTAACTGAAATCATAAAAACTAACTTGCTCATTGATTACCAATAAAGATTACATCGGGGTTTTAGCCAATGAGTTATCTAAATGTTGCATCGACCTATAAGGATTATATAAAAGTTGGCTTTAGCCATTGCAACAAAGAATTCATTGATTATTTAATCATTTGGATTTAACGACATCGGATCTCCAGCCGATGTATGCTTTAACCATCGGATCAACATTTATTCTATCATATCATTATTAGCCGATTGGTTTCTATTGGATTACACCATCATTAACCGATTGTCTTCTATATCTTATTTATTCAAGTGTCAGAATCTACATCGGATATATAGCCAATTGATCAAAGCTCTATCGACATCGGCTAGTATCGCTATATCGGCTAGTATCGCTACATCTGCATTTTAGCCGACAAGCTATTTGGTCATCAACATATTTATCTGTCTTATCAGTTGCAGGATCAGGCTGACTACTACGCTCTCGTCTCATCAATAATTTAGGACCTGCACTGGATCTAAGAAAAACTCCCAGGTATGTGTGTTTATCGATGTAGTTGTATCAATATAGGTTTAGCACCATCAATCAGGCGCGGATTGTTTTGTCAACAGGACTGGAGCTCTCAGTTCACTTTAATAATCATCCTCCTCAGCATCGTCGCAAATTAAAGTGAGGACGGGAGTTGGGCGGTGTTACCAGAGAAGATGTACACGTCTTACGTGGCGGCCGCTTTGCCCATTCAGGGGCTTCTGTCTCTCCGCTCTTTTTTTTCTCTTTCTGTTTTGTTCCCTCACGGTGTGCATCGCTTGGATGGACGGCTCGCTGGTGACGTGGATTGCTTTTTGTTTCCGTCGCCTTGTTGCTCTTGCGCACTCGCTCGCGTGCATACCGTTGCGATCAGGGTGGGTGAGTGAGTGGGTGGGATGGCTGACAAAGCGCTGATGCGGCGCGGTGTGGAGCCGAATGCGATGACGTGCGATACATGACTTCCTAGATTTGTGTTGTGTTGTGCTGGCTTGCATGTACGCTTGTGTGGCTGCAGCTGCGGCTGCTACCGTGCTATGCAATGTGGCACACGGTGCACCCACCGGATGGCAAAAGGCGCATGATCATGACGTGCCTTACAAGCATGGCCCTTGCTCGCCGGCTTTGGCCAACAGGCTGAGGATATTCCTCCTGTAATACGGTCAATCACTTCACTGTACGATGGAAATAGTAGACTGCTGCTGCTTGAAAAACTCATATGCGCTGAACGCATTGTTTAACACTAAAATAAAAATCATCACTTTTGTACTAGCTATTCTACTTCTCGAGCAGGAGAAAAAAAGAACTTAGATATTTTTAAAAATTCAACGTCGCATTTCTGTATAGTTTAAAGTACACAAAACCCGACGGTAACACCAATACTAATAAAATCTTTGGTGTTGATTCTTGAAGTTAACCTGTCAACTTGTGCCACTAGCAAGAGAAGTGCGCCAGGAAATTAAAAAAAAAAAGCAACGGCGGAAAATAGTCAAAAGGTGATTGTTCGGTAGCGGAGATACGACACAGATGAAACGTAAAGATTCTGCGTTCCCTGTGTACCAGGCCGCAGAAATATCGACCCGGCCGGGGTGTGTGTGGTGTGACCAGTTGGTCGCTATCATATGGTCTACCTGGTCCTGCATGCCCATGCAAGATCCGGTCGCCACCACCACCTCTGCCCCGCTGGTCCTGTTCAGCGACGGCGACCGCTTCCCGGCTCCACCGGCCCACCCACGCACCGTTAGTTCGTTGAGTTACACGTAACGCGCTCTGTTGCGCGCGGGGCTCCAGTGCCAGTGAACGTACGTACGCTAGCTTGTGCCCCGGCGCGCCCCGGAACCTATGCCATGTCAGCGATGTCGCTGCCTCGCTGGCTGGCACCAACACGCGGCAACGCCTGGACGGGA
Source organism: Oryza punctata (assembly GCA_000573905.2). NCBI lineage: Eukaryota > Viridiplantae > Streptophyta > Magnoliopsida > Poales > Poaceae > Oryza > Oryza punctata. The sequence continues at coordinate 26,310,866 of CM002495.2, read as the reverse complement.
CGGGCGGGGTTGGCCCGTGTGCTACACTGCTACGCACGCAGCGAACAACGGTGGGCCGCGGCACGACGGAATGGCATGCACGCGCCGTGGCGTGCAGTGCACCACGGGAAACGCTAGCTGCGCGCTGCATGCACGGTACTAGACAATTAGTACGTTCCCAGGAAACGACAACGGTGGTGGCTTGGACCAGGGAAGTGATGAAGGTGGCGTCGGGTCTCGGTCTCTCGGACCTCCTGACGTTCTCTCGGGTGCCCCAGCGCAGGAATGGGATCTTGAAAACGTTGCATGCTTTTGCTGATCTGTTCGTTTTGTCTCGTATGCTTTGTTTTCTTTCTGATGCGATGGTTGGTTTGATTTCGACTAATTGCAAAGGGCCCGCAACTGTGCTGCCAGTTTTTGTCATTAACCACGGACTTTTGCAAACAGAAAGCTGCTTTGCCGACACATTTACGCATTACTCCCTCTGTTCTAAGATAATCATCATATTACATACTCTCTCCGTTTTATATTATAAATAGTTTAACTTTTTCTTAATCAAACTTCTCTAAATTTAACTCAAGTTTATAGAAAAATATATTAGTATTTTTAATTCAAAACAAACATATTGTCAAAATCCATTAAATATTAGATTAAATGAAACTAATTTGATATTTTAGATGTTGTTATTTTTTCGATAAACTTGGTATTAAGTTTGACTATGAGAAAAATCAAACGACTTATAATATAAAACGAGAGAGTATTTACAGTAAGATTAAGGAAAATTAATAAAACTCTCACATTATATTTACTCCAATAACAAACTCGATGCATGTATCATCCCTACTATTTTCTAACCAATAGCAAATCAAGATATTGCATGTTGGTTACTCCAATGCACAAATCATTTACTCAATGCACAAATAACAAATAGATTATATAAATGAACACAAATATAATCATTTAGGAATAACTAAAAAAATTATACGATGTCATTACTGGTCTGGTCCGGGTAGACACTGTAAGTGGAACAACAGCTTAGATAAATTCTTCGGGGTTTACCGCACACAATTTTCTTTTCTCGCTTACCGTTTGCAATTGCATCCACCGGTGGACTAATGATTTTATGTTTGACCACTTCGTGCACGGATGGCAGTAGACAGAATTACGATATGATTGTACATTTGTACTCCGTACTACGTTTCACAAAAGATTCGCTACTACCTCAATAAAGACAAATTTTTCCGATGTTTCACGCGCGCTAATCTATTATTTTATCGAAGTAATAGAAAAATGAACTTCCATATTCGTTCTCATTGTCTATAAATTCTCACATTAATCGAGAAATAAATAAAGCCTATATAGAAATACAATTTAAAACTAACAAAAATTCGGAATTAAAGATTAAGGATATTGGAAGAGAAAACTAGAGTTCATACAAGTATACAATTGAGAACTAATTAAAATTCGGAATTAAAAACTAACAAAATTAAAAGTAGAAGTCGGAGTTCATATAGAAATATAATTTAGAAATAACTTAAATTCGAAATTGAAAAAAAAATATTGGAAGAAGAGGTCTATAGTTCATATAGAATATAATTTAGAAAAAACTAAATTTCGGAATTAAAAAATAAGGATCATTGAAAGATAATATAAAATTCGAATAACTGAAATTCACACATATAATATTGAATAAAGATGAGCTACCATATGAATATCATGCATTGGTTAGCTTGGTCAATTTAGTGCAGAATTTAAAAATTATGTTATCATTTTGATATATTTTAATAATAAGATGTGAAAATATTTTTAAGTTATTATATAAGAAAAAAATATAACGATGCTAGTCGCGCAATCTGCACGGGCCATCATGCTAGTTTAAATACAAAAGAGTATAATGATCGTCATTTTTTTTCAAACTCGAGGACATTTGCCCCTCATATTTTTGAACTTCAATACACTGGTCTTTCACTTTCTCAAACTTTAATGTAAACAAAAAAAAATTAAGACGAAAGAAGTACAGGCATGACATTGAAAAGTTATAGCCTTTATCAAGAATATTAAAATATTATTTTCAGTCAAGTAGGAGGCAGAAATTTAAATAAATAACTTTCTGCTACCTTTTTACAAACTAACATCACCCATGTCATCTTCTTTCATCTCTTTTTGTATTTCCTCTCTCCATCTCTCTCCTTCCTCCATTGCACTTGCAACTGTGGCAATAGCAATGGAAGCAAGGATGAGGAAGCTTGTGAATGGCTGGGATGCGGTCGAGCGATTCTACACTCTACATGGACTCAAGGGATGACAGGAGAAATGGCCTAATTCGGCCACGCTGCTATCAAGGAGTGAAGAGACATCCTCCGAGAAAAGATCGGAGGCCCCAACCCTAAGTTGGTTCTTCTCTCGGAGCTAGAACCGTACAGTGACAACAGCGAATGAGTTCGTGATGAGGTTGGAAGTGTTGTTGCGGTTCTTGGAGTCAACGTATGTGACATTCAAGGAAAGGATGTACAAGAGAGGTGGCTGCTAGAACCCGAGATTGGCACAAATCTCACAGCATAAGTTGTTGGCGATGGGTAAGAAGGGTGGAGAGTACATAGCTGTGGCGAGGTATCAGGAGGCACCATTTGGTGCCAATATGGTGATGCTACAGTAAAAGGGGCAGCCAGTATCATCCTACTCACAATGGTGGTAATAATAAAGTATTTCATTATTCAACGGAGTAGCCCCTATGAGGGAGTGAAGTGTTGTAAGGCCAATGAAGTGAGGAGGGAGAACGGGGGAGGTGAATAGGTGCAATGGCCTAGTGGGAGAAAAGGGAAAGATGAAGATATGGACATTTCACTTTGATTCTCTCTTTTCAGTTGAGTTTGTATATTACAATACCCGTAGTGTCCAAAAGCAAATGTTCACAGAATTGTAATATCTAATGATAAAGTCTCGTTTTAGCGTTATCCACAAGCAAAGACCATAATTTACCAAATGTCCTACGACAAATGTTGCCATTATGTTTTGACTGCTCAAAAGGTAATTACTTCTTCCATCATGTAATAAGTTCATTTTTAGATTCTTCCATTTATCCTAAAATAACTTCATTTTTAGAGTAATCATTGCATCGGAATTTATGAAAATAGAGAATAATTGTATTGAGAATAGAGAAAGTGAAGAATAGTTGCATTGAGATTTGATAAATTATGGGTATTTTAGTAGAAAATTTGCAACATCAACAGTTCACTGGCAACCATAAAGAAATCCATATTACATTGACCTGAAATACCGAAGGTACAAGTTATTGCCACATCAAACAAGAGTACCTTAACCCTCATTTGTCATGCTAAGCAAGCACACACAACCTGTCAACTGTCAAGCCCACGAAGATCATCCGAGCACGATGATCTTTGCTGAAAGCCATGTTCTTGGACTGGTGAGAATAAAACATCACGCGTGAGCAAACACATGTCTGCTCGAGTCCGCACCAAAGGCAAACTAGCAAAGTGATCAAGTCAGAAATCCAAACTACTGAACATTACACAGACGAGCAAATCTTACATTTAAAGTTATATTAGCACCCATTGCAGTTATACCGCTGTAGTAAGTCCGTCTCCAGCAGCTAGTTGATCTGCAAAGAACGTTGTAACATCTTTAAGTTATTGTTCTTGTAACACGGATCTTTCACATATGTAATCTAAGACTACTTTGTTAGCCTGGTCAGGAAAATGGTTTGGGACTACATTCTTTCAAGCGTACAGTGCTGTAATAGCAACAGATGCATCAAAGAGTTTTGGAAGCTAAGTAGATAATAGTACTATTGTGCGAACTAACAAATACATGTGTGTGCCTTACTAGTGTAACGAGTTTTTTACTTTGACAAGACGACACTATTTTATCTTACTAGGAACATGAGCACACTACTGTTAAAATTAAGCTATATTTAAATCCAGAGTGTAAATAAAACCCTTAACCACACCTCATTGACAGCATCAGCATCCCCATGATCTTTCAGTTGCAGCTGATCAACTGCAAGGTTCTCTCAATAAGAACACAAGTGATCTTAGGGACAATGTCAAAGTAAAAGCTCTGGACATGTTAGAGTTACCTGATGCAGGGCAGTCAAATTGACAAATTCCATATCTGGAATCACTTCGTTAAGATCACCGACTCCAGCAGAAGCATTACCAGATGACATTCGCTTGGATATCAAGGCTTTACTGGAGAAGGACTTCTTAGAAGAAGGGCAACTGGATGTGAGCCTCTTCGACGAGCTGCTACCAAATGGAGACTTTTTGTCAAGAGGGCTAACAGATGATAAGCACTTTGCAGACAAGCTCCGTGCAGACGGAGACAACTTATCTAATTGACTGTCTGAAGAGAGCTGTCTTTGAGACAATCCGCTTACTGCTGGTGATCCTTTCAGGCTTAACTTATCAATGGAGAATCTGCACGCTGACTGCATTGTTTCACTGTCGCGAGGACCATTAACATCAACAATCTTCTCTAGATCAGAATGTCCTCCCACCAGCTTGTCCACAATGACAGCTTCACAATCATCAAATTCAAAACCGTCGTTCAGCTTCCTCTCAAAACTTGGTTGGTCCATGCTTTCCTCAAGTGGTTTGACAATACCGGGAACTGCCACATCGAGTAGCCTCAGAATTCTTTTGGGCTAAAGTCGCAGTCTGCAAAAAACAGAACACTGTAAACTTATAGCAAAAATGCAAGGCTGTTAATTTCACTTGCAGAAAGAACATCAAGGTTCCTGAAGTTGTGAATGGAGGATGCAACACAATTTGATTCAGGATGACATTATGGGCGATATGTTGTGATTGCGGCAAGAACTACAGTATGAATGCAATGATATAGCACTTTGGGAGTAGTAGTATAGGGTGGCCCTGTCTTCCAATGCCCAGTGCACTATGATTTGCAGCTTTTAAAAGGGCAGGGTCCTGTGTTTCCTCCGAAATTTATGTGGAAGGTGAACGGGTCCGTTCTCTGAAAATCAGGTCTTTGCTTGAATGGTGCTCAACAAGAGCATACGGACTAAAGAATAAAGATAGTGAGATTGGGAGTGGTCTAAAGAAGAGAAATGCCAGTTTTATGGAACTGGTGAGAGTAGTTATCATCTATTTTTCAGATGACCAGCTTGCTCGATGTTTCTGGAATGCAACTATGTGCATCTGTTTTTAGTAATAAACCTTCTAATGCTCCTCAGCTGTTTTGATAGCTACATAGCTGATTAAGATGATTTAGGGGAAAGATGACAACCCTTTTAGGTGCAGTAGAAATCTTCTGGACGATTTGGTAGGAACAAAATGCTGCCTGTTACAGATGTAAAATGCAATTAGACTTAAACAATCTATTATTTTATCTGCCATTGGTTGAATTTCTGGACAGTACTGCATATGTTGGAGTATGAAAGAATCTCTAGGGTTGAGGACCAATATTGTCGAGCAAGTGGCATCTGAAGTTTCCGATGTGTGCGGGTAGTAACTCAGGGTTCCAAGGATTCAGGGCTGACAAGAGTACAAGACTGTTTTTCTGTTAATGTGGAGGACTGCCGAGCTGTTTTGGCGGGCCGCGCATACCACCGAGCAGGTGGCGGGCGGCGCGAGGCAGAGCAGCTCCGCAGCTGATAGGAGGGCCGAGCTCGCCGGCTCGGCGGCGGCAGCGCCTCCGCGGCCTGCGAAACGCGCAAAAAAAAAAACGAACTCTCTCTGATGGATAAGTCTTTGGTTTTTGTGGTTCAGTTAGGACAGCATGTGGTTCAGTTAGGACAACATCTCGCTTTATGCTTTATTCGGTTAGGACAGCATCTTGACTAGTCCTTTATGCCCCCTTTATGCTTTATTCAGTTTGGATGCCCTCTAGGACAGTATCCTATTCAAATTTCGAATTTTAGACTAGGAGGATATAGCACTAGGTGTGCAGCCAGCTATGACTATATATATGTATCCAACCTCCTTGGGAGGATATGGCTTTATGTTTGTGAATGAAGAAAACCAGAAAATTGCCCCATCCTGAATGCCATCCTCTTCTCAATGAGAGTAACCATTGAAATTCTAACATCTCGTATCAGAGCCACACTTTCCTGTAGACTAAACATCCTCTGTTCCACCCCTTCCCAAGCTCGGTTGAGCTCTCAGCCAGCAACAGCACCGGCTGCTCTTCCTTCTCCTCTCCCTTCCCCTTCTCCACGCAGCAGCCTCCCGGAGGCGCGCCATGTCCGACGTTCGGTCTCGGCGTTCGGTCGCCTTGAGCACTCGGCGTCCGCAGGACGCCGAGCTCGCCGCAGCAGAAGAGCGCAGGCGAGCAACGGCTCAGACCGCTGCAGCAGCAGCGAGGGCGGCCAGGCTGGCGGCAGCGGAGTTGGCAGCAGCTAGGACGGAGGCGGAAGCAGAGGCGGCGGAAGATGCGGCACGTGCGGCGGAGGCAGAGGTTGAGACCTTGCGCAGCAGCATCAACGGCTCCATCGCCGGCGACATCACCGCCGAAAGGGAGCTTGAGGAGCTGGCAAGAGGAAGGGCGCGGGAGCGGGCAGAGCAGTGGGCAGCAGCCCACCCCCACGGCGGCGGTGGCGGCCTAAGGGACCGCGTGCCCGCCGACGGGAACCCAGACGGGCGCGGGCGTGCCGGCGGCAGCCCGGAGCGCGCGCGCGGTGGCGGCGCTCCCGGCGGAGGTGGCTGGCTCGACGGAGAGCGCGGCCCTCGCAGGCAGCGCGGCTCTCCCTCCCCTGACCGGCGCCGTGGCCACCACGGCGTCCAGATGGTGGTCAGGGACTTTGGTCCCGGCGGTGGGTGGCCGTCCCTCACCAAAACCAACTACATCGAGTGGGCCGCGGTGATGAGGGTGAGGCTCCAGGTGTGGCACATGTGGGAGGCAGTCCGATACGGCGACGTCGACTACGACGAGGACCGGCGGGCGCTGGATGCCCTCATCGCTACAGTCCCGCCCGAGATGCAGTTCTCGCTTTCCCAGAAGCGGACTGCCAAGGAGGCCTGGGACGCCATCGCTGCAGCACGCATCGGCAGCGACCGCGCCCGCAAGTCCACACTGTAGGCACTGCGCAAGGAGTGGGAGAACCTGGCCTTCAAGCCAGGTGAGGATATTGATGACTTTGCCCTTCGTCTCAACACTCTTTTGCAGAAAATGGTGCACTACGGTGACGACACCTACGACGAGGAGAGAGCTGTCGAGAAGCTCTTCCGCTGCGTCCCAGAGAAGTACAGGCAGATCGCTCGCTCGATCGAGTCTCTGCTGGACCTCTCCACGATGTCGATCGAGGAGGCGCTAGGTCGCCTCAAGGTCGTCGATGGTGATGAGCCACAGCCTCTCTCGGGGCCTATCACCATTGGCGGGAAGCTCCATCTCACTCGGGAGCAGTGGGAGGCCTCTCAGGGTGACGTGAGGAAGGGGGAGCCTTCTCCCTCCACAGGCGGTCGCAAGCCACGCAAGGCGCGCGGAGGCGTCCAGCTGCAGTGGGCGCGAAGACACGCCGAGGGTGGCGCTCGCCGAGGCACCCAGGGCAGAGCCGCCGGCAACCACAAGCCGGCACGAGACGACACCTGCTGCAACTGTGGCAAGCCTAGCCATTGGGCCAGACTGTCGGCAGCCACGACGCGGCCAGGCCCACGTCGCACAGGTGGAGGAGGAAGAGCCGGCTCTGCTCCTGGCACACGCAAGCATCGAGCTATCTCCAGCAGCACCGGTCGCAACGGCTTTCCTCCACCTCGATGAGCCGAAGGTACACGCCTTCCTCGGCAACAGCTCCAGCAACGACAAGGCTGATGGGTGGTACCTTGACACCGGCGCCACCCATCACATGACTGGCCGGCGGGAGTTCTTCACCGAGCTTGACTCCAGCGTCCGAGGCTCCGTCAAGTTTGGAGATGCCTCCGGCGTGGAGATCAAGGGCGTCGGCTCCGTCACCTTCTCCGCCAAGTCCGGTGAGCACAGGCTGCTTACCGGAGTCTACTACATCCCCGCGTTGAGGAACTCTATCATCAGCGTGGGACAGCTGGATGAAAACGGCTCACGCGTACTGGTCGAGCACGGAGTCATGAGAATTTGGGATCGCCGTCGTCGCCTCCTTGCCAAGGTAACTAGAGGCACTAATCGACTCTACATCCTCAGCACGCAGGTGGCACAACCAGTTTGCCTCGCCGCTCGTCGGGACAATGAGGCATGGCAGTGGCACGAACGCTTTGGGCACCTCCACTTCGAGGCCTTGAAGCGACTCAGTGCCAAGGAGATGGTGCGAGGCCTGCCGCGCCTTGACCACGTGGAGCAGCTCTGCGATGTCTGCGTCCTAACGAAGCAGAGGCGGCTCCCCTTTCCCCAGCAGACGAGCTTTCGGGCCAAGGAGCGGCTCGGGCTCGTGCACGGGGACCTGTGTGGCCCAGTGACACCGGCCACACCAGGAGGACGATGTTTCTTCCTGCTGCTCGTCGACGACCTCTCCCGCTACATGTGGGTGATGGTCCTCGGTAGCAAGGGAGAGGCTGCGGACGCCATCAGGCGCGCGCAGGCTCCTGCGGAGGCGGAGTGCGGTCGCAAGATGCGCGTGCTGCGCACCGACAACGGCGGCGAATTCACGGCGTCTGAGTTCGCATCGTATTGCGCTGATGAGGGCATTCAGCGCCATTACACTGTGTCGTACAGCCCGCAGCAGAACGGTGTCGTCGAGCGGCGCAACCAGACGGTTGTGGGCATGGCTCGGGCTCTCCTCAAGCAGAGGGGGATGCCAACCATCTTCTGGGGAGAGGCGGTGGTGACGGCCGTCTACATCCTCAACCGCTCGCCTACCAAGGCTCTCGATGGCAGGACACCGTACGAGGCTTGGCATGGGCGCAAGCCGGCGGTCTCCCACCTGCGGGTCTTCGGCTGCCTCGCGTTCGCCAAGGAGCTTGGCCACATCGGCAAGCTCGACGACAGGAGCACCCCAGGGGTGTTCATCGGCTACGCGGAGGGCTCGAAGGCCTACCGCATCCTCGACCCGGAGACACAGCGTGTGCGCACGGTGCGCGACGTAGTGTTTGACGAAGGGCGAGGGTGGGTATGGGACAAGGTGGTGGACGATGGTTCGACTCCGACGTACGACGACTTCACCATCGAGTACGTCCACTTCGAGGGAGCTAGGGGAGTAGGCAGCTCTTCTTCACCAAGCGTGTCTACCTCAGTCCCCGAGCCTCCACCGACTCCGACACCAACACACCCTCGGGCCTCGACTTCGACTACAACAAGCCCTTCGCCGACACCACCACAGCCGGTGACCCCACGCGCTCCAGCACCAACAGCCACTCCTCCGAGCACGTCTACTCCGACACCAGCTCGTGTTGAGCGCAGCCCGGTGGAGTTTGCTACTCCGCTCTCCAACGACGGGGAGCGAATCGACGCGTACCACGACGGTGAGCAGCTACGGTACCGTACGATGGAGGACCTTCTCGGTGATCAGCCAGTGCCGGGACTGGTGCCTCACGACCTGGAGGCGCAGTTGCACCTTGCGTGCGACGACGGTGAGCCTTGGTCTTTCGCAGAGGCCGAGAAACACGCGGCATGGCGTGCCGCGATGCAGTCAGAGATGGACGCGGTTCAGGAGAACCGCACCTGGGAGCTTGCCGACCTCCCTCGCGGTCACCGCGCGATCACCCTTAAGTGGGTGTTCAAGCTGAAAAGGGATGAAGCTGGAGTCATCGTCAAGCACAAGGCTCGCTTGGTGGCACGCGGTTTCGTGCAGCAGGAGGGGATCGACTACGACGATGCCTTCGCTCCCGTGGCACGGATGGAGTCCGTGCGACTCCTCCTTGCATTGGCTGCTCAGGAAGGCTGGGGCGTCCATCACATGGACGTCAAGTCGGCGTTTCTGAACGGCGACTTGAAGGAGGAGGTCTACGTGCACCAGCCGCCGGGATTTGTGATCACCAGCAAGGAGGGCAAGGTGCTACGCCTCCACAAGGCCCTCTACGGCTTGCGGCAGGCACCGAGGGCGTGGAATGCCAAGTTGGATTCCACACTCAAGGGGATAGGCTTCGAGCAAAGCCCGCACGAGGCGGCCATCTACCGGCGGGGCAATGGAGGACATGCCTTGCTGGTGGGTGTCTACGTCGACGACTTGGTGATCACCGGCACTAAGAATGCGGAGGTGGCAGCGTTCAAGGAGGAGATGAAGGCCACCTTCCAGATGAGTGATCTGGGGCCTCTCTCCTTCTACCTGGGGATCGAGGTGCACCAGGACGACTCCGGGATCATGCTTCGACAGACCGCCTACGCCAAGCGCGTCGTTGAGCTGGCTGGGCTCACCGATTGCAACCCAGCTCTCACTCCGATGGAGGAGAGACTGAAGCTGAGCCGCGACAGCACGACGGAGGAGGTGGACGCCACGCAGTACCGGCGTCTTGTGGGGAGCCTTCGCTACCTCACCCACACACTGTTGGACTTGGCATTCTCCGTCGGCTACGTTAGTCGGTTCATGCAACGACCGACGACGGAGCACCAGCAGGCTGTGAAGAGGATCATCCGCTACGTCGCAGGGACCCTCGACCACGGTCTCTACTACCCGAGGTGTCCTGGCCAGGCACACTTCGTCGGGTACAGCGACAGCGACCACACCGGCGACATCGACACCAGCAAGAGCACGAGCGGGATTCTCTTCTTCCTCGGCGAGTGCCTCGTTAGCTGGCAGTCGGTCAAGCAGCAGGTGGTGGCCCTGTCCAGCTGCGAGGCCGAGTACATGGCGGCTTCCGCAGCTTCGACCCAGGCGCTCTGGCTGGCTCGACTGCTTAGTGATCTTCTCGGCAGAGACACTGGAGCGGTGGAGCTCAGGGTGGATAGCAAGTCCGCCCTGGCCCTAGCAAAGAACCCCGTCTTCCACGAACGGAGCAAGCATATCCGGGTGAGGTACCATTTCATCCGAAGCTGCTTGGAAGAAGGGAGCATCAAGGTGGGGTACATCAATACCAAGGATCAGTTTGCGGACTTGCTCATCAAGCCTCTTGGGAGAGTCAAGTTCCTCGAGCTCTGCTCCAGGATCGGGATGGCCCAACTTCCCCACAAAACGACGCACAAGACTTAGGGGGAGAATGATGGATAAGTCTTTGGTCTTTGTGGTTCAGTTAGGACAGCATGTGGTTCAGTTAGGACAGCATCTCGCTTTATGCTTTATTTCGGTTAGGACAACATCTTGACTAGTCCTTTATGCCCCCCTTTATGCTTTATTCAGTTTGGATGCCCTCTAGGACAGCATCCCATTCAAATTTCGAATTTTAGACTAGGAGGATATAGCACTAGGTGTGCAGCCAGCTATGGCTATATATATGTATCCAACCTCCTTGGGAGGATATGGCTTTGTGTTTGTGAATGAAGAAAACCAGAAAATTGCCCCATCCTGAGTGCCATCCTCTTCTCAATGAGAGTAACCATTGAAATTCTAACACTCTCAGCCCGAATCAAGAAGGTCGGGGCAGCAGACCGCGGCCGTGGCGAGCAGCCAGCGGCCAGCGCGTGCGTTTACCGGAGGCGGAGGCGCGGAGCGGCGGAGGCCATCTGCGACATGGAGCTCGCGAGAGGAGAGGTGATGGCGATGGAGAGGGAGAGGGAGAGGGAGGGAGGCGGAGGTGCGCGCGGGAGCGAAGCGGCGCGAGGGCCGCATGAGTGAGCGAGGAAAGGTTGGTGAAGGTCGTGAAGACGAACGAGGTGAGCACTGAGCAGCACGCTCCCCTGATGCGATTGGAAATCGGAAACACAACGAGATATGGCCGTTCTCGTTACCTGGGCCCAAGACAGATCGCTTCCGGCCCACCGGCCTGGTAAATTGCCCATGGGAGTAATGACCATGGGGAAGAAAGAGTGGCTCTTTGGAATTAGGGACGAAAACAGTCATGCAAATGTATCATTTAGCCAAGTGAGTATTGTTCAAACTGTTTAAGGTTTCTTACTGTAGAACCAGTTCACCTAGATCCAAGTTACACATGCGTTCGTATTTACGACTAATTGTTATTTTGGAGGTGCTCATAAGGGTAGGATGTGCATGATCGCGTTGTGAGCATCATTTATATGGAAACGATTTTGGGATAGATGGATATTTTTATGCTTTCCAATTTAACTATTTTGGTAGAGATTGCATTACTGCATTGAAAGAAATAAGAATAATCAATTTTTTATGTGTTAGGACCGGAAACGGTTGAAAACGATATCAGTTTTATAGAAACTATGTTAGGTTGGGTGGGCGTTGTAATCCCTATTTGTAGTTTTATGTGGTCAGCATCAGAAACGGTCTAAAAATGTGTTACTTTTATAGGGATAATGTTCGGTTGGGTGGACATTGTAATACCTGTTTGTAGCGTTAGAATTTTGCAGGAATTTCGCAGTGATTAGTTTAATTTATGTAAAGTTTCTCTAAAATTCATCCATTGCAAAGAAGGCCTAGAGCTGTTTTCACTCAAGAAGAAGAGTAGCAGAAGGCCTAGAGTCACTCAAGAAGAGTAGCAGAGCTGAAGTACAATGCCACTTTGAAATGGAGGAATTTTATGAGAATTGAACTTTTTTTTAAAGTTCTATGAAACTTTCTCTAAGCACTTCGAAGTTGGAAACATTAATTACACCAATTACTGTACTGTACCCTACAAAACAGACATGAACACTACGCTGTAGTACTTCAGGACTCATAAGCATGTTGGAGTCCTTAACTGAACTGACATACTATGTTAAAACTATAAGTTGTCAAGAGGAAGTGAAACTCATTTGGGGATGGCAGTATTGCCAATAGGTTCGGGTATCCGTGGATACCTGACCGATGGGTACGGGCATTGGCACCCATTTTTGCCCGTGGATACGCTCGACCCGATACACGTAAACTTAGTGGGCGGAGGTGGGTTTTATATTTCACCCGTGGGTAACCCGTATCCGGCCTAAAAATATTTTAATCCATGTATGTCCTTTAGGTCATCAATAGTTTAACCCCCCTCCTTATTGCCCAATAGCCCACTTAGCCCATTTGTATGCAGCGGTACATATATTAAAAACCCTAAAATCCCCAAATCCCAAACCCTATCCTCTATTCCTCCTCCCATCAGCGGCGCACAGGAAGCAGAGGCGACTGGCGACGCGACACACTGGTGCATCGGCGAAGGCGGTGCGACAAGGCGGCGCACGGCCGCACGGACGCAGGCGCGGGGGGCGGCGCGGCGGGGGCTAGCGAAGCGGCGGTGCACGGACTCAGACGGCGGGGGCAGCCGGCGCATCTCCTGCCACTGCTCACCGGCGCTGCTCAACCTGCTCATGTTCCTCGCCTTCCTCGGCTCCTCGCCTTCTTCTCCTCCTCCCCCGTCGTCATCCACGACCCTTCCTCCTCCTCCTCCACTGCCACCGCCTCCGCCGCGGCCTCGACGATCTCCGATCACGTCGCGGCCATCGCCCGCGAGATCGACTCCTCCTCCCTGTGATACTCGGTGGGTACCCGTTGGGTATACCTGTGCCCCACAGGCATGGGCACGGGCATAGAGGTTTGCCTGATAGACTTTGCGGGCAAGGGTCGTGGGTCTCGGGTTGGGCATGGATTCGCTCTGCTCGTGCCCGACCTGGCCCATTGCCATCCCTAAACTCATTGGAGGTTTCGCAGAAACAGACAGTGCACACTGGAAAATAGTACTCCAGCAACTATCTATACCAGGCCAAATGGGCGGCCCGGCCAGCACGGCACGGGCACGCCAGCGACACGGCCCGCTAGGGCACAGCCCATTAGGCACGGCCTCTGTAGCGGGCCGTGCCGTGCCGTATTCCCGGCCCAGGCACAGCCCGAGGGGTCATCGTGCCGTGCCGTGCCGGCATGGGCCCGTGAATGGCACACGGGCCGTGGGCAGCACGGTCGGCCCAGGAAGCCGTGTGCGGCGTGCCGTCAGCTGGGTTGGGGAGACGGCACGCGGGCCGTCGGGCGTCGGTTGGCCGGTTGGGCCTGGCCGCTTGGCCGCCTTAGCGCGCGCGCGGTCAAAATTTGAGCAGCGCAGGGCGGGAGCGGGGGAGCGGGACAGCGTGAGTGCGGGACCGGGCGATCGGCCGGGCGCGCGGGCGACGCGCCAACGCGTGCTGCCTGCCCGCCTGTGTTGGCCGGTCGGTTTGACCACTGCGAAAAAATTTCAAAGAGGACCAAAGATTTGACTCGGTGCATTGAAAAATAATGACTAGTTGTAGTTGGAAAAAATAGGAAAATAATTAGACTTATAAAAAGTTTAAAAAAATAGGAAAAAGAGTAATGATCTTTTATTGATGTTTTACATGATACATGCTGCCTCGTTAAAAACTTTGTCATGTAAAAACTCATATTTGAGAAAACCATGACAATGAAAAAAGTACAGGTTACGGGTCAATACTTAAAAATACAAAGTAGCTACTTTGGTTGGTCGTCATCGAAATAAAGGTTTTCAAATTGAGCGACCAATTCTTGGTTGTCAGCAGTGTATTGGGCATGTTCTGCAGCTAGCTCCCAGTCTTTGACGCTTAGTAGCATTTCTACGTGATCGCTGCTCAGACTTGTTCTCCTATCCTCGATAATTCTTTCGCATAGACTGAAGGCCGATTCGGAGGATACCGAAGAGACGGGCACCGTCAACACATCCCGTGCTAGTTTTGAAAGCACAGGATATGACATCTTGTGATCATTCCACCACCCAAGTACGTTGAAGTCTGATGATTCATGCCTGATGGAGTCGCTATCCAAATAGTTGGACAACTCTTCAGCGGGACCATGCGATCTAGCGTCACCACTTGTTGTTGACGAACTGCTACCACCACCATGGCTAGAAGATGAGCCACCCCAAATTCTGCTGCACTGTAATTTTTTCTTACCTGCTGCAGGGGCTGGTGGGGGTCTTTGCAAGCGAGCTCCCTGAAACTTTATTTCGTACTTTTCAAATACCTCATATAATTTAGTTTTAACATCAGAATAATAGGTAGAATAGTCAACACTAATAGTATCTCGAATAAGTGATAGAATACTGAGGAATCCCCGTAATTTTCCCCTAGGATCAAGAATAAATGTAAAAGCATACAACACGGGGATGTTTTTCCAATATTGATACGAGCATTAAAAGTTCATCATTTTCATAGTCTTTGAACAAAGTGGCAATTTCAAGAATATTATGCAAAATTAAATTAGCTGTTGGATAATATACTTGAGATAAAAGAAGAGTACAATCATGAAACGTTTCAAGAAATTGATAGAACCTTTCGACAACGTGCCAAGTATGGTCAGTCAGTATTGGCTGGCTGTCACTATTTCTTGGGCCATTACGTGTTTGAAGAAAAACAGTAAGTAATTCCTCTTAAGGTATGACAACCTTTAACATATAATAAGTGGCATTCCACCGATGTTCCGCATCGGTCATAAACTTACGTGGGTGCATATCCGATGCACGATAATACCTTCTTCATTGTGCAATCCGTGGGTTAGAACCAGTTAACCACGTGATTGCTTGACGAACGGCGTCGATGTGTACATTCACTCTCTTAAAACCACTTTTAACAATTAGATTAATAATATGGCATGCACAACGCTGATGTAGAAGAAATGATTCAGTTGATTTTGCAGATAACTTATTTTTGCATATTCTACATCTCGCGAATGTTACCTCGTTACGTCGGGGCCTGTCACGACCACCTCATTGAAATGTTGCCAAACGCCGGAAGTTCTTGATCTCTTTGAGCCGGTGTACGTCGATGCACTCCCGCTCACAGTGCCGGATCCTTCTGAACCCACCGGTACCTCATCCACAACTGGTGGTGTTGGAGTCGATCCGGTGATATCATACTCACCAGTTGGGAATGACCCCAACAGGTAATTAGGGTCAAATCACCTAACGTAAATGACAGAAGGTTCGAATCGTCCATTCTGAAATGTGAAAACAGTACAAACAGCTCTCCAGCTCTAGGTAAGTTGAAGTTGGGAGCTAGAGCCATACCAAACGGAGTATTACTACTCTGTCAGATTGGAAGATCCTACCTTGCTGGAAATCTAATACAACAACAAAAATGAGAAAGCCCATTTTAAGATACTCCCTCCGTCTTATTTTAAGCGCAACATGAGTTTTTTGTCCAACTTTAATCGTCTGTTTTATTTGAATTTTTTTTGAAAAATTATAAAACATAAGTCACGCATATAGTACTATTTATGTTTTATCATCTAATAACAATAAAAATCAAAATCCTAATCATAAAAAAATTTAAATAAGATGGACGGTTAAAGTTAGACATGAAAAGTCAGAGCTGCGTTTACAATAGGACGGAGCTGCGTTTACAATAGGACGGATGGAGGACGAAGGGAGTATAACAGGAATCACACAACACAAGGCATACAATAGAAGTAAATAAATGAAATACCAGAAAGACAAAATGATAGTGGTTTGATGTCAGCCACACATTTATAATCAAATTACTTTGTGATTAACTGATTCCGTGACCTTTCGAGTACTTACCATCGAAGCGCATTTCTTGACCCAGACTGTTGGCCTCTGCCCTCCTGTGTTTGCTAGTACTCCAAAGAATCTATCATTAGTAAGAATATGTCAGGCTTCAGGTCATTTATAAAGATGTTGATCACGTGACATTTTTTCCAGCCTTCGGATAGGAGTTTCACCTCAGGAGAGTCTTCCATTTGGACAGGACGACCAAATTTGTCAGTTGTCATTAGAATGACATCATTTCTTTATGATAGTTTACAGGAGGATTGACATTATCGGAAGTTTCTATAATTTCATCGGAACATCACCGCTAATTAGTCAGACTCACTATCACTTACCCTGCAATATCATGCCAAAAAACACAAGCACAAGTCAAGTATAACTAAATTAGCAAACTATATCATTCCTCACCATGCAAACACATAGTGCATACTAGCATCAACAGATTTTTGTCAACTTGCTACTGCAAATCAGCACATATACTGCTAACTACATCCTGATAAATACATCCTGCTACTGAATGCATCCTGAACATATGAGGCAAGCTTAACTAGGAGACCCCTCACTCACCAAATCAAGCTAAGCAGCTGCAAGTCTCGCAACCTGTGGTGTGCAGGGTGCTGCCCCATCAGCTGCTGGTTTGCTATGAGCCGTCTCCACCGCCGCCGCCGTGCTCCCTCCTGGCCTTCTTGGCTGGCGGCGGCGCAGCGGCGAGAGCCTCATGGAGGTGGCGCTGTGCGTCAAGGAGCATCCTGTTGTGTCGGGCCTCGGTTTCCTTCCACCCACGATCGATCTCCCACTGCATCTCCATGCGCCTCCTCTCGAGCCGCATGATCCCTTGGCCGAAATCCCTTAGTACTGCAGAGATCTGCTCGTTGGCTCCACCGGGAGGGCTGCCTACAGGAGGAGGCTCCTCTACCTTCACCTTATCTGCCATGGCGGCCTTGGCTTGAAAGACCTCGTAGGGGACCCTCTTCCGGGGAGGCGCCGTGGAGAGCATCGCGGCGGATGGTGGCTGCTGTGGAGGTGGCTGCGGTGGGCGAGGAGCGAAGCCGCCAAAGCCGCCGCCGCTATCCCGGAGGATGCCGTTGATGCTCCTGGTGTTGTTCCGGGGGATGGCCTCTTCCGCCTCTTCTTCTTCATCATCTTCCTCCTCGTCATCGTCGTCGTCGTCTTCGTCAGAGGCGGCGGCCGGTGGGGAGGCTGCGGGCGGCGGCGGGAAGGCGGAGGAGACAGGGAGCGGGCCGCGCTCGAGGCGCTCCATGCGGCGGAAGTAGGGCCAGAGCGAGGTGACGGGGCGGGCGCCCTCGATGCGGTACCGCTTGCGGAGCTTCTCGAGCTTGTGGCGGCACTGTGTCCCCGTCTTGCGCAGCGCGGCGCCGGACGCGGCGCACCGCGCGGCGACGTCGGCGGCAACCTCCTCCCACTGCTGCGCCTTGAGCTGGCCACGGCGCAGCCTTGTCCACCGCTCCTCGTAGGCGTCGAGGAGGTGCATGGTCTCCATGTGCGCCCAGGGTTGCCCCGGCGCGCTCTTCCTCCTCCGCTGCTGCTGCGGCTCCTCCTCCCCCGCCGCCTCCTGCGCCATCCTCCGCCGTTCAGTCACGGCGCCAGCGATTCAGATCTAGATCTGGGAGAGGGGAGGTTGAGCGTTGGGAATAAATTTGGGGAGGAGGAGGCGGCGGCGGCGGCGGTGGTGGTGGAGGCGGATTCGGATGGAGGGGATAAGGTGAGGTGAGGTGAGGCGGAGGAGGGTATGGGTGGTGGTGGGGCGGTCGGTTCGGTTTTTCTGGGTGCGGGGGTTGGGGCCATCGGCCGCGGGCGGGCGGGCGAACGGTGGCGGTGGTGGTGGTGGTGGTGGTGGCGCGGGTCACGTGGAGGAGAGCGCGCGTGGTGGCGGGCGTGGTGGATTAGAGAGGCGGCGGCGCCCGCTCCGCCCCGCCCGCGGCCGCGTGGTCCCGTGCGCCGCTGCGCCTGCGGGTTTACGCCGCCAAGGGGGCGTGCGCGTCCGCGGCTGGAGTGGATGACCGGTGGAGCCGGCTCCGGGAGGGGAGGGGGCCACCTGTCAGGGCGGGGGTGACCGCCGCGAAAGGGGAGGAGAGGGGCTCCGGCTCTCGAGTGTCACGACTAGTCGCGTCGCGGATAGGCGTTTCGGGCTTTCGGCACGCTGGGGCGATGACAGTGGTGGCTGGCGGATGGAGCGGTGGCCGGGGGACAGGGGCTGGTGACTTGGTGGTGGCCAACTGGACCACGCCACCACGATGAACTTTGAGCTTGGAACGAGCAATCAGTTACTCTTATTCTCTAAATAAAATTAGATTATAGATAAAACTAATATATATATATATATATATATATATATATATGTTCTTTAACGATTTAAAAATCAGTGCTGAACAAGGACAACGTAAAAAAAAATCAACAGTGAGAGCCCCTTGTGTGAGTTCGGCCAGGGACGCAGGGCGAAATCCGCACTCCGATGTAAGAGGGATCGAGAGAGAGGTGCCTCGAGAAAACGTGACGCGGGGAGTTATACAGGTTCAGACCGCCAGCGAGGCATAATACCCGACTCCTGTGTGCGGTTGATCAGAGTTGGTTTTTTAGGGATCCAACCCCCTTTCTCTCGGCCTGGGCCTCCTTTTATACTTTAAGGGGCTACCATATGGGTCAACAGACTATTTTTTATATGGGTCAACAGACTATTTTTTAGAGAAAGGGAAACATTTTTTTACATTTAAGAGTGATCTTGTGTTGATGCAAAAAACACACACTGGCTTGAGAGATTTGCTTTACTCTAGTGCAGGTCCAAAATTAGTACTTTAGGTTCAAGGGCGTGCCAGTTGATTTGATCCTGCAATCAATAAGAAGAAATATGCAAAGAATGTTAGTAAACGATAGTCCATCGGTCAGACAGCCGATTTCATATCGAATGTAACCTAGCCGATGCAATAAAGCATGAATCGGCTGTAAGGTATAGTCTATGATAAAACTAACCCTAAAACTAGTATATCGGCTGTAGAGATCAGTATTATATAATTAATATATCAATATTACTTTAGAAATAAACAATTGGGATAGATCGGACTGAACCGAGACTGTATAAATTGCCCAAGTCTAAAATAACATGAAATAACGATTATATAAACTCATGTCATAGCCGATATCTAGATTTAAGTGTGTATCGGCTATAGCTCCGATACAGCCTTATACTAGGATATTCTCTAGTAATAAATATATTCAACTATAACCAAGTAATTAGGGTTCTATTCAGCCAGATAAGTTTGATATGAAACACCGAACAAAATTTATCTTGCCGATCAAAGACTGCAATTTGGTCTTATCTTCTAGAGGTTTATGTCTTTGATTGCCTCAATACTCCTCTGGGGAATCTCAATCTCATGCTCATGCACTAAAAACCCAAGAAATTGCCCAGTCGATACACTGAAAGCACACTTAGTTGGATTCATATTTAAACCATACTTCCTTGCTCTTTCCAGTACTTGTCTTAAATCGGCTATATGTTCATCAACTTCCTTGGATTTGACCACCACATCATCAATATAGATTTCCACCAGCATACCGATAAGATCATGAAATATATAATTCATAGCTCTTTGATATGTAGCACCAGCACTTCTCAAGCCGAAAGTCATAACTACCCACTCATATAAGCCGATTGCACTAGGACACCTAAAAGCAGTCTTGTGGATATCTTCTTCAGCCATAAAAATCTGGTTGTAACCAGTGTTACCATCCATGAAGCTGATAATTTTGTGTCCAGATGCGGCATCAACTAGTTGATCGGCTACAGGCATTGGGTACTCATTTTTTGGTGTGGCTTTATTCAAATCTCTGAAATCAATACAAACCCTAAGCTTGCCATTTTTCTTGATGACTGGTACTATATTTGAAATCCACTCAGCATATCGGCATTGTCTAATAAAATTGGCATCATAGAGTCTTGTAATTTCGGCCTTGATAGCATCATACATATCAGCTTTACAACGTCTTGGAGGTTGTTTGTATGGCTGATAGCCTGGTTTGATAGTGAGCCGATGTTTAATGATCGATCGGCTAAGTCCTGGCATTTCATAGTATTCCCAGGCAAAACAATCTATATATTCTTTCAGAAGTGCTATTAATTTACATTTAAATTCCTTTGATAAATCCTTACTAATATATGTCGGCCTAGGCCTATCACCTGGTCCAATGTCAATTTCTTCCAATTCATCGGCCGACATACACCCTTGTCCTAGCTTGCCATCGAGATCATCAACAGTGTCCTTTGTGTAGAAATTGGAACCCTCCACGGCGCCCTCAAAACAATAATTGGGGCTCTCCATCTCCTGTTGGCTGTATGGCATAATCAGAAACTTTTAAGTAATCACCTTGCCAAACTTTTCCAGATAAACAATCAATTCCTTCCATCTCCCAAACAGATAAATCGGCACTAGCTACATTGACTGACCTGTCAGCTGGCGCGATTTCAATTTGGTCTCCTTGCCATTGAATCAAACTTTGGTGCATTGTTGAGGGAATACAACAATTAGCATGGATCCAATCTCTTCCCAGCAACAGACTGTAGGAACCCTTCCCATCAATAACAAAGAACGTGGTAGGAATTGTTTTACCGCCGATGGTCAGCTCCACATTCAAAACTCCTTTGGTTTCAGATGGATTACCGCCAAAATCTTTCAGAATCATATTGATCTTGATCAAATCCTCTGAATTCTTCCCAAGCTTCCTGAAGGTCGAATATGGCATTAAATTGACAGCTGCCCCTCCATCGACTAGCATCTTGGACATCGGCTTACCGTTGACAAATCCCTTGATATATAATGGCTTGAGATGCCGATGATCAGTTCCTTGGGGTTTCTCGAACACAGCTTGTTACGGAGATAAAATCAACTTAGCCGATGACAATTCTTCATTTTGATCAACAATTTGTTCGGTTACATATTCGGTTGGTAGCATAAAAACCATGTTTATTGCAGATGACATCACACCCTTGCTCTTATTCTGGAGACTTCTTTCTTGATCGGCTTGGACTTCATCGGCTGGTACTACCTTGCTCTTCACACGCCAAACTCTTTTTGTTTTCTGCCTCAGCCGATGCTCGATTTCTCCTTCAACCTCCTGGAATTGTTCCCTATTCCTCATCCTCTGAACTCTTTTGATTTTTGGTAAAAAGTCCTGAAGGGCACCATTGAGGCTGCACATGTTTGGGCTTTCTTTGTGAATCATCATCATTATCTTGCTGGACTGGCCCAAGTCTCTCATGAACTGATAACTTTTTCTGAATCGGCTGATGCACGCTTGTACTCTGTCGGCTTGGTCCTTGAACAAATTGTGCATCAGAATCACAACAGCCGGGACAGTCTTCAATAGATGATAACCTCATACCTTCATTCCAACAAAATCTGAAGAACTCACAGCTCCAATGAGGATCAAAGTACTTCTCATCATCATGGTGATATGATTCCTCTTCCCTCTGACGTCTTTTTTGATATTTGTTAATCATGCTAGCCGTTCTGATGTTCCTGGTGTAATTTTTACCTCCATCAGCTGGATTCCGATTAAAGCCAGAGTGTACCATGTTGACTGGAAAAGGATGTCCATCAATCTTCATCGGCTTCTTGGATTCATCAATCTTGATCTTCCCTTGTTTGATAGCCGATTGGATCTGTTGCCTGAAAATTTTGCAATCATTGGTGCTATGAGACCCTGTATTGTGCCACTTGCAATATTTCCTCCTCTTCAATTCCTCAGCCGATGGGATGACATGTATATCGGCTGTAGAGATCAGTATTATATAATTAATATATCAATATTACTTTAGAAATAAGCAATTGGGATAGATCGGACTGAATCGAGATAGTATAAATTGCCCAAGTCTAAAATAACATGAAATAACGATTATATAAACTCATGTCATAGCCGATATCTAGATTTAAGTGTGTATCTGCTATAGCTCCGATACAGCCTTATACTAGGATATTCTCTAGTAATAAATATATTCAACCATAACCAATTAGACTGGTATCAAGTTTAATATATTTATATTAGATTAGATCCTGATATAAGGGGCAGATGTAGAACATTAAACAAAGCATAAAACAATGTAAAACACGTATACCAGGTAAGATCAACTGAAACCCTGATACTATCCTTATTAACAACCATAAGAAAGACTAGATATCATGATTCTAAATACGACTTAATAGGTTGGACTTAACCAATGCAGCATTAAGTATAAAGAGAAGCATGATATCTAGAAAATCAAGTTGATGGTTGCCTTTTCGGGATGGTAGATACATTATATAATCCAAACCAACAAAGTAATCTAGCCGATATCGACAAAACCCTAAATAGAATCCAGCCGATGTAAGTAGATTGCATTGTCGATCTAAACTATATAATGTATATGATAACTCGGAGACTCACAACATAGAACTATAGTGTCATTAAGATGTAAGCACTAGCCCTGATGATGCAAATCGCCATAACAAGATATACCTTTTCGTCGAAGCATCAAATTGATGCAGCACGACTCGAAAGCACAATCTTGTCGGAAAGTAGAAAACAAAGGTGGCGATGCGCCGAGATTGATTGAACGTGTGTTGTTATTATTTACAAGACCTCGGGATTATATTTATACCCGAAAATACAAACATTGTCCATCACGGACACGACTCATATTAACCTAATACAAATCCAACTAACGAACAAATCCCTTAGGCGGACTCTTACCGAGAATTTCTATAAGGAAATTACATAAAATACCCTAATTAATAGATACAATTGCCTCTTCAGGATTCTATCCGTGCATGGCAATCCGTATGAAACACTCTAACTCAACCCGATGACGTGTACCGAGTTGTATTGACAAAATCGGCTCAATCGGCTAACCCTGTCCGACTCTGATTCAGCCGATCCTGTCTGCAGCCGATTCGGACTACAGCCGATTCTCACTCTGTTTCCGATACGATCTAATCTCTTGAATTCTCTCTGATTCTATCATTATGTCCGATACTTGAATTACCAAATTTGGTCGTCAACATCTTGTCGCTTACCACAGAAGTCGCACGCATAGTAGCCGCAGCGTGACCCCTGTCCAATCGGCCGTCTGACCCGGGTGGCGCCCGTGTCATTCCCTATTAAATGGGCGGGGACTTGTATGCTCCGTCCGTACCGGGCGACAGGCGCCACATGATCGGAGCTGACCCACCAACTCTGGTTGGATTAAGAGGCAAAAAAGCTCTCATTATTTTGATGGGACCTGACGGGGCGTGCCGCACCTGTTGGCGTAAAAAACACGATGACCTGGGAGATTTTCTTAGCTCCAGTGCAGGTCCAAAATAATAATGAGATGCAGGCGTGCCAGTCAGTTTGATCCTGCAACTGACAAGATATGTGAATAGCAGATAAAACAGCCAATCGGCTGACAAGCCGATGGAGTGATTCCAGCCGATGCCGATACCAACAGATATCTAGTATAGATCTTGATACTTGAGTAGATAATGACATAAAGATAGTCGGCTGATGATAATGTAATATAACAATAATATAATGAAGTAGCAACCGATCGGCTAGTAATGATAGATTGAATAAGCATTGATCCGAAGGTTAAAGCATACATCGGCTTGAGATCCGATGTCATTAAATCCAAATGATTAGATAAACAGTGAAGCCTTTGTTGTCATCGGCTAAATCCAAATTATATGTAATCTTCTGAGCCGATACAACTTCCAGATAACTCATCGGCTGAAACCCCGATGAAACCCTTATTGGCAGTCAAGAAGCAGGCTAGAGATTATGGTTCTAAGCACGACTTAGTAGATCAAACTTAACTGATGCAGCACTAAGTATGAAAAGAAACATAATATCTAGACAATCAAGCCTTTGACTGATTTTCAGGGTGGCGGATACATTATATAATCTAAGCCAACAAAGTAATCTAGTCGATATCGATAAAACTCTAGATAGAGATCGACCGATGCAAGTAGAAAACATTATCAATCTAGATTATATAACATATATGATAATTCGACTACTTACATGGACAAGATTAGAGTGTCGAAGCGATGGAAGCACTAATCCCGACAACGCAAGCCGTCATAACAAGCCTTACCCCTCGTCGGATATCGAAGTCGATGCAGCCCAACTTGAAACAAGAACTTGTCGAAAGTAAAAGGGTAAAAGGTGGTGATGCGCTGAATTTGAATTGATCGAGAGATAATTTACACGGACCCCGGGTGTACATATTTATACCCATGGGTAGATACTAGTCCATATCGGACACGACTCAAATTTTTCTAAAGATAAAAGAAAAAACATAAAGTCCTTATTGGACACTAAACACACTTTCGTAAAGATAATAGGAAACTAATAGACTCTTCCTAATTAACAGATAAACTACCATGTCGCATCCTGCTTGATCTCGGTCTCCTTTGGATAAGTTTCCTTTAATAGATTAATTTCCTTAACCGAATTTGGTAAGAATACGACTGTTGGCGATTAATAGCTTCCATCGGCCAATTCCAGGATTCTGAAGCCGATACTAACTCTAGGCCGATGATGACTTCGAGGCTTACCAAATTTCATCGTCAACAGCGCCCCGACTGACGTGCAGCCAGTGCACTGGCACCGCGTCGCCGTCCCATCAGTCACTCTGACCGGTGACAGACCGGTCAGTCGGCGTGACCGGTGTCAGACCGGTCACGCGCGCTCCACGCTGCATTAAATGCGGTGAGGCGCGTGATGAGACGCGCTCGTCTGAGCCATCATTAATACAGTTAGGTGAGCGTTGGAACCGCTCACCTAACCCGCACACGTGGCGGAAGCGCGGAGGGGTCGGGGCGGCCCGACCCCTGCGATAGCAGAGTGCGAGGGGAGCAGAGATTAGAGAGGGTGGCCGCTACCTCACCCTCGGACCTGACCCCCCCTCGGGAAGGGCCACGTGGGCGTAGGGGCCGCCTCAAGCTCTTAGTCTTTATTCCCCCGGGCCCGCGTCACCGACACCTATAATCCTAGGTTAACCTCAGCGGGACCCACCAAATAACATGTCTTATACGGAATCGTGTATCATATATGGAATGTACTCCGGATAAGGAAGGAGAAACATAGTTCAAGTTAGAAACTACAAGGACTACTCAGACTGTATCCATGTATCTCTAGTTTTACTTAGACAAAAGAACATCTGTGAGTATAAATACAGGACCCCATAGGAGAAGAGGGGACAAGCCAACATAGATCAACAACACACTAAGATGAGGGACAAGCTTAGACAGACCCAATCTGGAGCTATAGAGGCCACGTGAGGGATCTAGTTTTATCCTCTATCTTCCTGAGTTCGTATTCGAGGAGAGAGACTATTATATCGTTGACTACGTGTGGAGATCCATGTCGCCAAGTCGATGACAACTAGACTAGATTATCCTAAATATTGTATTCGTGTGATACTGATATATAAGAGCAACACCGGTTTCGACCAATAAGAATAGAGCTATTACCTATCAGTTGAAGGGGCCTGAACCTGTATAAAAATCCTTATTTCCATATTTTTACCTCAATCTCTTGTATACCCTAGTACCAACGATCCCTATACCATGCAAATATCGTAGTCGCAATCTACACCGTCGACAACGATATTATTTGTTTAAGAGCCAGTTTGTTTTGGTATATCACAAAAACTATGAAGTTGAAAAATACCATCATTGTTATACACGACGGTATTTTGCAATTCTTTGCGATAGTATATCCAAATTATCCCTTTATGGGACAAATGAATACTCATTGTCAAGAAAAAATAATTTCATGGTACTTCAGCTACCTTTTTATTATTGAAGGTTAATACGTTCTATTTCACTGCAAAGTGAGTATAGCTCATCTGGTTAGGTTACTCGTGGTTAAATCAGCTCATCCAGGTTTAAGGTTTAAGTTCTAGAGTTAACAGTTAACACATATGCTCGTATTTATAGCTAACTATTCTTTCAGTGGTAGGCGACGTAACTCATCGATAATGAGGTGATCATGGTGATTTCATCAATCTCAAGATATGTTAGCCCAGTCTTTTGAAACAACTTATAAGGGTAAGGTGTGCATGTGTGTATTTATAGGGGTGAGTGTGCGCACGTTATGAGCGCATGTGTTTGTACAATATTTCTTAAAAAATATGTTCTGTATTGCTCTTAATCAATGATATGTTTATAATCACATTATGTGCTCTTAATCAATGATATGTTTATAATCACATTATGAGCGATTATGTTTGTAGTGTGTTTCCTAAAAATCCATAATTACGACATCTCTCAACTTCAACTTTTCTTGGATATCTGTAATGGCACAGTTCATGAAATAGATATGAGCTCACAAATATTCCCGACTGTAGAATAACAATATTTATATGCACACCATGTTTCCTAGAAATATCTTATCCATGTAAATCCATACGACTTTCATTGTACTTTTTATGAAAATAGCCAAAACTTTGGCTTCCGATTAACAAGGTAAATTGGAGACATTTTTGCTCTTGATTTTGTGCGGATAGATAAGTTAACCGAACTTTCACTATTATTAATAAGTATACCAAAATAGGATAATTTCGAATGTGTCAGCCGTTTCAATCCATTACAATGGACCACAAATAAGAACATGAAAAATATTTCATTTTCCATCGGATTATGCCGGCTTCCAGAGATATTCCATCAGGAGACCAAGCTGCTACAGTACTTGAACAAATTGCCAACTTTCCCCCAATATTTCAACTCCCGCGAGAACCCTCCTCCAGCACCCATTTCCGTACCCACATCCTGAACCCCCGAGACGAAAACCCTACCCCCCATCGTTATTCCCCAAAATGCCCCTCGCGCCATGCCCCTCGCCGCCCCTTCCCTCGTCCCCGTCACCGGCGCGCGCCCCGGCGCCGCCGCGCCGGGGCGGGCTCCTCCGCGCCCGCGCGGTGCGGGCGGCGCCCCGGCCGCCGAGCAAGTGGTCGCTGGGTAGCTGGCGTAGCTTGACGGCGCTGCAGCAACCGGAGTACCCCGACAAGGCGGAGCTGGATGAGGTGCTCCGGACGGTGGAGGCGTTCCCGCCGATTGTCTTCGCCGGTGAGGCCCGCAAGCTGGAGGAGCGGCTCGCGGAGGCCGCCGTCGGGCGGGCGTTCCTCCTCCAGGGCGGCGACTGCGCCGAGAGCTTCAAGGAGTTCAACGCGAATAACATCCGTGACACCTTCCGTGTGCTCCTCCAGATGTCCGTGGTGCTCATGTTTGGAGGCCAGATGCCTATCATCAAGGTATAAAATTACCCCCATAAATCTGATTTATTCCCCATTTTTTAAAATAATTATCTAGAATAAGTGTAGATTTTTGTAGTCACTATCACAATGTAATCGGAAGAATTACAGTATAATTCACTGCATCTCGAGTCATTTGACAAGTACTTCTAATTTTTGTGCATTTGTGAAAGAATTCTACTTGTTCAATCATAAATGTTTTCATTGTTGTTCTCTTGTTGTTTTGTTGTACCAAGAACTGAAAGCCAAATCAATTTTGTTTTACTGATCATTTTGCACTACACAATCCACAGAAAGGATTTATCGGCTTGTGTACACGATTAGATGAGTAAATTTAGTGCATGTTCTTAATTAAGTTGGCAAAATAGATCTTTCATAGGCGTCCTGTACTCGATGTTAAATACGTAATAAAAGAAATAAGAACAAAGACTACAGTGATAGAACCTTTGTCCTCGTTTTTATTCCATATTGTCATTCAACTTCTGCAATCTTCTTGTGCTTGTTTCTCTTTTTACAATGCAAATTAACTGCGTAAGTGTATACTCTGATCGTGATATATGTTTAACCGTATGCACCTAACTTTTCATTGCTAGGTATTTCCTGCAAGTGGAACAAATCTGTAGCTGTATCATGGATTGATTTTCTTTTCACCTGCTACCATGTTGTTTTTACATTCCTCGAGTGTATTTCTAGTGGACATTGCACAGAATTGTGTTAGTTACTGTCTCACATGGAATATGTAGGTAGGAAGAATGGCAGGTCAGTTTGCAAAGCCAAGGTCAGATGGCTTTGAGGAGAGGGATGGAGTGAAGTTGCCAAGTTACAGAGGGGACAACATTAATGGGGATTCATTTGATGAGAAATCAAGATTGCCAGATCCACACCGCATGATCAGGGCATACTCACAGTCTGCAGCAACACTGAATTTGCTTCGGGCTTTTGCTACTGGAGGTTATGCTGCCATGCAGAGGGTAACACAGTGGAACCTAGACTTCACAGAGCACAGTGAACAGGGTGACAGGTGGTTACCTTGATCTCAAACTGTCTCCAACTCTTCATTGATTGCATCTCAGATGAATTGATTCATGTAATAAATTAAAGCCACAGCCATATGCTCACCACTGCAATTCTTGTACTATGTTGAATAGGTACATGGAGTTGGCTCACCGAGTTGATGAGGCTTTGGGGTTCATGGCAGCTGCTGGACTCACTATGGATCACTCTATTATGACAACAACAGAATTCTGGACATCACATGAGTGCCTTCTTCTTCCCTATGAGCAAGCACTTACTCGTGAGGATTCCACATCTGGCCTCTATTACGACTGTTCTGCTCACTTCCTCTGGGTTGGAGAGCGTACACGTCAGCTTGATTGTGCCCATGTGGAGTTCCTCCGAGGAATTGCGAACCCTCTGGGTATCAAGGTAAATAGGAATATTCGTACACTTGTCATGACAGATAAATAGATAATGTATAGCAAATTCAAACTTTTAAGTTTGAAAGTGCAGGTAATCCACACTTTGTCCAAAAGGAATTCACCCTAAACTCATGAAACTAAATGCAGGTCAGTGACAAGATGGACCCAAAAGAACTTGTGAAGTTGATTGATATCTTGAATCCCGAGAACAAACCAGGGAGAATAACTATCATTACAAGAATGGGACCTGAAAACATGAGAGTGAAACTCCCTCACCTCATACGTGCTGT
This sequence comes from Oryza punctata, assembly GCA_000573905.2. Classification (NCBI taxonomy): domain Eukaryota; kingdom Viridiplantae; phylum Streptophyta; class Magnoliopsida; order Poales; family Poaceae; genus Oryza; species Oryza punctata. The sequence continues at coordinate 26,281,447 of CM002495.2, read as the reverse complement.
CCGTGGTGCTGGTCAGATAGTAACATGGGTTACCGACCCAATGCATGGTAACACAATGAAGGCTCCCTGTGGCCTCAAGACTCGCTCCTTCGATAGAATCTTGGTAATTCCCTGCATGCTTACAGCCTACTTTTCAGTATTTGCTTGTTCCGATTACTTCTAGTCTGTAAGTGAGTAATAGTCTTGTTTTTGCTGGACCAGGCCTAATTGCCTCTATGCTGCTATGCAGTGAGAAGCTGTTTTTAGGGTGTTTCATGATTGAACTCAACAATATAATGTATCTGAAACAACATAGCTTTTTCAAAATGGTTGTCCTCGTTATAGAGAATGTGGTGGGACACTAGTGGTTAGAGTCTGCCATTCATATGTGAATAACCACACTTGAAACAAAAGACAGAGAACAATCGTCTATAGCTCTGACATGGTTTCATGGACCTGGATTCTAGTCCATTTTCACTATGACTAGTATTACTTCGTTATAGTAGTAGTTTGGTTGTTCTCTTCCTATTCAACAGTCCCTATCAGTTAGTAGCCGTATTATAGGATAAAATTGAGACTTTTCACTGCTATGATTCTGTCATTGGGAGAAGTATCGTACACGATTAAACTTCCACTACTATTCATTTGACATTAACATGACCAACGAGTTAAATCAACTATGATGATTTTTGTTTCCTTCTTGAAACCAGGCTGAGGTGCGTGCCTTCTTTGATGTCCACGAACAAGAAGGCAGCCACCCAGGAGGGGTGCATCTAGAGATGACTGGACAAAATGTGACAGAATGCATCGGTGGGTCGCGCACGGTGACTTTTGATGATCTGGGCTCACGGTACCACACGCATTGCGACCCAAGGCTCAATGCATCGCAGTCTCTGGAGCTGGCGTTCATCATCGCCGAGCGACTCAGGAAGAGGAGGATCGCCTCATGGCAGCTGAACAAAAGCAGTCATCTGGGCAACATCCCATCTTTGGGGCTCTGAAAGGCATATACCAGAAACAGTGATCAGAAAAGATCAAATACCATGGACAATTGTCTTGTAGTAGCTGTTATGTCAAATTTCGAGTCGTATAAACAAGTTACCCTCTTGATTTACCCTGTCATATAAATAAACAGTGCAAGTTCACCTAAGGCTGTCAGTTTAAAACATATTATTAAGTGAATTGTTACTGTAGATAATCTACAAATATTTTACTAATTAAATTTAACAAATAACTTAAAACCAAGTGGCTTGAGTAATACAGCAGAAGAAAGTTTTTTTAAGAAAATATTCTTTTGAAACGTGAAGAAATAATCCGATAAACAACCTGAGTAATACATAGTTTTTTGTTTTCCTGCGCTGTGTAATGTCAAAATTCTCTAGTTTGTTTCAAGTTATTATTACAGATAAGTGAAGCAATTGGGCATACAGATCACATTTCTGTATCTTATATCTTTGAACAATTTGCTTCTATTTTTTTTTATCCTTGAGTTCTTCCATTTCAACTAGCTTTTCCAAGTAATGACGGCAAAATCTCTGTGTAACTTTGTATAAATATAAGGAGATTTAAGTCAATTTGGTAATAATGCCATAATGCACAAATTTGAATCTGATTGAAAATTACCAAATGGAAACCCGACGGCTTAAACCCACGCGGCCCGCGGCCACACGGCCCACACTCCCCACAACCATAACATGATAGCGTCGAGGACGCCCGTCTCGCTCCACAACTTCCTTGTCGCCGGCGGCCGTGGAAAGCGATGCGTCGCCGGCGGCGGCGGCAGGAAGCGCGGCCGAGTGCAGCGCCGCCACCTAACGCAGGCGCTCGAGAGCCTCTGGAGGCACAGTCCCCGTCCCGCTCCTCCCGCCGCCGCTGCCCGCGGCGAGGCCAACCGCTCGTGGCAGCCGCCACCCCTCGAGAACCCTGCCTTCGAGGAGTACTACAAGGTGAGAATGATTGCTCTCTTCAGTCGTAGGTTTCCCGTGCCTATCGTTTTGGTGAGATTTGAGGTGAACCAGATTCTGCGAGTCTGCGCGCGATTTTTGATTGAAACATGGCAGTGGTACTGGTTGCCTAATTGTTTAGTTTCAATGCTCTTCTTCAGTGTGTTGCTTGTAGGAGAGATGCTGTGTTTTGAGCTGTAATGATGTTTACAGAAAGTATGTGATTCTGTTGGAAATGTTGATGCGTGAGGATGGCTTATGCCTTTGCAGGAGCAGCGAATTGTTCGCGAGGAGGAGTGGGATGACTTCATCAGTGTGCTGCGGAAACCATTGCCGGCGACTTTTAGGATCAATGCCAGGTAATGCTGGTTGCTCTGGAACGAAACAATGCGTCTTGCAGCTTTGGCGTTCATCTCATTATCTCATTCATTTGGCTTGCTAAACCTGCGTTGCTGAGATAAATAGTTAAATACCGCTTTAGTTTGATATGCAATTGGATTCCTTCACCGTTCTGTTTTCTCCTGTTTTATCATTGCCAACCTTTGAGTACCATGGTTGTCGAATTCTCAAGGAAGTTGCTGCTCAATGATCTGTAGACTGTATCTCCGCTCTACCTGCCATTCACATGCCAGGGGTTCATTATGTATCTTCACCAGGACAACATGAATTCTGATTTCGTAACCGACAAGAGTTACTGATGGGTGCAAACTGCCACGCCAGTTTGCCACTCCAGAACTCATGTAGTTTTAGTCTATTTGTAACTCCTGTTACCTTTTATGATCTGAATTTTCTCTCAAGAATATAAGGAACATACTGTGCAGTTAATGGCTTACAGCAAAAGAGCTTTTTATTAGGAAATGTTGTGCTATTTTCACAAAGAGTAATTTACTCTTTCACTTATATATGATAGTATGGCACAATAGTAGACTAGAGTGTAAATTATTCTCTTGATCACCTTCCGTGCTTTTTCCAGTGTAGCTAAAGGTTTGTATTCTTTTAATCTTTTCAGCTCCCAGTTTTTTAAGGATATTTGCTCAAAGTTCGAGAATGACTTCAAGAGATATTTGGAGAGTGAGGTTGCCACCTTCTTGATTTACACACTTTACTTAAACACCAGTTCTTGCCACTCTAATGTATTTTTTATATAAATAAATTACTTGCAAAGGTTAGTGATGAGTATGGAGAAGATGCTATCAGGCCCTTGCCTTGGTATCCAGGCAATCTTGCATGGCATTTGAATTTCTCTCGAAAGCAACTGAGGAAAAATCAAGCACTTGAGAGGTAATTACATCTAACGTCGTGTTTATAAGAATCTTGTCGATGACATGTAATGTTTTTTTGTCGTCTGCCTACATGTTGTAATCAAAGTCTGTATACACCAAATACACCACTTCAATTTTTGTAAATTTTTCACCAGAAAGGATAGAAACAAAGCTGCATGGAAAATCTAGCAAACAATATCTGAAGTTTCATTTATGTTTGCAGCACGTGTATGCTGTTCTTGTAGTATGAATTGCTCTATTTTATGCCTTACATTAAAACTCTTATATTGTCCGTGTAACATGTCGTATCTTCCATTTGGACTTCTCAACCTCACATTCTTTTACGCGAATTCAGTTTTCCATTTCTTACCATAGCATTTTAATGCTGAATTTTTTTTATGACTTTCAAGAGTGCTGGCTGCGAGCAATTTTTCAGAACATTAGCCATCCTTTCTTGTGTAATAAACAATGGTACTTGCGGAACTGTGGAAGTTAGGGAAGGGTTTAGTTGCATTGCTTGTCATGCCATGCAACCATTCATCCCCAACTTATTTTACTTTACTCTCTTTTCTACATGGTTCTTCTCTCTCAAGTCGTTGTTATACTTAGTGATGTGTCCAAGCTGTCTAGAATTATGTCTGATGATTCTTTACATGTTTGTGTTAAATAAGAATAATAGAGAATTAGGATGCTCATCGCTGGGTGGTCAATACTAAGTAATTAACTCTGTTGCAACCTTGATGAAAATCTTGGTTAGGCTACCCATTTGATTCATTATTTTCTTTGTTGCAGTTTCCACGAGTTTTTAAAACATGAGAGTGAGGTTGGTAATATAACTAGACAGGAGGCTGTTAGCATGGTGGGTACCACTTCCCAATTTCCTTGAGATTTATGGCTCAGATGCTTTTATTTTATAAATCCTGCATTATCGTCGTAGGTTCCTGAAATGTCCCGCAAGCTGATGGTTTTGTCAAATTAGCTTTAGTTTTTTAACATTTACTCATTTTAATATCTCTTGATATCTTACATTAACCGTTGTTTTAATAAATGAATTAATTCCTGCAGGTGCCACCATTGTTGCTGAATATACAACCTGATCACCATATTCTTGACAGTATGTTATTGTAATACTGCATAGCTTTTATCCATTATCTTAAACATCCCATGCGCTCATAGTCTGATAGTAGTCAACTCCGTGTCAAAATGTCACTGGATGCTGGGTGGGTTTGATTGGAAGACAAAAGAGTCCTTCAGTGTAGTAACATAGGCCTGACCGTTTTTTATGCATCTTGTACAGTGTGTGCAGCACCAGGCTCTAAAACATTCCAGTTACTTGAGATGATTCACCAATCAAAAGAGCCAGGTTTACTTCCGAGAGCACTGGTACATTTCCTCGTTTGGTAAATACAGCATTCAAATATGTTCTCATAACCTCCATGGGTTTGCAGAAAAGAAACTTAGCTATATTATTTTTGCTGACTACTTTGTAAAGCTAATGCAACTCCTATTGTTGTTTACTCCCACTGATGTCGGAAATGAAAACTGACCTTAGATATCTTCTCTCCACGAGAGTGTGGTTAGGTGGTAGCTAATGATGTCAACGCGCAAAGATGTGACCTCCTTATCCACAATATGAAGAGAATGTGCACGGCCAACCTGATAGTGACAAACCATGAAGCGCAAAACTTCCCTGATTGCCGCCTTGCAAATGATCTTTCAGAAATTTATAAAAAAGACTGCAAACCTCAAAGATTAGAATTTGATCGGGTACTTTGTGATGTCCCCTGTAGTGGTGATGGAACTATCCGCAAGGGTCATGACATGTGGAGAAAGTGGTAAGCACTGAATCTGCTGCTGTTATTTCCCCTTGTTTTTTCCTCAGGACCACAATCTTTTCTGCTGTTCAGGAACTCAGGCATGGGGAATGGACTTCATCTTCTCCAAGTAGATATTTCTATGCGTGGTAAAAGTTTGGAACATCCCTAGCATTACTAAATGCATAATTGAGTCTTGGTATTTGGTATCATGGGATAATGAGATGTTATGATGTTCTCTTTGCAACCGAGCTAGCATCCATGAATCTTTTATGAATCAGATGGCCTTTGTTATTAACTGTTTCGTAAATGTGAGCCTATGCAGTAAAACACCCTACTACTTAGCACCTTTTGCAAAGTTCCTCCAGAAAACACATAAACCATCAGTCCATCATATTGCCTATGTCAAGATTATTTTATTTTGTTTGGATCCCTTTTGTGATTGAAATATATATTAGTTGAAAGTTCTGTGATTTATTATCCAGAATATCAAACCTAGAATTTTGTCTCTTCAGGCATTGCCTTACTTAAAGTGGGTGGAAGGATGGTTTACTCAACTTGCTCAATGAATCCTATTGAAAATGAGGCTGTTATAGCTGAGGTATTTATTTAGTTACATTTTCTGCATTATAGCATTTACCATTGAGCTGTTGAACATGAAGTTGTTATTGTGCACATATTGTAGACTGAAAATGAGCTAATCTTTGCGTACTTTAGGAACTTCTGGAGCAGTTTTGGTTTGCATTCTTAGTTCCCTTGTTGGGCTTATATCACAACAAACTAGGGCTCCTTTGGAATGCAGGATAAAAAAGCACAGGAATAGGGAAAATGTAGGAATATGATAGGGTTGCATGTGGGAAACAGAGGATTGGAAAACGGAGAAATTTTGTAGGATAGGTTGTTTGGAACACAAATCTATCCTGAACACAGGATTTAGCTTTCATCCTATGCTAGCCAGTGAAACACGAGGTTGGAGTGGATGTTTGGATCCTTTGAGATTCCTCCATTTTCATGAGAATGCTACAGTATTCCTTTATAATTCCTTTGAGCAATTCTTGCTACCAAACGTGTGAACAGTGGCAACTCCAACGGATTAAGAATCCTACAAAAATTCTGTGAAAAATCTTTGTTCCAAAGGACCCCTTAGTGTATTAAGGAAGCTCATTGAATAAGCCATGTGATCTTTACAAGCTCACTAGTCCAGATATAGCATAGTGGTTACTTAAGCAGTTAACACAAACACAAAGCCCTTCTGAAATACCTCATTAGATGGTTCCCTAGTAATACCGTCAACAGTTCATCATTATTTGTTATTTTTGAATACCACAGACAACAACAGCTTTCGTGCTGATCACTCGGAGCAGTTGACTATTTATGGTGACTTGGTCAGGAATTTATGGTGTATGTGGCCAAATTAGCTATGCAGTGTAGTACTCCCTCTGTGGCTCCGTCCCCAAAAGACTTCATTTTTTACCACGAACTTGGACAAGTACCGTCCAGGTTCATAGCCAAAAATGGACTCATTTTGGGATGGAGAGAAATATTACTGATGAATATTATATTAATTAGAGATGAAAGACTACATAAACAGTTAAAGATCAGGGCCTAGCTTGTGCCCTGGCTATTTTGTGGGTACCAGTTTTTTGCTGTATATTATTATTGCATTTTTCTTAATTGATTTTAGGAAAATTTTCCAAACCTTTACTATGTCCTACATGCTCTATATTCTTTTCTTAATTTAGGTTCCATATACAAATTCTCATTGTAAACTGTTTATATTTCTTATAATCACGCAGCTTCTTCAGAGAAGTGGAAATTCTATCGAGCTTCTTGATGTTTCTAATGAGCTACCAGAATTGGTCCACCGTCCTGGACTTAGCACTTGGAAGGTACTTGTGCACATTTGTATATCATGCCCTACCTCCTGATTACCCTCATTTTTTTGTATGTGTTCTGTTTTCTTGGTATGTTTTCATGGGTGCAGGCATGTGTCTGGATTTTCACATGTTTTGCAGCCTTCCTGATTATCTTCACCAGCAAGTAATTCACCTGCTGACCACTATCTGCATGCTCTGTACTCCCTCCGTCCCAAAAAAACCCAACCTAGGAGGGGATGTGACCCCTCCTAGTACAACAAATCTGGACAAATGGTTGAGTTTTTTTGGGACGGAGAGAGTATGGTTCTAGTGCCTATATATACCTAAGAATAATAATGCGTCTGGTGTTCAGGCACCTGTGGACATCTTATCACTAAAATGAAAAGAACTTCAGCAATCCATGAATGTGTCAGTACAACTTGCCATGCCTATATTCTTTGACTTGGTAATAGGATGGTATTAATTTGTGGTCAACTGGTCATTGACTAAATAGGTACGGAGTAAGGAGTAAGTTAAGAATGAAAAGGGGGTGCCTCATTTTTTGTTATTATTTTTTGTTTGCAAAATATGATTCTTCTACATTATAGTTTTCTGCTTTAGTGTTCAGTTGAGCGATTGTTCTGCATTGAATGTTAGATAATCAAAGTGGTCAAACTTTGTTGTTTTATTCTGCCTTCCCAAGCTCCCAATGGAATCATTTTGCAACTCTTGCAGGTTCAAGATAAGGGATCTTGGTTTCAGAATCATGAAGATGTCCCTCGTGATAGGAAGAATGTAATATTACCAAGCATGTTTCCGTCAAATAAAAGCAACCAGGAAGGGCAATCTGTGTGTGATGACATTGAAGTCAACACAGGTAGCAACGGAAGCTTCTTAAGAAACTTCAGCATTGAAAAAACCAACAAAGTTTATTGTAAATTTGTGATGCAGATGGAATTTCCAATAGCAACACCACCAAGCATTCTGACTCTGCTCCCAACATTACAGGCTCAAATTTTCCTCTGCATCGTTGCATGAGAATTGTTCCTCACGACCAAGACAGTGGGGCATTTTTTATTGCAGTTCTCCATAAACTGTCCCCATTGCACGGTAACATCCTCTTTAGTTACTTTTCCACAATTTTATTTCAAATATTTCATGAACATTTACATACATACAATCTGATCTGATTTTCTATTGTGCAAGCTGTTAATAGCGTCAATATGTATCATTTGCTCTTAACATTCTTTCAGAGGGCCAGATGGTGGAGGTGACAAAAACTGAAGTTCTTGATGATGATGAATCACTTGAAGAACAGAAAAAAATAAGCATAGATGATCATACTTTGGAAGATAGTAACTTAACTGAAGTTACTTTGGTTTCTGATGTAAAAATTGATCAAGCAGAATCAGAGAATAGAATGAATAAGTTGCAAGACCCATGCAAGTGGAAAGGGGTTGATCCTGTATTATTTTTCAGAGATCTAACGGTGATGAGAAGTATTGTATCGTTCTTTGGGATCAATATATCTTTTCCACTAGAAGGTCATCTGGTGACTAGAAGTGCTGATACTGATAATGCAAGGAGGATATACTATGTATCAAAATCAGTCCAAGAAATTTTGCAACTGAACGTAGAAGTTGGAGAGCAGCTTAAGATTGCATCTCTTGGCCTCAAAATGTTTGTAAGTGCTCTGACCAGAACTTACTGTTCACTCAATCAAAGCTCTTTTCAGGAATATGCATTTTGTAGGACCAGAGGGAGGATACGCATTTTTTTAACCTCAATGGGCTTGCTCTAATATTCTGTTTCTATGTACTCAGGAAAGACACCGATCTAAGGATGGTTGTCCATGTCTATATAGGCTATCGTACGAGGGCTTGCCGTTGCTGCTTCCATACATCAGCAAGCGGATACTCTGTGCATCTCCAAATGATTTCCTGCGCCTTTTACAGTACAGGACCGTTAATTTTGCTCATTTTATTGATGCTAGATTTGGGGAGGAAGCTGCATCATTGATACCTGGTTGCTGTGTTGTAATCTTACGGGAAGGTAACGTTACTCCGTATGTAAGTCTAAAAGAGATTGAGTTAATGATAATGTAAATCTTGTTAATATTGCAGGTCATCAGAACTTAGATTTAGGTTCTATAACCATGGATCCCACCACAATTGCCATCGTTTGCTGGAGAGGGAAGGCAACAGTGAACGCCATGGTTTCTCCACCTGATCGGAAGGAGCTGCTTGAGAGGATCGCACACCGCTTTGGGATCAAAGCATTGAGAGTGGAGGAAGATGAGAACCCCCGACGGCAAGATTAATTGATGGATGATCAACGTTGCCACGTTCAGATGGATGATCAAGAAATCGTGAGGACAGCAAAACGGAGCTGACACGGGAGATGTGTTTCTATCGCCCGAATGTGATTTTTTTTATTTCATTGCATGGAGTTATGTAAAGCTTTTTGCCGTGAACAATTTACACTTAATGTAATTTCAGTTCTTATCTGCTTATACAAGGACCATTTCCTTGTATCCTCTGTCGCCAGATCCTTACGCTACGGCAGTACTACTGCAAGTTGAGTCCCTTTGGTTAATTGCTTTCTTGTAATGAACCAAAACTTTTCAGTCCAGGATTGGTGGCATTTTCAACTTGATGCTCCATACTCCTTGTCATATGTGAGATGGTGGTTCCTGGTAATACAGTCAGAATGCTTCCATGCATATACATAGTTACATACACTTGGCTAGGCCAGCCGGGAATGCAAAACATTTATGCATCTGTCTTGTCACAGCGTTTAGCATCTATTGTCACTGGGTCCTAAACTCATCTATTGTCGACGGGAAAAGCAAAACGTGGCGTGCATGTCCGGCAGAGTATATGCATCGCTACATCTTGAAGAACCGTCGGAATGCTATGCTAATGTGCGTGCCCATCCTACGGGACGTTTGATGTCTCCGACAATACATTTCAGAGGTGCGTAGAGAACACGCGTCCGTACGTGGTGGTGTAAATGTGATACCTGTGGGTGGTGTGCCTAATAGTAGAGCTAGATTGATGCCGAAATATACCATGTACTCATTCTGTTAAAAAATAAATTAATTTAGTACGTGATTAGATCTATCCTAATACTGAACTAGTTGTACAAATTAGTGCTATGAATCTAGATAGATATACTGGGATATATCACATCCCAACTAGATTAATTTATTATGGGACAGAACAAGCAGTACTATTTCCATTACGAAATATAAGAATTTAGAATTGGATTACTGATCTAGATAGGTTCCAGTTATACATCCTTACATTTTAGAATGGAGTAGTTTAAAAAGAAACTGCATTGATTTCGGTTTAAAGTCAAATCATCTTTTCGCTTATACCAATTATCATCAACAAAAAATAATGTGAACAAGCTTTGATATTTATGCTTTTCATAATTTAAAGCAAACGCTGAAAAATAAGCTATGATGAAAATAAAAAACCTCAAAGCCAACTTCAAAGCTAAATTTTAAATTTTGACTGTTGCTTATAAACTGAAGGGTAAACGATACGAGTGAAATTCTACTATCAAATTTGATAGTGTACTACCAAAATATAATATTGATAAAGTAAAAAATGGCTATAAATCAAATCAGACCCAAATACTAGTGCTTAAATGTTGCCAAAACTTGCATAGATTTTTAGCACTACTGATAAATTGGCACGATAATGAACCCAAATAGCCCGTACTCTCTGAAAACATGGAGTCCCCTACACGGTGCAAAGCTGCAAATGCGGCGGGAACACGGCAAACCGGGGCAACGCCCCCCACGGCCCATGCATTGCCGGACACTATGCAAAAACAGTGCAGCCCTACCTCGATCTGCATAGTGGGTCCGATATTAGGCCCTACCTTGCCCCACCCAGGGTTTCCAAAACCGTCGATTTACCACGTTTACCGCGGGTACATTAAAAAAACCCACGGTAACATTCTTAAATTCAAATAAATTTAAAAAATAATTTAAATTTTTGATAAATTTTATACAGTTTCGTACGATTTACCACAGTCATCGCGGTAACCGTGCTTTACCGCCGGGGCACGGTAACCTTGGTCCCGGCGGTTTGGGAAACCCTGGCCCTACCCTTGAACACCACCAAGGCCCAAAACCCATCTAGAACCCTTCCGTCACGCGATGCGTCGCCGCCGCCGCCTCCCTCCTCCGTCGAGCGCCGCCGACGGCTGAACCCCTCCGTTCGAAGGCCTCATCGTCTGCAGGTTCGGCCATGGCTGGAAGTGGGGTTGGATCTCCGGCGATATCAAACAGTTGCGGTGCCTAGATTTCGAGGGTTTTGCAAATCTATTCCTGATCCACGTGAGTTTTCTTCGACCATGGAGGCATCGGATTAATTAGTCCACTCCGGGTACGGGATTAATGCCTCCTCTTCACAAAAATCGGACACTCCCTTCAAATTGCGCGTCTCGTACTCAGGTGGTATTCTAGTTCACTTCCGAATTTCGATTAGCAACATTAATGACTAAAATGTATCAAATCAAACAACAATTTATTCCAGCAATATACAATACCTTTACTTAATAGAAATTCTCTATACCAAATTACGTGGTATGTAAAGTAAGTCGTTCAAGAAACTTTGTATGACGTTCCCTGTATTTTTGGTGCAAATCCTTCCTGAATTTCTTTAAAATCGTTATGATGGGCAGTTCTTGGGTGGATGGATGATGTATAGATATCTATACTTATTGATAGCCATTGTGATAAGAGAAAAGGAATAGGCTATTATGGAATAAATTATAAAACATATCGGTTCTAGACATTTGTTTGGAGTATTCTTGCAGTGACCTGTTGCTGTAGTCGAAACTCACAGTTGCTTCAGTAGCATTTTATGATGTTATACTGTTAGTTAGCTCACTTGTACACTTGTAGTACTACACACTTAGGTTTTGTTCTTTCCCCCCTTTTCCCAACTTATCTCTCTCGTTTTTCGCGCGCACGCTTTTCAAACTGCTAAATTGTGTGTTTTTTTAAAAAAGTTTATATACAAAAGTTGCTTAAAAAATCAAATTAATCCATTTTTGAAAAAAATTAGCTAAAACTTAATTAATCACGCGCTAATGGATCGCTCCGTTTTCCGTGATCGCTGTGCAGGTTGGGAAGTAGTACTAGCGAACGCAGCCTTATTGGTTATTTGGTCCTTTATGTGCTTCAATTGTGATTTGATCTTCCCACAAGAGTACCATGTGATGGGTCAATGCCTAAACTTTTAAATTGTGTTGAATATCCTGAAATTAATTTGATATTGTTCACATAGAAATTGTAACTAATCATGGCAATTATGCAAGCATGCGAAGTACGAGGTTTTTCAATCCTCGGCCAAAAAGAATATAAGGTTTCTAAACTACAACTTCAATGATCCTAGTTTGGTACATTCCCAAGAACACCAATAACAGTATTCGTGCCTCACCGGTCCGTATCACTTTGTCCATATCCAAGTTAGAGCATCTCCAACGGTCTCTCCAAATCTAATTCTCCAAATCTATTTGGCCAACTCTCCATTTAATTTGGCAAGTCAAATTCGTTGTTCACTCTAACAACCTCTCCATTCATCCTCTCTATTTTCAGTCCATGACAGCGGGACCCACATGTCAGCCTCTATACCCCATTTTTCTTCCTCATCTTTCTCCCCCTCTTCCTCTCTCTCCCTCTTCCTCTTCCTCTCGGCCATCTTCCCGCGCGATGGTGACTGCGCAGAGGCTGGCGGTGGCGGAGATGACTCGCGATGACGATGACCCGGTGCGCAGAGGCAGAGGTCGCGCGGCCCCCGAATCCACGCCACCGGTTAAATCGGGGCGGAGATGGTGTGGAGGCAGCGGTAGCTGGCGATGGCATGGATGGCGACTGACGACGGCGCGGACAGTGGCAGCAGTCGTTGCAGGCGACGGCGCGAACGGCGGTGACGGTTGCGGTGGTGGCTGGAGACGGCGCGGACGACGGCTGCGGTCATGGCTGGCGACGGCGCGGATTGCGGCGGGCGACGGCACGGACGGCGGCGGCTGGCTCCGACGCCTCTCTCCTCCATGCCGTCGTCGACGCCGGGCCGATACCGAGCAAGGCGATGCAACAGAGAAGAACCGATGAGGAGATGGGAGGAACAATATGTGTGGAACCCACGGTTGACCAATCACTTTTGGTTGGCCAAATTTGGGTAGGGGAGGAAGGGTTTTGGCCAACCGGATGGCTTAGCTATCCGTTTGGAGAGGCTATTGGAGGATTTGTTTTGGCTGGAATGGCTAAAATTTGGCTTAGAGAGTCACTTGGAGAGGCTATTGGAGATGCTCTTCGTAACTTCATTGCTGTTGCGACCCCTATCCTCAATTTACTTCAGCTGCAGCTATTGTCTTCCATTTCGTACCTTTGCTCACAAGAGTAATTTTTAGGTGATTTGAAGATTTAGGATAACATATTGTTACCTATTCTTATTTCTTTGTTTGAGACAAGATATTAGTGCTTGGGGAACTGGGCAGTGCTATTCGTCCTCTTCAGTAGTGAGAAATTGTTTTTTTTTACTTTTCATTTCAGGTTCTCATTCTTTTGTATTTGTGTAATAATTTAGAGTGGGACCTTTATCCTGTTTGAGATGCTGATACAATACTGTGGGATATCCTTACTGCCTTTTCAATTACTGTTACATGAAGAATTGATCCTAAGTAATTGTGTATAAACCTCGAACTCTCAGTACTGGTGGCATGCTTTTACTCCTGTTTGTTTACATGAATTTTCATTTCTTTAATTAACCTACAATCCTTCTTTTTTTTAAGGTGACTAGGAAACACTTTTCACCATTGGAGACATTTCTCTGTCTTGTTGCAATGGAAGCCAAGTTTTTCCGTTATCTGAAGCTTGTCGGGGTCGGCTACAAAGCTAGGACAGAACGTGAAGGCCGTGAGTTGTTTCTGAAATTTGGTTATAGCCACGAGGTGCAGTTCACTGCTCCACCTGCCGTTCGTGTCTTCTGCTTTAAACCCAACTTAATATGCTGTACTGGTATAGACAAGAATAGGGTACACAACTTTGCTGGCGCTGTTCGAAACAATAAACCTCCAGAAGTATACAACGGGAAAGACATATTGTACATTGATGAAGTTATAAAGCTCAAGCCAGGGAAGAAGCTAAAGAAGTAATGCAAGGATGAACTTTTGTTTTTTAGCCTGCTAGGATGTTCTGTAGCACATTTTTAGTGGCGCTTATGTTATTATGGTTTTATTGTGCTGGATCATCTTTGCCTCGGTACCATTCTAGAAGGCTTAATAATTTGCCATGTGCAATGTATGTGAATCGTATGATGAACTTACATCCAGAGCTCCAGACCATAGGGACAAGCTACGATTTCCATTTTTTTTAACTTATATATGTTTGCCATGTGTAACTTTCTATGGGTTTGTTGTTTTTACTACTACTGTTCTGCCCCACTGTGCTTGACATTGACCATAGTACATGATTAGTACTATTAATCTGAACATATGGGATGTCTAATTGTGTATTAGGTTACTATATATTGGAACGGGGAATAGATTTTTGCATTGGATGGAGGTAATGTATGATGTTGTTTGTGATAGTGATGCCACTAAAGACAACTCAAAAACTCCACGTGCTAAATTTTCTCAAAGTAATATATTTCAGAATACATGTAGTCAGATTTGAAAAACATTTAGCATCTAATATGCACAAAAGAAGAAGAAGATTTGTCTTGTAAAACTGATTTCAATAGATTTGTGCAAAAGCATTCTCATATCATTTGAAAAAGATGAGCATTTTTTTTTCTGATTTTTTAGTTTTATAGCACTAGTTTTGGAATATTCAAAAGCTAATTCGGCATTGAGCTACATCGTCACATCACCCAAACCACTCTTAATTTGGGCCAAATTTATAGAGTGCACGGTTTTAATACCTTAGTAGTATTAAACAATATCTGAATTTAAAATTCATGATTGTTTTTCAAACTTTACTTAAAGCCCAGCACTATCAAACATATTGTTCCCTGGTTTTAATATTTTTCTATGAACATATGAGAAGAAAACGTATCCCAGAAAAGTGTACTATGTCCTGAATTCCTGATCGTCAATGTCCCTGAATTCCTGATTGATAAGGAAAAATGAACGACGAGAGTATTGCCTAATTGAACACCGGATGGTGATTTGATGGAAATGTCAGAATAGCCTAGATGAATGTACAGGGTAGTAGGTACAAGTATCAAACAGCCGGCTGATCATTTTCCATTACATATTTTTGTCAAAATTTTGAAAGTGAAGCGCACGACTAATTGGAACAGACAGGTGAGTTGTCTAATGTACACGACGCTTACTCCTTATCTGCATTTACACGATTTGCTAACCTGCTATCAAGGAAAAGCATTTGTTCGTCAAGTCAATATTACTACGAATTTTTCGCCAATTAAAAGTCTATATCAACAAATAAAACTGAAAAATGAAAAAAAATAGTAGTACTACAGGACAAAGCTCATCATGAAATTAAATTGTGTACCCCTAATTACAGACGAAGCATAGAATTGACCAAAATTGTTTCAACCAACCATTAAGTTTGTGACTTTGTAATCGAAGAAGAATAAAGTTTGTGACTTTATGTACACACAAATTGCCGCCGAAAAGAGAAGAGAATTAACGGTGACGACAAGGACGCCTTCCTAATATTAGTGGAGTACTTCTACTACTTTGACTAACAATCAGCGGGACACGTCATCATACATGGTCACCAAGTGGACGTGGGCACGCGCCGCCGCCGCCGCCGCCGTCGCCGTCGCACTGCTGCTCCACGGCGGTGGTGCCATCGCCGGCGACCTTGGAGCCGTCCTTCCCCGGCGCGTCGGCCGCGCCGCGTCGAGCCGAGCCCCACGCCGGCAGCCTGGCCGAGAACGTGCGCATCAGCGACGACACGTTGGACCACCTCCCGGACTGGCCGAGCCGGACGCTCCTCCCGGCGCGGGCGCCGCCGCTGCCGCCGCTGGTGCGGAACGATTGGAGGCTCGTCGTGCGGCGTAGCCTCGCTGAGGTGACGATTTCCCGGAGCACGTGATCGGGGAGCCTCAGCGTGTACCGCTCCGCGGCGTCGTCGGCCGTGGCGGGCACGGCGGCGGCGGCGGAGAGCGAGTGCCCCGTGGTGTGCGACCGCGGGAACTGCGGCGGACGGCGGCCGGACTTGCTCCGCAGCGCGCGCTTCACGCTGCCGATCCGCATCAGTTCGGCCGCCTCCTCCCTCCTGATCCTCTCCTCCTCCGTCTCCTCGGTATCCGCGACGACGATCACCGTCACTTGCTCTGGAGCCGCCGTCTCCGTCGCCGCTTCTAGCTCCGCCGGCTGCGACGGCGCAGCCGCGACATCTTGCCCGGTGGTCAACACAGCTGCTACAGCGGCCGTCGCCGCCGCCGCATCGGGTGGCGGCGGCGGGACGTCGGCGTCGTAGGCGAGGTTGGCGCGGCAGACGGGGCACGTGACGTGCGACGCCAACCACGCGTCGATGCAGTCGGCGTGGAACGCGTGGGAGCACCTGGGCAGCAGCCGGAGCGTCTCGTCGTCGTCGAACTCGCTGAGGCACACGGCGCACTCGAGCGCGCCCTTGCCGGCCTTGTGCGCCTTCACGTCGGCGTACGCCATGGTCGGGAACGCGCCCAGCACGGCGGGGTCAAGCCCCCTCACCCTCCTCGACCGCGCCGCCGCAAACGTAAACCCACCTCCCACGCGGCCACCGCCGCCGCCGCCATACTCCCCCGGTCCACCCAACGGTCCGCCGGCGCATCTCCGGATGTAAATCGAGAAGAACCCGAGGAAGAAGAAGGCGGTAACCAACACCACGATCACGACGGCCATGGACGGGTTGAAGCTCTTGGGGTTGAAGTAATTCGGGCCGGGCCCGGACGTCGTCGGCTGCGCCGCGCCGCCGCCGACGAGCGAGGCAATGACCGCGGCAGCGAGGAGGAGGCAGAGGCGGCCATTGTTGCCGCGGCGGCGTCCTCGCGGCGACCCCATCGGAGTTGGGCGGAGTGGCTTTCTCCTCTGCCCCTTTCGGGTGGGGCGTATTGATGGGAGCTTAGGTAAGGCGGGAGGGAGAGAGTGGCACGGCAAGTGTTGATACGTGAGAGGACGGGATAAAAAAAGGCGGGAGGTAACGAGGTGCAGTAGCACGGGCAAGGATTCGTTAAACCACCCTGAAAGAAAAAAAATCAAACGTACCCGCCACCCCGTTTATTTAGAGGGCGCGATTTTAGAAAGGTGGCTAAGGTGATGAAAGAACAGTACTGGATTGATGAAAACGGATAGACGGCCCAGAGCCGTGGGAACGAAAGAGGGCAGTAGACCGGCGTCGGAGGTGGAACATCAAATTATGAGACGGGGGAGACGGTGGCGTCTCGATGATGGATTGAGATCCCCTATCTTCAAAAACACCATATTTTTATCATTTATTTTTTAAAGGAGAATAAAAGCTTTACCTCGTATATTAATAGAGAAGGAGTAAATTATACAAGAGTATGTATATGGCTAATCAACACGACTCGTCAGCAAGAGGAGAACTAGGTGATATCTCCCAAAATTCCAAACTCTTGGAGCTTAATTGCTCTGGCTTTACCCCAAACTCTTGCTTCCTTTTTAATCTTGGCAAGGACTGATGCTGGTGTTGAGGCTGTATTGCGGAAGATTCTTTCATTAGGCTCGCACCAAATTTCCCAAGAAACTAACATCACCAACGTTCGTAGAGGCCTATGGGGATTATTTGGGGCTTCAAGGACGAGGTTCCACCAGATCTCAGTGGAATGACAGTCGTCCCATTTGTTCATTTGAAGTTTGTATTGGTCCATCGTTGAATTTCTATCCAAATCCTCTTTGTTACTCTGCATTTCGCCAAAAGGTGGATCGTTTTCTCGTCTTGTACATAGCAAAGTGGGCAGACCTTCTGGTTTTGCCATCCCTTTCGCTCCAGTCTGTCCGTCGTCCATACTCTA
The DNA here is from genome assembly GCA_000573905.2 of Oryza punctata. Classification (NCBI taxonomy): domain Eukaryota; kingdom Viridiplantae; phylum Streptophyta; class Magnoliopsida; order Poales; family Poaceae; genus Oryza; species Oryza punctata. The sequence continues at coordinate 26,263,587 of CM002495.2, read as the reverse complement.
TTCTGGATAACGAGCCATGAGAAGAATTTGAATTTCAGTGGCGCCCACACTTTCCAAATCGACTGGTTGAAAGCGGATCTCGTTGCGCCGAGAAACTGAAGTCTGTAGGCCGATTTTGCCAAGTATTGACCATTTTCCGTTAGATTCCATCGGATGCTATCTCGTTCTTCGTTCAAAGGGTTCATTCTTCTGATCATTGACCACAGACGCACAAATTGCTAGATGTGGTCCGCTGTCGGGAGTCGAAGGATGTCAATGTCCCGAATCCAGTTACTTCCTTGTATGGCGTTATATACTGTTCTGTTTTTTTTCGTTTGGAGGCTACAAAGATGTCAATGGACACTTGCTGCGGAATTTGGTTTTCTAGCCACTTTGAGCTCCAGAAGCGTGCTATTTTCCTATTCCCCACCGTGATGGTTGTTGCTGTAGCAAACAGTTCCCTATCGAGCTGGCTAGAGGTGGGCAGAAAAAGACCAAACCGAAAAGACCGAGATCGAGATCGAGAAATTCGGTCCTAGGCAGTGAAAAGACCGAATTTTCTTCAGTCAATACAGAAGTAGAGACTGAAAAGACCGAATTAACAAAAAAATGTCCAAATGCAACATACAATCCATTAAGTTTAATAAGATTAAACTCTAATTTTCACATCCCTACTTCTTCTAGGCATGCAACCTCATAAGAGTCTTTACTCATATGTGCTTGCAAAATTTTTTTGTTATTTTTGTGTTGAAAATTTTCATTATTTCTTTGCATATATGAAAATGTTGCTGAATTTCAGTCAGGACCGAGACCGAGACCGAATTTGTCGGTCCTGATATTTTTGCATTGAAATTTGGTCTTCACTTTTTAAAGACTGAACTGACCGAAAGATTGAAGACCGAGACCGAAATTTTCGATCAGACCGAATGCCCACCCCCAGAGCTGGCTGCAAGGTATCGTCGCTCCCACCCAGGGTTTGTCAGGTGCAACCCACTCGTTCCATAGCTACCTGATGCGTAAAGCCGACACGAAGCGCTGCAAATCCATGACAACCAATCCTCCCAGATATTTTGTTCTGCAAATTCTTTTCTATTTGACTTTGCATTTTCCTCCCGAGATATTCATTCCCCCCACCCAAAGGAACTTCCTCATTATTTTGTCGATGTCTTCCAAGGTCCCGTCAGGTAATTTCATGGCCATTAGGTGGTAAATGAGTTGCGCCGTGAGGACGGACTTCATCAAGCAGATTCTTGCTATCGCCGACATTAGTCTTCCTTGCCAAGGGGCCGGATGAGACCGACATTTGTCTATCAACGGTTGCACATGAACTTTCTTGAGTCTGCCAACTACTAGCGGCAGTCCGAGGTATTTCATGGGAAGCTTGTTAGTCCTGCCGGGAAGATACTCATGATGCTTGATAGGTCATGTTGCCACAACGGATCAGTGCAATTTGGCTTTTGCCCATGTTGCATTGAAAGTCTGTCACTCTTCCAAAGGCTCGCAAGATATTAGTCAAATTTGTCATGTCACTAGTACTTGGATTTACAAAAATGGTTGCATCATCGGCATAAAGGGAAGTTCTGAATCTTGGCGCTCTTCCTCGGAGAGGAGTTAGCTGGCCTTGTTGCGTTGCTTCCTCAAGAAGGTGATGAAGTGGGTCGATGGCAAGTATAAAAAGCAGCAGTGAGAGTGGGTCTCCCTGCCGTAGACCTCTTCCATGGTTTATGGGCGCTCCTGGGCAACCGTTTAAGAGAACCCTTGTTGTTACTTTTATCATTTATATGTGGGTTCTAGGTACATGGTTTATTGGATCCATATGTTAGTGACAAAGTCGTGTAACTTCGAAGGTAGAGTAACCTGATCCCTCAACGGCAGCACTAGAGAAGAGTGAGGTAGGGGCACCTCATCACCACCGCTTAGCTTGGGAGGAGAAGAGTAAGATTGCATTGTTAGGGGTGTAGGCTTCTGTTGCACAAATCTTGAAGTCATCATGTTCATTCAAAAACTTGATTGATGTTTTGTAAATTTTCAACTGATCAATAACAAACTCCAAAATGTTTCATTTGAAGTTCCCACGATAACACTACGGCAAATATTAATTGCCTTAGAATCGTAGAAACTTAATAAAAACAAAAAAAAAACATATATTTCAAACTTCCCTGATAGTAGCTGACATCTAGCCTGCATATGTAGGATTAGCGGATTGGGCAAAATCTCTCCAAACTGTTCCTATTTAAAAGAAACCTAAGCACAGGGACGAGAGCAAGGTACGGGCTCCGTATGCACGCACGTGGAACATGCACGCCAAGTGCAGTGCAGACACGCGGCGAATTCTGACTCAGGTTTATGCTAACACCAGCATCTTTTCTTCCTTAATCTTCTTTAGTCCGCCATATGCTGTGCGCCTGTGCAAGCTTCTCCTAAATCTTGTTCTCTTCTGTTTGTTTAATGAGGCTGGCAGCTAGGCTGAACTGAATCGACGACCAATGCAAGGATAGCGACGACGCTGACGACGACCAAGAAAAAAACGATCTTTGCGTGAGGAGGAAAGAACGGCGACATTTTGATATTCTACTTACCACTACCAGTTCCGATCAGGGCGTCGGCCGCGCGTTTTCGAGGGTCAATGCCGACAGCTGCGGACAGCCGTTGGATGGTGATCGCGAGGCATAACCAAAACTCCATAAAGGTGTCAAAAAACAGCGGCCGGTAACCGATCCAAAGCCAGAGACCAGGGCGTGTAATTACTGGCCAGAAAGCTACGAATTTAAATTTAAATATTGAATTTATTTGTTTGGTCACTGATCAATTTGTTTGATTTTTTTAATCCAGTAAGGGATTATTGATTTTTACGAAAATCGGTAATTTTGGACCAGGCGAGGATACCATAATCTACTTCAATGCAAATACTAACGTTTCTTTTGGATAATAGAGATCAATCTAGCTGTTCATATCTGATTCGAGATTTTAGATTTTCGTTTGTACACTTTGTAAGCTCCTAAACGATGCGATTCTTGTAAAAGTTATCGAATGCTTTTCAAAATTAACTTTTCAATAGTTAATTCATTCGTTCATTCGTTTATCTATCTATACATCAATTTTAATTGTCTCAAACGGCGACTTAGTCCTAAGTTAATGTTTCTAAGATCCTAGTACTGCTGCTGTAAACACACGAAAAAAACACCCATGCACGTACGTACATGGCTGCACCGTGATGGCAATAATCATTTGAGTGTAAAATTGTTGACTCATGCGTACTACTTGGTGAAACTATCATACTAGAAAGTGAGCACTTGTTCACCTGCTGAAATCATCAACCATGTTGTCTATGATTAAAGAGGACTTGGATACTACGGCAAGTAAATTCAAACACAACCGGTCAGCGATCCATTCGTCTTCAGGAGACCAGGCAATCTTAAGAAAAAAAAAACAACAGCTTTTTGCTGCGATTGAGCTAACTTTGGTTGCCCCGCACAAAGCTAAACTCTAAAAGATTTGGCAAAGTAAACCGGATCGCGAGAGCGAATAAGCAACAGCCTTTTGCCGTACGTAACAATTGGGAATCGGCCTGCTTCCAGTTGACAGATGAGATAGCTCACACTGCAGTTCATCTCGTCAGTTTGGTGGTGGAATCTGGCTGTCATTATCTGTAGAGTAATTGTCATCATCATCAATGACAAGTCCTTTAGGATTCAGATAAGGAGGAAGAATTCAGAGTCACAGGTTCAACAAAGGCTGCACTGCATTCTCTCGATTTACTGGGAAAAAATTCTTTTGACTAAAGAATGGACACTTCTGCTATATCATGGTGTAAAAAAAAACTGAGAGAGAGAGAGAGAGAGAGAGAGAGAGAGAGAGAGAGAGAGAGAATGAACCGTATATCTTCTTCTTTCATATTTTTTTGTGAATGAGTAAATGCCTCAAAGTGAGAAATTCTACCATTCTATCTTCTGATGGTAAGTTTCAAGTATCATGTCAGTATAAATAAAAGATAGAGTAGACATCCTGCTACAAGAAACATGTACTTTGGGCTTTCCAACGGTGAACCACCTACGAAGTGAAACAAAAATGTTAGCACGGAAAATGGAGAGAACTGGATCGAACTGCAAGGTGAAATACGACACTGCAACTCATCTAAGCTCTAGTAGAGCAACTATTACCCATCAACCGTTATATGACGCTTATGCCAGTGTTAATTAATACGACCAAGCTTAATGTAACTTAATGGCATATACCAAGCAAAAGTAATCGCAAACTTAAAGTAATGCAATCCCACTGCATATTCTATGTGGTGATAATAGAGTTTAGTATAGAATGATTGGATTAGAAAGCAGCTCCGGAGAACCTAGAACAGGGTAAATTGCTTACCGATGAGGTACCTATTCCTTTTGTTCCATTCATAATCCCAGTGCACACTGTTGCACCTGACTGTCCAATAAGACCAGCCAAAGGAGGCTTCCCCGTAGACCTCTAATTGGGCTTTTCCAAACAACTGGTATTCGGTTTGTGAAGCATCTGTCACATTCCATTCGTTTACCCATTCCCCTGAAAAATGAGAAAGCAGGGATTAAGATGTACCGAATACAAGGAAAGAATGGCTGCACAGAGTTGGATAAATTGAGAAAGCACCATCAGTTAATCACAGAGAAAAAAATGAAATTATGCAAAGAAAAGGGCAATGGAAATTGATTTTGCAGGACCTACCAATAAAAACAAGAGGTCCATTCGCTTTATTCAAGGCCTGCACTTGAGGCATTCTGTTCTTGTATATGAACTGTATGTTCTCTGTTGCATTAAGTTTCTCAAAAAACGGATCAAACAGATTATAGTAATGCAAGTCTACAACAGTGTTAGTTGGACCCAGGTCAGCCTGATAAAGCTCCATTGGGTCTGCATTCCCAATCCTCTGGCAGAATATAACATAAGCTTTTTCCGAATAACTTCGTACAATCTGGTATCCTGTTTTGTAATACGACACTAGAGTGTCTAGTGGTACTGCGCCTGCAGAAGGCTCGTTCAATAGCTCAATACCTAGGAGAGAGGGGTTGTTTGCATATCTGCAGATAAAGAGTGTACATCTTGTTAGAACCATGGAAAATGTGTTATGCATATTATTGCTTTTCATGTTATTTTGGATAGATTCTCGGTGGATTAAGGCAGTAAGTGGGTCGACCCGCGAACCCACTTGTAGGTCAAATAAGTGGGTAGTCTGGTGGGTTACCCACTTATTTGGCCTATAAGTAGGTTTACGGGCTGACCCACTTGCAGCCTTATGGTGGATCCAATGGCTCCTTACTTTCATGTATTTTCTTATGAATGAACAGATTTATCATAGTAATCATAATTCAAGTAGGAAACGATTTCAGATGAATGAAAAGGAAAAATAAACAAGAATGGGACATCGATTTTTTTCCCAGAGCCATTATGACATTATCTACCCTCATGCCACCAATTGCATATTGAAGACACATTTCATTCACCTAAAACAATTTTTTCATGATATAGCAAAGAAGAATATATAGTGGACGGATCTGTGCTACCTTTGAGCCAGAAAATTAATGACATCCAGTGTTTTCTCGATGTTAGCTGGTGAAGGCCAATCTACTGAACCATCCCTACTTGCACTGTGCTCCATTCCGTTTTGAGAGCCAGGAGCAGCATGAAGATCAATGATGCACTTCAAGCCATAAATCCTGATATCAAAATCAGAACCTCCATACTGCGCAGACTTGAAACCTCAAAAGGAAATAGTAATTAACAACAACAGTTTAGAGTCTAGACCTACTGTGCCCAGTAGAATGCTCTATCCAGGGTATCCAGGGAGCCACTGACAAATGGAGCAGGTGGATTAGGATCATATGCAATCCACCATCCAACTGGAATCCTAACTGCATTTATACCATTTTTGGAAAGAAAATAGAAATCTTTTCCTGTAATAAAGTTTTTTCGGTGTTCCTGTGAAATAAGTAAAACAGTACGTGAGCAACAAAATGCACTACAACCCCGGGAATGACACAGCTCTGAAATTATGGAACTTACTGTTAAGACAACCTTTGCCTGATCAGGCCCAAGCCCATTAGCAAGTTGGTAATCTCCATGTAAGTTGTTGGCAACAATAGTCATTTCAAATGTTGCCATACCATCATCCCATCCTGGTTGGGAAGGATAATTTGAAGTAAGCTGATTATCGTTTGTGACCTGAGCAATGGAGTATAAGTCAACTATGTCACCATTTATGTTGGTACTGATGAAGCAAAAACTAAAACTTTCAAATTTCTTTTTTATCGCAAGGTATCTGATGACAGGGCTTTCTGCCATTTGTCATCATGAATGTATGAGATTGAGAACATAAGAAAACCTGCAGATAGCCCCCATTTAAAAGCTTGATATGAAGCATTGAATTGTTCCTTTCGATGTAAAATGTTTCAGTGTCTCCTGGTGAATCTGCAGTTGCTGAGATCACATCTCCATTACCTGCTGTTAAAAACTGACCTTTGATGCACCGGAATTGATATTCACGGTAAGAAACTCTCCAAAGCTGGCAGGAGCACCAAGAAAATGCAATTAGGATGGAAAACCGCCCATTATTAACCAGTGACTTAAGCACCTGATGGTATTGTTGATTTTTTTATAACATTTTGATTCCTAGCTGTTTCCTAGCTTCAGGAACATAAATAGTGCAGTAACAGAAAAATAAGTTATGGGCCTAAAAACTGAAGATAATGCCATTTTTTATGCAGCTTTCACAGAATCTCCAAGTAGGAACTGAGTAATATATGCATATGATAAAAAAAATATGCGTAATATCGATTTATGAATCGTCAAAATCTTCAGAATTGACACAGAAAAGACAACACACCCTGAAGGTCTCCCATGTTGAAGCAACATCCTGATCCACTGTCAAGTTCCCACCGCCACCACCATATGCGCTCAGGTATTTCTGGAGCCCCACTGACTTCAGCTGCACCTCAGTGCCATCCTGAGGCGAAAATCCGACAGTCACATGAGAAGAAAGTAAAATGCACGGCATTGCCACAACATGAGCTCCAAACCTCCAAGAACCAGAGAGCCTACAAGCATGTCCCCGTTTGAGATGCCATCAAACAACGAAGGCTTGATCCACCCCTCCACCACCAACCAACCTCCCAGGTTCACCGCCCTAACCTTGGTGAAGTCATTATCTGAAAAGACAATCAGAGAGACACTCTAAATCTCCCACTCCTAACCATGGCAGCAAGAACCATCACACACTGATAAAGCACCATGACTGAGCCACGAGATGCTCTCCTCACCTGAAGACGAATGCGACAGTTGGAACACGCACATAAGCCCAAAGACCAACACGCCACTGCGAGGGAGCCCCATGTGGGCAATTCATCGAACAGAAGGCCTGCACAAGAAGCTGGGACACGGCGAGAGAGCACACTTGTATAGGAGGAGAGGGACAGGAAGATTCCAATCCTATCCGCGGCAAAAATCCGAGAGCGATATGGCATCATGCTGCTGCGTCCGTGGCTGGGCTGTGGAGACAGGGGGCAGCGAATCTCGCCCCTTTCGCGATGCGAAACTATACCTTGCTTACGGCAAAGTTCATCCCAAAGATCGATGGGGACGCAAGCGCAACACCACACGCACTACACCTGACCAGTGACCAGCCGCTCGCTTTCTTTTCCCGCCGCCTTTTCTCGCTCCTCCTCCGTGGCAATGGCGATGGCGATGGCGGTGGCGGTGGCGCCGTCGCTGGCCGGCCGGACATCCCGCAGCTTGGGAAAGTACACCGGAGGTCCCTGAACTTGTCACCGAGATAAAAAAACATCTTTGAACCGTAATACCAGACACCCGAGGTCCATAACTTTACAAAACCGGACACCTGAGGTCCCTCGGCGGTTTTCAACCCGGTTTTGTCCGACGTAGCGGCTGAGTCAGCGTGGGACCCACGTGGGTCTCACATGTCAGCCGGCCACGTCAGCCTCATCCCTCTCCCCCTCTTCTCTCCCTTCCTCCTCTCTCTCTCACTCTTGTCTCCATCGGTGGGGGAGCAAGGCGGCAGCGGCAGCGGGAGCAGGGGAGCAAGGCGGCGGCGGCGGCGGCCTCCCCCGCCCTCTTCGCTCTGGGCTGAGGCCGCCGTGAGTCAAATCGACGGAAGCCCAAATCCTCGGAATCACGCGTCTCCGCCGCCACCGCTGGAGCAGAAGCAGCCCCCGCCTCGTCCTCCTCCTCCTCCAGCCTCTGCTTCCACTTCTTCTCCCTAGCTCGCCGCATGATCGCGCAGAGCGCCTCGTCGTCGTCGTCCACCTCATTCCCGCCGCTGCCCGAATCGGAGGAGGGAAGCGCGAGGGGAGGCGCCGCCGTGAAGAGATCCGATATGGACCGCTTCTTCGGTGCCTTCGTCTTCCCCAGCGTCCTCCTCGACACCTTTGGTGGTGGCGGGGTCGGAGACGGAGACGGGGACGGGGGTAGGGGCGGCGCCGCCGCTAGCTCGTCCGCCCACCACCGGAACCTCCTCACCTCCATCGGCGGCAGATCCCCGACGCCGATACCGAACGGCCTCCTCCCCTCCGCCCCCGCCGCTCCCCTCATGCTCGCCGTGTACTCCCTTCACACACAAAATCACCGACGGCGTGCCCCGCTGCTCCCTCCCGGCCGCCTCCGCGACGTCGTCCCTGCGAGTGCGAGCAGAGAGCGAGAGGAAGGAAAGAGAAACAGAGAAAGAGAAGGGGGAAGAGAGGGTGACGTGGACATATGACATGTGGGGCCCACGTGGGTCCCACGTGACTTAGCCGCCACGTCGACCAAAACCGCGGTCAAAACCACCAAGAGACCTTGGGTGACCGGTTTTGTATAGTTAGGGGACCTCGGGTGTCTGGTATTACGGTTTAAGGATGTTTTCGTATCTCGGTGATAAGTTAAGGGATCTCTGGTGTACTTTTCCCCGCAGCTTCCAGTCTCCGGTGCACATGGTGAACCCCGTTGCGGCCTGTCTCCCAACTCGAGCCTAATTCGGTGCACATAGGGCGCAGCGCGTTGCTGCCGGCACCGGCCCAATTCAAGCCCCGCTCGACTACTTCATGGGACCTGAAGCCCAGTTTCTCAAATGGCCCACCTGTCTTAGTAAAATGTCCATTACGCTTCCCTCAACTATTAGCGAGTGTGAGGGATACAAATAGACATTTTCCTTGTCCTGACTGCTCAAGGCCCATCTCTCTTGCCTGCCGGCCACCGCCGGCGACGACGATGGCGACAGCGGCGCCGGCGGCGGGCGGCCCACTGCCAGCTCGGCTGCAGAATCATTTTCGGAGCATGATTAGGTAGGCGGTCACCGCGCCTAGCTTGTCTCTAGCTAGCTAGCTAGCTACTCTAACTATGCCTACGCGTGCGGCGTGCCTGCACTGAGCACCTGGTCCATGGGCCGTGGGCCCATGGCCACCACCTCTATCAGTCTAAAATGTTTTGCTGCTTTATTTATGCTACGCAGTGACGACGACGACTACGTAGGTAGTGGCTAGCTAAGCTAGATTTTGAGCAGAATTTAAGTAGCTAAGCTAGATTTTGAGCAGAATTTAAGTATGGTTAGCCGTTGCAGTCAGTCAGTGATCAGAGACTCGGACTATATGTGGTCGTGCGTGACGAACGTGCTAATTGTCGGGTTTGGATTAGATTCCCCGGCCCTAATTAAGAATTAACGGCTCCAATTAACAATGACGGGGGAGATCGAATAATTGTTGGTCGCAAAGTCAAAAGGTGTTCTTGGATGATGCGGCTCTAAATAGTCCATTACTGCATTCCGTGCTGGCTTTGTTTCTTTAAAAAAAGCATAGTTTGGTTAATTCGCTAATCCAAACATGCCACGACAAAGTTAGCATCTGCTGAGAGACTTACTAATTAATTAGTTTTCTCTTGTTCAGTGAATGACCCGCCGAGTATTAGTATTGTGAAATGCATCTTTTGGCCTGGCAAAGTGGCAATCGATCGACTATGTAATATATATACGTGTAATATATATATAGTTGATGAATAATACTCATATCGAGGTCCTTGCTCCAGCTGAAATTATGTTCTGTTGCACAGAGGCAGCTAGTTTAGCTAGCATCGGTTCGCAATTTCGCATGCCCCAATGAGAACGTACGTACTACATATACATACGATGCTCTCGCGAATTGGCAAATCATAGATGCTGCATGCTGCAGAATGCAGGCGGCTATCATATTGACATGCAGGAACACGCACGGAAAGAAACAAATGTGGCAGCTAAGCGTGCAGTGCATGCATGCAGCGCTCGCGCAAGCAAAAGGACCAAAAACGCAGCAGGGAGAGCTAGCTAAGCTATGGCGCAGCACAGCTTCACTGAGAATCTGTGCTAGGTAGATCAGGACGCGCGCGCGCGATAGAGAGAGAGAGAGAGAGAGAGAGAGAGAGAGAGAGAGAGAGAGAGAGAGAGAGAGAGCGCAGCGGCCTCGCCATGCAAGCTAGCCGGCCAAATGCGAGAGAATATTTTGCTCGCTCGCTCGCTCGCCGGCCGCGCACGGCGCGCGCGCCTGCTGCTCGCTCTGGAGCGCGCATGTGCGTCTAGCTAAGCTAAGCTAGCTGCTCAGAATGAAAAAAACTGGCCGGCATGTCACGCCGCGCCGCGCCGTGCGGCCGCGCCTGATCTGTACGTGCATGCGCGAGCGCAGCCGCGCGTTGTCCCGCGGGGGCGCGCGGGCCGGTGAACAGTACGTACGTTTTGCTGCGTCCTGCGATCACAACTGTGGCCGCGCCAGCCGTGTCGCAGTCGCACACGTCCCATATATAACGGCATACCATTCTTTTTTGAGAGGGTTACAAGGTTGCACACGCGCGACACACCGCAAAATTTCGCACATCATCGATCACACCCTCACTCCAGCCGCGCGCGCATGTACACATATGCATGCGCGTCGACCTACACATGCTAGGAATTTAAGGATTTGTGAGGCTTAATTTGCCTCCAGCGCACGGGAAAATGTCCAGTCCCACTGAACACTGAACGTACGTACACACGCGTACCGTGGGCATCCAGATTTAATTCAACCGGCTAGGAATTGCATCTAAGATGCACAAAGCGCCGCTACGTACGACCCAATAAAAAATGGGACATTGTAGAAATGCGAGGGCACGTTGGCGGCGGCAGCGCGTGGCTGATCAGGTAGGATGGTGAGGCGGTGGCGGTGCACGGTGGAGCTCCCCGCCGTTGCTGACGTGGGTGGCTGCAGTGGCAGCGTCGTCGCACGGTGGCTCCTCGCTGGCGCTGGCGGAGGCGGCAACGCGTGGGTGGCGGCACTGACGTTCCTTCAACAACATCACAACGATGTGTTTGAGCTAGGTGATTTGATCCGAGGGCGATCGTAACGTCCGACGTCGTGACGCCTTTAGACGCCACACACTTTTCCAGAGACGGTTGTGGATGGTCTATCCCACTTTTAATTGTGTCCCTGGGTAGACTCTTCAAGTAAAAAGCCAGCGACGATGACACCCTATACATCGATATGTCGCGACTTTATTGCAGGTCCTGGGTTGGTGCGACGTCCTTGGTGGTGATATCCCCTCTAAAATGGTTAGAGCGGTGGCAATATCTGGACGAATAATTAATTTGCATTTCAGTTAATCTCCGACATTATCTTCCATTGTAGATCTTTTCATCAATGATGTGACAAAATTCGATCAATATAAGAGTATCTTTAAGAGCTCTTGTATATCCCGTTGGCTAGCTAAAAAAATAGGAAACAAAGAAAAAATTACATCCAACAGACTAGCCAACTGGATAGCTATCTTTTCACGCTAGCTATCTCCTCCTCTTCGCTAGCTATATTTGTCTAGCCAGACAGGCTCTCCATCCACGTTCGCTAGTTTTAAAGAGTCTGTTGGTTTACCCCTACTTTTGGGAAGCTTTTTATTTTTTAGCTAGCCTCTTGTTCTTTAAATTTAACTAGAATTATTGCTAGTCTCTTGGAGATGCTCTAATAGGTTGATGTTTTTGAAGATTTTGTCTCTTTGTTTGAGGAAGACAAATTTGCAAGCCGTTGGGAAACAACAATTGTGCAGATTCTTACCAGCTATAGATGGCGGTTTCATTTTTTTTCATAGGTTGGTAATATAAGTAGTTCTCTTATTTTTAATTAAGTTGTAATTTTGTAATTCACATTCATTCAGTATTTAGTATATGCAATAATGGGTTCTAACTTATTTTAAGCAAAGGCCGAAATCAATTTTATTATATATGTAAAAAAAAAGTAGACATGCAAAAGGTATCGAAATATGAAATCGCACGTTGAATATGTACGAATAACAAAAAAATACAATCAAACCTAGAGAATATTGTAACATATGCATGTTGCAATTGTTTAAAAAGATAGTGCATAAACATAGTACATAAGCAATTGTAACATCAAATTAAAAGAATGTGTCACTGGTGGAGAAGGGGTTTTTAATCCCGGTTCGTAACCCCCTCTAATCTCGGTTATGCAACCGGAACCACGAATCCGGAACTAAAAATACCCATCTTTAGTCCCGGTTGGTATTACCAACCGGGACTAAAGATGGTAGCGCCACGTGACTGACGCAACCATCTTTAGTCCCGGTTGGTGAACTAAAGATTTTTTTTTAATTGTTGGTCCTGCTTGCTGCTTGTTTATATATTATGCATATATATGTACATATATATGCATAATATATGTATATACAATATGTGTATATATGTATACATATATATGCATATATATACATGTATAAATACATATTTTACACATATATATTACCAAAATATATGTACTTAAGTAAATATATACATATATTACCGAAATATACACATACATAAGTAAATGTATACACATCTAAATATATACATATATTACAATCTATCGTAAATTCTAATGTTCTATTGTATATTACGAAGAAACCTAAGACATGTTATATATGGGGATGATGATCAATAGGTCTTCCATCGTAGTGGAATTCTCCGCGGGATCAATAATTTGTTTATTGATAAATCCCATCAATTGTTCTTGAATAGCCTTTATAAATTCTTCGTTGGAGAGTTTTTCCCTCATGTAAATAATCTATCATTTGAAAAAAATGACATATAAGTATATAAAGTTAATAAGAAATCGAGACATAATGTATTACTGATTTTTATGTACTTCCAGATCTTTGTCATTGTTGATTTGGTGTACAATGCAGTGAGTATATTCATAGACGTAGTAGCCACACAAGTTATTCCCCTACTCCTGTTTTGCACACTTAAGGAGAAACGATGAGAGATTTAATATACTAATTTATTGTAGAACAAATTAATGATTCAATATATTTTTGGAGCATGTACTCACCGGAAAATTAAACCACCTACCAAGTTTTTCTTTCCAAACCCCACGGACCAATGTACGGAACTTTGCCCATACCCTATGTACAGTTGGAAGCTATGATTAAATATCGGAGATCCGCATATTAGCAATAACAGTGTTCATAATTAATGACAGTTGAATAGATGGCATTACCTGTCTATCACTTCAAAAATCTTGGCGAAAGTAGAGTCCGGTTTATCCATTGAGTCATAGACATGGACTTTGCATAGTGAAAGGTCGAAGAGGAAAAGGACCTAGTGGAATCTGCAAATTGCATGAGATGATATATATGTCACAGTATGAGTGTGAGGAGGAAGTTGGTATGAACTCGAAAGATAGTAAAAACTCACTGTGTTGTAGGGCAATAGTATGCATGTCTTATAATGCTACTGCACCAGGAAACGAACAATATTATCCTCTGTAGCTTCCTCAAAGTCCCATATCATGTCGATATTAACTTTGGGGGATCCATGAATCCAATATTGTAAGTCCCCTACCTACGGCACAATTGAATCTCCATTCTACAAAGGATAAAAGGAATTTTTATCAACTACCCACACAGTGTAATCATTCGATGGTACATATGAGGAGCTAAGGAACAAAATAAATTTTGCTTAAATGATACTTACAAAACCCAGTAGCTAAGAATGGAGACGTCGAGGGCGTCTAGTTTGTATTCATCGAATACATCCTCGAAGTGGATCCACAAAACATCATCTCCTTGATAATAATTTGTGTTTCTTATCCTCATTTCAAACATCGTTCTACCTTTGGATGAACGTTCCATGTACCATTGATGGAATCGGTACATCTGTGTAGAGAGGGTGTTCACCTGAACAGGCTTTACAAGCGGTTCACCGAGTTTAAATTTGTATTTCAAATCTGCTTCTGTCGCTACTTTTATTGATGCGTTTCCCACCAGTTGCTCCCTGTTTAGATCCATCTCTTTCATCCATTGCGTTAATTCCTCTTCACCGGGTGGTAGCAACGGCTCAACCGATTGTTTTGGTTGCTTTCCGAGCTGATGCACGTCTTTGGTCTTTCCTCTTTGCTTCTTAAAAGACTTCGTCATCGATCGGTCATAGTCTGAAACTAAAGCCCTCTTGACCGGTTCGCTCATCTTCTGAAAGAACTTCTTAGTAGCCGGGTCTATAGGAATCTTCTTTTGTGGGCTCCGTGGCTTGAAGAATGCCTTCACTTCCACTCTTACGACCTCGTCAATCTCCTCGGGAGTTAAGTCTACACCCTTTTCTTGAGAGCGAGGAGTTTTGGCTCGTCACGTCTTGGCTTCTTCGTTTGTTCTGTGGACTTTGACAGCGTGGGACGAAGTGGGCACGACTTTTTAGCACTTGAAGGCAGAGCAGACGATGATGGTGTAGGCGAAGGAGACAGTGCAGGCGGAGGAGACGGAGGCGGAGAAGACGGTGCAGGCGGATGAGGCAGAGGTGGCGGAGGAGGTGGAGGAGAAGACGCCGCTTCTCGCTCAGGAAACACGATGTAGCGCTTGCACCATATTATAATGGCGTGGGCTGTGTCTCCTAGTTTCATCTCCCCATCTCCTCTGGGATGTACAGCTCGAGATCCTCGAACCCTCGTTCCACCATTTCAACTTCGACCCTTGAGTACCCAGGTGAAATCGTCCTGCAATGGTATGTCCCTGAAGGGTCCACTGGTATGGCCATGCCCGATGCCACCTTCACGAGCATCGAGGTTACTTAGTAATTAACATATGCACCACCTTTCGCAATTTACAAGACATATATCATAAAACTACGAGCATACCTTGAGTAATATGTTCTTGAAGGGACTATGCAGCTCAAAAGGTGTCTGCCGCGTGATTTCATCAACAAGTACGATGGCTCGTCGTGAGCTGGCCCTGCTGCAGCTTCCATGCCCTATTCTACTACTTGCCCTATAGAAGCACAGCTGCTGCGATTGCCTGAGGGGTTCACCATGACTGGAGGGACAGACGGCTACACCGTCTGCTAGCTCTGTCGTTCCGCCAGGCGTTGGTCCACCCGTCGTTCCACCTTCTCTTGCATCCTTATGTCCTGCAAGGTGACCCTCTCCTCGAGATATCTTAATTTTGCCTCGGTATCCCTCTTGCTCCTCATGCGACTCCTGTAAGTGTGCTTGTCCTCTTGAAATCCATATTTCCAAGCAACCACGCTTTTTTCTCGCGTTCGTCCTGGATGCTCGGGATTCTGTAGTGCGAGCATAAGCTTGTCCTTCTCTCTGTCGGGTTTGAATGTTCCTGAGCAGACACCTCCACTGCTTCCATAAGTCGGCTTGCTGCTTCACGAATCGCCTCACCGAATACAAGGGTGCCATCAGTGGGATCGAGCGTTCCACCATGAGCATAGTACCAATTTCTGGAACGTTTAGGCCAGTTCATTGTGGCTGGCTCGATACCCTTTTCTATCAACCCAGCTTCTAGTTTATCCCACTTGGGGATTGCCTTCTTATAGCCACCTGACCCTAGCCGGTGATGGTACTGCTTCATAGCGGCATTGGGTTTATTCTTTTCTATCTGTGCTTGGCCGCGTTGGGAGGTCTTGTATGCGACAAACGCATCCCAATGATCCCTCAGCTTGCCTAATTTGTTAAAATCAGGTGTCAGACCCTTCAGGACGTATTTTTTGTACAGATCTGACTTGTAGTTCTGGAACTGTTCAACCATTTTCTTCAGAGTCAATTCTTTCAATCTTGGCTGATTTGCCTCAGGGCTGTGAAGGTCTCGGGTATGGTGGTCCACAACATGTCTTTCTCTGTATCTAGGAGATAATTTTGTTCATCCCTGCTGTTGACGTAAAAACACGACGGCCTGGGAGATCTGCTTAACTCCAGTGCAGGTCCAAAATAATGATAAGATGCGGGCGTGCCAGTCAGTTTGATCCTGCACCTGACAAGATATGTAAACAGCAGATAAAATAGCCAATCGGCTAACAAGCCAATGGAGTGATACCAGCCGATATCCAGTATAGATCTTGATACTTGAGTAAATAATGATATAAAGATAATCAGCTGATGATAATGTAATAAAACAATAATATAATCCAGTAGAAACCAATCGACTAGTAATGATAGATTAAATAAGTGTTGATCCGAAAGTTAAAGCACACATCGGCTGAAGTTCCGATACCATTAAATCCAAAAGATTAGATAAACAATGAAACCTTTGTTGTCATCGTGTTGATGCAAAAAAATACACACTGGACTGAGAGATTTGCTTTACTCTAGTGCAGGTCCAAAATAATGATGAGATGCGGGTGTGCCAGTCAGTTTCATCCTGCAACTGACAAGATATGTGAATAGCAGATAAAACAGCCAATCGGCTGACAAGTAAGTCGATGGAGTGATTCCAGCCGATGCCGATACCAGCTGATATCCAATATAGATCTTGATACTTGAGTAAATAATGACATAAAGATAATCGGCTGATGATAATGTAATATAACAATCCAGTAGCAACCAATCGGCTAGTAATGATAAAAGATAATTTACATGGACCCCAGGTGATGATAATGACTTAGTAGATCAAACTTAACTGATGCAGTACTAAGTATGAAAAGAAACATAATATCTAGACAATCAAACCTTTGACTGATTTTTAGGGTGGTGGATACAATATATAATCCAAGCCAACAAAGTAATCTAGCCGATATCGATAAAACCCTAGATAGAGATCGGCCGATGCAAGTAGAAAACATTGTCAATCTAGATTATATAACGTAGATGATAACTCGACGACTTACATGAACAAGATTAGAGTGTCGAAGCGATAGAAGCACTAATCCCGATTACGCAAGCCACCATAACAAGCCTTACCCCTCGTCGGAGATCGAAGTCGATGCAGCCCAACTTGAAACAAGAACTCGTTGAAAGTAAAAAGGTAAAAGGTGGCGATGCACCGAAGTTGTATTGATCGAGAGATAATTTACATGGACCCCGGGTGTGCATATTTATACCCATGGGTAGATACTAGTCCATATCGGACACGACTCAAACCTTCCTAAAGATAAAAGGAAAAACATAAAGTCCTTATCGGACACTAAACACACTTTCCTAAAGATAAAAGGAAACTAACAGATTCTTCCTAATTAATAGATAAACTGCCATGCCGCATCCTCCTTGAACTCGGTCTCTTCTGGATAAGCTTTCTTTAATAGATTAATTTCCTTAACTGAATTTGGTAAGAATCCGACTATTGGCGATTGATAGCTTTCATCGGCCGATTTCAGGACTTTGAAGCCGATACTAACTCTAGGCCGATGAAGACTTCGAGGCTTACCGAATTTCGTCGTCAACACATGCCCCCCAGTTTTGGAGTATGAGGACTCATGCTTCAAAATTCTCTTCCATCTCACCTTGATTACTGCAAAATTGATCTTCCTTTGCTTCTTGCAATCGGCTCTCGTAAGCCGATACCGTCTGTGCTAGATGAGCTAGATCATCAAACTCATGGCAAAAGAATATATCTCTGATAGGTGCTGATAATCCTTGGAATGCAAGATCGGCTAGCTGCTCTTCACTTAGACTCAAACTATAACATCGGCTGCGAACATTACGAATCTTTGAATATATTCCACAGCCGATTCTCCCTCCTGTTGCTCAACCGATATTAAGTCTGAAAGCTTCAATTCATCGGTTCCAGCAAAGAAATAATCATGAAATTGCTTCTCAAGATCGGCCCATCCTCTGATAGAATTTGATGGTAATGATGAAAACCATGTGAAAGCCGATCTAGTCAAAGATAATGGAAAAAGTTTAACTTTCAAAGCCTCTTCAGCCGATGCCTCCATACATTGCGTTAAGAATCGGCTGATATGTTCCATCGTAGATATATCATCTTGCCCTGAAAACTTGGAGAAATCTGGAATCTTGTATCGATGTGGCAATGGAACTCTATCAAACCACTCAGGATATGGCTGCCGATACATATGGATCTGCTCCTTAGGTCGAATTCCAAACTGCTCCTCTACTAACTTTGCAATTCTATCGGCCCAACCATCGTTCCTTTGACAACATCGTTCTTCTCCACATTGATGCTCTTGAATTTCTTCATCCTGATATTGTTGATAGGGATTTTCATGCCGGTACTGATGTGCTTGCCCCCCTAGCCGATACTGTTGATGTTCTTCAGTGAGCTGACCTCTTTGAACAATTAACTCATCAATTGTTCTCTTGATCAAATTTTGCAATGTACTCACCAAAACTCTAGATTGATTGAACAAGGCATGATAAACTACTTCATCAACTTTATCTTGAAGTGTTTGAACCATCGGCTTGGGAAGTTGAGTCGTCTGAATTGGCCCTTGTTGCGTCATGACGAAAGATTGAAGACAACACTTTTGAAAATCAGCCATAGATTGCTCTACCTGTTGCTTCTATTCCTCCGTCAAATTCTCCATTGTGACCATGATCTTGGCGTCGACTTCTTCAAACATATAGGTATAAAATTCGTTGTCCCACCAGGCGTGCCAAAAGCGTGTTGATGCAAAAAAAATACAAACTGGCCTGAGAGATTTGCTTTACTCTAGTGCAGGTCCAAAATAATGATGAGATGCGGGCGTGCCAGTCAGTTTCATCCTGCAACTGACAAGATATATGAATAGCAGATAAAACAACCAATCGGCTGACAAGTCGATGGAGTGATTCCAGCCGATGCCGATACCAGCTGATATCCAGTATAGATCTTGATACTTGAGTAAATAATGACATAAAGATAATCGGCTGATGATAATGTAATATAACAATCCAGTAGCAACCAATCGGCTAGTAGTGATAGATTAAATAAGCATTGATCTGAGGTTTGAAGCATTCATCGGCTGGAGGTCCGATGTCATTAAATCCAAACGATTAGATAAACAGTGAAACCTTTGTTGTCATCGGCTAAATCCAATATGTAAGTAACCCTTGTAAGCTGATACAACATCCAGATAACTCATCGGCTGAAACCCCGATGAAATCCTTATTGGCAATCAAGAAGCAGGCTAGAGATTATGGTTCTAAGCACGACTTAGTAGATCAAACTTAACTGATGCAGCACTAAGTATCTAGACAATCAAGCCTTTGACTGATTTTCAGGGTGGTGGATACAATATATAATCCAAGCCAACAAAGTAATCTAGCCGATATCGACAAAACCCTAGATAGAGATCGGCTGATGCAAGTAGAAAACATTGTCAATCTAGATTATATAACGTATATGATAACTGGACGACTTACATGAACAAGATTAGAGTGTCGAAGCGATAGAAGCACTAATCCCGATTACGCAAGCCAACATAACAAGCCTTACCCCTCGTCGGAGATCGAAGTCGATGCAGCCCAACTTGAAACAAGAACTCATTGAAAGTAAAAAGGTAAAAGGTGGCGATGCGCCGAAGTTGTATTGATCGAGAGATAATTTACATGGACCCCAGGTGTGCATATTTATACCCATGGGTAGATACTAGTCCATATCGGACACGACATTGTAATTGTAGAGATATATCGGCTAAGATAGAAGATTAGACCTAACCGAGACAATCCCAACTAAATCGATGCGTCTCTAAACACAATGCAATTAAAATATAATTGAGATACCAGGTAGGCAAATATAACAACCAAACCAGAGTGATCCAAGAGATCGAAGCGATGTAGCCTTGAACAACACCAATGTAGCTGATATATTCACCAGGGCCCGATGGAACGTAGGGCTTACCCCTTCGCCGGAGATCAAAAGCCAATGCAGCCCCGCGTCAAGTGCCAAATTCTACCGGTTGATAAGTAAAAACCTCAGAAAGAGGGTGGCGATGCACCGAGAGTAGTTGTATTGATCGAGAGATAATCTACATGTACCCTGGGTGTACATATTTATACCCATGGATAGATACTAGTCCATATCGGATACGACTCAAACCTCCCTAAAGGTAAAAGGAAAAATATAAATTCCTTATCGGAAACTAAACACACTTTCCTAAAGATAAAAGGAAACTAACAGACTTTTCCTAATTAATAGATAAATTACCATGCCGCATCCTCCTTGAACTCGGTCTCTTTTGGATAAGCTTCCTTTAATAGATTAATTTCCTTAACCGAATTTGGTAAGAATCCGACTTTTGGTGATTGATAGCTTCCTTCGGCCGATTTCAGGACTCTGAAGCCGATACTGACTCTAGGCCAATGATGGCTACGAGGCTTACCAAATTTCATCGTTAACACCCGCCTGACCTTGATTGACGCCTGTTCACTGTGCTGATGGGCACGTGATACCTCATGACCCAACCACTGTGTCCCACAAACTTCCTTAATATACCGGCTGGGGCTATTGGTTCGCCATCTGGGGCCACTTCAGCAATAATGTGCTTGCTCTCTAGCTTCCTCGCGGCACCTCGTTGTCCGCATGCCCTCTTCTCTCCAATGGCCGGTTGCCTTTCACTTTCCTCCTCATTTGTGCGCTCGTTGCCCTCCTCGTTTATGTATTGGTTGGGGTCCTCGATCTGCTCCTCATCCGCTTAATATTGGCTTCTGCCCATTGCGATCTGGTCCATGAGGATCTGTTCATCATCGCGATCTGCCATCTGTTCGTAACATTAAGTAGTACACATCAACTACGAGTATATTGTTATACATATATTGACATTGTTGAGGAATACATACGATGACCAGGTTATTATTTGTTATACATGCAACCTACGTGCATATTATCATATATATATATATATAATAAAATTTCACCTAGCTAGTTAAGAACATCTAATCAAATTTCACCTAACTTGTTATTAAGAAGTATGACACCTACATGTACATATTAAATTCAGGGAATTCATATAACTTGCCTTAGTTTTGCTTGGAGTTCTTCGGACCACTTAAGCTTGAGCAACGGCGGTGATTAGCAGCTGCACCATGTTTGACGAAGAAAAATAATTAGTTAAAACATGTACAACGGTCCTAAGTCTAAATTGAAAACATTACATATATATACCTCATTCTCGTTTGTTCGGTCACGTTCATTATATTGTTCGTTCATTCTATCGTTCGTGGTCACGTTCGTTCTATCGTTCGTTCGTTCTATCGTTCACATTCGTTCGTTCTATCTTTCACATTTGTTCGTTCTATCGTTCTCGCTCGTTCACGTTCCTTCACGTAGCGGCATTAGTTAACGTTCGGTCGCGTTCGTTCACGTTTGTTCGTGTTCGTTCATTCTATCGTTCACGCTCGTTCACATTCGTTCACGTAGCGGCATTCGTTAACGTTAGTTCATGTTCGTTCACGTTCGTTCGCGTTCATTCGCGTCCGTTCACACCCGTTTCACGTTCGTTCACGTACGGCGTGACGACGGCGGCACGAGGTGGCGGTGGCACGACGGTGCGGGGTAGCGGAGGGCGTGGCGGCGGTGGCGCGGCAGGGCATGGCGGCAGTGGACCGGGGTGGCGTGGCGCCAGCGGCTGCGGATCGAGAGAGATCGAGGGAATGAGAAAGATAGGAGAGAGGATGCGGTGGCAGTGAGGACGGTGGCCAAACCTTGAGGGCGGTGCAGCGGTGAGGTCGGCGACGATGTATCGTGACGGAGACGACGGCGGTGGCAAGGGCGACGGCGGTGGCAAGGGCGGCGGCGTTGAGATGATTAGCGTGAGATGGGAAGAGAAAATGGCTAAGTGTGGATCAGGGGAGAAGACGATGCACGCTCATATATATACCCCGTGAGCTTTAGTCCCGGTTGGTGGCAACCACCGAGACTATAAATATCTTTAGTCCCGGTTGGTGCCATCAATCGGGACTAAAGATCTTATCTATAGTCCCGGTTGTGACTACCAACTGGGACTAAAAATATCTTTAGTCCCAGTTGGTGGCCACCAATCGGGACTAAAGATTATTTCCTGCTATTTCCAAATTTTCTTTTTGTCCCGGCTAGGGTTAACAACCGGGACAAAAGATTAAAATATTTAAATGACATATGCCCGATTTAAATAGTTTAAAATTATTATTAAATATAAATAATCACATATAATTAACTCATGTATAATTAAACATTTCAAAAATCATATTTAATTAACATATGACCTATTTAAATAGTTTTTAAATACAGATAATCATATGTAAATAACATATGACCTATTTAAATAGTTTAAAATTGCTATTACATTTCAATAATCATATATGATTAACATATGACCTATTTAAATAGTTTAAAATTGCTATTAAATTTCAATAATTATATATGATTAATATATGACCTATTTAAATAGTTTAAAATTGCTATTACGTCAAGATAATTGCTATTTAAATAGTTTAATCAATACATTACAAATAATTTACATTGTCTATACAACAACCTAGGTCACTGTTTTCCTCATGTACTTTCTCCTCACTAATGTCCCTTCGCTATGATCGTTGCGAGAGTAAGGGGTGTCCTCCTTTGATAGGAGGATGCTCGGGTCAACCGTCACCGCGAATAGAGGTTGCCCATCAAACTGATCGTAATTTTCGTCAGTCTTATCCTCGACTCCGACGATTTTCCTTTTGCCTGGGAGAACCACGTGGCGCTTTGGCTCGTCGGGTCCTTTACCCTTCTTTGGTTTGCTAGACATGTCCTTCATGTAGAAAACTTGCATCACATCATTGGCTAGGATGAATGGTTCGTCTGAGTAACCAACCTTGGTTAGGTCAATCGTTGTCATCCCACTGTCATCAATCGTTACGCCTCCCCTAGTCAGCCTAACCCATTGGCACCGAAACAGAGGGACCTTCAGGGGTCCATAGTCTAGTTCCCATATGTCCTTGATGACACCGTAATACATGCTAGTTGTACCATCGTATCTCATGGCATCGATACGAATAGCACTCTTCTGGTTTGTGCTCTTTCTGTCTTGGGCTCTTGTGTAAAATGTGTACCCATTTATTTCATATCCTTGTAATATCGATATCGAGCAAGATGGCCCCCTTGCCAAGAAGGCTAGTTGTCGGTCAGTCGTCTCGTTACCCATTAGATGTTGTCGTAGCCAAGCTGGGAAAGTATCAATGTGATGGCGTGTAATCCAAGCATCGGACTTGCCGATGTTTTTTGAGCGAACAATCGTCAGGTGCTCCTCGATGTAAGGAGCCACCAACGAAGATTGTTGCAAAATAGTGAAATGTGCTTTACGGAATAAATCGTTCTCCACAATCATTATTGCTTTCCTTCCAAGAGTCTCCTTTCCCCGTAGTCTCCCCTCATGGCTTGATTCGGGTAACCAATTGGATGAAGATCTTCAATAAATTATACGCAGAACTCAATGACCTCCTCTGTTCCATAACCCTTGGCAATGCTTGCTTCCGGACGAGAACGGTTACGAACGTATTTCTTTAGAATGCTCATGTACCTCTCGAAAGGAAACATGTTGTGTAGGTACACAGGACAGAGAATACCGATCTCTTTTACAAGGTGACATAGAAGATGCATCATTATATTGAAGAATGACGGTGGAAAGATCATCTCAAAGCTGACAAGACATTGGACCACATCATCTTGAAGGGCTGTTAAACTATCTGGATCGATGATCTTTTGCAAAATCGTGTTATGAAAGCACATAGCTTTGTTATTGTTCTTAGACATTATCAGGAAGAATACAACATCATTATCAGGAAGGATACAACGAATTATAACAGGAAGCAGTTGTGTCATCAACATGTGATAGTCATGAGACTTTAGGTTTGTGAACTTCTTCTCCTTCATGCTTATTATTCTCTTTATATTCGAGGAGTATCCAGACGGTACCTTGATGCTCTCCAGGCATTGAAACATACTTTCCTTCTCTTCCTTGCTCAGGATGTAGCTTGCTGGACTCAAATAATGACTTCCTTTATCCTTCAGTTCCAGGTGAAGGTCCTCGCGCTGTTGCATATGCTTGAGATCATTACGCGCTTCAGGTGTATCTTTCGACTTCCCATATACACCTAGGAAGCCCAACTGGTTGACGCAAAGGTTCTTATTGAGGTGCATCACATCGATTGCGTGCCGGATGTCTAAGACTGCCCAATAGGGTACTCCCAAAAAATAGACTTCTTCTTCCACATCGCCGCGTGACCATCTTCGCTCTCTATAGGTTGGCTGCCAGGTCCCTTTCCAAATACTACTTCCAGATCTTTCACTATAGCAAACACGACTTTTTCTGTTGCGATGTTTGGGCTACGGTGGTCTGCCTTCTGTTCGAAATGCTTGCCTTTCTTCCGTACAAGGTGGATTGCAACAAGGAATTGACGATGGCCCATGTACACACATTACTGCAGTGTTTCAGATACGTACTTTCAGTTCCATCCATACAGTGGGTGCAAGCCTTGTACCCCTTATTTAACTGTCCAGATAGGTTGCTAAGTGCAGGCCAATCGTTAATGGTAACGAGCAGCAACGCTCGTAGGTTAAATTGCTCATGTTTGTCCTCATCCCACATGGGGACACTATCTTTCTTCCACAGCAGAACCAGATCTTCAACCAATGGTCTTAGATACACATCAATGTCGTTACCATGTTGCTTTGGGCCTTGAATAATAATTAGCATCACGATGTACTTCCGCTTCATGCATAGCCAATGGGGGAGGTTGTAGATACACATGCTCACAAGCCAAGTGCTATGGCCGCTGCTCATGGTACACATGCTCATCTCTCCAAATGGATTCATGCCATCCATGCTTAAACCGAACCTTACATTTCGGGCATCCTCTCCAAAGTCTGGAAATGTTCTATCGATGTATCACCACTGCGACCCATCGGCGGGGTGTCTCAGCATCCTGTCTTGTTGACGTTCTTCTACGTGCCAGCGCATCATTTTAGCATGCTCTTTGTTCCTGAACAAACACCTGAGTTGTGGTATTATAGGGAAATACCACATCACCTTAGTAGAAACTCTCTTCTTCGAAGGCTGTCCATCCACATCGCCTGGTGTTGATGCAAAAAACACACACTGGCCTGAGAGATTTGCTTTACTCTTGTGCAGGTCCAAAACTTGCTTTCGGGTTAAAAGGGCGTGCCAATTGATTTGATCCTGCAATCAACAAGACAAAATATGCAAGTTTATTAGTAAACGATATTCAATCGACCAGGCAGCCGATATCATATCGTGATGTAACCTAGCCGATGCAATATAGCATGGATCGGCTGTAAGGCATATTCAGTGATAAGCTAACCCTAAACTTGATACATCGGCTGAAAATATTAGTGTTGCATAATCTATATATCGATATTACTTTAGAAATCAGCAATTGGGATAGATCGGAATTAATCGAGACAGTATAAATTGCCAGGTCTAAAATAACATGAAATAACGATTATGTACACTCATGTCATAGCCGATGTCCAGATTTAAGCATGTATCGGTAATAGCTCCGATACAACCTTATACTAGGAAATTCCCTTGCAACAAATATATTCAATTACTACCAATCATATTGGTAGTAAATTCAATATATTTATATTAGATTAGATCCTGATATAAGGGGTAGATATAGCATATTAAATGAAGTATGAAACTATGTAAAACAACTATACCAGATAAAATCGGCTGAAACCCCGATACTATCCTTATTGACAACCATAAAGTAGGCTATAGATCATGATTCTAAACACGACTTAATAGATCAAACTTAACTGATGCAACATTAACTATGAAAAGAAGCATAATATCTAGACAATCAAGCCGATGGTTACCTTTTCAGGATGGTGGATACATTATATAATTCAAACCAATAAGATAATTTAACCGTTACCAACAAAACCTGAAACAGAGACTAGCCGATACAAATAAATAGCATTGTCAATCTAAATTATATAATGTATATGATAACTCGGAGATTTACAAGACAAAATTAGAGTGTCATAAAGATGTAAGCACTAATTCCGATAATACAAACCGCCATAACAAGACCTACCTTATCGCCGAAGATCAAACTGATGCAGCTCGACTCGAAAGCAAGAACTTGTCGAAAGTAAAAGTAAAAGGTTGGTGATGCACCGAGATTGATTGAACTGTTGTTTTATTCATAAAGCCCTGGGTCTATATTTATATCCGAATATACAAACATTGTCCAAGATAGACACGACTCTTACCGAAAAATACAAATCTAACTAGCAAACAAGTCCCTTACGCGAACTCTTACCGAAAATATCTATAAGGAAACTACAGATAATCCTAATTAATAGATACATTTGCCAATTCTGGACTCTATCCTTGTCTGGCAACATCGTCTCGAACTCTTCCTCGAACCCGATATTGATCATGCATGCAATATCGGCCATATCGGCTATCCAGATCAGACTCGGTTCCAGCTGATACGGTCTCCCAACCGATGCGCACTCTGTTTCCGAGAATCCCGCATACCTTCAATTCCGCTTCGAATTGAACTTCGTTTCCGATTCATATGCTTGCCAAATTTCATCGTCAACACTTGGATCATCTCGTCTAATCTTGTATCGTAGTGCTTTACAAACCGGGCATGCTTCTAGGTTCTCGTACTCCTCACCGCGATAGAGGATACAATCATCCGGACATGCATGTATCTTCTCTACTTCCAGTCCTAGAGGGCATACTACCTTCTTAGCTTCGTACGTTGTTTTGGGCAATTCGTTTCCCTCTGGAAGAATGTTCTTGACGAGTTTCAATAACTCGCCAAATATCTTGTCACTCACACCATTTTTGGCCTTCCATTGCAAGAATTCTAGCGTCGTACCCAACATTTTGTGCCCCTATTCGCAACCTGGGTACAACGAAATTTTGTGGTCCACTAACATACGGTCCAATTTCTGGACCTCCTTCTTACTTTCGTAGCCGTCCTTTACGTCCCGCAACATCTGACTAAGATCATCTGCAACGTCGTTATCTTCAACAGCTCCGTCCGCCTAGCCTGCTGTATTTTCTTCAAATCCACCGTATTGATGAGCCCAGTCCGGAATGTTCTCGACTTCTACTTCATCTTCTTTCATTGTAATCCCTAGCTTTCCGTGCGAGGTCCAACAATTATATCCAAGCATGAATGCAGACTCAAACAAGTGTGCATGAATAGTTCTTGATGTCGAATACTCCTTACGGTTACCGCACTTCTTGCATGGACAACACATGAAACCCGTATGCTTGTTAGCATTGGCCACATTCAAAAATAATGCACGCCTTCAATAAACACTTTCGACCGTCGGTCCGTGGTGTACATCTATTGCCGATCCATCTATACATCAAATAATCCAATGTGATGGAGCGTGAGCTCCTCAACGGAGGACAGTGAGGGCCCCCTTGTGTGAGTTCGGCCGGGGATGCAGGGCGTGAATCCGCACTTCGATGCAAGAGGGATCGAGGGAGCAGTGCTGAGAGAAAACGTGACGCGGGGGAGTTATACCGGTTCAGGCCACCGGCGAGGCGTAATACCCTACTCCTGTGTGAGGTTGATTAGAGTTTGTTTTTTCAAGGATCGAACCCCTTTCTCTAGGCCTGGGCCTCCTTTTATACTTTAAGGGGCTCCCACATGGGCCAACAGGCTATTTTCTAGAGAAAGGAAAACATTCTTTTACATTTAAAAGCGGTCTTGTCGCTTGGCGCAGAAGTCGCACGCATAGTAGCCGCAACGTGACTCCTGTCAGACCGGCTATCTGACCTTGGGTGACGCCCGCGTCATTCCTCATTAAATGGGCGGAGACTTGCGCTCCGTTCGTACCGGGCGATGGGTGCCATACGATCGGAGTTGACCCACCAACTCCAGTTGGATAAAGAGGCAGAATGACTCTCATGAGTTTGATGGGACCTGACGGGGCGTGCAGTGTGCCAGTTGACGTGCAGCCGGCGCACCGACGCTGTACCGCCATCCCATCGGTCATTCTGACCGGTCTCAGACCGGTCAGCCGGCGTGACCGGTGTCAGATAGGTCACGCGCGTGCCTAACCGCATTAAATGCGGCGTGACGCGCGGTGGGACGCACTCGTCTGAGCCGTTATTAATGCAGTTAGGTGAGCGTTGGAACCACTCACCTAACCCCGCCCACGTGGCGGAAGCACGGGGGGTCGGGCCCGACCCCCCCTCGGGAGAGGGCCACGCGGGCGCAGGGGGCCGCCTCAAGCTCTAAGTCTCCGTACCCCTGGGCCCACGACACCGACACAATGTTACTAACGAAATCCACAAAATTGAAACTAATTAAATAATCGTATAATAATTTAAAACATCATAATTAAAAGTGAAACTAATTTCTACAAAAGAGCTACAAATATGGCGACGAGAAGGAAGAGAAGTTTACAATTATTTTTAATTTTTTATTAAAGTACTAAACATATCTTTTTTATTGTACTTAATTATTTCTAGCTATATTACATATATTTCAATTGCCTTAGTTTTCTACTCTTTTTTATAAATAATCATACATTAACTTTACAATAGTCCCACATATTATTCTTTTTTTCATTCTTTGTTAAGTTGTAAACATATCTTTAATGTATTCTACTTTTTTCTAACTATTTTATTAAACTAACTTAGTTTTCCATTCTTTTATCTTAGTTTTCTATATTTTTCCTATCATCTCTTTTATAACATATTTATCCAAATTTTTCTAATTTCAAAATCAACCTAATTTTTCCTACATATTTTCTCTCTCATTATTTTGCATAAACCTTGTTGGAGATAATATTGTACAGAAACAAAGCTATAAATGTAATATGCTAAGCATACATTATTAGAGAATGAAGTAACCTTTTTGATCTCTCCGATTTGTATATTATCACCAAAACAATTTTATCAAAAATTTCGGCAGCACATCCCTTCTTCCTCCTCCTCTCGACAGCAATGGCTCGGGCTGGAGGAGGAAGAAGTATAAAAAGGTAGATCACTTTAGTCCACGGGACTAAAGATCCCCGGCCTCCTGACATGCGTCTGACACGATCGGAAAAGGTATGAACCGGGACTAAAGATGATCTTTAGTCTCGGTTGGTGTTACCAACCGGGACTAAAGATCATCGCGACCCGTTACACTTTTGAACCGGGACTAAAATAATCTTTAGTCCTGGTTCGAATAGGAACCGGGAGTACTATTGCGGTTTTTGTGAACCCCAACAAAGATCAGTTCTCCAGTAATGTGTAGACTATATAGCATAATGTAGCATCACACTCAACTTCTGTTTTTTGAAAGAGCAATATGAATAGATATGTTTTATGATGAACATACATACGTCAGTAGGCTCACACTCAACTTCTGTTTTTTGAAAGAGCAATGTGAATAGATAATGTTTTCTGATGAACATACATGCGTCAGTAGGCAATTTCAGTTTTGCATGCAGGAGCTCACAGACGGTTTTGGGCCCGATCGAGATTGATCACAAGCGAGATGAGGACACAGATCGAATTGACATCCGAATTTTGAGGGGGAAACGATGAAAGAAAGACATTTCTTCCCTCTCTCTCAGAGCCTCAGAATTGCAGTAACCAGCATTGGCTCCTCCTACAATCAGTAGACCGTGTGTGGGACAGCCTACGTCTGCATCGAATATATATGTAAAACCAAAGCTAGCTAGATAGCAATTCCCCGTGTGCCGTGCCGCTAGGCTTGAAAATGACAAATCGTTGCCAGGGCATGCATGCAGGAACACGTAGCCTTTTGTCAATCATCTTTTTTACAGTACTTTCCCTGGTGTTCATCGGCGCTGCTAGCTAGCTGCTCGATCCAAAGCGACAACACACGCGAGCGTGGTAACCACGGCGACGTTGCAAGCCTTTGCTTTTGAGGATTTCGATCGTATGATATTTGCTAGCACTACGCAATGTTGGATATGCCAAGAAATAGACGACGGTGGATCAGATGGCTTCATCGATCTACTTTTATCAGAGTGCGTGGTTTCAGGTTTGACATCGGTTTCGCTTTCCTTGGATTCCTAAACTTTACTGTACTTTGCATGGTTGGTGTCCTCGCACCCTTGCCACTTTGGTTTGATCATTGTCGTCCTAGCTAGCTTGCTACGGTCGTGTATATAAATGTGTTGGGACTTTCTACTTACTATAGGGAAACTTCTGGGGTTTTCAATTTGGTGAGCTTAAACTCGGCAAATTCGAATGTGATATAGTCAAAGCTAATAATGAGATCATATCAAAGAAGGTAAAATCATTCGATTAATCTCACAAATTAATTTGAGCCATTCATAAGAACATCACCAAGAGTTTAAAAAATCACTATGACAGTACGTGGCTAGGTGTATGCATGCTAAATGAAATTAGGAGATTGCTAATTAATACTCTAGTACTATTTATTACTACAAATTTATTTGCCAAAAAATTCTAGTGAGCCTTGAAATTGACCTCCTCCTCCAACGGCGGAGAGGAGGCATGGTACGTACGTAAAACCCCACAATTAGGATTTTGTGTTTGGGATGGAAAAGGGCAAGTAAAGGTGTGGAGTTTTAAGAAGAAAGATGGTTGACCAATGACACTTTTGTGGTAGACAGACGGCGGTAGAATATGTTTTACCTTACCGAGAGGGTAGAGGTTACTGCATATTGGTGGTAAGCCCAGTTACCTCTGAACGACTCGGAGACGACGCCTCATAGCACCCAAGGCTCTGCGGCCAACCGCCTCGCCACCGGCAGTGATGCTCCCCGTCGCTGCCAGCGGCCCCTCCCTTCCGCCCTCTACCTTCTTCTCCCGACCACCTCCTCCCCTTTTTATCTCTTTCCCAATCTTTCCCCTTCCCCTTTCTTCAGATCTATCTCTCCGTCTCAGTTCTGATGGTGATAGCGGAATATAGGAGAGTGACCGACGAGGTGTGGTGTGGATGGTTTTAGGACCCCACATCTGACCTGGTCATGTGGTAGATCGGACGATGTGGTGGTCTCGTGGGCAAGACCAGAGGCGATAGGCCGGTGGCGTTGGGGAAGGCTGGATCTAGTACCCCTAAGTAGGGCAAAGTCTGGTCTTCTCTTATCCAGATCCGACAGCGGTGTCTACCGGCAATGGCATGGCGCGTTCTTGCGGCAACTACACAGCCGGTGCATGTCCCATCTATGGTGGAGTCTGGCGCTAGTGATGGTGAGCATGGTGGCTACCGGCGTTGAGGCTAATAGCTGGCAAAGACATAGTTGGAAGGGGCTAGTCTCTGGTCAGCTCGACTCTAGCGGCGTGCTAGGAGCGCCAGTGTGCAAGGATCGGAGATGGTGAATTTCCCGGTGGCCGTGTACAGAGGTAGTCGGTGGACGAGCAGGCCGGACGGGTAGGCTAGCTCCTTCTTCCCCTTATCTGCTAACAACTTTGGCAGGTGGCATGGCAAGTGTTAGCAACAGGGCGGAAGTTCCACAACGGCGGGCGATGAAGATGGCCATATGACAAGGTGAACTAGCTCCTCTCTTCTTCGTACCGATAACCGGACCTGACGAGGATAGGAAGGTGGAGGTTGAGGGATGATGTGATGGTGGCAGAGCGGACTAGATCCACATCTCCCTCCCTCCCTCACTTTCTCAGGCCACGAATTCTGCTTGGAAAGGGTTGTTGGTGAGAAAGTTTAAAGCAAGGATTTAGAAGAAGTTTGAAGCTCAGTCTTCTAGTTTTCTCTCTGTCTTTTAGCTTTCTTTTATTGTTTTTTCCTCAATTTTGAGGGTTGAGCTAGTCTAATAACTCATGTAACTTTTGGCTGTGTATATCCACCTATGGATATAGAGGTCGGGTTTTTATCCATTATCTTAAAAAAAAGACCAGTTACCTTGGTAACGGAAATCCTACGGTAAGAACCAACTGTTTTGTTGATCAAAGGAAGGCAGCAGTTGAAATGAGAAACAACGTAAACTGATTAGGAGGTTGTGGATTTGGTAAAGGTAGCTTCTGAATATCAGGAAGAAGGCAACGACACAATGTATGGTACCTGACCCTATGATGATAAGAAGAAGCCAACATGAATGGAGAAGCGAATGAGGGCAGAATTCCATGAGATTTTATAAAGAGCAAAAATAACTTGGAAACAGGAGCTACATATATATATATGAATGAAAACATTAAAAACAGGTGTGGGAAGGACAAGCCCTAATCAACATTGGGACTCTCTACACGCACTTCTATATTCCCCACTTCATAACATACTTTGCTCGTTCCCTTGGCGTCGTCGGACATCAAGCGAGAGTCAGCTTTTCTTACAACCTTGCAAAGGGATCATCCACAATTTACCCTCTGTTTCTCGGAGATGCATCAAAAGATTAGAGAAACTGCAGCAACAGAGATCCTGTTGCGAATATATTACACAGTGCTTTGGTATATATATGAACGGATAAGATATTCAGTGCATATGCACAGTGCATGCGAATTTCCTGTAGAAGCCTGTATATACAGTAGCTAGAATCGCTGGATCGAGTGGCATCGGAGTGCGGCTAGCTATAGCCACTATACTATACTATATATATATACACACACACACAGCACAGTAGTTCTAGCTTGCTCAGCTGTACGCCTGTGTACCAGTGATTCTCAGCTCGTACGTACGTACGCACTGCAGCAGCCAGAGACAGCATGCATGACCGACCGACAGATGGCGACGACGCGTAAAATATTCCCGGAAAGTAAAAGTTACCACGCGGTCATAATTCTGTTACCATTTTACAGTACTTCCTTTACTGCGAGGATGATGTATTCTCGCTTGTGTTTTTGCAGGTCGCTAGCCAGAGAGAGCCAGCCGGGCATGCCCTCTTGTTGGCCATACACGACGAACGGGTTGGGAGAAGGATTTTAATCACATTGAGTCTAGGCCTGTTTGGTTGGTATACCCACGTTATCAAAGTTTACCATACTTTTATTAGCTAATATACCTAACATGTGATCAGTAAAATTGAAGCCACACTACTTTAACCATAGAAAAACAAACTTGCCACACTTTTATATACCAAAAACATATGTGATCCACATCATAATAATATAATCTTATCATAAGTGTGGCACGAACCAAATAGATACCTTGATCAATACTATCTAACTTGAGTGGTGGTATGGTGAGGCAAATTATGATAGTGAACCAAACAGTCCATATATTCACTTGTTATATCTAATTAAATAATTATAATAATTAACATAATAAATTAATATATAATATATCGCTTCATAAATATATAATTTTAAATTTGATTTCTATAGCTTGTAATAAAAAATAACAAATCAAATACTAACAGTTAAATTTATTTTTTTAATAATCTATATGAGTCAGATTTACCCTCAAGTTTATATATTTATTTATCAAGTGATATATTATCACTAACCTATTTTTTAATTTTATTTTGCAAACAAAAATATAATTATTTACTTGACATACGTAATAATCTTGGCTGTACGCTCCAGAACGGGTTGCGCCCTTGCGCTGGTCCGTGCGTGTTGTCTGTAGAGTAGCAAGTTGCGCTGGTCCCTTGCGTTTCCCGATGGCCCGCCTACGTCGCGTCGTCTCGTCGCGGATCCTCTTGCGTGCCACGCGCCGTGCCGCCATTCCGACCAAATCATGGCCTAATCACGCGAAAACCCGCGCTTTTCCGCGCCCCCCTGTTCACCTCCCGGCCAAGCCGGCGCCCGGCCGGCTCGGCACCCATCGATGGATCGAACACCTGTGACCTGTGTGTGTATAATTACTAGTAGTCGCCTCCGAAAGCTACCTCTGCCTTTTTCCCTCCATCATCCCAGCTACTCCATGCTGCTGCCTTCTCCTCCTCTTCCCTTCACGTGTCACCTTCCTC
The DNA here is from genome assembly GCA_000573905.2 of Oryza punctata. Taxonomy (NCBI): domain Eukaryota; kingdom Viridiplantae; phylum Streptophyta; class Magnoliopsida; order Poales; family Poaceae; genus Oryza; species Oryza punctata. The sequence continues at coordinate 26,229,579 of CM002495.2, read as the reverse complement.
GTCATCGCCATCATCGGAGCTCGGTCTGGCCATGGAGAAGAGCCAGCTAGCTAGCAAGCTATAGACATCTCTCTCTCTAGACATCTGTCTTGTGTGCGTGTGTGTGTGTGTGTTTGGTTTGATTTCCTGATTGGGGCATGGCGTTGGAGGCGGTGGTGTTCTCGGAAGGATACTACTTCGGATGCGGCGGCGGCGCCATGGCGGCGGAAGCAGCTGCAGGAGGAGCTTGGAGCTGGAGCCACGGATATGGTGGTGGCGTTGATCAGGGGAAGGGGGTGATGGAGTTAGTGGTGGACGACGGGGTGAACGCCTGCTGGGACGGCGGCGGCGCAAGCTCTTCCCCGGTGATGGCCGCCGTCCCGGGGTTTATTGAGGAGCCGGACGGCGGTAATTCCTCCGTCGCAGACGCAGCGCTGCCGCCGCCGCCACCGGAGCACGGTGGTGCGGCCGTCGTCGGACAGGATGGCGCCGCGGCGGCGCCGGCGCCGGCTGCAGGGAGGAGGAAGCGGCGGAGGGCGAGGACCGTCAAGAACAGGGAGGAGGTGGAGAGCCAGCGCATGACCCACATCGCCGTCGAGCGCAACCGCCGGAAGCAGATGAACGAGTACCTCGCTGTGCTCCGCTCCCTCATGCCGGCCTCCTACGTGCAAAGGGTACGTCGTCTCTGCCGACCCAGCTAGGGCTTACTACGCCTCGCCCAAAACCGCCAGCCATTGATGATCTTGTTAGAATGATCAAGAATTCAAGCTACAAATTAAATTCTCATGTGGATAGGGCGACCAGGCGTCCATAATTGGCGGAGCAATCAACTACGTCAAGGAGATGGAGCAGCTGCTCCAATCCCTGGAGGCGCAGAGACACGCCCGCGGCGCACGCACCGACGGCGTCGTCGCCGCCGCCGCCGCCGCGTTGCCATTCGCGGGCTTCTTCACGTTCCCACAGTACTCAATGAGCGCCGCGCCCACGACAACTACCACCGTAGCAGCAGCAGCAACGGAAAACTGCAATGCCGTCGCCGGCGCCGACGATGACGCGGACGCGTCGGGGTCGAAGCCGTCTTCGGTGGCGGACATCGAGGTGACGATGGTGGAGAGCCACGCCAACCTGAAGGTGCTGTCCCGGCGGCGGCCGAGGCAGCTGCTGAGGATGGTGACCGGGCTGCAACACCACCGCCTCGCCGTGCTCCACCTCAACGTCGCCAGCGCCGGCCACATGGCTCTCTACTCCCTTAGCCTCAAGGTACAAAACACGTTACGTGTATACGTGCATGCGTACACGTATCCTCTCCAAATACTCTACTCCATTTCTCTTCTTAGTCAGGGTCCATTTTAGCAGCAGAAGCTAGCAGCTACGAGTAGCTGGCTACTGCAGCTAGATAGCCTCGTTTTCCGTGCAGAACTTGTCATGGACGACGCCTCCAAACTCCTCGTCATTCTGATCACTGTCATGGCTGCTTCACTCATTCACCTAGCTAGTACCGAGCACGCGCAGCAGAAGGAAAACAACAACCGTTTCTTGATGACGCTAACGCATGCATGGTTGCTCTCTGGTTGCTGCAGGTGGAAGACGACTGCCAGCTCACGTCGGTGGACGACATCGCGGCGGCGGTCCACGGGATCGTCGAGGCGATCGAGCAAGAGCAGCAGCAGCAGAGCTGTAGCTAGAGCTAGAGCATTTTCTTAGACCAGAAGAACATTAGAAATGGCGAATGATCAATATTAATATGCGCAGCCGTGTAATGTGCCACTTTCGATTTTTCTAGAACTATTTACGCTGCATGCACATCAGCATACATGTACTGCAGTTACTAGTTACTACCACCTTTCTGTAGTTCATCTTCACTTCAATGCATCCCCTGGTCTACCACTCTCTAGAGTCTCTACCAATGCAATGCATGGCCAAGCGAAGTGTTCGAAATGGGAGAGATCGTCCTCGTCGTATGTAGACACGACCCATTTCAGACTGGGGCATGCACCAACGCGGTGTATGTTTCGATCTTTAGGACCCAACACGATTGATGGGCACAGCTCCGGGGTTAATCTCGATCGAGACCCCTTGTTCCCCGCGTGAAGCCGTCTACTGGATAGTTTTACCGTTCTTGAAAAATTACTAGAAGGTACTGTATTTTGTGTAAATTTTGGTATCTTATACTTATAAGGTATCTTGAGGTACCAAAATTTTTATTGTAAACTTTAGGTACCTCGAGGTATTTTTTTTAAGAACCGCAAAATTTCTAATATTACAATCAAAGCCCCAATTTGAAATGGTAGGATTTTGAAGAAATTATACATGAATTAATAAACTAAATAGTATGGAAATTTTATGAGATAAATCATGCGTACAAAAGAGCCCCAAATATGACATGGTTCCAACATTTATGTGTTGTTGGTCCTGCCCGCCTATGGCCACCGACCAATGCTAGTTCGGGTTGAAAATAGTCATGGAAATTCCCGATCGACCGAAGCTCGTTTTCGATTTCTACCACCCGAGTCATGTGAAAATGGTAATTAACGAAAACAAAAATGGTAAAAATATGAAACGGAAAACGTTATGCTATTTACCAACCATTTCCGTATTTTCCAGTATTCTTGCAGAAATTACCTTTTTTATAATATGATCATTACCATATTTCTAAATACCCCAATGTCAATATTTTAGTTCCCATGGACTTTGTATACATTAGTAGGGAAATAATTAAACAGTAGAAAACATAGAGATTTCTAGTGCTGATCTATGGTCCAAGTCTCTATTTGATCCATATTCTAGAATCTCATCAACTCCTCAACTAAATCCCAAACATTGCTAAAAGAGATAATTTGTAATTTATCAAGTGTAAACTTGAATTTAATTGGTCATATTATATGTAGTTGTACTAAGTTAAATAGGTGATTTTTGTAGTTTTAATTTTTCCGACATTTATCACCAGTTTTCGATTGATATCGACATGTTTTCGTCTGTACAGTGCCAGCATGCCAGGAGCCATCTAGAATTATAAGCCACGGGGACACAGTGAATAACTATTTGGCGGTTAAAGGCACTACTAGGCATCGTCTATCAAAATATATATGGTACTAGAGTGATTTGCCAAGTTACCTCTACACATGTGGTCGTAATAATAATCTAAGCCGTCAAAGTATTCGACCATTTCAGATGAAAAAAAATTCAAAGACAGCTTTATCATATTTATAAGTGATAGTCAAAGACTATTGAAAACAGTTCAAAATTGATGTTAATCTAAATTGTGCTATTGAATAGGGAAGATGATTACATCCCTGATCCTGCATCTGGGATGCACACAAGCCAAGCCCCACAAAAGTTTAACTTAAAAAGATAGTCTAACAAATTATCATTGTTTTTTTAGAAACTGGCTTCAAGCCTAAAAATACTAATAAGTGCTTAACGGCTCACTACTACAAAAATAATTTTCCTATACATACCCCTCTTTAGATTGCAGATAGACCGTAACTGGTCTACAAAAATCGTCCTCCATTTTCGTGTGCGGGTCCTTAAGAGTACCGCACGGAAAAATTGATTTTCGCAAAGGGACCTCTTAAGTGGATCGCACACAGAAATGAGCCTATTTTCGCAGGCGGACCTCTTAAGTGGACCGCACGCAAAAAATACAGATTTTTTATCCCATCCCCTCTCTCTCTTTTCCCTCTCACTCACTTCAAATTTTTCACCTCCTCTCTCTTCCTTTCCTTTTTATTCACTCCTCTCTCCCTTCCTCACCTTTCTCTCTGCCTTTCCTCTCCTCTCCCCCCTCCAAGCGCGTGGTGTGCGGGCGCGAAGGTGGCCGGCTCGGCGCTGTCGCTGATGAGGCGGTAGCCGGGAGCGGGCAGGAGGCGGCGTGGCGGCTGGCGACCGGCTGCCACGCGCGCAACAGCCGGATACGCGCTGCCGTGCCGCCAACAAGGAGGAGGAGGAGGCGGCCGGGAGCGGCGCCGCTGCCGCCATTCGATGACGACGAGGAGGAGGAGGCAGCCGGGAGCGGCGCCGCCCTCCCCACGTGCAGCGGCGGTGGATCTGGTGGGGGGGATGCGGGCGGCAGCGGATCTGGCAGTGGTGAGGCACGGTGACCGTCGCCCGCGCGGATCCGACAGCGGCCGCCCTCCACCCATACGGCGGCGATGGATCGGACGGTGGGGAGGTGCGGCAGCAGCGGATCCGGCGGTGGGGAGGCATGGGGGCGGCGGATCCAGCTCCGGCGAAGGGGACGGCAACGATGAGGTGGGCAGCGGCGACGACTTATAGGGTTAGGGTTTCAGATTTTTAGATTTTTTTTTGGTTTTTTATTTTTGTGTGCGGCCGGCATAAGCACCCGTAGTGATAATCAGATTTTCGCATGCGGGTGCACCACCCGCACACAAAAATAGCGATTTTTTCATACCCCTGGGCGCATGCAGTTAGCCCTACGCACCCGAAAACCCTTCTAGGACCGCACGGAAAAATCTCTTTTGTAGTAGTGGGCTTACAATCCTCAATTGACAGGGTAGAAATACATGGAGGTGGAACTGAAAACCCGGTTGAGCACTCTTCGCTTGTCAGTCACATTTTCACTAGGCTATGTGCCACCTTGTTCGCAGACCGGCGAACCCAAACAACTTTAAATTCCTGGAAAGCATTGCACCTGCTCTTGATCTCTTGGATAATAGGGGTCCTTCAACATATTAGCCACCTCAAGACATTTGGTCTCGATTATTAGCTTTGTAGGTTGGACCTCTATCGCTAATTCCACCACCCTTCTACAAGGAAGAGCTTCGGCCATTGTGGCATTACTTACATTTATGTGGAAATGCGACACTGCTTCTAGAAAGACGCCTCCTTCATTCCTCACAACCACACCAACACTATTAGAAAAAGCATTTTCGCAGATGTGGGGTTTTTATTTTCCCAAGCGGGTATGGCCCTCGGAGCCAAATGGCTGCCTACGAAAATATAAACCGGGGTGGAGCTCACCGTCCGCCTACGAAAATACCTTTATTTTCGCAGGCGGACCTCTTAATGCGTCCGCCTGGAAAAATATGATTTCCGTAGGCGGAACCTTACATGGTCCGCCTACAGAAATCATGCCTCCAAAAAAAAAATATCTAAGTCCCATCCTTATCTTCTCCTCCACCATCCTTACCCTCTCCACCACACATTTCCCTCCCCATCCTCTCTCTCTCATTTCCTTCCCGGTCAATGGCAGGTCGCGCGACGGCTTCCCTCTCCCAGCGACGGCGGCGGCTCAACGACGAGGAAGAGAGGGGAGGCGGTGGCTCGGCTCCTCCCTCTCCCGGCAACGGCGACGGTGGCGGCTCAGCGACGAGGTCGCGATGATGACGAGGACGTCTCTTGGATCAGCCGGCGGCTCACACCGGACGCGCGGATCCAACACCGACCAGCCGCGGGCCCGCGGATCCGCCGCTGGCCGGTCTCGGGGAGGGGAGGGGAGGTGGCGGTGACGAGGAGGTCAGGGGAGGGGAGGGAATGCGGTGGCTCGGTTCCTCCCTCTCCCGGCGACGGCGGCGGCTCAGCGACAAGAAGGGGAGGCGTTGGCTGCGACGAGGAGGTGAGGTGGTGGCTCGGCTCCTCCCTCTACCAGCCCGGCGACGGCGGCTACGAGGAGGGCTAGCAGCGACTTGGTGACGAGGATGGGAGGCGGCGGTGGCACTCCAACCCTCTTCCTCCCTTCCTCTCAGATCCGTTCGCCACCGGTGGCGGTTGCGGTGGGGTAGGTAAGGGTGGTGGTGGCTAATTTTTTTCTGTTCGCTGAAATTATTTTCGCAAGCGGGTGAATCTACCGCCTGTGAAGATGAAGATGCCGCTTGCGAAAATGATTTTCGCAGGCGGGCCACTGGGCCGCTTACGAAAATCTTCTATTTTCGTAGCTGTTGACGTAAAAACACGATGGCCTGGGAGATCTGCTTAGATCCAGTGCAGGTCCAAAATAATGATGATATGCGGGTGTGCCAGTCAGTTTGATCCTGCAACTGACAAGATATGTAAACAACAAATAAAATAGCCAATCGGCTGACAAGCCGATGGAGTAATTCCAGCCGATGCCGATACTAGCCGATGTCGATAGGGTTTTGAACAATCGGCTATATGTCAAATGTAGATAATGATATAAAGACAATCGGCTGATGATAATGTAGTAAAATAATAATATAATCCAATAGAAACCAATCGGCTAATATGATATGATAGAATAAGCATTGATCCGAACGTTAAAAACATATATCGGCTGGTATCTCGATGTTATCAAATCCAAACGATTAGATAAATAGTGAAACCTTTGTTGCGATCGGCTTAATCCAACTTATATGTAATCCTTATAAGCCAATGCAACGTCCAGATAATTTATCGGCTGAAACCCCGATGAAACCCTTATTGGCAATCAAGAAGCAGGCTAGATATTATGGTTCTAAGCACTACTTAGTAGATGAAACTTAACTGATGCAACACTAAGTATGAAAAGAAACATAATATCTAGACAATCAAGCCTTTGACTGATTTTCAGGGTGGAGGATACATTATATAATCTAAGCCAACAAAGTAATCTAGCCGATATCGATAAAACCCTAGATGGAGATCGGCCGATGCAAGTAGAAAATATTATCAATCTGTATTATATAACGTATATGATAACTCATCGGCTAGCACCCCGATAAACCTTTAGCATGAACCTATCGGCTTAACAAGACTTATATTATCAACAACAATATAGTAGATCGAACATAACCGATGCAGCACAAGATTGTTTATGATAATCTAATACTTGATGAACCGATAGATCTGTCTAATGTGATGGATATAACAAATCTATTTAAAATAACATTGTGATTGTAGAGATATATCGGCTAAGATAGAAGATCAAACCTAACCGAGACAGCCCCAACTAAACCTATGCGTCTCTAAACACAATGCAATTAAAATAGAATTGAAATATCAGGTAGGCAAATATATCAACTGAACCAGAGCGATTCAAGAGATCGAAACGATGCAACCTTGAACAACACCAATGTAGCCGATATATTCATCAGGGCCGATGGAACGTAGGGCTTACCCCTTCGCCGGAGATCAAAAGCTGATGCAGCCCCGCGTTAGGTGCCAAGTTCCATCGGTTGATTAGTAAAACCTCGGAAAAAAGGATGGTGATGCGCCGAGAGTAGTTTTATTGATCGAGAGATAATTTACAAGGATTCTAGGTGTACATATTTATACCCATGGGTAGATATGAGTCCATATCGAACACGACTCAAACTTTCCTAATATTACTTTAACCGACAAACAAGTCCCTACACGGACTCTTGCCAAAAATATCTCTAAGAAAATTACATAATATCCTAATTAATAGATAACTTGTCATATCACATTCTCCTTGAACTCGGACTCTTCTGGACAAGCTTCCTTTAATTGATCTATCTACTTAACCGAATCCATGAAGAACACAACTGCTGGCGATTGATAATGTCCATCGATCGATTCCAGGACTTAGAAGCTGATACTGACTCTAGCCCGATGATGATTTCGAGACTTACCAAATTTCGTCATTAACAGAAGGTCTTTGGTTACAAGCGGCCCTTTCCCCGTCTGGGAAAACTATTTTTGGTCGCCTAGCAAAATGATTTGAATTATGATAACCTAAATTGTGCTCAAGTTTGTTCCTAAAACAAGCCTTTCTCTCAAAGAACAACAGTTCAGATTATATTACAGAATTGAATATCAGTGTTCCGATTTGTTTGCTTAAGATGGGAGGATGGTTAACTTCAACCAGAGCTAGCTGTCAGCTGTCAGCTAAGCATGGCTTTGGCTGACGAGCCTTTTCTCTGAATAAAGTACAGAAGGAGCGTTTTGAATGAAGTACAGAAGGAGCGTTTTGGTACAGAAGGAGTATGGGAGATGAACAAGGAGGGCAAGGAGGGATCGACGACGTCTACTGAACGCCGGAAAGTGAGGTGACGGCGAGGGCCGGAAATGATAGGAAAAGACGCGCTGCTCGTGTCGTCTCATATGCTGCTATTTGACCCTTGGAAAAAGATTCTAGGACAGCGCTCGCTTTCCTTCACACAGAACTTTTCCCTCTTCTGTCTAGGCATGATTGATCCAATGCATGAATTGACTGCTGAAATGATCCGTCTCTCCCAAAATGTGTATTTTATCCGGCGATTAAACCAATCTCACAGAGTGGGTAGGTTACATGTGCTGCACTGCTGCATATGCTCACAGAATGGGCGGAGTAAGGTCATGGAGGAGGATGCACTTGTTAATTACTGGCTCCGTAAAAAAAACTCAATCAAGATAGAAATTTGATACAACCTAAAATAACCTTATTTAGATTTTGTTATCCTAGATTGTATCAAATTCCTATCTAGATTTTTTTGACGGAAGGAGTACTATGATATGATAGAATATGGACATGCACATAAAAATAACACGTACTTATCTTTGGAGAATAAGGCAACATCAATGTTATTGAACATAAGGTAGGTCCCACCATGCCCTATGGTCATGACAACAATACTTAAGACAAGAATCCATGTTAAGATGGATCCCACATTTATATAAAAAATCATACTTTAAGATAGGTCCCACCGTACATAGAGTCCTTGATATCCTTATCCTCTCAAATGTGTATGAGTGTTTTATGTCATCATTTTATTTCTCGAGGTTGAGCCATAAGCTTATGACTATTTTTAGCATTTAATGCCTTATAGCTTTGTCCACAAATGTATATGGTTAGTTATAAGGTCTTATGGCTTATTTTTATGGCACATTGTGAATGCCCTAAGTAGGGCAGCACTTAAGGTCATCCTTCTCCCTGTCACATCAACCTCCTCCCCTCTACCTTTTCTATGTCAACACCTCCATATCCTTGATATCACTTCGTGCATACACTAGTACACAAACCCTAATAGATGCTGGTTGGGAACCGGTAATAGGTGTCGGTTTCCCAGCCGATACTTATTGGTCGGCACCAATGCTCATAGACATAGGTGCTGGTTTCAGAACCGACACCTATAGAGAATATAGGTGCTGGTTCTTAACCCACAATCAACACCTATAATATTTAAAAAAATAAAAAATCACCGATGGAATCGATCCGGTGACCGCGCCGCCACCTTGTCGTGTCGACCTCCGCGCCGGCCACCACCCCAGACAGCGCTGGAGGAGGAAAAGGAGGGGGAGGCCCCCCGGGAGAGAGGAGGACGGTGAGATCCAGGTGGCCCCTGCCTCCACCTCGCGAGCCTCCTCCACCACCACCGCCAGCACCGCCACCTCGCCGTGGCGACCTCCGTGTTGGCTGCCACCTCACCCATGTTGGTCTTCTCCATAGCCACCATCATCGGATCTGGAGGAGGAGAAAGGGGAGGGCAGTGGAGAGGAGGAGGGAGGCCCCCGGGAGAGAGAGGGGGCCAACGAGCATCCTCTTTTACCTCCACCACCACCGCCGCCGCCACCTCGCTGGCCTCTGCGTCGGCCGCCACCACTCGGGCCGGCCGCTACCTCTCTACCGCCACGCTGCGCTGGAGGAGGAGAGAAGGGGGGAGGGCCCTCGGGCCAGGAGAGGGTCGCCGCCGCCACTCCTCCATCGGCCGCCGCTGCTCCTCCGGAGAGGAAGGCAAAGGGAGAGGAGAGGGGCGAGAGAGAGAGAGATGTGGCAAGAGGAGGGATGGATGGATGGATGGATAGCGAGAGGAGAGAGAGATATAATGTGGCATGTGTGTTGGATGGATGGATAAAGTGCCGGTTTTTATCTAGAAGGGGGAAGGAGAGATATTATAGGTGCTAGTTTTTATCGAGGATCGACACACCTATAATATAAACATAGTTACCGATTTTTTAAAAACCGGCACCTATACTATAGGTGTCGGTTTTTATCTATATTTTTCAATCTATATAGGTGGTAAATGATAATAAGTGTAGGTTTTAAATAAACCGGCACATATGAGCACCTATGAGGTGTTTTGTAGTAGTGATACTGCATACTGGCTAGATCAAGTTCATCTATGTTTTTCGAGAATACAGACAAAGTTTACGTATCTGTGTATTACTAGCATAATGCTCGTGCATTGCACCGGGTGATAGTGGGATGGCTAAAGTTTGATCTTAATGATTTATCAAAGGATCCAAGCATTTGACATCTGAGCCCAATAGTTGTAGCATGCGATGAACGGATAGTGAAACCATGAATAGAATTTTGTGTGATGAATGGAAATATCGATATAAGCCTAAAGGAAATGATTGAACTATGGAGCTATGGGAAATTACTCATGCATTGATATATGAAGAAAATGCGTTGAAAAATATTGTTCCCTTCAAAAAAAATCCAAGATATATTTCTTTTATCATCAACAAGTCTACCTCTCGTGGCCTTGGTTCTGTGCAGAGGACAAAAAGGCCGGCGACCATGCACAGCATCAGATCGGGCTCGGGCAGCGAATAAGCTCCCGGTGGCTCAGCCAGTCGTAGCTTCACACTGTGCACCATCGCTGCCCAACGAAGATGCGCGTGACATTAGCTCGCCACGCACGGGTGCCTCATTGCCCTCACTCCATCGGAATCGCCGCCGCCGCCGCCATTGTTTTTTGCAAGAGAGAGGGAGGAGATCGGGGAAAATGATTTTAGGGTTAAGTTTTTGGTTGATGGATTTTTGTCTAAGTTTGGATCAATCGGGAGCATCTATCAGATTGGATAGCCCCAGCTTCTCTCGCGTCGGGCCAGCGCCATTCCTAGGCCACCGTGCTGGCAAAAATTAGTTATTGTTTTTTCTCTCTCAGTAGTATTTTCTATTTTCAGAAATAGCATTAGTACTCATCCTCTATGTAAAAAGACAAATAATTATATGCATGCATATAATCAATGAGTAATAAGTATCATATTGTTGTTTGGGTTTTGATCAACATTAATTTAGTACATGGAGACTACATATATGATCACTTTTAATATATATATATATATATAAAGGAGACAAAAATTATAAAGCAGAGCAGACAGGGGAGGGAAAAAAGAGAAAAAAATTAAAATTCAGAGCGGATAAAATCAAAGCAAAGTGAACTCATATAATCAACGAGTAATAAGTATCAAGATTGTTGTTTGGGTTTTGATCAACAATTAATTTAGTACATGAAGACTACGTATATGATCACTTTTAATATATATATATATGTATATGTATATGTATATGTATATATATGTATATGTATATGTATATGTATATATATGTATATGTATATATAAAGGAGACAGAAAAATTATAAAGCAGTGCGAACAGGGGAGGAAAAAAAGAGAAAGAAAATTAAAATTCAGAGCGGATAAAATCAAAACGTGTAGCATCACGACCAAATGTCTTGTGGTAGCATCATTCTCAAGTCCTTCAGGATCAACGTAGCTGGCACGGTCACATCCCTGGGGCTGACAAGTTGGTATCAGAGCCTCCTTGACCCTAGGTTATGCCAAATGGTTACCCATAGAAGCCCTCTAAAAATATGGAAAAAATAGGACTGTTCTCCTCTCTTTCTCTTTTAATCAAACCAAGCTAATGGCACATGCAGATTATAGTCTCTTTAATTGTTCTCATTCAAAATTTATTTATTCCTGTGTTGTTAGTACTATACATCTATTACTGTACTAATGGCCCATTTACCAGCAAAAGTTTTACAACATTATTTTTTATTTATCTAATTATGTTGCAATTAGTATGCTGGATTTATAACTCTATTTTCTTTTATTTTGAAAATCTGTCATTCAAAAGTGCAAAAGTTGTAATCCTGTTTCAACTTTCTCATCTTATCTGCAAGGCTAGTTTACTTTATTTATATTTCGCTTTGATTTTCTAACTCTATCTAAATTAACCCAAAAACTTGTGCTATTAATTGAATATAAATGTCTTAACTCTCTCCTTTCATTTGTCTTTAGATGCCGCTCTTCAAGCCGGAATACTTGTTCGGTTTTGAGGGTTTTGTTCAGGAGCTGCGTACAATGTCCTTCACCATAGGATTCGTGTGTGCCCCTCTGTATGCCCAGATTCCCCATGATCGCGATGAAGAGAAGTGCCGCGTCAGGGTCACCTTGAACAGTGATCGTGAAGATATCCCATCGGTGATGTTTGAAGCTGGAGGGAAAAGCTATCCTCACGCTTGTCAGCAGGTGGCAAGGATCGCCATAGGAGAGCTTCGCGACCGCTACGATGAGCGGTTGGCCGACACGGAGTATCGCTACCAACCTTGTCAGCCCCAGGGATGTGACCGTGCCAGCTACGTTGATCCTGAAGGACTTGAGAATGATGCTACCACAAGACATTTGGTCGTGATGCTTTGGGCCATGGATGAGACCCGTGCTGACATCGTGTTGGCTGCTCAAGCTCGTGAAGACCGGAACCGTGGCAAGATATATAAGCTGCAGGACAAGATTGATCGTCTGGAAAAGGAACTGGCGGAATTGAAGGGAGTAGCGCCACCCCAGTGGGCCAGGGTTCGTCTTACTGCAAGGAAGAGAGCCCTTTTTGTTCCCCGCTACCAGCTGGCGCCCAAGGTTCGCGTGGTGTCAAGTGAAGCTATCCCAGTCCCAGCAGATCCAGCGTTCATCATTCTGAGTGATGATGAGGAAGAAGGCCAAGCACGCACTCATTCAGAGGTCGAGTGGGGTGCTACTCAAGACGACGAGGAGGAGCCGAACGAGCCTTCAGTCAACTCCGATGCCAGGAAGACCTAGATGTTTTGATTAAGTCGTTGCCTTAGTTCGTTGTGTTAGTTTGCTTGCTTAAGTTTGGTTGTGTGTGTGGGTCTTGCATGTGGTTTACATCGTTGGTGGGATGTAAAGGCATGTATTTGCTTGCTTTTGAGTGTTAGGAAGTTGGTGAGTTAAGTGGTGTGAGAGTCTTCAGTTATATGTAATAATGACAACTCAGTTCAGATCAATAAAAGTCAAGAAGAAATTAGTTCCATGTCCTAAGTGGTTTTTCCCCCCTTGTTTCCCTCCTTATGCTCTTATCTCTGCCAGATGGTGAACACTCGCAGCAATGGAAGTGGGTCTAACAACAATAATGGCGAGAATCCCACACTTGCCCAAGTCCTTGCTCAACAAGCTCAACTTATGAACATGATGATGCAACAACTCCAGAACCAACAGAACCAAGGGAACAATCATGCTCCTCCCCAGAACAAGTTAGCAGATTTTCTTCGTGTGAGGCCGCCCACTTTTTCCAGCACTACCAATCCGGTTGAGGCTAGTGATTGGCTGCACGCCATAGAAAAGAAGTTGGACCTGCTTCAGTGCACTGACCAAGAAAAAGTCTCCTTTGCTTCGCATCAGCTTCATGGCCCTGCCTCTGAGTGGTGGGATCATTTCCGTCTCAACAGAGTTACTGCTGAACCAATCACTTGGCTTGAGTTTACTGCTGCTTTCAAGAAGACTCATGTACCATCGGGAGTGGTGTCTCTCAAGAAGAAGGAGT